>CM029918.1:38920000-40385000 GCA_017639245.1 Myiopsitta monachus | reverse complement strand
ATCCCCCTTCTATGTGCTGGTTGCGGATAGACAGGTCTGACGTGTATTGTTTGTGGTTGCAAGTTGGACCACCTCCACTGCAGGTGTAAACCAGCACAGTCTTTGTATCACTTGAGGTTCTGGCCTCGAGTTGTAGAATCCTGCTTTTTTTTTTTTTTTAATATATATATATGAATGCTTTTTTAATGATAATTTTTTTGGGTAATTTTTAAATAATTGGAATGGTAGCTTTCTGTACAAATGTGCATTCATGTACATTTACCCAGGCATGCTCACACAATTGGACTTTGCCTGTAAATATGGTAAGTGGTCACTGAATGAGTTTTGTTTAATTTGCTGTTGGAAACTCAACTTTTGCAGGTACATATGAACTGATTAAAGCACAATTGCTTTAGAGATAAATTTGCATAAATACATAAATTAATTAGTAATGACTAATGGTAAAATGAATATAAAATGCCATTGGATAATTTTCTGCCTATTCTCTGATGAGAAGGCAAAATATCATAGGGGTAGGGGGAATGAGAAGGAAAACCTAAAATGAAGAGGGGTGGAAAGAGTGTAATTTACACCACTTAACAGTGCTCGTGTAAAAGAGAGAAGGATGAGGAAACTACGTGGAGATTGGTAGGGAAAGAAAACTTCTTCTAATTTCCTTTGAAAGCACAAAGTGACAAGAACATGTGTTGATAACACAAAGGGCACCACCAAAATACTCTGTTACTCAGTTATACTTAGGAGTAACCCTGACAGAATTCCTCTCTGCTGTTGAAAATCAGGTATTGCTTTCATTCTAAAAATATGAACTCATGAAAAGCACCTTTTGAAAACCTGATCACAATAAGGGACAAGAGCATCATTTCTTTGTAAGTAGGAGTCACAAGCCTGTTACGTCAGCTATGTAAAAATCCTAATCTGTGTTTGAGTGAGTGAAGTGCCAAAGGATGTAGCCTACTGTGTCCCTGAGTAAGACGAAATTTGTCAATAAGTATACTGAATACTTAAAACTTAGTAAACAAGCAAACAAACAAGACACGCAAAACCCCACTCCAAAAAGTCAAAACCCACTATATATCTTTATTATATATAGGGGGAGAAGAAATACTTTTTTCTTCTTGCTGTGAGAGGAGCTTATGCCTTTTACAGGCTATAAAATTGAAAGTTGACTATATATATACATATAATACATACATAATATAGCCTGCAATTGGTTTTGCTAGGGAAATCTGACATGCAGAAGGAATACGTAAAATGTAATGCAGCTCATCTGAATTCTGTTAAAGTTATGGATGTATACTGATTTGTACCAGTTAAAAAAATGGCCCAGAATTTTCGTAGATAATGTTTTCTTTAGCTGTTAGCATAGAATTCAAGGTTTTGTGTGGTGATTACATGCAGCATAATAAGAATTATCACACAGCAGTGTTAAAAATACTGCTGGAATCTTTAAACTGACTCAATTAAAATTTTATGCCATGCAGGATTGCAACAAGCTCTAACATTGGAAAAGAGATGCAATTCTAAAGATAACAGCTGAGCAAATATGTATTTTTGAAAGGTTTTTTTTTATTTGGGGAAAAAATTGGAAGCAGTAGGGTAAATATCTGAACCTACGAACACCTGTCAGAATTATCATTAACTTCAATTGTGCTGCATGTGGCTTGTAGGAGTTATTTCTGTTACAGTATTTATTTTGTTTTTTTGTGTCGCTTTCAGAAAGTGTCTGGTCATTTTTCACACATACTTTCCTTTTGGTAGGGTAATAGTCTTAACTTAGAGGAATTCTACTGTTTTCAGAATAACGTGTGTGTGCATATATACATGTGGATATTAATATCTATATTAATCTGTCGGTGGTATGGTTCAGTTATTTTTGACAGATTTATTGATTTTGACTGCTGCAAGCACTTTTTTTTTTTTTTTACTGGAAATTGACACCCACAATCAAATGGGAAAGATGGATGCTGCAAAAATTGCAATTTCTCAGTGATTCTTGTAATTAAGCTTCTTGCATTTATAGTTTCCAGGAGCCATGTTGGCAAGAGTGGTCTTTACCATTGGACAATTAAGGAACTGGTTTAAAAAAAATAATGCTGTTTTCAGAAACTGCTGCGTGATGTTTGAAAATAAAAGGGTCTGAACTGTTTTCTTGTTTTGGCTTTGAATAATACTCCCAGACATGCTTTGTTTTAGGTAATCTTTGCCTGCTTTGACTGTTAACATCTGCTATTTAGGGGTCTGTAGCGATGTTCAAGCCCATGTGTGACTCTTGCTAGCGCTGCTTGAGGTATTATGAAAAGATGGTGTTTAACATTTGGGCCTTCTTAATGGTAGTAATGTGTCTGCATATTTTTTAAGCCTTGCTTACAGACACGAATTAATGCAGAACTTGTCAGGATTTAAGTCTCCAAGATTTCCTGCTGTTTGTTTTCTCTGTAAGTTGTTGGCATCTCTCTAACATTAAGTGAACTTTTCACTGTTGTAATGAGTCCTGCTTCCCCTCTACCCTGGGCCTCTGATGACATCTTATTCAAAATTGTTTTGGGGTTATTTTTATTTCATTGCATTTCATGGAAGGGTAGAGCTCATTCATTTTTAGTTGCACTGTGATGAACAACTACACTGGTTATGTAAGTGGACCTAGAATGTAAGACAACAGGGGACGTAAGGGAACTCTGTCTACAAATACGCTGCATAACCAAACTTTTCTAAATTAAATACTTCCGTTCTGCGAGTGAAATAAAGCAGTTGCTGCTGAATACTTACTGAAAGACTAGTCATATAATGCTCTTCATTTGTTGAGGTTTCTTTGCATTAATTAAAATTGGGAAAAAACAAAGTATTTTAATGTGACCTTCATTTGGCATTTGTTTTAACTTTTCTTCTATTTTATTTAATTCTTCCACTTCTGTTGTTCAATTAGTGTTTGACCCCTTTAGCAGAGATTTAAATTAAATGACATTTCAATGCCATCCCATGTTTAAAATACTGTGTTAGTTGTGGATCATAAAGGATGATCTTCGTTCTTTAGCTAATTTATTCATTTAACAATTTCCCTCCAGAAGTTCCAGCAGAAGGCTCTGAAGCAAACTAAGCAGAAGAAATCCAAGTCGGCTGAATTTCTGATGGGTGAGCCTTGCTTGATGAGTTATTGCTCATAATTTGTGTAAGGATTAATTAACTAATTACAGACAAATGGCTGTGGGCGAAATTTTGCTCTTGCTTGTCAGGGTACAATTTGTAATTATTTTAATCATTTATTCTTTCTTTTCTTTTTTTTTTTTTTTTTTTTTTAAAGAGTTAATTTTAACCTAATTCTGTTTTGGCGACATTTGAGGACGATACACTTGAGTCTTTCAGCAAAGGAATTACTAGAAGGAATTTTCTGCTTGTCATTGAAGTACACTTTGTTATAATGTGCTCCTCTGACCTCCTTGTTTTCTTTTATAGTAAAAGAAGAGAGAGCAGCAGTAGAAGGCATTGAAAATCCAGCTTTTAACATCAGCAGCTGCAGATTTGTCAGCATATCAGCCTTCAGAAGAGAAAGTTACCACACATGACAAGCTAGATAGCACCCTTGCAGCTCACCAACAAAAACTCAGGCTGCAAGCCCATACTGAACCAAGAGGTGAGACATCAAACCTGATTAGCCTCAAACGCAGAGGCAGTCATTGTGTTCTCCATTCAACCTGCACACTTCATGGATTGTGCTGGGCGTTCCCAACCTGATGTGCCCAGACAGGAGCCCCTGCAAACCCTCGATGGGAAACCCAAAATACTGCAATGAAAACATTGGCTGTCTAAATATTTAGAGACCCAGGCTCTGTCTCCATGCTCAGGTGACGCCCTGTAATGCAGTGCAGGTTGCACAGGGTACCCTGCCAGTCGGGGTGAGCATAAGAAGCACTTACCCATAATTCGGGTTGGGTTGCTTTTTGGAGGCACCCCAGCCTGTCCGAGCGCACAAATGCTGCTCCCTCACATTGGGTAGTTTTAAACAGCTTACAGATCAAGGATTGATTGTTGGCCTTAGGTCTCCCCATATGCCCTCAGTCAAACAGCATCTTGCCACCGCTTCGGCTTCGTTATTTTTTTCAGCCAGTGTTGCTCAGATGCTTGGAACAGAGTTCTGTTTGCTCTGCTTGTTCAGGGGAGTGATCCTGGCTTTTAAGCTCAGCTTTGATGCAGCACCAAAAAAGAGTCACTGCCTCAGGAAACAATTTCTGTTTATTATTTAGGTTTATTCAAACAAACTATAAGGATCTCCACTGATGTCAGTTTTCCTTTCCAGAAGAAAAGAAATATTTTTATATCTTTTAACCTATTATTTAATTATTCCATTTTAAATAACTGTTACTGCTGAATGTTAATATGAATGGTTATTTTTGCTCAGTAATTCAGTGAGGAAAAGGACTTCAAGACATCTTGTGAGCTATAGGAGGAAAATTCTAGGCCAAGATTTAAGCTAAAAACAAAAATGCCTGAAGTCAGACTTGAAATCTCCCCTAAGTACTCATAAAAAAGCCCCAAACCCCACCTTATTGGACGGTGTAGTCTCATGGACTTCAAGTGGACTGTGTGCACCGTGAATACCCAAATGTGCATCCAAGGCCTGAGATCTCCCAAGGTACCAAAGTAACTAGTATGGCTTTGAAAACTGCTGGTTACCCAACACTTCCCATTAAACTTGCAAAGAGCAATACTGCTCACTGAATAACCTTGCATGCCAGCCCAACTATTAAAATGGGCAAGCGCCAGCTGGTGAGCAGAACTTCAAGCATTTGCTTTTAAATCTCTGGACCTTGTTGTGTTAAGGTTTTATCCTTGTGGGACTAGAGAGCCCTCAGCTCCTAATGGCCCTCACAAAATTAGGTTTGGTTTTCCTTTTGGCCTTCATGTGACTCTGTGCAGCGCCACATGGAGCAGGAATTCTTCGTCTTTCTTTTGCAGCCTGTCAGAACAGTGATTAACCAGACAAAGGGATTGATTGTTTTTTAATGAAATAGTCTATCTGGCAAAAAATGAAGTCGGGCTCGCTGGAGACTATCCATGCTTTCAGTCGCCTCTTCAGAAAGTCATGAATAGTTCCCTCAAGAAAACAACATATTTTTTTAAAAGCCTGAAATGTGTTTTTAAACATTTTGATTTTTCATCCTAAGTAGCATTTTGTTCAAAAAAACTTAACTGAATATAATCTTTGTGAAAGGAGTAGAAGCTGTTACATTTTGCCTGGAATGCAATGCCTTGATACACTGCTAAGTGTTTCTGTAATAGGAAAGGGAAGCTTGACTAAGAGTTGGAAAATTTTGTTTCCCAACACCATGTCTCCCTCCTTGACCTTCTGTTCATCCAGTTCACCAAAAGATCAGTTATTCACATAGCTCTGCCTCTCAGTCATGCAGCTATTAAAAAAAAAAGACGATCATTCATTTATACCATCATAAAAAAAAAGTCTAGATTGGAGAAGAGACCTCTAGAGATCAGCTGGTTCAACCTTGCGTTAAATTATTCTTAGTCTAACTTATGTCAGGACTTGTTTGGCAGTCACAGGGGCCAGTTCAAATTTGTCAGGGGCTGCTAACAAAACAACAGCTTCAAGCCTGTCCTGAAATCTGGGGAGAAAAAAATGAACTAAACTTTCTGGTACCTTGTGAGCTAATTTTTCCCTATTCCCAAGTGTAACAACACTTCATTAAAGAGGGAAAAGGAAAAGCCAACTGCATAGGTAAATGCAGTATTACATGAATATAGTAATATATAAATGGTTGTATTTTGCAGTCCTCAGTGAAACTAGGTCTACAGGCATCTTAACCATTTAGGTGGCAATCTGTTGTTGTCTTGGACTGCCAGGGCTCAAGGGCTCAG
Organism: Myiopsitta monachus; assembly: GCA_017639245.1. Lineage (NCBI taxonomy): Eukaryota > Metazoa > Chordata > Aves > Psittaciformes > Psittacidae > Myiopsitta > Myiopsitta monachus. The sequence goes on along the minus strand of CM029918.1, from coordinate 40,379,135 downwards.
TTCCTTGAACCTTCCTTCCTTTGCTCCATGTTCATAGCTATTTTGTATAGTTGCTGTCATTTCAGCACATAGCAAAACCACACATGATGCTGAAAACTTCCACCATTCTTTAGCACAGGGGAAACTCTCCTGCCTCTCAGCTCTCAATAGCCACTGTGCAGTTCACAAGAAAGATGTTAGTACAGACATCTCCTTCTTTTGTTTTCCCCTAGAGTCAAGACTTGCACACCACATTGAAAGCTTTTTCTCTAGGAAGGGGTGCCCACATGCCACAGGTGTGGCTTGTTCCCCCAAACTTTGCTACGCCAGACAAATGACAGTTCTTTCACCACTTCATGCCAGGCTTCTTTACCATAGGGAAAATGCCTGACACGCACAACAGCACAGCCTGTGTAAAATAAACGTATTTCAGGGTCCTTCATCACTCCCTTCCATTTTTCCGTTTTTCTTCCCCAAATGCTAATAAAATACTCTTCCTTTTGGTGTTTTCTCCCCTCCACAACCATTGGGTGCTTTTTCCAGCTCTCAGCCCCCAGGCTTAAGTTCAGTTACTTACTCAGTGGGAAATGGCATTTGTCAATTCTAATGCTCAGTGTTAAACTGTACAATTCAAAACCAGTTATAACCTTAAGCACAATTATTTAATCGCAGTGTTTAGCAGATTACAGGTTGAAAACGCTATATAAACATCAGGGTGGATTTTCAGGCTATGCACTTGAAGGCAGGACATGTAGATGGCATTGCCTTTCCATTATCTCTCCACCCATCGCCCTCACTAATGGCAGTGAATAAATAGCTACAGGGGTTGCTGTCATTTCCTCCACCTTGCAACAGTGTCACAGCCTGTTCCTCTATCAGCAATTGCTGGAGGGAAGTGTTCTCTAGGAAAACCTCCACCTACTTTTGAGATGTCTCCTCTCACACCTTCATGCTAAGGATGCCAGGAAGGAGTATGAATAGTCAGATTTATTCCAGACACCTTTAAAACCTGTTCCTGGAATTTGGCTGTCTGCACAGAGGGCTGCTCTGCAGAGCATACATCACTTGGAGATATCGCATCTGCCCCCAAACAGCTTAATTCACAGGTATGCTTGTTCTGTATTGACTTTTCCATTCCTATTCTTCCAATAAAAGGCAGTGTCCTGAAGAGGAATTTGTGAACTGATTCTTATTTTCAAGAAACTGATTAAATCTTTCCAGTATTTTTGTTTTGGTTTTGGAGGCTTTTTAACTTTTCAAACCAGATTGGTGCAGACTATGCTTGTGACTCAAAATGCAAGGCTTCTGCATCCTTTGCTTGTAGGGAAACTGAGGCAGAACATGAAGCCTTATCTGCAGTCACTCTGCAGTTCCATGATGGAAACAGGAATAAAACTTCTGGCGTCTAGTCCATTGCTCTGTTAGGCCTTTCTGTGTCTCACACTGTGTTATTCCCCATGATGGACAAAATTCCAGATTTTATCATCAGCATCAAGTTGTTGTCCAGGAACAGGTCATTGAGTAACTTTTTCTGCTGTATGCTTTCCATCATTGCTTTTATGCTGTGAAGACCCAGTACTGCTGTTCAGTGTTATAGTGACCCAGGGGAACCGGCTGACTCAGATTAATCTCCTGATTTTCAGCCAGCTAATTGGTTGCAGTGGCTTCTACCCTGTTTTCTCTTCTTGATTCTATGCTGACTCTTTGTTGATTGCTCCTATCACCTTCATTTGTTTCACATATTGCTTGTGAAATTAAGGTTGTCTAGAAGCAGCTTTGTCTTAGCCAAACTGCACAATCTTCTTGTCTCTGAAAGTACTCGGAGTTTCCTTGTGACTAAATCTGATCAACTTTTCTGCCCTTCTTTTCTTCTCAGTAAATATTGAATTTGCCAGAAATTTTTATGCTGGCTGCCTCAGTAGGAGGTCTAATAGACCAGTTTCCCTGAGAAAAATCCGTTAGGTTAGATCACCAAAACCTGGAGTGACAGGAAGCTGTCTCCACCTGTTTCTCAGTCGCCAGATGTCTGCTCTCAAGTAAGCCAATATCAGTTTTTCCTCTTTTCTCCAGAAGAGTTTAAACCTAGCACACTTTTTAGAGAGCACCCTAGTGTTCAGACTGGCTTTGTAAAGCCCAGCAAAGGGCTTCCAGCAAACTGTCATGAAGGAAGGACCAAACCTTCAGGAATATGCTATCTTTGCTTATGGTAGAATATGAAGGCAGTTGCTAACCCACAGATTATTTTTATGTATGTCACAAGCAATCCCTTAACATAGGACTACTGTACTTAGAATTTTATCATATACCTGTAAAGCAAATGTTAAACTATTTTAGCAGTCAATAAATTTTGTCCTCAGCTACTGTGATCAGAAAATGTGCAAGTGGCTTACATCAGTTTGTACTATTTAGCGTTTACCACAGCCACAGAGCTATATGGATTTGGTCCAGCTAATCCTGAGAAGAGCCCTGTGGAATGGCACTGTTCACATTCCTACAAGATAGGCAAAATTTCCAGCCCAACCATACAGAGGGAATATATGTCAGAACAAATTAGACTGATCTTTTTTAGGTGCTGACCACACATGAAAAGCTACAGAATTCAGGCATGGGGCTTTTTGAGCATTCTCCCACTATGTTGTCTGCCTTGCACCTGGTGGTTGCATAGACACTTTTGGAGACTCTGGTGCTCTGTGGCTTTTGCATGGAAGATGAAAGAAAGACTGATTGCGTTCTCTTTTGTAGCCTGTGCACTTGTCAAAAGGCTAGAGGCAGTTTGACCCTGAATGCTTATGATTCAAGTTAAAATTGTCTCCAGATGACAAGTGCTCATTCTTTTCCCTATCATTCCCCAATACACAAATCTTTTTTTCAAAACTAGATTATCTCCTAAAATCAAAAGCTCTAATTAATTATACCATTTTATCTGCAGCAGGCGCTGTTAACATCTCCTATCATGCTCCAATAAATTTGCCCACAGAGATTAACAATCTTTGGGGGGAGAGGGGAGAAGTAAGCTCTTTCGACTGAAGACCAGAATCTATTCTTCTAATTAGCCCAGGTAAAGCATGGCATTAACATGTCTCTACTGCTTCTGGGAGCCAATTAGTGTCTCTATGTGGTGCTCTGCTGCATCTTCTCCTAGCTGCAGAGCTAAGTTGGAAGTATCTAACCGGTGCCGTGTGCATCTTATGGGGAAAATCCCACTGTAAAATAGAGCAGTTCTGATCTTTATCAAAAGCCAAAGTAGTGAGAAGTGTTTGCTAAGGAATGGCTAGTGCAAAAGGTAGTTTGACTGTGGCCTGGAAATATCAGCCCTTTCTTGCTCTAGGGTTTAACTGAGTGAGGACTTAGACCTGGAAATATGTGGACAAAAAAAGTCTTTGTGAAGGAACTGTATGGAAAATCAACTTGATAAAAAATGTCAGTAAGTGCATCGAATTCAGTCAGTTTACAGAGAATAGAATCATAGAATAGTTTGCGTTGGAAGGGACCTTCAAAGGTCATTGACTCCAACTCCTCTTGCAATGAGCAGGGACATCTTAAACTAGATGAGGTTGCCCAGAACCACATCCAGCCTGTCCTTGAATGCCTGCAGGGATGGCTCATCCGGCACCCCTCTGGCAATGAAGTGGAGGCTGAAGCTTTTTTAACAGACTTTTTTTTTTTTTTAATTTTAGTTTAATTCCGAATAAATGGTAAGTACTCACTGGAGAGACAGTGAACGTGGATGAAAAAACAGGTATCTGCTGAAAAATTGCTTTTGTGCTGCACATGAAGGAAATGGGAGCTTGTAACACTGGCTATTTGGGCTGAACAAAATTTGCATAAGGCATGGGACCAGAAATACAAATCAAAACCATGTCTTTTTTTTCTTAAACAGTGGCAAAGTTTATATCTAATAATTCAAGTTCTGTGTATGTGGTTCCATGCTTTCTGATTCCAACAGGGACTTGAAATGGAAATGCCAAACCCGGTATGCAGGGCATGATGGATCACCAGTGTATGCATAGGAATAAAAGGGTTGTCATTGGAAGTAATTTTGCGTTGAATTACACAATGTGTAATCCAATTGAAATCAGCAGAACGGCACAAGGTGTAATGTAGTGTGCAAAATGTGATCCATTGCATGCAATTTCAACAGGGATACTGTACCACTCATCTAAGTAATGTGCTAAAATTGAATTTGTGAAAGGTAGGGGGAGAAGAATTGTGAAGAATGGATGCATTTTATAATCAGGGAAATACTCTTTCAGAAGGTGACTGAATGTATGTTTTTAAGGCTAATTTATTACACTTGGAGATTGTTTGCTTCATGATAGTGCTGTTGGGACCTTGAAATTCAGCAAGTTCCCTCTGTAGAATACTGTGGGACCAACCGAGCCTGCCAGCCTGGGAGCACTCAGTATCCATTTCCCCCACTGAAGTGTGTTACATTATCTAATAGCGCTCCTAAATGAACTCCATCATCATCAGCAAATCTTTTTCTCATGCCTCCGACCAGCAGTGTTTCCCCAGGAAAAGCAGCAGGTTTCACACTGGTGTCCCTTGGCACAGTGCCCTCTGTTGCCTGAAGGGGAAAAAAAAAAAAGTAAGGAAAAAAACCCTAATTCCCATGCTGTACCTCTGCTTAAACAGCAGCAAATATAGTAAGTCATCCAGGGGCAGCATTCGCGGGTGGTGGTGATGGTGGGGAAGTGGGTGCTGTGAGTGTGATGCAGAGTTTTTCAAGTGTCAGGGAAGGGTGCAGCATGGTCTGAGCTGCTCAGGCTCATGAACGGCCCCTTGCCAGGGTCCTGTCAAAGCTGACAAGTGAGTTTATTCAAGGCTTGCAATATAAACATGAGACACAGTTATGTGGTTTACTCATTACCTACGGTCTCCATTGAGGTTAAGGAAAATGACATACGATACCCTTAAAACTTTTCTAAAATTGAGACGTTGCCTGGTGATGGTAGTTTTTAACAGGCTGTTGTTTTCAATGTATAATTTACTGTCCAATCACTTGCCTAATGTTCTTCAGTTTGAGGATGCCATTAATGTGCAATTTTTCATTTAATTCTGCTTGGTACTCAGTGAAAATTTGAAGCTGTGTGTAAAACACTCTACCCCCTCCCCAGCATGTATTTGGTGACTATCTGGAATAACATTGTGCTTCCCAACAATCTTAATTTAGATCTACAACTAAAAAAATATAGATAATATCTATACTTATAATATAGATTATAATGTAAGATGTAAATATAACTCAGTAATGGTATGTCTTAAGGTATTCAGCTTCTATGTGTAACCTAGATCAGCCTATACGAACTTAATTAAAGGCATTTCTAATAGCAACAAGCTGAGGTAAATGTAACAGATATCATAGTTCAGCAATGGTAATTAAAAATACAAACAAAAAGTATAACTTCTGGTTAACTCTTCATAATTCTTTATTTCTTTTTTACTGAAAAAATTAGAATGGACAATTAACATTTTCTTGGATGTTAATGTGGATTATATGTCAATTCACTGTGTTTTTCAAAACTAAAATGTTTTTTTTTTTTTTTAACATCTTCATTCAATTCTATATAATGGAGTAAACCCCAAAACTTTTATCTTCTGAAAGTTACAAACTTTCATAAATTGTTTCTGGGTTTAAATTGTTGTTAAATCAACTAAAAGCGTACAAATTCTCTGGAAATACAGCCAGTTTTTCACTGTGCAGGAACTCTCCTCACTCTTTATGCAGTTTGGGTTGATGATTTTTTTTTTCTCTTCTGCATTCTGCGAGATCTCTGTTGGCTTTAATGGGGCAGGCTTCTTTCTCCTTTCTTATGCTTTAATTGTTTTGTAGTTTTTATAGATTTTTTTTTTTTCCCAAAATGCAGGTTAGAAGCAAATGCCTGTATCTACAAAGAAGCGACTTACAGCTATCAAATTTTGTCAATGTAGGTACTGAATCATGAAAATAAGTGAGCAGAAGTTCTAATCACAGATGTTTTGAGGAAAGCTAAGTAAGTGAAGCAGCTGGAAATGCAGGAGGTGGGACCCTTCTCTCCCCTTCCTCCTCATTCCAAGCCTTAGTCCTTGCTGGCCAAGTTGAGGTGTGCACCTCTCCTAGGAGGGATTCAGGTCTAACTTCAGGATGTTGTTTTGCCTCATGTGGTCACATACATTTATAAAGAAACCAGGAAATACGTTAGCACAGAACCTTATGTTTGGGCTGCCCAAAGGGCCTTATCTGCAAAGTAAAATGAGAAAGTGTCTCCAGCAAATCAGTTCAATTCTGTTTAATGGGTACAGTGAGTATTTACCATCATATTCACTAACAGGAATTGCTGCTGAAATCAGTCCTTTAAGAGAGCTGTGTGCAAAGAAGGACAACTCTTCTCTGATTCTGGCTGCATCAGTATGTATCAAAATGCTGCCTCAGACCAGAATTTCATCTTTTCAAAATGCCTCTGTCTTACTCTACTTTAAGCAAAAAGTTTTTATGAGTTGCCTTAGTAATGCCCAGAAATGTTCTACTGTCATTGGTAGACAGGTGTTGACCATACTGCTGCCTGAAAAAGGAAAGCTGTTATTTAATAAGGCAAGTTTGCTCAAACCATAATCTGTGTTCTGTTTTCTAATGAAAGCTGGCTCATGCATTTTTGCTTATATCCATAATATGTAAGCATCTCTCTTAAAACAAGCACCAGTAAATGCCTATTCAAGCTTTTAGTAATCAGTCACCTGGTTATTAATAATTTCTTCATTTTTTCATTGGTCAGGAAGCACTTAAGTCTAACAGGGCTTTGTCCATTATTTCATTAAACTAAAAACCTAGATCAGTAGTACAATGTGAATTGAGTAATTGCTTGTTATCCAAATTCTATGCTGTACTCTTCATGTGATATTGACATGGGCTACCTGATCACTTTGTGGAGTAGTAGACATAGAGATGCAGCTAAGTCATGTAATTTCTGTGGTACTCTCAAGATATAGACTATATAATTGACTACAGACAGCTTAAAAGCCATCTTAGAGTTTCATCCAGTCCTAGTAATATGTGTGTAGTCCCATGGGCTGCATCTAAGGATCACGCTAATTTTATTAGCAACTCCTCTTGCTTTAATTAAAATTTATCAATTCCCACCTGGTCACTGTTGTGCCAACACCTTTCCTTCAATTTTTATTTTAATGTATAGATAATCTGTGGCTTCGGACTTCGATTCTGATTTCCTGAATTATCCATTGTGTTTTCCACATGAAATAGCACAATTTTTAGGGGTGAATAGGGTTTCAAATTGAGTTAATGGATTTGAGTGAACCTCTGGATCAAAGCAAAGACCTGCTTTTCTGAAGCTGGCCAATTCTTTGTAGGAGCAGGTATACAAAGCAACTTGCTGTCCGAAAGCACTAAGTTAAACACATGCTGTTCAAAATACCTTCAAGCAAGCTCTGCATTAACATTTGCTGTGTATATACCACAAAGCAGAGCGATGTGAATTCCTTAGTGGACTGTTAATTTGCATGTTATACACTTTCAAATATTTCCAAAAGCAAATGTGAAATTATTAGTAATCCGTTCACGCGCTCACAAAATATTACTAGCAAAATGCCTTGGGCAGTATGTTATGTTGACTAAAATTGATAATTTTGTATTTTAAAACTAAAGCAACTCCTCCTGCCCCAAACAAATCTTAGGACCTGCCCAGAGCCCAGACTTCCTGGTCACAGCAGTTCTCCAGGTGTATGTTGAACTGAGGGGGGAAAAGGCCAACACCACCTCCCCCACCAAGAGCTGTGATCTAAGGTTTGCAGTGATTTTGAATCTTCAGAAAGCCTCACTGAAAGTCTTCTGTGAAGTCCTGCAGTTTAAACTGACTTATTCATAAAATCACCATAAGGAGGTGACTCTAGTATTTACCATTCATTCTACCTATGTAGGTTTTAAAGTATGTATGTTGCTCTGGAGAAATCAAACCTGGTTCTTCTTTTTACTTCTGTATAATTTTCTGTCTTTAGTTGTGTGCAGTTCTGACAGACCCAAAGTCCTGGACAAGGTATCTCATAGTCCTCAAAGACAGGTTGTTCTTTCCATTTCTTTTTTTTTTTTTCTTTTTTTTTTTGGTTAAAGACCAAAGAGCAAACTGTTTAATGGTATTTGTCAATGTATCTCTTTCTTGAATAATGGTTTCCATGCCTCACAGACTCAAATATAACATGACACTTCCTCCTAAATGCCAGTTATTCTGTCCAGAAGTGCTGTCCAAAAGTCTAATCCTCAGAGTTTCACACCAGATCCCCAGAATAAGGAATATGGGGCATTAAAATTCAATAAAAGCTATTGTGCTATTGAGACTATACAAAAAGCCTATGCACTAGCTGAATATTGCCTGTATGGTTGCAACATACTTTTCAGCAATTTACATTTGCAACTATGAAGTAATTGAATAAAGAAATGCATCATTATTTTCTTTTTTTGGCACATAGGCGAATTATTTTACCAACATGTGGAGGGGTGTTCATATAACATCAAGGCGCTTTGTGCTAGAGAAAAACAATTACAGTGAATAAGGTAGAATGGCTCTGTTATTGCAGTACATAAGACTTTGATTACATACTGCCAAGATTCATACCAGCCTAGTAGTTGTTGACAGATAAAGTAACAAAAATGAAACTCATTTATTTTTTCTTTATTGAGACCTCAAGGTAAAGCAAATTTTCAGTTCTTGTACTTACTACATTGAAGGAACAGAGACTGACAGTCAAAATGTGCCAGTCCAGAAATATAAATTAAACCTAGTTTCATACCAAAGTTTCATTTAGTCTCTGAAAAGGAGCTTCTGCTTGGATTGTTTTTGATTCTAAAACAAATACACTGTAGACTACTGTAGTGTATTTTGGATGAATTAACCCCCTTGTACTTTTAGTTCTTATGTATTTTCCAGGGTATAGATCTATGTCTACTTAAGCAATTTTTAAATTTGTTATGGACTATGTTATTTCACTTTTAATCTCTTCATTGATAATTTACTGTGTTTACAAACCAAATGAACATGAGGATGTCTTTATTAAGGTGTAGCACTTTTGCTGAAGGAAGGATACATCTTGAGAAAAAAGCCCTCCCTCCCTGTGTAAAGAAAATTATTTTGTCTTTTACAGAGAGTTCCTCTAGGCAGCTAGAATGCTGCATTATTCCTTGATAAGTCTAACAAACGACTTCTGTTTGTAAACTTGATTAGCTTCTAAAAAGCAGATAAAACTAGCTGTTGAAATGGAAAGTGCTAAAATGAGTGGTTTTATCCCATCAAAATCATCTTCTAGTTACCTAGCCCAACTGAACATAATTGCTATTCAGATTAATGAGGCAGTGTTGTAGTATCTCCTCTGTAATTAAACACTTCTCTGGTTGAATACGGTATTAAAGATGCACCAGACGTTGAAACCTCAGTGGTGAAATTTAAAACTGTTGAAATTGGAAGGGTCAGCTGTGAAACACAAATTCCTCTGCAGCATGGTAATTCACTTGTACAACGTGTTTCAAGAATAATTTGGCTTACGTTGGGGATGCTGAATTTCTTTAAATTTTCTTATCATTCCATCATCTAAATTTGAGAATTTTCCTCATTAGTTCCTGAGCAAAAGTAACATAAAGTGCACTTGTTTCCAGAATTACCTTTTCTGACCTTTCGCAAGATGATAATTGCAGTACTAGTAGGCTTAGAGGACTTGTTTAAAAAAATTAAGCTTATAAAGTAGCAAAAAATGTCCCTTTACTTGCTGGTGTCGATTTCAAAATTAACATTTTGGTTCATGTGCTTCTAATAATCGCTGACCCTTACTTCATGTGCTTTCCACAGGAAATGAATACAGCAGAAATTACTTTGACCTGTTGATGGATGAGGAAATAAACCCAAGGCAGTGTGGGATGGAGGTCAGTGAAGAAGGTGAGGCAGAATTAAGTATGTAATTTTGGTGTCAGAATATTCTTTTCCATTCATGAAAATGAGGTGACAAAGATCACATATGCAGTTCTATTTAAATATTGAGGTTTACAATTTAAATTATAAGCCTTAACCGCTCTGAACAGGATAGGCAGTATACATAGTCTTTGATCAAGGACAGTGAGTTAATGGACGGGTAAAAGCGAGGCTGTGCTGTGTTCACTCCATTACCACAGCAAAATGAAGCTCGCATAGAGAACATTGTCCGCACCATGCTCTCTGTAATTAACGAAGTTAGACCAGAGCTGAGTACTAAGCTGTAGCTTTTTTGCAACCCAGTTCCCAAAGTCCTCCTTAAATAACGATTTTTGTACTCCGCTGAACGTGTGTTTGCCTAACAGAAGGAAACCCCCAGAGTCTGTAACAGTTCCCAGCACATGAAGAGGCTTTTTTGGATTTCTTTTTGCCAGTTTAGCAGAGATGTTTAGCTTTGTTGTCTGTGGGCGATAGTGAGGAATTGAGGGTGTGACTTTGCAGAGCTGGGAGAAGTTATGCATAGGTATGAGAAAGATTAACCAGGAGGTATTGTCTATGCGGAGGAAATTCTTTCGCTGTCATGGCTTTTAGATAAAAAAGCGGGTGGGAACGGGCCTGCCTGAATTTGCATGGACTTAAGTAAGAACATCATCGCGGTAATGAAGTGCTTAGCTCTGCACTGAGTGCTTTGGCCCAGCTTCTTTTGTTAAGCGCTAACAACCTGATAGCACGCAAGACCCATATTTCCTCTGTTACTTTCATAGGGCTTCACTTTTTCAAACCTTGAGCTATTTATACTGCAGAAATTCTTGAGACACGCAGTTGTAAGTCAAATCTAAAGAAACTTGTCTAGTCTAAAGAGTTTCTGAAAATCATGAGAAACGTTGAGTAGGTACGGAGGTTTAAACTTTTGAGGTGAAAACTTGTGTGACTGAGAAAAACAGGCTCTGATGCATGTCAGTAACTTGAATTTCTGTGTTCTGGTGAAAAAAATCAGGGTTTATCAAGAGTGAATTACAGCTAACTCCTAACCCCTATATTTCCCCATTTTCTACACAGGACAGCAACGAAGCCAACTTCTGGCTCTGAGTGTTTAAATGAAAGATTTCTTTTTTCTGTTGGCACTGCCTTGATTCATCTTATGAATAGACTTCATGAGTCATGATCTGCTTCATAAGCAGAGAATGAAAAGCAGATTAGATTTCTGTAACTGTATGTGTGCTTAAAAACTTGCACAGATAGAGTGGTGACATAAGGGATATAGGGAAGTACAGTTTTCTTTGGGAGAAAATGTTCTTTTGTCTGTGTTGAAGGGGTGAGATACATAGTTAATCTTATTTTTTATTATTTTATTATTTATTTTTTTTTTAAATTTAGAACATCTGAAGACTCTGAGAAAGTCTATAACTCTATCCATTTCTGGGAGTGGGGTTGGAGAGGTGTTTTTAGGCACTTGCCTAAAGGCTAGACATGAGATCCAGATGTGAAAAGCTGTCCTTCGGTGTTTCTCCTTTTTCTCCCCAGCAAAATTGTCACCCAAAGGTTGGGGTAGCATTTGTTTATTAAAGGTCTGTTAGTAATGGTGCTGGCCTCAGTTTGGTTGAGTTGACATCTGCAGAGCAGTTGCAATGTTATATTTTCCAAAAAGAGCTAAATTTATCTGCCAAAAGCAAGGCTTCGACCTTGGAGACATTTAAAAGCCGTCTGGACATGGTCCTAGGCAACTTGGCTGTAGGTAGCTCTTTTTGACCATGGGGGTTGGACCAGATGATTTCCAGAGGTCCCTTCCCACCTCAACCAGTCTGATTCAGTGGTACTCACAAACCAGGCTCATTATTTGGTTTCCATTTCTTTGCAGAAGTGTTAAACAAATGGAACTACATTTGTATGTAGTGGATGGAGTTAAAAGGGTAGTCAGAACTGAAGTCTGGTCCTGTGTGATCATCTTCTGATTGGAAACTGTATTTGTTTACTTCCTCTTTCCAGCTAGCAGCTTGTCACTAACAAGGCAAAATCAGAACAAGATGGAGAAATCAGGGCACACTTCAAAGTTACCCTATTCTTTTGACTTAGACAAGTCAGGCCCAATCCCCAAACAGAATAGGTGGTGAAAAGAAAATCTTCAGTCACTAACTCCATTACACAAAGTTAAATGTAATTTTAATGTGTTCATCATATGGGATTCTATAATGGATTATTCTGTGGGAATTAAGGTATTGGCAATTATCTTTTCTATATTTGATAAATTAAATTTATTTGGGAAATTTGAGTTGATAATGCCCTGAGAACAAACACCACCTCACTATGAATTTGCTTCCCCACTCACCAAGGAACATTTCCGTTCTACATGATCAAAGAAATGTAAAAGATTCTGTATCTGCAGAAGAGACTTGTAGAAGCCTCCCTCTCTGAATATTCAGGATAACTGGAACACTCAGCTTTGAGATTTCAGGGTAAAGAAAACTTATTCTTTGATATTGTATCAGGCACTTAAAAAGCGCCACATAGGGTTGCTTGTAGCTGTATTTCAATTCACCTACCATGTATGCGTTTCTCTGTCCTACTTGCCTGTCCCCACTGACAGCTTAGGGAAGCCAGGGTCTGGGAGATATGGACAGTCTCAACTGATCATTTCTCCACTGAATATACAGACCTGAAGTGATTTTCTAGGTGTCATGGAAGAAGGTATGCGTCTGTGTGTCCTTTGCTCCTTTTTTAAATCTGCAGATGTTACTGGGAATTTGAATGACTGAGCAGCCACGAATCTAAAATTCATAGCGTGCTGTAATGGCTACTTATTCTAGAGAGTGTGTCAGTATTATGGACAGCAAGGTAAAATTTCTGATAAAGATCCAGAATCACATTAAACAAGAAATTAACTACTTGGACTTTTATTAAGAGTCAAACAGAATCCATCTGGTAATTTGAATATAAAAGATAATTTCAACTAGTCTATTAGCAGGTTTAGTAAACCAGTTTCAGTTCAGATCCAGTTATTCCTCACCGTTTAAAAATATATGATTATTTTTTTTTTATTTTAAACTGTCTTTCAGGACTCAGAGGGAAATGAGAGTCACCTCTGATTAAACTATCACTGTGAAAACAATTTTAAAGTGTCAAATGGTTTACTAGGTTTTGTGCTTTTGTAATAAAAAATAAAAGGTAAACAGTGTTTTTTGAAATACTGCTGGAAGAAGCAATAGATAATTTTCTGTTCTTTTGGTTTTTATTTTAAGATCCTGTGAAATCTGATGAGCAAATCCTGTATGGTAAATTGATGAAGCTTCTAGATGAAGAAAACATAATGCTGGATTTACAAGGTAAATAACAAACATTTGCATGAAGAAAACTAAAACTCTTGAGTCTGGATGTGGGGAGGAGAGTGGGTAATCTATCCCATTGAACTCAGAACCAAAAAGGACATTGACTTTAATGCAAGCCTGTAAGATCTTTTTGCCCAAATGTTTTTGTTTTGAGTCTTGTTTATGTGGCTTTAAGTATCATTTAAGTGAGTGCTTTCTCTAGGCTACTTAATTGCATGCTGAATTCCACTCTTATGAAAGAAGACTGGAAACATCATTGCTAATGCGCTTAAAGCTAGAAATTTAAATTATTATTTAAGTTCATAAATGGTTGGATCATTTGTCAGATGCACGGGTCACATCACATACTGTTTGAGGTTATCTAAGTGAGGATTTACACTGACAGGTAAGAAAATGTTTTCTGTGATTTTGTTATGAAATACGAATTGATGTTGCATCTGCATTAAAACCAACAAAGTGTGAGAGAAGAGATTTCTTCACCTGAAGCCAACAGCCTTACTTTGGATTCACTTACTTTTACAGGCATTATTTAACACCCAGCTGATTCATGAGACTGTCCCCACCACAGCCTTTAGAAAAGATGAGTCTGCTGCTCTCCTCTGGTTCATCCTAGGAGAAGTAACATGCAAGCAAGCCCTGGCTCAGTGATGCCCTTATATTTTTGCACCCCCACCCCTACTTTTTCAGCAGGTCTTTGGTGCAAATGTATTCTCTGGGTTATTTGGTTTTTTTTATCTGTATGAGGTTTCCTGTTATATGTCAGTTACATACAGGACCTACTCTGTCAGAGAGACAGAGTGGACAGTTGCTTACAGCACTGGAGCTCCAGAAGCTGCAACATGTTTTATAACTATTTAGTTTGTGAGCAACTTTTTTCTAGAAGAGGCAAACATTTTCATTTGCATAGGATTGCAAAATCTCTTGAACTGGAACTGGTCACATCAGTACTGTCTTTGAAATCTGTTTTGCCTCATTTTAAATGCAAGGGGAAAAAAAGTACAACCATCACAGCTAAATTCATGCAGATACCTTAAGCAAAAATCTTTAAATAATTATTAGCAAACTCTCTATTTTTGTATATTAAGGTAAAGCTCTTTATTGCTGAGAGATATTATAGCAATGCTGCTTTTATCCTGCAACAACATAGATTAAAATAAAAACTTGTTTGGCTGTGAAGTCAACCTTACTTCTATAGGAAAGATTGACATGCGGTGTCTATCTGTGCTACTTATATAGTCCCTGTTTACCAATATTTATAGCATTTCATATTCCTTACTAACCCTGGATGATCAAGGAAAATGTCCTGATGTCATTTTACAGGCTGCCCCAGGTTGGGGCCTAGTACTTTTCCATTAGCTTTCTGAAAGATAGCTTCTGGGGCTCCCCCAAAGTGGTGGGAGAGAGAAGCACCTCTGGGCAGTAGTTCAGTCCACCTTGTGCAGACACCTCTTAGCTTATTAGACAAATTGTTCCCTGGAAGCATTTCTTCTCTTTCCTTTGGCTCTTGCCCTGGAAGCATTTCTTCTCTTTCCTTTGGCTCTTGCCCTGGAAGCATTTCTTCTCTTTCCTTTGGCTCTTGAAGGCTCTTGGACAGCTCACTTAGACTTGTCCATCGTTTTTGCATGGCTAAAAGCAAGTGAACCGAATTGTACCATGAGTACTTGTCCATTTGTAAGCAAGGGAACCAGGGAATAAAGGGGAAGCGTTCCCCATCCATCAGTGGTTACTCTCTCATTCAGCTATGTGCCCTAAAACTTTATCTTACATTACAAATAACATTCATGAATATTGTTAAGATGAAGAAACAGATACTTTACAGAAGATAATAGAAAATAACATATTTAGAGAGAAATATGTTTTCACTGATCTCCTCAAATGTTTATAATGTAAACTCACCAGGTATGTTTGAACTAAAACCATCTTTTTCGCCAACCAGTTTTATCAAACCCCCATGAAAGGCAAAATGCTCTTATTACTGTCAGGCTATGTGGCTGAGAGGCATCTAAAGCCATTTGAACATACATGGTGCACTCTGGATGATGATCTTGTGCTGAGGCTGCCAAGGTTGCTGAGCTGCCAGCTCACAGGATTCAATTCAAGGGCAGGCAAATGCATTAACACATGTCTCACATTCCATGTGCATGTCAGAGACCTCCATGTGGGCATGAAGGCAGTGAGTGATGGAGACACTACAGCCTGCTGCTGTCTTGTGCCTTGGGCCTCAGTGCTTTTATTTCTTTAAAGTGTCACAGTGGGTATCAGAGCTGGTCCTATGGGTGAATATTATGCCCTGTCCTACCTGAATTTTTCACTTATCTTGGCTTGGGTGAATAAAACCCGGAAAAAAGCAGGATTCTTCCTGAGAAAGTGAGGCTTGTGCAGTCTCTACTTCTGTGCGTGTATATCAGGCTACATTTATTTCTACTTGTGTTTCTCCCTCCCAGTTTTTGAACCAGTTGTTCACTTCCAATGTCCTTGTTGTTTTGTTTTGTTTTTTTTTAACAGAGAACAAGTCTCAGAGGTCTGACATCCCTACCAGTTCTATGAAAGTGGGCAGCTGAACAGAGCAGACAAGCATTATTAATGTCTCCACTGAGGGAAAGCTAATATGGGAGTTTGACCCTTATTAGACATCAGGAAATCCATAGAAAACTAGGATTCATTTGGTTCCACTCTTACAGAACTGCTTCTTTTCTTCATTTGACCACTGAGCTGAAAAATCACGTAGCCATACAGTCCTAATTAATAGATCATCCCCAATGGAAAGAAAAAAAAAATGGCTCAGAATTTATATAATTGCATTTTTAAAGCATTTTGCTGCAGAGTAACCTGTTGGTCATTCTTGTGTTATGTGTTAGTTCGTAGTTCGTTTCAGCAACTTAAAAGGCAACAATGGTTTTTAAGAGACGATGTAGACCAAACATCTCTCAAACAATGTAAGATTGTGATCCATGTGCATCTAAAGTAATGCTAGGTGAACACCATTAAAAATATTTTCTGTTATATTACTTCTTGGTAGCAACCGAAAAATTTAAGTCTATGGTTTGCAGCATTTTAGTTGTCTGAAACCGATGCCTGAGCCTTTGGTGATGTATTTTTTTTGACTACAATTTATATAGAGTCTTCTAGAACAAAGCAACCAAAGTGCATTTTCCATGTGGAGTCTATAGCTAATTTATACCTCCAAACCCACGCTGAGGTCTAGTCTGCTGGTGAACCTACCCTTTAAATTCTCATTTCAGCATATTAAACCATTACTGTCTGATGGACAAATGCAGGAGTAAATGAAGATACAAGCAGCCAAGTTAATACTGGAGAGATTCTTTTAATTACAGCACAGCATCTGCAAATACAGCTTGAGCTAAGAAGTGATTTAAACTACACAGAAAGTATGACTCGCAGTGTTAAGTACAGCCAAGGCAATGAAAAGTTTGACGCAGATGCTAACAGCTTAAAGCTAACAATTTTTTATTAGGTTATCAATCTACCAATGAATTTCCTCATAAATTTTCAGCCATTTGTCCCATGTGTACAGAGTAGTAACATTTTTAACATAATGGCTACTTTTGCACAGCAAGGAGGTGGAGGCTATGTTTTGGTCAAGTACTGCTCCAGGGTGGCAGCTCAAGCCTCTAACCTGTGGGTCAGTTCAGGCAAGGAGCAACCTGGCTGTCATGGAGTTTCAGAGGTTTCTTTGCAAAGCCAGCGTAGAAGGAATAAACCAGATGAACAACCCTTTACCACTCCTCTAGCAGCCTTCCAGTATCTGAAGGGGGCCTATAAGGATGCTGGGGAGGGACACCTCATTAGGGACTGTAGTGATAGGACAAGGGGTAATGGGTTAAAAGTTAAACAAGGAAGTTTAGATTGGATATAAGGAAGAAGTTCTTTACTGTAAGGGTGGTGAGGCACTGGAATGGGTTGCCCAGGGAAGTTGTGAAAGCTCCATAGCTGGCGGTGTTCAGGGCTGGGTTGAACAGAGCCTTGGGTGACATGGTTTAGTATGAGGTGTCCCTGGCCATGGCAGGGAGGTTGGAACTAGATGATCTTAAGGTCCTTTCCAACCCTAACTATTCTATGATTCTATGATTCTACACTCCCTGTCTTTAGCTCATTCAAAAATGAACAGTTTTCTGATTATGCTTAAATAAGCATATGTATCTTTTTGTCAAATATTTATAAAATTTGAATCACTGCATTTGTAGCAGTTATTTCCTTTGAAAAGTTTTTTGAAAATGTTCTTTCTCTTCTTTAGCTCTTTTTCCACAAAACATGTGCTTATGATCCCAGTGTCTTCCACCAAGACTGAGTTTACTTGATATGATTCCTCAAAGAAATAATAAACACAAAAAAGAAAAAGGGTATTTTGATGAATCGCTGCATGGTCACCTTTGTGAACCAAATGTTTTAACTCTTTTTTTGATATATAGGGACTATCTGTCTGCACCCAGGATAGGAATGTGCAGTCTTCCTAGAATGTAAACTTGCACTGCTCCTGTGAGATCTGTAAGCAGCTGATTTATACCAGCTGAGCATATGGCCTGTTGTGTGCAACAGAGCACTGAGGGGGAACAAGTGGTGCTGCATCTTCTGCTATTGGCAGTGTTTCATTTTCCGGCACTCCATGGGTTTTCTCTCTGCTAGCCAAACCCTTAATCTTACAGTAAATTCAAATGTAAATATTGTTTTGTTTTTGCAGTTAATAGTTGTAGGTCAAATCACTTTTCATTAGGCTTGTAAAATGCTGCATGAGGAGATTGTGTACCCTCAGGTAATGGTTTACGTTGTTTATATCTACTGTACACTTCCCCCAACATGATTTTGAATTGTATCCTGTTGTAATTAAATAAAAAAACCCACCCTACTTCCTGTGTGCTGGTGGCACTGAGGTGATTTAAGTACTCAGGAGGCTCAACGATTAAAGTCATTAAACAATGAGTGGTGAGCAAAACTGAAAATGTTAATAGCCTTAGTTTTATCTTCCCTTTTCTGGTCTTCATTAGAGAATGAGAGACTTCAAAGGGGAGTGAGGAAAAAAAAATCTTTTAACTGCTTTCATGTTTTAGGATGGACAAAGAGAAAAGCAAATAACTTGATATGGCAGTTTCTTTCAGAAAAAGGCAGAGAACTATAAAAACTAGCACAGAAATATAAGGCAAGGAATATAAAGTCAGATGTAGACAACCTGATACCTCTCATTTCCTAGTGACCCCAATGTGGAGAAATGAGCAAAGAGTAGATGTCCATTATATATGACCTGAACTACTAGTAGTTTTGTAACAAATATCAATGAGAAGATCAATTTTTTTTTTCTTTAATGTAGCATGATGAATTAAGCTGAAAAAAAATGGATACAGCTTCTTTTTAACTTTATAAATGGGGTTTCTTTTCGTTTATGTACAGCACATACCCTTTGGTTCTGTATAAGTCACTGCAATGAAATCAGGGGTTTGATGTGGGTGAGAGCAGAACTGGACCTAATTAATTAGGCAGGAGCTGAGTGCACACACCTAGAAGAGGAATCTGATCCTCTAGGATGAGTGGAAGGAAAATGAAATGTTTACCGTGGCTCCACCTAAAACTCCCTTTCAATTGCAGTTATTCCTCCTCTTCTTCAGGAGCAAAAGACAAAACTGGTTCTAAATCCCAGTTCCTCTAAGTCTTACAGGGGAGCAATACGACAATGGAAATGCAGAACACCCCTTTTAAAAACTATTTAAAGAATAAGCTCCATGTGCTAAATTTTGTACCTGTATGTAGGTGTTCCCCTTGAGGATAGTTTTTCTAGTAATGGCACTTGAAACCCGCTGGTTGTTCTACTACTGTTATTTGTTACTGTTCATTGTATGGCACGAATGGTTATTTTAAAATGTTGATGGGCCAAACATGTTAACCGAGAAGGTACTAGCCAGTGAATGAACTCCCATTTGCTAAGAGATAATCTGCCACTTTTGTTTCAAACAGCCAGTGTTGCCAGTGAGGATTTTCCAGACTCCCTGATGCATGTCAGCTCCAGTAAAGCGCATGACCTTCACAGGGAGCTTGAAGATGAAGAGATTCCTTCATATATCGAACAGTTTGAGAGAGATGTTCAGGATGACATAATTCTGCTTGGCAGCTTTTCACTGGAACAGGTCAGAGTTAAGAACTATAAGACAATTTTATCGCTTGCTTCATAACATGATGCTGGCTTGTTAACCTTGTACACTCCAATTCTATTTCGCTGCCTGGCAATACATATATTGAAAGGGGAAAAGATAAACCATGTCGCTGGCTTGCGGTATGTGACTGGCACTTTGCTAAGCTAACGACAGGACTTTTACTTTTGCCTTCATTTCAATGTGAATAAAAATAGATTGCCTTCATTGCTTCTTTCCTAAATAGTGGAGTATCTTTGACTGCTCCATAGTAAGTATTGCAATTGAGTTTCAATCAAGAGCCAAATCTTAAGACATCTCTCTGTGACAAATTTAAAGGAAGCTTGTTAATCTATCAGTGAGAAAGTTTGGATTGGAGCTCAAGAAGGATTTATGTAGCATATTCATTGTACAGAGGATAAAATTATTACCAAATTATAAATCTGTTGTGTTTTTTTTGGGTTACAAAGCTTCTTTTGGTTTTCCTTTTGTCATTTCATAGTGTAAAGGGACAAGGCACAAGTTTTCAGGGCTGAAATGATACTTGTGGGCACTGTATCCCTTTGAAAAATCTCATACCATGAGTAGGGAACAGAAAGAAAGATTAATTGGTGAATCTATCATTTTTAATTAGCAACATGAGAACAGTGAACTGGCTCTGATGGGCTTAAAATAGGTTATCCAATGACTGGATGGTGATCTAAGCTTTCTTTTATTTTCAAAGGGAGTTTTTAGAATTTTTTCACTGTAGGACTAAACCTCATTGTTACCGTCTGTGTATTGGTAAGGGACACAATTCCTTTCCTTGTTGCTTTCCTCTAAATCCTTGTGTAGCTGTATGTCATTCCTTCTGACTTTTTTGTAACTGTATGCATCATGCACAGAAGGTGGTTTGGGGGATATTTTTCAGAGAATATGAAATGGGAGGGAAACGTGAGGGAAAAGGGCTAGAATAGTACAAAGAGCGTCATCTGCCTCAGGGGGCTAGTGGAGTAGGAACCTGGGAACAGGTGAAAAGAAAGAGCTGTGCCTTTCCAGAAGAGTTTATAATGTGCTGAGAGCTAACCCTTTAAGTTTGGGCTGTTCAGATAGCCCCAAATCATCGAGGCTCCATGACACCTGAAGGAACACAGTAGACTTGTCAATCTTTTGTTCACCCTTCCTCTAAACATGGTCACTGGGAGTCTGGTCATCTTACTTGGACTCTTTTTGGAGGTGTTTAGCAAAGCTTGTTTCCTATACAGAAGCAAACTATCTGGCCATCACAAAACGATGTTCAGCTTTTTATCTGACAACCGTATGTGTGAATCCACATGCAATACAATATAATGCTACTTTTCTTCCTTATTTTCTTTTGGAGAAAAAAAATCCTCAGTTAATGTGATTGAGCTGGTCTAACAACGGCTTATAGTTAGGGACTCAAGACCTCATACTGCACAGAAGAGGTTTTTAACGCTTGTGTTTTCTGTCCATTCCTCCCGCACATCTCAAACTTCAGTTGTCCATGCCCTGCTTAGGAATTCAATCATGCTGAATTGAATGCTGGCATGGTATTTGCATCCTGCAGTGCGGAGGGTAACGAGAGGGTCACTGTAAAAACTATACTGTCTTCTAGATCTGTGATGTATGTGTCCATAATTTCCTTGGAAGCACACAGAAATGGTGTAATCAGCCCCTTTGAACAGAAAATGAAAGGTGACATTGGAAGTGGAGGCTGCTAACATGCATCTCTTGTGTCATATTGATATTCAAAACCATCTAACAATAATGTAAGCATGCTTATTCTTCTTTAATTGACTTTCTTTATTCTTTAATGTGCCCTATTTACTCTTTGATCTGCAGGCATACTCTTGCTGCATTGCAATGTTGATGCCTTTCCACAGCAGCTACAGGTTCAGTGTTAAGACTGCTGCCATGGTCTTCAGAATCTGTCACTGCTACCTTTGGGATGCCTCCAGCTTTTGTAACTTGAATGTATCTCTATTGGTTTGAATAGTCTTAAATTTGCCAGGTGGCATTTACTTCTTACCAGAAAAAAACCCAAAAAACCCTCTCTCCTCCTTCTGCAAGTTTAGTAAGTAACACATGTACTTAATCCAAGTGTAATTTACGATTAGTTAATTTAATCTGCCATAATGACATAAAGAGAGCCTGAAACAAGCTTCTATCAATTTTGCCCTTAGAGGTAACATAATATTTTCAAATGTCTACCAAACTGAATAATTAACCCTGGGGCTGAGTGAAGAAGTCTAATAGATACCTCTCTCGCATTCCTTTGCTTTGATAAAATGAAAATAAAACAGGGGATCCCAAGGGTTAAAAATAAGTGACAGTTTACAGTACATGAGACTGGTTTTATAAGTGAGGTTCAGAAACACCCTTGGGTTGCTCTGTTTCTTTTCAGGCTGCCAAAAATTTTCTCCAATGAGACATCTGGTTCGCACTACAGCTTTGCTGGCAGTGTTGGCACAAAGAGGACAGCTATGTATTAATTATCTATCCCCTTAGTTCATTGCTTTTCTTCTCTACTTTGTAGCTTTACAGTAAATGGGTGGCTTTTGTTTAAACAGCAGCTCAGTGCATGAGATCAGTGTGATTAAAAGTTTTTGAAAGAGCAGATGCACTTTCCAAAATAATTATTAAAAAAAAAAAGGTTTATGCAAGATTCAGGCTCTCGAACTTTAAGCTGCATTGTTACTTACTTCATGTTTTGTTTTGTAAATGCAAAAGCTGATAGTTGAGATTGGCAAGATACATAATGGGAGATCTGATAGATTCTTGTAAAGAAAGGATTAAACAGATGTCAATGTTCTGTTAACACACACATTAAAGGATATTAAATTTGGAAAGCAGGACTATCTTCTATGGCCTAGGCCTATGAATTTCAAAAGCTTCAATGACATTTGCTTTTAATAAATTGAAACAAACTCTATTGAGAGAAAATCATAAGTGTTGTGGTAGAAGCTGGGCAGGTAAATCCAAGGCTGGGTATGCAGAACGCCACAGAAAACAGTCTGTCATAAGATAAACAGAGACACATACTTATGGGCAGAAGGTGATCTTACAGAGCAGAGAAATATGCAACGAAAGACCTGACGTAATGCCAGCTTAAAGTGTTTGATTAGAGGCAAGATGCTCTCAAACCATGAGAGGCTGCTGAGGATGAAGCAAACACTGGTGACTGGGGGTGAGATTGCACTTGATGGGCCTTTGACAACATAATCTCTCTCATCATTAATTCAAATGCTCTTGAAAAATACTAGGTCTGTGGTTTCCAGCTGTTTCTCAACTGAGATGATAAAAGTGACTTTCAGCCTATGTAGGTTCTCTCAGAAAAAAATTATTAATGGAACAGGTGGATAAATCAATGCTTTCAGGAGAAACTTTCCTGCTTGGCCATCCTCTTTCTGCAACTTGGCTGGTATTCTTAACTAAAGGTAATTTGTTCACAG
Organism: Myiopsitta monachus; assembly: GCA_017639245.1. Classification (NCBI taxonomy): domain Eukaryota; kingdom Metazoa; phylum Chordata; class Aves; order Psittaciformes; family Psittacidae; genus Myiopsitta; species Myiopsitta monachus. The sequence goes on along the minus strand of CM029918.1, from coordinate 40,356,297 downwards.
CCTCCTTTACAGGATTCAACTGCTACATTTAGTCCTCTGTGCTGGACATAACACCTTGCAGGACCTGATCATTACAACTATATAATCAGTTTTGATCCATGACCTCAATACTGAATTACTCAAGAGCCTCTGGAAGTAAAGTGCAAGTTTTGCTCTTCAGTACCAGCAGTTGAGTTATGGTAGTAAGAAATGAGCTATTTGTTGCAGGTGGCTAATAATAAAATGTTACCTTTCATCAAGAGATTTACCTTTTGGTTAAACAACAAAGGTTAAGGCCTCTGGGCAGTATACCTAATATTCTTACAGGGTCAATATCAGCACACTGACTCTTTGCCAAGTCACAGTGAGATCAATATATATGATTTTGGAGTGATCAGTTTTCTTTTGGTGACACGTAGATAATATTTGATACTATGTAAGATGATGACAAATCTACCCTCCAATCAGGAATTTAATCAGTGGAATTAGATCTCAGTCTCATAAAACACCAATGTACATTTGCTTACATGTTCTAATCTGTTGGATAATACTGTTATTTATATCCTGATGGTACCTGCAGACCACCTCTCATGAAACCTGTGGCTTACTAAGCATTGTACAATCTTTTGTGATCATTCTTCATGAATGATAATACTTGTGTGAATACGCATGGCTAAAATCTATGCAGAATTCAAGGTGATTTTTTTCCTCAGCCAAAACCTGGCTGCTACTTTTTGACATTAGCCAAGATTTTAAAAGACTGTCATGTGCAAATGAGTCATTTTTTTGTTTTACTGAGAATTGCAGGTCAAGAACACGAAGCTGGCCATGTTCCATTTACACCATGTCTTAAAAGTGGGTGACTTCATTTTAAGTAAGCTACCTATAAACTACACTCATTATTTGAGTGTCAAAGCATCTTTACAGTTTTTTAGTATAATAGTTTCCATTTTATTTATGTGAATAAAATAGGAATTACAGGTATCTCCATTTTACAGAGGAAGCCTGAGGGCAGAGAGAGACTGAAATCCACACCATCAGAAATGCTTAGTGCCTAATTTTTTTTTTAAATATGTGATTAGGCCAACTCCTCAAATTCATTAAGGTCTTGCCAGGTAGACTGCTCTTGGACTGCTGAGAAGCACTTCACTGGAACCTGTATTTGAGGGAAAATAACACAAGGTAAACTTGACAAAGCTTCAGGCATCTGGCCTTTAGACTTCTGATGTCCTGCCTAGTGAGTGTTCATGGATCCCAGATGTGTCAGCACCCACCCAGCAGATCCAAAGCCTGACCAAGATGCCAGTACGTATAGCTAGAGTACTTGTCTACTCCATAGGCTGGCAACTTCAGATTTCTAAATGTCCTTATTCTCTCAGTTTTGCTCCTGATTTCTCAGTGGAAAGCCTGGGAACCCTTCAGATTTCTAAGGTTCCTTCCTCATTGCTTCTGGACACTCAGATATACATTTCAGGTTTTATTTCTATTGTTTTAAAACTTTTTTTCTTGTTTGTTATTTAAGAAGTAGGGGGTTGGACTGGGAAGCTTGTAAATAAATATCAACATGAGGAGAACTGTAGAAAAGATATTCTATATGTTTGTAAAGGACCTGTCATTGTGCTGTCACAATACTCATAATATTCCTATAGCTGCTCTTTTAAATTGTAGTTCTGTTTTCCTTTGTTCAGGAGTTCTGTGGAGTTTTAGTTAAGTAAATATTTAGATGCAAGTAAGGAAAATCTTCCAAGTAGTTAACTTAGTTTTTACTGTATTCTTTTACTCTTTAAGACCAGAGCGGCAATTAAACAACTAAGCTAATTCTTGATATTCTATTGAGCTGGAACAATGAATCCTACAGTTACTGTAACTGATGATACTGCATTTGCTGCTGCTTAAGGTAATCTGACTGGTCAGCTCTTTGGCTCATTATCCTAATATAAATTCCAGCAAGGAAATCTATTTCTGTGGTTCAATAAACAGAGGCAATTGAAAAGATTCTTCAAAGAGAATCAGTGATTTCCAAGTCCTGTTGAAGTTTGACTCCATCAAATACTGACCACCTGTTAAAAGAAAAAGAAGTAGAATTCAGATGAGAACTGTAAGCTATAAGTATGCATTACTGAAGTGTAGAGGCATAGAATCATAGAATAGTTAGGGTTGGAAAGGACCTTAAGATCATCTAGTTCCAACCTCCCTGCCATGGCCAGGGACACCTCACACTAAACCATGTCACCCAAGACTATGTTCAACCCACCCTTGAACACCGCCAGCTATGGAGCATTCACAGCTTCCCTGGGCAACCCATTCCAGTGCCTCACCACCCTTACAATAATGAACTTCTTCCTTATATTCAATCTAAACTTCCCCTTTTAAAGTTTGAATCCGTTACCCTTGTCCTATCACTACAGTCCCTAATGAAGAGTCCCTCCCCAGCATCCTTATAGGCCCCCTTCAGATACTGGAAGGCTGCTATGAGGTCTCCATGCAGCCTTCTCTTCTCCAGGCTGAACAGTCCCAGCTTTCTCAGCCTATGTTCATACGGGAGGTGCTCCAGTCCTCTGATCATCCTCATGGCCCTCCTTTGGATTTGTTCCAACAGTTCCATGTCCTTTTTATGTTGAGGACACTAGAACTGCACACAATATTCCAAGTGAGGTCTCAAGAGAGCAGAGTAGATGGGCAGGATCACCTCTCTTGACCTGCTGGTCATGCTCCTTTCGATGCAACCCAGGATACGGTTGGCTTTCTGGGCTGCAAGGACACACTGATGGCTCAGGTTCATCTTCTCATCAACCAACACTCCCAAGTCCTTCTGTGCAGGGCTGCTCTGAATCTCTTCCCTGCCCAACCTGTAGCTTGCCTGGGGCTGTTCCTACCCAGGTGTAGGACCTTGCACTTGGCATGGTTAAACTTCATCAGGTTGGCATCAGCCCACCTCACAAGTGTGTCAACGTCCCTCTGGATGGCATTCCTTCCCTCCAGCGTATCAAGTGAACCACACAGCTTGGTGTCATCAGCAAACACTGTCCGTGTCACTGACAAAGATTTCGAAAAAGGCTGGTCCCACCACCCATCCCTGAGGGACACCACTCGTTACTGGTCTCCAGCTGGACATTGAGCACAACCCTTTGCGTGTGGCCATCCAGCCAGTTCCTTATCCACTGAGTGGTCCACCATCAAATTGCTGTCTCTCCAACTTAGAGACAAGGATGTCATGTGAGACAGCATGGAATGCTTTGCACAAGTCCAGGTAGATGACATCAACTGCTCTACCCCTGTTCATCAGTTCCGTAGCCCCATCATAGAAGGCCACCAGATTGGTCAGGCAGGATTTCCCCTTAGTGAAGCCATGCTGGCTGTCACCAACCACCTTGTTGATTTTCATGTGCCTCAGCATGCTTTCCGGGAGAATCCTCTCCAAGATTTTGCCAGGCACAGAGGTGAGGCTGACTGGTGTGTAGTTCCCAGCTCATCCATTTTCCCCTTCTTGAACATGGGGGTTATATTTCCCTCTTTCCATTCATGGGGAACTTCACCTGACTGCCATGATTTTTTAAATATGATGGACAGTGGCTTAGCAACTTCATTTGCCAGCTCCTTCAGGACCCGCGGATGGATTTCATCAGGTCCCATGGACCTGTATACATTCAGGTTCCTAAGATGGTCTTGAACCAGATCCTGCATAAATAAATACAATGAAAACATATTGATTTTTAGTTGCTCAGGTACTCTCTGGAACAACTTATATTTTGTGGTATTTTTTATTTTTTTTATCTTTTTATTTACACTTTTACTATATTTGGAGTCAAACTGTAGTCACAGGTGTAGCAAAGTATACTGTTGGTTAGCTTTTATAACAGGGCACTCCTTAGCAGCGCTAACAAACTGCACAGATTTTATGAGCTACAGATAAACAAATTTTTGTAAATGTAACTTTTTTTGCTTCTGCAGACTTTCAGTTCAGCTGAATTTGTTGAGCAGAACCTACGCCACATAATACTTTCGACCTCTACTTCACAGAACAGATTAATTCAGGTGGGAAGGACTGGACCTCTGGAAACTGTCTAGTCCAACTTCCTGCTCAAAGCAGGACTAACTGAGGTATATTAGGCTTTCCATGTGCAATGTGGGTTTTCAAGGGCTTTGGAATTGCTCACACCAGTTTGTTAGTGTGAAACATAACCAGGTCATCTGTAAGTTGAGAGGTGTAGAGCTACTGGGAGAGACAGTCCAGTTGCATCACATGCACTTTTAGTTAGTACAAAGGTGGAAAATTATCACTGTTGCTCAACAGGCTGGCAATCTGTCAGCACAGTTGGATTCCCTCACTTTGCTACTAGTTAGAGCCTTACACAAGGTGCAGCTTTCAGGACTGGATGGTTACAATGAGAACATATATTAAAGTGCATATATTCACTTGAAGGTGTGTCAACATAGTATATGTTATGATATAATTGTTCATGTCAGCATTCAAATCAGAGAAGGAAGGCTTAAATTTCAGCAAACAATTTCACCTATAACTTCCAGCAAGGAGATGGAGCAGGATATGGGCTTGCGGGAGTAGATCTGCTCTCTACAGTGAAAAATCATTAGGCATGGCAACTTGTCATTTCCACTGTTGTATTTAAGACAATTATGTAGTAAACTTTACTTAAAGCATTGCTTCCCACTTTGTAATTTTCATATACTAATTGTAAGTGAATGTCTCTTTTAATTATAAAGTACTCAAGTGCACGTCTGCACACTTGAAACAAAGGATAATGTGAAAACTGGTACAAATGGAAGTTATTGGATAAGGTTAAAGCCTATGTTTTTATATTACAATTATGGAAACAAATTTGTGAGGCAGTGCTTTATTGACAGAAAAAAGAATGGGGGCTCAAAAAGATGGGGTATATATATATACTATATATACATAAACACTCTATACTATAACCTGTGACTTAAACATCAGGTTTTGGAGGCTTTAACAAGCAAAGTAGTGATTATTATTCACTTTTCCCTATCTGCAAAACAGACCTAAAATTAGATACCTGCTTTAGGGAAGAGTAAGATGATTAAAGGAGTAAAGTTTCATGAGGGACTTTGAAAAGGCTATAGAAATAATAAAAACATTCTGTGCTGAAATTAACAAACATTTTTAAATTGAGGAAGAATGGGGAAAAACCACAAAAAGAGAGAGTCTCAGAATTTCCAATCGGTATTTCCTGTTAGTTTTTCTTCAGTTTTTCATGCCATGATTTGCTGTCACTATCCAGAAAACAGAAAAGATTATAAAGCCCTGAAGTTCATCACCTCGCTTATGAACACTTTTCTTTTTTGTTTTTAATGTGAGCTATTAATTATAGATCCGTAAGTTGGCATAGTTCACTTGGTTTCCACTAGCATTGCTGGTGCTACATGGGTTTATACTGGAAGGAATTTGTTCCCTTTCCTAAAATGTGGTTAGCATCTTCCACTGCATCTTGTTAACATTTTTCATTGTATCTTATTATTTAGGCTAAAATTACTTAGAGCTTCTTAGTAACTGGTGATATCAGGCTAATCTGGAGACATCTGAACTTGCGGAGCTTTGACAGGCTAGCACGTTTCTGCTTAAGATCTCTATTGATGGCAAATGCCATTTCAGTGTTGTGTATTTTCACTGCTCGGATATGGTTGTCAGGCACTCTGATAAATGGCCTTGCGTATGCTTACTGCACTCTGTAGATTTTGATGAGGACATCAAGGCTTTATGACCTTGAAGCTACATCTTCTCAACTGTGAAATACAAAGCACCTGAAGTAGCAGTACCTGGAGGTTCTAAAGAAACTACAGGTGATCCCCCTGTGAACAGCAAGAGGAAATGAGAAAGGCAAGTGCCCTGTTTTGAGGCTGGAAAGCCAAAATCTTTATTTTTTGTAATCTGGGTAGCTCTGCAAAAGACATCCCTTCAGAGTTTCCTTAGCCCATCTTAATCAAAATGATTCAAGTTCTTTTAATTTGTTAGTACTACCATCTTGGAACAAGATCCTGAACAAAAACATCCCTGATTTTTTGAGAAGTTCAGGTTCTTGTTTATCATGCCTACTTTATAGCCGGCTCTAGTTTCCGTAACTGTTCAAAATTGGTGTCTTTAATATATATGCCTTATAAAAGTGTTCACCTCAGCAGCAAGATACTGTCTTCTTGTGCTGACTGGTAGCTCAGTCTTCATTGTTAGAGATTGTGTAATGCTTTCCACATGTATCAAAATGATCACCCTATAATTGTCCCTAAATGTGTCTGTACTAGTGTAATAAGACTGCATCATGACTTAAGTAAATCTCACTTTGTGTTCTGTAGCATCAGTTTTAAAACAGAGTATGAGGTGTTTTGTTTTTTCTTTTTTTCTTCCTGGCTGTTACAAATGGCTCACTTGTCTAAGTTTTTAGCTTTGTGCTCATGAACAGTAAATTGGTTTAATTTTCTATTTGGAAGGAGAGGTTGCTTTGTTGTTTTTTCTTTTTCTCTTTTAGAGACGTGTCTGAGAGTTTGTGGCACATTTTTGGCATGGTGCACTGTGAATAATACTGATGTATGCCCAGGACATTGACACAACTTTACCTCCTGGTTTGTGGCAATCTCTGAGACAAGGTCACCCAAATTCCAATAGGCAATGCAATTCCCAGAGCAGGCCTTATCTAGATAGTAGAGTCTTTGCTTTCAACAAAGGGCACTTATCCCACTTACCTCTCAGTACTTCGCTTACTTGTGTTCTCTCTGTAGTTAACATGGAGAGGATAAGCCTCTCAAAATCTCACTTTGCCTTAGAGGAATGTTAACATTTTTGTCATTTTTTTTTTCATCTCAAATTGTTTGTTTTTTACTTGTTCTGTGATACACAGTGCACTAGATGTTGAAAGTATCTGGGAGTGAATCTCCATACAGCAGCCAGACTATGAAGAAGGAGGACTAGGTGGCACAAGTGGGACTAGAGTCATATATGATTCTAGTCCTGCTGACACTTTGCTCGGTGGGCTCAGGCAAGTCACTCTCACTGGCATCCCACTTCTCCCACCTATAAAAATGGAGTGTACAGGATTTCCATCTCTGCAAAATGTTTTGGGATGCAGAGATGGAAATATCAGGTAAAAGCTTTTTTCCTGGTATTCCTTTACATCTGGAAAGACAGCAGTAGCTGCACTGTGATGTACCAATGTGGAGTGGAATGAAGCGGGAGCACTGGGATCTTCTGCATGTGGGATTCCTATGAGTGGTGGGAGGCTGCTGGAGACCACACTGGTGGTGTCTCCATGCTGCCTCCGCTGCTCTCTATCTTGGCGAGGAGGGCTTGCGGAAGTGGACCTCCACAGCACTCCTCACTGTATGGGAGTAGGATTTCATAGGGCCAGGGCTCAACTGACTTTTTCAAATAGCAGTGGGGTTGAGTACCTCATGAGAAGGTTGTAATAACAGTTCTAGGACTGACCAGAAAGGGGAGGGAGAATATTGTCCCTAAATGCTCCATTTTCAGCAAAATGGCAATGTATTTGCTTCAAAGCTTTGCCTGATTTTGTGGGCTTTCTCTTAAGAGGAAGGAGTGTTTGGGCTGGGTTTTGTTTAATTTTCTTTCCAAATTGAAAATTACTATAGGAATCAAGTCCTACCATTTGTGAAGTAGTTTCACAGTGAAAATAGCCAGTCAGCACTGATTAATAGCATTGAGTCAGGTTTTTGTTTTTGTCTGAAGTACAAACAATACTTACCATTGTGTGTCTCTAGGCTGGGCCCAGACTGAAAGACCTTTTTCAAATACAGGCCTTGATCACACACTCTGAAATCTGTAGATGAGCCATTTGTGCAATTAGACCTCAAGATAGCCAATGAAGAAACTGAGAAAGATGTGAGAAAGAGCTGGCTCACAGCTAAAGCAGTGAATGATATCAGGACCAGGTGGTTCTGCGATTGAGCCTTTCTGCCTTCAAACAATACCCTGCTTTCTCCAGTACATCCCAGGCTTTGAAGGATATCTAGTGGTTTACGGATTTTAGCAACTTTTTTTTTTAAATTTCCTGAAAGGGAATGAATGACTATATCGACTTAAAGCTAAACCACACTTCATGCTCTCTTGTTGGGAACGCCCGTTGTCAACAATGGGTTGTTTTTACAGTCTAGACAATGTTGGTGTCATGATGAGAAACAAGGGCTTAGCTACGTGTGTGATGGTATACGCCATTGAGAAAAAGCACTTGGGTTTATTCCAGTAAACCTCTGATTCGAGGGATATTGCAGCAATGATTATTCCACATTAAAAAAAAAATTATATGGGCTGCTCTGTCTTTGAAAACTTACACATTTTTTCCTCTGTTAAATTGCTTCCTGGTGATGGAAATGTCTGGGATTTTTTTCTACTGCATCTACTCTCCTTTTTCTTGCACACCCCTGAGGTAATTAGTGTAGGTTAAAATTTACATAACTGACTTTGGGGTTTTGCAAATAGGAAAGATGGAAATTTATTCAAGGTGGTGAATAATTCATTTTAAAGCAGGTTTCCTGGTATGGCTTTTTTTTTTTTTTAATCATGTAGAAGATGTATTACAGACTCATAGAGGTTTTCTGAATAGGACCCTAAGCATTGAATTTTTGATATATTTTATTTCTTGGTGTAGGTAAAGAAATATTAACCATGACTCATTGCACTTTTCCTGTTCAATAAGATTTGAATAAACTTAACAAATTTATTAGGTAGATGATAGAGCTTTTTGAAAATTTTCATGACACACAGTGACAAATATTTTACGAGGATCCAGAAGAAATAGTTTTAAATCATATTCCCATTGCTACTTCAGAGGCTGAGAGGTTGAAAACAGTGCAGTTCATACAGAGAACCCCGATTCATATTTTCTGCTGAATATTCATTATTTAATTAAGATTAGGAAGATAAACAAGGGGATTGGGCAGCTATGGGAGTCTGGAAATATAATCATTAAAAAAAATAATCCCAGTTCTCTAATTCTGGCTCAGCGTAAACCGGCACTGGTAATGTCTGAATGTTGTAATATGGCTACTTGATATTTTACATGAAGTGAGTTTTCTATTTAATCTTATTTCTTAATCTAATGCCTCCTTCAAAAGTCACTATCTCACACATCACCAAGACCCAGGAGGCAAATTAGAAACCAAGCCCTGTTCTTGCTTTCTAAACTTTAGCCTTGCTGCCTATCCCAAAACTTTTTAAACTTTGTCCCATCTGCCATCAAGCTCTGGAAACACCTGATGTCTTTTTGATCGGTAGTTTTGTCATTAAACCTTCTCAGAGACTGAGCTCTGCTGCTGGGCACCATTCCAAATACCCCAGCCTTGACAGCCTGGTGCCTGTGCTTTGCAGGGGTGAATACAGTCCTTACTGACACTGGAACAGGTCCCTTATGCCATAGAGAGCACATCCCTGTGGGGCAGCTGGAGAGGAACAGCCTGCCCTTGCTCTTCGCATATTCCCCAGTGGCAGCAGTCCTCTCTGGGCTGTGGAAGGTGGCAGAAAGGACGGATCCCCTAACCAGATGCCTACCAGCTGTGCTGGAGCAGAGGCAGGACTGGAGCCAGCTCCCAGCCCTTCCTGGCAAAGCGTTGTCCATGGTGATTCATTGGGTTGGGGAAAGAAAATCAGTTACAACATTTGTGGAGGTGGGAGAGAAATGGGTCCTGGTCCTGCTCTGGGGACACCCAGTGAACGTAAGCTAAAAGCTGCCCAGGAGCAGGAGGGCTTGATTCCTACTAACAGAGGAGAAGTGGTGAAGGGAGCATTGCCCATGACAAAACTGCCATGTGGACAGCTGTGGAAGGTTGGTCATGTCACCGTTGTAGTTGTGTATATGTGATGCTTGACTAGGGCTTGGAGGATTTATTGCATCCATGTGAGGATCTCTGCTGGGACTACCAGCAAATCACAGTGTGTTTTAAGGAGACCATGTTGTATCTGCTTTAATTTTACAGGGTTAAAAAAGTTATGTTAAAAGTTATTTGCACAGGCTTTTGCAACTTTTTCTGTAGTCTTTTTTTGTATTCTGACAATTTTCATTTTGGAAATAAGCAGAATGCTTTGCCTTGGTCTTCAGCAGTGATTCCTAAGCTTGCTTGAAAACAGACAGACATTTGTCCAAAAAAAGTAGGATTTAGAAGAAAAGAGAGACTTCAACAGCTAGATATGGAACCTCCAATGGGGAATTTTTCTTCATTGACTGTTGCATTGTCTCCTTACCACAATTTTTTTTTTTTCGCTTTGAGGCTTGATGAGAGTGCAAGTGGAGCATAAATTTACACTATACAGATGACAGTATAGCATATATAGTAGGGCAGCTTCTTGTGCCTGGGTAGTGTTGTATGCACGTTTTATGTCCATCTCAGGAACACCAGTAGAAGATACTGGCACAAGATGTGCCCTTGAATATTCAGTGAGGTCTCTTAATGGTGTAGGTCATAGAGAAGGATTTGCTTTCTTGAGTCAACAGCCTTCAGAATTATTACCGTTTTCAGGTTTTGCACAGAGAACACAGTCTAAAAGATGGCTGGCTTCTTAATGGAGTGACTTGCTAGCCTCCCACACTTTGCAACCTGCAAAGATGCCAGTGCCTTTTGTCAATCATCTAAAAACAGTTGTGGTGAGATAAGGCATCAAGATTTGGATAAGATTTAAAGTGGAGCAAGTTGTGGGCTCTCTGGTGATCCATCCTTAAGCGTTTTGTGTGTTATGTTTTGGTGTGTGTGTACAAACACGCTGGTGCATATACATAGGTTTGCATGTATGTGGCTGTATTAGGTGTGGTAAAAATAAGGACTGTAGGGCAATACCATGCACAAATACGGTTTTTACTGATCAAGCTTTTAGAAGAAGATTAGAGCTCAATTTCCAGTGGAAATAATGGAGTAAACATGAAAAAATAATGGAATAAATAACTGTGGCTGAAAATTCCTAATTGCTTCTGAAAAACTTTCATGCGGAAGATCTAAGGCAAACCTTTGGAAAATTACACATTTATGGCTTTTATTTCCATGTTCTTTCTTTCTGTACATTTGGAAACAAACTGTAATGTTTTTTTTTTTTCCTTTTTTTTTTTTTTTTTCTTTTTTGGTATATTGGTCTCAAAGCACCACAAGGAGGTCTCTCACCATGAAAAACGAAAGTTGAGAGCCAGGATTCGTGAACTCTGTCAAAGGTATGTCAAATAAGGGCTACTTTGTACTTCTATCTAATGTGTTTTCCTTCCAAAGGTCTTTTAGTGCTTTACGGATATTAATGAATGGAACTCCTCCCAAACAAAGAACCTCAGGCCTACAAAAATTAAGCCTGCGCTTTTGAATGAAACCTCTGTTTTGTGTTCCTCCATTTTCAGGCTTGGACTGAAATTTTTAAGTGCTACAGATAGCATACTTCAAAAGGTAACCAAATGGCTTCTCCCAGCACCATTCATTCTTGCTTCCGAATTACCCGTAGAGAGTGAAGGAAATATGAATTGGAGCAGTGTTTTTGTGATCAAGCTGTGTGTGACCTTCAGATAAATACATGCATCAAATTACCTCTAAAGAAATGAATAGAGGAAATAACCATTGTGGGTACAGCAAAGGAAGCTACGTTCTGCTATGACAGTTGATGAACATGTTGGTGAGCACAGAAGAGGCTTAGCTTTACTGAATAAATTATCCTTTTCAATCTAATACCAAGAAAAGGAGGGAAAGGAGAAAAATGGTGCAACCCGAAAAGAGATCAAATGCATTTATTTAAATGTTTGATGTTCAGTAATGAAAACTTTACCTTCATAATTGTGTATTAGCAGCTAATAAAGGCAATAGATACAGTAGTTTAAAAGTAATAAAATCAACAACAAAGTGTATTTAATTTTAAATTGAATTGCAAGCAAATGGGTGTCCTAATGAACCCCTGTGTCAGTGCAGCACTAAACAAATTAAGTGAAATAATTTCCATCATGAGAAACTAAATAAGTACAAACTTTCCAAACAGACCATTCTTCTTAAGGAAAGAAGTTACCTTCTCGGATGTTTCAGGTCTATGAATTAGGTAGTGCCATTCAACAACTATCTTCCCTAACTTCCATTTAGGACAGCTGGAAGCAAATTACTTGGCTGCAGCTCAAGGATAAAGCTTCAAAGATGGCTGACCCTGTGCTTCTTGTATTCAGTGCTAAGCACTGGAATCTTGTCCTTAGTTGTCATAGGTCCTGCCTTGGGCAAAACTCCTATGTACGTCATTGGGTCTAGCATTTACACTGACCTTCTGACTGGCTCACCTACTGTCTGGGCATTTACATGATATAATTCTAATGGTAGAGGAATTGGGAAAACAGTTTAGTTATGATCCAGTGGGGGTTTCACTGTGCATATATATGTTTCTAAAAATCAAAACAACCAAACACACACAACTAAAAGTAATCGTAAGCAAGGTCTGAGTAGGAACTGATTTGTAGCAATGTGCCAGGAACATGGAGACTGGAGCATCTGTTTTAGAAGAGGGGAATTTGAACTATATGTTACCTAGCTAGCATGCATGCATGAGCCTGGGATGTTTAGCATGACTGCACTTTCTATAATTTTCTTGATAAAGAACCATGCTGATTTTGTGGAGGCTTTGCATCACCTAGCATGCAAAGGAGAAACAGGAATGAAGACACTGGAGAGGAATTTCCAAAACCAAATACTGAAGGAAAAAAGAAAATACTGAAGGAATGACTCAGAAGTGCAGTCCACGAAAATTATGTTGATTGGTTTTTTTTGTGTGTGCTTTTTTTTTTTTTTTTTTTTTTTGATGTTAGATTTTAACATTTTCTTTTGTGGCTAATATCTTAACTGAATATGTGGCTTGGCAGCCTAAGAGAGCCTGTCCTCTGATTGCCTCTGTAGATGCCCAAGTTAATCCTGAATGGTAGGTGCACCTGATGCAGTGATTTCTCCTTGGCTCCCTGTGGTTCCTCTCAGTATGCTGCAGGCAGCTCCCCGAATGTCCAAGGTGGCCCATGGTTGTTCCTCTGCCGTAAATGGCTTGCTCAGCCTCCAGCTCTTAAGAGCTGCTGTGTCTGTGCTCTGCTACCTGCCCTTTGTCTCCATCTGTAAGAGTGGCTGGAGCATTGCCAACGTCGGTGTGGCAAACATAACTTGCTAGCCTTTTAAAGCAGGTTGTGGAGGCAAGAACTGAAGTGTTTTCAGGTCAGCAGAGCATCTGCAGATGTTTTTACTTAGGGCTATTTCTATTTAGATACTGGTGCTGAGCAGAGGCAGAGGAATTGCTCACAGTTCTGTGTCTGTTGAAGACGGGATGGGATTGCCAAAGCATAGAGCTTTATACTGCTTATTGTAAATGACTTAGTTTTGCATTTGCTTGCTGTGATCTAGGACAAGGTTTTCTCCATACTTTGCCTTCTGCGTATCCTGTGTGCTAGACAGGGCAGCTTTGGGTTATCCAATGTAGGGCTGTTCTTATACTATTTGCTGGTGTTCTGTGTTGCCACAGGGACCTCTCTTAAAAAAAAAAAATCTTTGAGTTGATCTAATTACCCCCTAAAATTATTTAAACTAAACAAGAGGTTAACATATAATGGTTTAATGGTTCACATACAACAGAAAATGTGTATGTATCCCTATATATTGACTTATATCACTTACATAGTTTTTTTATATCTATAAATTAATATTTTTAGAAGATTTATAAATGATAAAAGATTTCTACATGCATTCAGATTTTTATAAAAGGGAAGATCTTTGTGCATGTATAAATTTTTCTTTTTCAGTAGTTTAAAGCAACCCAGTCCTCAAGCAACCAATGGTTTCTAAAACCCTGTTCCAATTAATTGAAGATGTCAATTAGTCCTCAAAGGATCAACAGAAGCAATGGCTTCCTACTTTAGTATTCTTAACCTAGAACCGTGAGCCCCAGTGCAACCTGAGAAACTTTGCGTTCCTTGTATTGACCTGTGGCACAGACTGACAAATGCTGTTTGTATTACTGGGGCTGTGACTGCATTTTTTGCATGCCACTTTTTGAAGCCTAGCCATTTCTCTGCTTTAGTACACCACTTTTCTTCCTGGGTGCCCTGCAAGGCTTATGATATGTTCAAGGAAAACATCAAACTGTGATGTATTTGCAACAGCAAGTGCTTTCTGGGTCTGCATTGTAGTTTCTTTCTTTGGAATGGTTTTTTCCTCTTCCTTAACTGCTGCAGAGTGGGAAGTCAGCTTTCAAAAGCAGAGGGGAATGAAAGCGAAGAAGAAATGGTAGCCAGCTTTGGTAACCTTGCAGTTCTGAACGCCGGATTAAATGTAGCAGCAGGACCTTGTAAGAAGGTGAGGTGTTCTTCATGGAATCAGAGTGCTTTTTCCTGATGCAGACTCCTAAATGACTACATCAATTGCATTGTGTTGTTTTTTTTTTTTTTTTCTTTTCTTTTCATAGTTTAAGAGGATAGAATTTAGCAGGTTTCCAAATATGTTTCCCAGCAGAAGTAACCATATGCTTAAAGAAAATGTCTAAAGCTATTAATGATGAATCATGTGGGCATGGCAAGAGTTCTTCAAAACAGTTTGTCAGTGCTGGCCAAGAAAGGCCTTTCAGGGGGAGATGAGACAGCTACGCCACCATGCAAATGAGATAGGCTTGAAATATGATGAATCTTCTATCTCCTTTTCCTACTCAACTGACACTCGCTTTGAGGAAGGTTGCAAATGCAAGAGAGATTGTGGTATAATTCCTCAGACTGGCGTTTCTGCCCCCCAGTCACTATTCGATTATCTTCCAAATTGCTGTGTTTCAGAGAGATAAAGATTTTTTATGGCTTGCTGACTTGAAACAACCAGAAGAGCCAGAAAAGAGATGGCTAACCGGCCATGCATAGTAATTCCATTGGTAAATGACAAAATCTTTGTTTGTATGACATTTCCAAAATTACTACAGAAGATGAATCTAAAATACAAAATGTCACATTTGGCATGCAAAACTATCACAATATATTTCAGTATAAAATTCATAGAGGCGTTTAATTTAGAATGTGTTTAATAACGAAGTCTGCCTGCATCAGTAATCCTGCCTTGAGGTTTAAAAAGATTGTCTTATTTATTCAAATAATGTTAATTTTTTTATATATGATTCAGAAACCAAAAATATTAAGGTTAAATCTTCATTGTTAATTAAGATTTTCTAATTAAGCTGAAAATAATTGTCATTCAGATTAGTTGTTAAGTATGGTTTATGTTGAGAAACAAAAGAAGTTTAACAAATTCAACTGTTTATGTAACTGCTTAATTTAATTCCAGAAGCTTTCTGTCTATATGGAAATATGCTATCTCTTCCAAAATAAATCTAAGACAGGATTAAAGTAGAGATTATTAGCTACTGTAGGATTAAACTGTGAGACTACTAAACCTAGTAGTCAAGGTAGCCATTTGATTCTGAAGTGTGGCATGGGTTCTTGTATCACATTGCATTAAAAGACCACCTAACACTATGTTTTCTCAAAATAGTGGAAGAAATAGATTCCTTAGTAAAAAAAAAATTGTTGATAACTAAATAATTAGTTATTGCAAACAAATTTTATCTATTGAATTCAATACTCCAGCCAAGCTGGGATTCACTGTTCAGTGCCTGACCCTGCAGATTGCATTTGGGCATCACTGAAGTATCTGTTGGTGTAGTGGGAGAGATCCTACACCTTTACTCAGGCAGGACTTGCAAGGATCATACTGCTGTGGCTGTTCCCCTCTGCCAACCACTATGCTATAAGCTGTGCATTCAAGGAAAGCACCAGAAAGGCAATTCTGATACACAGCACAGCATTTATTCCATACTAAACATTCTGCAACTCAGACAACATCTTGTCAACAGCAAGCAGCAGATGTTTCCTTTTGTCTGGACTTGGAATAAAGGTGCCTGTAGCGAGTTGTTATTAAACTCTACACGTGTTGCACTTTGATTACTGTTTTTAAGAGAATCTGATTATATGATAATCGAAAGGTGAAAGTATAGTATGCATATTACACAGCACTAATAGCTTTCACAAGACTAATAATTAGTATAAAAACATGGCCTGCCCTGTCTTTCTGTGCCTGCAGCCTACTCACAACATCATGCATTGTTCCTGTCTTACAAAGCATGCTATATTCTTGAAGGTATTGTTTTCCAGTTAATTCTGCCTTATTGTTACAGACTAATGGCTTCTGGTGTCATACTTCAACAGCTCCACCTTCCCTCCAAAGATGCCGAACATTTTATTAGTAGTATTTGTATTTTTTTTGATCTGTCATCTCTGTGACTTTTGACCTCCCTAATTGCAGATCCTCAGTTAGCAATAGGTAATTGCAGGTTGAACAAGAAGTATGTTGTCTGTTTTTCAGTAGTTATTTTCTTGAAGAAATTTGTCCTTGCTAATTATATAGTTAAGTAAGCTCTACCCAGGTCAGTAACTCAGAGCACTCTTCCTAGGTTGACTGCTCCAAGACACCACAGCTGATAGAAATTCGCGTCAAATGCCTGAGGGGAGTCAAAGATAAGGTCCCTAAAGGCCACTACACCCTCAAAGTTTCTGTTCTCAGCTGCTTAGGTGGTGGCTTGTTGGAGTGGCCCAAAATGAAGGAGCAGCCTCAGGCCAGGACAACACCGCCAGTTAGTCATGATGGAAACTTCTACAACACTGAAATCTACTTCGAACAAAGTATCCAGACAGTAAGCAACACTTCTTAAATATGCTGTCTTTGCTTTGAAAGTTAAAACACATCTGCTCTTTCTCCTTCAGGCTTGTATATTTAATGCATTCCATCATGTTAATAATTTATTTAATAATTTAAGGTGCAATTTAGGAAGGTGCAATTTTTTTCCCCTAGGTTAACCCTCATCACTCACTCTAAAAGTGCCGAATATACACTACATCATATACTGTTGTCAGCTAATTTTAAATTTTACTTTTATTCTCTCTTATCTATGCAGCTTGTCAGCTATGTAATTTGATTTCTGTAAAGTAGCTTTAGAATAATAAATGAACGAGTGGGTGTATATAAACACATGAATGCCCAAATCCTTCTGTGAGTTTTTAGCTCCATTGACCTCCATTTGCCAAAAAGGCAGCATTTGGATTATTTTGGAAGCAGCCCAAACACTTCAGGCTCTATTCTGTCTTTTGTGACTGAGGCACACATATTTTCCTGCCTAAGCATGCTGTGCGTGGCAGGATTGTTGTGTGTCAGTTGTTCACTGTTGTAGCTAATGCCTAGTGCTGGTGGAAACACTGGTCTCAGATAAACTCTCTGGCACATGAAAGCTTCTTTACAGTTTGAAAAACAACCCCCATCTCTCTTTGTTGGTTTTTATGTGTGTGTGCGTGTGTGTGTGTGTTATGAGGCATTGGTAGAATGAGGAGGAGAATCTTTTCCCTTTTCAATTATTTATTTTGTAGTATGACCTGAATGATAGATTTCTTCAGCCAGCCCTTCTATTGTGAGAGGTGTTGTGCAGATACAGAACACACAGGCAGTCCCTATCCCAAAGAGCTTTCAGATAAAGCAACTTTAATGTATGGTGTTGATACTTTCAGTTATTTGCAGATAGGTCATTTCAGCTCTTGGGTTTGTGATTATATAAAGTGCTGCTAAGTCATGTTTTCTGCTTTTTAATTGTTTATCATCTGAAATGGATAATGAACTGTGTATGTAAATACATCTGTTGGTATGTAAAGAGTCACTTATAGAGGGAGGGAAACTGTGACTGTGACTGTCAGCTGATGTTAAAACAAATACATGTATTTCTGTTGGAGAAATCACTGATCTGGGACTCCTCCAGAAGCAGGACACATGCATCCTGCTTAGTGCCTTGAAGTCTTAGGCTTCATTGAAAGGAGAAGACTACAGGCGGTACAACTGAATGACTGGCATGCCTTGCCTCTTGCTTTCAAAATCTTGCTTCTTCTGGGTCTTGCCTGCTACTTTTGCTCCTGCCACTTTTCCTCTTGCCTCAAGAACATTCCCTGTTAAAAACTGTGTATCTCTCTTCTTGATACTAAGCAAGAGCTATTTCAGATTGACCCATCTGTTGTCTAGCTTCTCTTAGATGCAAAAGAACTCCTGTCCTGGATTTGTAGAGTAAGTGTGAAGTCCACATACTTGTCTTTCTGTTGGTCTCTACTGGGTTGCGTAGACACCTCAGTAACTGCTTAGAGGTGGCTATAAAGCTTCATCCAAAGGTCTGAGAGAAATGCTTTGTACTTTTACCACTTTTCCAGAGTTCGCTTTAAAGTTCTTTATGAGTCTCACAGAGGACGTTTAAATTAAAAACTTCATTTTTAGTCTAGAGAACCAGGGTACTGGTCTCGGGCAAGTCCACTAAAACTATGTTACCATGTGGAGAAGTTGGATTAAATGATCTTCTGATGATTCCCTATCTTCACTATGGTATAAAGACAGCAAAATCTTAATGTCATCATTTTAGAGAACCACCTCTACCAGCTCATTTTGGGGACTTAAGTGTTATACCCTTGATGATTCAACCTTTCTGCTCTTCCAACTTGGTACTGACCCATAACCTTAACATTTCAAAAGGAACCATCTATACTGAGATGAGGAAAAATTTTAGATTCAGATGGGTAGCATCTACTGCAAAACTTAGTGAGATCTTAGTGCTGAGCTCCAGATGAATGTCTGGGTTTGAGCACAATCTTATACGCAGCACTGCTGCCTTGGGATGTATTACAGGGGGAAAAATACAAGTACTCACAAATGAAGAATAAGCTTTTGTTTTCATTGGCCAGAATAATGGTAGGAGTTCAGTGTAAACATGGTGAAAATGAAGACATGCACACTTGATATTGAAGGAAAGCTTAGTTTTAACTAATATATTAGAGAAATTGTTCCAGAACACTACATCCTTCCAAAAATAATAACCCTGCCATGTCGGCAAAGTTGGTGTCAGCATGGGTTACCTGCTGCGTACAGAAAGTGCTGGTCATGTAAGTTAGATCTGCCTCAGGGCTAGTCTGACTTGCGTGCTCGACCTTTCAAAAATGTTTTTTGTTCATTAATCAATGTTCTCTACTCCAGCTTGCCAGCTTCCCTTCTTTCTCCTCCTTCACTGTCCTCCTCTTTAGTTTGTCAGCCTACCTCCCCCAGTAACCTCTGACTGCTTATTAGGCAGCAGCTCCTAGTAGTCCCAGTTGAATTCTATTTGGCTTTCAGTAAGACCAAACAGTCATATGAGTCATTCTCGAATTATCCTGGACAAAACACCTATGAAAGCTTATGATTGCAGTAAAATGCAATTGCTGTTTCAATTGATGTAGTTTTTTTAGGAATAGCAATGTTCAGAAGCATGAGCTGAAAGGGACTTGCTTTAGACTCTGCATTTCAAGGACTTTGTCATATGTTTAGTTTATGCAAGGGAACTTTAGATTTTGGTGGGTTAATGCTGTCTGGTTTAGATAAAGCAAGAGCTATTTTGAAACTTCACCTACATTATAGCACAAACTGAATGTGAACTCAAGCTGAGATTCAAAAAATGCAGTAGGTTGACTCAGCTGGTAAAAAAGCTTTGTTCTTAAACTTTCCATATACTCATTTTTCTCAGGTCTGAAATGAAAGTTGAGTAGAGGATAGGAAAGGAGGTATGTTTACTGTGCATCTAGTAATGCAGTTACACAATTAGATTGTCCTTGGCAGCACCTGCACAGATAAGTCAGCATCCTCTTTACACTAGACCAAGGATTTTATAATTTCCTTATTGCTTCTCATGGGGACTAAGATTCTACTATAGATAGACCCAAGTAGTCAGTAAACACTTTTTGTTTTCAGTGTATTTAAAGCAGTGTCTTATTACTCCAGTGTATTCCAATGTTAGCAGGTGCAGGTTACATTTTTTCAGCTTAATGATGACTTGAAGAGAGCACAAATGAGTTGTGGTATGTAAAAATGTAATTTTGTTCAGGAAAAGTGTTGTGTTTTTTTTTTTTTAATCAGCTTTTCTTAAGTTAGTTCAGTAAACATTAAAATAGTTGTATGAAGCAATTATAAAAGTAAGAACAAATCTTAACTTTTCAAATTCAAAATATTCATAGGTTTCAATGGCATGAAAATTGGAGTGTGGCAAAAATATTTCTCTTTTAAAAAAATTCAGGTATCAGGACCAAACTATCTTGTTGTACTCACTGTTTTCCTGTAGTAAGAGAAGGATATTTTAAAGATAATGTTCCTATTTCAAGTATTTGCAATAAATTACAAACATTTCTGGAACACTTTTCCAGAAAAAAATATTGCCTGTTAGAAAGTAAGTTTTTGTTCAGAAAAGGAAGTTCAGATAGGAAATTCTTAGCTATTGTGAAAAGCACTATAAGCCAATGACACTGCTTGAAAGCAACATTTAAAAAACTTTCATTGAGCTGTCAAGTCACCTGGGATGTCAGTCCAGCCCTGATGAGGAGAAGCAGGGACATTCATGTCAGTGTGGGGCTTCCCAAGCTACTTTTTAACCCTGGTTCCCGTTAACTGCTGCCACCCGTTCAGCATCAGTCCGTATTCTGTGCTATCCTTCCAGAATTGGCACTTCAGCAAAAAAGAAAAGTGAGCTCCAGAAATATGTGAGCGCTGGTGCTACTCTTATTCCACAATGTACCTGGAGCTGGGCATAGCACTAAATCAGTTCATATGCATATAAAACCACTGTTGCTGACAGAACAGTTCACAGATCTGTAGATTTTTAAAGAGTATATCAACTGGTTAATATTTATGTACCAGTGTGGCAAGGTACTCGCAATATTATAACAGTAGCTGGGTACCATTTTGTTTTACTTGAGGGAAATTCAATATGAATAAAACAGCAACTTTTCAAATGTGACATTTAATCCACACATGTAAATCATACCAGGAGATCTATTATTCATTATTAAAAGGGCACCATATTTTTATTACACTGAAAATGAAACACAAATGCTGTGAAAAATTTAGTGCCTTTTCCTGAAGTTTCGGGACACTTATCATGCAGTCATCTAGCAGGGACTGACACTCATTTTAAAATATAGCTACAAAATTAATAAATTTGAATTCTTTTGCTTGAAAAAGAGGATGTTCTATTTCACTGAACGAGGTGGATTTATTTTTTATTTAAGGCTTCCTAAATACTTAAGATGGCAAAGTACTTTGGTAATGTTCACATTCAGAGTTAGATATATAACGAATAAAGTTCATATCTTTGCTGTTATTAGTCATTTCCAGCATTTTCTTCCCTGAAGTGCATTTTGAAAACTACATATATCAGAAACTGATTAACATGACCTAAGGTATTAATTCTTAAAATATGATGAAACAAACAGTTTCAAGGACCTTATTTCCTGTATGTCAGCAGCTGTCTAAGGGCTGTGATGCTTTTAATAATTACAAAACAAGGTATCATTAGGAAAAGTAGAGCACAAACTCTTTTTCTCCCACTCCCCTTATTTTATTCTTCAGTGAAATGCTGGCACAGATGAACATTTAGCTCTAGGACACTTTATAGGACATAACATAAGAGTTTGATACACTATGAAAAAAGATAGGAAGTAATAATGCCTGGCAGCTCCAGAGGACTTTCAAAATGAGAGACACTTAAATTTTGCCTTGATGCAATTATTTGTAGTTGGGAGGATAAGGTGCTACGTGAACCTTTTGGTAAATGCAAGGACTAATCTCAGACAGATGCTTGTATTTATTTGAAGGCTGCAGGTTTAGTCTGGTTTTGTTTGGGGTTTTCTCTTTTTTTCATATGGCAGGAAAATGTACTTTTTACTGCTTCTATTTTGTTTATCTGTTTTTGGCTTTTTTGGGGGGAGGGGTTGGTCTTCAACGGTTATTTGCTAAATGTCTTTTTGCAGCAGCTCCTCAAAATGCACGTTTTCAAAGCAATTCTGTTCTGCTGTGCCATCCTGGGAGACAGACTTGTGCATCATGTCATGAGCTGCCCTCAGGACTGGGTGCTGCTTACACCACATGGCTAAGGCCTCCATGCTACTCGGACTGGCTGCTAGCCCTTCAGTAGTGCTCTTCTCCCCAAATGGCCATGAGTCATTCTCCTTGCTGTGCACCCATCAGAAGGTGTCATTGGGACCTCCTTTGATCCAGTGCTCTGTTGTACACAGGTCCTGTTCCTTCCATAAGCTTCAGCCAGGTGGTTTCTCTTGGAGACCTTTAGTAGCCCTAGGTGGACTTTCCCAACCTGGAAAACTCAATTTCTAGCACTGTCTGAAGACTTGAAGGGATTACTGGAGTACTGCATCCAGCTCTGGGGCTCTCAACACAAGAGGGACATGGACCTGCTCAGGTGAGTCCAGAGGAGGGCCACGAAGATGACCAGAAGGCTGGAGCACCTCTCCTTTGAAGACTGGCTGAGAGAGTTGGGGTTGTTCAGCCTGGAGAAGAGAAGGCTCTGGGGAGACCTTATAGCCACCTTTTTGTGGCTAAAGGGGGCCTACAAGAAATCTGGAGAGGAACTTCTTACAAAGGCATCTTGAGATAGGACAAGGGGTAATGGCTTAAAACTGAAAGATGCTAGATTTAAATTAGCTATTAGGAAGAAGTTCATGATGAGAGTGGTGAGGCACTGGAACAGGTTGCCTGAAGAAGTTGTGGGTGTCCCATCCCTGGAATTGTTCAAGGCCAGGTTAGATGGAACTTTGAGCAACCTGGTGTAGTGGAAGGCGTTCCTTCCACTAGAAGGGTGTTGGAAGTAGATGATCATTAAGGTTCTTTCCAACTTAACTATTCTATGATTCATTAAGTCTGGTGTATTGACATTGCAAAGCCATTGCATGTTAGAATCTGTTGCATCTACCTTATTTAGCAATATGCAATTGATTTACATATGCAAAAGGTTACTACTTATTCCACATTTTGGTAACTAACTGGAGTTACTTTTCACATGTTTTTTAGTTATTGTGTTCTGGTGGTGGAGCTCTTGGAAACAACCACTGGACTGTACTGTGCGTGCTCTTTCAGCTTAGATCAACACATACTGTCCAAAGACCTCAGAAATGTGACCTACATCATGATATATCATATCTAATGAGATTAAGATGTGTGGTCTGTTTAGGAATATCTAGTAGACATATATTAAATATCATGAGTGTCTAGGGACAGGCTTT
Source organism: Myiopsitta monachus (assembly GCA_017639245.1). Classification (NCBI taxonomy): domain Eukaryota; kingdom Metazoa; phylum Chordata; class Aves; order Psittaciformes; family Psittacidae; genus Myiopsitta; species Myiopsitta monachus. The sequence continues at coordinate 40,333,210 of CM029918.1, read as the reverse complement.
TATTTTGGACCATTCCATGGTCTGTTCTCTACCTAAAGGGAAATTATATCTCTAAGAGAGCTTGGTGTAAAACATGGGATACAATAGTTGTGCAAAAGTCACTTATTGTCTGGGGCAGATCAGTAGGAATGTATAATGCAGCAGCCTCTGCCTCTATCCTTTAGCTCAAGTAAACTCCAAACAACAGAGGACACCAAGAGCAAAATAAATACCTGCCACAACAAAAAAATGCTGTGAGTGGAAAAATGGAGCAGTTCCATGTGCCTCACCAGAGCTGACAGTCTGGAACTTTGAACAGGGGCTCAAAACAAAGCTGTGTTTTGTCCATATCTGCAAGTTGTATGAGCCAGCAAAATGCCCTTGAAAGACAGTTTCTTTTTTTATACTTAAAAGATCTGGTTTTGGAGCATTTTACATTTCAAATAGTTATCTATGAACTCAGGATGAGCAGGTTAGTTGCAAAGCTATGCTACATAAATGGGAGGAGTAATTTATGCCACAAAAGAACAAAAAGTGATCCTGATTAAACATGCACTTTTTAGGCAGAGCACAGGAAAAGAGGGTTTGCTATCAGGAGTCAATCTTCCTGTTTCTTTGCTGGAGCGGTGATAGCTGAGCCTCTGGAAGGACAGCAGAGCATGACCAGGTCTTGACTGTCCAGAGAGTACTGCAGGAGTGTGAGCTTCTTATTATCACAGCTTCCCATTGCCGCATCCTGGGTTAGACTGAAGCTTATGGAGGAAGGGGATGCTATGCTATGTGAGGCATGATGTGGAATCTAGAACAACGTCAAGTAAGAGACCTGAGATGGAGCAGTGCGTGGAGCAAAAAGGAGAGGAAAGCTGCCTGTTGCTCCACTGGAGCCCTGGGCAGGCAGAGTGGCACTGCTGTGTGACTCAGCCCTGTGTGCTCACCGAGCTGCAGCTCCATGAGACTCCTTGGCTCTGAGTGGTTTTCTGAGCAAAGTATGTGCCCTCTTGACACAAAAGAAATAAACTCTGCTTTTGTGTGTCAGTGCCCTAACTTATCCCAAAAAACCTCATGCTCTGACCATGCTGGAGTCAGTCTTGGGAATACTTGAGATGGGAGTGGCAGGAGAAGCTGGGGTTCCTGCTTTCCTCTTAAAAAGGGAATTTCTGCTCACACAAGATTAGGTCAGAATCTGCCCAGGCCAGTGGTATATCACCAGAAACACTTGGGGAGGCTGGAGCTGTCTGTACCGTACGTTACTACTCCCTGCTGGTCAAAGAACGGAAAAGAATTAGCAGCAGATGTGCCAGGACAATTAGTAACAGATGCAGAGGCTAAAGCTCACAGAATGCAAACAGTTATTCCCCTGTATTTGGAAAGATATAAGAACAGATTCTGGTCCTCTGGTGTAAGGTAGTCGTGCTGCATGTGATGCTGCTTGAGTTAACTATGCCCTGAGTTATCTCTCCTAGAGAAAAAGGCAGTGGGGAATTGTTGCTCTGATAGCATGGGAGAAGGCAGGAGCTGTTTCCATGAGAGCACTTGGTGTGGCTCTGGGAAGGAGTCAGGCTATTTTGGCCCAGTGTGTCAGGAGAAATCCTGCTTGCTGCCACTGCTCCAGGACTGAAAACAGTGAATAAATTGCCTGCTCACAGATACTGCTGCCCTGTACTCCATGCAGCTCATCTGTGATCCTGAGCTTGTGTGCTCTGCCACAATCACTTCTGATCCTTAATTCCCCACAATCAGGGAGGCTGTGATACTGGGTCACAGGAAAGATGGTGGCCCTGCATAATGGCTTAAGGAGATGTGAAAGCTGCAGGGAGAGGAAAGAGCCAAGGTCATTTGACCTACGCCAGGCTTGAAAGTTTTGCTCACTTTTTCAGAAAATCAATAAAAAAAAATAGGGAAATGAGTGATAGTGTGGAGCTGCATGGTCTTCCTTTGATTTGTGTGTTGTTTTGTATTCAGATACCTGTTCAAAGACAGGCAGTGATGGAAAGCTGGAGAAGCAAGTTTCCAGTTACTCCAGGACATTCTGATGATAAGACTTTTGGAAACCCTAATAACATGCTATTTTATTTTTTACTTCAGCCTATGTTTTTATTCTCTTTCCTCTGTCCTTTTATAAATTTCAAAGTTACACAAACACTTCCCAGGAATACCCTTCCCTCTGCCTGTACGCTTTTCTTTCACATGAACAGGGAGGGCTTAAAATCTGGTTGTCAAAGCCCCACGTTATTTTGGCAGTAACAGCCTCGTCTCCAGCACTACTCATTTTACATAGTGAAATATTTTTTATTTGCTAATGAAATAGCTTGATTGGAACTGCTTCTTATTTAAAAGGTTTTCTATCTGTGTTATACACCACTGAGATCTGTTTGCTGCAGTTTTCATAACTGGAAATGATGAGCTGTTTATGGTGTTTTGCAAGGCTCTTCTGTATAACAAGTAAACATTGAATTGCCTTTTGCTATTCAAATTCACTTTAATCCATTTGAGTTGTACATGTTTAGTCATCAAATCTTTTGTCATGTGAATTAAGCAACGTCCTTTTTCTTCAAACTTGAAAGTATTTGAAGGTGTAGAGGAGAGAAGCAAAGGTTTATTTCTTCTCTGACAAGGTTAAAGCCCAAAAGTAAGTCAGACAAAAAACTTCAAATCCTCACACTGGATCTGTTTATTGAAATACTCAAATAGAATTCATTCTCTCTCTAGAGTAAATGATTTCTTTGCTGAAATTATGGTGGCATATGGGGAAGTAAGACGTATTACAATAAAACTGATATAAAACAGTTGAATTCAGAAATAGTGGCAAGAGATAATTTTAGTTCACTATGATTTAATTCAATTAAATGCAACACTGTTAACTGCAGACTAAGAAGAATTACTTGTGCCTGTGCAGGCATACATAGCATTATTTATTTTCTGCTGTATCTCTCTTTGCAGAAGAAATTACAGCAGTAGAAAGTAGTCACTGGATGCTTTCATAGTACTGTAAAAGGCTATATACCTCACCGACCTCAATAGAAATTTTAACTGAGCAGAGAGAGACAGTGAGGTAGGGTGTTAAAGAGTAGACCTATTAAAACCCAGGATGCTGTATTTACACAGTATGCTGTCTTTGAACACCAGCAGTGTTGGTGCAGACTTGTGGACTGACTTACCAAATAGTGCCTCAAAAGAAGTTGCACCAGCAGGGAAAATATTGCTGCTGATTTTTTACTTTTTTTTTTTTTTTTTATTTCCTTTCCCCCCCCCCTCCTTTCAGAACCAAAACAGTTCATGAAAACAAACCTACCAGTTAGAGCTGCCTGTGCCTTGCCTGTCCCAAGCACTGCCCTGAGGCTCTTGAGAGAGAGCAATTACTGATTCCCTTCCTCCTCCTCTAACCCCTGAGATGTTCCCTGCCCTGTACCTGAGCATGACAGCCCAAACCCACAGAGGCATGCAGGCCCTCAAGGATCATGGATTTCAATTGGAGCTATGTGCCTAAACACCCTTGTGCATCTATGCCGATGGGTCAGCGTTGCCAGTACCACAAATGCCTCCTCCCAGGCTTGTTGCCGGGGAGGAGCCTAATGAAGGGCTGGTGAAATAACTCTGAGCTTCTTCCCGGGCCTGCCTGACCCTGTGGCTGAGGGACAGGGAGCTGTGATGGTGATGCATGTTCTCCGTGGTGATAGAAATAAATTTAGCATGAGGCTGTTGAGGGGACCTGTTTTCTTTTTGAATTTTCTGCTTCAGCCTGCCTGTCCCTTCCTAAATAGCAGTTCCTTCATATAAATCACACTTCTGATGGTTGTCAGGATGGAAATGGAATCCCATAGGAGCCTGTGTGAGTGCTTGGCACATTGCATAGAGTAACAGGTAGAGACTTAGATGGAATTTTTGTGTGTATTCAGCAGAGAGAATTTTCTTACTTGGTAGGTATGTTTTATTTGACTGTGCAAACTAAGATGTGTGATACTGTTCTACCCGGGCTAGACACCCAGTGTTCATGCATAAGGACTACCAGAATGGTAATTCTTACAACTTCAGTCTTTGTAGCACACAGGCATGTGATAAAACTCCTTGGTTTTTTTTCTTACTACGTGTTTGGATCATGGCACGGCTTAAATACCCAGCTCCTGTAATTGTAAGCAAAGGGATATTTCCCATCCCAAAGTGTGAGTTTGCAGTCTATGTCCAGTATGACAGCTTATAGCAAACGAAGTATAACTGTGAGCAGGAAGCAAACTAATAAACTTTTAATAGTCACAATGATTACCCTTATACCAACTTCTTGACTACTCTCTGTTTATAGGCACACTAGCAAAAGAACATATACTGTTGAGTTATAATTAAGAAAAGAGTAAGTCTGGGAAACAGGGAGAAAGCAAAAAGGATGTTGTGAGATGGCAGTGCTTTTAGCTGTGTGTGCTTTGGGATTGTTCAATAGTGCAGATAAGTGTCTTTGATGGTAGATTTGTAACCACCATCTTTTTTTTGTAGCACAGAGGTTGCTATCTAGCACCCAGCTAGCCAAATGAAATGTATGGCTTGATTAAGGATCTCTTTTGTCAGTAATTTGTGCCTAATGTTTTTAGCTTTCCCACGGGCTGTTACAGAAAATGGTAAATCTGGTTTAAATGAAACCTGATATTGTTAATGGTTTAATAGCAGCTGCCACAGGGTTATGGCATTTTTCAACAGATGCTTCTGTTTCATTTTAAGCCTACACTAAGTCTTAGAATATATTTACATAATTAATATAAAGTACACCTACATAATAATGACAATATTTATAGTTTTAAAAGATTTCCTTAAATTACTTCCTCTTTATCGTTGTTACCTAAGATTAGTATAGAACTTGAAACAGGAAGGCATATTATTAGAAATTTTAATTTATAGTTATCTCTTAAAAAATTATGTAATGCAGCACAACTGTGAACATGTAGCATTTCCTAACATAGCAGTTATAATTATGGATAAATTCCTTAGCTGCTTCTGAAAAAAAGAAAAACCTTGGCTGTACTTGAGTTGTGCTTATTGTCTTGCCTACTGTTCAATCAGGAGTATAAGAATGATACTTGTATTTAAAGGTATGAGTCAAGAAAGAGCTGCATTGAGGTATGTACTTGTGTGCAGAAATATTTTAAGCAGTGAAGGTTTGTGGCTGGTTATCAGCTGCAGAATGTTGTCTGATTTAGAAAATCTCTGCTAAGATGAGAATGCTTCAGCATTTTACATTTTTAATAGTGGGTGATCATTTTGGATGGGTGTTTTCTATTTGGAGGTCTTATTCTGAGTTTCAAAAAGTACTGAGGATATATCCTACAGGACACTTAGAGGATATCCGTGAATGTGGTCGTCTTCAAGTATATGGCAATTCACAGGGAGGAGAGAAGACAAAAATGTTCCTCTTTCTCTCTTAAGTACAGCCTTCCCTTGCCTTGAAAGGCAAAGAAAGGCTGAGCAGGAGTCTCTGCAAGGTAAGCATACTAAGGTGTTTGCTGCTATGAACTTTGAGGACTGAAACTGGAATAAAAAAATGTGGAAAATTTTCAAGTAGCAGAACTATATCTCTATTACGGAAGCATCCAAGATAATTTATTTAAGAGATGAAGCAGTCCTACCTCTCCAAAATCCAGCAGCATGTGCAGGAAGGAGCAGTGGCAAAGGGATAAGTTTCAGTGTTTGATAGACGAAGCTGACATACCTTTTCCCCCTGTCCCCAAGTGGCTACCCTTCAGAGCTGTTAACCAGTGTATGATGGTAATCACCTTCCCTGTTCTAGTTCTTATATGTTTTTTGTTTAATTTGACCTTTTGAACAGCCTTTGCATAGGACCACAATTGCTCTAGGCCCCTAAAGCATTGGTAGCCCTCTTCCACAGCTCCAAGCTGCTCAGAAAAATATCTTTAGTGATATCTTATAAAAAATTATAAAAAATATCTTATATAAAAATATCTTATGAAAATTGTAAACAGTATGTGTTGAGCTTATTACCTCAAAATTCTTTTTTACACTACCTTGAGGTTCACGTACTTTGCAAGAAGAGTTTTTCTGCTTTAATTTGAAGGAGGAGGGTTATTGTGTACCAGTATTATTACCAGAACTGGGTGGAGAAGAGTTTATGACTCAATGAGGAGCAAGACTGCAAGTGTTCACATTGGGTATTTGAATGAATTCTCCAAGGCTGATGCAAGAAGAACTCATCGAATTTCAGTAAGCCCTCACAGGGGCACCTCGGTTTTCCAAATTGTATTGTTTCTCTGTCTTAAAATTTTCTAGTGGCAATGTTTTTCCACCAGTGGTAAATAAAGTCAGAAAGTGAATACTTTCATAAAGCCAAGGGCAAAAAAGAAATCATAAAATTATAATGAAAAAAAGCACAACATTTTCTGTCAGAGTGGAAAATTGTTCTAATACATGATTTGGTGGAAAGAGATGAGTTGTTAATTGTTTTAGTGTGCAAAATTGGTTCAAAGGTATGAAGTTTATAGAGCTTTATATGATACAAGAAAGCTGGTTGTGATGTTTTTATGGCTAATACATCTCTCTTTTCCTGCTTTGCTAGGTTCTACCACCTACAAAAGCTGTGAAGCCGGGCATGGTCCTCCTCTTTGAACTCTTCCTTCTTCATGGGACACATACTTGGATTGATCGAGAAGTGGGATGGGGAGCTTTTCCTGTGTGTGACAACAATTTTAATACTTTGGAGGGAAAATTTAAGTGTCCCTTCCTTAGAGGCCATTATGATTCCAAAGTTGACCGATTCAAGAAAATCGAAAATCTAATTTCTCAAGACTTGGATCATTGGTTATGCAATCTCTATTTCCAGGTTTGTATTTAGAAAAGTTAGGCCAGTTTGTTTAGTAACTGTTCCTCAGAGCAGATTCCACTTTCCTTCTGTCAGCCTTAAAATCAATACTGTCTTTCCAAGAAGCAGTTTATCAACCTACCTAATAGGTATATAAAGAAAATTAAATATATCTCCAGCTTTTACATGAAATTAGTGGGGTTTTTTTGCAGCCAGATTTTAGTATTTTTTCAAAAATCAAAATATTGTTTCGGGTGCTGAGTAATTGGATCAAAAAATTGGATCAAAAGTTGGAAAAAAAAAAAAAAAGCAGTTTGAGCCTGCCACCAGTACGTGTTAATTTGGTCCCCAGTTTTAGTAAATCTCAGAGGTGCTTTTGCATGGCTACAAAATAAAAATAACATTGTTTATGATATTGTTGCATTCGATATTGTTTGTCTGGGATCCCCACCTAATGAGCAAGGCTCTGTTGTGGTAAGAAACTTAGTTAGAATTATGTCCAAAACCTATTCAAGATGTGACGTTTTTTGGATGACTGGTGAAAATGGTTCTGAAATAAGAACTTCTTTTCAGTGAAAGCATTCTTTGTTTCTGGACTAGAAAATTAAGGGCTTTATTGTAAGTGAGGTACATTCCCTCATTCCGAATCTTAACAAAACCTCAAACTTATATCTTTTTTATAGTCACGTCTGGCTCAGGAAAAAACACACTAAAATAGATAAATTTTGAAAGCATCTTATTTATAACATGTGGGTTTACTTAAAAGAATGTGTAGTTATTATTTTTCTTGTAGTGATGATTTTCAGTCAATCTTACTTTTTGGGTCTACCGAGAATGAAAGAATGTGAAAATAGTTTCAGAATCATGAAGAGAAATAAGAATTGATATATATATATATATGTATATACATAAGATATGCTAAGAAAGAGAATTTGAGAAATAACATTAGTAAAGCTGTGGTATAAAAATGACAAGAGTTAAAATGTAGGGTACTGTGGGTAGACCCCAAAGCTGCAAGATTAGTCTTCAAACAAAATGTATAAGCTGGGATGATTTAATGATCCAGGCTATCTATATTTTCCCAGATGATCCTGAATTAGGATTGTGAGTCACATCCATTTGCTGAGATGTCCTGCCTTTAGTCTGTAAGCATGGAGAAGAAGTACTTGGGAAACAGATAAGAGCCAAAACTTAAGTAAATTAGTAATAAGTTAGTAAACAGAGTAAAGAGAAACAGAAACTTCCTAAAATCCTCATAGCAGCATCTCAGACTTCTAGGGTTCACAGATAGTGTACAAATGAGTGTGTTCTGGCATTGTGGAATGCACAACTGCTTATTCTCACGTGTTTTGTTTGTTTGTTTGTTTGTTTTTCCTTTTGTAATAGATAATTAAACTACCACAGGATTCAGATGAGCAAAGTAAGTGTGATATGCATCTTAATCTCCCACCTGAACATGTTATGTGTTCAAGCACTGCTGAAAAGAATGGTGTCTCAGAGAATGCTGAACAGTCTGGACTGCAAGGTGTTGGTTTCAAACTTCCATGGTTTTATTCAGGCTTTCATTGGAGTAACCCATAGTTTCATTTGAGCGTTGGCTTGTCATTATTGTCTTGTTAAACTAGATTTTCCTCATTCACATATTAGTCCAATATGTATTATAGCAGGAATATTGCGTTTATTTTTTTTTTTTAATTAAGATTGTTTAACTTCATTTTCAGTTGTGAGCAATTTAAGGATGAAACATTCCATTCTGGCCCCTGTTTGAGGGTAAATAATGCTTGGAAAGTCATAGCAATAGCAATTCAGCTGCTTATGACACCAAACGTACAATGAATTAAAAAAAGGGGGAAAGATACTTTTTTGTCTGATTATTTCTTGAAGAACTCTATCACCTCCCTGGGCTACAACTGGGACTTCAAATTTGGCAGGGAGGTGGTTCTGGCATCAGCGGTATGCCTTACGTTACTCCTATGAAATCCCATTAAGATTCAATCAAGTGGTAACCCATAGGAAAGACAAATTATTATTCACTTATCTGCAGCAGACCTTCCAGAAGCTTTCTTACAAAAATCACGGAATGTTACTTGTAGACTGAGCATCCTCCCTGGCCTATGTGAGTCTCATGATGTAGCTACACTGACGACATAATTGACCATATTGCAATGGACTCATAAATTGCTCCTCTTCTGTTGGAAAAATCCAGGAATGAGAATGGCAGGACATTGCTATTTGTTTTTCATAACGTGGGATCTGACTTCCATGGATAAAAATAATTCTGTCATATACAGACATTCCTATGTTCCCTCTTGTTTAATGAACTGAAAGATACAGCCAACACACAGGTTGTAGCGTCTGTGTGAAACTTATTTGCAGATCTGAAATGGAGATTTAGTTCTTCAGGCATTTGAGAACAGCAGCAGCGATGCACTGTAGAAGGCATGGGAGGAGAAAGACAAGGATATTGGAAAAAAAGAAAGGAGATAAGCAATAATCATTTAGCATAGAGAATGGGCAGCCCAGGTTGGAAACATAACATGAAAAGAGGTCATAAAAGTATTTTTCAGACAGTAAGTAATGGTTTAGGATATAAAGAAAATGAGATTTGCCTTATGATGCTTTTAGGCTTAATAGCAACCGCAGTGTGATCTAAAGGCTTTTATATGACCACCCTGATACTAGCAGCATGGAGGTGTAAACATACATTGTACTGAGGAGCAAGGTCATTTTTGTTGACATATATCTTCTACTTATGGTGCATATATCTTTCTTCTACGGCACATTGAGATGCAGTGCAAAAACCGTGAAGAGCAGATCCAAAAGATGGAGTTGCAGACAATTTTTCTCAACATTCAACAAAATTTTTCTTTTTCTTCTTTATAACAGAAGATTTATGGACAAGATCTTAATAATCAAACTTGACTTTACCATTGTTTGGTCCTACCATCAGTCTTCACATGCATGCAGAAGCATATGTATACGTAGAGGGTGCAATTAAACAGGTCACAGTTCTGGAAACACATGGGAAAACCTCATGATACGCAGTTTGAGAAGTCCAGAAGATGTATTTCTAAGAACTAAGGGCAGTTAGTGTATATCATATTTTGCGTGCAGACCTCTGAAATATGCTAATAAGCTGATCATGGAAGGTCTACAATTTCCATGCCAAACAGATTTGCACTAACAAAATTTTAAGGAGTAGTTTTTGATATTGTTTATATTTATTTATTTTTCTTGGAGCCTTCTTTAAAGATATTATTAGCTGCTAATATCCCCCATGGGTTTGTTTTTTAATGTGTCTATGCAGTCCTGCAGTATGCTGTTTCTGCTGGTGATATGTTGCTAAGAGATTTAATAATGGGTAAACAAACACAACATGTGGTAATCCATTTCAAATTAAAAGTTTATTAAATGCTAGCTTGATGACTTTCTGGCTATTTACATTTAAAGGAGCAAACCTTAGAGAACTGGAGATTGCATGATGAAAATCGCAACTTTCAGTATTTCCAACAGAAAAATGTGTTTATGATCTGTGGCAAGCTGTCTCGTGTTGATATGCTCTATAAATACTATATTGTATCTATTAAACCACCAAAAGTGTGTGTGGGGAAAAGCTCTGTTAAAGTGACATTAAATTTAAGACGCAAACCAGAGAAAGCAAGAACAGTCTAAATGAAGACTGGTGCTCTGAAACTCACTCTACTGCAGTAGTCTAAATAATGAATGATCTTACATATCAATGCTGCATTTGGTACTGCAACATATAAGCAAAATAAAGCAGGTTAGGAGATGGTGTTTTAACCTTCACTTCAAATTTGTCTTTATTTTAGAAGTTTAAGACAGAACCTTCATATTATTTCCATTAACTCCAGGCTACATTCTTCTTTTAAACCACAGCTCTGTGTTGGTCTAGGTATGGCTCTTCCCTGCTGCACAGAATCTTTCTTCCAGAGTACAGTGCAGGAGAATACAACTCAATATCTCCCATTCTACCTCCTTTGTAGATCACAGATGCACAGTATGAGACCTAGCATATCTTTTAGTCCAAATGGTATCTTCTCTGTTTTTTTGAGGTGGTATTCCATAAGAGATGCATGGAAGAACACAGCTTCTGCTTTCATGACCACCACCCTCTGCTTTTTTCGAGAAAAGCCTCTGTGGCTGTTCTTTTGCCCCATTAAGGGATCAACAGTCCCTGTCAATGAATAAATGACATTTTCTTCTGTGGAATTCATTAGCCATTGTGTGGAAGGTAACAACTTTAACACAATAAGCATAGGTAGGAAGATTTGATGAAAAAAACCAGAAATGTTGCCTTGGTAGGCTTGGATCTAAACCAACCCAGTCTTCTAAATGCATAAAAAGCTCAGAAAAATGTGTCTGTCCATATAAAAAATTAAATATACAAATTCTTCAAGACAGCCCTCTTTCTCGCCGATCCAAAACAAGATCACCTTTGACTACAGTGTCCATAGAAGAGGGAATTCACTTGTGCAAAATATCAGTGTAACTCTGTAACTGCTCTTTCATCCTCAGAAAGTAGCTGGACATCACTCCTATATTTGCCATCCAGTTCAAATACTTTTAGGTCAGAGTCGGGCTCATTTAGGAAGTGTTACTATGTGCTTGTTGGGAACATTATTCCAAGTACTTGCTTTTCTGTCTGGGCTGTTACTCTGACAAGTACCTATTTGTGCCTATTAGAAATGGCGGTCAAATAAAATAGGCAAGTACAAAACTGTATTATATATAATTATATATATATTGTACTTTGACACTATCCTCTGTAGCTTATAGAACCAGAGGAGACTCTTTCACATTCTAGTGACTTGCACCTCTTTATATTGGCCAGTCTGAATTCCTGAAGTTATGATGATCACTATACTGGCATATAATGACATGTATTCAAGACCTAAAAATGTCTCCTCCCTTACAAGGGAGAAAGTAGAAGAGTTGCTGAGGGTGATTAAGATACTGAAACAATAAATTATTTTGTGCCAAAATATGTGCAGGTTTTGGTCAAATTACAGCAGAAGTCAATACCTATACTTAAACAGTCCTGACCAATTGTACATATTTTGAAGCAGAAGTTATCCTAAGCACTACAGAGTGAGATAAAGATGGGAGTTTTTCTCATCCTGGCTCTGTTGGAGAAGAGGTGTTATCAGCCAAGGTTTTGAAGGAAAGTGTTCAAAGGTAGCCAGGCTAGTTTGGCCCCAGCAGCAGAATGATCTTTCTATAGTAGTGCTGTGGCACAGGCGTGTTATCCTGGGTACAGTATTATGTTAGTATGACTACATTGCTTTCAGTGTCTGGGCTAGCAGAGATGTTTATTATTACTGCTTTGCTGGGGAGATTTGTCGCATGGAAAGACTCCCACAGTCTCAACTGTCTTTGGACTAAACACCTGCATACAGATTTTCTGTGCTGTAACAGTTTCTTTCCAGAAAGTCTGCTTGTCCCCTCATTCTCCCTGTTCTACTGTACCTTTGGAAGTATAAAGAAAAAGGCAACTCAGCTGTTTGAGAATGGATTTAAGGACACTTATTTTCTTACGATGAACAAATAGCTTATTTTTTTTTTCTTAAACTCATTTTTTTTCCCTCCGCTACAAGATTTGCTGCCTAATAGCAGCACATGTGACTCATGTGCCCCATGTATCAACCAGAAGAAAAGTTAGAAGAGCTGAAATGTTTTCAATTCCCAAATGATGAGTTTATAATGGAAATAAATATTATACAGAAGAATAATTTTCAGGTATACAGTTTATCTAGTTACGGTACAATTTAGAGTGTTTTCCGGTCTGTTTTCTTTCTGTCTGCCTGCCTGGCTGTTAAAATAAGGTTGGTTTGTACCACATGTCTTTGGCAGTCCTTGAAACTTGCTGAAGTTGTAAAGCTTTAAACAGTTGCGCAGGTCTTTAATGTAAATTAGTTTTGACAGGACTGCTAGGCAAAGGCCTGGCCCATCCCATAGTGATGCTAGCTGACAACCCCTTACTGCTCCTGGAGCAAGGAAACATGTGGAAGGAATTGTTCTTTTACATTTCACAGCTTGTCATTTCCTCTTCAGGGCAACCTCTGACCTCCTCGAAAGATCCTGACACCCATAAGGGAAGTATTCCCACTGTTGTAAAGGAAGTGGAAAAGCAGTTTAATGCTGTGAAAGGAGGAGAAATGTGTGTGTTAGAAGAAGCAGGGAGGAAAAGAGAAGAGCTTAAAAAGCTTCCAGCAGGTTAGGACTTTTATTGTGTTATTTAATTTGCTCAAAGTTCGCAAATAGATCTGCTTGGCATGTGTGGAAACACCCCTATCTCCTTTCCCTCTTACCCTGTGGTATCATCTCATCATTATTTCTCTAAGCAAAGGAAGTGATGGAAGAGTTTAAATCAATTGTGAGGGATCAAAAGCAACTTAGACGAAAAGGTGCAGAAGTGGTGGACTCCCCTGTCTAAAAAGTATTTGTAGGCCAAATGTGTTAGTAATTACAAGGTGTGTGTGGAGTTCACTGACAACATTAGATTATGGCTGGTGTTTCCGTGACATTTTTACATCCTTTCATTTTATTTGGTCATTTATATCCATGGATCACAACGTGTTGCTGTTAGGTGCTTGGGAAGTATATTTTTCTTACTGGAGCATGTTAATAGCAATATCCTTTGTTAATTGTGCTGAGCTAAATTGGGCAAGAGCGCCAGTCTGTATTAACATCAGGTAGCATTTACTTCCAAGATGTGGGGTTTCTTTTGAAGGCAAAGCCTTACAAGTTTCACTGTGTTGATTTTTGTTTGTTTATGTACCAAGTAAAATGTATGTGTCTGAGAATTGGGTAACACAACCCTTACAGCCTGCCCTAAACTCAGATACCGCCATTGATGGCCAGAGGTAGATTTACCATGGGACAGTGATCTGAAGGCACCAAGGGTATAGACAGCCACCACCACCTAGTAAGCTGGGGAGTGAATCATGCTTTCTGTCTTATGAAAAATGGCTATGCAGGCGCAGTAACTGCTGCTGCCTGTGCTCCCCTTCATGCTGAGGCAGCAAAGAGAGGGCACTGGGAGCCAATCTGAAATCTACAGTTGTACCCGTTGCTCCTGACACTGCCACCCACCACAAACAAGGTGAGGGGTAGCTTTCCTTTTAGGGAGAGGACAGTTCTCACCTCTTATCTGTGTAAACAGTAGTTTTTAGTTGGATTTGAGTCTGTGGACTTCCCGAAATCCTGCCATAAAAACTGTGGATTTTGATGAGAAGTCAACTGATATGCTAGCTTTTCTTTTATGGCAACCCATGAAATGTAATTAAAAGAAACCCATTTGAAGTTGTCCTTATCTGTTGACTGCCAAGAAGGCTAGGAATATGCATCTGCTCTTATAGGTAAATCTAATTGTTGACTATCTCATGTTAAGCAGGCACAAATATAGGTAGGAGCTATTATATCGTTGCTTAGGATTCATAAACACTAAATATTGTTGCTGAATATCATAGATGTACAGGAAGTAGAATACAGAGCTGGCATGAATTTTTGTTAAATGGTGTTGGTGGCAAAAGTTTAAGCATGTTACAGAAAAAAGTAATGAAAATTTTCCTTCTTTCAAGGTTTCTCAATACCTCCCAATAAGCTCAACACTTCATTAACACATCTTTTCTAAATGTTGGTCCTCCCAAGAATGTAATCACAGGCCTACCTTAGAAATTTTTTTTGACTTTGACCTTAGTGGAATCTACTTTGAAGTTCTTTTAATTAATTTGCCCAGCATTAGTTATGCAAAGCATCTTAGAATACTTACAGTATTTAAAACGTGAGTGACCTGCATGAACAAAGTTGTTTTAAATAACATTTAACCATATATGCCATTTGCTTTTGGCTGCTTTTAATTTTTTTTTGCTGATTTCTTTTCCTTGCCAACATTTGGACTCTTCCACCTTCAGAATGTAAGACTCAAAACCTAATTATTAGTTGTGCAGGTAGGCAGCTATTCCTTTTCCCCTTTCTCCATTTACCCCCATTACTGATGCTTATCTAGGTCTAAAACTACCATGTTGAATTTTTATTTAAATTAGTTATGCGGAGTTTGGCAGAGATCCAATGCCAAACAAAGCATTTTAGAGCCCACATTTTCAATTCAAGAGGGTCTCTTACAAATACCCCGAAACAATGAAGTTACAGAAGTGGCCTGATTTTGAAAGTTACTAAATTACTGCCCTATCAAAGCAAAGTAAGATTCAAAAGGCATTGTGTTGCATCATCAGAGGATCTGACTCAATATATTCTAAGAGATAATATTATAATCTATTGAGGATTTTTAAAGCAGATCTTGTATAATAGAGAGTCTACCTGAACTACAAGCAATGCTCCAAAAGCATTGATGGATTTCAATTAGGTGAAAAATGGTTTTGCTTACCTTAATTCATGACCACAGCAGACCCTTTTTTTTTTTTTCTGTGAACTCAATTTCTGGTACTTGCTAAATCTATTACATGATAATTTAATGCAAAACTTTAGTTTCAAAAGGCACGTCACTAAAGCACAGATTTTCTGTGATGGAACACTGTCAGTAATGTAACCACTAAACTTAATATCTGCACTAGGAACTAAGGAGGGAAAAAAGCTTCACCTTAAAAACCCCAGATAATTTCTGCAAAACCATGTATAAACTACAATTTATACTGTATTTGATGTTTAATTTGGAGCTTCAACAGTGCATGCATTTTCATCCCCACCAATGCTCGTCACAGCAGGCAGCTGCCCCCCAGCCTTCCTCTCATATGAAGCCTGGTTTCTTTCTTCAAAGCCCCCAGTTATGCATGTTCCATAGTAAAAACCCTGGAAACATGTAAAATATTTCTCATAAATTTTGCTAGTCAGCCTGTTACAAGCAGCTTGCATTCTGCTTATTTTTGGTGTTTGACGCCATTTCTGTTGTTCCTTCAACTCTCTTCTCTGTCATCTTCCTATGTCACATCCGGGAAAAATTTTTAGTCCCTGATTTTCAAACTTTACAGCTCAGAAGTATATATTTGTTCAATGTCTGTCTTCTAAAATAAACTGCATATAAAAATTTAGATATTAAGTATTTATCATATTTAAGATCTCCAATTAAAAACCTCTTCACATCTGTGGAAAAATGTTGGGAAGTGAATTGCGTCCTTTCATAGCATAAAAATCCTATTTCTGTCTGGGCAAATCTTAAAAATAACACTGAAGTAAAGACAGCATCAGGCTGTGAGGAGTTAGTACACTATCAGATAACACTCAGAAGTTTATTCAGAATATATTAAGATGTCCCGTCTGTGTCAAAGTACCAGACAGAAGAGACAGCTTTCTAATTTTATCATTACCTTTGGAGAAACATTATTTCATTTCTTAAAACATGCTTGCGTAAGTGAGAAACAGTTTTGTTGAGAGGATTACATTTATGCTCATAGCCATTTCTGAAGCAATTTAATGGAGACTGGTGAGCCTTCTTTGCAGTATTTCTCATTATACTACAATGAGGTGGCTCTCCTTCTGACATGTTTGCTTCTACGTAACAGTTGTACGCAGATGCAAAAATAATCACCTAAACAAAAAAACCCCAAAGCTATTCTTACTGGTAGTTCCTCATGGGTGTCACTTTAAAGGGAACAAAAGTGATGTTTTAAGATGAAGATTGCTTGCCCTTCAGTTTTTCTACAGGTTAGAGCCTCAAAGGCAGAACCTCAGATGGATGAACCTCCTCTTTCTTAGCTGGTCTTTTCCTCCTCTCTGCAGGACTGCATAAAGGACTGGGCTGATTCTTGCAGATAGGATTAAACTCTGCTTCTGCTTACATTCATGTGATCTAAACTCTTCTCTTTGGGACTCTTACCATGCTGTTTGATTTTCCATGTCAAAATCTCACAATTTCACAATGTTAGTTCTATATGCAGCCTCCAAAAGTTTCACATCATGGAGAATCTGTTTCCTACCTCTCTCTAATTCCAGTTCAAAAAAGGTGTATCTACATTAGCATTTAGGCTTCTAGGGCAATTTGGAAGTGAAAACTCTACCCCAGTTGCTGATCTCTGACTCTCATTGAAGAGTGATCTCAGAGAATAAGCACTGGACTTTAGGATGAAGCTAAGAAAGGGGTTGTGTTTTAGGTGTCAGGTATTAATGGGCCATCAACTCCTAGAGCTAGTCTAACATAAACTCTTCAACACACAGTGGGCTCCTCACTGCTTCATGGTGTCCTCTGAATCACTGGTTTAGTTCTACAGATCCATACTTGTTGCACCACAGTATTTGTTACAGAAGACACAAGCAAAGAGGATAATTTCCAGACTGAATGTAGAGGATAAAAAAGGCTGCATTATGGGCTATAAGGTTTAAGAAGCAATAAGGCACCCTTCATTTTTAAAGGTCATGCTACTCTCAGCTATTGTCCCAAGAAGGTTGAAGCTGAGAAAAGTAATGGAGTAGCACTAACATTTTAGTTTCCAACCTCTTTCCATCCTATTTAAAAAATGTAGGTCCCACCTGAACTCACGGTCTTGGTACATGTGACACTTTGTTTGTATTAGGTGTAAGCTCTGTGTAGCATCTAAAGTGTTTTGTTGGGACTTCATTTCACCAAGAAATGAGATAGCTCTCAGTATTATCAAGGTCTGGAAACAAACTTTGTCTCACCATGTTTACACCAAATCCAGGCATTTTAATGTTTTTATGCCCATTCCACAATGGTGGAAAAAAATGCCACCCGTTTTTTTCTTATACAGATGTACAACATTAAAACTGTTCTGCTGGACTTCTTATTAATGCCTCATTACAGATTTATAACATTGGAATAAGGATAGTATTGTCTTTTCCAGGCCCTGGTATAGCTGCATTTTCCTGCTCTTATGCATGTACTTGTTGACTTCAAATAAACCTATTAACAGAGAGTTTGCACCTGCCATTGTACATTTATCATAGCTATGATACCTGGTTTTGATTATTCTTTCTTGGTATTATTTTATCCTCCTCAAGTTGTTCATTTTTATCATGAATGGTATTATGTTCCCTGTCAGGGACAAAATGTATTTTCAGTAAATTTATTAAAATAGTCACTGCTAAGTGCTATATCTGGACAAAGTTGACACCTTTGACATTTTCTAAAATGGCAAAACTAACTGTATTTAAGGTATGATTTATGGGTACTGCATGTCAAAGGAATTTCTGTGTTATTACAGTTTCTGATGCAGCCATCCCAACTCCTTCAACAAATTCCTGATAGTGCAGCTAATTAATGCTTTATTAGTTTTCTGTGGTCAACTATAACAAGTTATAAAAAAGTAAAATGGAATTTAATAATAAAGAACTGCGTGAGTCTTGTTTCTTTCTCAGAACTGCTTTGTTTTTTGCATGTGGAAGAAACAATTTCTACATAGCTCAGTTTTATAAGACACGTTTTCCCCCACTAAGAGCAACTCCTATGATTAAAAAGTAGACTGGAGTCTTTAAATGTCTTTCTGATTGCTGGCCTCTATTAAAAACTTCTTAAAATAATAGATAGGTTTAATTCCTCAAGCCAAAGAAAAATTGTATCATCATAAGTATTTTCCATATATATTATATTGATGAGACTTCGCTATAGAGAAAAAAAACGAAAGCAAAATCTCTTGTATTGCAAGTTTTAAATGTACCAGGCTAAGGTTTACTTAATTAGAACCTCCAGGCAATAAAGGAGCCCTTTTTTAAATTCTGTGAATCTTAATATGCTAAATAATGCAAAGCTTCAGCTCTTCAAGCATGAGACACACATCTGGCAGCTTAACATTTAAATTACAGAAAAAAAACCACTTCAGTAGTAATTTTCATGAAGAAAAGAATGGGAAATGTATTACAACTAAATTTAATTTCTTTTTAGATTTTTCATCCTGTCTAATTGCAAGCATTTCCCATCTTCTCCTTTATTTATTTATTTTCATACATATTTTTTCTGTACTTTTTATTGATCTTTAATTTGAGCAGCTTCTTACTGTTACAGCCATTGAAGAATTACATTGTTTTTACTTAGCAAAAATTGTTCAGAGAAATCTATGAGGAATTAAAGTAATGAGCTCACTGGTATAGAAAGAAAAGAGCATTCAGAGCCTGACAAATAAAATAAAAAGGGAGCATGTAATGATTAAATAACAAACTTGAGCTCCTTCTCCCACCCATTTCTTAAATGTAGAATAAAATTGTTTTCTTTATTCTTTTTATTGTGCTATTTTTTTGGCCAAATTAGTTACTGCCTTTTTCATTTTTCTCCAAAAGCTTTGTCTGTCTCCATTACTTCAGCAAAGCTATTTGGCAACCCATTTCAGTGAGCCAAAACAAAAAAAAAATAAAAAATTAAACAACAAAGAAAAACACAGTTACCATCTTTACAAAGGCATATTTATATTTTAATAATGTATTTATGGGTTCATACATGTGTCACATATATGAAATATATGGAGACAATTTTAAGTGTTTATATTACTTGTGCATGCACATGACATACCCACCAGCTGTGTTTTAGCAGTTTCACTGATTTCAGTAGACCTCTTCTTTCACCCCAGATGCAAATACTTGCAAATACCTCATCCACTGTGAATGCTCAGCATATACATGCCTGTATGTGTGTGTATATATAGAAGGTAAGGCATAGATGTTCATGCATATATGCGCAAAAACACAGGCTCAAAGCTGTGAAGTGTTTGTTTATATTGTATGTCTATAACATCTAAGAACAGCTCCTGCCTGTAGTGCGGCTTTAAGTACACTTTACTGTCTTCTACTGAGGGGAAGCGGAAGTAACTGAAAAAAATAAAGTGACATAATCATTAAGTATATTTTTGACTTATCTTCACATGCTGTGCATTAAGAAGTGTAATACAGACCTTTATTTTTGTCACACCACTGCTTCTTATGGTGTGCAACTACATTTTTGCTCATTTGGCAAGTCACTGCTTTGCAGAACTTTGAGGGGCACCATACTTGAGTAAACACTGCTTAGACAACTGAGTATTTTGGAACCTTGTGCCTCATTCTCAATCCACAACCATGGCCCTACAAGAAAACAAACTTTCTCTTTTCCAGAGAACAGATCCTGAGGTGGTAAAAATAATCACTGACATTCTTCTTGTTTCTGTTATTTCTTTATTTCTACTTCCCGCACACACACTTCATATCTATACAATTGTAATTTCCAGCACCATGGTATCTGAAGTCTTCTCTGCATTTATAATCCTAACATTTCTGGAAGGTAGAAGAGAACTAACCATCAATTTAGAACTATGATGGAGGGGAAAAATGATCTACTTGGAGTCATGCAGGATCTTGGTGGAAGAGGGAACAAAGTCTAGCTCCTTCCTTTCCAGAACTTTGTCTTATGTACCAATATAAAAACGTTTTGTTTTGTATTTTCTTACAGAGAATTATTTTTACCAAGATTGCCATGGCTGTGCAGACAAATTTTGGGTGAGGGAAGGCCAAATAGGACATCACAAGGTACTGGACTTGGTCTGAACATTACCATCTCACTTTTTAAAACGTTTGGAGCTTCTGCCAGGGCTATTCAGGAATGATTTGGGGGCTCACTTCTTGTTGTTGTGTTTCTTTATCACTGTGAATTTTGTGATGTCTATCATAAGGCATAAAATGGCCAAGGAGTATTGCTGTCTCCTGCATATTTCTATAGGAAGCTAATCTCTCCAGCAAAGGATTTTCAAAGGAGTAATAGGAAAGACTATTTAGTAATCAGACAACAGCAACTAGATAGAGGTTGTGCTGCAGGATGATATTATTTCAATAATGGCCAAACACAAGATAGATTTCCTACTGTTCTGGGTTCAGCAGTAGCAGTCATTTTTCTCCTTCGTATTAGCTGGTGCAGTGCTGTGTTCTTGACTTTCAGGCTGGGAGCAGCGCTGAAAACACCGATGTTTTCAGTTGCTGCTAAGTAATGTTTACTCTGAACAAGGACTTTCTGAGTCTCATGCTCTGCCAGGGAGAAGGGGAAGCCGGGAGGAAACAGAGACAGGACACCTGACCCAAATTAACCAAAGAGGTATTCCATGCCACAGCACATCATGCCCAGTATATAATAAACTGGGGGCAGTTACCCAGAAGGGCTAGATCACTGCTTGGTCGGGCTGGGTATTGATTGGTGGGTGGTGAGCGGTTGTATTTTCTTCCCTTGTTATTTCCCTTATTATTATTAGTGGTAGCAGTAGTGGTTTTGTGTTATACCTTAGTTACTGGTACTTAGTTACTTAGTTCTTATCTCAGCCCGTGGGAGTTGCATTCTTTCCATTCTCCAACCCATCCCTCCAGGAGCAGGGGTGAGTGAGAGGGTGGCTGCGTGGCTGACTGGGCTTAAACCATGACATCTATGCATCTATAACCAAGCTTTCTTGTCCTTGTACAGAAGACCCTTACATTCAGATATCTTCACTATTCTTTTCTGTAGTATTTTAGTCAAGGACATAATTAGTTTGTGAACAAATATGGTGTCATCAGTACAAGTTACCATGAAATCACATCTATATCACGTCAACACTGTCTGGGTGAAGCACTACTGATGCTTTTCAATTTAATGTAAATCCTGAGAACTCAGACACAAACACTGTATGCCTGAGGATTGCCTCTATCTGCTTTATCTGTTCTAAATCAGATATTTTCCAATGAAGGGTGCAATTTTTCTCTCTATGTTTTGCTCTACTTCCCTCCTTAGATATGCTTGGCTGCAAAGAATATTTAAATTAATCATTCTGGCAATTTGTCTCACCCTGTCCTAGATATATTCTAAAACACTTTTAATACTTTTAGTTGCCCATGGAAAAAAGTCATCATGGTATTCAGAGTACTACAAACTTGTGTACTATGTGTTCATACCTGTACTATGGCACAAATACTCAATAGCTGGGAATTGTAATTGCAACTTTGACTTCATTAGTGTGATGATCTACATATAAATATCTATAAGCAAAATTAGATAGGCCGTCTGGCAATTTTCTCATTTTAAATTACTGGGGTTGCAAGTGATTTATTTCTTTAGGGAGGAAACGATAAATTGAAGAAACATAACTGCACGCTGATGTTTGCATGCGTGTGTGTCTATAGGAAAACCAGTTTAAGGACTGATGGAGTGGGTGTAATGGGCAAAGCAGCCCAGCCCATGGGAGTGGCAGAGTGAAATTCATTTCCTACAATCCCATAATAGCACTTTGCCTTTGATCAAAATGCCACGTTCTTATAGGAACCTCAGTTGTGGGTGGCTCTCAAAGCCACATTAAAGTGACCTGGTTTCAGTAAGGTGCGTAAGCCCATGGGTTATTCAGCACTGTCTAGTCCCTTTGGACTCAGTGAAATGACTCAGAAGCTTACAGTTATTGACATGTTTAAATAGATTTCTGGACTGAGCCTCTTACAAGAATACTTATGCACAAAAGAAAAGTGAGCATGTTAAATCTCCTTTCAAAGGTTGTAAAAGCCCCTCTTTTTTAATAGGATGAGTGAGCCCTCATCTTCAGAGAGATCCTTGTTTTAGCATGTTCAAGATTTAGGCATTTGGTATGAATTATGTCATTTAGACCTAATTGTATCTCTGGAACTGAAACAATCTTCTAAAATAATATTACGCAGGAATCATATATTGGAAACAATTAAAGACTAATGTAAAAAACCAGACTTAAGACAGAAGTTCACATAGTGGATTATTCTCCTTAGCTGTCCTTTTTTTTTTTTCTTTTTTTGTAAATAGGTATATATATTTTTTTAAGTTTATAATTTTCTTACAAAGGTAACAGAAAGACTTTTGTGTATGACCTTACCTTTTGGGGGTATATAGAACATATCAGCAAAACCAAAGGTGTTATTGCTTTTACCCCCTGCCCCAAATTCATATATGCTAGGGAGTTGCCAGTAGTCTCCCAGTGAGTATCTTCTGAGTGATGTGCATTAGGGACAACTCACTTTTTATTGGGGTGGGTGTGCACACCATAGCATGCATTAAAGGTATTGAGCGATGGCTGTAAAGGACACAGTGCTCCTGGTCACTGACTTCTGAGATACGTAAAATATATTCTGTGGCCACAATTCTATCGTCATGCAGATGACTGAGCTTCTGCTTTTGTACTACAGGCAAGATCAAGCACAGTCTCAGAGAAATTCACTCATAATACTCTCTAACGCCTTTGGGATTTATGTCTTAAATAATGTTTTTATATCTAGTTTGCACAGGGATAGTTTCATGGAGACAGTGTCAGTGCCAGCAAGGTACTTTGGACACACTACCTACTCTGAAACCTTGACTTTTCCTAGGCAATTGAGTTGGGCAGTCATGTGGCTGCAATCTTATCTGTAACTGCCTGGTCTTCGTATTTGAAAACAGCTTTGAGCACGCAACCCAATTCTTCTCTGTGTAACTATTCATGTTTGCATATAATTGTTTTTGGCAATATATTCCACTGCTTTTGGCAGGTTTTCCAATGACCATTGAAGAGAAAGATAATTGCATCATGTTTATTGATAATTATATTTAGAATTATGTAGGTATGGATATGAACCTTTTTCTGTTATGTCCATGAGCCTTAAGTTAAAATTCATGTTGTTGATGAGGTCTATGTAATCCAAACTTCATAATACAAATTTGATTTTTAGAGCAAAGTAGCTTATTGAGTTAAAAAAAAGAAAAATCTTTGTAGTTTTCATAATTAGCAAAATATACTGCAATGTGGCTACATCTAATGCCAACACTGCATTCCTTGGAAACTCTTAAGATTTTTTGAGAATGATAGAGTATACCTAGAGTTTTGTTTGTTACAGATTTCATAAATGCAAAAGTCAAAAAGGACCTGAAATCATTTAGGCTAGCATCTTGTATAGGCTAGAAAACTTCAACCCCTTGATCCATGAAATTGGCATCAAGGGATGGAGAACCAAAATTTCCCTTTGTGGTTATCTCTAAACAACATACTTTCCATCTCCATTTCCATTTTCCATCTCTGTCTAAAAAAAAATGAACAAAAAGGAAGTCCTGTTTCTAGTTTGGACATCACAGTTTTTAACTTCCATCCCTTTGTTCTCACTGGGCTTTTTCACCAAATGTTAACAAACCCTTACAGAGTTTGGTTTTGTGCCTAGGAATGTACTAATAGATTCATGAAGTCACCTTCAGATGTCTGTTTGGTGAGTTATGACCTCATTGTGTCTCTTGGTGGAAATGATATTTGGTTCTCTGTCCAGGGCTGATAACATCAAGCATGCGAGGAACCCAATGGTCACTACAGAGAGAGGCAGTGCCAGTGCTGAATTAGACCCTGTGCATGCAAACATGTTATTCCAGAGATGAGCACAGATTAGGATTCTGTACTTTGCAGCTCAAGCAGTATTTTAAATCGTGTAAACTGGCACCAGCACAGATTCAGTACTGTCCCTCTCCTTCCTTGTTCTGGCACCAGTGCAGGGTGGCCTGGATCAGAATGGGTCCAGCTGAGAGCTAACCCAATTAATAAAAGAAATTAAAAGAAAGAGGCCAAACAGCATTAATTCCTTCCCCAGATCAGTTCTCTCCGTATGTTTTACCATGTGGGTGTACAAATTTTTGTACTGATGGAGTGTGGTGTGCAACACGAGAAAAAGTGAGCAGGTAGAGGAAAACTGGATGATTTCTGGTGTCAGCATAAGCTTATGCCTCCTTGAGAGGGCTTGTCAAACCTTTTAGAACATAATTCACTGAACTATACTGTGTGTGGTTCTAGGGCCCACAATTTATAAAGGATGTGATGGTCCTTGAGTGCATTCAGAAGAGGGCAACAAAGCTGGTTTCAGGGCTCGAAGTGAGGTACTGTGAGGGGCAGCTGAGGACCTTGGGCTTGTCTAGTTTGAAGAGAAAGAGGCTTAGGGGTTACCTTGCAGCTCTCTGCAGCTTCTTGAGGAGGTGGAAAGAAAAGGGAAATGCTGAGCTCTTCTCCCTGGGATCCAGTGACAGGATGCATGGGAATGGCTCTGCAATGGGAATGGAAGCTGTGCCAGGGGAGGTTTAGACTTGACATTAGGAAGCATTTTTTTACGGAGGGGGTGGCCATTCACTGGAACAAGCTTCCTGGACAGGTGATTGATACCCTAAGCCTGTTAGTTTTTAAGAGGCATCTGGGCAATGCCCTTAACAACGTGCTTTAACTTTTGGTCATCCCTGAATTGGTCAAGCAGTTAACTAGATGATTTTTGTGGGTCTCTTCTAGCTGAAATAGTTTATTCTGTTTTTAAGCATTTTGAGCCAGCTTTGTCATTGCTGTTTTCCAGGTTTGTTACAGAGCGAGGAGTAAAACAGGTAGAAGTTAAAACTAGGGTGAACTGGCAGCTCTTACTTTGCTAGCTGTGTCCAGCTAATTACCTTACTATTCTAGCTTGTTTGGTTCTTTTTTTTTTCTTTTCGTTTAAAGATCAACTGGAATAACTCACCTGACCAATGTTATCAAGAAAAGTCAGATCCTGGGAACAGCGGAAGCACAGAAGAAGGGAAATCATCTGCAGAGACCAATTTTTACTTGGAGGAGTTAGAGAAATACACTTTTTCTGTGTGGTAAGTGATCTCAGCATCAAATAGTTTCACAACCAAAAAGTATGCCTTGTTATTCCTGTGTTACAGAGGTATCAGCATTGAGGTGAATGTTGGTAGGCTGCAAAATCCAAAACAAGTACAATTACCTCTGCAATGTCAGTGTGTCCCCTTTGTATGCGCATGTTATGATTATGACATCATATGCTATTTCTCCACAGA
The DNA here is from genome assembly GCA_017639245.1 of Myiopsitta monachus. NCBI lineage: Eukaryota > Metazoa > Chordata > Aves > Psittaciformes > Psittacidae > Myiopsitta > Myiopsitta monachus. Next base: position 40,307,678 of record CM029918.1, on the reverse strand, counting down.
GCTCATTTCTCTCGGTGTGTGCTATTCATTTCAGTAAATATTAAGGATTTTGTTTTCTGCTTTTTGGCCACTGTGGCCTCTGGCCTTATTTACAACATGCAGACCCTACCCGGAGTTCAGAATTACTGATATTCTTGTATTTTCCTTAGCCATAAAACTTTGCCAATAGGAGTTACTTTTTCTTCATAAGATCATTGTGAAGTAAGAAAGGGGTGTTATTTTACCTTCACAGATAGGGACACAAGGTAAGATATTTCTAGCACTTGTAAGTAACCAAAATTCTGGCTTTCTTTGACTCCTTAGTGTTTTTTATGATTGAAGTTGATTAGAAAAAATTTTGAAGAATTTTTTCTTGACAATGCAATTTTGACATGCCTGCATTGCTTTGAGAAGTTGTATCAGTGGGTGAAATCAAAGAGGATTTCTAGCAAAATCTTTTCAGCTTTTTAAGAGCAATACAGTACCTTTCTTGGATGTCGCTTTAAATATGACTTTTCCCTGTTATAAAATACACATATGAGGAATGACTTCGTAAAGTGAAATTAAAAAGACTGTTATCAAAATCAAATCTTTTAATGTACATGTAAATAATTATTTTTCTGGGATTTAAACTTTTAGGTAATTACAAATTTGAGCAGTTGTTTGTAATTAGTAGAAAACAATGAAGACCCAATCCTTCATCTAATAAAATGATCTGAGTCTTTCACACAGCTCTGTGTTTTGTTTTGTATGTTTAAAACCCAGCTGTAATGCACATCTCTGGCACCTATGGGCTTCTGCAAATCAGTGCCTAATGTTTCAAGTAAAGCATCCAGAAAATGAGTATTAGAATAGGGTGGATGTCTGGGAAAATGTAGTTTTAAATTACTTCCCTGTCAAAACATTTGAAAGGGGGATTATCTAATCAGGCAAGCCAAGCAGCCTTCTGCATAACTAGTCCTGTCATTCCCTGCTCTCACTTGCCACATTTGCTTGGTGCCTTTAAAGTTTGGCAGAAAGTTATGTAAAGATCGTACAAACACAAAGTGCATTTTCACTATAGAAATCTGAACTTGACCCTAGAGGTGGGCAGCCCTGAGTGTTGCAAGAGGCAGCAGTCAAGTGGAGAAAAAGCACAGAATCATACAATTAGACTGCCATAATACTGCCAAATTCATTGTGGTTATTTTTGACAACTATGGACTCCCCCATCCTGTCCATAACTAAAGAGTAGGTTTTAGAGTAGCAGTGTGCATCCCAGTATCCTTGCTCACTCCTACTGTTTTTTTTTACCTACCTCAATCTTCAAATTAAATTAACCAAATTATCATCAACCTTTTGTATCTCAAGGAGCTTGCTTTCTGTGACAGTGAACTTCACTGTCTCTTCCCTGTCTTGCAGAGTTACAGTGATAGAATAAATGTTTAAAGTCAGGAGCACCAATCCTTTGTTATTTTCAAAGTTGTTCAGATTTAAAGTGTTGGGAAAGGTGACCAAGCCCATCCTTCCTTAGCACTAAAGCACCCTGGGAGTGCATAGTTGTTTCTGGTTCTTGTCCCTGCAGCAGTCTGGCCCCAGGCTTTGAAGCTGGTGGCCTTTGGTGCCCAAGGTTGCAGAGGGAACGGGCATTTTTCTAAGTTGGCATGCACCTTGCTGTCTGGTTTGGTGACCAAGAAAAAAGGATGGTTCTTTCTTCTTTCTGCTTTTCCTTTACTTTTCTTTGTCCATTCTTAGGAAGCCCAGTTTACTTTGGAGCCCCATGCTTCTTGGGAAACTAGCTTTGCTGGGATTTCCTGGGGAGGTAGAGGTATGTTTTGGCACAGTAAGTTACAAGGCATGAACCATATATTCCTGGTATGAAACAAAGGCTATAAGGCACACTTCATGGTGACTGTGCTGCCCATCCTTCTGTGAAGACAGCTGGGGCTAGTATTTTATTATTTTAATATGCTGCTCTATTTACTGTCTCTGTCATCCTGTCTGAAAGAAGGACCAACGCTTGCTTTATTTACTTATTATATGAAAATCCCATGAGGTGAAAACATAATAAGATGTAGAGAGAATTTCTTTGCTTTCTGATGTGGTTCTTGTATATTGATATATCAGAAAGAAAAAAAATAGGAAAAGAAATTATTCCACTCTTGGTCAAGTAATACAGGTATTACAGTTAGCATGCCATGTAAAGTATGTGCCCTTAATAATATATATATTTTTTTAATCTTAGAGTTAATTCAGTTTGCCTGTGTGATTGAAGAAGTATCCAATATCTCATGAGCTGTTAGTTCCATCTGTTACTATACCAGCATGATGTTTCAGTTGTTACTCACTTCTGTCTGTCTCTTCTCCTTTCTTTCTCTCCTACTTTCTCCATCAAAGGGCATCAACTCCTCTTTGTCTGTTTCCAGACCTTCCTCTCTGCTAGGATTGTTACCTTTTAAAAAATGCAAGGCAAGATAATTAGCTACTACAAAAATTTTTAATAGGGCTGTAGATCTGGGGGCAGCTTAGATCTCCATAAACTTCAGAGTTTTAGATGCTCCAAGATGCAGTCTGGGCAATTTCCTTGATCTTTTATTGCAACTGGTAAATCATTTATTGGGCTAGGTTATTTTACAAAATCCTCTTTAAAAACAAAATCCCATAAAACATATTTATCATAAAATACCTCACAACCAACAGTCTTCAAAGCTGTACATACCCTGTATTAATTAAAAACTAGTGTTGTACTGTAATAAGTTAAAAGTATCCACTCTGTCTCGGTTTGTCCCTTCACCCCCCCTCCCCCATCTCTCCCTGTATATTTTTTTCCTCTCTTCTTTCCTCTCTCTCATCTTCTCTTTTCTTGTAGGGATTGCCAAGGGGGAGATCAACGAGTACGAGCAAAATATACGTTTGTGATCACAAATATTTTTCTGATAATTGTATATTTTTCTTTTTGTTTCCATTGCTTTAGCATGCTTGTCCTTTACCATTCATATTAATTTGACAGTGGTGTCTCACGTCCGTAGGCCATAGTCAAACCTCCTTACAGTGGGCATTACACCCATATGTAATACAAAGATCATTTTGGCTGCAGAAGCCCACAGCCTTCAGCTTCTATCTTGCAGCTTGCACAGGGTGACTTTTCCACTGTGCTTGCATACAGCCTTGCTGAAAGCAGCAGCTTTTGCTTAGGTCCAGTGAACTGGTGGTGAGGGGGATGAGTCCAAAACATAAGATTAAGAGAAGAGGTTAAGACAGCAGACAAACCTGGTCATATATTACAGGGAGGTGCATGCCATTGAAGTAGTTGGCCATGTTCATGCCCTGAGGCTGCTAAGTGGTCACTAAGTGCTTTCCAGACCTGCCTGGACAGCTGGCCCCAAGACTTTGCCTCACACCATGGTGTCTCTTTCTCTCAGAAATTTGTGTTTCTAGAGATAAAAGCTCAAGTAATTTGCAGCAGAAAAGGAATACTTTTAGTGGTTATTGTCTAAATAAGACAGGTGAACTCTATAGACTTGACAGAGAAAACATTAGAAGGAATTTTGACACTTTCAGCACAAAACCTGCTGTCAGAAACTTTCTAACCCTGTTCTTGTGTTCTCTGAAACAAGTAAAATTTGAGGAAGAAATGTTTTTAATAGTTTTTTGTCACTACGGTATCATATTTTCTGAAAGTGCATAACAGGTACAGATCTGGGGCATAACTTCAGCACTTCAGCACTTCAACACTGCTTTTTATGCATAGTTTTAGGAGACAGGACAAAGATCCCAGATTTCAAAATCCGTCTTAATCCAAAATAAAAAAACAAACCCAAAAGAAGGCAAAACCACTTTCTGTGTCTCTAGAAATCTTCAGGCTTGAGTTTAAATATAAATAATGAACTAGCACTTTCAATCAGTAGCAACTCATCATCAAACACAGCTCTTAAGGGTTAATATTACACACTAATATAAAAGTAACGATCATCCTTTGTCTCCGTGCAATTAGCTTTTTAACAACATGCCGGTAGCTTGTACTCAGGCTAAATGCTGCTTTGAAATATTTTCTCCTGAACTCCAAAAGTGTTAAGCTGACTCTGGCCAGCTTCTATAAAAATAATTTATTGTAGGGTGCTGCCTTTTGCAGGGAAATACCCAGTGCCCCATGCAGCAGTGCTGTACGCTGCCCTTGGCAGCTTGGCTTCAGGCTTGTTGGTGCATCATCTTAAGATAGGAGATGAATCAGTGTCCCTCTTCACACGGGCCTCAGTAAGAAACAAATCCTACCTCTATTTATATGTTTGCACCTCTGGAATCCAGGGTCAGGGGGAAGGGCCAGGCCTTGCTTCTCTCTTGCAGAAGTCAGGAGCAGATGAACCCCATGTCCAAGACAGGTAGCAAAGGGAGAGTGGAGAAGAAAAACACTCTTAGCAGCATATGCCAACCTGGGTAGGGTGGATGGGATTGAAGACCCTTTGCAGCCCTGCCTCTGCACCTGTAAACTTTATAGTTTTACCTGCTGATTTCCACACCCACCCACAGCCCCCCAAATTGACTAGGAAACTGAGAGGCAGGAAGAGTTAACTGTAAACAGCACAATTTAGTAAACTTGTTTTTTTAATAAAAGCAATAAACTTTCCTTTTATAATACACATGTGATTTGACATTGAAATAAATGCAGATGCTTCTTTGCTTGGTGTATTCCCTGTTGTGCTTTCTAAAACACCTTCACATATGGTTTGCCTCACTCCTGTGAAACTGTTGTTTATGTCATACAAAGAGAACAGATTGAATTTACATTGAGTAAGGAGGGCATTGGAGGAAAATCTTTGTCTTGAGTGTTTAAAATTTGTTCAAAATTATTGTTGCCTGTTTGAAATTTTTCCCTGGATTCCCCCTTGAGCTCTACTAAAGATTTCATTAAAATAAATAAAAAAAAAGAATTCTGTGGCTGCCTATAAATGCAACCTTTTATTCAAATATGTAACATTACCTAAAAGCAAAGGTCAAATTTTAACAGTTTTTTATAGCTGTTCTAGTAGGATCTGTTTCATGCACTGTATGTAAAATATTGCCATTAAGAGTGGGCATTCAACTTTCTTTGTGAAAAGGAAACTAGTTCTTTATAGCTTGCTTTAAAAGGTGCTAATCATGTAAGGGTTCAAGAAAGAGTTTGTCAGTAACTTCGGATAGTCCACCTAAACTCTGTTTAATTGTTTCTAATTTAATTTTGAAGTGCAATGCAGTTAGTATTTTTCAAGATAGCCATTTAAAGGAATGCCAAACTTTACCTACTAGAAGACATCAGAAGTCCACTGTTTTCTTTAAATGCCTTCAAATCTTTCACATCATCCCTAAAAATGCTTAAGTTTTGGCTGTGTGAGCACAGTCACCAGGATTAGTCCTGATTATGGATTTTTTTTTGTGGGAGTTTTGTTTTGCAGGCAAGTCACAGCAGAACACAGGTCATGGATTTTATTTCTCATGTATTCAGATACCAGACTGGTGGTTAGGTTGGTGAGTGTCCTCTCCTCTATTAGGTTCAAATTTTTATAATAGAGTGGCACATATTTCTGTGAAGTATTTGCTTTAGTCTTAGTTTTGTCAGGGATTTTTCTGGTGCAGTAGAAGTTTATGTTTTGGAAAACCATCCTATGGACAAATCATTACCTATATATAGCATCTTTCCTATTCTGAAAGCTGAAACTGCCTGTTGCTTCTTTTATTATGTAGTATAACTCAGAAATGGGCAAATTCCAATAAACTGTGTACATTTTTAGAGACTGCATTACTTTGCTGCCTTGTGCAATTGAAGAGTTATATTCCTGTACCCGTGCATTGTGGTAAAATGGTGGAAGTGAAAGGTGAATGACAAATAAGGTATATCTCCTGCTGATGATTCACATGTAGAGGTGAAGACTGACAGGGTCAAACTGTTTGAAAACAAATTTGAAATCAATGAAAAGGATTATGTCAAAATTTATATAAACTGCTGGAAAAATATGTAACAATTTTAAGTATTGAAAATACATGCTAAATAAACATGAGTCTTTATTCAGAACTGTTTTTTACAGAGGACTTTTTGCAAAGCCTTCCAAGTTCTATGCATGTTCTTGACCTTACTGGAATTTGATGTTATGACGACAGCGAGCATCTACTATTGTGTATGGTACTTATGGACTTCAGTGCAATTATACTTGGTGATAGTTTTATTTATATGTTCACTATATAGGATGAAAAGAGCTGGAAGCTGCTGCTCTTCCTCCTGCAGGTTCCAGATCTGCAGAACTCCACCAGCTGGGAGCTGGCCTTGAACAGTAGAGAAGAGAAACATGATACAAATCATTGTAGAGAGTGTTAGTTGAGAGTCATCAGTGACAGATATTTGCTGTTTTCTCTTCCCTCCCCCCCCCCCCCCCCCCCCCCCCCTTTTTTTACTTGATTTAATGTTCTTGAGCAGAAAGGCGAAGTGAGCCCGGCTATTGAGCAACCTTCAGTACAAACCCCAAGTTTTCCCAGAGATCCTGACAAGGCACTTGTGTGGTTGACATCTGATTATACGTAATGGAGCTGAAAGAACAGGCAAATACTTTCTGATGCTGGAAAAATTCACAGTTTGACCTAGCCCTCTCCAGGAGAGTTTATTTATAACTCCCTGCCAAAACATATTTTCCACTCTCCTCCTCCCTGTTAGAGAATTCCTATTTGATGGAAGTGTAAGAAGATGGTTCAAATTTGGCAATAGTCAGGGGAAAACTGGATATATTGACAATATGGCTATCATGCAGCTTTTTGACAGAAATCAGTAGTTTCTCTTCTTCTTTAAATACTGGGAATGTGGACTGTCCAGTCACTGGGCAGCCTGGGCTCCCACAGTAGTTGGAGCCTTTGCCATCGGAGCAAAATGCCTCCAAGAGAATGTTGCTGGCATTTCTCCCTCACAGGCATTTCACACTATTCATCCTGCTTCCTGCTCAGCACAAACCACTTTTTGACACAGCTGAATTGCTTTTTTTGGTTTATTCAGACACATAGGAAGGTAGAAGACTTGGCAAGCTGGCTGTGAAGCATCGGGTAGAGAAAGATGTGGTTATGTTTGTCATTTAATATGCATTTAGTTTTCATGAGCTAGAAACGATGACATTACTGATGTCTAGTGGAGAAAAGCAAAGCTATAAGTGCACCATACACGGTCATCTCTAATGAATAGAATGAATAAAAATAATACGTGCATTACATAGCTAACTGTCACATCTTCAGGGTACTACAGTAAATAAGTAGGAGTTATATGTGTGCATTAGTAGCAAAATGGGTGCCACACTTTGGATCCTATTGAGTACAGTGTGGAGAGAAAAATATGATAGATTGCTGCTTTTTATCTGTCACTGCTGTGGCACAGAAGCATAGACCATATGTATGTAAAATGACTTTGTTATTTCAGTAAATTTTCTAACTCTTTCTGTCATAGCCTGTAGCAAAATGAATAAGTAGCTGAAGATCCTGGTGGGATAGTTCTGAATCTATCAGAATAAAATACCTCTGCAGAGGCATAATTATTTTGAAATATACAATGATGTGTGACAAAACAGCCAGATAAGTTAGGAGAGTCTTTGCCCTAGCAAGTTCCAGTACAAAATGAGACACTTCACAAAGGGTAGGAACAAGAAGACATGGTGGTTAAGCTGAAAAGAGGAGGAGCCAGGAAAGTTTAGGCAAATATGGACCTAATTGTAATTGGTGACTCTTCTTTATTATCTCAGAGGTGATAATAAAAGCATGGGTAACTCTGAAAATCATCCTTCTCAATCACCTCGTGGGACCAGTATTTCATCTTATGTATTTTGTCTTTGCTTTAGGTAGAATGCAGTATCTCCCTCTGTGGTAGTATCAAACTGGAGCAGGGAAGACATGAGAAAGGTGAATATGAAAGAACAGAGAGGATCTGCCGCTTGTCTGGCCTTGTACTCAAAAATCCAACCCAACCTGCCAGGTTTGGGAGTCTGTTTACAATATTCTGAATGAAATACAGTCTATCTACCTTTTGATTCAAGAGGAAATACAGCAAATGGGGAATTTGCAGATTGTCATGTGTAATTATTATGAAGGTGTGCGTCACTGTCTTGAGCTTAATTTTAAATAGACTAGGTAGCTCTCTGACGTTTTGTCTTCATAAGCTTTTTGTGCTGCTACCTGGATCTATCCCAGTTTTTGGTTTGGATCTCTGCTGAGTGATAATGACTGAAAACATGCCAGGCAGTTTGTTTTATGGGATTCACAGTGATGAAACTCCTGGTTCAGCTGCTCTTTCTTGTAGCTGTACTGGATACTGCGTCTTTCTCACAAAGTGCAGAGATGCCCTCTCTGACTGTTAATCCTCCAGTCTAAACAATTGCAGGGGAAGAGAGCTGGGGATGGAGAAAAAAAAAGAAATCCCATTCCTTCATCAGTTCCATTACTCAGAAACAGAGGACAAGCTACTTCACAGAGCTTTTAACTAACTACTGATGTAATTTGTTCTGCATTGTTTGCCCATTAATCCAAAAATTACTGTTCCCTTTGAAGCTTTCTTTATATAGAGGAAACAATGCCACTCTTAACCATCATATGTATCATTTTCTGCAGGGTAACTGTATTTGCCTTGCATTTCAGTTAAATGTAGTACAGGGGTCTCTCAGTGTCTTTGGTGGCTTGGTAAGTTATTGTATTTCAAAGCTGGAATAATTTCCTTTTAAAAAACATTTTATAATGATCCTTGTCTTCTAAAAAACATCAGGATGTATGTGCATGCCACAAGTATTCAATTTAACCTTAGACATGGCAGGAATTTTGAGAACATAAGAGATTCTTTCATCTCTGTGTATCTGCCTTTCCCTCTCTGGCTTTAACATACATATATCAGATATAGAGCTTGACCTACAAAATATCAGCATGTGAAAGGTTCGTATTCAATCCAGTTCATCACACATTTCACAATCCAGCATAGTGCATCAGGAGAAATACTTCCCTGTCTGTACATTTGTTATGTACGTAAGTACATGAAGATAGCCCCCAGATTTCCTGGAGATAGCTATAAGAACAAGAATATCTTCCACAGTAGCATCTCTCTTATTCCTCAGCTTTCAGGAAAAATATGATAAATAAAAGGTTTAAAAATCCATAATGCCTATATTTTTTCAGTAAGACCAACACTGAATAAATACTGAATTTCCATATTTGAGGTCCCAAAAGAAAGTTACTAGCTGGTCTTGGAAATCAATGATTTTTGGGTGGCTTTAGGTGGAAATACACTTTCTTGATATTTTTTTTCAGTCCCTAATAAATGAGATATTAAGGTGTCCCTGCCCATGGCAGGGGGGTTAGAACTAGATGATCTTAAAGTCCTTTCCAACCCTACCTATTCTATGATTCTATGATTCTATGACTATAGCAGTATTGCCCAAATGCAGCTCAAAGAATGGCTCCATCCAGCATCTCAGTGGCTTCCAGAAATTCTTTTTGATTGCATATACCCAAAAGCTTAGTGCCAGCTGTGTTGCAGTCACAGAGATGTGACTGTAGTCTACTGCCACTGATCTGTGGAGTCATGGGAGACTAAAAAGCCTACTCTAGTTCATGGGTAAATTTGCCGTTATTTTTAGTTAGTTCCCCAGGTGAATGCATCCATGCTATGCTAATAATCAGTCTGAATTAATTCTGGGAGAGAGTTTTCAAAGCGGCATACGGCAGGCTGGTGTCCCAATGGTAGGTTCTCTCTAGTGTATTAGTGTGGAACTGTATTACATTAAAAGCCTGTTTATTAGACTATCCTGTTTCTCTGAAGCACTGAGCACATTTAACCTACTGTGCTAGTTATTTTCCTAAGGATTTCCAGACCTGTACTTTTCTAATAAAAATTAACAGTGGGAGAAAAATGAGTGGGTGAGAAATTCAGTGAAATCTGACTTGGACAAGGTAAGAAAATCTCAGTTATGGAATCAAGTGATAAGAGGAGTAATATTTTAAGCCTAGCCTGCACAAAACTGCAGCCATGTGGAATCTTCCTGTTTGCCTTCACTGGGCTTTGGAGCAGGATACCTGGAGATACCAGCCATATTTCAAGGGTTTATGATCATTGCTAACTTTGGAAACACTGCCAGGCTTCAGAATAAGGAACTGCATTCCCATTTTACCAGGAGTAGCCTTTTCCTTACTTTGAGTGGTGTTACAGGAACGATAAAAAATTCTTGCTACTGGAACTCCAAGCTCTGTGGGACTTAGATGTGACCTGACATTTATACAGTTCATCACTACTGTAGATCAAGGAATGCTACTTTTAGCAAAGAATGCATATTCATTCTTTTTTGTTAACCTTTGCTTCAGTGCATTCATGACAAGATTGTATGGGTATGTAGCTGTGTTTTAACAGTTTTTTAATTTCAGTTGTTGCTTGAAGCACTATGCTGGAAATTAGACACTTTTAGTAGTTCAATTATTGTTGATTTATTCATTCCTCTTGTAGATACAGTGAATGGAGTTACTATGGTAAGGTTATCTAGTTCTGAATGCCAAATGCCAAGTTTCAGAGCTTGCATCTTGGCAACTGCAAGACTTATTGGCTTGGAATTTGTCATGCCAGCAGTACTGCCTTCTAGCATTTATTTCACTGATTTTCATTAAATGGGGGAAGACAAGAGAGAATAGTGCTACTAGTGACATTGTGCATCAAACTGTTTACTAATGTTACAGGGAAATCAGCTCAAAATAATGTACTCCAGGCTTCATTCTGCCATTTTCCTAGACTTCATTGGAAGAACTTCAGCGTTAAGCTGAATGTAAAGATGTAAAAATGCTACTCGGGAAAAACATTTGATTTAATATTGCCTTTTTTGAAAAATAAAAAAAAAAAGAAAAAGGAAGCTTAGAACAGCAAAATAAACCAAAAATGCTGCATAATGCTTGAACATTCGTTAGCGTTGTTCTAATTTCTCTTTTGGAGCAATGAGTCAGCAGAAATTTGCTTAAGTTCCACCAGATTTAGCATCTGCTCTTAGTATTTCCTTAAATACAGTGAATGCTGCAGTAATACAAAGGGGCAGATCCTCAGCTGAGGTAAGTTGTTAAAGTGCCATTTCCAGTGAAGTGATGACAATTTACTCTGACTGAAGCGTAAACTTTCATGCTAACCTACTGTAACACTTTCCATCACACTGTAGACTGTCTACAAGTGAAATATAATGCACCTAATGGCATTTAAATTAGCTATCATTGGAGGCATCTGTCATCCTATAATCTTTCCCAGCCATTTGTAAAGTCCTCTATCACTTAGCCTCCCTCTACTTTGCAGTAGCATCTCTTCTGGTGATGTTACTGTACACCTGAAGATGTCAGCCCTCATCTCCCCTTGCCAATACTTCCACGTGCAGCTTTAACCCATGTTTTTTACCCAGAGATAACCCCTCATGACATCTATGAAGTCTTTCCTCTAATCTCATCCTCCCTAAAAAGGCAGCTATAAATCATTAACATCTATCTCTGCTTAGAGTGATGATCAGCTGAGACTGCTGAGACAAACGAGACCTCGAACAAAAACACATCCCCACACATGGCTTTTATCTTACATTTGTGTTTAGTTCTTCACTGTCCAGTTTCAGTGCTGCATTATGATCTCTCTGAAGCATGAATTAACAACGTTTTTAGTTCATCCAGCACCTTGGATGCTTCTGGAATAAGATGCAGATCATTGTCACTGCACAAAGCTGATTCTAATAATTTAGGCAAAAAAAGTAGTAGGCATGTGAGAATAGCTGATACACTCAACAGTAATCCATAGTCAGCTGATAAAAACACTATGTACTGTAGTTTTTATTTTGTTTCAGCAGCAGTCATCAGCTAAATATTTCACCTTTTTTAGGATTAAAATGCAAAACCACAGAATTTCATTCTTAATTCATAGTTCAAAGCTTATCTCTTAAATAACTAAAGCAAAAATTTCAATTAGAAAAAGAAGGAGCATAAACTTTTTTCTATTCTGCTTATTTCTTCCTAGAGATTAACGACTGCCTTTTATGCTTTAAATAGAGAGTTTGCATTGAAGTTTTCTTTATACGGTATTCATCACAATTTGGAGATTTTAGCTTTAGAAAAATGACACCTTTTGAGCTGACATTGCTTTGTTCTTTGGTTTTAAAAATGTCAATGAAATATATATATATAAAACCACCAAACTTAAAATTGATCCACATTTGTATTTCTCTTTGTCTGTGAATTCTTGACCCACTGATAAAGTAACTCTTTCTTCTTCATCTGGTTAATTTGTGTATGTGTAATATTTCTGGTTTCATTGCTGTCCCCTTCTCCTTTTTAATAGTCCTCAGGTTTTCTCAGGGAGCTGAAGAACGTGTGCTGTTGCGGGATACTTTCTAATCCATGTTTGCCACTAACTGAATTATACATGGGTGGTGTAGCACATATTCAGTCTTTCATCCTTATCTGTTACTTCATCATTACTTTCAATCTGCAGTGAAAAATGTGACTAACATGTTGTGTGGTATAAATAGACACTGCAGTTTGAGATCATTTATGCATGGTTTGAATTTTGATGAAATTTTATACTGCCCTCTGGGCTAAACACTTAACCTAAGTGATTGTCCCAATAATTTTGTTGAATCAAACCTTTTCAGATAGAAGTTTTACCTTTCATTATCTTCTAAATTGTTTACTATAAAGCTTTCCAGGAGTGTTAGGAAGCAAATAAAAGGGACAGGGTTGCTGTTTATCAGTAATTCTGTGAATCATTATCTTGTCATCATAAATGACTGGAAATAGGAATATAAAATATATTAACTCAAAAGACTATATTTTTACATTATTGCAGGCCATCCTTGACATTGATTTTCTTTTACACCCACAAAATTGGGGGTTATGTAAATGTGAAAGTATAAATGTAGAACTATCTATTTACAAGTATTCATGTATAAATATATTTGTATTTGGTACAGTTCGGTGTTCCAATTTCTGTAATCCTTAATTTTAATTTCTTAGTTGCCACAGTTGTGTGATCTTCCCAGTTTTAGTTATTTTCTATTAAAATACCTTCTGCAGTATTTGTGTTATTTTGAAAAAATTATGCTTTGGGTCTCTATTTGGAATATTTTTTATTTCAGTTATATTCTCTCCATGTAGCTTTATGGTTTTTGATGTTATAAGTCTAGAATTTATTTTTATGAGCCAAAAGCAATCATTGGACACTGACATTTTAAGTATGACAATAATGCAAGTAACTGTCATTCACTCAGTTATTTTTATTTCTTGCAAGAACCAATTACAATACAGTGCTCTTAACTTTTAAAAAGCACCTCCTTCAGCTTTCAGCTAAGTCTTTTGCAGAGATTTTAACTGTTCATAAGCATGGTGAGTTGCTGTTCCAGCAGCACTTGTTACTTTCCCTCAGCTATTCTTAATATCCCTAATTTTTTAACAAAATTTAGAGAAAGAATTCTGCCCCCCACCAGCCTCCAGAAAACAATAACTTTTTAAGAAAGTTTAAATATCCAGTCTACAAGAATTAAGTGGCTCAGTTTGGAAAAGCTGCCACTTGGTTTCATGTCCGCCATGACATAGACAGGCACCATGGTACCCTTCTGCCCTCTGGTCCTCTTGACAAAGGTAGGTCATGCGGTGGTCTCTTAACCTGCCTGTCTTCCTGGATTTCTTTGACAAAAACCTGGGTACATGAGGTGAAGATGGAGGGGTGGCACTCAGGTCTCATCTCCCGATTTTCCCCCAAAGCCAAGGCTTCCCAGGCAGGCTGCATGCATGAACCACATGCAGCATGGTCTCTTAGGTTTTGTGTTGCACATTGGGATGTTTGGTATATCCAAGTGAGGTGATTTGGCAAAAGATTCTCACATAGCATGTGGGCTGTGCAAATGAAGAGCTGATTACCAATTCTGGTGGGAGTAACTGCTGAAACAAAGCAGTTTTATTTTTTCAGCACCAAAATCTGAACATTTTATCAAGAAAAAATTCCCATGGAAAGGCAGTTTTCTGGCAAGTGTTGCTAGTCAGAACTCCCAGTTCACCTTCACACAACAGTCTCAATGGAAAATTTTATGGCTAGCCCCAGTACAGACTCTTTCAGAGGTGTTGAGCGCCCACTGTGCCCATTAATTTAAATAAGCTCATAATGTGGTTTACATTTAATAAAGTTGCAGCCTCCACATGAACCAGGTTTACTGAGTGTTGCCTTCTTTCCTGCTGGGTCTGAGTCTGCTGGTCTGGATAGTGTAAAAGTATTGGACTCAAAGCATGCCTGCACCCCTTGTGTCCATTAGAAATCTCCAAGCAAAGACTACAGAGTGTGTTTTCACAGAGTAGAGATGACTTTTATCCAGGTATAAGTTCGCACACAAATAAAGTGGAAAATGAATAGGTTTGTACTTGGAAGAGCCCTTTTGTTGGCTGCCCTACTACTAATTTATCAGAATTGAACTCTGAGAATTCTGATAAATAACAACAATTCATTGCTTTAGTACTTACACAGCACTTGAAAGATAGCTTACTATTAATTTTAAAATTTTCACATACAGTGAGAGAACAGAAAACACCAAGTGCACATAAAGAAAATCAGAAAAATGAAAACAAATCAGATACTCCAAAAGTGTGAATTAGGTTGCAAGTCTGTTGGATCTAGCAGGGCTGTTAAGTCAACTGAAAAACTGTTTAGTTGCACTTTCTACAAGAGGAAATATGTGCTCTTTACAGAAAGGAAGTGTGAAAAATAATGTTTGTGTGATTGTGTGCTGGTTTGTTCATACTTACAGTGAGAGAGCCCACGTAGCTGTAGCTCACAGCAAACATTCCTTACCTTTGGCATTTTGAATTTAAATAGAGTAGTGGTGGATGCTTTCGTAACCAAACCTGGTTGCAGGCTGGCTGCATATATTTCCAGCATTGTGTCATTCAACTCTGATCATAATGAATCTGACCAATTTATTGTTCAAGCCTCTGCACCAAGCCCCTGTCTATAATTGAGTCCCAGCTTATTTGTTACTAAGGAGGAAGAGATCTGTGGGAAAACGTTTTTAAAGTCCAGTGCAGAAAACTGTCCAGAATTTTCAGTAGTTTAACATCAACTGGTTAAACAGATCCACAATCACCCTTTAGGTGGTTGATTTGCATGGTGAAAACCTAGTTTTTCCTTTCAGTGGCATACCTGGATGTGATTTGCTCACTGTGGAGCTTTCCCCTTCTCTGTCTTTCCCAGAGACTTGCGAAGCATTCCCCAGTCCTCCCACACAGCCTCTGGCCAAGTCAGAGCATAGCCTCTCAGAATAAGGACAGTCCACAGATTGCTTGGATTACACAATGGGAGATATATTTTCAATTTGCACTCCTCCTCCTCTGGTGCAATTTCATGCCCTGCATGGTCTGCCACACTTGCCAGAGCAGTGTCAGAGTGAGTGACACACCAGTATTTTGCAAACTGTCTCAAGCTACCCGCTGAAATGAAGGAACCATATGACCCCATCAGAATCAAGGATGTGTGGTATCACTGCTGTGATTGAAGTTTTTTGGACAAAGCACTTTTCACTAGAAAACAAAGACTTTCAAAAAATCAAACTGTGAGAAAGAGCTGGTGTTAACTTTTCTTCCAGTGAAGAAAATTATCTCTTCATGAAAGGATAACTTTAGCAAAGTTTGGAGGCTTTTGAAATATTCCATCTTGATATTTTGAAAATAACATTTGTTTTGAAATTACTTCTGTTTCACATGTTTTAAAGTATACAGATGGGTTAATTTTCTATTGAAAAGGTCAAAATAATCTCAAAGCATTAGAAACTGTTAAAACAGGTCCTTTCATTTGCCAAAATATCCGTACAAGAACATTTTTGGTTTTAACATTTTCATACCAACTCAGGATGACAATTGTCTTTACGTGAAGGGAAAGCTACTTCTCATCTATCTTTATTCTGCAATTAAAAACTTCTAAGAGACCTTCATGTAATAGTTAAAGTGAGGTCCCATGAAGCATGAAATAAATAAAGTAAATTCTCTTTGCCTGTGCTGGTAATCGCCTTGTGTAACTCATATATCAGCAACAAAGGATTAGATTCAGCATGAAATAAGACCAAACGGAATCTAAGGACGGTTCCCCAACCTGATGCTGGCTTGTTTTATATAGGAGACTATTCTTGCTGTCTCTGTCTCAGCATCCTTATTGTATTCTAATTATGATGTGTATCATAGAAAAATGTGATAGATACAGATCTTCATGTTCATTCTGCTTCACACAGATGGTTTTTACGTGTCCTCATTCTTGCTTGCAAAATCCCTCTCTTCCATTTCTGCCCATTCTCTTATATTTTCCATGCTCTCTTGTTTCAGTTTCTGTCAAAATAAATAGAGTTCAGGCCACTGAGAGCTATGGTATTCCCTGAAATTTTCATACTGAGTGGTTGGGGTATTCAACAGTTATCATAGAAAGACATGCAGAGAACTACCAAATTTTGTGTTCAGTTTCTCACCCAGCTTCATAGAACATGGTATTTCCCAGATTCTCACCTTTGGGCTTGGATTGAAGCTGGAAACTTTCAACACCTGTTCAAAATGTCTGAACTTTTAACAGGCCATGTGGCAATTCCAGATGCATCCACTTGGCTATACAGACTTGCTCTACAGCACATGAGACGGGACTCCTCTGTGCCTGAGTCTTGTTAGATCTACTGTATGTGGACTAATGGCTTTCAAATGTACAAGAAATCTGGGGCTTTCTAGATGTCTTGGACTCTCTGCACATATGCAGATCTCTGGGCAGTACTTCTGTAGCACTTTCTTGACTGAGTGTCAAGAAACTCACTTGGTTGAGTGTGCTTATGCAGCACATGCAAACCTGTTTCTTATGGGAAAGCCCATAGATATGAATACTCCAAGCAGCATGGCTGAGGTTACTTGAATGTAAAATGAAAAATATTTTAATGATTTTTTTTTAACAAAATTGTACAGACCTGACATACTGTTATACAGTGATTTTCATTCCTACAAAGAGCTGTATTTTCCAGTATAGCTCTATATTAGGATCTTTTTTACTATGATCTGTTAAGGGGCTAACTTCCAAATCACATCACTTAATCTACATATGAAAAACCAGTCCCAAACAAATCACATTGTAAACTTCAGCTTCTGGAATTACGGCTTAAACAATCTGCCAATGTGAAGTTCTCAAATGCTGTTAGTGTTGGGAATCTCATGGAATTCTGTGCCACACTACAAATTGCAGGTGCAATATATGACCCATTTGCCTTCTCTGTGTTTTCTTCCTAACTTTATCTAGGACAGAAATACCAAATGATGAAATAGTAGGGGCAATTATAAAGATCTATTAACTAAACTTAGATGAGTCTATACACACGGTATAACCATCTTGATCAAAGGATTTGCTGTCAGGCAAGGAGTTGACTAACAGGCAAATGATTGGAAACAGCTTTTTTCCAGCCTGTATTGGGTGATAATAATGTGGAAAGAATGGAACCTCTGAGGAATACATTTTCATTGGTTATGTTGGAGAAAGCGTGGAAGACTCTCACAGGATGGAAGAGGCAGTGTCTTTTAGAGGGGAGACCATTGCTGGGAAAGGAGGGATAGAGAAGGTATTGACTTGCTGAAAGGAACTCTGACCTCTGTCAAAGGAATGCTCAGGAGTAGTAAGGACATGCAGAAGGGCTGATACATTAAGGCTTTGTAAAGCTGCATATTTTTTTTTTTTTACCACCATATGCCTCAGGAAAGATGCTTCATTAACACAGAGCGGTCACAAAGCTGGAGTACTGCATTCCAGGATGTTAGACCTTGTTTGGAGAAAGGCTTAGGCAACTGGACTAACACATCTCATTTTTCTGGAGGTCTAACACCCTTGCCCTGAAACTACACAGAGAGAGGCCAAGGAAAGTAATGTCAATTCCATGTCCTAGCAATGCAACACAAGATCATGCAAAGAAAGAATGCCGGGGTGATTTGACAACTGACACATCAAGGTTTAGAGGTTATATTAAAAGAACTGCTAGACATGTCAATTAATTTTCTTTTGCCTCACTAATGAGCATCTTAGCTATGCATCTTCTGTTTGAACCAGCAAGCAATTTTTTTTCCAGGTTCCTTCATGCAACAAGTTACAGTCCTCCTGAGACATACATGAGACAGGGTATAGTATAGTATGATTCTTGTTCCAAATTTCATTAATGATTCTTAACTTTCAAACTGAAGGGAAATTTAATACTTATTTTTGAATGTTAAATGATGTCTCTGTAAAAAACCCAATAAAACTATGCAATTCAGTGGTTTTAAAAGCACCAGCTTGTTCCATACTTTTAATTTGATTCTCTTGCAGTAACTGAGTTTATCCACTAACTCCAGTCTCAGATTCTAATCAAAGCCCTAGAAGGGAAAAAAACACCCCAAACAACAGAACAACCCACACCCCAAACCCAAAGCCAGAGCACACTCTTTCTTTTGCTGTGGGAACTATGAAGTTGCTGATGACCTTCACTAAATGCCACAACCAACTTCTGACATGCTCAGCATGTGAGACCCATGACCCACAAACAGAAGGCCAATCTAAATCATGGAGTACTTGTATTTGTCTTTTGTGTCTAGAAACCTGCTGCTGGAATTTTCTGAGTGCCTCTAAAATGTATCAGAAGGTTCACTAACAAAAGTCATTGTCTTTGTAAATTTTACCTTCGAACCTTGAGACCAGCAAGTAAAATCTATTTAAGATGCAGACAAACCCTCCCCTCTCCCCAAAACCCCACCAAACCACTGAACAACCAAAATCTTCTTTCTTTAATTTTTGTAATGATTTGAAGTCTTTAAGCTGAAAGAATACCATCAAATACAACCTGTGGACTAATTTGCCTTTAGGTTAAACCAGAAGCAAAACAAAAAATAACAGTGTGTTAACACAATTTAAGGTTACACAACTAAAATATTGACAAGAAACTAGGGTATGTGAAAATTGAAGTTTTAGCATAAGTGTAAGTTCTGATGCATTGTGGATCAAGTAAGTTTAAGGTCTTTTTAGGTCCTTTCAGATCCTTAAGGAAATAAAGATTATTAAAGTTACCTATTAAGCAAGAAAAAGAGCCTATAAAATACTAGGAGCCTGAGCGAGCATTACTGTCTGAACTGAGGCAGAGGTTTTCAAAGTAGTCTGTATCCTGCTGTTGCAGCACTCTTTTTAGTAGCAGCTGAATTTGTTCAGTACCTTTGGAAACCTCATCCTGACTGCCCTGCCTGACTTTTTGAGGCTTTTGCATCTATATGCTGCCACCAAACCTATGGAAACTCATCTGAGGGTGAGTAGGATACTTAGTTAACAAAACTGATGCTGTATAAATGTATTTGATTGTTAGGTTTTGCAATTAAACAAAAAGCTCTAGGTAAGAAGGAAGGATCAATAAGGATTCTGCTATACCAGCAGCTGTTGGAAAGGGAAGGAGTGTCAGACCTGGTAGTGTTGTTAGACCATCACAGTGCATTTTTACAAAGGGTGGTTTGCTCAGGTGAGGAAGATATAACTATTTTGTAGGTGCTT
The DNA here is from genome assembly GCA_017639245.1 of Myiopsitta monachus. Taxonomy (NCBI): domain Eukaryota; kingdom Metazoa; phylum Chordata; class Aves; order Psittaciformes; family Psittacidae; genus Myiopsitta; species Myiopsitta monachus. The sequence continues at coordinate 40,288,165 of CM029918.1, read as the reverse complement.
TTATTTGAATGACTTATCAATAGCATCAATTCAAAGGAGCAGTCTACTGCAAGTCTGTGAAATCTTGTCTGAATTCAGATCAGTAGTGGAAAACCTTATGGGTCTAAGATAATAGGATTTTGTCCTGTAGGATTGTATGGATGCCTTTACTGCAGATAGAAAGGTAGCAAATTGGTAAGTGTTAAGGCTGATTGGCAAACTGACTGACACATTCCCCCAATAATCCAGCCTTTCAGCAGAATAAAGGAATACTAAAGCTTAAATTCAGATTAACCTCTGTGGTGCCTCTTGAAGGTTATTTAAGTGTTTCTTATCTTGAAAAACTGCAGTTGTATCTTTCAGATATTTGGAGTTGTTTGAAAAATCTAAAAGGTCCAAGAAAAAAACATATCATATTTTTATAACAAGGCAATTAAAAATATTTTCTGTGCATTTAATTTTCTTTCAATGAACTATGTTACTAAAGAATACATTTGCAGACAAATATACACAGAAAAGAAAAACTAACCAAGGAGTTATTTGCATGGTAAGTTCAATACCTGCCAACTATTGTTTGTCAGAGACAGCAAAATAGCAAGGCTTTTGTTGCCCAAGTTCATTATTCTTCTGCTTTGGAAGATTTGGTCTTATGTCTTCTGAATATCGGGGTTTATTTCTTAGTCAGTTTTTTAAGAAGGCAATGTATGTGCAGTAAGGCTGCTTGTTACTCTGCCTCTAGTAAATTCTGAACCTGCTGGCCAATTTTAGTAGGAGGGGTAGAGCAGAGGTGAAGTACCTCAGTTATTGCCCCTTCAGAGAGAAACACTGAGGTGCGACCTACTAGAAAGTCAATTCTGTTCCTGGAAATCCTTACTCTATGGGTGAAGTCTCACAATAAAGTCTCTTTTGGACAGTCACTTTTTAGAAACTGTGGATTTGCTGAATAAATAGTGTAATACTTCTTTATATATGGACTGAAGAAACACATTTATTGCCATCTTTAAAAGGTACATGCTCCTTCTTTACTCTTGAGCAAAACTTTCTTTTGGTTATGGGTGCCAAGTACAAAATATTCTACTGTCAGTGAAATATTAATTTATTTTTTTTTTTAATACATAGATACTGTTTTTGTTGTTCAGTCTGATGAAATTGCAATTACCAAGGAGCCATACTAAATGCTCTTTGAAACTGCAAAAATTCATATGGATGTCTATTAGCTATGTATTTTACCAGTCAAGCTTTATTTTTAAAGGAATGTATCTTTTTCTACATCCTTGTTTTCTGTTCTCTCAGTAGATAAAAGTTTCTCTGAGGATGCTAATATCTTAGGCCAGCACACTATGCTTTCTCTCTCTCCTATCTGTGTAGTCGTACATATGAATGTATTTTTTGTAGGGACTTGTTTGTAGGTGTAGTCTCCTTTTGGTTCCCCAACATTTTTTACTTACCCCTCTGCTTCTCATTATTTGCCAATACCTGGTGTTTCTCATGGCAATGCTTTTTTATGTTTTGGCTCATACTGGAGTCATTTGGTCACACCTGGATTAGAAGTTTTGAATGTGTCTGAGAGGAAATGCCCCCAAAGAAAAAGAGAGACCCACAGCACATTTTTAGCTAAAGCACAAAAAACACAAAGTGAGTTTATTATATTATACTTTCAGTATTGCAAAACAACATTTCTATGAGGAAAAGGATGGCCCCTGTCCCATTTGAGCTTATTTTTTTACACCGTTAGGGCTGAGTAGTACCATTCCAGATGTGCAGTAATTAGCAGGAAGTTTCAGGATTTCTTAGCATCAGGCAGAAATGTTTGCTTCTGATAGAAAATGTCCCCTTTGGGAAGGAAATTTCAGATGAAGAGCATTTCAGTGGATCAATCGATGACACCAACAGAAAAGGAAGCCTGCATTTGTCTTGCCATGTCTTACATGCAGCTATGGGCAACGGAGGAAAGTATGTTATCTAGAGATTGTCTCTGATAAAGGGATATCCCTCAAATTCCCAGTGCAGCTAGCAATCACGCATTGATTTTTGAGAAACAAGCTGCGGCAATTTTTAAATTTCTGTTTTATACTGTGGAACCAGAGGAATAAGACCATGTCTTCACGTTGAAAAAATATTTGTGAAATTTCTTTCCAAAGGCAGCAGGCAGCCTATTATAACACTACTTGAACACCTTGAACAAAACTAGTACCCATTGTGTCATATAGCATAATGAACAGGAAGGAAAGCGCTGCACAAGAAATTAGTTTTCTTTCTTTCTTTCTTTCTTTCTTTCTTTCTTTCTTTCTTTCTTTCTTTCTTTCTTTCTTTCTTTCTTTCTTTCTTTCTTTCTTTCTTTCTTTCTTTCTTTCTTTCTCTTTCTTTCTCTCTCTCTCTCTTTCTCTCTTTTATCTCTTTTCTCTCTTTTCTCTCTTTTCTCTCTTTTCTCTCTTTTCTCTCTCTCTTTCCTTCTTTTACTTTCTTTCTTTGGTTTTTTAAAGGCGAGAGACCTGATTTCTATAAACAACCCCCTAAAGGTACTCCCTTACCAATAACTGTCCACTGTAAAATAGATAAGGTTCTCATTATGTATCCTCCATGTCTTGATCATAATTTCTATCATGGTTGACATTCTGGTCCAGTTATATCAGGTACATTCTGTGTAAGTCCTTTAGAAGACTGGGATAAAACCCTGCTGAATGCAGGATCATTTTGCCTTGGGGAGAGAGTTAGTCAAAGTGCACAGTTCAAGGTGGATTTCTAGTCAGATTCTGCAGTACTGGGACATTCTGAAGGAAATATTTTTGAATTGAACATAGCTCAGAAGGAATTAAATTAGTTCTTTAATGCTTGGTTTTTCTCCAGAGCCATCAACACAAATTACTTTCTAAAATAGGCAGCTAAATATAATAACACAGCATTATACTGAAAAGAAAAAGTTAATACTGTTGTTACATGATGCATTTTGTTTGACTAAATTGTATGGATAATTTCCACCATAATTTCAGTGGTGTTTATAAAGATCTTTTAAAAAGATTTCAGTTTAACATTTCCTATAGCTGTGTTTTTTCATAATGTAATTGAATTTATCAGTACAGTATCTAAGTTTTTTCATCTTTATAACTGCTTAATGATGTTTAAATATAATAGTATCCTAGAGTATTCTGCATATGCACATAACTCCCTTGCCTTATTTTCTAAGGCTCTTAAAGATTTAATTAAGCTGGCCTGACACAGATTTGCTTCTTTCAGAAAACAGGTTGTATTAAGGCACTAATGTTTATTTTCAAATGCAGTGTTATGATATCAGTCATCTGCTCAAACCTGAGATAGTTTTCTTTCATCAAAACCTTGAAGAAGAGTTTTTCCAAAATGGTTTGTTATTTATAGCTACATTTGGACAAAGTATGCCTTGTAAATACTTGAAATATTTCAGACAAATTTCTGGTTTTGAGGTTTCTTTTTAATTACATTTTAATTACATTTTCATTGTAGTATCACAAATTGTCATGTCTGACAGTGTTTAACTCCACAGGGATTTATTTTTAACTGTATTCTAATTGGTGTTACCAGGGTCATAGCATATTTCATTTTCTTCAAGGATTGCTATTCCTGTGTCAAACTTTTCTGTGTATGGACACGCTGGTGTACAAAATACTATAAACTAAAACAAGGTAACTGATATGAAGTAAAAAATTATTTCCCAATGTCAAAATTGCTCTAAATACTTGTCCCATCATTCCCCAGACTCTGTTTTTCCTGCTTAGTTCTTACTTGCAACATTTACCATGAAAAAAGACAGGTAATTTTTTTCGACAGGTCAGTACAGAAGCATCTAGAGATCTGACTGGTATAACAGTAATGTACAAGCTTGCAGCCATAGATTCACTGTTTTCTTTCATCTTTATACTCACCTGTTCTTACGGTGCAAGAGTATTATGAATCTGCACATGAAGCAAATGATGCATTCAGTTTCACAATTGGCATCCCAACTCCATCACCTTCACAAATATACAGTGTAACTGTGGCAAGGGGAACAATGCAAGCATGAAGGAATTCAATTTCTGTTTCAGCTTATTGCTGTGAAAGCCAGGTACAACTGACAAAGTGAAGGGGGTTTGACTTGTGGCTTGTCTGTGTTTGCATAAGGTAGAGTTTCATCACTGTGCAGCCAGACAGAAAAAAGTCTTTCTGAAATGTAGGACTGTGATGCGCAGTGTGTATCCTGTCTGCTCTGTCCAAGGCAAGCATGAGTCTGTTGGTTCTCACTGAAGGAAGGTGGCTGTACAGACCCACGCTCCTAGTGAGACGTTGCTGTTAATTAAGAGCAGGATGGAAAAGATCAAAGCTGCGCCTCCCTTCCCCCCCCCCCCTTGTTTATCTTTTCTTGCTTGCTTGCTTGCTTGCTTTCTCTCTTGCTTTCTTTCTCTCTCTCTCTTTCTCTCTCTTTCTTCTCTCTTCTCTCTTTCTCTCTTTCTTTTTCTTTCTCTCTCTTTCTCTCTTCCTCTCTCTCCTTCCTTCCTTCCTTCCTTCCTTCCTTCCTTCCTTCCTTCCTTCCTTCCTTCCTTCCTTCCTTCCTTCCTTCCTTCCTTCCTTCCTTCCTTCCTTCCTTCCTTCCTTCCTTCCTTCCTTCCTTCCTTCCTTCCTTCCTTCCTTCCTTCCTTCCTTCCTTCCTTCCTTCCTTCCTTCCTTCCTTCCTTCCTTCCTTCCTTCCTTCCTTCCTTCCTTCCTCCCTCCCTCCCTCCCTCCCTCCCTCCCTCCCTCCCTCCCTCCCTCCCTCCCCCCTCCTTCCCTTCCCTCCCTTCCCTCCCTCCCTCCCTCCCTCCCTCCCTCCCTTCTTTCCTTCTTTCCTTCTTTCCTTCTTTCCTTCTTTCTCTCTCTTTCTCTCTTTCTATTTTTTATTTCCACCCCACACACATACCAGAGGGATGTTCCTTATTTTGAAGCATCATCATTCTGTGCTCCAACACTCACTGGAACTCACCTGTTTGTTGGAGTTTTGACTGGTGCTGGGTTGCCATTTTAACTTGGCAACTTCAGACTCTTGTTCCCCAATGGCCTGCCAGCTAAATTGGTGTGTTACAGATGAATGCGTAGCTCACAGATGGTGTTTGAGTGTTTAGCGGCTCTCAGAAGTAGATATGTATTTGGTCAGGAGGAAGATAGCATTTTTCCTCCAGACAGAGCAAACGCCCCTGGGGAGTTTTTCTGTGTCAAGGTAGAAACTGTTCTACACATCAGGTACAGGGGACTCTTTTAGCTTAAGCAGGACTACTACCTATATATATATATATATATGTATTTCTTTTTCTCCTGGGTAGGGTATGCTGTTACTATTAACATAAATAGAAGAGGGTTTTTATCTTGAGTCTCCTGAACTTCTGTGGATGTTTTAAGCCTAATGTCTCTCCTCCTTTAGTTTTTTTTTTCTTTTTAACTGAGATTACCTTGAAGGTGTATTTATTACTCTGATGTCTCTGTAAAGTATTTCTCTAGGTCCTAAACTCTTTTACTGCTCATGCACAAGGTTGAGCATTTGTGCTTACTTACTGGAAGGACAGCTTTAACAATAGTGCGGTGTTTGTGAGATCTACACTTCTGCTGACATCTCACATCCTCCCCTATGTGGGTTGTGTCTTTTTCTCATTCATTAATTGTCTTCTTATTTACTTAAAGCAGTCAGAGGGCAAGAAGTAGGGGAGGAGTTACATGCTTCCTTTTGCTTCTTGACTGGCCTAGTCATGTCATGAGGATGAATAACAGAGACTGTCCGCTGCCTTTTGTTCCTTTCTAGAATGAAATATAAACCAGAGCTTCTTAAAAGTTCTGAAAGCTGCACTCGAGTTTCCTTGTTTCATGTTTGTTCCCATCCAGAGCTGGAAGCAGACAGGCTGGAATATTTTAACAAAGTCTGTTCTTGTAAGATTTCCAGACTGCTTTGGCAAGCCAAAGGCTCATGAGAATGCAGTTAAGCATGAAATAGGCAAAGTTTTAGTTGCCTACCTAAACTGCAGGCGTGACAGTAATAATTTGGTTTTTGTAATTTTTGCTTTGTCATTGTCAGATGCTGCTCAAAGCTGAAATGTGCAAAGCTCTGCCAGCTCTCTACAAGGAACCACACTGTCCTCCAGTACTATTGCCACTCTGCTTACATTTTGTGATTCTTCCTTCCTCCTATGCTTCCTTCCCCAGCTTGGTAAGAAAAGTGTTCTTGTGAATGTCTCAATTCCCTCAGGAAATTCCTAGCTAAAGGCAGGAGATGTGGTTCTCTGCCAGCCTTACACTGTTGGATAAAGGGACTGCTGAGGACACAAAGCTGCTGTTGTTTGCCAGTTTTCTGTTGTCATAAACTCCTTTATAGTGAAAGCTGAGTGTCCACCATTTTGAGTCTAGCATAGATGTATCTAGAGGAGTACAAAGCTGTCAGCACTTTCTTCCCTTCCTCTTTAATGAATATGTCTTGGCCCATTGACCCACAATGCCTATCCTCCAGTATGGAAGAACACAGTGGTCCCTCCAAGGCAACAGTTGTGCCAGTGTATAAACCCATGAGCCTGCTGGCATGAATAGGTTGTGGGAAAAGTTCAGCTGATGTGTTTGTTCTGGCTCCTGGCTATGCACGTGATACAGAAACACCTGGGCTGTTGCTGATCCAGAGCTTGCTGCCTGCTAGCCATCTCCTTCTGAGCTGGCACAGCCTGGACCTTGGAAGGAACTTGGCTGCCATCACCCTCCTCCTCCCCAGCTTGGTGGGGCAGTGTGGGTGTTGCCAGATGCATTTGCATACCTGTGTCATGTTCTTTGCAGCAAACCAAAACAATTATTGCAGCTATTGGCTGACTATTTTTTCTGCTTTGAAAGGATGCTTAATTCCTAAAGCCTTCCTTCAGTGTTTTTGGATTTTGCATGCTTCTGGCATTTTCTTTTTTCCATCACAGGTGCACCTGAAAAATAAACCTGTCATGATTTCCAGCATTTCCTCTCTACCATGATTTTGGATTTTTCAGCATGCTGTAGAAAAAATTCTCTTATGAGCATTTGTATGTTAAAGAATTACCTAATGTCCCCTCAAGTCTTTTATCACCTGTCTTACTGCAGATAGCACCTAGACAGCCCTAGACAGCTCTTGTAGCTGTGTGTGGTACCTGCTTTCTTGGCACTTGCAAACTGAAGACCATGAAGCATAGGTGTGTCTTGGGAAAAGCTGAGAAAAACCAGTATATTCATCCTAGGCAAATGTTCTCCCTGGTAATATTCACTTTGCATACAAATATTTTATTAGGAATCCAGTGGATAGAATAATGGACTGTAACTCAGCAGAGCACAGTTCACAGCTCTGCCGTTTGCTTATTGAGCAAAGTAATTTGTACCATCAGCATACAGCCTGGGATAAAGACAATTTCTTTGTAATGCAGTATGAGACCCATAATGGAAAAATGCTATGCAGAAGGAATAAAATAGTAATAATAATAAAAATAATTATACATTTTATATATATGTTTTTGTTGTGAAAAATGGAATGAGACAGATTTTTCTATTCTGCCTTATTCTTCATCAGTGGTGCTTTTAACTGGCTTCCATTTTAAGGGCCACATGTACTAGTGTATTATTTTAAGATGTACCTTCAGATACAGGTGTACTTTTCCACTGAAAGTGTATAGCCTTTTATTGCAGTAACAGTGGGCAACACTCCCTGCATCTTCATTACTCCGATAAAGGACTTTACAGCCAAATTTAAATACATACCATTTATGGTGATGACAGGGAGGGGTCTTCTTTTACTTGTGAACTGAGTAAATATGTGGAACAGATTCTTGGGCTGCGAGGACTGTGGTTCCCTGAGAGTAATTTGCATAAAGTAATTCATGTCTGCATTTGCTCTTAAAATCTTCTCTGGCTGTATGGGTAACATAAAACATTTATTTTGCCTTATTTTATGAAATGTGAATAATAGGTATGTCCAGGACTAGATCCTGAATACCTTAGCTTGTATATACCATTGTAGCTCTGGAGCAAGCAGGGCTGCATCAGCTGAGAACCTACCCCACCATCAGCTGTAAATGCCACTCTTGTGGTGCATTATACAAATGTTCACTGTAGTTTGTCAGCAGCAAAACTCTCACCCAACAGTACACACTGCCTTCTATTAGCCATTACTTTTCTGTCATCATCATCAAGTGTAGCTTAAGAGAATCTGTGCATTGTTTCTTTCTGAACAATTCTCATTGAAATAATTGACCTGCTTTTATGGTAATCTGGTCTCTATGATTTGTTATTGCAGCATTTTGTGAAGAAAAATGCAAAACTAATGCCCTAGAACAGAAACATCGAGCCAAATTACTTACCAGTAATCCAAGGAATCATGGATAATTCCATTGCTCAAGTGGCTTCTCATTTGGAGATTTATATAGTTTTCACCCAAGGATTGAGATTTGTTGGTTTTGTGGGGTGAGGGGGTTGTTTTGTTTTTGAAAGGTAATACTCATGCTCTCTGCCCTACAGCAACTTTGTATAAATCCATTCTGAAATCTGTACCTGCCAGCGCTGTCACTCCACCCAGTAGCTTTCACTAGTAGCGCCAGCAAAAAATATTTAAAGGGGCTGTTTCCACTTGTTTAGTGCATTTCATTTCATGTTTCAGCCTCTTCCTTTCTTCATTCTTCAAAACAGTCAATAAAGGATATAATTTATCCCAGTGTTTTGAAGTGACAAGCAGTAAACAGCCTTATAGCATGATTAATGAGTACTTAGGAATAGTTTGCTGTAGCTTACAAGTAAGTTGGGGCCCACTGAATTTGTTTTAAAGTAAGTAAAGAGATTCCAGTTATGGGTTGGGGCCTTCACTGAATCACTGGATATGCTGTATTTTCCATCAATTTCTACTGCTGGCTGATGGTGTTCATGTCAAGGTGTTGCACAGTCACAGGATAGTACATGCCAGCACAGAAGTGACACTCAGAATATGGACTTCTGGCACGTAAACAGTAAGGAGGACTTTAATTTCAGTTTAAAAGCTGGGATGATGGTCAAGGTGTATAAAGAAAATCATGAAGTCTTTAAAAAATAATTGCTGTTCAAAAAGTAAAAATTGATATTGTTTGGTTCTACTTAATGGATTTATTTTTCTTTATTTCTTTGACTTCCAGCAAGCTTGGCTTTTTGTGGAGTTTCTGGGCAGCTATTGCTTTTCTCAGAAGAAAGCTGCATTGAAATAAAAATATCATAGAAATTCCCTGCTTGTTTAAGTGGGGTTATTGCCAGTAGAAGGCTTCTAGGCTTTGATAACAGCAAATGTGCTCTGAATTTATCTACTTTTCTTGGATTCCCTTGTCTGAGAGAGCCAGCATCTCAGCAGAGATGACATAGTTCACAGATGGAGACATTAGGTCTCTTTTGACTTCTTGAAAGTGGAAGTAGGTTGGGGAGAAATAGTGATGAAGGCACAGGTTTAGTATTTTAACTGCTGCCTGAGTCTTAGGTAAGTTTGATAGCCACACTTTTAATGGTGTGCTCATGGTTCTTACACAAGCAGCTTCCACATTATGAGTAACAGAGCCGGAGTAAGTGTATTCATGAAACTGCTGTGAAAGTACTGATCACATTGCCAAATCCTGCCTCTGTGTGGAAGAAGTTATCTTACCTTCCCAACCCAGAGTTTTTCAGTGTTTCTGGCACTCCAGGACTGTTGTGAATGAAATAAGACTCAGTGTTTTCAGCACTCTGAGATGCATGTCCTCCTTCTCAATCTGTATGTTGGGTTGGAGGAAGGATTTATGTCTCGAAACATATACAGGTGGTATATTGAACATTTAACTCTGGTGTTGCTTGTTCAGAAGTAGCTTCATTTAGTAAATTGATCCTAAATTATCTGGTAGCAAATGACTCTTACATGAAATGAGGTGAGGATCTAAATCCAGACTTTTGTGGAAAATACATGGTTGCTTGTGCTCTTGGCACAGAGATGGAGATTGGCAATGATCCTTTTGGGGCGTGAATTTCTGACATGGGTGAGGCTGGGTGGGACATCTATGTAATTCTGCTTGTTTGATGAAGGATCAGGAGTGTATTATGAGCTAAGATAGCATTTTTTTTCCCTCTATTTTTTTCCCCCTTTTGTTTTTTTTTTTTTCAGAAACAATAAATTACTTGGTCTAACTAAAAAAACTGTTGTCTAATCCTGCTGTATTAACTCTCCTCGAGGATTGGATTGAATACCTCGAAAGTAAATTTTGATGGAAGTTATTAAAGATGACAATTTCTTTATATTAAAGCAAATGTAGTGCAATCTAGCTTCAGAGTTCAGAACATTCAGGATGCCGTGGTTATTGTAGTATAGTACCACAGTCAATTATATTTCTTATTTTACATTTTTCTTTGCCTCTTTCTCACACAAGCCTAGACAGTGATTTCAGAACACAAATGAAACGTGTTGTGATGTTCCTGTAGGCTGCTCTGGGGAAATAATCACAATATGAGGAAGGTAACTCATAATGTGGCCTTAAGTCTGTAGAGTAAAACATTGCAACTAATTAAGATATAAGCAAAGTGGACTGCAGTGTCGTAAAAAGCCCGTCAAACCCCCTGACAGATTAACCTGCAGTCACTGCAAGGATTGCATATCTCAGCTCAATAGTTGCTTCCATGAAAAGTTTTGGTGATTTGTACTTGAGGCCTTCTCAGTGACCTACAATGTGTTTTTTTGTGGTGTGTCCCTGGCAATTCCTCCTCTTCTTCAAACAAACAGGTAACTGAAGATTGAGCCTTCTCATGAGAAAAGGGGCTCTCTGACAGCGTGCCTTTTCTCACTACACATGCATCCTGCTTAACACTGAGGATCAGGAGTAGCGTAATGCCAAGGCTGGTCTCAAAATCCAGATTACGGCTGGCAAGTTTGGGTTTATTTTTTTTGCTGCTCATGCAAACCTAGACCAAATGAAGAATACTTTCATTTTCTCCAGTGCTGTTCGCAGTTCTTTTCGTGACTGCTGGGGAAAGAAATGTATGCAACAACTTAAGAAATTTATCTGTGTAGGCAGGAAAGTATTTTAAAACAGTTATAGCAGATTTAAGAGTACAAAGTACAGAGCAAGTATTGCTGTTGATTCTTCCCAAGTCATGCACTACACTTTAAAAAGTCAGCATGTTTTCTTCCACAAAAAGATCTTTATATTTCTGAACTTTCAGAAGCCTTAATCAATATCAATAGGAGCTTGAGCATGATGACATCATATTTAGTTCTAGAGTGCATCTCAGCTGCTTAGTCATTTAAATCAGTGGAAATAAGCATAACAGAAGTTTCAAAAGGTCAAAGAAACTACTGTCTTTTCAGCTTTGAATCAGCTGAGAGACTCCAGTTTCTTGGAAACTTAATGCCAAGTCTGCATCTCTGCATCTTATTTCTTCTCCCCTTCCCCCCTCTCCCTCTGCCTTTGAAGCATTATAGTAATTAGCTAAAAGGGCAAATCACACTGCACTCAGTGGTAGAATACTGTAGAGTGCAAGTTGCTTTCTATTTTCTCTTTCGCTTGAAACTAGTTTAAAGAGGAGTTTTAGCCCACATTGTGTGCTGAAATACTTGACTGAAGTTCTCTTACCCAAATGCCAACAAGCTGCTCACTTTTTTCAATAAGATGGATACCTTTAAAGTACATATATGACAAGTTCTGTTACCATTTTCTCAGAAAGAAAAAAGTAACAAAGTGTTCCTCAGAGAGCAACCTGTGAAAAAATAAAAATTAAAATGAAAGCAAAAGACTTTTAAAACCTTGGTTTTAAACGTTTTCTTTGCAAAAGCAGAGGCATAATTTCTGTGAGGAAGCCACGTATTGCCTGGACTGCAACAGAAAAAATGTGTTTTCTACTGTTACATACATTGGTCAATCAGAAACTGTGCCATGTTTATCTGCGTAACAGAATTCTACAGTGTGTTAGCAATTGCTATTTCTCATGTGGTTTTCTGAATGACTCTTAAGTTTTCTTTCTATGTATTTCCAGCTGCCGTTCTGCTGCTGAAGTGAAACTATCCAGACAGGTTGCTGAGCGTTTCCATTTCGTGGCGTACGCAGCCTTCTCAGAGCTGGGAGCTGGACACTGGCGCTCTGGGGAATTCTGGCTGCTTGTGCTGCTGGTGGTTTTGCTTTGGTTTGTGAGACTTTACCTGCATTATTTGAGCCAATGGCTCTTCCTTCAGTCCATCTCAGTTCCTGTCACAAAGTAAGTCACCCTGCCTTCTTTCTCTGTCAGAATGTTTCTACAAATATCTTCATTCCAAGCAGTTCCTCTGCACTGTTTAGAGACATGATGGTTAAGACTCATACTCTTAGGCTGAGGGCGCTGCATGCAAGCCCTGATAGGAGCCTGCAGAGACTAGGGGAACAAAGACCACATCTAGACTCCAGAAGATCTGATATTTAAATGTGACCCTAACGGAGAAGTGAGGCTGTTAAAAATGTGAATTTTCAACACAGAATAGGATGTGTCCATTTGTATATCTTGTGTCATACCTACCTCTGTCCCTTCTGAGGTACTCAGCAGGTCATGTGTCTTCCACAGGAATCATTTGTCATTTTGGATCAAGTATTAAAAAATAACTAGGAAGTGCACAGAACTAAGGCATTTAAAACATATTTGATGTTACCAAAGTGATCTATGTGTAAAATACTTTGAAAAATTCAATTTTGATATATCAGTTTTACTGTGAGGGCTACAATGGGTTGACATATTTTAACTGTATGATACATTAGCTTTAGCTTGGGAACCAGAACCTAGAGTGTTCCAGGAAAATCATTACTTGTCATTACTTGACATGGAAAAAAAAAAGAAAAGATGAAGAACAGGTCCTCAAGGTGATATATACCTGATTCTCCATATCTTCATATGTTGCTGTGGGGTAGAAAATGGGTTTACAGAGCAAAAAAGATCAGTCATGCTTAGAGAAGGAAAGGTTTCTCCAATAGAAACTTCTTTTTCTCCCACTTTCAAGTGAAATACAAACCTCAATCAGTCAGTAGGAGATGGTAACATACAACTCTGTGAGCTATGTCTGCTGCGATACTGGGATTACTGCCTAAAATTTGAACAGGGTATCTGAGCAGATTGGGCAGCACTGGGCCCAATATTAATATTAATATTAAACCAGCCATCTCTCACTTCAGGCCTTGCACAGTCCAGGCGGACTCGGCCAGCTGGCAGTAAAACTTCTGGGTGGCCAAGCATCAAGAGTCCGAGAGAGCAAAGAAAACACAACAGAAGGAAGCAACGTGAGAGAGAGGTGGTCGTGTTCAGAGCCACTAATCACAGCTGTCCTTGGCAGTCAGCTAGATAAAGAATGATGTTCTCAACCCAAGATGCCCTGGGTCATCATCCCAGTCTGTAGCTGTGTGCCTGCAGAACATGAGACTGAGTTGAGGGCTCTCTAGTCCCACCAAATACAGTGGGACTGTTCAAGAGCCAGAACCAAAGTGAGAATCAAATCACCCCTCCTTTAGTTAGAAAAAGAATTTAAGCCACTTTGATTGGCTTGAAATTTTTGCCTTAAGTTTTAGCATCTAGATGTAGCTTACAATACCATGCAGTTCCTGCTTCCTACAGCGCCAGCACGTGTGCTCTTTGTGTGAACTTTGCAAGTCCCACCATTCCGTGGTGGCAAGAGGGAAATTTCTAGTCACTTTAGGAATGTTAAAAGCTATGTCTTCCGTATCACATTTTGCACTTTGTGCAGAGAGGGTTGAGCTGGGGCTTGTGCTCACATTGGTGCTTCTGGGAGCTGACGTTTTTGTATAGCCCTTGCCTATACAGTCCCAAGGGCCTGAATGTGCATCCACTGGACTGAAAGTCAGAGGGGATCAAAGGACATGGAGGCAGGAAGAGAAAAATATTATTTTTTTGAGTAGCTTCCCACAGTTTTTGGTCAGAGGGTTGTGACAAATATAGGGAAGCAACTTTGCAATGCAGCATGCTGTATACATGATTCTATTAATTTTAATGGTTTACCCAGGAGCACAGACAAACTCTTTCTTTTTGCTTATTTACAGATTCCAGATTTTTCCTCACACTGTTGAACTGTGCTACCAGAACTCCTTGCTGCGGACCAGCGAAGAGTTGATCATGGTTGTGGTGGGACCCCTAACCTTGAATGCAGGGCTGCTTCTTATGGTCCTGATCAGATGGGGCTGTCAGCAGCTGTTTGACTCATTCCCTTCCTTCTTGTCAAAGTTTATCATAGCTATGGGACTCTGGACAATGCTAGACCCCTTGGCAGTGTTCACAGTGGATTCATTCCTGGGGGTAAGTCACTTAAAATAACTTGGACATGAGACTTTGACGTAGAAATTTGTTTTATTCAGTGGATCACTGAAAGATATGAAATTCCACCCCTGGCAATGGAACATGAAAGTTAAAAAGAAATTAAATAATAATGTTATACATTACCTTTTTATTAACAAAATTCCCATCTAATGGAGTCACTCTGTTTCTGCATAAAATTAAGAGCACTCTACAAGCCATATTTGGTGATAAGAAAGTAAATCCACCAGTGTGGAGTGATTGCATCTGTTTTGAAAAGGATTACTGCAATTTTGGATGTTAATGGAGATGGGTGCATGAGCAGTCCTGGTTATTAGCGCTTCGAATATCTCAAAGCATCAAAATGGACAAGATTAAAAAAATAGAGGTTATTGTGCACTTCTCTGACATGCAGGGTAGTTAAAATAATTTGCTGGCACACCTAAAAAGACTTGAGATTGAAAGACTGGAATCTTTATGGAAGAACTTCATCATATGTAAAATAATCAGAGCAAAGCTCCCAGTTCTACGTATGTGTGCACTGTGTATCCCATCTGTACTTTGGTGGCTGGGAACTTCTATCATATCCGAGGTAATGCACTGTCTCCCAGAACATGTGTTTCAGCTTCAGCTCTCACTATGTAGGTGGCAGAGGGTCCTTTCAATGGGTGCAGAGCACTGAGAGCTTTTCTGGGGATGTGGTATTGTTGTTCTTCTCCCCTTGGCTGTCTTTCAAAGGCATTTTTGTTTCTGTTGCTCACTTCAGCAGCAATCCACAGTCCTTGTTGTGTATCAGGTTTTCTCAGGTCTCATGGTTCCTCATCTAACCTGTGCTCTGCTTTTAAGAAATC
Source organism: Myiopsitta monachus (assembly GCA_017639245.1). NCBI lineage: Eukaryota > Metazoa > Chordata > Aves > Psittaciformes > Psittacidae > Myiopsitta > Myiopsitta monachus. The sequence continues at coordinate 40,273,070 of CM029918.1, read as the reverse complement.
CTGTTAAAATGTGATTTTCCTCTGTTTACATACTGTTTCCCATTTCAGTGGTTTTGAAAATTAAAATTCAGCTGTTCAAGAAATTTAGCTGCAGCTCACTTGGGTGGTAATTGCAATATTTTGAGCATGTGGCAACACACTGAAGTTTTCACTTGGACAGCCTGCTTTTTTGGTTTTTAATTTTGTGTTGTAAAACATGCACAGAATTGAATTCTAATTGTTCTTATTCTGATGAAGAATTTTTTTTTTTTTCCTAAGAGAAGAAAGGGTATTTACCCAATATTCAGGCTAGGTATATTTAAATATTATGAAGGCTTTTTTCGCCCTTCTAATGCTGGTGTATTCATAAAACCTGGAGGAAAAGCCTGTCTTTCCCACACTTGTGTGGAGAAAAATCATTGCCATTGACTTCAGTGGAATTGCGCTCACTTCTCATCAGACTGGATTTGTTAACAATTTCAAATAGAGCTTGGTCTGAGGGAAACATGAGATAGGAATAAAGAAACTAAGATTTTCATTACAGCATTTAAAAAACACACTTCCCTCTGTATTTCATACTGAAAATTTGACAGTTTTACCCACCAAGATTATCTTTGGTAGAAACTCATTTGTTCAAATATTACACAATATACTGTGTGTGTCTTTCCCAAAATGAAACTGTATCTCTTACATGTGTTTTTGTTATTGCATTTGTATTTTTTTTCTCTGGCATTATTTCAACAGTTATTTCAGGTTTACTTGCCAATCTATTTTAGATCAAGCATTTTTAAAATGCTGTGTTATGGTAATATGTGTTATTTTAGTGCTAGAATGTATTTGGCTATCCTAAATGGCCTTAATATTTATGAAAGATGACAGATAGCCCTGGAGACAGAGGTTTCTCTGTTTACTAGCTAATGTTTTTTTATTGTTAAGAGAAGACTAGAGAACAGTTGCAAAGTTTGGGGTATTTCAAACTCATAGTTCAAGGTATTATGTCATATGTGTGATTTCAGGTTTGCTTTACTGTCAGCTTGTAGAGGGATGTTCCAGGGGTAAGAAATTTTCCTGTGATTTTGGAAAATACAGTTCAAAGCTTTCCCAGCGTGACTCAATTCACTCTCTGTAGACTCTAACTGTAGAGAGTAACACCTCTTTAACCACATGTATACACGTCATCATAAAAAAACATTACAAACTGCAAGGCGCTATGGTGCGATAAGTACCTGAGATAGATGTTGACAAATGCTAATTAAACAATTTAAAATGAAGATACCTTTCTTAGGTCATGTCTTTGAGGACCACAGAAGGATTGGCACAATAGCTTTGTTAGAAAAAACTGACAGAAAAGTACACTTCCCCCACACCATTTTTGCCTTGACAGAAAGAACTGCTCAGATAAGAGAGAAATTTATTCTTATTTGCCATTCAGACTTTTGCCTCTCTGGAGGGATGTCAGAACGTGACTGCTGTATGAAGGATTTTCCTTGGTAGACAATTTCTTTGGTAAGAATGCAGTGAAGTGAGCCAGCTTTTATTACAAGAAGAGAAGATAGAACAGAAAGAACAGAATCAGAATATTTAAATTTTTCGTAATGAATATGGGCAGATCTGAATTAGCGACTAGTCTTTATATGCTATTATGTGTCTCCTGGGGACCTGTAATTTCCGTTAGAGACCTGACAGTGTTGCAAAGGGTGGAGAGAGAACAGAAATATATTCAAGTTTCTCAGTCTTTGAATAGCTCATCATTGGATTTGTAACCGTCTTTCTGCTACTACACATCACCGCAAATGTAGCCAAAAGCAGGGAGAAGATTTGACTATTCCTAAAGATTAGTCCAGGCAAGTTGGTCAAGAAGGTGCAGGTTCCTTGAAGTCTAAAGGTCACAGACTCCCTCTCTGAATAATAACCACTGGATTTTTTGGTTTTAAAGTTTCACATCCTTGAAAAATGTGTCAATGTGATTTAATAGATGTCACTGTATCACTTTAAAAAGCAAAAAGGGAAGAGAGAAATTTATCTCATCTCTGAGCAGTAGACGACCTATGATATGTAGCTGAATTCTTCTAAGTCGATCCAGCAGAGGGCAATAATATGTCAATACAGGAGCCAGTTCTGAATAGCTAGATATGGTGGATAAAAAGAAAAGACAATAATAAATTTTTGGAAAACCTTTTTCTGCATTTTACTGGAAGTATAATGAAACATAGAGTGCTACAGAACCCTCAGGATTCTTTCTGAATCTTTGCAAAAATGAGCAAACCACCTTATTCCCAATTAAATTAATATTTTAATTCTATGAATATTAATTCCTTATCATTATTTAGTATGCAAAAGATTTATTTCATTTTCAGTAGAATGAAAATAGTTATACATGTTTTTTTATTACAGAGCAGTTGAACATAAACTATTAATAGCATATCTAAGTAGGGTGTATGACAGTCATGTACCTTTGGAGAAGCCATTAATGGTGCAACTTATGACTGCTATTCTGTACAGGTATGAGATATCTTTAATTATACCACAGCCGTGGGAGTAGGATACAGTCAGGTCTCTTCAGAGGTATTGCTCTCTTTGAGTCTCTGTCTCTTCTCGGGAAAGAAATAAATGAAATAAGATGGCTGATGTTTGTTGGTTCTTCAGGGTTACATGCTGTTCTTTGCGGCACCCCAAACTGGACTGACTGGACACTAAGAATGGATGATGAAAGGAATATCTGATTTTCTGACTTAAAACATTGCAGACAGACTTGATAATGCATGAACATAAATTGAAATATTGTTTCATAAGGGGAAACTTGTCCCTCTTTCACTGAAGAAAGGTCAACCCCTTTGGGCAAAACTTAACAAAACCCTGCTAGTTCCCCTTGTTGATCTACTTATATTTGCTTTCTCCATTTTTCTCACCTCATTGGGTATCAGTCAAGCTTTGTGAACCCACCACCTTCTTTGACTGATGCTGTTATTTGCAAAGCTAGTGGAAAAGCTATGCTAGGTGTCAGCTAGCAACAAGCACAGATGCCCTGAGACTCCATTTGGCATTTCAGATAACATGATAGTTACTTTTGTTTTCTAGGAGTAGCACCAAACACTGACCCTAATCTGAAGCTGAGAACTGGTGTGTGTGCACCCTCAAAAGTACACATGCTCAAAATGTTTGGGTAACTTGCTGAGTCTGAAAGGAATCAGCATTTTTTTTTGTGACCAGGGCAAATAATTTTGAGACTGGTCAGTTTGGAATTACACACTGGCACAAGTGTTTTCTGCTCACTCAGAAAAACAGAAGTATAAATCATTCAATATTATGCCTCTCTGGTCATTGAAATAAGGCAAATGTAAGCCTTTTTCTTATTCTACTTCTCCTGAAATATGTTAACAGATTTCACATTGAGTATTTTCACTGTGACATGGAAGTTTGTTCAATAAGCTGCCTATATAGTCCAGGTTTTAATTGTACTTAAGTAAACCAGAAAACAGAAAACATCTGATGGTTAATTTCAAATTCTGTGTAGCAGAATCCTAAATTTCAAGCTGTGTTATTACAATTGAAGTTATTGTTGAAGTTATTACAGTTGAAATCTTCTCATAAAGGAAATCGCTTTTTTTTTTTTTTCCTTTCATGGTGCCTATAGGTAAATAGTCTAAGCAGGTTTGGCATTGTCTTATGTTGATTTTTCCCTCCATGACAGCGACTTGGGAACAGTGTAGAGAAACCTACTGCTGATGCTGCCAAGCTCTCCTGGGTCTTTCTAAGAGCAGAGGAGTCATGGATTCCTGGAGCCTTAATCACTGTGATGCTTTATACAATCATATTCATCATTTCATCAACAGTGTTGTATCTGTACTTTTTAAGGTATGTCTCTTTATCCCATTATTCCCTCAGGAGTTTAAGCTCAACTCCCTTTTTCTCTAAGATAAAATAAGGTGACATGAGAAAAGACATATCAGTGCCACATACTCAGGGCCCAGAGTTGTAGACAATCAAGAAGGGGTTAACTCCTTGTTAACTTTTAATGCACTGGTATTTGGTGGGCATAGTGAGTCATAGAAGGAGCTATTTATTTCTTTACCAAGAACACAACTGATACAATAATTTTTCATGGATTCTAGGAGCTTCTGTTTCTTTAGCTTCAGACAATGGTGTCTGTCAAGGGTTTAAGCTCTGAAGTGTGTATATCTTTTATTTAGGTACTTTGGAAGATGTTTTTGGTCTTCCAAGTAGAGTTTTGTGAGAAATAGGAAAAAGTTCAGAAAACAACATATGATGTGATGTGCAAAATCTCTAAGTCTGCAGTGGCCTACAGAGTCTTAAAGCCTTTTGATGAAACAGGATTTTTGATTTGATGTGACTGAGGCTTTAACCCACTGCGTGACATGTCTTAACCTAAATAATTTTTCCATTACTTTAGCCCATTATCAATATTCAGTTCATCATGAGATTTGACCAACTACCTTTCTCTCCACCTTTCTAGTAGGCACCATTATCTGCAATAGTGACTGGGGACAGGTGTGGGACGCTGAAAATGAACAAGATAGGTTGCCTAATATATTGAGTGAAAAAGTGTATTTTGTTTTGTCTGAGTGACTTATCCATAATGCAGTATGAGTTTTGTACCGGCCCTCAATTCACCCAGTGATGAACATTGAGTGGTGGTAAGCACCTATAATGCATTTCCATATGGAAATGCAAGATGCAGGCAGGTGTAAGAATACAAAAGCTCAGCATACACCCTCCATCTGACAGAATCATCTCTGGTCTCCTTTCCATAAACTCCATTGCAGCAGGCAGAAAAAGATAAATGGCAATTTAAATTTCTGCGAAGTATTTCAAAGCTCCTGCATTCCTGGAAGCTGTACACAACTCCAATGTACTGGTAGTCTAGTTAATTAGTTTTTGAGATGTTAATGCCTTCTTAATCATTGACTTAATAGTTTTGAATAGCTTCATAAGTTTTAGCTGCTGTCGTTTATTACTCAGGAAAATTAATTTAAATTAAAACATTTGTAAGGCAGGTTTTTATGAGAATATTACCAACATCTTCATTGTCTGGGGAACAGGTGCAAGATCATCAAAGGTTCCTTTCCTTCTGGATCAATTTTCCCATAATGTTTTCCAATAAAGGGGTGGGGGGAGAATGTTACTAGGGGAAAAAAGTTGTCTTAGTAAGACACATTTTAAAAATGATTCATAGCAAAATACAAAAGCAAAGGGAAGATAACAAAATCTGTTACAGTGCATAAGGTCTTTGAAGTTCTTTGCTTGATAACAAAAAATATTTTGAATACTGGAGTCTGTGCAGAGTAAACTTATACTCTGAGCTTCTGAATTTGGATCCACTTTGTCTTTCTTGTATGTCCACAGCCCAGCACACTGGGAATCTTAGACCTGGCTAGGGCTTTTGAACAGCACACTCTCAGGCCACTACTGATAGCATTAAAACCTTTTAAAATGTTTTTAAAGAAAACATCTCTGCAATTCATGACGTTGTTTCCTGAATATTGATGTAGCCGCATTTGTTTTCAAGATAAAACGTTATTATAACCGAGGCAGTATTATCCCTTTGTGCAAACATTTCTCAGGTTTTCCATCTCAAATATATTCAAATGTAATGTTGCTTGATGCAGGAAACATGTTTTGTTTTGTTTTGTTTTTTGACACAGGCATCTACCATGTCTTTATCTTGTAAGGTGAATGAATATAAATATTGAGGGATGTCTTCTGTGCCCTAACACACCAGGCCACAGGGAACACTTTGGCTCTTCGATAGTAAAGTTAGTAGCATTGCTTAGAATTACTCAGCAATTTCCCGTTTAACTGAAGTGTTCAGCAGTGTATAAAAAAAGAGATAAGAGCAGTGACCCCACGAGACCACCAAAGCAGGTAGGGGAAATATCTGTTTCTGCCACAGCTAGAAAGCTTCATGGCAGCACTGGTGAACAACCAGGAAGCTAATGAAATCATAGGCAGAGGATAAGAAGCAGTAGGCATCTATTTGTGTCTTTATAAACCAACATACCACAATAAATCTGACTCCCCTTGGGTGTCTTGGGAGTCTGTAGTACATCTGGCATGGAGAGACATTCTAATTACTTTTTTAGAAAAATGAAGTGGCACTGGTTGCAATTCCTTCGTTTTAATTCTACTAGAAGTTAGAAACAGTCAGGAACTTGCTGGTGAAATGTTTTATGCACTGTGAGAAAATGCAGACCCATCTCAACTAAAAGTGTCTGCTGGAAACAGTCTAAGTTTCCTGGTATTGAATTTTTTTAAAAAAACAAACTCGTCAAAAATCCACATTTTTCAATGTCAAAAGCAAAACTATTTTTTACTTTTTTTTACAGTTGTTTTCCAAAAAAGGGTGAGAAAGGCTCAAGTGAAGATGTAATAAACTGTTTTAAGCCACTGAAACTACCCTTCAATTTTTGGTTTGTGTAAATTTTTGAGAAGTCAATTTTTCAATCTGACTCTGGGTAGCAAATCACTTCAATGTTTTCTTCCTGATAAATAAATGAACTTGTAAGGTATTATACTGGGTCTCATATGTCTAGAAAATAGCACCTGAGTTTTGTTTTGCTCTTTATTGCATTAGCAATAGAAATTATTACTGTCATATTTCTAAGAAGCCATGTAAAGGTACAAGAAGAGGTATTTTATTGTGTTTTGTGCCAAAGAAAAGAAATTAAAGTAGGTAAAGGAGCAGGCTGAGTACTTTTGGGCAAAAGGAACAAAGCTGGAAGACAGGCTTCATGATTCTTAATTAATTCGAAGTTAATTATATTGTTTAGAACCATGTGCTTAAAATCTTCATATAGAAAATGTTTATGGCAGCAAATAGACAGTAATTTAACTGCATTAAATTTTACTTCATTTGAAATAAGAATGTTACATTAAGTGAGCTTAAATAAATGTCAAGGTCTTTTTCTTGTTTAGCAAGATAAGTGGCAACTTTTTTAAATTGCTGACCTGGAATTTCAAAGATGAACACCACAGGATATTGTTGTTTCATGATGAGCAGAAGGCAGGAGAGCCCACCAGCTGGATTTATAGTTTTTCAACTAAGCGGAAGACAATTCTAACTTATGAGAATGTTTGCAAAAATGTATTTATTGTGTCAAAAGAACATCTGATGTAGATCCAGGGATTAAGAGACAAACTTTTCTTTGAAGATACTGTGGATTTTGGAAAATTACTCTATAAAGGGTATTAGTTATTTATAAAAATTTTTTCTAGTGTGTTTTAAGATACTTTGCTATCTCACTCTGACTTGGCAATGATTTGCATTTCACACTTTAAATCTTTTTCATTATTTCTTGATAGCCAGTTTGTTTGTATTTCCTACATCTGGATTAGGTTATCTTCCTGCTGCTCTCCTCTTTTGATAAGAAAATCCCAAAATGACATCTTGGGAACTACAGCAAATTTAGGACTGCAGCTTCAAAAAGAGTGTTTTAAAAAAGGAGGGTGGGGAAAAAAGATACAGAGAGCTGCTTTACAGCAAAGAAGGAGATATATGTCCGTAATCTGATGTTGAGGCAGACTGCCAGACTTCAGTATCAGAATAGCTACTCCATCACAGAAACTCTTGGATATAGAACTTGATTCTAAACTACATATTCCCCTTTGAACTGAATGTTAAAGCTTCTCCTGAGAGCAAGATGAAATACTTTCTGTTGGTACATCTTATTTCTGTTCCACACTAAATCTCAGTTGTGGGCAAAATAGTACTAAGCAGCTTATTGAGTGTGCTTCTCTGCAATTACTGTGTGCACTATAAGGAGAGATGTAGAGCTAGTGTAAATGTGAACTTCACTCTGATTTACCCCACCTGCGCACATTTTGGTTAGCATATACATGCCACTGCAAGACTAAATAATAAAGATCAGCCACAAGATCTGTGTCAAGTGCTGCCATACATAAGCAGGATGAGAGCTCAGAGGGTCAAAGAAGTTCTGCCTGTGCTATCTCTCATACCTGCCAAGAAATGAATGACCTGTACAGCCCCACAGAAACCTGAGCTTTTTGTTGACTGCAGTGCCACACAGCAATCCCCAAGCTTCTTATGACTACCCAGTCAGATTCTGGGAAGGACAAAAAAACTGAGATTAGCACCAAGCAATAACTGAATTGTAATGAAGTATTAGCTTGGAAGAGGTTGTAAAAGGAAAGATCTCAGTTCAGCATCCAAGATTGAGATTCCACATTTTCTGATCTTTATTTTCTGAACCCCTGGTTTTGGAGTAAAAGTAGAATGAGAAAGAGATGAACTTGAAGAGGTTCCATTTGAATTAAACAGCAATGTTTTGAAGTTCTAGAGTTCATCTAAGGCTAAAAATGTGACACTAGGCTTTTCCAAAAGCCTCATAATATTGGTTTCACCTACATTAAGAAATACCACACAGCAAGCCTTTCTTGTGGTGGAGAATTTTATTGTGTAGCACTTACTCAATTCCCTACCACAGCACAGAAATGTCATAGAAAAACAAAGCCAACAAACAAAATTAACTTTAACATCAAGAAAAGTTTAGATTGTATAGACTTCAGGCTTGGAGTTAGAAAAAATGGTGAGTAGTTCCTTTCTATATGATGTGGTTTACTCATTATTGAACCCAGGCATAGTAGGACTTCCATCTATGCCTAACTGAGGTACTCCATGTAAGCACTGCAACCAGTTATCCAGCCCAGTGCTAAAGAGAGCCCAGTGCTACCAGGCACTGGACATGTCTGAAGGAATGGAATATCAGCATCTTTTGGAGAAGTCAGTATTTTGAAATACTTAAAAGAAATTGCCACTTAAGTTTATGTGATTTGATTAGGGTATTGTAAAGTCTCAACATGGTTGGGGAAGGTTCTCCTGTGGGAGAGAAAGAAGAAGATTCTTACTTATGGGTAGAGAACATAGTTGTGAAAGGAAACCTAAGATTTAGAAGTCTACGAAAGGGTAAGACACCTTTTTAATTCTTTTGCATGAAGGGTCCTTTCAAAAATGAACCAAATGTGTATTTCTATTCTTAGGCTACACAGTGAAGGTTGGCTTTTGGATGTATTTCAACGTCTTCATGGCGAAGAAAGCACATTCTTTGTTCCACTGGACTTAGAGATTTCCAGTCAGGAGCTGAGCTACATTATGAAGAGGGCTGAGCAGTGGAGAGGAAGCAATGGTGAAAGACGGATGGTGAGTGGTGAATGATCTCCAAAGGGAGTCTGTTACATACTGGTCCACATTAATGTTATATATTTCTGGGTATTACTTAAAATGGCATAGATATACAAGGCAGTTAATCTTGGGGTCCTTCTTTGAATGGAGAAGCTAAGAAGCATGTTCAGGAGAATTTTGAGAGGTTGTATGTGCACTGTCTGAACATCCTTAAGGGTTACAATCTGCTTAGTATCCAAAGGGATAGTGGTATCACTGATGTAAAAAATGACTATGCCATCTGATGATTCCTGACTCTGTCATAGAGATTTACTACTTGCTTAAACGTCAGTACCATCTCAGATAATTTCTCAGCCAGATCAGCAAACTGGGGACATGGACAAGTAAGAACATGCTCCCTGCAAGGGCAAGGAGGAGGGGGTGTGATTTTGGTCAGTCAAAAGTGACAGCTGTGCTCTCCTTCCTGGCTCTTTCCTTCCAGAATCACACAAAGGAATGGGATTAGCTGGAAATGTGGAGGGGGAGGTGGTAGATGTCTGAAATTGGTCTGCTCTACTTTGGTTATCAAGATAATTTCTTTCTTTTCCATTAAGTCACTAGTCCCATATACAGACTTTAAGCCGTGATGTGCAGGACATATATCTGTTTGTAAAGTCTTCAGTGTTAGGGATGCCATCTGCAAATGGGGCTTCTGGTTATTACTGGTTTCAAAGAACTGAAAATAACAGAATTAACAGTGGTGTCATGGTTTAAGTCTAGCCAGTAACTCAGAACCATGCAGCCATTCACTCATTTCTCCTTCCCCCCTGCTCTGGCCTGGATGGGGAGGAGAATCAAAAGAAGCCCCACAGGTTGAGATAAGGACAGCCCAATAACTAAAGTATAATATAAAAGTACTACTAATAATAATAACAAGGGGAGAGAATACAAAACTAAAAAGGGAAAGGAAAAAAGAATAAATTCAATAATTAAAGTGATACACAATACAATTGCTCACCACCTGTTGACTGATACCCAGCCTGCCTCAAGCAGTGATCTGGGCCTTCTGGGTGACTCCCCCCATTTTATATACTGGGCCTAATGTGCTGTGGTATGGAATATCCCTTTGCCTAGTTTGGGTCAGATGTCCTGTCTCTGCTTCCTCCTGGCTTCCCATACCCCTCCTCAGTGGCAGAGCATGAGACTGAAAAGTCCCTGATCAGAGTAAACATTACTTAGCAACAATTAAAAACATCAATGTGTTATCAGCATTGTTCTCAGACCAAAGCCAAAACAAAGCACTGCACCAGCTACTAGGAAGAGGAAAAATAACTGTTACAGCTGAACCCAAGACACACAGTCAGAAGTCTGTGAGGGACATTTTCTTCCTTGCTTTCTTGCTTTGCATCAGCATTATTGATTCCCACAGGACTGCCTTATAAAACAACTCTTGGACAATAGTTTAAGTGTTCATCAATTTGATTTATACATCTATGAGTGCCTCTGTGTAAAATGCTGTGGTAACTCTCTTGCTTCAGTGTAAATATGAACAGATTCCAGATAGGAAGCAAATTAGTCCTCTTAAGTATGTAAGAGTTGTTTGTTTCCTTTTCTTTGCTAACCCATTGGAACAAGTGATTTCAGATTAGGGTCTGCAGGTTTTCTAGTCTCTATAGCTACCTTTGAAAGATCAGCAGTTTATATAAATATATAACCCCAGTTGTCACTGTTATAAACATCTGCCACAGCTGTAATTATTTTCCACCTTTTTCATGATGACAGTTTGGACCCTGAAAGGAAAAATAAAAAGGTGAATGTGCCAATTGAATGAAAAAGCAGATACTCAGTAAGCTTAACTTTTGTAGAAAGTGCAGAGCACTACACTGCATTCCAGCCGAGCAGAAGGAAAAGGTTTGAAGGAGTGAATGTGCTACCAAAGCCACCTGCCACAGACATTCACACTTTTTATACAGATAGCAATTATTTGCTTTACCCCAGTAAGAAAATAACATATATTTTTTTATTTTTTATTTTTACTTAAGAAGTTTCTACACTAAGTCAAAACATAGCCACTGATGACTGGTTTCTATTACCTTTGTTACAAGGTCAAACAAAGAACATAATATATAGTGGACCTCATTTTACATGCCAAGACTACCAATACCATATGGAAAAAGTGGTGGATAAGGCAACTGCAAACAACTACTTTTCTGTTTCAAGTGCTGAATACATTTCTAATGATATTACCAGCATATAATTTCTTATAGCAGTACCGAAAGGGCTGAATGTGGGGAGAAGAGGATGGGAGGATGGAAAGGGTCAGATAGAAAGGAATGGAAATAAAAATTACTTCTCTGTACACAGCCTGTCCCTGAATGGATGAAATTGGGATTGTCCAGATATAAGGAATAATTATATAACAATATAAGAAGACATACTTCTGAGGACAGAGCACTAAAAAACATGATCCATAGCTATCAACATATGTGTCTTGTTTTGCTCTCAGTATGCAGATTGGCATGTATGAAATGCTACACTGAAATGTGCATACCTGACCTTAGTCCAAGATCCTTTAAAACGAACCCAGCCTCAGCCAGATGCAGTAGCATAGATGGTGCAGTCATAATGGAGGGAAGACTCCTGTGATGCATAAGGAGCAGTGCGCATCTCATTTGACAAATCAGTGATGCTCACTTTTGTCTTTAAGACACCAAGTTTCTGATTCCTGTTCTGTTTACATCCACGCTAAGTTCATGTCTTTGCCTTTATATCAGCCCTGACCAAATGATGTGGCAGTGTTAAACATTCCTGGTCTCTATGGGACACACTGTGCCGACTATACAATGCAAGCAGATAGGAGTAATGTGGGAAGAGTGACAGTTTGCATCACTGGCATCAGTGGGATCTCCACCATTCAATTCAACGGGCACAGGATCCAAATCACAGTGATGGAAATTTGTGAGTGGAGGTTACTGAACAAAACTCCTGAGCTATCTATAGGAAACATAAATACTGTAAAAAAAGAATCAGTGTTCTTCAGAAATTTGAAATCTTCCCCTTGTGCTCCAATTTTTTATCTTACCTTGATGGAAAAATTAACCATCAAACCAAGTTTTGTTAGCAATTTGGCAGATCTAGCTTTGTAATAAAAACTTGCTCTGTTCCAGAAATACGTTCCCCACACAGAGCATCTCCCTTCAAGATTGAGAACTATATTTTCAGGTCTTTTATGCTCCTAGGCATTGCAGATACTTGAAAGACCTTTTTTCCTGCCATGAATTTGCATAAGGTATTTATCTTGTCCCTCTCTTTTCTTATGTCTAATTGTACGAAGTAATCAGTATGGAAGACACATCACTAGGCCTTATTGCGTGCATTATTAATGTGTTAATTTTTAAATAAGATACCAAATTAACTGTGAGCAATTTTTATAAAGGGAAGCATAAGACTGCCATATCATACATCACTCCATATAAAAAATATATTTTAAATGGAGGTCATTCAAGTAAATAGTCAGTCAAACCTTCTGGAAAAAATAGGTCTACGTTTTTGCAATATTTTCTTGCTATTAAACATGTGCTCCTCATTTTTATTCCCGGGATTAAAAATTGCCCCATAAATGGGTATTTTATAATATGCTTAATTTCCTTTTATTAAATTGATAAATGCAGCAGCAGAGGACACATTTACAGTATGATGAGAATTTAAGGTTATTGCATTTTATAATTTTTATATTGTTCAGAGAAGCGATTTGTCATTTATGGAATGACATCTATGCCATCATTTCGAAGTATTTTTAGTTGTTCTTTTGATAGGAAAAAGGTCACTTTCGGTAGACCAGGAAGACATCACTCTATTAAACTAATTTGCCTACATGCAAATTTTGTCATTTTTTCCTCATTAACTATTTATCATAGAGTAAAAAAAATATATATATTCATGAAGGGGCAGCTAGAAGCCTGATGGAGCTGGAACTAATATTTTGCAACTCTAATGATTTTTTGCATCCTTAATTAGATAGCATGAGGTTGATATGATTAGGGCAGGATGTAGTGTTTTTCATTAAAATACATTTTAGAAGCTGTATTCATAATCTACCCTTGCAATTAAATAATGAGCCTATGAGTTTAATATTATCGACCCAATTATTACCCATGGAAAAGTATACCTTTAATAAATTTGTGCCGTAGGACCTTCATTAGCAACAAAACGAATTATTTTTCCAGGTACACAGATTACAAGGCCACAATCACATTTATGTGGCAGTTTGGAAGGCACTGTGGGGAGAGAGCCACCAAAGCCCTGTACCATACAGAGACATGATTATTTCAGAAGTCATTTAAAATATCTTTAATGAGAAAAGCTGCAAAGAAATAAAAATGCCACCTACAGAGGAAGACAGAAACATCTGTAGAAACAAACATTTGCAGAAATATTGTTCTGGGCACCCTCTACCAAGAGGAAACCTAGACCCCCATTCCTCAAGCTGTTATAAATATGGAGGCAGAGAGGAATATTTACTGCTCTTTTGTTGAAGGTGAGTGTATGTTAAGTGTATGCCAAGTTCTAGCATCAGGAATATCAGGACCATTGGCAGACACGAATACCTTAACCTGCCATTAATAACAGCAGATCAATGGTAAGGTCAGGACTCTGGATTTTAGCCAAGCCTTTTTTGGTTTTGGTAGATGTGACTAAAGTGACTGTGTCCTGCTGCCCTCACGAAGGAATCAGTTTCCCAAAGTTAAGTAACAGTTCAGAACCAAGGTATGAAATGGGGTTTTCTCCCCCCAGATCAGAGGGTTTTTTTTGTTTTCTTTCTTGAAAAAGAAGGAAAGCATTGCTAGTTAAGCAGGTTCTGACCAAGGATGATTTTCTGTTGTGGCTGGATTGGTTGTTAGGTGTGCAGAGCCCTGTGCATCACTTTGCTCATGTTTAAAGCCTCTGAACTATTTATTAGGTGAATTGCTATGAACAGGGGTAAAAGGAAAAAAAACCTGGCCATCAGTGATTTTTACTGGATTTAGCCCTCAAGGAACCACCGCTGCTTGCAGTTGGACTTTTTTACATAATGCTGCTAATGATGAGTAAAGTACAAGCAGTAAGCTGAAACACCACCATTGCTATACCAAACGTAGGCCCAAAAGGTTTACACATAGAGAGGGTTTTGGAAAAAAATGCAAGCTCTATAGGCAAGAAGATAATGTGAAAGTTACAGTTGAAATAAAGCCTGATGCACTGCAAAATTATTTTAACGAGACTAGGGTTAATTTTCTAATTCTAGAATTATATTATAGCACACCATAAAAAATTACCCGGCAGTAGTTTTTTGAAAGGAAAATATATTTGTAATTATCTTGAACACAAAATTACTTCAGGGCCTATTATCGACACAATTTTTGGTACCACTTTACACTAATTTGCATTTATTACTCTCAGGACAACTATTAATATGTTAATAAATAAGTCATTAATGCTTGTTATTTAATTGCTATCTATTTATTCCTGTTCAATAATGCATTAATTACCTGCGAATAGTTGAGGGTAAAATCCTGCCCTTACGAGTGGAATCAGCAGTGGTGAGAGAGGAAATCGACGTAGGACATGTTGGCATTACGAAAGCTGACAGAGAGCAAGTCATTTAACCCATTTAACATGAGGAGGTTAACTTTTCTTCTCATCATAGGGGAAGCTTTGAGCCTTCAGGTAGTCTGCAAAGCTGCTTGGCCACAGGGTGAAGACTGAAGTCCTCTGAGTGCCAGCACTACATCTAGGAAATCATGGCACATAGCGTGTAGTGAGAAATGGGAATAGGTACATTGCTTTCTTGCAGTTGGATATTGGAACCAGAAAAAGTAAGATCTCCTGTCCCTTCTTCCTCTTCCCCCAATCCAAAACCCAGATGCAAGATCTTTTGTTCCCCTTGCATAAGTAGACCACAGTGTACATCAAAAAGAGCTGGAGAAAATATGACATAATGTGTGTATTTTCTGTTTGAAGGTTTAGCAGTACTCTGAGTGCAATTTCTTTTCTCTTTTTGGAGAAAGATGACATCTTGAAATGGATAGCAAGACCATGTCAAGTTTTGAACACAAACATTAGCCTGTATCTGGATCTAATACATCTGATCATCCTAAATCTAATCTCCCTCTGAAGCCGCAGGGTGAATTTTTTGCATGAACACACATAGAAATCTTGTCATTGCCTTTGAGGAAGCTCATCTCCAAAAGATGGGTGAAAAGTTGCAAGCATATTTTGGTATAAAGAAAAATAAAATAAAATAAAGTAAAATAAAATAAAATGAAATTATCTGGAAGGAGTAATACCATGGTACTAAATAACATGTGTGGTTCTGAAGGAAAAGCTAGCAAAAAAGAATAGAAAGTGGCTCAGGAATTTGTGCAGAAGACAGAACTATGCTGAGAAAAATAGAAAGAAATTGAATGAAATGCCAGATAAGAGAAGTTTATGGAAAAAAATGGGTATACAATCATGTAACTTTTGGTTCCCCTAAAAGAATACTCACCTTCACAAATTTCTGATTTAGATATCACTGGTCTGGAAATGAAGAAATGAAAATGTGTTGAGAAAGCAAAAAAATCAAAAGTATAAGTTTCTTTTTATCTGTCCACTTCTGTTTGCAAACTGTTTCTGGCTATGAGTTATACCTTATATATGCAAGTTTTACTTCAGCTATTATAACTTTAAAAAATAACAAAGGGCCGAGATCACTCAAGCAGCAGTAGAAGTTACGGTCTTACAATTTTGGTTTGCGTTTTCATTTCTCTAAACTTGTTTCAGTGATGTTTTAGAAGCTTAACGTTTTGTGAGTTCACTATCAGGTTTCTTTTTCCTAACCTTACCCATATTGTAAAAAAACTTGAAGCTGCTTACCAGAGCTCTCAGTTCAGTGTCTCCAGCAATTTAGATTCTATCAAGAATCAAACTGAAATTTTCTGTAAGAGTAGCATGGAAGATTAGAAAGCAGTAGCAAAATTGACTTTGAGTATATCCAGAAAAATTGGCAGTTATATGGAATTTAATTCTTTAAGTGCCAGTATGAATAAATCACTGTTGATGTGGGGTAATGCACAGTTATTTTAACCAGTACAAGTAAACCACCCTGCTATCCAGGACAATTCAACTCAGCATGTTGAGATGACAAGACTAGGCAATAAGAAGTAATCGCCTATCTGCTACAGAAAATGTATGAGGGAAAGCTTGACCCCTTTGCAGTCTACAGCAAAACTTGCACTGACTTCATTAGGGCCAGATTTTCCATCTGTGTAAGTAAAGGAGAAGGGAGGAAATAGGGCCATGTCTCACTGAACTTCTATGTGATCTGTGTATATAAGGTCAAATTCTCATCTGGGATAAATTATTGAAGGCAGAGTCTGTATCTTTTATTTTTTTTAAGATTGCATGGAGATTGAAAGTCATGAGATGAGCAGAGGGAAGGCTCAACCCAGAAATGAGATGTTGGAGAAAACAGAGCAAATGTAAGGTCAGAAAAGAGTGTAGCACTCTTCTGCCTCAAAGATTTAAAATCATTTCTGTATGAAAGGAGACCTTGAGCTGTGTAGTGTCAAATTGGCCAGATGGTTCTGAAACACTTTGCTTGCTATTCTTTTAGAGTATTTAGTCCACAGGGACTGGTGGGTGAAAAGAAAGGGGGGAAATGCGGATGGTTAGAAGCATCTGGAATAGCCAGGCATATTCTGACCATACCCAGGCATGCCATTAAACCTCAGAACAGTTGAACAGTAAACTTGTCAAGTGTGTATGTGCAGGCTGTGGAAAGCAAGGTAATGCAGCCTAGAAAAAGGAAAAGCTTCTTTTGCCTGTGTGGATAGGTCTAACAAGTGGAACTGCTTAAACAGATGTGCACAAAAAAAGAAGCCTTGTAATAAATTGTAACAGTGGTAGAACGGGTATAATCAACACGTAAACTAATGAAAACAGCAGTAGAAATTGAGCCAGTGGTGTAACACTGCGCTGAATTTTCTTCATTCCATGTTGTATCCCATCTTAAAGAAGAAAGAATAAAAAAAGGGATGAAAAATGGATATAACCCCCAAACAGCTGTGCCAGCTTCTCTGAATCTGAAAGTGGTATGACAATAAATTAATAAAAAAAAGGTAAAAAGAGAGACAAATTATGCAGAGGCAAGTATTATGAGTTACAGCATTTCTTTACTGGTTGCCATGTGATATCTCATATGATAAGGCTACAAACTGAAAACAAAATGATATAGTTAAACTTAATGGAATTTACATAAGGAGATTGTAAACACAATCTTGTTTTTTGAAAACGTGTATTTTGTTTCCCTTTTCAATGAGAACTAATTCATTCAAGTCTCCTTTGCTGTCCCCACTAAATGTACAATATGGTATTTCCAGAATGAATGGTAACAAATCATTTTAATCCTATAATCAATACATGAATTATATAAAGGTGTTAGTGCAGATGGACCAAAGTAATTGTCTGCTGACATCCTTCTGATTACTACACTGGCAGAAAGGTGCTAATTTCTGTAATACTTCAACAGACATCCAAACTGTTTTGTCAGACAGCTTGGACAGTGATGGAGGAGGAGTACACTTAACTGCAATTTTTGTAGTAATTCATGGGAAGATTCATTGACATGTGCTAATAGCACTTGATTGCCCTCAAGATGTTTTCACAACAGAACTCTGCAAGTACCACATCAAGGTTTGCTCAATCAAATAGTTTTTTCTCCTAGCATCTAGATAATTTGTGACCACAGGCAAACTTTTGAAAATCCAAGGTGGTTTGCAACACTCCATTGGGGTAAATCTGTCAACAGCCGGCTGGTACTGATCGGCGCACTAATGAAGAGCAAGCTCTTCAGGTTTTCTGTCATTTCTGTGCAAGCAATCCATTTCACTTCTCCTCACTGGCAGGGCATGTTATACATCTCATCCCATATAATCTGACTTACATTATAATTTGATTCATATACAGCCTTTCCACAGAGATTAATTAGCAGCAGGTTTGAAGTTTGCAAGTGAAAATATGATAATTAGTTTTCTTGGAATGTTAACATTTCAGCAGTTCAGGTTCTCTCCATCTTTGTCTTCAGTGAAGCTGCAGGAAAAGAGCACTATTTCTCTTCTAAATCAGACTCTTGTGAGGTTTGAAATACAGACATTTTCATCAAGCTGGATAATTTCCATAGAAAATTTACTAGCTCATGAAATATTGCAGGAGTAATTCATACAATGACTCCCTCCTCCCCTTGGTAGGTTGAAGTATGATGTGAGCAGTTCTGAAAACCCCCAGGACAGTCACTTATTTAACAACAGTGATTCCTATTCTTTGCAACAAAAATCAGCTGACTCTTCATTTTTGCACAAAACAGAATTAACCAATAGGTCTCTCATATGATTGTCAACTAGTAGTGCTGTAAACAAGGTTATATTATCACCTGTGACTTCCTGCGCTCTTTCTTTCTGTTGCAGTGCATAATGCAGGTAACTCATTGGGGCATACAACATCTCTAAGTCCAATAACTTAGTAGGATTCTGAAAAAAATTAGTAATTTAACTGAATAATAAGAACACTCAAAGTTACAATAGTGAGTAAAAACGTTACATGAACTATCAGCCCTGATGATTTAAAGACATAATGTAATTGCTAACAGATGAGGCTGAAGAAGAAACTGACATTATGGAAAACTTACTGTGGTGTTATCCATTACGGGTGGGAGTAGCTATTTAAAAGCTAGTATTAGCTTAATTCTTTGTGATTTATCATCCTTGGTGTTGTACAAATTTCTTTTTTCCAATTATATGGTTTTTATAAAATCTCAGCCTTCTCTAATTACTGGCTCATCTCATCTTATTACATCTTTGGCATCAGTCGTCCTTTGAGCTTGGTCAGGGTACTGTCAATGCCTGTTGATCTACTCAGGTAAGGGGCGATTCAAATTCTTCTACCCATGTAACATGTAAATCATCATGTGGTTATGAGCTTGCATATGCAATTGCATGAGGTTCATGTGCCAATTATGTGTCCAATTGCAAGCACATTTTTGCAGATCAGGCTCTTAATTTTCTTCCTTTAGAGGAAAAGTTTTTACTACCATTGTGGGATTGTTGCACAAAAGGCTCCTAAGGAAGAGTGAATTGTTTTAGATACAAGTGTGTTAGATAATACTTGAGACATGTTACAAAACTGAAGCCTCAAGTAGTTTGCTTTCCTTTAATGACCTTTAAATATTCTGGGATCATTCTATATTTTTTTTCTTACATGTAAAATTCCCCATACTAATAGCAGAGACTACTGAAGACAATTGCACATAGCAAAGTAAAATCTCCTTGCCCACTGAATAGGGCTGAGAGGACATTAACAAGCCTTGAACGAGGGCTGGTTGTATGTAAAAACAGCTCTAGGAGGCTCAATGGGGAGGCTGAGGTCTTGCCACTCTGCATCCATCTGCGTGGTGAGATTAGCAAAGACTTACACTTCTTCTCAAGACTGAATAGGTCCATCCTCTTTTCTGTCTTAATCTGAGCTCAAAACAAGAAGCAAACTTTGTCCGTGAGCCTACAAGTGAACTTTGGCTAAGATAAAGCCAAGTGTGGACAGAATGCATGTACTTCATTGGACTCAGCAAAGACACACGTCTTTCCTGGTGTAGATATTCCAAAGACTGTAGTCTCAGAGTGGTCTACAAACCCCAGCTCTGGCACAAGATTTGAAGTAGTTGCCCTTTGAAGCTGCATGGGGGCCATGTTAGTCTTCCTCTACTGAAGCCTGTCAGCTCTGTCCAGCTGGAATTTTCTGAAGGGGTCATGATTTTCACCCTGGCATGTCAGGACAGATATGCTCTTGCTATGCTTCCTAGTCATGTAATTTTTTTATCTTGGTGATATCCAGGGCATCTAAACCAACAGTAGTTTCCTGAGTCTGCCTGAAACCTTGCATAGTGTCTCTGAGGTCAGCCTGTGAAACACAGAGCCTTGTTTTCCCCTGATCCACAAAGGGGGAGAAGAAGCCCTGCCCCAGAGAGGTGAGGTTGTAAGGAATTCCTGCCACCAACACAAAAGAGAAGGAGTCAAATTGACTGTTTTATTAGGAACATGATCTGTAGTGTTTTTCATCTGTAGAGGGGATTGTTGCATGCTGATGAATATGTGTATCGTATCGCAAGAGTGCTAAAATGCCCCTGAGCGAGTACGTTCCTTCAGCTCTCCTGCAGCAGCTCTTGCTGTCCCAGCTACTGACCTGTAAAATATGGACATCCTCTGGATTTTTCGTCTATTTCGAAAGCTGTTCCTTTCATCCTGTAAAATATTGCTCTAAACAGTTAAATGAGTTGCATTTGCAAGGATTTGTGTATTAGTATTAATGGAAAATCTGCCAGGTGGTCAGAGAGGGGTAATCATGCCATTCAGTTGACATGTAAATACAAGTTATACAGATTTGTTGTTTCAAAATTGACTTGATTTTGTCCAAAACAGAATAGACTTTTAAAAATCAACATTTCTGAAATAAAACCATGCAATTTTGGAGAGGGCATAAAGAAATGATCAAGAGAAAACGTGGGAAGATGCTAATTTCGGCATGCTCTAATGAAGACACAGCCAAACTTTGAGCATCACAACACCATGATTCTAGTGGGCATTATTCAGAAAATCTCCTTTCCACATGAATCCCAGAGTCCTCTCCTGCTGGTACCTCTCTCCTGCAGGTCCTCTCCTTATGGCTTTGAGCACCACTCACTGTACCTAACCTAAGGCTTTAGGGTGACCTTGACAGATCTTCTGAGGTGTTTATCTCCTTCCACTGACTGGGTGCAGGGATTTACACCTCAGGCTCAGAGATTACAGCCCTAAATGTGCATCATTTATCCCTTGACACTAGCATCAACATGTTAATATAAAACTTTTACTGCTACCATCAGGTACTAGGACTGAATTCTAGTGTTCTCAAAACAAGACAGGGAAAGGAAAAGGTAGGCAGTGCCCTGGGGACCTGGGCTCCCCCCAAGCCCTCCCCAGGCTGCAGCAGAAGAAGCAGCCTGTCTGGTTTTGCAGGACATTTGTCTGGCTAGAATAAACATAAAGGGTTATTTAAAAATTGGAAAATTGCACCTGGTCATTTAAAAATAGGAAAATTGTACCTGGTCATTTGAAACAGAACTATTTGTTGTGCCTGTCATATGAGCGGCCATCAAAATCAGCATGTTGGCCATGACATGAGCAATTCTTTGATAAATCAGTCTTTTTTGCATAGAAAATTATCCCATCAGAAACACTCTGAGTAGCCCTAGCTTGCAGGCTTGAAGCGTAAGCTCAGTCATGGTATAAAAACCTCCCCAGCCTTGATTTCTTTTGCAGCTGGGATTACCCATTTAGGACTCCTAGTTTAGAATTTTCTCAGATAACCCCCCTTTTGTATTACTGGGCCTTGCCTGAGAGAGCAAGCCTGCCAACTGGATCCTTACTTCACTAGTTCACAAAGAAGGATGCTTATTTTAGCTTTATTGAACACATTTAGGCTCTGTGTTTCTATTTAACAAGTAGGAAATAATGTAGTAAGGTAGAAAGCTGTTTTCTGTCTCTTTCAAAGTCAATATAGGTGGAGAAAAAAAAACACTCAGTAGCGTCTTGTTAAGCATTTTTAGGATTACTTTACCCTTTCCCTTGATTAGTTCCTCTTTGCTGAAGTCTGATGAGCTTCAAATAAACTGAAGGCTTGTGAACCTGGGAGCCTAAGCCCTCCTGCTGCTAAGGAAAGGTTTATAGACTAGTTCCTTTCATTATCGCTTTATAAATGGCATTGTTTGAAGCAGTATGTACTGCAGCTGAATAACAACTTGGAGGATGTTAGTCTATTTGCTGTTCGAGAACTAGTGTCTTTTCAAGCAGCTTTTTGGAGGGGTCAGGTAATTGTTAGTATTTGAAACAGATGGGAAAACTTTAGTCAACTAATGTTATCCCATGTTACATCCCAGTCTGATCTATGTCCACTGTATGTATGATGACCTTCAGGATTACAGATATGCAATGAGTGCCTTTGGCTCTGTATGTAGGTGTGACACTGATATAATTTATGGAGAGCCATATATGATTCATCAGGTCCTTCTATAGGATGAGAGAGCCAGAACCACCCCCAGCTCCTCTAGCTGCAGCCCAAAGCATGCAGCAGACTTTGTGGATCTCTCTTCCTTTCAAAGAGCAGTGCCATCATTGGAGAAGCATATTCACATAGAGCCTCAGTGCCTTCCTCTATGGGGTGATCTGCTGCTGCTCGGTATCAGGAGTGTCCTCTTTTTTAGAATATCTGAATCTATGGTGTCTACAACACCCAATTTCTTTTTCCAGTGTCACAGAAAAAAGATCTTTTGAGATAAGAAAAGGTCCTGGATGGACTTTGAAAGTGTCTTCTTAAAAGCATTGCTCTTTCTGCCATAATGTCTTCTATTCTTGCTTTCTTCCAAATCATATTTGATGCATGTTCCTGCAGGATTTGTGTATTCTCTGGGTTTCAGTCTCCTTTCTCAATACCATGCCTTCCTTGACTGTTTCTGCCATCTCTTGCCCCCTGGCTGTGAGACAAGTAGCTAGGGACCAGGGTAGCCTTTTTGTTCAGTACCTGAACAAGCGTGTCTGATATCCATGGTAGTGGTGGCTCAGTATGTGTATGTGTAGGAGGGTGATTTTAGAATTTTAGAAGTGTTCTTCAAATAAAATAGACATGCAATTAAATATCTGATGGAGGATGAGCACCCTCTGTGGCACAGGTAAACCACAGAAAAAGCACTGCGAGTACTTGTGATGGCTTTAAACTAATCAGATGTCCTGCCAGTAACTGAGAGAGTGTTTAGCCTTAATGGGGAGAGAAGAAATCTATTGCAAAGCTTTCTAGCAGGTTGAAATGGCCACTTCTAATCACAGGGGTCCTTAAATGTGCTGAGTCAGAGGCCAAAGTGCTGTGGGTCCCCATGATCTTCCCAGTGACCAAGGAGCCCTATACCATGTAGGACCTTGCAAAGCAGCTTGAGGCACACAGTTGGATATTGCACAAAATGACTAAATGAAAAGGAGGCCCAGCAATAACAAAACATAGAAAATATTTTCTTGTTCAGTTTTTAGAAGTAAAAGTATAAACACATGTGTGTGAGCAAAAATGATGTGACAGTGGATTATGACTGTTTTGGAGTCTTTACCCTCAATTTCCTCTTGCTGCATTTACACTCTGAAATGCATGCACATGGACCAGGATTCTTGTCACTCATGTATACATCCAGCCTGAGGAGCTATAATCAGCATTCAAATATTACAGGAGCAATTTTTACATTGCTTGCAGTGTCTCATTGGTGCTAATTTATTTGTATGTGATGTTAAATACTTGAAATCAACCCTTTGGGTAGCTTCCAAATGCGTATTTTGTGATGAAAACTAAGGGCAAATGGAATGAAGAGGGAGGGGAAAAATCAGCAACAGTGGCAAACAACAAACAAAAAGCCTCAAAACCAAATGGCAATAACAGCATCTATGTGTAAATATAACATTCTTCTGCAGTGTTTGCAGTCCAAATGCTGGGCAGTGGACACGATAAGCAATTAGCAGTGAGACAAAACTTCCTTCACAATTATTTACATTAAATGTTTGTTACTTTTTGCTTCATTGTCCAAGATGAATGTTAAACACCATGAAAATAAGTAAGTCAAATTTTCCAGAAAAAAAAGAAATCCCTTTGCTTTTGCACTGGTGATGGTGAAAGTAATTGTGTCTGCTTTAAATGTCTGGGATCTGACTCTCATTTATGCTTCCCTGACATATTGAAAAAGCTGTACATGGGTATAATGATGTGCCAGAGCTGTGTGAAAAGGCCTGAGTGTACAAAGGGAAAAGAATTTTTGATTTTCAAACCTGACAGTGGCTTTTAAGCTAAGCATGGACGAACTCTGCTTGTTCTGCCATGTATTGCTTCATCTCTGGCCACTAAGAGTTACTATTGCCGTTTGTTGAATGTGTAATAGGATTTAGAGATGGATTAAGCTAAATATTTTGGCTGTAAAACTTTTTTGTTGTTGTTTTGTTTTTCTTTATTTTCATGGAACAAGCCTCTTCTCTGCTTGCACAAAGAAGGTTGTACAGTTTAAACAAAACCTAATGGAAATTCTTGAATGAGGCAAAGATGTTGCAGTTCAAATACACTCATTCTGTTTTCCTCAGTGATGTGGCATCATCATGACTAAAGTTTGTTGTTTCTTTTTCTGATTGATGTGTAGCCAGGAAAAGATTCTGACTTAAGAGATTAGGATTCAGACTCCCAGCCCAGGCTTTTTTGAGAATCATTATCACTGCAACTGGGCAAGGAGACACTTTATGGAACAAACAAACCAACAAAAATAAACAGAGAGCTCACAGTATTTTTTCATGTTTTCAACCCCATGATGTTTTGTTTTTCATATCTGTATTAACCATGTGCAGTTGGAAGTTACCATGGGTCATAAGCTTTTGCTTGTTTCCTGAAGGACTCCAGTATTGCATTGTCTGTTTTTTTTTTTTTTCATGAGGGAGTAGAAGTTGTTTTAGACAGTGTACAAACAGCCATTTTTATAAACCCCCTAAATTCAGAGTAATAATGATTCGGTCAACTAGAATATGTTCTAAATGGATTGCTAAAGCATGTTTACCATCGTATTAATCTAGTTCTAATTCAATTCTTTCAACTGGAAGTTTTCTTCTCTAGTCTAGGCAGGCTTTTGTCACTTTAAAACTTTACTGTATCTGGGAAAGAGAGAGAAGGGACAATTCTTGTTTCTAAAGATCATGTTCATACACATAAGTTGGTAGTGTCAGGAAGCTCCAAGAGTTCCTGCTGCCTTGCCATCACCCAAAGTACCTTTTCTGATCCTTTCAGAACAAGGTTATCAGGAGACGCCTTAGGCAGATATTTTTTGTGGCTGGACTGGCACAGTGCTGTAACGTTTCCCTGCCACATGGCTTGTGAGATCAGGCACGATTCCCGTATCTGAGCTGTTACCTCTGGAAGGCATTTTCATCTCGCACACAATCCAGGGATTTGTTGCTTTTCAACTGAAACAATCATAGAAAATACAAACCAGAACCATATCACTGCACTGTGCTATTCAAATGAGAGGTCAAATTACCCCCAGTGATGTAAGCAGGGTTGCCAAGGTCTAAATGAAGACACAACTTGGCCAAAGGTCTGTTTCTAATGTGAGGTTTGAGGGTTGGTAGGTCTTACATCTAATATCAAACAGCTGCAAGACAGTACCAGCTCCATTGGAGAATATACACACATTTCTAAAAAAAAAACAACCCTCAAACAAAAACGTAAACCCCAACAACCCCAAATCTTAACATATTATTTAAACTTTGCCAGTTAAAAAGTATAATTGCTCATTATTGCCTGCTATTTTAGTTTGAGTTCCCTGTATGAGATTACTTAGGTGCATTAAAGCATGCTACGATATTTCAGTACAATGCTCATGCTGCTTCTCCCCCTGCTCCCACCTCTCCACCCCACCCCCTGAAATCTCAAGGGCCTTTACAAAAGTGCAAGTGCAATTCCTGTACCATTTGCACCCCAGTAGATCTGTGGCAGTTCCTCTTCATTTGCATTTGGCAACAGAGAGCAAGCTCAACATGTGAATTTAGTGTACCGTTAACATAAGCAAAAAGATGACTCACTTGTTAATCCTTAGTTTCATTTTGCAATGCAGCTTTTGGTGTCCTAAGATTACATGAAAAGACACTGTTATAACTATAATCACTCATGAACTCAACTACAGGCATACATAATAAATATGAATACATTGATCAGAAATTGTTAATGGCCAGCAAAATATTCTTTTTCTGAATTACTGCCAAGTTTCAAAAACTGCATGTGTCATCTTATCACGTACTATACATTAAGTGTTGGTCACATAAGTCAGATCTGCCCTATGGGTATTTTAAATTGCAAACATAACTTTTCAGAAACTCTATTGTAATGGTTTTTTATTTGGCTTGGTTTCTAAATCAGCATAGTATGTTCATACCAGTTCTGTTGCTTTTACCTTATTCTTTGCCACTTCTACATCCTTTATCTGAACAAGAAACAAAGATCGAACAATTTGTTAGGTAGCTGAGCATCTAATGCTGCCTAAAATATCTATAAAATCTGTAGTAAATTTATGGTATGCTCTTTTTCTTTTTTCATATGAAACCAGTATAGAAGTGGAACTTGAAACAGCTTGCAGGTTAGCCATGAAAGAAACATAATCTTTTTTCCAACAGGTATTGGCAATAATAAACTTGACACATCTAAGATAATAATCTCGAAACATTTGAGTTTATGCATTTTTTTCTTCTGTACAGTTGTAGTTTTGTAGTTTAGCTGGTACCATCCTCCTACATAATGTAGCTCTTAGTTTAGATGTAGTCCCTGGTATGATATCTTTGAGGTTTTAAGCCATTGTAAGTCTTCCCTCCTGCCTGAGACTGACTGACTGTGCTGCACTCCAAGGATGCTCAGTTCCTTTTTCATTTTCTTTTTTTTTCCCTACATTGTGACTGATTCTAGAAGCAGCCACTCTCTAAATTCCCAAATCACTAACAGGAACATGAGGACTTGAAGCAGTGTGGTGTGCCAGAACCTAATTGGGTTCTTTCTCTCTAGAATGATATCTGCTTAGGACATTTTTCTTATGTCACTTGTCTGAGAACTAGAAGCAGAAGATCTTGATGCATAGATGAAAGCTTTGAATTTAAATAGAACTATCTCTGAAAGTTATGGGTAGATAAATGGATAAGTAAGCATTCATGTATTACATGTCGAATATATATGTGAGTTACAAACAAGCTGTGAGCAAAACACAAGTATGGAAAAGTTGTTTGTTTTTAGAAAAGAGAACTGCAACATCTCAAAGCACAGAAGATTAAAGTAGTACTTCCAGGCATTCTGTTTCAATGAACACTTGTATATATAAACCCATTTGCGCTGGAAGATGGAGAGGCCATTCATTTCACAAATACTACTGTTATCCCAGGAAATCGGACTATGAAAATTATTATTAAACATCATACTTCAGGTTTTAAGATAGCTCCAGTTCTAAGGGACCAAACACAATCTAACTCTGGGAGTCAAATTAGTGTTCTGTTGAAAAGGCTTCTGACAGGGCACTATAGCACTGGACTGCTTTAAACTACATCCAGAATAACAAACCTTGTTGTCATAAGTCCATGTCCACAGCATGCCAGTCCCAATGCAGGGATCCTTCCTGACTGCAGTAGCAAGCATCTGTCTGGCTTGCTAGGGCACTGCTGCAGGTGAAGTAGACGAAAAAACAAAATTCATCTCCCAGGCACCTGCCTGCATCTGGTCCTGCTTCAAGAAGGCAAAAGGTCTGAGCAGAATCATTCATAAATATCACTTCTCCATCTTAACACCCAGCAAGGATCCCAAAGTGATTTTTCTCAATATTTTTTTCCCAAAATATGTTTTAACAAGAAAAAACTGGAGCATCTCCATTTTCTCTGTGTAAAGACTTTTAAAGTCAAAAGACTTTTGGTAATATTTCCATAAACTCAAGCCATAAAAACATGCTTGAAACTGATGTGATTGATTTCATATGAAAAAAAAGGAGATGCGCTGAATACTTTCTGATCTTTGAATGGGATTTACCCATCCCATGAGACACATTACGAGAAAAGCAACCAGCAGAGAGCCAAGAAGAGGTAAAGAGCGTTCTGGTTGGAAACTCACACTTTTACATGTAACAAAAACCTGGGACAGTCAGTTGCTTCAGTTTTAGGCAATCAGCACAAAGGAAACAACTCTTTTCTTGCTGCTTTCAATCCTTGAAAGGTATCAGCTCAGTGTTTGGTAACGGCTGACTTAAGAAGGCATTACACTGTTCTTGGGTATAGCTGCCCCTGTTCTTAAACACTAAACACTTTATTTCATGTTTTTCTATGCTTAGCATTCTTTTGCTTGATATGTTTTCCTACTAAGTGGGGAAAATGTTCTGGTTACAGTCAAATAACATAAATGTATAGACATGATTCATTCCTATGCTATCACTTACTGTAATTTTACTTGATCAGAGAAGCTACACCAACATAAACTTGACAAAGTTGCAGTGAATCAAGCACACATGTGAAGCAGAAAAATAACAGGTTCTAATGAGATACTAAATTGCTTTTGTGTATTATTGAAACTACCACAGGGTATACATTTTAACTGAAATTAAAGATTTATATAATTTTATATACTGACTATAATTTTATATACTGTAGGTATCATTTTAATAACTGTAAGAGGCATAATATTTACTTAGAACAAATAGTGAAAATATTTTTTAAACCTCTGTTGTTGATTTTATTAATAATTTTCTCAAAGGTTGCCTTTTTGAAAGGAAACATCTCAGCCGCAGGTACTTTTTTTTTGTATTCTCCCCCGTACCATAAGCTGAATCAGTTGCTTTTACTTAGGCCAAAATAATGTTCAGTGTTCACTTTTTCTATATGTTACAAAAATCTAGTATAAAATTGCAACATCTCTCATTAGTTTTATGAGTGGAGAAGAGACCTGTCATTTGTTAAGTTATCAAAACTGAAGCAAAATCATTAGGGAGTAAACAGTCATCTTCCTTTCCAGTATTCACTGTCTGATGCAATGAGGATGGTGGACTGACATGCAGCTTACATTCCTTACATGACTTGTGGAAGCAGTTGCTATTCAAGCAGAGTAAAAAATAGACACTGGTATAAAACTTTGTTAAAATTTAGACTTCCACATTTGTTTGTTTTGCCAACCCAACATCCTGCATTTGTCTGTCTTTGCTACTGGTAGTCTTCTATGCAGACTGAGCTGCCTTTTAATAGACAGTTAAAATGAAGCAAATTAATTTATTTGGGCTT
The DNA here is from genome assembly GCA_017639245.1 of Myiopsitta monachus. Classification (NCBI taxonomy): domain Eukaryota; kingdom Metazoa; phylum Chordata; class Aves; order Psittaciformes; family Psittacidae; genus Myiopsitta; species Myiopsitta monachus. Next base: position 40,244,048 of record CM029918.1, on the reverse strand, counting down.
CTTTCCCACAGTTTTCCATTCATAGCTTCTTACCATCCATACTTCTTATGCATACATGAGTATATGTATTTCTTATAATACAGGAGTGAAATATAAGATGCTTTCACATAAGGGAAGAGATACTACCTCCCCCTGTCGGGGACTGATTGCTCAAGTGGTATTCTTCCAGTCCGTGGCCTTCCCAGGCTCTCTTCCCTTGGCCCACTTGTGACTGCTCATCAGTGCCCCCAGGGAATTTCATGCGGCCCACAACCTGACTCCTGCAGGCTCCTGAATGACTCCCATGAGAGAAGGCTGTCAAGGTTAAATTGTCTAGGCAGAAGCCTTGTCTCAGCTGCCCTCTATCCGACTGCAGTTCTGAGCTGCTCTAAGTTGTTCCTGCAAGCTGGTGCTGTGCAAAATACCTGTGCAGTGCATCATGTTGCAGACCTTGTGTCGCTTGTTCTCAGGCTAGCAGGGAAGATGTGTGCAGCAAATTATCTGCTTCCTGGAGCTGGACCTCTTCTTTTCTGTTGGGTCAGACTGTATGCCCTGGGAGGAAAGACAGTATATAGTTTTTCTCTGCAGGTGGAAGAAATGGCATTGTCCTCCTTTCAGAAAACATGGCCACCAAGTTAGAAGTAATGGGAAGAAAATGGGCAGTGGTGGTTTCTGAAGCTGATTAAGATGCTATGTTCTGGGAACATACATTTCATTATAACTGGATCTCACTATGAGTAATATTATTTCCTAATTAACCACAGGGATGCATGAGCTTTGCAGACTGAAAGACTGAGCACAGGAAATGTTCCAGGTCTGGTTTTAGTCAAATTTATGCTGTTGTGAATTGCTTGCTTTTGCAAAAAGTTGCAGGGGTAGCTAATCTTAGGAATTACCTAGGGGGCATGAAGGTACACCCCTTTACATCCTTGTAACATCTCTGGGGCTATACCTGTTTTTCTTATGAAATATTTTTTTCTACAGAATTGGAACATGCTTTTGAGTAGACAAGGGAATGGTGGATGATCTCATTACCTCTATCCTCCTTAGATCTGTTCTAGGGCTTTTCAAGCTCACCAGGGACTGTCTTTCCAGTCCATGTACACCCTGGTTGGATCTTGAAACTGGAAACTGAACTTCTGTATGGAGATGGTGATGGATTTGTAATAATGAAAACATTCAGCTTTTGAAAAAGCTGGTTTAGGGTTGTTTTTTTTTTTTGGTGTTTTTTTTTTTTTTGTTTGTTTGTTTTTTTCAATATACCAAATGGAAAATACTTTTTTCTTGTGTGGATCAGGCCAGAAATTGACTGTGTAGATGCACACACCTACCAGTGAAGGACTGGGGTGCTATCAGGATATGCTCCATGTTAGGAATGAGGCAGGAATAGCTGTGTAGACAAGTACAAGGCAAAGCTGTGTGCTAGTACAGATAAAAATATCAAGGGGAGAAGAAGAAGAAATTGGAGCCTGGCTATGAAATTTAGTCAGTGTCAGCCCAGGGCTATGTGTCATCTAGCCTCAGAGTCCAACAAAGGACAAGAAAGGGCAGCATTTAGCAGAACTAATGTCAATAAGGTGTGACTGGAGTACACATCTTAGCATGTTTCTTTTTCATGGCAAATTTATATAAATAAACCTGTTACATCTAGAAGATGCATAATGTTTTTGTGCTTATGGGTATTCCACAGTTGAAGATATGCCACTCATTTGTGAAAATGAGGAAGTATCTACTTTAAATATAATTACAATAATCAAAAATTCTTAAAAGTTACACTGGATCTTTTCAATGTTAAAAATAAACCCTACTGCTTTCTGTATAGGTATACTTAATTATTAATAAAATAACTAAGCAAGATATTTTTATATTAGCAGCAAGTTATGTACATGTTTGTGTAGATGAGAGTACTACATTCACACAATAAAAAGTAAATTCTAAAGAGATAGGTTAGTTGGTAACCTTAATCAAAGTTTCCAAAGTAAACCTGTCACTAAATTGATGGGATATTGAAGTGTCTGGCAGGATCGAGTCTTGTTTGTACCTGAATTGTGGGGCAGAGCTGTCTTTTTGCTCTTATGTGAGTTCTCATGGCACCTCATACAAGACACATTTCAGGCCACATGATATAATGATATGACATGGAAACAGTGCAGGAGGCTTGCTGCTTTGGCCCATGCAGCAGCTACTACTGTAGGAAGCTTCACACTCTGAAAGTAAAGGAGATAATGTTAGAAGTCTTGACTGGCAGAGACACTCTTTAAGGGCCCATGCCACAACTTCATGGGTTGTCATCACCTTCCTCTCAGGAAAACAGAGTGAACTAGTGATCTAAGAGCACTTCCTGTGATCTGTCTTGGAGGCACTGATGGCACCGCAAGTCAAAGTCTCTATGCTTTTACAGCTGTGGTGATGTACAATTGTTGAGAGGAGCTCTGTGTAGTGGGCACCTGCTGAGCCAAAGGTTTGAGATGAATAGCACCCATATTGATTTGCCTATAATGGAGTGGAAAAGAAAAATGCCCAGGTTTTGTTGCAGGTATTTTCATGGGGTATTAAATTGGTGGATTAGTTGCAAACAGCAGTACTGATAAAGTCTCCTGTCCATCTTGATGGTTGGGCCTTTCTATTAAAATGACACATAAATAACCTATTATGTCCCCCACCCATGGAAATTCAAATGCACCTGTCAACTTGATAAAGCACTTGCCTGGAGGGAAGCATTGTTTACATTTTCACTCCATTCTTCAGAAAAAGTGAGATTCTAATTATTTTTCCCACTGTAAATTAATGCTGACTATGATGGTTAGCATATCTCTGTATTGTTATATCTATGCAAAAGTTAAATAATAGAACTGATCCATCATGTATTATGTAATGTGCATTTTTATGACAGGCTTCCCTCTGATCTTATTACGCCTTTCTTCATATATACTTACTTCTTTTTTCCCAGCAGCTGGGGGAATCTTTGTTGACTGCTAGTTCAGAAGTTGAAATCTGTCCTGTGTGAAAAGGAAAATGCAATTTACATGTTTATTGGGCACTGAACTCTGCTATCTTCCAAAAAGGAAAAAATAAGGATAGAAAACTACACTTCATTAATAATAATCTTCATTATAATAAACAATTGGTTACAGTACACTAAACTATTTTTCTACAAATGAAGCACATCAAATTCAATAATACAATGCAATTATTTCTGGATATCTTAGACAGTAAATTTTAATTCAAGAAAGGCAAACTAGTTAAGGTGAAATCAAATAGCAGCACAATCTTTCTTCCATGCATAAAACCACAACACACTTTTGGCCCAAACTTGAAGCTGAAATATAAACCATTTGTGAGGGTTCTTAGCAGTCAGTGTTACTTTGTTTGGATTTTTTTTTTGATGCATTTAATGGTTCCTGCTTGAGCTGAAGGCAGAACTGCTGAAATACCACAAAGGGGCTGTTTTTGCAATGCTGTACTACAAGTGCGAAATATTACTGTTAGGAGAATTTTTGCTATCTGTTTTCTTAACTCAAGCGGTGAAGAAGGCATTGCTTAGGGGCCTTTGGTACACTCAGAGAACCCCAGGAGGCAGCCTGTTCTTTTGACAAGTTTTGCAGACCCAACTGGTTTGCATACAGTGTTGAAAACTTATGCAAGCTTCCCCGACCATTTGGACTTTTGTCTACTTGCTACAGTAGATATCCACTTCTAGATTTCTAGAGAAACATCAGTGTCAGGCATGGTTAAAACATTTGCAAAAGCAAAAAAAATATCACCAAAACCCAACCAACCCAACAACCTTGGTGCAGAAAAAGGAAGGAGTAAAATGACAAGGAAAAACCATAGGAATTGAGGCACTTTTTGTTTAGGTTCTGTTGCTTGCAATTGGGGTGCTGGCCCTACAGAGACAGAAAATCCTTGGGCTGAAGATAGCAGACAAGATGGGATAGGAATGGGGAACACTGATCTTGACCACAAAGGAATACCTGAACCTTTTATTGTCTTCATTTTTGTTCTTTTCTTTTTTTCTACAATGAAACCTGCATTTGGTTTACGGCCATGGAACATCAAATTCTTACACAAATATGCCAGGATCTTCCACTACTGTCCATCCTTTGAGGAGGGCTATGAAAATGATCAGAGGGCTGGACTTACCTCTCCTTTTAGACAGGCTAAGAGAGCTGGGATGGTTCAGCCCGGAGAAGAGAAGGTTGATTTGAGAACTTGTAGCAGCCTTCCAGTACCTAAAGGGGCCTACAGAAATCTAAAGAGGGATTTTTTGCAAGGACAGGTAGGATAAAACAAGGGGGAATGGCTTTAAACTGGAAGAGGGTAGATCTGAATTAGATATTATGAAGAAATTCTTTACTATGAGGGTGGTGAAGCGCTGGAACATGTTTCTCAGAGAAGCTGCAGCTGTCCCATCCCTGGCAATGCTCAAGACCAGGCTGGACAGGGCTTTGAGCAACCCGGTCTAGTGGAAAGTGTCCCTGCCTGTGGCAGGGGTGTTGGAACTGGATGATGTTTAAGGCCCCTTCCAATCTAAACCATTCTGTGATGGTCCTGCCAGGAAAATGGCTCTGAAACTCTTTTATTTTTCTTCATTTTTCCTCTATGGCCTACCTCTACAGTGATATCTGCAAGAAAGCAGCTAATTGCTGGTGCTTATTTGGAATAAAGGATATTATAATTTAGGGACAGTTGAAGCAAATAGCCACATATATGTGCTACTACAGCTATTGTTTTATTTCACTATGGGTTGCTAACTCCTTTTAATGTGGGCAGGCCATTTTTACCTGTGTGTACAGCAGCTGGAGCAATAAGGCTGCAGTGTGCATGAGAGTTTCTAAACGCCTCTGTGGTAAATGTGTTTGCTTGTATGCACGTGGTCCCTAACACAGTGAATGAAATCTGTGAACGCAAACTTACTTCTTTTAACTATCTTTTCTTTGCATTTAGTCTGTTCCAAACACTAAATGTCTAAGATAAAATGTTCATTCCAAATAGGTTAATTGACAAACTTAGCTCCTTTGTTTTCTATTTACAAGTTTTTATGACTACATTGTTTTTCTACAGATCTGTTGGGGCCATTTTCACAAATTTTTTGCAAAATGTCTTCTGTGGGCAAATTTTAACCCGTAAGATGAACTGCTCCTTGAATCTATTTACTATTTGCTTTTTCTGGTGTACATTTGGTCACCAAAGTCATATAGTAGTATTTCTGCTTTCTGAATGCACTACATTTATAAACAGATGAGTAATGAATTACAAATGTTGATGAGCAGATAATGAATAGCAGACATTTTTATTTACACAGATATGCCCTTGTATGCATTAAAATACTGACTTCCATGGGGAAAATAGCTTTTCCTAAACACTTTTGTATATAAAATCCTGTCTGTATGAAGTTACTGAAGATGCTTTCTTAAGTAACTGATTCCAGCATCCCTTATAAAATTTGGGAAATGAGGCATAGAGAGTGACTTCTCTTACCCATATGAACCAAACCCATTCTGGGCTTGAAATACAGCAGGATTCTCTGGAATAGGAAGGGAATGTATTTTATCTCCTTTCCTTAGGGCAAATCAATGGACAAAGGCACTGCTATGCACAAGGAAATGCAAGAAAGCTGTGGCCTTTAATTTTCTCTCACTAAGATTTTTGCTGAATTGAATATCAGTTTTCCTTGACCTAATACTTGAGATGACTTTTTTTTCCCCAATTTGTTACTGTTTGGAAGAGTCTATTTCTACATTTGTGTGTTAGTTATGGACAACTCAAATTTTGAGACTTACAACCAAGTTAAATCTGAAATGATTGGATGGTAACCAGCAGACTACAGTAACGATGGGTGCATGGTGTCTAAGCAATATGTGACTTCACTTTGTAATATCTAAAAACAAAACCCAAAAGACTGTTTCCTAGTGTTATGATGCTGAGCAGCTTGCCATAGATCTATTCTGGGATATCTCCTTAGTCGTTTACAAAGAGGTTATTCTCAGTATATGGTTATTTTCATCATTCAGTCTGGCCATATCAGTTTATTAAATAAATCAGGGAAGACTGTAACAACAATGCTTTAGGCATTCATAATTTGACTGAAACAAACAATTCCCAGATACTACTGGTCCATTATGTCGGTCCATTATGTTCATAAATAGGACAATTTAGAAACAAGTTATCTATCTTCAGAGTTATTACAGGCAGTTGTAGGTGGGGATATTGAACTGGTTTGAAGGAGTTTGCTGCCGATCCAGCTTTGTAGGTCAGAGTAAAACAGTTATGTTACGTGTGCCTGGCAGAGGTCCTCTGCTAACAGCAGACCGAAGGCCTTTGTTTGCCTGAGATATTTACATGCTTCACTATTACCCCAGGCACGACAGCACATGCTATCACCCCAACACATTATGATGCATATGTATAAGCATGTGTACGTACTTACATTTATACATTTAAGTATTAAATATGAGAGGCATTGGTGTAACTAGCCATGACATTCTCATGATGGTATGACTTTTGTCAGTCTTAATAGCTTCTCTTGTTCATGCTTTTGCTTTTAATTTCTCCAATTTAATGATTTATTCAAACTGAGTTCATTTTCATTTCTTGTAAAGTACCATATCCTTCCTATGTTGCCTTGAAAATCTTCCCCACTGTCACAGCTACTCCTGTGTGAGGCTCAATGCTAGCCTTACCGGGACATGGATGTCACCAACATGCCTTTGACACAGCCAGCAAGGGTGGTTTAGGCATGTCCATGTAAATACTTCTTTTCCCAGAGTTGCTGGCAAGGTTTTCAGCAACAGCATGTTTTAGATGGGGTTTGCAATACTTGAGGAGTGCTGAGCATCCCTCAGAAGTTAATACTAGCCAGCTTTTGGGGCTTTTTAATTGTAGAGCTACACTGGTTTAACAAAGATCGCCTCCAGGACAGTAATTCCCATATTTACAACTCTTACCACAGAAAATGTGCTTACCATGTTTATGAAAGTTACTTGAAGTAAATACAGCACTCTCAACTTTTGATGTTTTTTTTTTTTCTGTAATTTCAACACTTTTGCCCTTTCGTCTAAAGTTAACAACTTGTAACTTTTGCTAATTATTTGTCATGACCAGCTCACAGTTCCGCCCATTCGCAGCTGGTGTGTCTGGTCTCTATTGCTCATTTTACGAATTTTCTTTGAATGCTGCTTTCAAACATATTTATATATTTTGCAATGCATGAAGCTGGAATTGGTTCACATGACATTGCTAATAATAAGGATTCAAGCAGTTAAATATCAGTACTACTCATAATAAGCATAGACATGTATATTTTTCAACTTTTTTAAAATGATTTTTTAATGCTGATGTCTTTGTTTTTAAGACACGAAAAGTCAATCTTCGTTCCCACTGTTGCTCAGAAAATTTGAGGAATCTTTTTCTTCTTTATAAGAGCTGTCAAACAATAGAAAACCTCAGTATCCTTATGCACTAGTATGACACCTTCTGTACCCTGGCCTTTGAAGTATTAATAGCAATTGTATCATGAGTATAACATATTTATAAGTACACGTTTATTAATATATTTGTATAAAAAATGTGATTTCTACTTCAGTAATGTATTTCTATACACTTAGTATAGCACAATAGAGTTATGCAACAAAGTACATTTGTATATGTACTTTGAAATGTATTTTTGTATTTTGTTCTAGGTTATGAACTGTAATTTCCAAAGGGTGACATAATTTACCTTCTTTGTATAAGAAGCATGTTCCATTCCTTTAAAAGTCTGTGGTTTTTTACGTCACATTATACGTTAAAGGAGCAGTGATTAAAATCATTGTTGTCAAGGAAGAATGTATTAAAATTATTAATAAGACTTAAACCCACATGAGACTTACTGAATCATCTGATCTGACCTAAATTTATGACCCTTCCTCCCAGTTCTTTCCTTTGCATACTTGCACAAAGACAGGAGGATCGAAAGGAGAAAAGAACTACCATAATAAAGACGAGTGAAAACTGCATATTTACATTGTAACATGTTGTGATTATAGTAATATAAACAAATAAACTATACGGGCATCCACATCAGACTTCATTTCAAGCTGAACTATTATAAAGCTATTAACAGCCTCACACTCCTGCTTTAATTAAGTTATGTTGTGAAATATTTAGCATTTGAACCTGTTCTGGCCTGCCTCTTTTATCATTGAATTACCATGTTTAATGTGTTTTTCTGCTGAAAGATGAATTTCATTTAAGGATTACTGTACACTGCTCTGGCATTCTGAGGTTTCTTGTCAGCCCTTGTGAATCTAGATCATAGCCAACTTCAGTTCCTCTGACATGTCCTATATGCACAGTCTCTTGACTAGCCTGTCTCAGTGGATTTATTAACTCACATTGTATTGCTGTAGAAATGAATGGACATTTTTGATTAACTTAATGATAGAAATCTCAGATGACAGTAGAGTTTACTTTTGGAGCTTATTTGAGGTTATGTAGGCCACAGCAGCTCTCTAGTGACCTATCACTTCACTGAAATGTGTTTTGAAAGTTCCAAGGCAGTGGACATCTGTCTGCCAAATACTTTAAGATGGTGCTAGTAAGGAGGGAATTGAACAGTCTTCAGAGCTGGAGTGTCTAAATTCACAGCCATCCCCAGCACTGCTCTTTCCTTTCCCAGTTGGTTTCCAGCTATTTTATCCCACTGCATACACCAGACTCTGCCTTTGGGCAAATTCATGCTGCCAGATGACTTTGAGGAAAGGTCAATGAGTGATGCACCAGCCAAATGTCCCATTTCCCTCCTTTATACTTTTTGCCCACCCTGGACCAAGGCAATGCAAGATGGTTCCTTTTCATTCTCTGCTGTCTGATGATCAGACTGTGCTTTTAGGCAGGGGAGGACATGCCAAACAATACTGTCATGTTCTCTTGGCTAGTCATATAAACCTCCTTAGAGGGACTTCATTAGATCTTGAAATGTGAAAACAGGTCAGGTGGCTTTATTTACTTCTACCACCCTGCAGATCTGTGCTCTCAGGGTGGGTGGCAACACAGAGGATCCTGATGCCGTACCTGGTCCTGTATGGATATGGTGCCACAGGAATGGCACTTAGAGCCAGGAACTCCTGAAGGAAGTCTTTGCACTGGCAAGGCAAAGGTTTGCTCAAGCAAAAAAGGTTTAAATGACACGGCTTTGGCTTCTAACATGGTAAATCGACACTCAGCTCTGGCACTGACTGAAAATATGTGGGATAGTTTACTTTTGTGAAGGAAATCTAAGGTCCATGCTGTCCTCTGTGCCGGACAAGCACAGCATGCATAACTTTGCCCCAGAGCTCTCAGCTTGAATGGGCAAAAGAGAGCTTCAGAGAAGGGTATGGAGTTCACAGTGAATGACCCATGGCTTGCAAAACACATGGTAAATAAACCCCTCTACTTGTTGGTAGGGACAAAAACAAAAGAAGGACAAGCAGAATTAGTGAAAGTGAGCTATGATGGAGGTCAGAGAAGCAGCAGGAGAATGTGCAGGATTGGTTCAAGAGGGAGGAAAACACTCTGAAGAAAAGAAGCAAGCAGTAGAGGGGAAAATACATGTATCATAGTAGGACCATGACAGAGATCATCCTGTTTGTGCTGTGGATCCCCTGCAAACTGAATTTCTGAGGTGGTTCTCGCATCCATTTCTGTTCCCTGAAGTCAGAGATCAGGGAGAAGGCACAAGGCCAAGAAGGGCTTGGTAGTCTTGGCTGAACATGTCAGAGCTCTCAGTTTTGAGACACTGGGATGAGAGAGGAGGGTAACCATAGCATGGTCTTTGTTCCTTGTTTCACAAGGTATGGTGTGGCAGCTCTTGCAGCTGCTTGTCTCTGCTCTAGCCAACAGTATTCCAACAGAAGCTGCCTTTCTGCTTTCATGAGAGCATTGGCCACCTCAGTTCTTAGGCATCAACTGTGCATGGCAGGCATGTAAGACACATTTGATTTGTAGGCAAAAGAAAATGCAGGGCTTGTCCTGTCCTTGTGGCCGCTGTGTGTTCCAGATAAGTTCTTTTGAATGAAAGCCTTTTAAGCCCAGAGATTTTGGTGGGGGAAACTCAGATTGTGCATATTTTACCTCCAATTTAAGATGACCTTTTCTTTTTTTGAAATGTATATAATTGTTTAGGACCAATGCAAATGAAAGCTGGCACTAAAACGAAGTTTCCTATTGTTCTGGTTTCCTGGAAACGAGTTGGAGATAATTTTCAGTGCGTGTTCTTTCTTTCTTAACTTACCTAAAACCAATGCTCTCTGAAGGCAGTTGCTCAGAAGAGCAGCATGCACATCAGGATTGTGGCATTGACACGCTGTGCTAGTTACAGGATTCCTCGTAATGCGTAAGAACAGCTAAGGAAACTTGAACTGGAACACAAGCAAACTGAGCTAAATCTAACTTTTCCCAAGTGGGGGGAAAAAGTTGTATCTGACAATATTGTCATCTCTTGTAAGAATCTGAGCCCTTTGTTTCAGTAGAAAGAAAAAGCAAAACTATGCAAAAGGAGATTTTGATGCACCTATCTTAGAGCTTATTTTTGGTAGCTTCATGGGTGAGTTTCAATCGTTTCAGCCAGTATAATATGTTTTCTTGAAGGAAAAGGCATGTGCTGGACCGGCAAAAGAGTTATGGCCTCTGCATTATGTAGAAGTGTTTGGGAAGAGCGTGCAGATGTATTGTAAGGATTTATCAGTATCACCAATCCCTTCCTACTGTAAACAGTTCACAGTTTCTCATGGGAGAAAATGAGTGACACAAAGGTCTTGCAAAAGTGAAAGGTTAAAAAGCCTGCACTTCAGTGGGAGTATAAAAATAATGCATCTCATAATCAGTTCAAGTTAAGAATAAAGGGTGCTTAAACTGTGTGCTGTGATCCATCTGAAGTCTTAAATTCTGCTCAGCTTGCGTAAAGAATTAACACAAAAAAAGGTTAAATGGAAATTCTGGCTGACACCGGGAGGTACAAAACCTGCCCAAACAAATGTGTTTAGAGCTAACTGGGAAACTAGGTAACTCTGTCAACAAACTAGCTTTACACAGCACACTAAAATAGACCTTATTTACTCTGCCTCATCTACAATTCAGTTAGCAGTGCAAGGTTATTTTAATACTACACAGAGATCAGAGATGAAATAGTGCTGGTGGGTACAGGTGCAAAAGCTTCTCAAAGAGACAGAAATGCAAGTACTGGTTCACAAAATTCTCAGGAAGCTTTCTTTTTTAAAATCAGCATTGCCATTTTATTGTTTAACTTACCCTGCTTGATCTCCCTACTTTTGGTTAATACGGGAGTCAATTACAGCTTCATCTGTGCAGAATTAACTTTATAGAATATACACTAGGGATTTGTCTATCTCCTCTATTTAGATCTATGTCATAAAAAAATATGTAGTAGAGAACTGTGTGCAAGCACTGCATATGGTACAGGCTTTGTAGATTTATTGTAAAATCATTTTAAATCGGTTAAGCTCTTGCCAGAAGTTAATTAAATGTGTTCCTTTGGTGGGGGGTGGGGGGACTCTGTGTGTGAATCCTTGTGTGTGAGTGTATATGGGGGGGGGGGGGCCTTCTGTCTCACTAGGTGGCAGTGTCTGATTACATCTGGAAGGACCATGCCAGCAAGCCTGGTGTCTCCAGCTGTGACCCCCAGCATCAGGATGAAATCCCTGACTCTGCAACTACCTCAAGAGGTAGCACCACTGTTCACATCTCTGTCTACACTGTTCACCTCAGCGGCCTCCAAGTGCTCTACAGACACTTCCTCAGGCTACCTGATGGGGCTATCATTGAGGTAGGTGCAAGCAGACTCCTCACAAGCAGACTTTGAAGGCAAAGAGGGGCACTTCAGAAGTAGGTCAGTGTCCAAATAGGAAAATAGGCCTGCTTGACCCTGCACAATATATGTACTGAAATCTTCCGTAGAAAGACCTCACTCCTAAACAGTAGTGTAAAATCAATGAGTTAATGCATTTGCAGTACAAAGTAGCAATTTAGCATTGTTTGTAGAGCTATTTAAAGGCAATTGTGTAAGATAAACATTGAAACTACACACATAGAAATATTTTATAAATATATATTGCTTAGAACCACATAAGGAATTATATATAAATATACAATGTAAGTATTGTGTACATTTATTACGCAGCTACTATTACAGGTATGGTTATTCATTTAGTTTTTCCTCAGATACACAGAGCTAAGGCACAGTTACTTACTGGCATCTTGCAAGTTTGAGATTGAATCCTGAATGTTGTCAGATTTTTAGCAGCATGTGCACTAAAGTACAATACAGGATGGTATTAAAAAGATGTATTACCCATTACTTGTTTCATAAGCTCAATTTTGTTTATTGCATTGTCATTTTTGTTCTACGTGCTTAGAAGTGCATTTCCTTGTTGCCTTTGGTCTTGCACTGAGAGACCTTTAAAAAATTACATCTAAGAGAAAGTAGAGTGAAAGAATATTACTTTACCTACTCAGATAAGAAATGGGAGCTTCATCATGGAGGTCTGTTTGCCATCACAAATGAAGTTTTCAGCTGCTCACTTCTAAGGTGAATGTTAAAGTACATCTTTCCTGTATGGGCAAATGTTGCTTCTGCTCCTTTGGTTAATGTTTCAAGGCTGTTTTCTTCATTAGAAAGATTTATTCTTAATGTCTTTGCTCTACTTGGCTTTTTAAAGAAAATTTAATTTAAAGGAAACTGTCCTTAAGGAATCCAAACATAATTTTCTGTCCCAGGAACTTGTGATTCACCAGTGAGAAGACACCAGAGTGGCCAAACAAAACAAGAGAAGGCATGTGGCCTACATGAAGTAGAACTTAATTATTGAAACAAAGAAACTGGCAAATCCAGGTCCATGCCTAAGTCTGTTAAAGAAACTCTTCATACAAATAATTGGCTAGATTTTTGCTAGAGCGCTTTTTCCCTGTTTGAGGTCAACAGTGCAGTCCCATTCCTACTTTCTGTCTGTTACAAACAGTAGATCTTTGCAGAATGGTTTTCCCCAATTCAGTTCTCAGCTTTTTTGGTCAGGAGGTCTCATTCAGCTTTCACAAGGCTGTGGAAGGATGAGCTTCAAACACCTGAGGCGCCCTTAACCAAGTCTGTTGGTTCAGTTCATTAATCCCTTCTGTATTTGTATGAGTAGAAACACAATTCCATACAGTGTAGTTTTGTCTTCCCAGGCGAGCTTCCCAGAAGCTTTTAGCTTCTGACCTTCTGATCAGTATCCACAAGGTGAGCACTGCAAAATGTGTCTCAAGCCACTTCTGTACACTTTTCTGCACCAGATCAGAACATAGACTATCCCTAAAATCTACATGGCTGAAGCTTTTGTCATTGTCTTGACAGCTGCACTTCTAATTTAGGGGATCAATGCATGCTTTACAGACTTTGCACTTACATATTTAAACACAATTACATGTAAGAAATGTGCTTAACTAATAACTGCAATAAAACTTATATACAGGACTTACATTTAGCTGATAATGGATGTAATTATATATTTGTGTATTTTATCGACCAGAGTTTTTTACTTCAGTTCCAAATTATGAATATTGCATAAGTTAATGAATTTAAAATTATACATTGACGAGTGAGAATCTTGCTGCCATGGAGCTAATACACCTAAGCTTCAGCACTTGGTGTTCTGACTGCCCCTTAGGAACAGATGTTTTTGCCTCTGTTCCACCTAGACAAGTGGTGGTACTTGAGTGGGGTTAGAAAACCTTTTCATTGCAACATGAAATATAGCTTTTAAGGATGCACGAAATGAAGACTACAAGGACTTCTTGGGATAATCTGTCCAGTCTGCTATTTCTGTGGACCACTCTGTGTATAAGCATTTTCAATCTGAATATTTAGGCCTAGTCCAAAATGTTCAGGTAGTTTAGTTTACCTAAATCTAGTCTAGTTTGAGTATTTTATTCCCAGTGATGCAGTGGAAAGATCTTTCTGGATTCTTCCAGTCTATTTGGTCAGAACTCTCCTCTTATTATCCAGCCTCAATATATTCGTTGTCAGTTTCAATGTATTTATTTGGAACATCCTTTGGTGTAAATAAGACTTCTCTCTTCCAGAAGTTTACCTACACAATCTAATTTCATAAACATTCATTTTCTGCCTGAATGGGTACAACACTTCACCAGAAGAATCAAAATGGACTTCCCTTTTGGTTTTCATTCCCCTCCTCACACTACCAGCAGTGGTGAAGGAGCCACAGTGGAGGTGGCAGAGACTCTTACATATTCAGCTGCGTTCTCTTTTTCTTACCATCAGAGATAAGTTATCAGTATGAAATGCTGTCTTTGGACTGTAGGAACTTGATCTGTAAGAACTGGGAGGTCTGTGGCAACTGTGACAAGTCCTACCTTTGTATAGACATTTACTTTGTCTGCAGAGTCCACAGAGGAGGAAAACAACCAATTTTCACCCATTTGTCATCTCTTCTGGGTGAGTTAGTGCTATTGTACAACTGCAGAATACAAGGAGTAATTCAACAACATCTAGGAACTGAGGGCTGCATGCACTTTCTTCCTGCAAAACAGTCATGCTTTTTATTACAGTAACCTACCAAGGGTGAAAATGTAATTATTTCAGTGTAACTTTATGTTTCTTTGTTCACTTTTATTAAGAAGTTCTGAAGGCATATAACTCTGAAGACAGCAAAATGAAAAGGCTTTGATTTTCTAATTTCTGTGACTTTGAGGAATCCTACCTGAAAGAGCCATAACACCTATTCCAAATTACTGCAGTGGGACCTCATTAATTCAAGCATTTGGGACCAAGACCTCTCCATTGTATATGGAATGTTTTGTGCCATCATAGTATGATATGATGGTTGCTAGTATCGGCAGACGTTCTTCAGAAATAATAAGTATAATAGGAGGAAATGAGCTATATGGAAGAAAATTGCACAGAAATTATAACTTTGCTTATGCAAATACAGACATTGTTCAAAGTGTACCACCAGCAAGAGCAGTAGGGTCTTAGCATTCAACTAAAATGTGTGTGCAGACTAGCAAGCTTTGAGTTATTGGGGTGGCAGTGTGTCTTGTCAAACACGCTGATATGAGAACAGCATTTAAATCATCAGGCCAAATTTTTCCTCAAATTCATGTGTTCACTTTCTAGGGACTTCAACCTCAGATATGTTTCTGTAGATGCGGACGTTCTTTGACAGGCGTAAGAGGAATTTTGCATAATCTTGATTTAAAGTCCTTGGATGATCGTAAGGAATTTACATTATATTCACAACCTCTTCCTGCTCTTTTTTACTTCAGTGAAAACAAGATTTTCTTGTAGCTCTAATTCAGCAAAACACTTCGGTGTGAACTTCATTTAAGCCAAAGAGCCAAAACACTTACTTTAATAATACTTTCTCCTTTTCTCTCTTTTTTTTTTTTTTTTTTTTTAACAGTAGGTAGGGCCACTTTGTAAATGCTGTCTGCAGAAGCACACCAGCCAGGAATAAGTGTCTCTCTATGCAATAATTTCTTTAAAATACTTTTTTCTTTAAGTATGGTAATCCTATTAAAGGTTCAACTTTGCTGGTATAACTAGAAATTTCATGTCTGGTAGGAAAGGTAGTTTTATAGGTTTCATAAGCATGAGGCAAAAGTAATTGTTTTAAAAGGAACATTAAGTACAAGGTGATGTATAAATTGCCCTAGAAATGTTATATAAAAGATTTTTTTTTGAATGTGCAGCATAAAAATTATAGAGGTTAAACTTATAAGTGCAGTCTTTTTATCATAAGCATTGTAAAACTCAAAGAATTCACATGCAGTAAAACCCATTTCCCTTTTTGCCTATAATATATTTCTCCTTTATAGTATTCAGTGTAAGTGTTGGTTACCCAAAGAATGACCTTCCCAAAATAAATCATTTTTCATGCTTTTCCTTAGTCATTAATCTTTTGTTATTGTAATAAAGAGGAAATTATTGAGTTTTAGCATTTTTAATATATTTGAAATCCATGCACAGAAAAGTTAATGATAGTGGCACGTGTTTGCTGTCTACATGGTGATAAGACTAACTCAGTGATTTTTATCTTGACTTTTGCTGACTGGAGTTGATTTCTTATTAAAAGGGCAAAGATAAGTCACCTTAACTCAGCAAAAAATCAGTTTCTTATTATAGGCCTAGTAAACCTCAGTGCTGCAGAGAACGTTTTTGTATAGTATGATTTTATCTATCCAATAAACCTACACAAATGTCAAGAATTCATCCAATTTAAACTTACTGGATAAGAGAGGTCTGTTTTCCCTAATTACTTGAAAAGTACCTAGTAGTAATATGATAAGACAGCATAGGTGACTAGCCAATTACTTAGTTTAAGCTATTTACATCAATCCATATGCTATAAATTATGTCTAAACTCTCTTGCACTTCTGGAAAAGTGAATAAAATCACATAAGTTTATTCTGAATACAAGATCAGATATGGTATGCTGAGTGACACTTAAAAAGAATGAAACAGTAACCGTAGCTTATTTTCTGAAGCAAACTTGACACTAATGCTAAATTACAGCTTGGAAACATCTAGCATTTTTACCTTTATGAGAAAAGGCTTTTTACATATTTAACATAATTCTAGAGAAAATATACTGGAATTATGTATAAAGATATGTACACTGTAACCAAAGGGCATTTATATTCCCCAATAGAATACTTACAACAATTTTATTGCCATTTGGTGTCATTTTCTAACAGATATAAAATACAGCCAGTAAACAAACTAGGCTTTAGATTTAAGCTGACAGCTGTTCCTTCAGAAGCAATATTCACATATTTAATCTTAAGAATACTGAATATTTTGCAGTTGTTTGAGCAAACTGTACTTTCAGCATGTGAAGGACTACGTGCTTTTACATAGTTTTTGGATCTGATAACGACACTAAAAAACAACCTTAGAATAATATACACATTTGTTGCTTCTTTGTATTCCCTGGGCAAATCAACAAATTGTCTCATGTTCTATTCTTAATTCCATGAATTCCTTTTATATAAGCAATGTTTCTGTGAATATTGGGACCTATTTTTTTCCTGTGTGTGCATAAACAGTTGACTACAGTGCAATTTATGCATGTACCTGAGTGCATCTTTTCTGGGCTTTAACTTCATTAAGAGAATAAATTGGCCAAGTTTACTGCAAAAGCCCTACATACTGTTTTCATAAAGAGTCTCAGGGCAGTGGTCACTAAAGATTTATAGAGAAGAGAAAAGGGTCAAATTGTTCTGGCTCAGTAACTGAGGCTGGTGCACTACCTAATGGCTTCCTCATCATATGGCTTCATCATCTCACCAGACTCTGCAGAAGGAGCAGAAAAGCTCTTGCCTTTCCAAACCATAAACTGGATCAGTCAAGGTGAGTAGGTGATGACTTCTTGGCTGGGGAGAGGCTGGCCAATGGCAATTATTTGGTGCAAATTAACCCATATTAACTGGCTTCAGCAGCATTATGGCAGGTCATCCACAAACATGGCCAGTTTATGAATCAGTTTACTGAAGATCCAAAAGTAGGAATTAACAGCAGAGGTTTATCCCTCACAAGAGTGATTCAACACACAAGTAATGCATGCATGTACATACTCCTGGGCTGAACAGGCTTTGCCGCATGCTGCTCACCTAATTCTGAGATGTAATCTTGTCTCACTGAAGACAAGCAATATTTTGCAACTGCTTTCAGTGGGAAGATGATCCCTCCCAACATGCACTGAGATTCAGTTGGGAATCATAAATGAAATTCAGCTAAGAGATATTCCCATGAACACAGGCAGCCAACTCAGTAAAGCCTGCAAACTTAAAGCACTTTTGTGAGGGTCTGCAAACAAGAAGTAAACCAGACTGTTTTAAGTTATCTTTACCAGCATATATTTCTCCTTTAGTCTTATAATTCAATTAAAGATAATCTATTTAAAAAATAAAATAGTTGTCCACGAGGCTCTTATTACCCCACTGAAAAAAATGACAACAAGAAAAAGTTTTGCTGGAGAAATCTTGCATTTGTATGCTTTTCTCCTAAGTTGATCCAGCTCATATCTCATGTGACATGTAGATCGTGTCCTGAAATGGGCACATTCTATTGCTCCTTGCCCTTCTGGTGGCTAAGCCAACCAGTTTGCTGTAGACGAAGAGGACATTCACACTGTGTCTCAGACAAGGAGAAGTTATGTCTCCGTACCTTTTGGTTTTGGTTGTTGATCCTTTCAAATATGAGACTAAGTCCTTAATTTTTTTCAGTCAATTGAAGTATAGTCTTAAAATGGAAACCATGTCTATTAATTATTCATCTATTAAGACTGTCAACTACAGTGAAGGCTATGCTGCAGCATAAAACAGGATGGAAATGTAGGAGGCATCCTTGCAACATGTGGCCATTTCTCCCCTCTCTAGTTTTCTCCAAATTTCATCTGCAAGATTTCTATGAGTTTCTCTAGAAACTAACAGAGCCATGGGGAAGAAAATATATTTCCATCAAGACACCATGTCCTGCTTGTCTGTGGTAGAGGCTGTGGTGCAATAGAAGGATCAGGAAAGTGATGAGCCAGATCCACCAATGGCTTTCACTAGGACAAACGGGCTTTCTGATAACCACAAAATGATTGAAATACCTACACTGCAGCACTATTCTGTATATGCATATGCAATTTAAAATCATGCTGGCTTCTTTATTACTGGCAGAGAACATGGGGTGAGGAGCAAGGGTTACATACCTAGCCAGTAGATACACAAATATTTTATGGACATTTATTGTTCCATGGGGGCCTGAGGAGTTAGAGCAGTTTCCTTTGGAAATGCATCCATTCAGTCTGAGCCAATGTTCATGAGAAAAGTGTTGTCACATAATTGTGCTGTATAATGAACATCAGTGCTGATATTTAAGGGGTATGTTAAAGTGCTATCTTGTATTGAAATGCTTTCCTTTCAGTTCAAGCCCACTTTAAGCACACAGATTTGCTGTATTTTCAGTGATATCTGAATGACTTTATGCTACAAGGGTAGAGTCACTGACTGCTGTGGAAAGTATTTGTACTCTTAAACACTTATATTCTTTATTCATCTATCACATAGTTTTACCTGAATCAGCAGTAAAATCTCTGAAATCAAAGGATAATTGCCAATACAGCATTAAATTATTTTATCTGAATAAAAAAATAACCTTTGAAAAAGTACCTTGCAGCTACACAGATTGACAAAATGCATCAATTATATTTTTTCTCACTTTATAATTACACTGCAGTAACTGAACAATGAACTTTACGATATGGTTGATTAACCATAAGGTTACTGCTATTAAGTCACTCTCAGAAACAACAACTTGGACTTTAAGTTAAGAACAGTACTCTGCATAACATCTGATCAAGTCTAAAAATCTGACATATCTGTACAAGCTTCAATTTAAAGTATACAAGTAAACAATAGTACCTTAAGTGCAGTAAAGGGTTTCTGTTGCTTTGGTCAGCATGCTGAGCGTGTGAACCATTGGATTTGAAAGACCTTTAGGTATATATTAACCAACACCAATGGAAAGGCTTTTCCATATCATAGAATCAACCAGGTAGGAAAAGTTCTTCAACCTGTAACCTTTTTTTGCATAGAAACAAGTCTTACAAGGAGCAGCTGAGGGAACTGGGGTTGTTTAGCCTGGAGAAAATGAGGCCCAGGGAAGACCTTATTGCTCTCTACAACTACTTGAAAGCAAGCTGTAGTGAAGTGGGTATTAGTCCCTTCTCCTAGGTAACAAGTGAAATGGCCTCAAGCTGTGTCAGGGAAAGTTTAGATTGGATATTAGGAAAAATCTCTTCACAAAAAGGGTTGTCAAGCATTGGACCAGTCTTCCCAGGGAAGTGGTGGAGTTGCCATTCCTGGAGGTATTTAAAAGGTGCATAAATGTGGCACTTAAGGGCATGGTTTAGTGGCGGACTTGGCAGTGCTTCGGTTAATGGTAGGACTCAACGATCTTCAAGGGCTTTTCCAACCTAAATGATTATATGATTTATGAAATTAGTGTTCCAACATCTGAGGATTTATGGTTAAATATCCAGGTATAGTCTGACAGTATTTCCACATTTTTTTTCTCAGGTTATTGCAGCAAGAAAAATGTTGCTGTTTCTGATAGCTCACTATAGGCCCCCTTTTTGTCTTCTGTTTTGTTGACTTTGAATATCACAAAAGTGTTGCTAGGAAGCCCTGCCATGATGTTGTATCTCTGTTTGACCTCCCCTGAAGATTGTTTGATGAGAGATGAGAGAAGCAGTTTAGGACAATCTAAGATTGGACTCTCTCTTAGTGTAAAAGAATAAAACTGAAAAGTAGTAGGTGGTCAGTTTAAGTGGTACACAGCTAAGAAGAAAGAGTAGCCTGGTATGAAGAAACTTGACAAGGATGTAAAATGCACAAGACTACTTCAATGTTCAGTCACAGTTTTTCATGTGAGGTAAGGAATATCCCTTTCATTGCCTGTATCCCCTCTTCCAGAGGTAACAACACTTCCCAGCTTCACAGGATATCAA
The DNA here is from genome assembly GCA_017639245.1 of Myiopsitta monachus. Lineage (NCBI taxonomy): Eukaryota > Metazoa > Chordata > Aves > Psittaciformes > Psittacidae > Myiopsitta > Myiopsitta monachus. The sequence continues at coordinate 40,223,535 of CM029918.1, read as the reverse complement.
ATCCAGAAGTACAACAAAGATTTTAACATGTTTCATCAGACAATAAAAATATACAAAAATGCAATAGAAATTAGAGGATATTCCCATACATAAGTAAGTGTTTGTATAATTGATTACAGCTGAGCTAAATCAGGTTGAGAATAGCAAAATTCATTAAAACATTTACTGTATTACTGGAGCAATCTGCTTTTTTCATGCTAGAATTTGCATAACAGCAGCTAGACGGAACTGAAGCTCTGTTACTTCTCAGCATCTGAAATTTGATTTCTGCTTCATGTCATCTAAGCAAAATTTCTCTTATATTGGGCACTTCAGAAAGTGAAAACAGTTGGAGCCAGGACACTTGTGCAAAATGCCACCCACATGACACAAGCTGAGGATCTGACTTGAGATGTGGTAACTACTAATGAACTGAGCTGAATCTGGTGCAATGTCTTGGCTTTATAACCAGTTTCCAGTTCTATAACATCATTTCCTCCTCATGGCCACGATTTTCTTTTTTGAAGGTCTATTCTTTATTCACTCAAATCTTCTCCATGTGTCAAGAATATCATAAGAAGAAATTATTAAAAGCAACAGGCGTAAAAATCCCCATTCCACTGCTTTACTAAAGCGTTTAGAGTGAGAAAAATTAGGTGAATTCACATTTCACTTGTGTTTAAATTGTTAATCTCACTGCTCTATCTGTATTAGTGAATACATTTACAGTAACTTTTACTTTATAATATTTTGGCAGAACTGTTGGAAAAATTGTTATAAGCCTAGAAGTGGAACTGAACCATGAAAGCTAAACTGCAAACTGCTGTAAAGCTGGGTTATTAGTATGACAGGATAAAATTTCGTATACACGAAAGCTTCTAAGTGGCAATATTTTGAAAGCAAGAAGAGAGGGGTGGGGAAATGTAGTCAAAGTCATCTGTGTTCCCACTGATATTTTACTGAACGCTACTATAATAATATGTTGGGTTTGTCCGTTCCGTTTTTCAGGCATTTGGTGATTTTACTGGGGAAAGTCTCCTGCGTAATGAAATGAGCACAGCCCAGGAGCGCGTATGCAAAATGGGCAGCCTACTTCATACATCTTCATCAAGCTGAGGGAGAGGAAGACTACCACAAAGTGGAAAGGTATTATTTTCAGTTTCTGTACCTAGCTGAAAAATAATGCTGATACCTAAGCATAAAAACGTGGAAGGGGTAGGAGAAAAGAGATAATTTGAAAACTTTATTTTGGAAAGACTAATGTGTGATTAGTTAAGGTTCAAATTTCACATTTGTGTTTTCCAGTGGGTTGCCATCCTTGGGTAGTTTCATAGTGTGTTGCAAGAGTCCTGAAGGCTGAAGAGCTCTCATTTACCCAAATGCTGTCACACTTTCTGTTCAGATACTCGGTACAGTAACGCAATACAGTGATCTATTTTGAGCAAGGGTCAGCATTTAAAATATGCTGCGGGCAGGCCTACATCAGTTACTTTATATATAATAGGCATGTCCACATATATTAGTCTGAGTGTGAAAGTCCTAATCTCTCAAACTTGCACTCTGTTTTTCCTCTGTACTGAGAGCCACTGGACCCATCCCAGCACCTACAGAAGTACATGCAGAATGAAACATACCCATGTGCATCAAGTTGGTAATGAAGTTGCTGCTGATCATAGTATCAGGGTGTTTGATGACAGAGAATTATGGAACACATTGGGTGTTCTTAGACACCACTGTTATTGCAAGATACCAGTTTCCTCTCTTTCCTTACACAGGGACTTAGTGCCAAATCTGGCCTCATTGGATCCCAGCACTTAACTGAGTCCTATTGTTTTCAGTTTTCTGATGCCATCTGAGGAATAAAGTGTAGTTAAAAGCACCTTGTGTTACTTTTAAATTCACAGAAATCTTATCTGCTGACACAGAAACCTTAGAAAGTTCACATGAGCACACAAGACAGGTTTTCAAATGAAAACTAATATATTTGCTGTATGGGCTCTTGCTTCCGAATTGCTCTTTTTAAGGGAGGGAGGTCACTGATACACTGTCACCTGTTTATTTATTTGCATCATGTCTTTTTCTACATTGTTTTTTCTAATCTTCAGGAAATCACATTGTCTCCAACAAGACCTAATTCCTGCAATAATGCATAGTCCACAGAGTTTTTACGTCCTGATCCACATCCATAGAATGGTTACTGTCTGACAGGATTTATGGTTCTGAAGTCCACACCTCTGTGTGTACAGGGTTGTCTTACAAATGATCTGTTCCTAACCCTTCTGAGGCTTCAACAAGCTTTTCAGTATGGTGAGCTTACTGGACCATATAGTAGATTGGATCATGCAAATATAATTTTTTCTAATGTTGTTTTTTCCCCTTCCAAATAGTGAGAAATTCCTAGATTTCTCAGGTTTGTTTGTTCCTGCTTTTTCAGATTTGCTTGTGCCCACTAATGGTGGTGGTGGCAGTAAAAATGTTGCTGATTTGTCTTTCAAATTTCACGACTAAAATGTTGACAGTATTTTCAGTAATAGTTCAAAGCACAACACTATTGTAATTGCAAGGCTGCAAAGATGCCCAGAAGAGGAACAATGATGACTTCGTGCCACCAGTTCTGTAGCCAAGCCCCCACAGGCTGCAAAATTTACAAGATCCCAGAGAAGATCATTTTTCTGGGGTCTTAACATTGATCAGACCTGCTTCCCTAGGAGCTATAGCAGCTTACAGCATCCTGGAGGTTACCCTCATGCTTTCTTAGTAGTGTTAAATTATTGCTTATTAGTTCGAACTAGTTAGTGCCTATTATTTGGCTTCATACAAATACATCAGAAATTAAGCCGATACCCCAAGGGCAAAGACTATGAGAGACAACAGAAGGATAAATTGAGAAAGGGAACAAAGGCAAGAAAGGTGAAGTCATTTGTCCAATGCCACCGAAGTCAGAAGCAAATGCAGAAATGAAGGGCAGACTGCCAGCGCCCTGACTCTTGGTCTTCCCTGTGGTAGGATCCTTTTTGTCCTAAAAATGCAGGTGGAAAAGAGAAGAGTCTTACTGTCCTGCTATTTTGAATCATTCAAGTAGAACACTGTAATCCATTAACATAGTAACCAGTGACATTTTTCTAACATGGATGATTTCTGGTGTCCCTGTGCTCACGCTGGAATGGAAAAGCATTTTTAGATGCATTTACCTTTGCAAGATCTTTCCCGAAGTCTTGAACATTGTTGATTAATTTTGGTACTTAAATCTATGGTTCTCATCCATCTGAATAATCACTAAATGACATGCAACCTGGAGATTTAAATGTCAGTACTGAAAACAGTTTTTCTTTGGGTTTGCAAGGTAACAATTTGGTTTCTGCTTTCTGGTCTTTTTTTAATAGATTTGTGTGCATGTACATATGTGTGCTTTTATGAGTTAACCCCAGACAGAAATGCTGTTAAAAATCTGAATATCTGCAAGATGTGATGTGATTTTTGTGCGTTCTGTTGCCTCAGATATTATTTGAATGACTTCTCTCTGTTGTAACAGGAATAAATTTGCTTTTTTAATGCCTTCCCTTGCCTGTTGACACTTTAAACTATTGTACATAATTTTGAAAAACAAACCAACTGAAGAGAAACCGTCCAATCCCAGAATTTTCTGCGTATTTTTTCTACCTGAGTAGAGTTGTGCTTCTCATGAATCACCCCAGATGCTGGGGTAATGTCAATTACACCACAAAGAGTGAATTACACAAAGAGTGTAGTGGAGTCCATTTGGGCTCCACTGTGGAGGATTGCTTGTGTACCTGACTATCCTTTCTGTAAGTTAAGGTAATCTGTAACGTGATGCAGTTTCTGGGTGACAGTACCAAGAAGACAGCATGCTGTGGGCAAAATCCTCTTGGTCTTAGTTTTGTCTTTGAACACGACTGAATGTAATGGTAAAAATGCCCTTGGGCAATATTATATCCTGAGTTTTCCCACCACTGAGTTATCCTAGTCTGTTTTTGTGAGATTTCAACTCTGATGTTGGTCATATGCTATTATTTAGTCTGATGGTAAGACTGACTTTACGTGCGGAATCATCACACCTTCAGCTCTGACAGAACTATGCTGATTTTTTTAATAAAGGTGGATGTGGTCCTGAGGCTTCATTCAGGATGAAGGACTTGACTGACCACTTTTACTCCCCCAATAACACTGGCATGTCTCCACTGACTACCATCTGATCTGGGATGTTCAATTCTTCAACATCACATATTCTTAAAAATGCTAAATTCAGAGTATGCTTAAATATTAAGTAAATTTCCCTTACATTTTTGTTGAAACTGTAGCATCCTTCCTATTTAGGACATATATTATAAAAAATTGACAATTATTTTTGTCTATAATTAATATTTAAATAGCATATAAAATTATTTTAAAGTGTATTATTTATAATAATTAATATTGTCTTTAGTAATTTTGTTTACTTGCATCCTATGTGTTCTCCTGGTTGTTGGTCAACATACACTGGGTGGCATTGGCTTTGAAAGTGTTTTCTGAAGTTCACTTCTCAGCAACATCATCCATAATGCTTAGTTATAGTTGGATAGTAATTGCCTGTCTATGCAGTGTTCCTTTGCAGCAATTTTCTCCCGTGTAGCTATATATATGCAGTCATTACTGAAAAGTGTAAATAAAGAATCCTTTTAGTGGTGTAGTTTCCCTGGGTACCTACTGTGCTCTTATTATCTAAAACATACTCCCCATCTGTAGTTCTGTTCTATTAAAAGATAAAGACATAAGTATGAATTAAAAATTAAAATGTATATTGTAGATTGGAGAGTAAGGTCTATTAGAATATATCTGGTGCTAAGCTCATAGTACAGTAGATAGATTATACTGAGCACCAGTTAAGCAAGGGGATGAAAAATGAGTGATTTTCATCATTCAGTTAAATATAGTGCTAAGTGGTATGTGCTAGCATTAAAAGTAAATTACTTAGCACTTCACCAATCACAGCATGAGAGCATTCCATTGGAAGCAGTATTACTAGTGATGCTCAGTCCTCAGTTTTATTAGATAAATCAGCTGTTAATGCTTAAGGAAGCAGTTGAAGACATTGCTATGATAATAAAAAGATTCAAAATGTAAAAATAAAGAGAAGCAGTACCTCATTTTAATTAAATGCCCTAAGAAAACCTCCCTCTCTCTTAACAACAAAAGTCCAAAGTGCTGGTAGATCGATAATATTTGTATCTTCTGTACCTTCTTCAGGCTTCTTTTCTTACTAGTGAATATGACCTTTCTACTTTTTTTCTTCTTCTTCTTTATAATGACATCTTTTTTCCTCATAAATCTGCTGCCATGTCATTGAACATTTTGATGAGCTTTTCTGATTCCCTCTTATATCTCCTTGATAGGATATTATTATGAAGTAATCTAGAGATGGGGAGCCTGATTCTCAGCACAGATACCTTTTAGCTGCTCAGTGAAAGATGATGGAGATGTGAGAATTCACACTAGAAGAGGTTCTGACACTGAGAGCTACCTTTATATCACATTGCAATATTATTTTCTCCACAGCAAAAGGTATTGGGAGACAGTCAAATCTGCTGGTTGAGCACACAGAAACTATGAGAAGTCATAAACCTTTCTGAGTCTCAGGTCATTTCTAAGCCTTCTCCTCCTCTTAAACAGGAGTCACCTGGCAGGAGCCACACAGCAAAAGTACTGGTAATGACACATAGAGGAAATGGCCCAAAGTATGAGCCACAGGTGCATCTTCTCCAGCAACATAAAACATTAGAAAGACAAAAAAATTACAGCTCAGGTATCAAAATTACAAGATTAAGGATACTGTGCACAAAGCTATCTTGAGTCCTTCATTTTTCCCCTAGTGTCATACCTTGGGGAATCCTATTTGGAGTTTTCTTTTATGGCTAGGTTTGAAGTTGTTTTCTTTATAGAGTGTATTGGGTCTGGCTGAGATGGAATTAATTTTCCCCATAGCAGCCCTCATAGTGCTGAGCTTCATACTGGTATCTTGAAAAGTGCTGATAGCATACCAGTAGGCTGAGGATGGGCAAGATCTTGGGAAGGAGCATAGCCAGGTCAGCTGATCCAAACTGATCAAAGGGGTATTCCATACCATGTGGTATCTGCCCAGCAATAAAAGCTAAAAGAAAGGAGAAGGAAGAGGCGACATTCATTATTTACATTTGTCTTCTGGAGCAACCGCTATGCGTAGCCCTATTTCCCAGAAAGTGGCTGGACATCACCTGCTGATAGAAAGTAGAGAATAAAATATTTTGTTTTCCTTTTTTTCCACACGTGACCTTTACTTTCTCTTTATTAAATTGTCTTTCTCTTGACCCATGAGGGTTTTTTCCATCTTATTTTCTCTCCCCTGTCCTGCTGAGCAGGGGAGTGATGGAGCAGCTTGGTGGGCACCTGGTGTCCAGTCAGGGTCAACCCACCAGATAAAGATAAAAGGGTAGGAAGTGAGGGAACAAACTAAAAAGATGAAAACCAAGAATCTCCTGTCAGCACATAACTGCAGAAACTCATACATGGAATAAAATACCGCCTCTTCTGGGATTCACTGTAAAAATGACAATTGGTTGCATTCTGTGGTCAGGAGAAGAAGGATAAGGGCAGTCAACTTAAATTTCTTGCAAATAGTATTTCTTTCTGGTTTTTTGGAGACAGGGCAAACAACCATACCCAAGGGATAAACTATATATAGTTAATCAATTTTCGGTACAAAGGTTGGCTGAGATGTTTTGGGTTTTCTTCTGGCCCTGCACTTCTGGGATTCTGTGAAAATTATGAGATCTGCCCCAAACAAGTAGCTTCCATTTGTTCTTCACTTATGTTTCACTCATTTTTAACTTGTGCTTAATACTTCAGTGACATCAGTGTAGCCCTATACAGGAGAAGTCTTTCCACTGATAGTGTAGGATGATAATGTTGGACCTGAAATAAATATTTTGTGAAATCCTGATTGATTTCAAAATGTTTCCCTGTGAAAAAAATTGTCAGTCTTTTATAATATGTGTCCTAAAACAAAGCATTTCAACAATACTTCTTTTGGTACAGCAGATTTTCATTCTCATTTCCCTATCATCTGCTACTTAGGTATGCACTCGGAAGATCTTTTTTTTTTTCTAATCTTGTTTTACAAGACCTTTATTCGAAGTACTTCCTTAAACCTTAAAAGAATACACATTGTTTTTGGTACCAATATAACCTTTTCTCCTTAAAATATTGAAGGACGTGATATTTAACTTAGTTTTCAAAATATAGAATTCATTTTTTCATTTTCTTAGCTGACATGTAATGGTTCTGATGCATCTTTTCTGGGTATGGCAATCCTGTCATATACACTAATATGAAATAATGACACAAGGTTGACCTAACTAGACATAATAGGGCGTATTTCTAAAACATTCTCTATGTGAGGTATATGCACAGATCTTGCTACTTGTTAATGAAATTAGAGAAGTTCCTCATCTACACTACAACACATATTTACAACAGCCTCTACACCAAAGGTGCAGAGTCCTGACATAATAAAATTATAAAAATAAAAAAGAAAGAACTCCACACAATTTGTTTCAGGCAAATTTTAGACATTCACCCAATGAAAAACATAATTTGGAGCATTATGTTCCGTCTAAAACCAGTGCATGAATTTGTATGTATGTGTGTGCTCAAATGTATAAAATGATAGCAGGACAGGTTTCAGCGGCAAAGCAAACCTCTTCAGAGGTTTATCTGATGTCTATTTTGCTTAAGTCTTTAGTGCCTATTTTTGAGTTAAATATCGGTATTTGAAGGCTTTTGTTTTGTTTTGTTTTTCTCACAAATATTATCTGGGAAAATATTAGAGAATCTGTAACATATTGCAGAATGTATGTTACCTTTTCATGTAATCATTCAAGTTAGAAATGGAAAAAATCTGACTTTTTTAATGGTCTCATCCCATGACGATTTTTCTTTAACAGGTGGTGAATATGAATTGGTTACAGCCTTCTCTTTGCCATTCTCCTCCCCCGACCAAGCATTCCCATTTAGAATCACTTGCATTTTGGCTTAAAAAATTACATAGGCACTGGAAAACTGACCACATTGCACTAACCTACTAACAATTCTTTAAGCGTTGGCTTTTCTCTGTGAAGCAGAGGAACTTCATTCAGGAGCACATTTCACTCAAGGCTGGGTCTGTACTTATAAGCAAATGTCTTGTCTGTGCTCCTCTGACAGCCAAAAATTTTACAAGAAATGTTGAAAGAGTTGGTGTAGGCACAACTTGGTCCAGAAAGAAAAAAGCGAGGCCAGATTGACAGCTGTGTCATTCAGGTTTCTAATTTTTAGCTTTCCTCTTGTACCCTTGCTATTGTTGCGGACACAAGCTCTCCTTTGAGCACAGCTGTGCACATGTAAACATAATCTGCAGCTGATTTTTCATGCAAGAGAAGCTCCCATGGGAGCTCTCCCTCACCCATTTTGGGATGTACAGCAAATACCTTCTGTTCCCGGCATTTTACCCAAAACAGGTGACAGATCATTTGCATGAACAACTCTGCTAGTAGCTCTTTGAGAGAAGGCTGATGAGGACAGGTGAGGCTGATATTGTTATTCCTTCTTCCAGCAAAGCTGCAACTGAAGTGAATTTCTGTTCTGTGTGTGTCTGTCTGGTTTAAAAGTTCAATTGAAAGTCCTGTATCTCTTATTTGACTACAAATGTCACAAGCGGCAAGGCACATCTTTGGGGTGAGAGTCCTTAAAGACAGCTAAGTGGCTGGGGATGAAACATGAATTTTAATACTAATTTTAGACTGAGATAAAAAAAAACTCACAAGAAATGTATGCTGTGAGAATACAACACTAGGAGACTACATATACATCAGCAGTAGTACAAGACAGCAGGAATACATCTGTACAGGAACAAAGCTGGTGCTGAAGGTCTGGCATCTATGGTTGGGGGGTCTACTTCAGTCTAGTTGCAATCTGGTCCTGTGGACTTAATGCCCATTAGGCACTGGAGTAAAATAGGTTGATTTCTGTAAGAAACTGTCAGGAATAAATTGGAAAAACATTCCAACATAGTTTCAACTGAGGAACACAGTAAAAATGTCCCAGTACTGCCACAGTGTGAAGCACAGTAAGTGGGCCATTGGGAAGATTTGCCCTGAAAAGTCATCTAAGACACTAATGTAGAAATGTCCAAAGTTACCCATGCCACTTGCTTTGTGAGCAGGCAAGACGCAAAATGTCAGTCTAATGGGATCAAAGGTGATGGTTGTCCACTAAGGTTACCTTCTCAGATCTGTAGTGGCTTATGTTCCCAGCGCTACTAGGGTTGTCAGCAAAGTCATTAAGTACCTATATATTTTAAAATTCATAAATAATCCTACCAAGGTATCAGATTTCTCTCTAATATTGCCATATCACTGGTAATATGTGCCCTCTTTTAGTGATATATGGGGAAGATAAATGGAGCATTAGCTCTATTTAGTTCAAAGTTTCGTCTATCCAGGTATATGACAACCATATGTTAGGTAAGAATGTGTGAAAAATATGTTTTATTTTTAACCTCATAAATATATTTTCAAAAATTAAAAAAATCAGCTCTATGTTTTTTTCTTATTGTTGTTCTTTCAATGATATACTCTGCTGCTGCCATTTTCATAATTCCTTTTGTCTGATCTGAGGGAGAAATTCAATCCATGCTTAATCTGCAGCTCATGTACTTTGGGATAGAAAATAGCACTAAAATGAAAGTTGCCAACTAACTTCAAATTTAGCAACACTGAAGAAAGAATGGAATCATTTGCATCCCCCTTGAACACAATGGATATTACTCTAAAAAATACAAATAAGGTATCGGTTACGCCCTTGGCATTCTGTAGTACCCTTGCCAGCCGCTTTATGTGGCTGTGCCTGATGACATCCTGTGCTGTGGATGGGGAGTCCCATTCACTCTGCAGGAAGCAGCCTTCTGCTGCCCACTCAGATGGGGCCTAAGCAGTCCTAGCTGTTGTATTCCCCAATTAGAGAAAACAAAAAGATGCTGTTTCAAGCGAAGTACCCAATTGGAGGACTTCTCAAAGATTCTGATCAGATGGGACCTGAATGAGTAAAAGGGCCTCATAGAAGGTCAGAGCTTTGTCAGCAAAGGCTACAGTGTTTTTACTGGCTTTACAATGTTCCTGGAAAGGGGAGTGATTTGCCTGGATAATTAGGTCAGGACTGTAATAGTTTGGCTTCCTTTTATCCTTGTTATATGGATAACTCAGATTTATTTTTCCTCCTCCACAGAGTCAGCAGTACAATTTCAAAATTGACACAGTGCTTATCAGAAGTTAGTAATTGGACAGTGGAACCCATTTGTTTGATAAAACTGAACTGTTCATTTTTGGTTTCTAAAAGCTAATAGGCATTGTTCCTTCTTTGACATTTGATTTTAATGGCTGTAATGTTGCTCCTGTCTCAACAGCTATGTGTCTGGGCGTTTTCCTTGACTCCATGCTTTCTCTGCAGGCTGCAGTAGACTGTTTTTAACTCTTTAGCTTCTGGCATCTGCAGTAGTTTTCTCACTCCTCCAAATGCTGCTGTATCCCATGGAACTGTCAAAGGCAAAGTGCTGAGACTCAGTGGTGAATTCAAGTTGAAGGTAGAGGTGCAGTTTTTGCCACACCTGTACTGCTCTAGTTGGTTCAGAAATAGTATAATCTTAAAAAATCTTCATTATAGCTTTGTGTCAGCGACATCCTATGAAAGTCAGTGGGATGAGACAAAACTTAGATGAAAAAGGATGTGTAAAACTCCTCTGACTGTACCATTTGCTGCTGATGGACTTCTCTGAGGTACCACTTTTGTAACTATTGTACTTCCTCATTGCAGCTCCTTTTTCTTCGGCCTTCAAGCAGAATCAATTCATGAACTACTCAACACTGCTTTAAGGCTCTTTTTATGAGACTAGCCTAATCTACATATGGCATTGTCCTTACTTTACAGTCTTTTAATTGGCTACAAGCAGCTTACCATATTGATTGAAAAATTCTTCTTGTTCCATTTAGAGCTATAGCTAATTATGATCTTTCTCCCCTCCTTGTCTTCTTGATTTGTAGTTCACATCTTCTCCGGAGCTCCCTCCTTTCTTTTTCAGCCCACAGTCTTCTCTAAGAGAATTTATTCCCACCCCAGTTTCATAAAACCTCATGTTTAAGCTGCTGCTGTTATCAAGGTACTGAATAAAACAGACATGGGCCTGGATGGCAAATTCTGCTTTCCAAATACACTGGGCAGCTCTTGATGAAATTATTATGTTAGATAAGATTGGCTGTTTAGAGAGTATTTCAATAGTGAAATAGAAAATGTAAATAAATAAATAAAAAAATTGACCTAAGTATTTTGTGTAGCTTTATGGGGGCTAAGGTCAGCTAAAAATTCAGTCAGTAAATAAAATGCATATTTATTTACAGTTAAGTACAATAGAGCACTTACTGAAAGGGCTGTTAAAAACAACAGTTGTCACTTTTGATAACTGTAAATATGTAGCATAGTTAATTCATTAACTAATTATTATGGAAGGAATACCAGAAGGAAATGCTATGATGAAGTGTTATTTTCCAAAAATCTGACTGTAGTAATTTCTTCAACATTATGATCTAATGATCCATGAACTTCTAACTCCTGCAAAAAGAAAGTGATAAATATTGCAGAATATCCACCTTATTTTTAAGACTGGTGTGTCACATTGCCCAACAATCCTCACTGCTGATGTAATCAACAGGAAATCTGTCTAAACAAGGACGATGTGAATTGGCATACTACACTTGTGTCATGACGAAAGCTGATTGAAAAAATTCTACTTGACACCCCGTATCACAAACTGGGGACAGGAATTTTAACCTAACTCATGAACTCAAAGGAAAGTTATTTCAAGATCTGGAAAATGTTGCCATCAATCTCTTTGGAGGAAAGAGTGTAAATTATTTTTATCATTCCATGTCTTTAATATTTCCTTCTCTTATGTCTTATTTTACACATTTAATTCAAATAACAGCAAATGTGTCCTGGCTGAATGTCGTATATATATTGTATATAATAGAGCTATGATTAACAGTATGAATAATTACCACTTGCAACTAAACAATTCAGATTGATAGTTTCATTAACAAAACAACATGGGGTCATTATAAGGTTCTGGTCGCTGCCCCCAGTCTTAGAAAAAAATATAGTTCTCTGAACCACCAATCTGATCTGATGATAAAATATCCCAAGTAGGCTCACATTAAGCTGGATAATATGCAGGCTGCTTGATTTGTATTGAATATGTGTCTGGTGGCTGGAACCCACTTTAATGAACTAGCCCACAAATCACAGCTTAATGGGAATCTACTTATACATATTGCTTAATTAAAAGTTGTGAGCTTATTAACATGTGTCTTTGGCACTGAGCTTTGGGGATGTAATCTCTGTGCAAATAAGTCTAGGTTGTAAAAGTTTTATAGATTGACAATGATATTAAATTCCATACCTTAATAACCCATCATTTTCTCAAAGCACGGCTCCTATTCTGTATTTATTCAAAGCTGTGACAAATTATTTGTTTGTAATCCTTTACAGTGTGGGAGATTCATGTTCTTGTTTTATCTCAGAAAGCTAGTGCTGCTGATGTTTCATTACTTCTGTCTAGTTTTTTGGGTGTTGCTAGCTATTCTGGCTGGCATGCAGTCTCAGAGACTTTTTTTTATTATTACAGAGACACCCCATGGCACAACACCATTAGTTAGGATTGTGCCAGTGTTTCCATTATAAACCTCTGTTTTCATGGGTTTATAACTCTACTGTAAAAATCTGCTTCAGGCTCAAACTTGGACTAGAAGTTCTGAGAGTAGGAGAAAACATTTTTTAACAATTAGAATAAAAATCTGCAGTATGTTGCTCTTTACTTGGTTACATGACTTTCTTCATTTCTGTATAACTAGTTTCAGATATACTTCCGTCCAATTGCATTTTTTTTCTTGCTTTACGTGACATCTTGGCTGGACTGTTTTTCCATCTCAGCTAATTCCACTTAATGCTTGTTATTGCTTTAATTTTACTCAAAAGAGAATAAATTATATAAATCAGTCTCTTATAAGACTTTAAAAATGCCTTCTGAATGCAGCAGCTCGTCTTGCTTTATGGAAATATTTAAGTTATTTTACCCTATTTGGCAACTCCCCTTAGAGACTTCGCAATAAGATGGTGCTACAGGGGAGATATAAGGCAGAGAATTCATAAACGGAGATAGAGAGATGAGCTTTTAGAGGTTGTTTCAAGTCACAGATTCCAGTGGGTTTTATGAATATCACACACACTATAGCTATCCTTCCAGAAGAGAATCACACATTTTCACATTACACCCTCTGAATCACAGCTCTATTCCCATTAGTTTTGATGGCTTCCTCTTCAAGAACTCCGCTGTCCTAGGCTCAGCAGTAGCAGTCATTTTTCTCCTTCTTAGTAGCTGGTGCAGTGCTGTGTTTTTGACTTTCGGCCTGGGAACAACGTTAATAACACTGATGTTTTTAGTTGCTGCTCGGTAATGTTTGGTTTGACCAAGGACTTTCTGAGTCTCATGCTCTGCCAGGGAGGAGGGGAAGCTGGGAGGAAGAAGAGACAGGACTCCTGACCCAGACTAACCAAAGAGGTATTCCATACCACAGCACGTCCTGCCCACTATATGTACTGGGGGCAGTTACCTGGAAGGGTTAGATCACTGCTCAGGTTGGGCTGGGTATCGATCGGTGGGTGGTGAGCAGTTATATTCTCTCCCCTTGTTATTTCCCTTGTCATTATTATTATTATTAGTGGTCACTAGCAGTGATTTGTGTTACACCTTAGTTACTGGACTGTACTTATCTCAACCTGTGGAAGTAACATTCTTTCGATTTTCTTCCCCATCCCTCCGGGAGTGGAGAGGGGAGAGGAAGGGGTGTGTGTGTGTGACAGAGAGAGAGACTGGGTGTTTTTTTCTGAGTTACGGCTGAGTTTAACCATGACATCCGCTTAAGGAAAGGACTATTAGCTGTGGTTATTCCTCGTCCCTTCATGCCTTATCCCCCATCCGCTGCCTTAACGTTGCACCAAAGATCAGTTGGTTTTCCTCAGCCAACCTTTTTGCTAAAGAGGGTTAGAAATTCAAACAGATGTACTTGTTCATATAAAATTGTCTTCACTGCCAGTATCAGGTCACTGAGTAAGTGCAAATGAAACCAGCTCTTCTTAAAGGACTTGAGTGTGAGAGGTGAGGACTTGACACTCTATGAAGGACTTGAACGTGGGAGGTGACCATCAGTCTGAGGGGAACTACACTAAACAGCATGGTGTTTACCAGAGATCTATACAGTTGTTCTACCCTTTAGGAGATAGGAGGATGTGTACTATGGCTTTGTCTCTGTGCTTTACTATCAAGTAATCCCTGAAAAGTATATCTAGGGGGCAAAGGGGAATGGTTGTTCAAACAAACATGCAGACTGGCAGAATTCTGCTGCGGCAGATCCATCAGATGTGGTACAGGCAGTCTGAGACCTGTGCATCTGAGTCCGGCCTGAAGTTTTCCTGCAGCAGCATAAATACTGAGCAGCACTATGACATCTTTTCCATGGTGTGCTGTCACCAAACCAGGATGATTACCTGTCTGCGGAGACTGACACTGTGACACAGAGCACAGCCTCACATCTGAGATGCCTTACGAGAAGGCATCTCTTCCAGATGTGCTAGAACTTTTTTTCAGTCACTGTCTGTCATGGTACACAAACACTCTTGTGTTTCCTAAAGGTTTGGGCTGAAAGCTTTCAGTTAGATCATTACCAGAAGCCTACTACTAAGTGAGTGTTTTGTTGAGGAAAAGGAGGGAAAGAAGGGTTTATTTATTTCTGCAAAGGGCTCCTGAGTGGCCTGGATCTAGTTTCTAGCCCAGTCCTTGGTATCAAGCTGAATGCCACAATAGGTCCCCTCACAACAAATTGAGGTCCAGCAGCCAGTGGAGCTGGACTAGGCTGTGATATTTCACAATCCTGATTTGTACAGAACCTGACAGAACACGGGTTCCTGCATCATTTTTTACAGTGAGCATCATGTAACAATGAAGTACTAATCACAGGCGACTAACAACTAGATACTTCTTCCTAGAATAGGATGCAGATGAATATGTCATAGTTGAAGTGAAGATGTAAGTATTGTTTTCAGTATATATGTTAAAACAAACTGTGTAAGTACTCTGTACTCACAGCAGTTAGCATAACTGCATATGACAACTGAATAAGCTAAGCTATAATAAAATATCTGTGAAAGATTTTGTTTTGGAAGCCCGCAAATTTTGAGCCCTGTACGTGGACTGCTTTTATTCCAGTTGCTTCATTTTTGCATTCATTGGCAGTTCTGACAGTTTAATTATTTCAGTTTGGCACAAAACTCAATTATTCTGAACAACTGATTAGAAAAAGATCAAGTCAGATGTGGTTTTGTTTTCAGACTTCACAACTGCACTGCAAAAAGGAATTTTGAAGCAAATTGTTGCTTCAACCTGATTTGTCAAAATGTTTAATTAAAAAATGAAGGTACTGACAGCTGAATGTTCTTGAAGGAAATTATTTTTACAAGAAGTTCAGCAACACTTCCATATTTTCATACGTTTTTGTCTGACAAAAATTTTCCCTGCTTTAATACCAAAGGCATACTCTTAGGACCTGTCTCAAGAAAGCAATGAAATACCACTGAAGTCTGTGGAACTTGAGGAAGTATTTAAAGTCTTGAACATGCTAAGTTTCTGGCCTGATTCCATCTGAACCTCATGCTTTAGAAATCTACTCCGTCTTAATTAATTTGATTAAGTAGCGTTTTGTCTGAGACACCCTCCATTTTGAAGAAAAGGAAAGTAAGAGCTGTTGGCAGTTAGACTAATGAGAAAATGATAATTTCTCTAATACCCTGCCAGGGTCCAGTAAAATACTACTTGCATTAAAATAAAAGTTATATTTCCCTAATCTTTCAGAGATGTGTGATTCTTTCAAACTTATATTAAAATCAAAGACTTATTACTGTCCCAAGCTTCAGCCCATTAGTTCTAAGAGGTATGTTTGAATTCCAGGGAAGAAAAAGAAGAATTAAGTACAAATCTGTCTTACACGCTTTTGTATTGTATCCTTTCCACTTTTATTTTTCTTTTAGTAGTAAAGATTAACTTATGTATGCCTTTTGAATACCCTCACTCATTAGGCAGCCAAGTATTGTATTAGAAGCAATGTTTACAAGTTATTTTTACCGAGGTAAGAAACCCAGAGACAATAACCCCAGCCCTCGCTGTGTAATACAGACAGCTGAGCAATTAACCTTGAGATGAGCACCCCCGCTTAGTTGCACTTCTCATACACATACTGGTTGTGAGGAAGGCTCGCAAAAGGCATCCAGAGAGACAGTAAAATCAATGTCAGAGTGCTAGGAGTACAAGGGACAGCCAGCAATGGTGGCACCATATGGGAAGTGTCCAGCAGTGTGCTGCTTCTGGAGACAGCCAAACCTTATCCTCTCACGCTGCCATGCTCAGTGGCTCACCGAAGTGTTCAAGGAATGTGTGCTTGTCCCACAGAGGGAGTATCCTTGTGCTGTAGCATCTAGGGCATAAGTAACCACAATGGGCAAGACCTGAGTAAAAACCAATTATTAGTGTGGCTGACTTAGGCAGGCGATTCTCTGTTGCTGCTCCTTCTGTGCTTCAGCAGCTGAACACAAAGCGACATGCCAAGGCCAAAGGAAAAGCAAGACCTAAACAAGGATCACAGACACTCCTTAGCCTTTACACATCACACGTAGACAAACAAGGACAAGCTGAAGTCATTAACTCCACGCTATTCAAGTCATCTGTGTATGTGACTCAAACTCTCCTTAATACAGTGTACAAGCATACTTTCTCAAAGCTCTAATTGATATGCAGACAGAACTTTTTTCATATTAATGGAATTCGCAGCTAATCTTCAGGGAAAAAAATCAGCATTTTTATGTGAAATTAAGTGTATATTGCTTAGTCAAGGCTTTTCTGCCTTAACTCACTAAGTATTCATGCTGGTTCTTTTTCAAAAGTCCGTTTGTTTCAAAACAGCTAATAATTTTCACACAGTTACAGCTAATTATCAATGAAAAACTAATGGGGCTGTTCATGACATAGTACAAGAAGTAGAAGTATTTCTGTTATGATAGACATTTTTGATGATATACAAATTTTTTGCGCTTGTCTTCCATATTGTAGGTGTCTGAGGAACAAATTATGTCTTATCTGCTACCTCAGAATGCCATTGAGCAAAATTCCATTTTCCACCAAAAAAAGCCTCTGAGTACCCCAGTGCTTCACAGAAAGATGAGTCAAATCCTTCCTTCATGAGTACCACACCAGTTTTCGGCCCAGACACTGGACCTTACAGAAAAAATGCTATGCAATCCAGACTACAGCACCATGAATGTAACTAGAAGAATAATAAGGCAAAGAGAGGTGAGACCTAGAGAAGCACGAGCAGGTGGGCAGCTGGCCTTAAGGACAAAAAGTTGGCTTTGACCTTGGCTGAAGTTTGCAGAGTGCAAAATATGGAAGCAGTTATTTTAATGTACAGAGAAACCCTGCTCCCTCCTAAGTCAGCTGGAATGTTGCCCACCTATGTCAAGGAGCTGGCACTAATGCTACACCCGAAGGACTATATAGTGACGAAACAAAAGGGGTATGACGATATTGTAGGACATGATTCCTTTCACTTCATTCAGGCAAATAATCAGCAATTATTCAGGCAGTGAAGGCAGAGTTTAATTTCTTATGTAATTAAGACAAACAAGATAGGGCTGCTGTTGTAATGCTCTGAGAAATGCAACTTGTGCTAATAGCTCCCACGCAAAAAAGAGAGACAGAGAATAATGATTCTCTGGATTTTTGAGTTCCTGGATAAAAAATGAGATCTTATTTGTATTACCTAAACTTCTTGAGGTTACTGAGCAGGAATTAGAGGAATAATAGGTAAACTTTCATTTATTCAATCATGGCCTCAGGAAGTCAGTGTAACGAAGAGATATATGAAAATGTTAAATCGTTTAAAAACAATAAAAAAAGAAATTTATTCTGAACTTAAATAAAATTATAAAAAAAAAATCAGAGTATCCAGTTTCAAAGTAAATCCACATACCCATCTGGGCATATCTAAAACACTCATTGAAGGATTTGCATTATAATGCTGATGATTTCATTGTTCATTCTGGCCTTTCATGAACATATCCAGAAATTAAAGGGCTCTTTATTCATCATTTAAGTACAGCTGAAGTGTTGCTAGTACAGGCATTTCTGTCATGTAATACTAATCTATGTACCCCTGAAGGTGGGATGATCATTGATTCTCTCTGTGCTAGAACACTCTGGACCATGACGTTAAGTAGGGGGAGAACTGTATGTCCTATTTCTGAGAGATGAGACAAAAATACCAGTATTTTGCATTGTCTGCTGGATAATTATTTATCAGTAAAAGCACCTAGAACCTGACTCAGTATCCATAGAAGACAAAAGAAATATTCCAGTTAGCTTCAGCTGGGTCTTTTGTGCTCTTGGGCTAGATTTTATCAACTGAAACCCATGAGAGATATTTCTGCTGCCATAGCTCCCTTCTGAAGCAACTACCCAAAATCAACTGCTACATAAATATTTGAGTGAGAAAACTATAACCGAATCTTTATGTTACAGTTGTAGTATTTGCTGTGTTCAAAGCCAATCTAAAATATACAGTATGCAAAATAGAGGTCCATATTTGCAAACATGGCGAGTGGCTTCTGGGGTGCTCTGTTTAGAGTACTAAAAGGTGCTGAAATTCTGAGATAATCAGACTCATAGGCACTTTTTGAAAACTGCAAGTACTTGTTAGAAAACACTTATACATAGCCATAGTTAGGAAGTGAACCAAAGCTGCCGAGCCCTGTGGAAAAGTTAGGTCTTGTTGTTTTCATTATTCTTAGTTTGAAGGCTATTTAAAATAGTGGAATAATTTCTTGCCTGCTTATTAGACTAAGGATTGAAAAAAAATATATTTAGGAATACCTAGAATTGAATCCTCTGAATTAACCTTTCTAAAAGCAAATATGCATACTTGAGTCAGTATTTTGTTCTTTACAATCTTGGAAGTGCCAAGTATAGGGAAAAGAGGCATTTTCTTTTTTTCTTTTTTTCTTTTTATATTTGAGCTCAGTTGTGAGACAGAAGTCTAGGCATTCTCACATCTGATTTTCATGGGATTTCTTATCTAACAGTGTAGAATCAGAAGGATTGAATAAGCATCTTAACATCTGAGATTTGCTAATTGCTGGCTATAATAAGCACCTGATGCTCTAAGATAACAAGACCCCTTTTCACCCTTCCCTTGGGAGGGCATATTATGTTGTGTTTCTTCATGCTAAATAGAAGACAAAGAGTGACTACTGGTGCCAGAAGAAATAAAATCAAGATATCTCCCAATAACTTGAGAGCCAATATATGTCACTGCTCCAGCTCCCTCTGCTCTTGACATTGTTTAAGGAGTTCTGTGTGAACCCACCTGGGAATGACAGAGACAGACAGCAATCAAGGCAGTCCTTCTTGAAGAAGCAACTGTAAATCTGACAGAGAATGAGTTTATTTACTCCTTTGCTTCCTCAGACCTTCACAAAGCCACTGGGAATTATGCCAGGATGGATATATGAATATGGCCACTGTGAACTCTATTTACTGGAAGAAATTTCTTATACTTCTTATTGCACACAACCAGGAAATGAAAATTCCTTGGGAACATGCAATATAAGGGATTTTACCTCTAGTCATCTTAAAATGTAATAAACCCAACACTTTATGATAAGAAGGAACTTATATTTAGGCAATGAGTTTCACTTAACACTGCTGACTGCATTTCTGCACATGGGATCTGAAAACAGCTGCTTTGTGAGAAAGCAAAGCCTGCAACGGATAAAGATTGTAAGGTCTTCCACAGGCTGCATTTTACCCCTTCTTAACTTGTGGGATCAGCTGTGCTTTACAGACAAAATCCCTCCTGCCTTCCTTAACTCTGCATACATATTTGACAATAGAGGTCTTACTTTAAGAATTATTAGCACTGGAATGAATCTCATTGCTGTTCACAAATGCTGATAAGATTGCATATGTCTTTCACTTATTAACCTTCTCAAATGTGACTGTATTCAGCAACACTGATCATCATCAGATGTAAACCATTAAGTAATTCATTATATTAGGCAATGACCAGCTGCAGATTCTGAGACTTCAAGCAACAGACATTAGATTTATACAGGGGGATACAGGCAGAGCAAACCGTCTTGCTTCTATGCCAGCCTGCAGGAGCAACTCATTTCCAGTCTAGAAGCAGCGGAGTCACAGTGCTAGGTCCATGCTGGCATAGATAAATATACTGTGGTGTTGACTCTGCCATTCTTTCTCCATTCAGTACTATATTTGCATAAGGACTGATCTCACAGTAAATCACTGCTCAGTCTGAGGATGGGTGGGATCATATACCTGCATATGTTAAGCTCCAGGAACACTGCCTTATTTATGCCTTTGCCTGCAGATATTTATTTGGTTAACTTTTTTTTTTTTTGGTGAAGTTATTCTAGCTCCTAGGCTTTGTACCGCTTAGCACACAGGTGTTTTCTGCCCCTTGCTGTATTGATGGGAGGACACTTTCTTTTTTCAACAGTTTTTGAACAGTATTTCCACTAATATTTTAGCTTGCAGCACTGGGATGAAAAGCACTCAAAAATGTGGTATGGATATTACTGTGTGGCTTTGGTTTCTACATATTTAAGCCTTGGTTAAGACTGTACATATGAGCTGCTGAAACAGTTTCCAACTGCTCCTTGGGGTTTGGCTATTGACTTCTGTATGTCAAGCTTTCAAATCATGTGCAAAGTGAAATTCATTACAAATTTATCGATACTGTCACAATTTTAAATTTTCAGTTTTCTTAGCAAAAGCAGTGTGTTCAAGCAACAGCAATGTCAGTGAATTTCTGGGAGAGAAGAAAGGAAAAATTCATACATTCAATGCAATAACTACTATAGATCTTAAAAACTTGATATCAGAAAAAACTGAAATGCTTCCAAGAAGATAATATCTGATTTCTTCCATTCTAAAAACACAGGCAAATCCCATGCTAAGTATTTTTTCTCTCAGGTCAGTGCTTCTTTCTTTCTCTGGTTCTTCCCTTAACTCCCTTTTTACTCTTTTGGTATTTCTCTACCTTTACACAGGCTCCTGTCCTCAATCCCTTTTATGCTTATTTCTGAGTACTGTCAGCACAAGCACAAATTCAGCTCCTTTTGCTCTGCTGCTGATTCCCATCACTTCCTTGCTCTTTAGACCTGCTTCCTCCTACCCTAAAATACCACTTCCCCTCACTCTCTGCTGTCTCTGAAGTGCCTCAGATCTGCTCTGAAGACCACACAGCTTACAGTCTCTTCGTTTTCCCTGTGCAACCTCTCCCTCCTCTGCCTCACTCCACCACTGCCTGGCCTTCAGGACAGCGTGGCTCTCCTACCTGAGCCTTGCAGCTAAGTCACATCCCTGCCTTTACAACTCTCCATCTCTTTGTGAATGAGCCAGTTTCTCAGAGTCCCTCCAAAGTGACCCAACCACCTTGGTAAACTGCTGGAAGGCCACCCCAAAGAGAAGTCTGTTTGTCCATTGCTTTGACTCCTCTCAGACTGCAACTGCAGCAAGCAGTTGTATTGGCTTCCACATACCACAATCCCTTTTTTTGCGCTGCTTGAAAGCCCTGATGCTTTTCTTAAAATTCCTTCACAACTCTGCCTCATGACTCTCTTTTCAATTCCTCCTTCAAGCTCCTTTTATACTGTGCTTAAAAAAAAATGTACTGGGGTCTACAGTGTGCTCAGTAAGAGTCTGAGATGAATTTACTGTTATTCTGCAAAAGAAAAAATAAAATAATAATAAAAAAAATCTGTTTTCCTGAGTCTGCCTGCCTGACTTTATCTCTTGTGTCTATCTGTTACAATCAGAGTGCACATGCAAGTTTTCTGAGGCAGAGGCTATAGGGCTGTACCACTTTCCTGTGAATATATATCCTCCAGCAGAAAAGCCTGATCCTGGGAAATGCTGAGCCAGCAAGAGAAGGTGTTTGGTTTGGGTAAAGGTATTTGCTGTTCTGTCATTTCTGGAGAGTCTTATGGTTTTCTTTCTTTCCTTTACATTGTTTTCATTTACTCATGTGGCTAAGAATGGCTTTAAACAGCAGTGATGGATCCTACTCAAGCTCTTGATGCATAGGTGTCTGTAGATAGGTTAATAAAAAAGGAAAGTAGGGTGCCACACAACAGAGATAATCCTAACGTTGACATCACTGTGTGCCTCTTAGCTGGCAGAATAAACCCTAACAATACTCCCTTGCAATATTTACGTTTAAATCTAAATCAGGACATACATATGGAAAAACTATAAATGATGACATTGCAGATTGCTGTTTTTTCAAATAGGTCCTTCAGGGTAGCAGCTGGATAGGTTTTAAGATAGGAGCTTCTTAATCCAGGCAGATGTAGCTCTCATCAGAAGTTAATTTGCAGAGATATTCGCATATGCAAATCATGTCACAATGCTGAAATGCAGCCACGTAATGACTGGAAAATGTTATACCCATAAATCATACTACCACGATCATCAAAATTTCCACTCAGCCAGGACAAATTCAACAGCATTTATGTCTTTCCAGCTTTTAGCCCATAAAAAATCTGTGGTTTTGGAGAGTGTGTTACACTGGTGATCTTAAAACTCCCAAGTCTGGTATAATGAGTCCTCAAGTGCATTATAACTTACCAGTAATTACATTTCAACATTTCTGCTTTCAGCAGTTAGTGTTTTATTCATAAACATTTAAACACTGAATTAGGCATAAAATAAGAATGTTGGCAACAACCTGGATTAATTTCATTAATTATTAGGTAAATGTAGTGCTGCTTCTTCAAATAATCCTTGGTTTGAATGCTAAAGATGTAATGAACTTCATGGTTCATAGCATCTGACATTGCTTAATTAATGGGTGCATTTATAGAACATAGGCCTTGGTAATTGATTTATATGCATGGTTTGCACATACAGCTGTTAGTTCCTGTAGGAAAGTCATAATTCAAACATGTTCATATTTTCTAGATATGGGGAAAGGGGGAAAAAAACACCACTCAAACTTGTCGAGCTCCCAAAAAACATGATAGCAAATAAATAACACAGGAGAAATAAATAGAACTGGAAAAAAACTACCAGAAGCAACATTAAAGTTACAGCTTTGAGTTTCCACAGCTCACACATTTCAAATGGAAAACATGACAAAATGCTTCTCAGCATTTTTTCTCTCTTTACAGTAGATGTGGTTAAGTCTATATATGCTCACACACCTCTGCGAGTCTGTTCATATTACAGTGTATGCCGGGTGAATGGAGTCCGCATTTTCCATGCTTGTTTGAGTTTTTCTCCCTCACTCACATACACATAAGCACACACAAGGTTTAGGATTTAGGAGCAAGTACAATAAAGCTATGAAAAGGTTATGCTTAATATTACACATGTTTAGTCTTGGGGCAATTCTTCTCCTAACTGAAGCCAAACATTGGAAGCAAGGGAATTCAGCACAGGTTTCCTAGCCTGTCCAACAGATTACTTGTGAAAGCCAAACTGGTGTGTTGAGAAGTCGATGCTGAAGAATAACTGAGCTCTGAGTGGAAAGAGGTCTCCTGTGGCAGTTTAAAAAAGGTTGAGGAAGAGAAACAGCTATTTCTGGATTATCCATTGCCTTGGAGCTAAGACTGCATCCTTCCTACTCCTTCTCTTGCTGTTTGGTGTACCCCAATCAACAGCCCCACGTGCTGAAGCAAGTATTCCCATTCCAGCACACAGAGTTCCAATTCCCCATCTTTTTCCCGTACATTGACAACTACCCCACACTGGCATCAAATCTTATTTCAAGGGTTCTTGCAGGAAGCTTTTGTCGTTTTGGGGTTTTTGGTTTCTGTTATCAAAGCATTTCATTGTACATTAAGAAATGCAGAGTGCAGGCAGCTTGATAGCTTTCACAACCCTGGCTCCATTTCCTGGTGCTCTAAGGCAACACTTAGCTTTTCACTCTCCAGCCCCTTATACATTCTACATCTGCTATTCTAATGCCTGCATTCATCAGTAGAGTGGCAATAATAAATTTTCTTCTTTCCTTTCTCCTTTCTTTCTAAAGGCTCTCCCTCGTGCACACGTTTGTCATTTCTTCACTATTGACTGCTGACTGCCCAAAACTCCATGAACAATAATTCCATTATAATGTAAGCCAGGAGCATGGTTGGTTTTATATTTTGACTGGAGGCAGGTGAAAGGGTGGGAAGGAGATTATTTTAAACTCTTAATCATCACTCATCTTATTTCAATATTCATTGACAAGCTGTAGCGGAAACTATACTTTTTTTCTTGTGAACCTGGGCACTCTTCCAGATTCTTATTCCTTCGTATTAGCTCAATGCTTTCCTTCTGAGGGTGTTACTGCTGTCTTCTGAATGCAAATCTTTCCCATGGTGTTAGTGACTACGTCCATACAGTTCATTCAAGGCCTTGCACTGAAATTGGTGGGCTAACATGCCTTACATAAAAATGTTATTTACATCACCAAGACCTAAAAGGTGTGAAGAACAACAGCTGGGAGCCTGAACCATGAGTCTAGTCCCCCCACACTGTAGATAAGTGCTATGTGGATGGAAAGTCTAACACTTCAACTATCACTTGAGAAATGCTCAGTGATTCCATTTGATTCAGATGGTAGGTAGGTAGATTAGTTAAAAATAGAAATGGTGGTGTGAGGTAGCATCTTCCTTTCTACTTGTGGTAGATACACCTGTTGGGAAGTAGAGGCAGTTCATGAAGCCCTGGAGTGGTAAGGACCAGCTCAGCTGTTAACATCTCCAATGTAGCACTGATGGGCATCATAGAGCTATCACAGAATGACTGAATCACAGAATAATTTAGCTGAAGCAATAAGGTGCACTTCATGAATGAGCTTAGAGTGAAACTATATGACTAGATAAATTTACCAATGTTCACTTTAATGGTATGTCCATTTTCCAGTATCTACATGAAAATGCACACACTGTTCCAGCTTTCCTAGAATTGGGCAGGATTTAGTCCAGTGGAGGAAATTGCTTTAGTTGGTATTATCTTTTATAGTGAAGGAAGCTGACAGGCAGAGTTAAGCTGCATTTAGGAGACACTCTATTGACATAGACTGATTCATATTCATAAAAAAAAAATAAATTTGACATCCTAAATTTAAAGCAGACTAAAACTGGGAGAAGAAAACAGAATGAATGCATTGCAGGCACTGAGGTCAGATAATTAAGTGGCTTCTCCTCTTGGCATCTTCACCCTGCTTTTACTGATCAGAAACACTATTACAAGTATTTTGATCATGGGCTTAGATTTTCAGGGGTTTTGGCCTCTGAAATCGCCTTCAAATCATTATGTATTTTTCAGAGCAAGAGAATGAGTTTTTTGGAAGATATAAGCAGAAACAGTGATTACCAAATAACAAATACTCAGTAATATAAATATTTTCTGCTAAAGCTTCCTCCTCTCCAGCACATAATCCAGTTCTCAGTGATTTCAAAAGCAGTTGGGTTTCATCTGATCACTAGTTATTAAACAGCTTCTGAAGTTATAAAAAACCCCAAAGCTTTGCTAGAAATAATCTTTGTTTCCTTGACAGACTGTAACAATAATAACAATTATATATAAACATGCACATACACACATTTCCTTTCCATTTTTATATCTTCAATCATCTGGAGTTCTTCAAGCATTTTATGCAGGTGAGTAGAAAAATTTATCTTTGTTTTGCAGACACAGAAGGAAGATATGGTTAAAGTTGGCAGAAAAAGGAAGAATATTGTGAATTTTCCACTGAGATTAAAAAGAAAAAATCAGAATTATATGAAAAGTGTTCTGAGTTTGTTTGACCAAAACACACTGTGCTCTTCATTTTTACCCTCTCCTTTATTCCTCCCAGCCTCTCAGGTCTCCTTGAGACAAAGTTTGAGCTCTCATGGCACCCTGATCATCGGTCTTGATGTTAAATTGGATAGCTGGTTGATAATATCTAGTAAGAATGTGTTCTCTCTGTTCAGATAGGACTGTTTTGAGGTCTATCATTTCTAAGAGTCCAATTCTGATCTCCTTGCTCCCATCTAGTGTGCTTTTTCAGTACTGTGCTGGCACTGCTAGCAGGTGCTGGTCCCTCACTGCCCCATGTCTGTGTCCATGCTGTGCAGACAGGCAGCAAAGGTAGTCAGGAAGAAGTGGAGCACTGGGGCGTGCCATGCCCAGGGGCTCCTCTGTTTGGCTCCAAGGGGTTCCCTGCCATTTACCCACAGGGCACATCTTTCTCATCATGCTGCTGGGCAGAAACTGCTCTTCCACAGCAACATGGCTGTAGTCCTTTCCCTCCCCAAATCTGTCCTTACTCATGCAGAACTAGTAGTATCTGCAGGGATAATGGTAAGTGAGGGAACAGACAAGACTGAAGGCATTAGCTGGTTTATTAATGTGGCAGGATTCCTGTTATATGCGTCACATAACACTAGAAACCTGATTTTTCAATCAGTATTGATGTTTCTTACTTGCATGGTACATTTTGCTCTATGCCATGTCCTCTTGACTGGTTCTAGACCTTGTTCTTTCCCATACAATGGTTCCCAATTTTGTGGTTGTTTGCACAGCAGGGAAATATGCTGAAAGCTGCTGTGGACTCCTTTGGACTATTTAAAAGCATATGGATGTGATCTTATGATTAAAAGTAAAGTTTCCTGTAAACAGGTTCCTGGGAAGTATTCAAATGCTCTGCAAAGGGATTACAGCAAATTCTAACTAAGGAACACTTTGAAACTATTAGGAGAGACTAATTTCAGCAGTTCTACAGATGATTAAAAAGTCATTTTCTAAAATATTCTCACTGGAGGGTTTTTTCTTTTCTTAAAGAAAACATTTAATTGCTCCAATCAACCATAACTACTTTCTGTTTGATGTAATTTGTATACCCTGATCACAAGGTATATGGCTATTTTTCATATTTGCTTATGACTGTATTCCCTGCAGCTCCTATCAGTCACCTTTAATTGACTGTAACTCACTGCCCATTAAAGAAGGAAGGACTATGCCATGTTATTCAACAAATAGACGCAACTCACTGTGTGTCTGAATTGAAGAATGTGTCTAGAAAATGAACAGGTTGTGCTTTCCTCACTGTATAGTTAGTTGCAGTGGTGACAATGAGACCTGTAACAGGTTCACTTAGTGGGACAGCTATGCAAATGTAGTTGAACATGCAGCTACTGCAGAATCCCAAGGATGAGCTTGTTTAGATTCTGCATCCTGCCTCCTAGAGGAAGTAGAATTAGCAGGTGGGGGAAGAACATTTGCAGTGCTTCATTCTTGTAGATGGTTTATTAGAGCATATTTGCAAGCTTTAGAATGCAATGTCATAGGGCTTTTCTTTGTCAGGTATTTCCCTTAGCTGTACCTCTGTGTCATAGCACTCCAGTTTCTCACATAGTGGATAGATGCTGTTGGCAGTTGTGTGACAGGCCAGGCCATGGCTCTGATTTAAAAAACCCCACTTTGTTTTGGCATTAGCATTCAGACAGCGTAACTGGGCCACAGTCTGTCTGCTTCACACTGGGGGTTAGTTCAGGTTGGATATTAGGAAGAAGTTCTTTACTGTTGTCGTGGTTTAAGCCCCCCACCCACGCAGTTTACTCACTCACTCACTCACTCACTCACTCACTCACTCACTCCCCCTCTTTCTTCCCCCAGTCCTGGGGGGATGGGGAGGAGAATCAAAAGAATTCAACTCGCACAGGTTGAGATAAGAACAGTTTAGTAACTAAGGTATAACACAAATCACTACTGCTACCATCAGTAATAATACAAGAGAAATACAAAGAAAGAGAATACAACTGCTCACCAAGCCTGACCCAGACAGTGCACCCCCCAGCAGCAAACCCCCCAATGCACCAAAAACCTGACCATGCCGTGCACCCCCAGTCCACCACCACACCCTTCCGAGCCTCTGCTCCCTGTCTTCACATCCTGGACATGACAGTGCTGTGGTATGGAATAACCTCTTTGGTCAGTTTGTGTCAGGTGTCCTGTCTCTGCTTCCTCCTGGCTCCCCCTCCTCCCTGGCATAGCATGAGGCTCAGAAAGTCCTTGGCCAGACAAAATATCACCAAGCAGTAACTGAAAACACTGGTGTTATAAGCACAGTTCCCAGGCACAAAATTAAAAACACAGTGCTGCACCAGCTACCAAGAAGGAGAAAAATGACTGCTGCTGCTGAACCCAGGACAACTGTGAGGGTGGTGAAGCAGCTGGAACAGGCAGCCCAGAGAAGTAGGTGAATGCTCCATCCCTGGCGATGTCCAAGGACCAGGCTGGACAGAGCCTTGGGCAACATAGTTTAGGGTGAGTTGTCCGTGGCCATAGAAAGGGGTTGGAACTTGGTGATCCTAAGGTCCTTTCCCACCCAAACCATTCTGTGACTAAAGTGAGAGAAAAAGGGGAGCACTCTGGTTTTACATTACCATATCCTGACACACTTTGTAATGCCCCTCTGACAGGTACAGTTTCTATTATTTTTCACCTCATACGACACCAGCAGCTGAAGTCCTACCTCACAGATAGGTGAGTCTGGCTTTTATTGTAGCTCCAGAATTTGCTGTGGCATCACCCACCTGTGTACTACTGGTACAGTGGTCTCTCTTACAGGTGCACAAGGCT
Source organism: Myiopsitta monachus (assembly GCA_017639245.1). NCBI lineage: Eukaryota > Metazoa > Chordata > Aves > Psittaciformes > Psittacidae > Myiopsitta > Myiopsitta monachus. The sequence goes on along the minus strand of CM029918.1, from coordinate 40,194,701 downwards.
TGAAAAGGTGTTTAGTATCTGTAACACTTGTCAACACTTGAAAAGGTAAATAGCTCAAGTGACCACAGAGTGGGACTCCTCTTCCCATCCTGGATGATGAAGGATGCTGAAGTTAGACAGCTCCTTTACCATGCAGCAAAGAATGCTGTTTCCCACACACCACTCCTTGAGTATGTGGCATGGTAAGTAACAATAGTGTCCAAATATTTTAATATGCTGTTGACATTCTGTTCAAGCCCTCAGTTTTTCCTGATAAAATATCTGCAGGTCTTGGATGAATAGTAACACAGGTAAATCAGGCACATTGGCATTATTACTTGCTTTTAGATCCTGCTTGTGTAATAAATGCTGTACAACTTACATTTTTCAAAATCACAGTTGCATATGGTGAAGCGCTATTGATACTGCCTTTAAGTCGCTATTGCAGCCTTTTTATTTTGAAGCACTCAGAAGCAGGCAAATTCAACAATTTCACATGGCAAGTCTGATTTGGCAAGCATTTTGACCATAGTATTTGATAAGCAATATGCACAGAAGGGCAGCTAGGCTGTCACTTCTTTGTGGTTTCCTCTTGGGAAAAACAGCTCCATTTCATTATGAAAACAAATCATGGCAAGTGAGTGCCATTGCAGAGCTATGAAGTTCATTCAGTATCAGAAGAATGCATTATCTCATGCCTCATCCATGGGAAACTGTTAAGCAAGTGTCTTATCATCTATTGCTTTATGCTCTATGCTTCCTTATAGATTTGTTTCCCTACTAGAATAGACCCAGAAACACCAAGTGCATTTTCTGTGATATAATTCTCAATAATATTTTCTTTTTCTTCTTTTTTTTTTTTTTTTTTGAGGGAATTGTTTTCCCCTAAAGATAATTGCAGCAGCACAGCAACACTGAGCTTTTGCCCATGATGGAGCAGCTCCATAAATGAGCCTTTGGCATGGTACCTGGCACATCTGTTGCAGTGAGAAAATAGCTGCCAATGGTTTAATCACTAGGACCACTCTAAAATTTTTGAGGGACCCAAAACCTAATGTTCTCTCAGCATTTTGAATTTTCAGGCCTTGCAAGAGAGCCCACTGAAACCCAAAACTTCAATATGTTTTCCCCAAGAGTTCTCATGGATGTTTTTACTTGCTTTTATAACAGTTCTCAGGAGCACCTGCCAAGGACTGGGTACCCTGGTGTCATAAAAACATGAAACAACAGAGTGCCTGTAAGTGAAAAGTAGCCGTGGTTCAGAGCAGCAGAGCGCTGGCAGCAACTTGTTGGGCTCTCCCTGCTCATGCTCATGGTGCCCAGAATGCCTTGGTTAGGCCTTTGAACTAGTTAAAAAAAAGACCTGATGCTGACCAAGCTTTTACACAACATGCCTGGCCCTGCCAAGTGGAGTATGGCTGCCCCTTCACTTGTAACCTTGGGCTGGAAACGGTCACAGTGCTCATGCTGACACCCCAACCTGCATCCACCTTCACAGATTTCTTGAACTTCTTCCTTACATGCAGCAACCTGCCTAGGCTCCAGGTGGTTCACTAGCAGAAGCAGTGCCCACACCTGAGTGGCTGTGACCATAGCTAAGCTTTTGCTGACACAGGCAACATCACCCTTTTGAGTCACCATGAAAAACTGACCTCACCTGGCATGACTTCTACCCTTAATAGCCAGAGGACTCATTGCTAATGTGAGATTTGTCCTTTTTTTTAACCTTCTGTCTTAGCACACTGGAGTCTGATGGTCTACAGGAAAGGGCAGGGGGGTAATCAGGACACCATATTAGTTCTTTGTCTACTTTTTGCCTTTTTATGCTCCAGAGCTGCCCCTTTCCCATGACACAGTAGCTTTCAAGATGTTATAACAAAGAATAATACACAAGGCTAAGGAAATTATTTACATTGCGGCATAGTCCCTCCCTTTTCTGTAATAAAACCTTGTAACAATTAAATACCGTATTTGTATAACTACTTAGTATATCCATTTTTCTCCCTGAAGATCAAATAATTAATTATGTGTCCCCCTAATCCCTGCATTTGGTGTGAACTGCTGTATCTACACCAACCCCCAAACTTTCATCAAGTTACGCTCCCTTTGGCATAGCCCCTTCCCTCTGACCTCACGAAAAAAATATGCCTTTCCCTTACCCCTAGGCATCTACCTTTCCCTAAATCAGTTAATTTTGGCCTCACACCAGTTGTGGGCACCTACCTGACTAATAGGATAAGATACATATATGGGAAATTAAGAGTAGGATTTAACAGGGTGATAGATAGTTGCCTGCAGCACATGGTAGATGAACTTCTGACTTGGCTGAAATTTGTGGCAAAATATAATGAAGGCAGGATTTCTGTTTACAGTGTTGAAAGAAGAAGGCCATCCATTATACAGTGTTCTTAACTTTTCCCATACACTTCCCTAACAGGCTTGTAATTTGCTATTAAAATTTACAGGATGCTTCAAAAAACCCAAACGAACTTTAAAAAGAATAATTGTTGATCCTTTATGTTAATAGCTTTTCCATGAAATAATACTGGAGTCTTTAATTCATGATTTCACAGTTCCTTTCAAACACTGCATTTGAATAATGTTGACTTACTGACAAAAAAACCAAACCCAAATAGAACTAAACAAAACCAAACAAACAAGAAGAAAAAATCAAAACACCAAACCAAATACAACCAAACAAAACCAAACAAACAAGAAGGAAAAGAACAAAACGCCAAACCAAATAAAACCAAAACCAAAGAAAACCTAAAACAAAGAAGTAAACTCTTATTTCCATTACTGTTAGAGAAGTTTGCATGTTGGTTAGGCGAATCTATTAAAAGGATATAATTCTTGAGTAAATTCTACATCTGAAATTTCATTAAAGCAACCACAAGGTTTGTAATTTTTTTCAATGGAAAGAAGATTTCAGGGTACAGGTGTCTTGAGTCAGATATATAGAAATTCACAGGTGTCTTGAGTCAAATGTACAGAAATTCACGGGTGTCATTGTGACCCACAGTTAGGATTTAGGAGTTTTGGCAGTTTCGGTATTGCCGAAAGTCCAGAGCAGCTTAGAGTCTGGTCCAGCTCATGTAGATGAATCATATTTTTTCTGCCTTCTGTGAGGTCTTTAAGAGAAAGGAATTAGCAAACATCCAAATTTAGCTAATATCTGTATAAAACCAGCTGCAAAGAGAATCACAGTCCTTCCTGTGTTTTTTTGTGTCAGACATCTTTAGTTTCACCTTCATGAACAAACCTAGGTCCAGCTAAATAGCTCAGAGTTCCATCTTTCATTATGAATGATCCATGCAGCTTAAATACTATCCTAAGGCACAAATGACAGAAAGCTAAATTTGTTCGTGAGAAGTTGTAGATCTTGGACCTGTACATTCAGAGATCTCTACCCAAAAATTATAGCTCACCATGTTACCAGCTTCATGGCCACCATCCAAGATGGCAGTAGCACATTTTCAATACTTATAGATTCCACGGTATCTGTATTTGTAGCAAGAATCACCAAATAATTTTTATCTTTCTTTCTTTTTTTTTTTTTTTTTAATCAGAGTATGTACCAGTAAAGATACAATTGACCAAAATGTGCCCATCCAGTACCCACTCATCCCAACCATTCTGGCCAAAAGGTGATCAAAGACAATAACTAAAGCTAGGTTAAATCCTCAATCTGCATCATATGTTGGTGACTAAAGCTTATGGAGAAAGCCTGAGGCAAAACCACCAGAATATGCAGCTCTGTGCCATCCAGGACCAAGGCTCTGGAAATTTATCCTGAGAAAGTAATTTTTCTGCCTCTGTTTTCTCATCTCTGAAATCTCCTTTGCAGAAACTCTTTGAGTCTTTTAACTGAGTAACTTTTCCTGAAAGCTCAGCATTATAGTAATTAACAACAGCATCTCTGTATTCTTCAAGGTATGGAGGGCTGCCTGGCCCATGAAAAAATGAGTCCTGAAGAAGCACTACAGAGGGGTGAGGAGAAAGGAGGAATATTCCATCTCTGTGTGCTGCACTGAAGGTACAATCATAGTATCATAGAACAGTATGGATTGGAAGGGACCTTTGATGCACAGTCTCTGTTGACAGTTGTCACCTGCCTACTAGATGGCACCACAAGTAAACAAGGAGGGACATAAAAATGGAGATATGCAACCATTGTCTCCACTTTTCGCATTTTCACGCACATGTTTATAAGTGCTCTTGTGATTACTGCTAAAAAAGGGGACTAAATGGGAGGATGGAAAAAAATCCTCCAGAGCAGAGGTCAGTACATGAGTATCATTCATACAGTCATTTACAAACAGGACCTCCAAAGAGGTACTTCGCTATGCAGGATTTTACAGTTGCTGTAACGTTTAGAGTAACTCATGCTAGAACACCTAGACTTTTGCTTTATCAGGAATGTCAAGTAAATATTTCAAGAACATTTACAGTTATCTGTTTCCTACACTGATGAATCCAAACAACACTTAGACTAACCTGGTAAAACCCATCCTGGAGAATGTGCTAAACCCACCTTGCATTTAAAAGAAAGCATTTGATATCAAAAGGTTTCAGGTTAGTTATGTGTATTGACTTATTCCTGTCCCAGGAATGAAGGCAGAAGTTTGTTTATTTATCTGAAAATCAAAATTTTGTGGAGCTGTTCCAAACTATGAACTTCAAAATTCTCTGATCCTAGCACTCAGTGCCATGTCCAACAAAGACTGAATGTGTCCAGAGACCATTGTGATTTTGCAGTTGTTGGCTTTGGTTGTCTTTATGGTTGTTCACATAAATGCAGACCTGGGACCAGTGACATTATGCCAGCTGGACGGTCTCCCTTTCCCAGAATGGGTGAGGGATGACACAGCTTCTGATATTAAAATATCTCAGATGATGCCATCACTGAGACCACACATAAGGCAGTTGTGTCCTGGCAGTGCCCCCTTGCCGTGCCCTAAACCCATGCTGAGGTCCTCTCTTGACAGAGAAAAAGAATCAGACTAGAAAGCTTTTGGCCATCTTGGGATGCCGATTCACACCAAATCTCCTGGAACAGAGGTGTGGCTATCTGTGAATTTTTATTGTACTTTCCTGAAAACATCAGGTTCAACTAAGAAACAAGCAGTATTATAGCAAGGGAGGGAAAAGGAAAACAGTTAATGAAACAGCAATAAAATTGAAAGCAAATCCACTCTAAAAAGTTTAAATGCTTCCACACATCTCAACTTCACTGTGGGAAACTTGACAGTCAAATATTGAACAGTACACCATCTCACTGAATTTTATGTCATTATAGTAACAACATTATTAAACTTAATATGATTTTATTTTTAATTTCAATGAAACGTATTTCCTGATCTTTTCATAAAAATGACCTTTGGGAACCATATCAATCTAGACATTTCTTTATTTGTCTTGCTGCATCAGCTAATACTTGCAGTCAGAAGCTATATTGAAAAGCATATGAAAGCCCTTACAGGGTACATGTAATGTTAAGAGCTAAATGTTTTATTAGAACATTTTAAATGAACAAGCTGAAAGCTCTCTTTTATGAAATTACTTGATGTGTTACTGTGAACAAGATAGTGTCAGTGGATCTGCAGGCTGCTTTTGCAAAGATTGCTCTATAATCTTCCGAAATTTGATACTTGGTTTTTCTGTCTTGCAAACCTTCTTTTATAATGCATCCTTTCCACAAAGTAAAAAGTGCAAACATGCAAATATATGTACGTATTATTTAAGCTAGCCATTTTTTCAAAAAAGTTTTTTTTAGATGGTTTTCTGTTATATAGACAGAATATTGCTAACAATTTCCTCTGTTGGTTGAATTTCATAGATGGGTATAGCAGCTGAAAACTGTCCAATAGGCAAAACATCTTGCAAGAATCAGGAAAACTTGAAGCTTGGGCTCAACCTAGTCTTCCCACTGACTTTCTGCATAGGACTGTGGAATTCATTGGAAAAAAGAGTGTTTGAAAATCAGAGCTTTCCAAAATACCTCAGTTTGAGGTTAATGAAGAGAATAAGTCTAAAGGACCTAAAGGACACTGAAAGCCTTGTTTGTGCTTCAACAGGCTTTCTGAGCATTCCGAATATCTGAAAATCCAGCAGTTGTCTAAACTGGACCCCAAAACTGCCAAGTCTCCAAAAATTACAGGCAGTTTCTGAGAACATGAACTTTTAAATGCAAATCCTTAATTCTTCATTAAATAATGTCTCAAAAGAAACCCACTCCTGTATTCAGAAATTTAGGAAAATGGAAAATGATCAGAAAGACCTAGCCTCATTTTTGAGCATTCATAAGGTCAGAAGAAGAAGCATTAGAAAACAGAAAAGAAATTATTCCACCCATACGTCTTTCAAAGCAGGTCAGAAGCAAAAAAGAGATTGCATTCCACAAGAAACATTGCAATATGGATTGGAAATAGGATTATTTTTTTCCACAGCAATGATCCATTAATTGGGAAAAATATGCACTTAGCAAAGTTGCTTCCTAACTTACCAAGAGATAGAATGACTAAATTTAATGTATGACACTTCTGTTTCTCTATTGCATTTTAGAATTTAGTGAAATTTAGTATCAAGCTAAATCTAACTCACATTTCTGATAGGAACAAGGAAATAATTGACTTGATGCTGGAATTTTTCTGTGCAATTTTCTTGAATTGTCTGGGTGACCACAAATGGAATTTACTCTACTGCAGTTCTCACTAGAAAAGTAAATTTCTTGAGAGAGGACAGAATAGGACAATTTTTTCCTTCACTTATAACATTACCTAGAAACCTATTTCTGTGTTTACAGTCTTGGTGGTGTCAGTCTAATAAAAGGAAGAGTTAGACCTATACCATTTTCCACAATATATTTTGACATCATTATATAGCTTTTGTCCTGGATCTCTGTTAGCACAAAAAGCTAATTAATTTCACTGACCACAGCATTATGTTTTGATTAGATCTTACTTAAAAGCAAGTTGTTAACTTATCACTGGCTTAATATGATTCCGACAGTCAGGTCAAGTGAAGAATTTGGAAATCTGAGTACCTAAAGAGTTGTAAATACTGTTCTGCAGAAATGCATATGAAGATAAAAACCAAAACTAGGCCTAAACCCAATGTGATTTTCAGATAACACTGTGCACAAATCACTGTATGCCATATCCATCCAAAAGTAAGTCCATTAATAGAACAGATTTGCACCTGCTTATCTTGGGATGAAGTTTATCTGAGGACATCAGTTAGAGTAGGCAAAGTGAAAAATGAAATGCTGTGAATCAGCCCATTTTTTTAACAGAACAGGCCAAATGCTACCCTTAGTTACATTCCCAGGCCTCAGATAACATGAGTATAATTGAAAGAAGTTTTGGTTCAATATTTCTTGTATTTTAGAAGCTATGGAGCAATCAAGCAATATGACCTTTAGTGGTCCACCAAAGAATCAAGTTCTGCTCTGTATGGGATCCAGACTAATCAATATCCTATTACGAGCACAGCCTGTTTTTTTACAACTAGGACATACTGGGAGTAGTTTGGACAAAGCATTTCTCCCTGCAATGGCTGAGATGTAGCAGATTCACTAACTATTAGCTTGTTAAATCTATGCTTTTCAATAAAATGACATAGAAGTTTAAGCTGTAGTGTATGATATGGTACAGACATACCCAATCTTAACTCACTTAAGCACTCCTCGTAAAGCCAAATTTCCAAATAACATTCACGAAGACTTTTTGAGTTTGTAACACTACATCAGTCCATATAAACAAATGAATAAGTAAATAAATAGAAATAACAAGCTCAAGTTAATTTGTCAGGTGTAATAGACGTATAACTATCGGAGGCACGGGATAAAGTCAATATTGGTACAAGGTATAATTTTTCTCTTGGATGATAAAAGACAGAATTCATTGATGGAAATCTGAACCCCACAGGGAGCTAAGGACTTTCTAGGAGACAGCATAACATCCACCATCTTCAAGCACCGTGGGGGATTGATAGCATCCTTGACTTGAAGAAATATGGGGTGAAATCCTGCCATTGAAGTCAATGGCATTTCTTCAGCTCACTTCAGTGTGGTTAGACTTCCACTTGTGAGATCAGTGCAAAATAAGGATGGCAGCTCAGGTGTGCCTGAGCACACATTTTGACAAGTAGAGAGGAAAAAAGCACTGGGCCTGTTCCCATTATCACAAGACAATTTTCAAGGAAGCAAAGCCAGCATGACTCCGTATGCATTAAGCTGTGCTTTAATTCAGGAATAAAGAGGAAAGAGCACAAACTCTACTTAGGGAACCTTTTCATTCATAATAGGCTTGTTTTGTCCAAAAAACAAGATAGCCAACAGTCCTGTTACTAAAATCAATAATGACTTAAACTCGTATCAGAGTTGTCCTTTTATTTTTAAGATGCCCCCTTTAATGGTTGTGGTTTAAGCCCAGATAGTAATCCAGAACCACACAGATTCTTGCTCACTTCCCCCCTTTTTTCCTGCCTCCACTCCCGGAGGGATGGGGAGGAGAATCGAGAGAATGTAACTCCTACAGGTTGAGATAAGAACAGTCCAGTAACTAAGGTATAACACAAACCACTGCTGCTACCACCAATAATAATAATGACAAGGGAAATACAAGGGAAAAGAATACAACTGCTCACCACCCACCGACCGATACCCAGCCCAACCCAAGCAGTGATCTAGCCCTTCCAGGTAACTGTCCCAGTTTATATAGTGGGCATGATGTGCTGTGGTATGGAATACCTCTTTGGCTAGTTTGGGTCAGGTGTCCTGTCTCTGTTTCCTCCCAGCTTCCCCTCCTCCCTGGCAGAACATGTGACTGAGAAAGTCCTTGGTCAGAGTAAACATTACTGAGCAGCAACTAAAAACATCGGTGTTATCAGCGCTGTTCCCAGGCTGAAAGTCGAAAACACAGCACTGCACCAGCTACTAAGAAGGAGAAAAATGACTGCTACTGCTGAACCCAGGACAAATGGACAGGGCCTTTAACTAAATCGTTGAAGAACAAATTTAGCGAATTTGTAGGTCAGATTAACAAAACAGATTCACTTGTTCTCCCAGTAAGGCTTGTCCGTATACATTTTGCCACTTAACCAGATTACACTAGCTGGCACGGTGACAGTGGAATGAAGGATATAACCGCTACACAGCTCACATGAAGTGTTTTGCAGTGAGCTGGGTCCATGAAATGGGGTCGGGTAGGGGTCCTACAGTGCCGTAATGAGACCGAAGTGTGGTGCAGGTGCTGCGCAGGAGTATAACCCGTCCGTCGAGGAGTCGGCGCGGTTCCCTGACGTCAGACTTGGGGGCAGCTTTGGCGTGTGAGGCATAGGACAAAAACCCACTCCTCTCGTGGGTAAGCTGCTCCTTCTTCTCTTGGTAAACGTGGTTTGTGTTGCCCTTGCTATGTGTGCTCAGGGTGAGGACGAAAGTGGAAAAGTTTCCTGCTTTGGATGTAAAGATTTCAATTCTCTCCAGAGCTCATGTTAGCTTTTGGGAAGGAAATTTGATCTAATGAGAATCATCTAGAACAATACAGTTCTTCAGAGCATCCATCCCTCTTGGGCTTGGGTTACTTTGCAGTGGCTACAGCAGACCATGAAGGAAAACTTGTAGAGGGAAAGACTTCTTATTTAAGCTTCATAGTACAGCATACGTATGTGCACTTCCCTGGATACTTGTTTGGGTTAGGAGTAGCTATAAGGACAGTGAGGGAAGAAAGAAAGGAAGAAAGAAGCAAGAAAGGCCTCTGGAGGCTTTCAGATTCCTATTTGAACTTGGCAATGTGCTAAAGATCCTGTGTGAAACAATATTTTTAGATTATTCCTTTATTTTAAAACACTCCTTCCTCCTTCCCCACCACAGCAGGCTAGGGGATCACTAATACATCACTCTGTATTCTGCTTCTACTTAATCACTTTTTGCTATGCTAATGAAAGCCTAATAATATTTGACTTGCCTTTTTGGGGGAGGGAGGGTTACTTCTGTAAGAGTAAGTGGAATTTTTCAACAGTATTTGATGCCCTACTGGAGTGAAAACCATTTGTCCCTGAGGCCATGGCTGAAGACCTTGTAAGCCATGAGCTAATACTGTATGCATCCTGAAAACTGAAATAATGGGAGGTCCATAGCTGTTGTGGCATAGACACATTTGCTCTAAGTATCTGAATGAAGCTGACCTTTTACATACTAATGTTCCATTGCTGCTAATAAAAAGAAAAAAAGGCATTTTTTTCAGAGATGGGAGTAGAAAGAAATATTACGAATACTTTAGTAAGATCTATGTATTCTATCTGCAATGAAATGAGAAAGGTCAAATTTTTCTCTCCTATCTTTTTTTTTTTTCTGTGTTCTCTAACTTCTCACCCATCTTTGTTGTACTAATGAAATTAAGATATCCTTCATGATATAACTGTGAGCTAGGGGGATCTAAATTACCTTCATCTGGCATCATTCCAGTATACTATAAATGAAGTAATTGTCCTTGACTATAAAATTTGCATTTTCAAGACTTAATTGCTATCATTACATCTTTTTGTAATTCTATTAATTTAACTGAACGGAGCATTTGGCTTTATGGTAAAAATTTGCATTAAAACATTGTACATCTAAATAGAATTTTAATATTTGCGTCAAAAGCTCAGTACAGTTGTCCCACAGGACCTAAATAATTTCACGAGAGGAGAATAGGCAACAGTCACACTTTAGGTTAACAAACAGGTTTTCCTTTGGTGCATATTGACAGAACTTGCTGTGACAGGGTTCATGTGCTAAAAATCACTCCTGCCTGATCTTTGCAAGAGTCTTATTAATCTATGAAATGTATTTGCTCAGATGCAGCCTAGGTAGGATGTATGTTTGCTCTGTCTGAGAAGGATGCCTGCCCAAGAGTTCTGTCTCATAAGGAATCACTCCTTCCTGGAGTCCTTCTAGCCTTGTTAGGTTATATGCTTTACTACCACTTGAGAAAGCTCTGAATATGCAAGCAACACTACCTCTACAGTCTCACTTGTGCACATAGTCCTCTAGCCAAGATCCCGCATGCTATGAAATTAATTAATTAGCGTGTGAATATCTCTTGGGAAAATATTTGTCTTTGCACTGAACCCCCTTCACCCATTACACTTGCTGCAACGGGACCTCATGTCAGGTCTTTGGAGGTATTTAAGCCACTAGATCCCTTGGGAAATAGGTCTTTTGTGGGTCTGGGGTCCCACTCTTGGCTGTGCTATGCAGATAACGCCTGATACATGGATCAGCAGACAGTATTCCGCTTTGGTCAGAAAAGCCTGTGCTATTTTCCATGCAGTGTGAATAAATATCATTGAGTTGTGTAACATATTATTTATGGAAGTAATCAAGCTGGATTTGTTTTATATTGAATATGTCTGTGTTTTTCTTTCGAAAACAATTTTTTTTTTGCAACATGTGAGTAATATTTCACAAGAGATAGAGTCCGCTTGTGACAGAAATCTCATTAACTACTCTTAATATATGTTGTATTTACTGGGCTTCATAATCATCATGTAATTAAGCTTCACAACTGGCTTGTGAAGCAGAAAAGATGAAGGATGTCTCCATTAAAGAGATTTATGGGATGGTGGAATTAAAGACAGATTTCTGAAAGTGTATAGGTACCACTTCTTATTGGTTTCACTGTTTAAATATCTCTGAGGGCCTGAAGCTCTTGCAAAGCTGTGTAGTGAGACGCTGGTGCCAGGCTAGAGCAAAAAGTGGGAGCAAAGGGTGAAGCTTCTATGCAAGATCAAGACGTTTGGGCAAGTGCCACAGTCATTTTGCCTTCTGCCCTTGTCTCTTCAATGTGAATCATACTTCTTCCCTTTGGGGACTGTGTGATGGCTCAGGGTACGCTGGAAATGCGATAAAAGTGATAAAAGCAGATAACCCTTTCCATTTCTTCTACAGCTATCTACATATGTAATGTTTCCATAAGGGTCTGGGCCTTTACTGGAAAAACTTCAGTGTCACAGACACAGAAGAAAGGGCTGCTAAAAGTGCTATAGCTCAGTGCTGTCTCCCAGTCCTACAGGGATCAGCTCTATTATGCCATGTGAGTCTGCTGTGTTATTCTAGGCATGTGCACAGGGTAAGAAGGCTCACGGGGGACCTTCTCTACACAAAGGCTGCTGTTTTTCCACTCCAGGGAGGACCCTGTATATGTTTCTTAATATATATATAAAATATATAATTATATAATATATATAATATAAATATATAATATGTATTATATTTAATAAATATATTATATATATTTCTTAATGGGTAAATTTCATTAGGTGTGAACATTATGCTAAGGCTGAATTTCTAGGCAGTTTATAAAATAGTACATTCAAAGAAGAAGAAAAAAAATAAACAAACTATCACCAACAAAAAAATCCAAATCAAAAATAAAACACACATTCTTTTGAAAAATCCAGGTCTAGCTGTTAGCATCAATTATTTCAAACACCTACTGACTTTTCTGGCACATTTATCTCATTGAATCTTGGAAGTCATTTTATGTGCTTTAAGCATTTGATCACATAAAACAGCTTCTGTGAAGCAATGCAAAGGATCCTGAGCATTGTCCTGGCAGATAGTCACGTCAAACCTGACACAGAAACAAACATAAGAGAACAATTGTTGTCAAAATGCATCACATCACTTTGCATACTAAAACATTTGCTCTGGTAATCCACCATGCTGACGTGTCCCTCTGCTGATGTCATTTGAACAGGGACTGTATCCTTAAAGTTGACATATGCATCACATTATAGCAGTGATTTTGTTGTAGATCATCAGCATAATGGATATTCAGAAGAGATTTGTAATCTTGAAAGGTGGCTTGAATCCACAGATTTCAGCTATGTTCTGGTGACTCAGAGCATTTTGGAAACTCATTTTCTAACATCTCACGCTGGCTTGGGCAAAGGCAAAGTAAACAGTTGCCTACGGCAGCAGACTTGGAGAGAAGCAGTCCAAGTCTTGTTTCCTACTTGCTCTCTGCTGACAAGAACAGGAATGCAATCCATTAACCTGCCTTTCTGCCATCCCTCCTGCTCTCGTTTTCCCAGTTTAATTCTTGTGGAAACCTAAAAACATCTTTCTGCCTTCTCCCAGTTGCTTTTTCTCATTCTTCCCTCCCTCTTAAAACTCCTGCCCGTTTCTCTTAGCTTTTCTCCTCCAGCAATAATCCACTGCTTCTTACTTAGGCTATTGTAGGGATGAGGGATTCCTTGTCCTCTCCCAACCTTACATTTCTTTCTGCAAATAACATCCCCCCCATTTTTTGCCACCTTTGCTGAAGATCCTCAGCTAGTCTTGGGTTTATGGTAGAATGAGCTATGTGAGAAATACACATTCCTGTGCAAAAGTATACCAGGTCATTTGCCAGTTGCTAGCCATTGCTTTAAAAGAGCTTTTTCATGCTGGAGAAAAAAAGCAGACAGATGTAGAAATCTTTGTTGTCTTGCTTATGATTCATGAGATTAAGCGAGACAAAACTGAGATGGTGCCAGCATGTTACTGAGTCCCTGTAAAGGTGTGGCTTTGTCTATTGGTAATACTGGACATGCAACGTAAAATCAGATTTCAGAATTCATTGCCATGGGATGTTATAGAAGCCAAAAGGCATAAAAGGATTCAAAAGGGAATTAGGTAAATTGTTCCATCAGTGACTGTTGAACACAGTTATCTAGATGTAGCATCAAGCTCAGGAAACCTCTAAAACAGTAGTAGCTGGAAGCTATTTGGCTATACCAGTACAAGGATCACCCTCTCTGCTGATCAAGAGTTCCTGCTCTAACTGTGTTAAGAATGGGCTTTCTGTCTCCCTTACTAATATGTGCCTTGTGGTTAAGGTGCATTATTGCTGATTGAGTCATCCATAAAGTTATGTCATTTGAAAGTAAAGTTATTCCAAGGGGCAGTTCCTCCTGTCTGTGTTGAAAACATTTTAGGATGAGATAAATTACCTACATTAAGCATCCTCTACTTCTGACTTGTACTTTTGTCCAATGAGCTTTGTGGCTTTGTCTGTAAAAACGAGCAGAGTTCAGAAAGGAGTTTGCTCTTCCAAGCAAGAAAGCAAGACGTCTGTGTGGGTGTTGGTCATGTATGTACTGTGTCCTGCATGGATTTATTTTTACACTGTTTCAAAGATTTGGATTGCCTTAGCTTGGCAAATTCCACCTCCTTCTGGCAAATGTGATACTCACTTCTTCCCTCAACCTGTACTGAAAGAAGCTGCGGAGTTGTGCTACCCTTTTAGAATCACAAAATAACAATCTTCCCTTGAGAGTACTGCAAGTTCCTGAAACCTGTAGACTGACAATTTGAATTATCACTTACCCAAGTGATAACAGAAGTCTCTGGAAGGCTTCTTACACATTGGTGTATGTACAACTACCATACATAAGAGAACAGCAGATCCTTCTCTTTTTGACTCATTATTTTTGCCAGAGGAAGTGGAGTTCACATATATAGGCATTAGTTAGTTTATTTGTTGTACCCACTGTCTCAGATCCCTACTGGCAATAGTTGTTATTGAGACAATCCTGTGAAGGGAAGCAGGGAACTGTGAGTAATTTGCCAAATCTGAGGTCAAACGCAATATTTTTGCTTACTGCTCTTGAAATCTTCATTAGTGCAATGCCTCCACTAAGTGTTGGAATCTCTTCAGGAGTCAATTATGTGGTACCAGTGGTGCCTTGGCAGAGGTTTTAAAAAAGATGGGGGGAAAGTTTTCAAGGTGGCAAATAATACATTGATAATTGGTGCTGATCTTGCTCTGTGCTCTTTTAATGCTCAAGGGAGCTCTGTAAGCATGACCGAGGATAAATTTGTGGCCTGGTGTGAATGGAGTTAATAACAGCTTGCTGGTGCCTTCTGGGTGCAGGGTAAATTAGGGGCTACACGTGCCAGTGGGGTTCTAGCAGGACCTTTGGCTGGGGCTCAGGGAGGTTCAACAGTGATTCAAGGTTTGAACAGGCAGAGTTGCAGTGAACTTAAGTGGTACAAGGAAGCATTGCCTAATTTTGACATCCAGAACGTAACAATACTCACTCTTTCTGGGAAGGATGTGTTATTTCTTCTGTTGAGCCTGAGACTTCGGTGGGATTGGGATCTCATATTGTTCTTTCTTAGCCTATCTTCTGTTCAGTCAAGTAAAAATTGGACTCCATACCTCTTCTTCCTTTAAGAAACGCGTATCTGTAGATACACATCCCTAAAATAAACCTCCAAACATTTGGAGGCTTATCTTTCATTAATTGTATATGGCTGTCTTTTCTCTGTTACTTTCTAATCTCTTAAACATTTTTCTTATAGAAAAGTGATAGGGTTTTAACAGATAATTCTGCAGGTAATGAACTGGACTTTGACAGACACTCAGCAAAGAGCCTCTGGATGTAAAAATGAAACTGCTGGTGTGAAAGAATTATCTGTACTAACCACTGGAAGCAGGCTGCAAAAATCCAGGTTGCTGAGCAGTGCCTGTGTTCCAAAGTAAGAACATGGTGAAGTACAACAAAACGTGTGGTCCATATGCTGCTTTTTCCCGTTGGAGCCCGTTAACCCCTGTAGCTGAGATCTAGATTGATCAAACTACATATTGCTAAGATCATGTTTTTGCTGACAGATAGGCTCATATCCTACTCCCTCCCATCCATCTCGGCCATGCTAGGAGCATCAAAGCCATTAAGGAGTGAGCAACCCTGACTGTCTTCTCAGCCCCAAGTGAGCTTGGGGAAAGTTGTTTTTTTCCCTACTGTGTGTGTGTGGGCAAAACAGATGGCAGGTTAGCCTATGTAGACACTATGAGTAAAACTGGATTTCTTTGAGTGCCATGTGAGGGTTTTTATGTAGGCAACACCACAATGGGCTATGCACAGAGGCATGCTGAATGAGTAAGTAGAATTTTTGAGAAGGTGTAGTGCAGTCTTTTCAGTCCTTGATACTGATTTGTAGAGTTAAACTCCTCATGAGTCAGTTTAAGCTTTATGGAAATGGTTAAGCTTAAACAACATGAATGCATATTATTTTTTTTTAGCCACTTAATCTGAAGCTGTTTAAAAAAAAATATATTAAATATAATGTTCTTGAATATTCTTGCCTCATAACATTCCAGTTTAACGGCTAAGGCAGAAAATGCACACCCTTTTTAAAGCATTTAATGTTGTTACTTTAAGAAAAAAAAAAAGAAAGGCACTTTGCTACTGTAAAAGTCTGTTAGTTCATTCTAAGTTGTGAAGAAACACCAAACAATTATTTGTCTAACCACTTGTGGCTTAGCCCCACTTCCTGAAGTTTTCCTTCCATGTATGGTTTCTTTTTGCTTTTTCCTTGTCTCTCAGTGCTCTGTTTATGATTCTTACAGCTTAAAGTTTTCTTCTTTCCTAGCCATCAGTTTGCCAGCTATGATCAAGTGTCAAAATGAAAGCAAACATAAGCATCAATTATCAAAAAATTACATGGTCTGTTTACATATTCCTTAGCAGAAAGGATTTTTCTCTCAGTGCATACCGGATGTGAACTGCAACTAGACACGCGAGTTGTCTATATACTCATTTTCACATCTGAAATCTAGCATTCAGGTTAGGTAATCCAGAATTTACCTGCCAGGCATGGAGTCCTTGCAGTATATGAGCAACACTAAAATGTTTTAATACTGAAGGGTGTTCAAATATATTTCAAATATCTTTTCTGCAGGAAGAACTTTTTAGTCTCTTCTCCATAGTAAGGCTGTAATAGCATCTCAGGTTACGTGATCTTCCTACTTAAATTCTTTTGCATTTTTTTTCTCTCTCCCTCCAGCACTTTATTTTTTGCTGAACAAAATTATAGGCACCAGGAAAAATTGCCCTGGTGATGCAAGCTTTACTCCTTTATCTGTCAGTTGTAAAGCATTCTTAACCCATTCTAGAAATGCAAAAAGTTTGGTCTGCGTTGAAATGTGTCAGCCTATTTGATGCCCACTGGGTCTGCCCAATTCATATCAGGCTGCCCAGATGGGAGAAAAATCAAACAAAAGTCCAGCTAAGTGTGCCCATGGGTTGTCCATCTCCACCTTGGCCTCTGTGACAATCTTAACTGCTTATTGTGTGAGCTGAAGTAGATCCCCGAGTTCACAACAAAACTGTGGAAAGGTCTTTGTGGCTGTTTCAGCATAACAACACAGCTCCATGGATTGGATGGCAGGAATGTGGATTTTGACTGTAAACTGGTTTAGGCAATGATGCCGTTACTCTCTTACTCAGTGAATGGTGGTTCAAATCATCAGCTAATGCTTTCCACATAGATGGTAGGGAGAACAGCTGCTGCCTTGAAGAAAAATGAAAACATTCCACTTTTAAAATATATTTATGAAGCCATATATATATGTTTTTCATTTTGTGTCCCTGGGAATGTTTAAGCCCAAGCAGGGTTAGGAGTAGAGTTGCTGAAATATTGCAGTGAGAGCTGCCAGCAAGCCCTTCCTAGTGTTTGGGTTACTTTGGCACCTGTAGACTTGAGATTTTGAAGCTTGCAAACTCAATTCAACCTTGGTGTGAATGCAGTCTGTGCTACTCCTTCAGAGATTTGCACCTCTTACAGGCAGTTTTGTTGAGACTGGCAGCAAGCCTGCTAATTTTTGACAGTCATGCCACAGATTGTTTCAATGTTTTTTACCCTTAATATAAAGATGGTTTACTGGAATCCATGGATTTTTGTGTTTGAAGCTATTAAACCTTTCTTCACTGGTAGAATCATGAGTCCACTCTGCTTTGTCTTATAGCTTCCAGGTTATCTGTACACATGACTTTCCTGCAGGTCTGTACAGATTCCTAATTTCCTGAAAGCCATTGAAATGTCCCTTTTCCCTGTCACTGAAATATCTAGAGCACTGCTTGATACCATGAGTGGGCTGTACATGGAACTGGTCTCCATTTCTTATGTCTCTGCTGGTGTGAAAGGACAGCAGAAATGTCTAGGTGTGGATGAGCACAAGCACAAAGCCATGGCAATCCCTGGCTGGCCAGTGGCCCCTCAGGATACCATTACCATCCAGCGTAATGCAGAGCAGCCTGTAATCACTCCTGTCTGTTTTGGGTATGGAGGCAGAAGAAAGGGAACATATGACTTTCTTCTACGACTTACTGCCCTGTAAAAGGATTTTAAAGAATCTTTTGGGAAAAATTTAGGCCTCAGATGCAGACATGTGGATCTCATTGATTTCATAGGAGGCCATGTGAGTGTGTACATTAACAGACAGAATATGGCTTTTGATCTTTAAGAGTAATTAATATAAAATATGGAATTACACTACTGTGTAATAGGATACTTTTTATTATTTTGTTAAAAGTACTCCCCGAACTCACATACAAAACAACATAGCTTCCCAGGCCATGGTCTTATAATGGCCTATCTTTGCCAATGCTTATCACCTTCTGACGCTGTTTGCAAATGTGTTTGGCTGTTAGGCTTTGAACTTCAGTAAAACATTTGTACTTAATAAAAAACCAAGACCAAGCACTTTTCCTGTCCTCACATCTGTCTATGCTTGAGAAGGGCATTATAATTGGAAGAAAAGGGAGAAATAGTTGTCATGAATACCAGCAGGGACTCCCTGTGACTATGTCTTTCCTGCTACCATGCAAGACAGAACTGTGATGGCTAAGCCCTCCTTCCATAAGCCTGTGAGCATAGAGTGTTTCAGCATGTGCTTACAGATATGAGCCTGTGGGTTGCCAAGTACCTCTTGTATCTAATATCTGAAGGAGTGCAATGGATTACAAACCTCTGCTGGCATAGACCTGACACCTTGAAGGTGGCTCCCCAGGGTCTGCACCTTGAAACTGCTGCAGCCACATCTACCTGTCAGTGAGTGATAATGAAATGAGATGAATCTCAACTGGAGGCGTGTTTACTTTCATTTCACCTACCTGAAATTCTCAGTGTGTTAGGCTGACAGATGTGTTCACTGTAAAGTCCAAAGCAGCTTCTGCCTGGAAAGGTTCCATAGGGAAACATCCAGAAGTGAGTAAGAGGCATTGAACAGGGTATGCCTGCAACAGGTTCTTAGGGAAGACAGCAAACTCTTTTCAAAGTGTTTCTTCATCAGGAAAATGGCACAATGTGCCTCTCACAGAAGAAACTAATTTAAGGACTTTTTAAGTCTCTTTATTAAACTATTGAATTGCAAATAAAAGGGAGCTAAACAGTAGGAGTCACTTTGTCAAGGTAACAGTCTGGGAGAGGCAGCAGTGGGAAAGAGGGATTGGTGTATCATCTCAGAACAAGAATTTACATGTTTCTGTTTGGAATGAGAGCTGTGGTCTTGTTTCCTGTTCCTGGGTCTGTCAATTACCCCAGAGGCCTTTTTCCTGAAAGGTTTCTTTAAGTCTCCCCAGCCATAAGACTCTTTTTGTTACTGCTTTCGTACTTAAATGTTTCAGTTTTTTTGGCTGAAGTGTTCAGTATATGTTCACCTTCAGGCAGAAACTAAATCTAGAAAATTTCCATCTGCTGCTCTAAGTGAGATTTTGGGACACTGAACAACGGAAGGGAAGGTAATAACAGAAGAGTGCATGCAGCCCTAGCAATAAATGGCACTTGCATTTTAGCAATAATAAATATGTATCTATTACATATTTCTATTTTGCTGAATCTCTAAGTCCAATAGACTATTTTTCGCTATTAAGCTTCATAGATTACAGCTGAAGTCATAATATTCTATGAAAAGCCATCTAGCTCAATGAGTTTAGATTGTTTCTAGTTTTATTGTTTAGTTGTTTGTATCAGATACTATTTATTCCACCCAGATCCACACATATAAACCATTTAATATTAGTTTTGATGAAACTAATGTGTTGTATAAAATGACTTTTTTTGTTCTCATCCCTTCAAACAACACTGCCTGCAAGATTTTGCTGAGACAGATACAGCTGTGGAGAGCTTAATGCCCTGCCGAAAGAAACCAAAACCCAAATAAGACAGCCCACAAAAAAACCCCCACCCAGCCAGATGATTTTCATGCCCTGTAAGACTACTAGAAAGTAGTTCTTTTGCAGCAAAATACTACAATTGTATAAGTAAGGAGCAGAATCCTATTGATGATAGAAAAGTATTGGCATAGCTGGAGACCATGTAATATGGAGCACCTGCCTGTTTGTAGCGGGAAGATATGCTTGCAGTGCTTTGGAGACAGCAGCCAAACCCAAAAGACACTCTACATAATGCTGTATTACAGTGAATATTTTCAGTGTGTACTACAGTAAAATCCCTGTTATCTGAATTTGATATTCTTCAATTACAGTATCTTGTGGTTCAGATAAATGGGAATCACCAAGATAGAAACTTGAAGAGTTTATTAACTCTCTGGATATTAACCTCTTCCTAGTATTATTTGTATAATCTGCAGCATGATCTGGCACATAAACACAGAAGGTTTAGTTTATTTTTACCAATCCAGTACAAAATACTTCTTGCACCAAGAAATGCATTCAAGTTACATCTCAGTTAATCTGAATTCATCTGAATTTATGTTAACCGGACTTCATATGTTCAAGGTTTTTGCTATATCCTAACAGATTCATCCAAAAGAGGGATAGTTAGTACAGAAGAAAACTAAGAAATTGTTACCTGTGTTGTAGCATGTGTAGAAGTAGAGATAAGATCTACTTTCATTCTTTTCCAGCTCCAGGAAGATTCTAGATAGTAGATTGGATTGGTTCTTTCTTCTATTTATATTAGCAGAATGGAATAAAGAAAGTCTTGGGGCAACTGAAGCCCTGTGGAAAATTGACTGAAGTAGATGCAGATGAATTTGTGAATTTTGTTCCTGCCATTACAAGTAAGTAGGGATGCTGAAGGTAGCTTTTCTGAACATCAAAGTTGCAGATAAAGTTTATTCTGTGGGTGTTCTGTGGGATACCTTAGTTGAATGTAGAGCTGCTCCTTAAAGATTAGGCTGACATAATTAAAAATGTGTGTACATTAAACACTAGCTTCTGCCTGCCTTTATGCTTAGCATTTGGTTGGTACTGAATGCTTATTTTATTTTGGGGTTTAGCTTGTTCATGCAGTTAAAATTTTTCTCTGAAGGCAAATGTGTTCACTGTCATCCAGAATACCCTACCCTCTTTTTGGTGCTGTGCTATCACCTTGCTGACTGGCAAGGAAGGGCCGTCGATATTGTCCCTTGCAAAATGAGTGGATCAGGTATGTTTGTTTTTGAGGTGGGAAGAGTCATCCAACCCTGGTTTTCATTTTGGTGCTCAAAGATGACATAAAAACTGGGTGCCAGGGAGGATTATCCACTGGGGGGACAGAAACCAGCTCAGCACTCCTCTGTGATTGGGACTGACTGTGTTGCTGGGTGGAACAGCATGATGCTCTTGCTGCTCCTGTTCCAGCACCGTGATGTTTCTGTTCCAGATTGTGCTGACTCACATTCAAGAAAACATGACACACAGACACAATGCACTGTAACTCTTTTCCTTTCCCCCAGTAACCTCGGTAAGTGTTTGGTTTCTTTTTCCTGTCTATGTCTAGCATGGTGCAAATATAGCTTTACTGTTAGAATTAGTGGGAGGGGGAAAGGCAACATTGTAAACAAACTGGTAGCAGACAGATTAATTTTGGAGAAGGCATTTAAAAGCAACCTGCTGTTCGTGGTACATCCACCTCCCTTTAAAGCTGATCAATCCTGATAACTTGCCCGTCTCTACAAACTACACTTGTTAGAGCTGTGTTCTTGAATGGAAGAAGTGCTTACAATGCCCATTTACAACTGTATTATGTTTAATTAGTCAGCACAGCCAGTGCTTCAGGGATAAATCACTTGCCTTTAAAGATTTGAGAATGTTAATAGTACAGTATATCATTTTAATTATTATTGGATTAATGTTGTGTCTCAACGAGCATCTAATGCAAATCACAAGAAATGGCCTGAAGTGACCCAAGGGTTGTGCTTTGTTAGAAAAGTAATATATATAAACATAAAGAGAGGTTCTTTCTTCAAATGTCATTCTGCACTGGGCTTCTTTGTGTGTGTATGTGGAAATGAAATTCTCTTGCTTCCACTTTGTCCACAGAAAGTTTCTGTAGCTCATGCAATAAATGGCTGAGACAGTAAGTGTAATACCAAGAGATGAAGAGGAGATCCAAAATATCACTGATGACGAAGACCCATTTCTGAATCATGATGCTGTAATGGCATCCTCCGTTTCCTCTGCCAGCCCTTCGTTAGCCAGCCTTAATGATGGCAAGGGAAGCTCAGCAGTGCCAGAAAGACTGTCCATCCTCTCCAGCAAGGCCGTGGCCCAGGCAAAAGTCCTGAATGGCCCAGAAATGGTTAATGGTGGCATGGCACAGAGGACAGCCTCTGGGTTGACTTACCATCATCTGACAGCTGGAAATGCGTTGTTAGGTGGCTCATCGCACTCTGTGGCAGTCAGTAACCTTCAGCCTGTGGGTATTGCCTCCCTGTGCTCTGAAAGCCCCTGCTGTGATGGTGACCAGAATTTGAAAGTGCTCCAGGTGACGAGGGTGCCCAGTGGGGCTGGTGAGCCCCTGCAGGCTGTTGCTGGCCTGCCTGGAACTGACCCCAGGAGCTGCCACATGCAGTGGGCAGGGAGTGATGCCAAGGGCAATATGGCCCCTCTTAGTCTGGGCCAGGTGATTTGGACAAAGACTGCAAAAGTAATGGAGACCTTAGAAAATAAGAAAAGGGAAGAAAAGGAGAAGTACCAGCTCCAGCTAGCTATGTACCGACGGCTTCTGCTCTTGCGCTCAATCAGGAGCTTGCATAAGCAGCTGGAGCAGCAGCAGGCCAGATTGCAGGAATGCTACGGCACAGTGATAAATACCAAGAAAGAAGTGTTGAAACACATTTGCTCAACCTCGCCCTCACCTTCGCCGTAATTATGTTGCTACATGCAGAAATGAGCTTTGTAATGCCACGAGAGCCGTCGGTAAGCTTGCATGCTATAGGACGGGTGTCCTCATACCCAAAAGTACATGTCCATGAGCACTGAGAGTAGAGAGGAAGCAGCAGCAGCAGAGCAAGAAGAAAAAGGGAGGTAAAGTGTAGGCCCCTGAATTTATCTGGAGGAAACCAGAGCAAGATTGTACCTGTGCAAGAAGTTGACTCCTGACATGTGTTCAAAGCCTCAAGCTGAAATAGGATTTTTGGCATATAGGTTTGTAAAAAGAAAAAAATCCCCAAGAATTGGGAAACTAGTCTTCCACTTGATCTGTAAAGGTGGTCATATGCAAGAGTTGCTGCCTATTGAGTATGTGATATAACACATCTCCATTTTACTTTCACTACTAAGAAAACATCAGCAGAGTTAATTTGTCTGCAAGAATATCTGAATCTAGAAAACCAGGATATTTGAAACATTTAAGCTCAGGCTTGATTATATCTACATAGTTGTCTGTTTTTCACAACACTGCCAAGGCCATTGTGTGTTTATGACCCCTACCCTCCCATAAAATTTATTCAGATTGACGAGAAATTTTGGGAAGGTAGGACAGCCAAACACATGCACAGGGAGGCAATGCAACTGCCTAAGCCTTGTTTCCTTAGGAAAGCAAGCTAAAAACATAGGACTCATAATCTGGCATTGCATCGGAAACTCACACTGGCAGTGCCAGGGGAATGTTTGAGGTCTGCACAATTATTAATCTGCTGCTAACTCCCAGTGGCACTAACATCTGCAAATCAAGCACATTTTGTGCCTTGCTGCTGTCATTTAATGGAAGTTGGTGGCAATTAGCACTTTTTATCCAGGTGTATTAGACATGTGGAAGAACCTAGAGCACTTTTCTCCAATTGCAAGGTTAGGATGCCTGCAGGGAATTTGGTGTCAGTATGCAACAAAAACACAGGAAAAATGAAAGCAAATAAAGAAATAAAATTCTTTTGTATGCATTTAAAAGGCAATACAAGTCCCTATTATTGAGCAACAAAAGAATAGTTGGATGTGCTGGTTTAGGATCTGAAGCAAAAAGTGATTCAAGAAGATACTGAAAAGCTTCCTTTTTCTATAATTTAGAGTGATATGGAGAAATCTGATTTCCTTCAGACATTTATTTCTGATCATGCACCTTTCCTTTCCATCCCAATTGGGTTTTTTTGGTATAAACTTTTAGGTAGGTGAACAATCAAACAGGATCTTGGTGTGTTTTTTTCTGCATAAAAAGACAATTAGAAGTCATGTCTTTCTGAGAATAATGTGCTACATATATATAGGAATTTTTTTGGTGTGTATATAGAGAGGCTGTGTTTGTGTACACATGCACATACAGTTCCTTGTATACAAGAGCTTGTGAAAGGCTGGTGTTTCTTTTTCTGTAGCAGAAGCAGGAATAATCTCTCAAAATAATTTCTGCTGTCTGCAAGGAGTTTGGTTGATTAGATTCACATGCACACATCTGTGAGCAAGGTATTGAAGTAATTCAACAATTGAAGTGCAGCACAACATTGTCGTTATTCCATCTTTGTATTTCTGCGCACCCAAAATTATGGAAGGCCCCTGGGTATGCACAACCTTAGATAGGTTCATTCATCTCCTTGGGCCCCGGTGTAGCCTCTCACAGCGTGAACCTATGACTTTGAATGCAGAATTACCATAGAAACATTCTTGGCATCAAGGAGATATTTGAAGAAGTATCTTCTGTTGCCTCATTTGGAGGATTCAGGTTGCCAGGGGCCTTTAGTGGGCTGCAGAAGAGACCTGGGGATTGCATGTAACTGGGAGAAATTACTTCTGAGTTCTGATCCCATCAAGCTCTCTGTACAGCCTTGGGAAAGCTGTTCTCTGTCAGCAGTGCAGGATTCACAAAGAATGCTTAAATACTAAACACACCTCAGAGGTAACCTGTTCTGTCTTAATTTGCCTCCCAGGAAGGAAGGTTGATCATGGCCGATAGGGCTATACAATTATTTATTATCTATTTATTTATTTTCCCCATACTTCATGAACAAGAAGAGCCTTTTCTTCATTGTTTAAGAGCAAGAGTAAGTGTTCTGTTAAACCAAATAAAAGAAAAACACTATTATTTAATCTCTCTTGGGGAAAGAAGTTTGGGGAAGGGATACATCTCAAAAATAAAACTGAATTTTGAATCAAATATAAAATTGTTCCCAGTAGAAAGGCAGTCACAATGTATAGTTTTGTTAATTTGGCCAACCTTTCTTTTATTATTTTAAAAAAGAGTTATCTTATAAATTAGATTCAGTTTGACTGATATTATCATGTCATTGAATTTTCCACTAAAATAAAATATATGCACAAAAATATATATTAAAATCCCCCTAATAACACTAAGTATTTTGCCTCAGTAGCATTTGAAGTATTATCCTGTATTTGTTGAACTAGAATAACATTAAAAATACTTCTCACAATGCACACTGTAGTAATAGTTGAGTTGTCCAACTGTAAGTGCTTTTTGGCAGAACTGTGACAATCTTTGTTTTGTACAACACTCATAAAATGTCTTGATCCTAATTGGGATCAGTAGATGCTTCTGCACTATGAATATTAAATACCAAAAGCTTTGTGCATAAGCAATACTGTCTGATGCCTAGCAAGAAAATGAAGCCAAAACTACTTATGTGTGTGCATTCTTTCCATGTAGTGCTTGTATGCAAAATAAATGTTAACTGAGGAAATAACATCAGCTTTTGCAATGATTTGCTATTCACCTGGTAGCACAATTTGCTATGAACTGATGGTTCTAGTGCGGCTACTAATAACTGGAGTGGGGCAAGCCAATTAAAAGCTACATGATTTTTAAAATTAGTTTATTTTACAAGCTTGGAAAATGTGGCTAAACAGCTATGGGTTTTTATCATGTGTTTGAGCTGTTGAAGGCCAGTGGTAAAGTGTCAAAATGGCGTGAATAACCCATGGGGGTGTTTTCAGGCATACCAGACAAAGCAGCAATCTCAGGCTTAATAAAAGTGTGTCCTCTCAAATTATTCCATCTCCTCAATTGGTTAAGAGGTAGGGTGGTTTGGATGACATTCAACTGAATTTCTTAAAATCTGTATTTTTATCTGAACTCAAACCCCATGAATTTATTGCTCGCAAGAGGTGCAGGCTTGAATTGCTGGAATTTCATATATGTATGTAAGAACTCAAAGGTCTTGGGTAATGGTGGCAAAATAAGTAGTTGTGGTAGGGTCTTCTTCCCTATTATCTTACTGCCTGCTGCAACCTGTTAAGCTAACAATGTCCAGGAGAAATCTCTGTAATCCCACTGCTTATATTGCCTACTTTTACAGCAAAGGTTGAAGTCAAGTGATGCTGCCTGAACCTTAATGTGCTGCTGCTCACCTAATTGCCTAGCCAGCCTGAAATGATGGAAAATAATCATGAGTCCATCATGGAAGACTTAAAACATGTGATGTTTAAAAAGTGCCAGCTCCCTTGGAGTTGTTGTTATCACTAAAAAAGGTGTACCTTGTGTCTACCTAAACCCAGAGGTCTTTAAGAACAAATTGGAGTTATAAACAACTGTGTGACAAAATGCATTCCTGAAGTGTTCTCTTAACACAAGGGGTTTTCTTCTAGACCTCCAGCATTTCAATTAGCTAAACTGCTGCCCTCGACTGGTCAGAACTGTGTTTTTGCTGTTTCTGTTTATGGGTTCAAGACCCCTCTCTAGTTTGGTGCATTTCTATCTCCATGCCTTCAAACAATTATAAATGTCTTGGTACTAATCTTTTTCTTTCTGGCAAAACATTTGGAAGTTATGAGAGAAGAGGAAAAAGCCTTCCTATCAAGTCTCTTGTGCCATTGAAGAAAGGGTGAGGTAGTGGTTTGGTTTTGTTTAAAAGTTGTAGCAGGGAAGATGGCCTTGTGAAAACACTCTGGAGGGTTTACTTAAGTGTCTTGAAAATAACAGCAGTTCCTGCAAGGTAAAAACTACAGCTACAGACAAGTTTTTCTAATTGTATTGATCATCATCTCACACAATTTCAGCTAAGTCTCCAAAACAAACAAAAAAGTTGCCTCCATCTCTGACAAATCAAGTCTCTAAACCCAAAGTGACTTCTGTGTGCATGAGAGGCAAGGAATTCTTGAGAATCTCAATAAAAGTAACATTTTCACTTTGATGAGTGGGGGTTGGAAAGGAAGGGGAATGTGTGACCATTCATCACAGCTGCAGGCTCATTAGTACCCAAGGAACTTTCTACTCTAAATGACAAAGAGTTTCACTGTCGCCAAAGAGAAATTGCTGCTGACCTTAGACCTCTTTTTGGGAAGTAAAATAATGGAGCACAGGAGCAGAGTTTGATATTTGACCGAATTCTACACAATTATCATGCATGTGTATATAATAAAATTAATTCTGTGTCTCTGCATTGTAGCCTCCGGCAAGCAGCGTACAATCAGTTTTGTATGTATAATAGATCACAGAGTTGTTCATGAATAATACAAATGCATTGAGCAGATACTAGTGAGTGAGGATGTTTGTCTTTGCATGGAATCGAAGTGAACATGTAATATTGTGATAATATATATTTGATGAATTCAGGTCTGACTTGCCTTTGCCATAGCCTGCTAATTCCCTGACAAGGGTTGCCACAATAATTGAGTTTCCAATAATATTATGATTATTTCCACATGATAATTTAATTGTAGGTATTTTTAATATTGTAATAATGTAGATTTGTGATTATTATGCATTTGCATGCAGATTTTCATGGTGACTCGGAGCACATCCCTACATTATAACTTAATTTCCTATATTATTGCATATGTATTTTGGGATGAGCTCATTAATGCAAACAAAAAAAAATGTAGGCTTTTTTAGTCATTTTGCTTTTATTATAAATGGCTGAAAGCTTTGCTCATCTTTTTAGACCAGTCTAAACAAGTGAATAAACAAAAGACAACTGTAATTCATGGATGGATTAATTTAAAATAATAATGTAATTACAAATCATGGCAGATTTGTCTGAAGTAATTGGGATGTAGACTGGTACAAATTTTGATTTACTGAAACAAAACTTGTTTAGATGAATCACCAAGTTTAGTAGGGGCTGTTTTCCATTCTTCCAATTTCCCTATATAACCTGTTGACAAAGTAACATTGGCTCAAAATCAACTGGTGCCTATACAAATGGGTATAACAGCAGGGAAACCTGAACATCTGGACCTAACTAGATCTAACTAGACGTTATTTTGGCAAGCAGTATGCCCAGTAAGGATAGAATTCTCTATACAAATTCATGATACTATCAGAGCTTTTAATCAGTTAACTTGACCACTCTGGAATGAGGCTAGTTGCTTGCCTGGTAGCAACCTTCAAACTGCATTAGAAAACCTCACCTGATAGTTTAGAGAGGCAAAGGGAGGTAGGTCTTTCTCCAGAAATAAACTGTTCCCATTAAGTGGAGCAGACATTTGTTTGATCATGTGAGTATCCCACTTCAAATAGGAGAGCTCTCTTCCAGAGCTATCAAATATTTGAAGAGGAGGAAATGCATTTAACTAAATTCTTGTTCTAAAAAACTTTGCAGAGAAAGTGATATTGGGTTTGTGCGTGTTCACTTTTCTGGCTTGTCTCAAGTAGATGTAGTTGGAGGAACATCTCCTCCACTTTTTACCTGTAAAATCTCATCTCCTCAAATCCATATGGAGTTGAAAGAGAGTTCTTGGTCTTCTCCAGGTTACCTGTAGCTGGCAGGTTAGATTTCCATTGCTGCATGGCAGACACATGCAGCAGGAACTAGGAGGACAGGCATGGTCCAAATCTTCAGGCATAGAATCATAGAATAGTTAGTGTTGGAAAGGATCTTAAGATCATCTAGCTCCAAACCCCCTGCCATGGGCAGGGACACCTCACACTAAACCATGCCATCCAATGCTCTGCCCAACCTGGCCTTGAACACTGCCAGCTATGGAGCATTCACAACTTCCCTGGGCAACCCATTCCAGTGCCTCACCACCCTTACAGTAAAAAACTGCTTCCTCATATCCAATCTAAACTTCCCCTATTTAAGTCTGAACCCATTACCCCTTGTCCTATCACTACAGTCCCTCATGAAGCGTCCCTCCTCAGCATCCCTATAGGCCCCCTTCAAGTACTGGAAGGCTGCTATGAGGTCTCCACGCAGCTTTCTCTTCTCCAGGCTCAACAGCCCCAACTTTCTCTGCCTATCTTCATACGGGAGATGCTCCAGCCCCCTGATCACCCCTGTGGCCCTCCTTTGGACTTGTTCCAACAGTTCCATGTCCTTTTTATATTGAGGATACCAGAACTGCACACAATACTCCAAGTGAGGTCTCACAAGGGCAGAGTAGAGGGGCAGGATCACCTCCCTCGACCTGCTGGTCACGCTCCTTTTGATGCAGCCCAGGATATGGTTGGCTTTCTGGGCTGCAGGCACACACTGACGGCTCATGTTCATTTTCTCATCGACCAACACTCCCAAGTCCTTCTGTGCAGGGTTGCTCTGAATCTCTTCTCTGCCCAACCTGTAGCTGTGCCTGGGATTGCTCCCACACAGCCATAGGACCTTGCACTTGGCACTGTTAAGCTTCATCAGGTTGGCATCAGCCCACCTCACAAGCATGTCAAGGTCCCTCTGGATGGCATTCCTTCCCTCCAGCGTATCAACCGAACCACACAGCTTGGTGTCATCAGCAAACTTGCTGAGGGCGCACTCAATCCCACTGTCCATGTCATCGATAAAGATGTTGAACTAGACTGGTCCCAACACCGATCCCTGAGGGACACCACTCGTTACTGGTCTCCAGCTGGACATTGAGCCATTGACCACATGGAATTATAAAACTGAGGACTGGAATATGTAACTTACTGCTGTCCATTCACGTTGTCGTTCAGTGCGTGTGGATGTCACTGCTTTCAGTGTATTTTGGTGCCTGCTTCTACTTTCAACCGTATTCCTCTAAATTAACAACATACAAGACACAATGAGATTAAGTCCCTTCTCTTTCATCTTCTGTTGCTCTGTGGACCTAAGAGTTACATGGACAAATGAAAGCTTGATTTAGACAGTAAAGAGAGCAGCTGTGATTCTGTGGTATAGAATGGTCCCTCTAGGTTTTGCAGCAGAATGACTACTTGTATACGTAAATTAGTTTCTTTCTTGAAACGCAATGAAACCATTTTGATCCAAGTTTGTTGTAAATCCAGTCTCCAGCTAAGAAACACTTTGGCAGCTGATTCCACTAGAAGCCGTAAAAGTGTAAAAACACAAATGAAGTTCCTTGGCAGGAGAAGTTCACAAATCTGTACCTGTGCCTTGCTGAGAGCTCAACACAGGGGACCTGGAAAGTTTGGTCTAGATGTTGTTTTGTTTTACAGTGAGCCACTAGCACAAAATTAAAAATGTGTTGTAAGCTGCGGCATTTGATCTTAAATGATCTCGGGCTTTGTTTTATGCACAGCAAGAACCATAAAGTTATTATCTCAGTAGGTCCTGGAAGCAACATGTAATTCCTGATTGTTGTGAGGATACCTAAGGTTATTTCAGATACCAGATGATTTATAATCAGATGACTGTTTTCATTAGTATATGTTCCTGGTGTTACACAAATATGATAGGTGATTGTTCATAAAATTAGAAGCAAGTCTGCTGAAAAAGCACTGATTTGTGTTACATTTATGAGTAACTCACATTCGTGAGTAATTTTCTCTGACAAAAGAAATTGAGACTAAGCTTTTGTAATGTAGAGGGTGAAGCTGTCCTGACCTCTCAGCTTTTCCAACATTGCAAGTGTTAGGGCTTGGAAGAGGTCACTTCCTTTCCTACCTTTACTTGATGGGCTTTGATCATAAGTCACCTATTTGCCCAGAGAACATCAGAATTGCTATAATAGTTGAAACATTTTAAACTGGGGGAAGCAGTGCATAATCCTTCAGCCTCTCCTATTAGTGCTGTTCCTCATTCTGTGAAAAGTTGAATTTGACTCAGTGGCAAGGCAGGACTCCGGCTGGATGGCTGCTGTGCTCTCCGTGGCAATACGTGACAGTGCTTCCATAGGAGAAATTAAGAAAAACACTCTCCTTTCCCCTGATCTCATATACTGAGACAAAAATACACAGTTGCCTGGTGGCCAGCATGCTTTCCTGAGCAGGGAAGGGGGCATTATTTCAACTTCATTCAGCAGGAAGGGGATGTGTTTGCATCAAGGTGTCAGTCAGTAGGGTGAGAGGTAAAAATGCCTCTCCTAGCTTCTTTGTCACAACTTCCATTCATCATGTCCTTTGCTTTGCTTGCAGTACATGAGAAGGAAATGTTTAATTTCAGGTCACTTGGAAGGCTTCTCTTGGCACAAAATCATTTGCTGTTACTGCTTTGTTCCTTTAGCTGAAAGAAAAAGAAAAAACACAAAAAAATAGTCTTCAGTGTTCTCGCAATTGTTTTTTTCCATTTGTAATTGTCTGTGAAGCAGTGGACTGTGTAATTTCTGCGTGAAGCAGGGGTATGTTCACTTGTGCATAGAATAACATTTGCGAGCCTATTCTTAAGGAGAGCATTCCTCAAAAATTGTTTAAGTAGGAAGGTATTCATGTATTGCCCATCTTCTCTAGTGCTTGAAAATGCATAATTCATGCCCAGGAGTTGTTGTTCCCATAGTGGAAGAGGTTTATTGGCCATAATCCTGAAAGTCCCCTCTGTGTCAAATGATCACTGATTGTATTGGAAAAGGATGCTTCAGTGACAGCAGACAGACCCTGCGTGGAAAGAGGTGTCCCTTGTCCCTGAGCAATAACCTGTACAGATGATTGAGACTTGTTGATAGACCTCCATAGAAGTCCTAACAAGTAGTCAGAGTTTAGCAGCATCTGACTTCAGTACAGGATGCTTGAACTTGATTTGTTACTCTCATCAAGGAAGGCATAAAGGTAGGCAAAACCTGAACATGCCTTGAGGCCCAGGCATGTACAGTTTTACCACAAGCTCTGTCTTATGGTGGGGATAAGGGGGTGGGAGTGAGAAAGAAAAGGCTACTAAAATTTACAAAATATAATTATTGACTAATTTCTTCATCAGCGAGACCTGTAAGAAATCAGTGCTGTCTCTCCAGAGAGATCAGTGGCGTCACCTCAAGTGTCCTCAGAGTGCCAAATGATATAAAACACTTGCTTTGAAAGTACCACTCTATGATAAGCTTCAACTCCCAGGGGATGCATTGTGTGTACATTTTGTTATATGTAATGACACACCAAAAGGGCAGTGAAGCTGTTAAGGAAACGCTGCACATCTAGAAATAAGTTCTTTTTCTTTCAACCAACAAAAGAAAGAGTCTTTCAGAAAAGCAGTTAAAATAATATCATTTAAGTGTAAAAAGTAATAAAATAGTAGACAGAATTCACCTGTCAGATTAAGAAATTTAAAACATAAGATCTTCTGTGTAGCATATGCATTTCAAATTGGACCGTTTTCCTGGTAAAGTAATAGACGACCTCTTCAAAAAACTTTTAAAACAGTTGATACATATTCAAAATGTTAAGGCTGACACAACCAGTGTAATGGCAACAATCATTTAGAACAGTAGATTTGGCAAATAAAGCATGAAATGTAGTCATTTCATGTAGTTGTTCTAGACAACATATGAGAAGCTGTGAGAATCAGCAAGACCAAAGTTGGTTGTGAGACTCTGGCAGTTTTTCAGGAAAGGTGATTGTGTAGTAAAACAATTTAGTGCACACAGAAAAATACCCCTAGAGATGTCTGCAATGTTATCAACAATATTTTGAAATTAAGCTAAAGACTCATCCCCTTCAGAAAAAGTCTACTTGGACATATTCAAAAATTCTGTACGGCCTCAGTCTGCTAGGGCCATTTTCTAGTAGAAATACTTTTTTACCTACAAAACATATGGAAACGTATGTGAATGTTTTCTTGTATTTCTAATGCAAAAGTAGTTGCCTTCCTCAAACTTGACACAGAATGAAATTTGAGGATATGAAATCCCAGTCAGGAAGGTAACAACAACTGGGAAAATGTGTTCTTGAAGAACTTTAGATGTAAAATTCAAAATGGAAAAATAATTCATTTGACATTAAATAAACAAGGACCCAAAAAAAAAAAAAAAAAAAAAAAGAAAAAGAAAAGAAGTGAATTGTTCACAATGGTGCTGTTTTATCTTGTATTACCTAAGTACTGGCCATCAATCACTGTCAGTTAATTATCATTAAGATTGCATTAAAAAAGCCCCCTGTGGGAGCTGGATAGTCTCTGAGCTTTGTTCTTTTCTGGTTTTGTTGGGGATTTTTGTTAGTTTTTTTCCATTTGGGTCCTTTTGTATACAAGGAAGTTGTGTGAAAAGATGAATATGGAAATGCATAATTGTACCCAGAGTTGCCATATGTATCACAGAGAGAAGGCAATAGAACAAGGAATTAAAAATTAAAGTTGTTATTTCTCAGGAAGACTTTAAAGGGTTCCCCCCCAAAAAAACCCCAAACAAACAAACAAACA
Organism: Myiopsitta monachus; assembly: GCA_017639245.1. Classification (NCBI taxonomy): domain Eukaryota; kingdom Metazoa; phylum Chordata; class Aves; order Psittaciformes; family Psittacidae; genus Myiopsitta; species Myiopsitta monachus. The sequence continues at coordinate 40,161,261 of CM029918.1, read as the reverse complement.
AAAACAACTGTAGAGCTGTCTGTGACAGGGGGGTTGGAACTGGATAGAATTATAGAATAGTTAGTGTTGGAAAGGATCTTAAGATCATCTAGCTCCAAACCCCCTGACATGGGCAGGGACACCTCACACTAAACCATGCCATCCAATGCTCTGCCCAACCTGGCCTTGAACACCGCCAGCTATGGAGCATTCACAACTTCCCTGGGCAACACATTCCAGTGCCTCACCACCCTTACAGTAAAGAACTTCCTCCTTATATCTAATCAAAACTTCCCCTCATTCAGTTTTAACCCATTACCCCTTGTCCTATCACTGCAGTCCCTAATGAATAGTCCCTCCCCAGCATCCTTATAAGCCCTCTTCAGGTACTGGAAGGCTGCTATGAGGTCTCCACACAGCCTTCTCTTCTCCAGGCTCAACAGCCCCAACTTTCTCAGCTTATCTTCATATGGGAGATGATCCAGATGATCTTAAGATCCTTTCCAATCCTAACTATTCTGATTCTGTGATTCTATGATTGATGTTTGTAAGGTGTAAAACTTACAGGATTTATAAAAGAAATGCTTCCTTCTTAGTTAACTGTGCTGTTTTCGAGCCTCAAGGGTTTATATTTTTCTGTGCAACATCCAGTTTTGGAAACTTTAAAAAAAAAAAAAAAGAATAAAGGGTAAAGTCATGTGGCTCCAAAAGATGATTCTCCAACAGAACATGAGCCAGGATAAAATTCAATAGGAGCTGTGAATACAGAAATTTTCAGAGCTTATGAGCTGATCTGAGGGCTCTTGAGCACTTAGCTAATGACAGAAGCAAGAATGCAACAGCTATTTTTATTTCCAGGGTGCTTTCCTGCACTGCTAAGTAGCAGGTCGCACTTTTAAAAGTGCTGAGGTTTATTGGTAGCTTTCATCAGCATCACAAAGAGGAGCCAGTACCTGAGCCCTCTGTAATTTATACCTTTGATATAAAATTGGTTCTGAGTCAGCTGGCGCTTGTTCAGCCTGAGGATCACAAGGGTCTCCTGGCCAAGCTCTCTCTTTGCAGTATGTGGCTGCAGAGATTAGAGTAAACCCTTATGAATTTTTCACATCTCTAAATACTTATTTATTGTGGGAATACGTATGTGTTGCAGGCAGATTTTTTTTGTTTGTTTGCTAGGATTTGGGTTTGGTTTTTAAAATGAGGCTTCCTTGTTGACCTTTTCTCCCCTGAAATGACTTAAGTGAGAGTGCCTTATGAACAAGACTAATTTAAAGGCTGAAGCTTTCAGGACCAAAGGCCTCTCTGTTCAGCAAATTAACAATAATAATACTACTAATTAAAAAAAAAAAAACCCTTATATTTTGAATTAACCATGGTTTGGCCAATTGCTCAAATAAACCTCAGAGCTGGAATCATGTAAATACAAGTGTTCCTATTGAGATGTCAAAGAATCCTAGAATAGTTAGGGTTGGAATGGACCTTATGATCAGCTAATTCCAGCCCCCCTGCTGTGAGCAGGGACACCTCACACTAGATCATGTCACCCAAGGCTCTGTCCAGCCTGGCCTTGAACACTTCTAGGGGTGGAGCCTTTAACATGTCCTTGGGCAACCTGTTCCAGTGCCTCGCCACCCTTACAGTAAAGAACTTCTTTCTTATATCCACTCTAAACTTTCCGTTTAAGTTTGAACCCATTGCCCCTTGTCCTATCACTACAGTCCCTCATGAAGAGTCCTTCTCCAGTATCCTTGTAGGCCCCATTCAGATACTGGAAGGCTGCTATGAGGTCTTCATGCAACTTTCTCTTTTCCAGGCTGAACAGCCCCAACTTTCTCAGCCTGTCTTCATACGGGAGGTGCTCCAGCCCCCTTATCCCTCCTCTGGACTTGATCCAACAGTTCCATGTTCTTCTTAGGATGAGGACACCAGAACTGTACACAGTACTCCAAGTGGGGTCTCACAAGAGCAGATTAGAAGGGCAGAATCAACTCCCTCGACCTGCTGGTCATGCTCCTTTTGAGGCAGCCCAGGATACGGTTGGCTTTCTGGGCTGCAAGCGCACGCTGAAACCGGCTCATGTTAAGTTTCTCATCGACCAACACTCCCAAGTCCTTCTGTGCAGGGCTGCTCTGAATCTCTTCTCTGCCCATCCTGTAGTTGTGCCTGGGACTGCCCTGACCCAGGTGTAAGACCTTGCACTTGGCTTGGTTGAACTTCATGAGGTTGGCATTGGCTCCCCTCTCAAGTGTGTCAAGGTCCCTCTGGATGGCATCCCTTCCCTCCAGCATACCAACTGAACCACATAGGTTAGTGTCATTGGCAAACCTGCTGAGGATATTTTCATGTGCTCCTTGTCAACCTCCTTCTCCTGTGAAAGCCTCTTTGCCTGCACATATCTAGACTGCAGACAGCAGTTATTGTGTGATGGGCAGCCAGGTGGTCATAAAGTAGAGAGACCTGTATTCAGGTCAGGTAACTCACACTGTCAGTGCATACTGTTTTTCTTTTTTGAGTATTTTCTGATGGTGGGATGGTTCCTATGATTGGTGTGTTGGAATGGAAGGTTACAGGCTCTTTAGAAAAGACAGGCCTGGTAGGTGGGGAGGGGGAGTTGCTATTTATGTTAGGGATAGGCTGGAGAGTATGGAGGTCTGTCTGGGGACAGGTGAGCAGTCGACAGAGAGTTTGTGGGTCAGGGTTAAAGTGGGAATGGTCATGGGTGACATTATTGTGGGGATCTATTACAGACTGCCTGACCAAGAGGAGTCGGTGGATGAACAACTCTATAAACAGGTAGGAATAGCCTCATGTTCGCAGACCCTCGTTCTCATGGGGGACTTCAACCACCCTGATATCTGTCGGAGGGATGGTACGGCCCGGCACAAGCAATCCAGGAAGTTCCTTGATTGTGTGGAAGACAACTTCCTTCTGCGAGTAATAGAGGAGACGACAAAGAGAGGTGCCATGCTTGACCTCATTCTCACCAACAGGGAAGGGCTGGTTGGAAATGTGACACTTGAGGGCAACCTTGATTGCAGCGATCATGAGATAGTTGAATTTGAGATCCTCAGGACAGTGAGAAGAGCGTGCAGCAAGCTCACTGGCCTGGACTTCAAGAGAGCAGACTTTGTCCTCTTCAGGAACCTGCTCAGTAAGGTTCCATGGGATATAGCCCTAGAGGGCAAGGGGGCCCAAGGCTGTTGGTTGATATTCAAGAATCACCTGCTGCAAGCTCAGGAGTGTTGCATCCCAACTAGAAGGAAGTGCTGCAGGAGGGCCAGGAGACCTCCTTGGATGGATAAGGAGCTGCTGCTGAAACTTCAAAGGAAAAAGAGGCTTATAAAAGGTGGAAACAAGGACAGGCAGTCTGGGAAGAATACAAGGATGCTGTCGGGGAAGCTAGGGATCAGGTTAGGAAAGCTAAGGCCCACTTAGAATTAAACTTGTCTAGGGACGTTAAGGATAAAAGGAAGGGATTTTATAGGTACATTGCAAATAAAAGACAGACTAGAGACAACATGGGCCCTCTCCAAAAGCTATCAGGACAACTGGCTACCCTGAATTTAGAGAAGGTTGAGGTTCTTAATGACTTCTTTGCCTCAGTCTTCACCGGCAAATGCTCTGACCACGCTACCCAAGTCTTGGAAGGCAGATGCAGGAACAGTGAGAATGAAGACCCAGGGCCCAGTGTAGGAGAGGGTCTGGTTTGAGACCATCTCAGGAACCTGAATGTATGCAAGTCCATAGGACCTGATGAAATCCATCTGCGGGTCCTGAAGGAGCTCGAAAATGAAGTTGCTAAGCCACTGTCCATCATATTTGAAAAATCATGGCAGTCAGGTGAAGTTCCTGATGACTGGAAAAAGGGAAATATAACCCCCGTGTTCAAGAAGGGGAAAATGGATGAGCTGGGGAACTACAGAGCAGTCAGCCTCACCTCTGTGCTTCGCAAAATCTTGGAGCAAATTCTCCTGGAAGGCATGCTGAGGCACATGAAAAACAACAAGGTGGTTGGTGACAGCCAGCATGGCTTCACTTAGGGGAAATCCTGCCTGACCAATCTGGTGCCCTTCTATGATGGGGCTGTGGAACTGATGGACAGGGGTAGAGCATTTAATGTCATCTACCTGGACTTGTGCAAAGCATTCCATGCTGTCTCACATGACATCCTTGTCTCTAAGTTGGAGAGACATCAATTTGATAGGTGGACCACTTGGTGGATAAAGAACTGGCTGGATGGCTGCACGCAAAGTGTTGTGCTCAATGGCTCAATGTTCAGATAGAGACCAGTAACGAGTGGTGTCCCTCAGGGATGGGTGTTGGGACCAGTCTAGTTCAACATCTTTGTCGGTGACATGGACAGTGGGATTGAGTGCGCCCTCAGCAAGTTTGCTGATGACACCAAGCTGTGTGGTTCGGTTGATACGCTGGAGGGAAGGAATGCCATCCAGAGGGACCTTGACACACTTGTGAGGTGGGCTGATGCCAACCTGATGAAGCTTAACAGTGCCAAGTGCAAGGTCCTACGGCTGTGTGGGAGCAATCCCAGGCACAGCTACAGGTTGGGCAGAGAAGAGATTCAGAGCAGCCCTGCACAGAAGGACTTGGGAGTGTTGGTCAATGAGAAAATGAACATGAGCCGTCAGTGTGTGCCTGCAGCCCAGAAAGCCAACCGTATCCTGGGCTGCATCAAAAGGAGAGTGACCAGCAGGTCGAGGGAGGTGATCCTGCCCCTCTACTCTGCCCTTGTGAGACCTCACTTGGAGTATTGTGTGCAGTTCTGGTATCCTCAATATAAAAAGGACATGGAACTGTTGGAACAAGTCCAAAGGAGGGCCACAGGGGTGATCAGGGGGCTGGAGCATCTCCCGTATGAAGATAGGCAGAGAAAGTTGGGGCTGTTGAGCCTGGAGAAGAGAAAGCTGCGTGGAGACCTCATAGCAGCCTTCCAGTACTTGAAGGGGGCCTATAGGGATGCTGAGGAGGGACACTTCATGAGGGACTGTAGTGATAGGACAAGGGGTAATGGGTTCAGACTTAAATAGGGGAAGTTTAGATTGGATATGAGGAAGCAGTTTTTTACTGTAAGGGTGGTGAGGCACTGGAATGGGTTGCCCAGGGAAGTTGTGAATGCTCCATAGCTGGCAGTGTTCAAGGCCAGGTTGGGCAGAGCATTGGATGGCATGGTTTAGTGTGAGGTGTCCCTGCCCATGTCAGGGGGTTTGGAGCTAGATGATCTTAAGGTCCTTTCCAACCCTAACTATTCTATTATTCTAGGGTTCTATGATGTGTCAGGAAAGAGTACATCTCATTTCTACCCTCATATTTTTTTGCCATGTGTTGAGTTTCTTCGTTCTTTCTTAGTTATTGGAGAAGGAAATCCCGCAGTCTTGATTTTATTTTACAATGTTGGGCCAATTTTAGCATGCTTGTAAACCAGTAGAAGGGGGAATTAGACCATAGCAGAAAGAGACAGTGCATGTTGAATGAAAACTAAGAGGGAAACCCTAACCTCTTCTAATTTACATATGGTGACATTTTGCAGAAATATTGTAACATTAGCAGTGGCATAATGAAATTCTGCCTATCAGCAGTGGAAGGAATAATGTTACTGTAAAGGTAACCTGTCCACAGTTTGTTATCAAGAAAATATTCATGGCAAGAAACATTCATTTACCAATGAGTGTTAAGAACAGTATTTTTTCCTTATATTTTTTCCTCATCGGCTATCCATCTTCCCCTCCAGATTTACTGCATGGTCACTCCCTTTACATGCTAATTATGTGCAGCTTTGGTGAATTTGTTAGTAGTGACACTTCGGGCACCCAGTGGGACTGCAACTCATTATGTGGCAATGTCCAGATATATCAGATATTATTAGCTGTCATTAATCTGCTGTGGAAACATTGAGTGAACAGCCAGGAGAGAGACCAGGAAATAGAGTAAAAATGAAGTCTGCAGCCACCCTGGCCCCAGAAGGTCAGAGGGCAAATCAGCAGGGAAGAAGAGTACACCTTAAAGTGGCCAGTGCTTAGCAGCAGATTTTTAACCCATTGTGACCCAACATTGCTAAGAAAAGAAAGACAAAAAGAAATTATAGTGTTTGCAATGTCTGTACAGCTACACTTTGCTGAAGGAAACAGGGGCACAGACAGTCAAACTACTGCTTTCCAAAGATATTTTGTAGAACTGCATCTCAATGAAAAGTGTGATTGAGTGAGAAATATGCAGTAACTGTCTCAATGCGGACAGCGCCCTAGCATAAAGCTTTGAAATTAGGCATGCGTAACTGAGAATAGGATTACTGCCCCCACCTTCCATTTGAAGGTCATATTTCATAGAACCAGACCTGGTAGTAGAGGAAATCCTGAAAGAGTGAAAAGCTTGCTCTCGTTGTTCATCCAGACCTGTGATTCCTTTATAAACACAGAAGTTTCCCTCTAGATTGCAGACACAGTGCTGATCAGCCTCTGCCGTGCAGTTTAAAAACACAAATCACAATAGGTTGAATTCTTTTTGGCATTGATTCTGAAAAATACTCACTTGTAAGAGCTATGCATATCTGTGTTTGTGCAGCATTAATTACATGGCTTGGACTGCAGAAATAAAAGAACATTCTTCCCAGAAAGCTCCAAGGTCTTTCCTATCTCCAAGATGACTTGCAGAGTACTGCCCAGGACTGTAGGGAGTTGCATCTTCTTTCTTTATATCAGCTAATAGGATAATAGGATGGAAGAAACCAGGCAGGTTTTCAAGCAAAGAGGTTCTTCTCTGTTCTGAAACAGAAAACACTAAAGCAGAGGCTAGGAATCTCTGAGTTTAGTGGTGATGTATTAACTAGACAATTTTCAGAGCAGGGGAAAAGTAATAGGTTGGTTAGTCTGCGTGTGTTCTTTTTTTTGTATGTGACTTTTGCTACTGTGAAGGGGCAACCTGAAAATTCAGTGACCTTAAAATTAATGTAAATAATGAGATAGGGGGATAAGAAAAACTAGATTTGATCAAAGGAAATAAGAATAAACTTTTGCTTCCAAGTTTTCAAGGATCTATGCTCCTTTATCAAGAAATTACAGTGCTCTAGTATAGGAGGTATATACAAAAACTTAAAGGAAGAAAATCACTCTAAAATTCTTCAACAAATGCCACTTATACTTGTTAGGGGAAACTGGGATTAAGTTCTTCAACCAGTTGTTTGGAAATTTCCTAGTGAGACACTCATCTGAGTTTCCTGAAGGAATCTGTGAAGAATTGGTTTTATTCCCACTAAAAGGATCTAATCAAATGCTTTACAATATTTCGCATGACCAAAAAAAAAAGGCCTGAAATTTAATTTATGGACCTATCTTCAATTAGTTGAACTGTGATAAACCCATGCAAAACAACAACTGTGAGCTCAGTTTTAGATTGTTTAAATTCTGCACAATACCATGAAAGAGAAAGCAATGTTAATATTTAGTGAAATGACTCCCATTAATACTTCCTAAACTAACCACTACTCATGAACTCAGGTTCTAGGAGGAGATTTAGAAGTCATTTTGGTGGCATTGTGGGATTTGCAGAAATACCCAGAAGTGTTACGGAGTACAGTGTTAGCCATGGGGCAGGTGGCAAGTACCCAGGGAAATAAAGAAGCAGCAGTTTTATCATTGGTCTTGGACCTTTGCGATTTTGGTGTTACAGGAGGGTTTATTTATTATTATATGAGAACAATGCAATATCAAAGAAGAGTTACAGTCTAATGGCATTAATGTTGACAAAAAAGTCACGAAAGCCATTCTGAGTGCCATATGAATACATTCAATAGGTCAGTTGTAGATTCTTTTATAATCTTCTTTTAGTGTATATGAAATTTTACAAATATGGCACACCTTGCCCTTTTTCCAGGAGAGAGGAATAAAAATTCATTCTAGTTTCTTTTTCCTTTGAGTGCTTCGAAGAACTGAACATGAGATGAATACTGTTTAAGTAAGTGGCACGTAAATAAGTTATAGGTTAGGCTTATAGTGCAAAAATTGCAGTCAGCCTCCATGATGTTGTGTTTGCCAAATTTGCACTGACGAAGCTATTATGGCAGGCTTACTTTTTTTTTTTTTTCTCCATGGAGGAACATGTTTGTTAGTTGCCCATCAAGATTATGCTGTCTTTTCAGTGCCTGTGTTGCTCATTACAATCCTGCAGGCACTTGTTTTCACATTTAACATGGTATGCATGAGTAACCCTCTCTTAACTGGTGCAACTAGTGAGGTGTAAAATTCTGATGTATGTACTCTGTAATCCTGGGGCCTGAGCAAATTCCACAGAACACAAAAGTGTTACATTTTACAGAAATCTGCATCATTTCTTGTTCCATTGCTCATAGCAAGTTGAATAGTTAGGTTTTATCCAGATAAACCTCTATCAGAAATGCTAACGAGGATATCTGCACAGCTGCCTTTGATCTTAATGTACTAAATATGGTGTGTTGAATATTAACTTCAGTCTTTTAAAAGGTGACTCTTCAATATATATACTTGGAATTGCTTTCAAAGTAAATTCCTAGGGATGGGCTTAAAATGACTGTAAGTTGTAACAGAATGTGGCAGGAGAGGTCATCATCTTGAATTTGGAGTGTGGGGAGAACCAATAAACAGAAATTGCTGGATTGCTCTTTTCCTTGTGACTCAGAAAATTAAGAAGTATAGGGTAAAATCTCTAACAGCAATTTTTACCTTCCTGAACAAGCGTGAATATACTTTTAGGAATATCCTAATACATTTGCTCTTTTATTTTGTCGTCTGCTTTGTAAAAGTTAATCATAGTTACAGATTTATAAAATGTGTGGAGTTAGTTGTAATTAAGACTATATTCAGCATTCTGAAAATTAAGAAGCAACATCAGCTCTGAACTGATATGTTTGCACAGAAGTTGCTTTGATGTGTGAGCTATTAATTGCAATATTCTCAGAGGCTGTGAAAGGGCCTTCCCTACAAAACTTTAGGGTCATAACATAAGGATTTGATGCTGCAATTCCTCTGTAAACATTAAGTGGCAGAGCTCTATCACAGCTCTGCTCTTCTTACTTCATACAGCACTTTCTAGCGCATGACATTGCCAGCAGAGTAAGTGGTGTCATAGATTACCCTACCTGACATAAAGGGTAATCAATATTCACTGTGATTCACTTTTTTTATGATGTTTACTGGGAAAAAAATACAAGGACATGTGAGTTAAGTTTTAGATTCATTGCAGCTTTCCTGATGTTTCCTGTCATTTATTCATTATCATCACTCAATTAGGTGACTTATGCTCTTGCAGAATGAGATACTAGTTAACATGAGTGAAAGGTCATCAAGCACTGGAACAGGCTGCCCAGGAAAGTGGTTGAGTCACCATCCCTGGAGGTGTTTTAGTTCATGTAGATGTGCTACTTAGGGACACAGTGGGGTGATAGACCTGGCAGCTAGTTTAACGGTTGTACTCAATGATCTTAAAGGTGTTTTCCAACTTAAATGACTCTATGATTCTAAGAAGGAAGGATCCAACCAGAAACTTCCAAGCTCTGAGTTGTCATTAAAGTTTTATTTAAAAGGATTCTGGTGCAGCTGAGACAGGAACAAGAAAATGCAACCAGAACAATAGCACCACCAAAACTCAGGGCAACGCTTCAAGACCATTTCTTGAAATACCTGAAGATTTTTGCTGCATTTTACAAAGTCACAGATGTTGATATTTTTTATAATTACTAGTATTGTCATTTTGTTAACGCTAGAAAAATGGAAATTAGAACCCTTTTGCTGCTCTAGCTAGAAAAAAAGGTAGGAGTTTTCTGAACTCCAGAAAACATATCATTTAAATGGATAAAATGGCTTAAAGAGGGGCTGTTTAAAAGTGCTTGGAATGATGAACATTAAAGAATTCATGTTTTACTTCAGCAAATAGTTGCAGAAATTGGGTTGTACGTACCTATCCATGTGTCTCTGTGTTTGTATGTGCTGCAAGTGCATATTGTTGTATCAGGGGTGAGTAACAATTCCACGTCTCCACTAGATAGTCCTAACTGCTCATTTCAGATGCAGACAAATTATTTCACAATATAATACAGATAAACAAACCTTAAATTCACTTGAGTTTCTTTTAATGAGAAGTTACATTATGGAGTACCAAAACATGATATACTAGATTTATTTTAATCTGTTTCTAAACATATCATATGTTTACTGAGGTTTTGTTTCCTTAAAAGCATTGTGGCTATGCATTCAACTTTTGAACCTCATTCTTCAGAGTGTTGTACAGTGAACTCTTGAAGAAACAAGCAAACCTCCCCCAGGCTCCTGCCCCCAAAAATCCAATAACAAACAAACAAACAAACAAAGAAAACAACCCCAAAAGAGTGCTGATGTTTTCTCGGGGTGGGGTGGGGAGGGGGGTGGAGAGGGTGGAATCAGAGGCCTATGTAATAATTTTGCTATTGCCCTTAACAAAGCCAAGATCCTACTCTGGCAGCCTGGACCTGGATCTAGCATAACATAGCTTTAGGCAAATGCCTCTTTGGGATGTGTTAAAGATCTTAGAGATCACTCTCACTTTCTTCCTCCTCTATGCACCTGAATCTACCCTTGATAGCAAATTTTGTTAGCATCCCATTTAAACAGCTTTATATGATTGCTTCCATCCACAGGTTACTTTATTCAAGTGGATTTGCCACAGAGCATTTGCCCATTAGCAATCTCTTCCGCAGCTTGCTTTAAAATCTGCTTATGGTTATAGCCAGATAAAAGCATGTGAGGTCAGTTTGGTAGAGTGGAGACAAATACTTTAACATAAGGTTTTCTATTCTGTGCAGGCAGCTAATAAAAGTGCCCGCAGGTGTTGAGAATTATCCTTGTCTTGGAGATTTCTTTACAATCTGAAGCTAATCTTGGCAAAAGCTTTGGCAACCATATCTGGCACATTAATTAAATGACTTTCCCTCCCTCACAGGTCTTATGCTGTAACTTTGATTAACCACCTCTGTACCCAGGAAAGGAACTGCTGGATAGGCGTTATCAGTTTTGCAGGTGTATGGATTTTAGAGATAACATGGGATTCCTCCTTTATCTGGATGCTCCTTACTGTTTCAACACTACACAACTTTTTTCCCCTAGCTACAGTGACAGGGATCCTGCAGGCATGTTATGAGATTTTAGTATGAGGACTTTTTATTCAATGTGTATCTCTGGATAGCCTCTGCTGAGAAGTTTCAGATCCTTAGAGGAAAACTCCTGAATTCTCCAGAGCTCCCTCTCTGTTTAAATGGCTTTTCCTTGCTGCAGTATCACAGCTGTGACACATCAAAGCTAGTAACTGGTGTGGCAGGACAAGCAGTCCCAAATCAGCCTCAGTGATGAGAGGTGATTTGCAGTGACAGGTTTCATGTCTTACAGGTGTCATTTTCATGAATGACTTGGCTAATTAAATTTAATGTGGAACAAGAACTTGCTTACATTCTGCCAGGCTTAAGATGTTCTTACTCACACCTTACATAAGGAACAATTCCTACTGTTGAATAAGGGCTCCAGGATTTAGCCCTCTGTTAGCAGTCTTCCATAAACCCTTTGTTTTCCTAACATGTTAAAACCCAAGACTTAATGGGTTCATGATGACATCAGTTATCAAGATTTGTGTGGTGTTGGCAGATGTTGAATTTTCAGTGGAAAACCATTAAACAGATTTGCGTCAGGGCAAGTTTCGCAACATGCACATATTATACCGGTGGTTACATGTGTTGACTTCAGCTTTATTTATTACAAGGGAAAACAGGCCTGTACTTATACAACCACAGCAATGAGAAATTAATCTTCCCAATAAGAAAATCAGTCTTGTCTTGTTAAAGGTACTCAAAGTTGCAGATTGAGTGTGCTGAGCTTGCAAAAACTATGTCTGCAACTTTCAGATTTAACAAATCTAAAATTAAATATTAAAAAAAAAAAAAAAAAAAAGGAAAGAAAAGAAAGATTTTTTGAGGTACCTTTATTTTTGGACATCCAGAGTAAAGAAAGCAAAATTTCAGAAAGTGTTGAATGTCCGTTCTTTGACAAACATTCTTTCCAAAATGTCTCAAATTGAACACGTGTTTTTTCATACCTGATTAGATTTGTTACTTTTGAATGCTGATTGCCCATCAGCTCAGAACACATCAATTCTGTACTAGTTCTAATATTCTTTAGCACTAAAAGGTTTCTTTTTGTCATATGACTGTCAAGCTTGCCCAGTGGTATTGTCTAGACCAACGATGGTCCCCAGGCCTACATGTGATGTGATATGTGCATACGAAACATATAACTTATGAAACCAAATACATGGGGAGAAGTGATTTTTCAAATAAAAGCAAGATCCAATACAGCAAAAACATGAAACCCCACAACAAACCAAACTAATAACCACAAAAATCAAAAGAAAACAGTTCCATTTTGTGTATATATATGTATGCATGGTAACTTGAAACCAGAGGGTTTTAGTTACTGCAGTGTTTGGTTCATACATACATTAATTAGGACCTCACTTTGGAGATGAACTCAAATCTCTTGCATCTCACTTTCTGCTCAACTGTAAACGTGTTGGAGAGTCTGTATTTTCTTGGAAACTAAACTTCACTCAGTTGTCATGAAATACTTCAGGTTCTGCTTATGCATCAGGAGGCATCTACTCTTGGTCTTTCCTGTTAAAAGCTGCCAGTAAAATTTGTTCTTATAATGCACCCTTTTCCTCAAAAAACAGTCTTCTGAGTCTTGTCGATGCTGCTGCTAAAGCATGAATTTTTTTGAAAGTCAAAATTAGTTCTGATAGTAACTGGAACATTTGAAGGGGTAGACCTTTTTCAGTCATGTAGTGCAATACATAGTGGATCACTAGAACAAGTGGGGATATTGTACTTCTGCATGTTTAAAAGTAAATAATTAAAAAATTAAGGAAAAAAACTAACATTCTGACTTTCTGAGAAAGAAGCATTTAATTTTCTATTGTTTTTCTTTCAAACACTTCAAGAAATCTTTTCTTTTGAAATATACAGATTTGTAAAAAATGGATTGCTTTACAATATTGCTTTATTAAAAAAATAAATAATTTAATATTGAAATATTGTTTTTATATTTTGAGATTCAAACAGATTTTTAATTTTTGACAGCCTTTCACTTTATTTTCTTTCAGTTTGTCTTATTTAATGTAGCTGAACAAAATAAGATTAATATGATTTGAACACGTAATGCAATTTTCCTTTAGAGTCAAGTTTGCTACTTTCGGTTTTGCTCCAGTGTGGAACAGGGACAAATTTTGCTATCTTGCAGTCCTGCATAAAACAAAACTTTGGCTTCAAGAGAGCTCTGTTTTTCATCAGGCAAACAGACAAAAGAAATTCCTTTACTGGGTGCATGCAAACCCATTGTTTCTTCATCAGCAGCAACTTTCCAGTACCTGAAACCAACCACTTGATAAAAAGGGTATGATAGATGATAAACTTTGAATTAGGACCTTAGTTTTCACCAGCTGAAGAACAAATGATCATCCACAGATGTGAGTATGCAAAAGCAAAACATACTCTCCCAAACTTTTCAAGTGAAAAACCAATGATGAAATAAACATTGGATAATTATGATTTCATGAGTTACATGATCTCCTAATAATTACAAATGGGCAAATAGAAAGACTTTGATTATTTACACTGCTGTCTTGCCATTCATTATAGTCGGTAATGTTTATAGCAAAATTTTTCCTAACAATAACATTTATAATATTTTAATGTGTGTATATGGAGGGAAATAGCACATAAAAGAATTTCAGCACAAATAAATGTCAACTGTTTTACATTTGGAACTCCACTGTATTATTTTAGGACCCTACTCCTCAAAACATTTATGGTTAGCTTTATTCACACAATTCCAATGGGACAACTCATATGTAGAAAGCTAAGTCCTTTCTTAAGGGTTTTCTTCTACTCTTTCCCATTCCATCCTTCACTTCCTGATGTGCACGTGCACAGGATGGGGTAGATGCGTCTAAGCGGATTCCTGAACAGACTGAACTGTCTCTTCATTCTCTGAGGTACTCTCTGGAGTAATTTTAATGAAATGACTGTATAGGGGTTTGTGTATGGATGAATATACATTTACTTACACAAGTATTGATTAATTTATTCTGTGGGTACCAAATAATTATCTGTTTTGCTGCAAGGGCAATTTGCTGCCATACTAAGCAGAAGGCATTCTTTTTCCAAAACAACCAAGCATAGCAGCATTTTCAGCCATGTGCTGAAATGTGTGATTAGTACTAAAATGCATTAAGCATGGCATCATTATTCTAAAACCAGCCACAGAGATATAAAATGCACTGTGATGCTGCAAACCGAGCACAGTTTGATTGTAGGACACCCGGGTAGAGGGTTTTGTATTAGAATATACATTGTGTTTATAATGCCTTCTTCTCTAAAATGTAATTAGGTTTTTTTTATGAACTGGTAAAATATAGTACATAAAGGACTTGGGGGATTTCCATAGAGCCACATTTATTCCCACACATCTTTCCAAATCATAAATGGTTGTCTTCCTTAGAAATGGATTAGGACAAATTGCATTAGGACACGACTGTGAATCTGATTAAGGTGGAACCATGATCAGGTTTTTTCTTTTGGGCAACCATGTTTTCTTATAAAAACCAGAAGACAAAAAAGCCTTTGGCAAGATGTTTCAAAGGCTGTTCTCATGTGCACATAAAAGCAGTTTTCATGCTAATTCAAAAATTGGTCCACACCTATAATTTCTTTATATACCCAAGACAAAGCTTTGGGCAAAATTTTGCAGTAGTATATTTTTCAGATACAGACTTGTGGTTTCAGTAAAAGCTCATAAAAAGGAATTTCCATGCATAATTTCCTTAAGGAGAAGACTCTGAAGGCAAACTGCAAGAGAGTCGAAAGATCAGGCGTTGATTCCAAATCGGTTCAGTGAGAGAATGCTGAGAACAAAACCATTCCCAGTGGAAAACTGATCTAATATACTGAATAAATACCTTTTCAAATTAACAAATTCTTAGAAAGGCCCCAGCCCCTCCTCTTTTTGTGTTAGCATCTGACCCAAACTGAACACATTGTGTGACGTTATTTGACATAGAAAGAAACTAGCACATATATGTCTGTTGATGGGAAGAACTGCAAATGTTTGGAAAAAAAAATTGGCAAAAATGGCTGTCACTTTCTTCTCCACTCCTACCCTATTTTTTTAAGCAGTATTCTCAAACCTGTAAAGCTAAAGGAACCAAATTGCAGCATTGCTGTCTCTGCGTTGTAGTCAAATCTGTTGGTGCTCTGTTGCTACTCATCAGAAAACAACACTGGAAGAGGCTGAGAAACTCATCTGTCTTTGCTTCCTTCTGACTGCACTGCATATGAGTGTTTTGATCTCCCAAACTAACACATAGGATTCAGCTGAGAAGCAGGACTCCACTGTGTTAGGATCAGAAAGTCTGTATAAAGAAAGATCCCTGTCTCTAATGGCTAGGATTTGGAGTTCGAAAATAGAGGGAACAGGTGGGTCTAATGAACAAATTCTGGAAGCCTGAGGAGCTCTATAACCTTTGTGCTTAATATAGTAAATATCAGTGATATTACACTGCCCAAGTAACTGCAGCCATCTGCTTTATTGCTAGCTTTGCTGGCTTTTAATTTTTTTTTCCAGTTTAGAACAAGATTCAGTGATGTTTATTTTAAATTGTTTGTTTGACTTGATATTGACATTGTTTTGGGAAATAAAAGTAAGAATCTGAATTCTTCATGTCTCACGCAGGCAGAGACTAGACAAAATAGGAACAGATCTGAACTGTGGTCTAAATTTCAGAGTTTACCCATCTGAACTACATTTTTCCTGGGGCTGGAAAACATTTAGTTATCTCTTGTCTGTTGTTGGTATCTTACTCTGGCTTCATCCAGAAGCTGAGGGCCCAACACGAATGTGGTTGCAAGCTTAAGCTAGTGGCACAGCAAGTGAATCTTCACCATTTTCTAGGCTGACAATCCTTGGACACCCCTCCAGACTTAGCATGTGTATATAAACTGAGCGTTTAAAAAGGTTATGAATCAGAAACATTTATTTATAGCGAGTTTCCGTAAGTGATAATGACCAAACAAATGCAAAAATGTGTGGGTGGTGGTCTTCTGGGGTTTTATTGGGTTTTTTTTCCTCCCTTTTCCTCCTCTGGTATTTCCAAAAATATTTTCTCAAACCTGAGATTGTCACAACTAGAGGAAGATGCTGTTCAGAGGGACTGAAAAACAGTAGTGGTGGTGCAAATATCTGGATTTCTTGCCCAAGCCGGGAGTCAGTTCTGAAATACAAGCATGCATGTTCTCCCTAGGACACTTCAAAGTAGAAGTTCTGCTACATTTCTCAACAGTAATTTTTGGCTGAAGCAGTGAAGGTGCCAAACACCTACCCTTATGTTCCCAGACCTCCTCTTTTACAATACCTTTTACAAGAGAACGTGTTGGCCCATGCCAATACAGTCATGGTTTGTTATAGATCTCAGGCCTTACTACCATTGTTTAGAAACTGCAAAGTCCAAAATAATTAAAGGGAATTGGGAAATAATTGTGTTAATTAGAAATCAAGCAAGCTAAAAAGAAGAGAGAAAAAATTAACCAAAACTGTCACACTAAGTTTTTTTATCTAGCTCATGAATTTACCAAAGAGATTCTGCTTCTTACATCCTGCAATAATTTAGTTTTAGATTCTGGATTTCTGATCTTAACATTTTCTTCTCTACATGCATACATGTGTGTGTATATGTCTCACTCATTCTCTTTATATATATATATACACACATATATATATACACATATAAACCTGATCAACAAACCTGAGACAAACTCCAATAGATAAAAAATAATAGCCGCTTCTTATTTTCAGAAAATTTAGTCCTCTTTTTCTCAGTAATAATTAGTCTTTTCAGTGCAAATTTTATTGGTTTAGGTGCATAAACATTTCTGTGAAAATTAGAGCTGGCTGGGAAGTCAGGTGTTGAAAAATTTCTATGAAAACAATTTCGTTTTGTGTATTTATGTGTATTTCTGTGTATTTTTCCCAACGATGTGGTGGAATCACGGTGCCCAAGTAGATGAGGCCCTTAGTGACATGTTTTAGTGGTAGACTTGGAAGTCCTAGGGTAAAGGTTGAACCTCATGGCTTAAAGGTCTTTTACAACATAGTTGATGCTATGATTCTGTGGTTTAAAAGTATATCTAGAGGCTTTCAGAAACTTCCCAGCTCAAAAGCTGAGCTACGTACTAAAATGGGGAAAAAATTTACTTTGTGGTTTTGACATTTATTTTTGGTGACCATTTTAGCTTTTATTTCTAACTGATGATGAAGCACTTCAATAGAATCAGGCTTTTCTCTTTCTTTTTTTATGGAAATTTTGTCTAAAATGTCATATTAAAATTTCAATTATGTGTCACGTAAACAGTATTCATATTTGATTTTCCCACAGATTCTCTGTTTGGAATGTTCTTTAGAGAATTAAATAGTTCATACAATCAGAGTTGTTATCTAAATCATGCAGTTTACTTATTTTCTCTGATTGGGTAAGGTTTTATAAATTGCTTTAACTTCTGCCTGAAGTAAGGCTTATTTGTTTCACAAAATTATTCTTATTTCACGAATGAATCTCAGTTCCAGTCATAATTATGCATTCTCTTGGCATTGTGCTCACATTAATATTTGTTAGAAGTAACAAAAATGAAACAAAATTCAGTGTTTCTTAGAAGTGTTATGTGTGAGTGTTTTCACTGTTCATTCACTGGTTCCTTGTAATTTGGCCATCACTGCAAATCTGTTCCTATATTTCTCTACAAAAAGTGGCAAATTAGTCAACAGAAGGCCCTGCAATTTGAAATATGTATGGAGACTGGAAAACCTGACTCCTGGTTGTAATTATTAATATGATTTACCTTCAGTCGTGTCACTTTTATGGCACTTAAAAATATGCTATATCTATTTACGCAGCTAATTGTTCTAATCAATTTCTGTAACAAATGTACTTAAATTCAATAGGGTAGGGTGCTAAATTCTTAGGTAGCTTAAAGCTTTATGGAGTGATGTCAGGTGGGAGATCTGGCAAGGCGGGGTTTGAAATGGAACAGACCAGGATGATCCTTGAGACCATTTTCCACTTTATATTATTCTGGTTATATTCCAAATAATTTCTAGTGAAAAGAAGTATCAGAAAGGCTGATAGATTCATGGAATAATACAGGCTGAAAGGGAACTGAGGAGGTCATTCAGTCCAACTCCTGCATACAGCTCCAGTCCTTGACCTATCCAAATTGTCTTTAGAAAGTCTCTCCTGTTTTATACTGCTCTTCTTGTATCGAAGGGCCTGAAAGTAGGCACAGTAAGGGATCTGCTTTTTCATGGTCATTATTTCCTATCTCTAACAACTACAGTAACATAGAGATATTTTTGTTAGATTTGTTTCATAGTACTGACTTCAGACCATCTGAACTTCTTGCCATTGGAAAAATTTCCAAAGTTTTCTCTAACTTCTGGCTGAACATCAGTAATTCCTAACATTGGAAAGCTCTTTCTCCATAGATACGTATTTTCATAAACGTGTATAGTTGCCATATCCCCCCCAGATACTCCAGACATGCACAATCCCACCTATCTGACTCAAAGAGATCCAGGAAGGCATAACTCTGTTAAAGGAGACTGTGAAGAATGTCTTGGAACAAGATAATTAAGGAGGCAGTTTCTTTCCTGCTCGAAGTTAGTGATGGGTATGGCCTGTCCGACGAGATGCATAAACCAATGCGTAAGTTCATTAAATTGCCACCCACCATCCCTTTTGCTGACAGGGCAGCCTCATCACTGAGGAATTCTTACTCTCCTGTCATCATCTCAGGCTCAAAATGAATTCTGTGGCAATGTCTAATATGAATATCTGCACAATAGTGCATCTAGCACATCCACTGGAATTGGGAATAGACCAAGAGAAAACATCTCTGAAAGAAAACTGAGGTCCTGGATTAAATGCCTCAGAAGTTGACTTTGAAAGTGACTGGGAAGAAATCATTCTGCTCCATGACTGAGTGAAGGCAAATCACAAGTATGTATTAAATATAAATGTGAATGTACACATGGGTATGCATATATATGCATGCACACATAACATTTGATTTTTTCTTCAGTATTTTATCAGTTTGTTTCAAAAAACACAGAAATTTAGATAAAGTGCACTTTATTTAGTCACCTTGCAATTACAAGGTTAGATATCTTAAAACTTAATAGATAAGTCATTAATGTGGGCCAGGCTGATAATATAATTAAACACAAGAATTTAACTGATGTGATTCGCGTTATGTCTTACAGCTGTAAATTGTTAGAAGCAGTGGAGTTTTCTGACAATACTGTTGTGGAATAATTATGGGATTAAAAAGATGGAATAAGGTTATTTGAAAACTGGTGTAAGGTAATGCGAGCCAGAACTCTCAAAGTCCCTTAATAGGTGTTCTTAACTCAGCGTTAATACTTTATTTAACGTTACGTGCTGTGCACTCTTTAAATTGTTAGCTTAGAACAGATGATTTATGTTGCTCATGCATCCAAACAAGAATTAATGCCCTTATCCTATTTGACCAGAATTGTTAAGCACTTTTGTTCTCAGGCCTGTATCAGAATGATAACAAAAACATAAAATCAGCAAGCTTTTTAATGAACGTGGGTTTACTTAAAGTGCCCTGATTTACAGATATTAAAGTAATAGTCTCTTTCAAGTTATTTACTGAGGTGTTAGAAAGTTTGGGTTCCCATTCAGCTCAAACAGTTAGTTTGAGAAACTGCAGTTCTTTGTTTCCAAAGTATTAGAAAGTGCCAGTTAACAAAGCTATGGGAGCCAAGTCCCTTTTTAATCTTCTCTTTTTTGACAAACAATGATATCTTTCATTATGTTTTGAGGAAATCTGAAGTGAATGCCACAGCTAATTCATCTGATTGTACTCAGATCTTGGTTTTGCAAATTTCTGTTGTTTTCCAGGTGTTGCCTTTTTTTTTTTTTCCTCTCACAATAGTTTAGCCTACTTTTGTATATTTTATACCTGCATCACGATTCACTCATCTGCTTTTATTGCTTTTATTACTTTTATTGGATATCCATGGTACAACTGCATTTTGCTAGCATAAAATGCAGTCAGTGCAAGTGCAGTGGCTGACACAGTTACTTGTTAGTATTTTACTAACATGTATTATGGTCACCCGTACAGAAGACTTTCACTCCATTTTGGTTTAACTACTGGAACAAACGCATGCACTTTCTTTTCTGCTGATTGTCTCTGCCTAGGTTTTGCTGATAAAAGCAACAGATACTGCTGTCTGCTGTCCTGCTGCTGGTAGTTAGAGCTGTTTGGAAGAACTAAAGAATAGGTTCATCAGAGCTTGCTAAAATTTTCAATCTTTACAAACAAATCTTATGTCCAGAGTTTTAAGACAAGCTAAACTGTTTTTATGATTGACTTAATGGCATATCTATTAAGAACTATGTAAAGCATTTAAATGATGACATGCTTACATATATTCTTAAAAAAGAAAGAAGAGGAGAAGAAATGCTGGCCAGTGAAAGCTTCATGTACATTCAAGTGAAAGGAGGAAAGGAGAAATGAAAGTTCAAGTCATGGCAATAAGAAATTACATTTCCTATGAGCACAGTAAAAATGTAGAGATCATACAAGGAAAAATTCAGTGCGAACTGTAAGATGGCATCACTGAAATTGTCCTGAGATAAAAATTTGACAATATTAAAGGCTGGTGGGATGAACACCAGCAAAGAGTCTGATGTTTTTCCAAGCTCTATTAGAGTACTTCAGCTTCAAATGCTCTGCCAGACTTGCCTGAATATTCATCAGAATGTGATTTCTGACAGTTGTTATGTTTGATAGCCCACCTCAGTCTGAATTCTAGCAGGAAAGAGATTGGTGAAGATAAAGAGGATGTAAATCAGTGCATTTGAATCTCCTACACTAGCTAATTTAACAGAGTAGCAGAATTTTGGCCTGTTTGTATTTATAGTCTGATGTGGTCTTTCCTTGCTGGATTGATTCTTTCAGTCCTAAAGTATGTACTGTTTATTTAACACTGAAGCAGGGTGAGATTGCAATTACTAATGTAACCTGAATGTCTGGGTTTCAGAGGATATTTCTTATAAATCAATGCAAGCTGTTAGCACTTTATATAAAAAGCATATTACTTCACTTCCTCCCAGTATAAAGGTCTTCACCTTCTTCGGTGGTTGTCTCCTTACTTCTTCTGCCTCAACAATTCTAAAATAGCTAAACCCCCAATCTGAGACCTGAGAAATAAGGGAGAGATAAACCACCCACTTCTCAGGTTTGTGTCCTTCAGTCGTTGAATTCATCACTTATTTCATGTGCATGGTAGGGAATTAATTTGGAAAAAAATCTGGTATTTCAGAACTACTGTATCTCTTGTATCTAATTTCAACTGGATGATGGAGCTGTCTGAAACTGGGCTTGCAAAACTGTGGCAGTCCATATAGACTTCCTCTAAACCCCAAAGTTATGTGTGGTAAGTCCTGGGACAAACTAACAAATCATGACATATATATGTTATATGAAACAGCTCTGAAGCTCTGAAAGGATCAAGATCCAGAGATTCCATAAAGTCCCTTGAGACATTTATTTTTGCCACTGGTTGTACATGCAAAACAGTTAGATCTCTGGAGATAAGAAGTAGAATGGAAGCCTGAGGAAATAGCATCCATTTCTGAAAATGTTACAATAAGTGACTTTGCCAAGGTCGTGCAGTAAATGGGAGTCAGACTATATAAATCCAAAGTTTTTAGCCATGCTAGCCCTCTGAAAGCAGCTCTTTCTTTCAGCTGGAGCTGCCACAAGCCACATTAGTGTTCTAGATGTTGTCCAAAAGAAAGAAGAAATGAAGTTTCAAATATTCTTTTTGTTGCTTCGTCTGTTTACTACGCACAATGTTGTTGCACATAGGGCCAGGATGTAAAGTGAGTCAGGGACAGCCTTCAGTCATAATGTGGGAAAACAGAGAAGTAGTTGGACAGTAATTTTTCACACAGTTCTGCCATGGCAGTTCTTTCTGCTATGATTTAAGAAGCTACAGGCAGTGGAAAAGGTTTCCTTTCAAAGTGTTTTAAATGTCAAACATAAGATTCATTTCTATACTGCTTTAATCCAAATGCCAGAGTTCTGAGCTAAGCTATCTATCTGATGAGGACTCCATGAGCTTTGCCTATCTAAACAGCTATCTCTTGAACTGGAATCCCACTAACACCAATGTATAATATCAACATATTTTTTAGGAAAAGACAACATTAGTTTCTTTGTGATCATGTGCTGTAGCATTCTTTGACTTGCTTACTAGGGCTGTTTGTGAGAGGCGCATAGTAACTGCATTGTGCCTAGGTGTTATACGCCAGAGCAACAGCTGGGAAGCAATAGCTGGGAAGCCAATGCTATGGGAGGGAAGAAACCCTGGAATTATTGAAGGAGAAAATTGATAGGGTCAGGGATATTTTGTATAGAGATGCTAAATCTAGAACTGATCACTGCTATCACCAGATATGGCCTCTGCCTCTGGTACCATGCAGCTGACTCTGGTGCCTTATCATCTGCTGATGTTCTGTTGGAAAAGAGCAAGTATCTGATAAAACCGTTCAGCTCTGCCTGTGAGGATGGATCTGTTACTGAATATCCTCTTTTCAGTCATTGCAAAGGCATGTGTACCCTCCCTCTGCTGAAAAATGTCTGCTCTCCTTCAGCTCAAAAGTATGACTATTCCCAGCTTTAAGACAGGAGGTCCTAGTGTTCCTTTTGATGCTAGATATTTTCCTCCAGGAGAAATTTACTGCCGCCTTCTTTTTTCTTTCTTTTGTTGTTCTTGTTGTTGTTGTTGTATTTTTCAGTCCTTTAATTTTGATGATCTCTTACTTAGATTTCAGTGGAGTTGAAACATCAACAAGAGGACAATACCTTTCTGATCTGTGAGTATTCCTGAAACAAAAACCTCAACACCATGAAGTGACTTGACCACAGAAATTGCTGCCTGATGCTTATTTCTACTGAAACTTGGCCTGTCCAACAGCAGAGTCCATGTTTTCTAATGTTAAATAGAAGGACCTTAAACCATTGGAAAGCCTGTACAGGCAAGCAAAGATCATGTACCTGAAATATTTATCTTTTTAAAACCAAAAATCTACCTGACCTTATGATTTACCTAAATCATAATGAGTAGATTATGGTTAGTCAGCTATTCTCCTTCCAGGAAGGGCTTCTTACTAGTTTTCTGCTACAGGAAGGCAATTATATTGTGTTGGAACCAAATTTTTAATCATTAGAGTGACAATTGTAAGGAAACATCTGAACCACATCTCACTGCACCAGTTTGTCTCAATAACTTTGTAGTGTCATCTGTTTCTCAGTCGCCTTCTTTTAGCACGAATGTCTAAGTATGAGTGTTTCCAGAAATACTGCCAGATAACAATTGTTTCCTAAGGCTACTTTTGTTAGAGCAGGCCATGTAAAGCAAGCATAGACATTTGTTTCAGAAGTGACCTCGATAGTGCTCATCAGCTCTCATTTCCTTCCCAGGTACATTCTGTCTCCCAGTGATCTCGCCCATCAACCTAGCAACTCTTGTAGTCAGTGTGGGTATTATTTTCACACAGACCGATTTGTCTCAGGTAAGCCAAGCTGTTTAGGTACTAGTTAATCAAAACTGAGATGAGTCACCCAGACTGAAATTACATTGACCACACACGAGTCTTGCCTTAGTTAAATTAAATATTTTGAAACCCACACCAGTGAAGTTAAAGTAACTACAGTATAAAATAGGGTCTGTGGAGACTTCCAGCAAAATACTGGGGAGGATCTCTTTTTGCAGAAGACAGTGGGACCAGAAGACCAAACACTTTAGGCAGAAACAGATATGCTTTGTATTAACATGTACAGATAAAGTGAAAGAACTTTTGCTTTTCTTGAGCAGGACTATGCATGTACAACTATCTATAAAAAAGTAGTCATACTCTTGGACAACTAATACCATAGATGTTTGCTATTTTTCTCTAGTGAAATCAAATAAAGTAGTAATTAAAGGTTCCCATCCTCTTCAAGCTTTTTTTAATAAGCAAACAAAATGTCTTTGCAGAAGCTCTACATAGGCGTGGTTAAAAGAGGAAGGGAGGGATAGATAATTGCACAAGCTGTTTGAAATTTTCTTTTGACCACAAATTCAAAGAGCCAATCACTGAATCTTATGCAGCAGCTTTTCTTCATGGGAAATGTTTCATCCTTGAAAATTAGGATATGAAACACTGATCCTGGAAAATAACCCTGAACACTTCAGATGACTCAGGAAGGTCAAATATTCATCCTGAGCACCTGGATCATAATGTATGTCTCCAGTGCACAATTTAAGACTAGGCATTTGTTAAATATAATTTTTTCCTGATTTGGATTTAGCACTTGGTTTTGGAACGAAGTGTAATCCAGAAACTGATTTTTATGTAGGTTTTGGAAAAGGAACAGGAAATCTAAGAGCTGTTATCTTTTTGTTGTACTTGTTATTTTGGATCAATGTTGATAAAAATGAACAGACAGCTAACAAGCATCTGCATTCATAGTATCTTGCTGTTAAGCATGATCCCTTATATATATGTTCAATCTGGTATGAAATAAACCCACGAGCAATGCAGAGATTGCTGTCGAGCAAGTATGATAGTACATTTATGCTGTGCTGAGTTTTCTACTGCCCTAGGTATTTAGTTTGAAAAGTTTTGGGGTTTGTTTTTTTTTTTGGTAGGTTTTTTTGTTTCTTTTTTTTTGTCTGCCTTCTTTAAGCAGGGAGTTCTTTAAAACTAAATACTGAGTGTACTATTCTGCTGCTGGCAGATGTGCCCTGCCCTGTATGACCCAGTGTTCAATTCTTGTGGTCAACAGCAGTTAGGACTTGAAGCATGTGAACTTTAGCAAGGCACATAGGTTTAATCTTTTTTATTGGTTTGTCTTAGTGCGTAGTCTAAATGCAATATGATATTTGGAAAGGCAGCATGTCCTCTAGGAAGTCCATTCAAATGGTGAGCACAGCCATGTCTAAAATGGGATTTAAAAAAAAAAAAAAACAAACCCCAAAAAAACCCATCCATGCCTTTGGGAAGGAAAAGAAACAATCAGAAATACTTGGTTTTTTTAACAGAGAAATTCTCCTATCAATCAAAAGATAGATAAACAAAATATAATGGGAGGGTTAAAGGGCCTACCCTGTTGGTTTTACTCACATAAATATATCCATTGAGTTAGTGAATATGCCATATCTAAATGGGTCCATTGTGAGGGGCAGGGGGGAAAGTTGTTAGATGGCCCTATTAGAAAGCAGTATAATCTTTGGCAAAGGCAGAAGGAGTCCAAATTTCCTTTCTAACAGACAGGCTAATCAGTAGCAATTAAGAGGCAAAGTAGCAGACTAATAAAGTACCTTGCCACCAGTTGTCATCTTAGTGATCAATTCACACCTCCATGACAATAACATCGACCCTTCAAGTGCTCTAATGACCCTGAATCCCTAAAGTGACAGGAGGATTAGGGCAAAGATAATGTGCTGGAAAGGTGCTAATGAAGTGGTGGGATTACAAGATGAGCTCCACCCTTGATAGGCAGCAAAAGGGAGTGTTCAATCCCACTCCAGCAATGAGGTTCACATGGGTAGTCTCACTGACTTCCACCTCCAGTCAGGATCAGGGCCTTAATTTAATTAATTAGGGTTTTTCATTTCTTAGTTAAATCTCAAATATATAACTGTGGCAGCTCCATTTCACAAAATAGCAGATATTAGATAATTAACTTTATTCTCCTGCGTTGTTTTTCTCTCCATAAATTGTATTTTGCAGACATTGATTGCTTGTATCATTTTAATTTTGTGCAATTAGTTTTAGAGACATTTAATTTTTTGAGTAAAATGTACATAACTCCTTTCCCATGCATGTGCACTGCTTTAAGAAATGAGAAACTGAGTATGTAATTAGAATGTAATGTCATATGTTCAGTAACAAAAAGGTGTCGTCTTCTTGCTCAGCATTACAAGTGTATATGTATGTTTATAGACAGATACTGTATGACAGGAGTGGTTTGAAGCGCTAATATGGAACTAGTATTTTTGTAGATATTGTTATATAATAAAATGTTTAAAATATAATAAAATGTTTAAAATGATATGTTTAAAATAGTAGCGTATTTTAAAATGTCCAGTGTGTTTACCAGATAATCAAACCAATCCTTAAAAGCTTTCTATAAATAAAACCAATCTTTAAAAGCTTTCTATCTATTGTTCAGTTACACTTGAACTGTATCTGTAGCACATTTCAAAGGAGTACGTCAATATCAGAGAGGGGTAGAAAGGGTACGACAGGCCACTTCTGGTATTTTAAGCCCCGGTCTTCATTAGATATTACTCTGCTGCTTCATTGTAGCTAATTAACTTGTATATTGAAAACCCTTTAGAATGATTTGATGTAGGGAGATTTGGGAATACATCGTGCTGGGATTAGCACATTTATATTGCTGTAGCTGCGTCCCTGCTGTTTGGGTGCTGGGGGAGGTAACCATTTACAAATTTAGCTATATTAGAATCATTTTCAAGTGGTATAAATTCTACTGACAGCAATTTCAACTAAATTTACTTTACTTCAGTGGAAGATGTACAGATAGATTACTTTTCGCTGCACGCAAGAGTGTCAGAATCTGCCCTGAAAGATTAGTCTTGAGAAGGTTTCTTTGTTTTTGTTATTTTGTGACATTGAGAAGTAAAAAAGTAGAGGCTTCAAAATATATTCATTAAAAAGTGGGATTTTGAAACAAGAATATTGTAACTTCTTTGATCATAAAACTGAAATTTTAAATACATCTGTGTCATGCTCTCTGTTCTCCTCAAAAATTTGAATTTCCTGGTTTCTAGCTTTACAGTTAAGCACTCAAATAGCTAGGTAAGCATGCCGCACAAATTTTTCCTTTTGCATATTTTATGCAATGCAGTACTATTTATAAGTCTGTGAAATATTGCACATGGGCTAATTAATTGATTTTTCGTAGAAAGCTTAACTTTCTGTGAAAATTTGCTCTCAAGACTGAGGCTGAAAACTTACTTTTCCCCAATATTAAGAGAAAAAATGAAATTTATTGTAATAAAGAGCACAGGTGTGAAAATCCAAACACCAAATTTAAACCAAAACACATCTCAGGCATTTATAAGAGAAAAGTTGCAAGCGACAAATCTCAGTACCCGTAGTACAGCCATGGAGTATCATGAACTTGAGCCAGCAATGAATGACATTTTCTAGCTTGCCATAAAATGCGTCTTTTTAATTACCTGAATTACATTATAATGCATTTAGGGTTATTCTTAAAAAAGTAATTTCTCTTCCCGAACTTAACCTTAGCTTGCAATAGTAATTTTGAAGGAGCTGCTGTGATGTGTCATTTCTTTACATGTCAGAGGAGAAATGTTTTTCTCCTGTTTTGTAAAAACTACAGAAGGGTTTTGGGAGGAAACTGACATTTTGTTATTGCCAGACAGGAATGGAAGAGTCTAGCAGATGAAAGCAATACCTCCCTGCCAATTCCAATCCACAGGTTAAACATACCAGACGAGGAGTAAATACTAAACTGCAGGTATTTGCTGAGGGTTTTCTGCCTTTGGTTTGCACAGAGATCAAATTCTAGCACTTCTGTAGTGTTGTTGAGTTTGGTACCTCCCGAACATGAGAGGGGTGAATAAGCAATAGCAATCTTTATTGCAGGAATGTGGTCTGAAATTAACATTCAATATGCATGCGTGTGAACTCTGTACTTTTTTGTAACAGACCAAGTTCTGATCTTTCTTTAAGATTGCAGCACATTGGGGTAGAGGCACTTTTATTTTACTTTGATATAGCATGGTGAGCCATTTTTGAACCAATATATGCAGTCAGTCTTTTATTTATTATTTCCTTTTATGCTCAACAGATTGCCCGTACAAAATGGAAGAGCACTAACACTGCTGCCTCCTCGATCACCTTGCTGTGACGTTGTAATGTAGCAAATGGTTAATGTATGCATACATGCGGGGACTGTTTTAACCCACATTTCACACCACCATAATTGATTCATTGGTTTTGAAGAACAAAACAAAAACAACAGCCCTTGTTCAGCTGCAGCAGGCAAGAGGTAGGACATATGCTGGTGTAAAAGAGGGGGTAGGGCAGGGGACCTCTGCCCAAAACATTGTAACAAAGGGAGTGCAATTGCCTTGGCAAGGCATGGGATTACTTAAATACCCTATTGTATGAAATATGAATGGGTTGGCATTGTGAATTGCGGCATGGGGGGCTCCTCGGAGTTGCCGATTAGCCACACAATTACCCAGATTACATGGGGAAATGACTAAGGTAAATAAGGCCAGCCTTCTGCCGTCTCCTCCCCGGGGACAGGACCGACCCTTTCCCTGATACTGGGAGCTGAAAGGGAAAGGGGTTCAGAGAAAGGGGAGCAAAGCCATAAAACCTGTGGTTAGCAAAAATAAAGATTTCAAGGGCAAAAGCGTGAAAACGTCTTTCTGGTCAAGTGATGTATGGGTATTGTTCCCTGTTACCACACAATGTGGAAATAAATTGCTTGGACCAAAAAAGATCTCTTATCCTCTCTGTCCTCCCACATTAAGGGAGACCCGTTGGTGATGATCACAAAGAATGTGGTAGGTGCCGTCTGAGTCCTGAAATCTTCTTTCTCCTCCATATTCTTGCACACAGATTAGTTCTCCTTTCCCTACCAACCATGCAGCTCTTATGGCTATAGGTAACACTGTGAAAACTGTGTTTGCCCAGCCCAGGGTAGCTCAACAGTGTAAGGAGAGATTATTTCCCTGCGCTGGAGTCTTAAGGCACATATCATCAGCTGTGATCCAAAATAAACTCCTGTCTATATTATGGAAGATCAGGCTGGAGAGATTGCACTGTCAGCTGCCTCAGAGTTTTCAGTCTTAAAAATTTCTCTGTTTACTGTGCCTAGAAAATCAGTGGTAAACTGAACTGATCTGCAGTGTTGACACTGTCAAAGTCTCAGGTTCTGTTGGATTGTCTCAAAAGAAGCTGTATCAGAAGTGATACAGCTATGTGTTCATAATATGAAATGTATAATGTGAAAAATGTATGTACATTTTATACATACAGACTTAAGCTGAGCTGCTCAAAAGGGAAGAATTTTATATCTTATTCTAGCTTTTCAGTTGAAAAAGCTTCTGATATTTTAACATTTTGTAGCATCTTTTACAACCCCAACCTCCAGCTATTTTATCATGCAAAGAATTAAACTGAAGGCACTATTCCACCTCATTGAAATGGTACTGTCGGTGCCTAGACTAAGATGTAGCGTCCTTGCAGTGAGGATCCCTTATGCAGCGAGCTCTTTGATGCAAGTGATGTCCAACTCCAAAGCACTTAAAACAAGCTGGGCTCCCAAGGGAGACTACTGCTCCCTGTGTGTTTTTAGAGAGATTATGGTACCTAAAGTTGCAGTTGCTCAGAAAGTATTTAAGTGGGTTAAATGGAGACCTGATTTTCCCTGGAACAGAAAAGAAACAGTTTGAGACAATAACTGGAAACATGGTTTGAAATGAGGGGAAAGGGGCAGTCTGACTTGTGTCTTTTTTTTTAGTTTTGGGTGACCTACTAAGAAAATTCAGCACAAGTTTATGAATAGTTTAGCTTGGCCCAAATTTGCATTCTTCCCTAAATAAAATATTCAGCTGAAACTGTTTGCCTGAGACTAGCTTGGATGACTATGATGAGATTATCTATTAATAGCAAAACAGATGAAGAAATAGGCTAGTGAATAAGAATGGTAAACCCATTAACGTTCCATGGATTTTTATTCACAAGTATTCAAAGAGTGTTCTAGTTATGAAAATATTTATCAATCTTAAGATAACACAGAGAAAAAGGTGCAGCTTTCACGTCTGGTTCAATAAACAGTAAAACGTACTCCATATCCTGTGTCACTGCTTGTCGTGGTTTAAGCCTAGCTGTAACACGCAGTTCACTCACTCACTCCCACCTCTTTCTTCCCCCCCATTCCCGGGGGTATGGGGAGGAGAATCGAAAGAATGCAACTCCCACAGGTTGAGATAAGAACAGTCCAGTAACTAAGGTATCACACAAACCACTACTGTTGCCACCAATAATAATAATGACAAGGGAAATACAAGGGAAGAGAATGCAACCACTCACCACCCGATACCAAGACCAGCCCAGCAGTGCTCCCCCTTTCCAGGTAACTGCCCTTATTTTTTACATCCTGGGCATGACATGCTGTGGTATGGAATACCTCTTTGGTTAGTTTGGGTCAGGTGTCCTGTCTCTGCTTCCTCCGGGCTTCCCCTCCTCCCTGGCAGAGCATGAGGCTCAGAAAGTCCTTGGTCAGGCTAAACATTGCTGCAATAACTAAAAACATCGGTGTTATCAGTGCTGTTTCCAGGCCGAAAGTCAAAAACACAGCACTGCACCAGCTACTAAGAAGGAGAAAAATGACTGCTGCTGCTGAACTCAGGACACTGCTACAGAGAGCAAATAATTAAATTGGAGAAAAAAAAAAAAAAAAAAAAAAAGCCCAAACCCAAAGTGAAAACATACTCAGAACTTAAAAAAAAATAAAAAAAAAAAGGTAAAGACCTTTTGCTTTTAGCAGTTCTTATTTTAAGTCTTCACACTTCTAAATGGTGGAGAACCCCCTCAAAATATGATCTCACAACATTTATTTTTCGGTTACCAGATGGAGCATTTAGTGCAGTTTGCCTAACTTCTGGTGGAAGCGAACTCCCCTTACCCTTTCTTTGCTGTGACTGCTGATGTCGTAACCAATGTTGTTGTAACCAGTTTGGCTATTTACATTATTTAATGCAACCTAAACTTCTCAAATTGTTAATTTCATGCTCTTATCAGGTGAGCATTGCCTGTTTGTCTATTTATATGGTAATTGTATTTCACCCAGGGTTAGATGCCTGCCCATGCTGAAGGTTTGTGTCTGTGTGCGCATTTTGTACAGAAGGTGCAGCCTCTTAAATAAGCTTGTGTTTTCCTAATGGAATATTCCATTGCATTTTTGATTTGCAAAGACATCTTAAGTGTACTGAACTTTATTGATGGTTTCTGGTTTATGATCAAATGAAAAGACCCTGGTTTACAGTCATTTTTGATTTCACAGAGTAGTAGAATATTTTGGGTTGGAAGGGACCTTAAAGCTCATCCAGTTCCAACCCCCTGCCATGGACAGGGACACCTCCCACTAGACCAGGTTGCTCAAAGCCCCATCCAGCCTGGCCTTGAACACTGCCAGGGATGGGGCATTTGAATAATTTTTTAAAACTCCTGCGTAACTGTCTCCATTTGCAATTTAAGGATGTCTACAGCTTTGTGTACAGGCACAGCTTGTTACTTCTAGCAAACCAAATCAGAATAGTTCAGTGGAATAGAATGGTTTGTACAAGCTCTATATTGTCTAAAAATAATGCAGTTTGTCATCGCAGTGAAGTTTTGCATGCATTTCTGGTTTAACATATAATTCCACTGCTTATCTAAACAGCTACAATATTATTGGAAAGAAAAGCTCAGTTCAGATCTTTCTGTTGTCTTAAGATCCAGTCCTCTACCGTATTGTTTTGAGTGCTTGCCATGCTTGTGTTTTCAGGAAGTTCCCGGTTAGCCACCTGTACATGTGTAGTACGCCAAATAAAAGGAGAGAAGCTTCCTAGCCCTGTTTATTGTTTAGCAGATGCAGAGGAGGAGTATATTGATTGAGCAGGGAGAAGGAAGGGTGAATTGATCTGATAGTGAAGTGATGCATTTTTTGCTGAGAGGTGGATTTTTCTGATGGGGAAGGAACAAATTGACTTATTGGTTAATTGAAGGAAAGAATTGACTGGGAGAGCCAGTGAGAATGTGATGAATGTTGACTTCAGGAAAGAAGGGTTTTACAAATCTATACACAAATATTTATTTCTTTACTCATTTGTCTGCCTCTCTAAGGGGGTAAATGAAAGTGGTTGGCTTTGCTTCGATTCTTTTTGGAATGCTGCACATTCCGTGGACTTTTGCGAGATGGGTAGGCCTGGCCTTGTCTGAGACTTTTTATCTTTTTAAATATGGCTGGAAATATTCCTGCATTAAAGTCTGCAACAGTTTGTTTTGGTTTTGGGGTTTGGTTTTAGGTTTGTTTTTGTTTTTTTGGTTTTTTTTTTTTTTTTGTTACTAAAGCTGTGCCTTGTGCTTCAGTTTACTGAGGCTGCCAGTTGCTACTAGATGTAATTGCTTAATCCAGGCTTGGATTTTAATGCATGTTGGGCACTTAACTCCCACTGAAAGCAATATGAACTAACAGGTTTTTCCTTTAAGTAACATTTTAAATAATCCAGAATTCAGTAGACAACTGCCTGCTTTGGTAGGACCAGAACTGCTTCCAAAGGTACGGTCACTGCTCCTTAGTCCTTTGGAGAAGGGACCATGATTTGTTCTGTTTGGCTGGTGCAACAGCAGCCTCATCTGTGGCGGGAGCTTCTAAGCGCTACAGTAATAAAAGCAATAATTAAAGTAGTAAAAGTGACACCAACAACAGTAATACTAGTAGTAATAAATAGTTACATATTTGTGCCACATCAATATTAATTACTCCAATGCTTAATTTAATTTCTAATTAATTTAGAATTAATTTCCTAAATTCTGTCTGGATGAGGCTGCCATAATACTTCATGTGGTGCCTTTAGAAGACCAGAAGTTTTTTCATGCACATTCTGCATAAATGGCATAAAAGGCCTCCAAACACTTTATTCTGAGGACTCAGAGTGACCTCAAGGAAGCTTCTGTCTTCTCATTGGAAAAATTGTGATTTTAATGGGGTTAGGGAAGGAGCCTGTTCAGGGAATTTTCCATGTTGTGGGATGGCAAACAGCAGAGTCCCCAGGGATCAGTGTGGTTATTGGAGCTCAGTGTTGTAATGTTACAATAATTTCCCTCTTGCAATGACATTACCCTGGGGACTGTGGGGAAACTGAATGCTACAGAGTCTTTGACTTGGAAGAAGTTGTCTGTCCCTTCCTCCCCTTGTACCCTTCCAGTATGCTCTGGCATGCTATGGCCTTTTTTGTGTCACCATTAGGTGAGATTCAGCTGTATTTGCAGCAATGATAATGTAGGAGTGAGCTCTGAAAAAAAAATGATATAACTTTTAAACTCCTGGGTGGGGGGAGGACCCTTACTTAGCAGACAGTAGGCTTACCCATAATCTGCCCATAAAAAAAAAAAAAGAAATAAAGAAAAAAAAATTGCTATGCATTCAGATAATTTACACATAAAAAAAATTCTTGGGTGTGGATGGAGGGTTGCACTATTTTGTGCATTTTTGCATTTAGTATTTTAAAAATATAGGAACAGCTTTGCTTGAAGTCGCTCCTTCCAGGCAGTCACATTTAAGCCTGTATGTTGGTGAATAACACCAAAGGTGGCTGAGTTGGGGGAAAGGTATTTAGGGAAGTTTGTGCAGCTGGAAAAGATCTTTAAATTTGAATTCTTAATGGGAAGCTTGTGGACACACCAGAGCTGAACAAATATTTCAGTGTGAATAATTTATATGACAATACTACTAATAATAGCAGGCTGCTGCAATTCCGTGGAATGGCTAGCAGTTTGGCTGACAGAAGAGGAGAGGTGTCACCATTGTACAATAGCCCTTGCTCTTTCTTGTACTGCCTGGGATTTCATCTTGAACTGAGCCAATCCATCATCCTGCTAAAGTAAAAATAACAGCTGGGTTTATCAGTAAAACAAAAGAGTGTGATTGAAAGATGTTTTTCTCCATTTTCCTCCATAATAATTTACAAGTTTTCCCTTGTAGAAAGTGGAACCTTAGAAAGTTTCTTCCAAAATCAAAAGCTTGCTCACAGATCGACTGTTAAATGTGCACTGCGCATTTGTCAGGGATGCTCTAAGTGGTGCTAAAGCTGGCAGAATACAAGCAGGAGCTGACGCCTTCACTCCAACTGATTAAAAGATGCAGGGATCTGGGGGCCCATCTCAAAAAGAGGGTGACTGCAAATTCAGGAAAGCACTTCCAGCCTGCACATTTTACATTGGCTGGTGCAGAGTATTCTAGCTATCGCACTTGGTAATCAACTTCTGCCTCCAATATTGGAGTATTTGATAATAGATACAGACAAAAAGTTAAAAAATGCAAATGAAAATTACCTTTCATTATGTATGTACATTTCATTATGCACACAACAAGTGACAGTGTAAAATGTAAATGTTACATGTGTTAAACCACAGTGTATGTTTCAGAGCCATGTTTCAGTGGCTCTAAATCATGACACAGAGCTTGAGATTAGGTGCACTCCCAGCCTTCTCCCTGTTCCCGTATCAAGCTACATACATTGAGTACTTGTAGGCTGAGTATGCCGGCTGTTCAGCTTGGGAGCTCTTCCCTAGACCTTGTAGCCACAACATTCAAGCATAGCTTGGGATCCAGTATGACCTAACAAGACCCATTAAAAAAAATCTCAGTATCAAAGAGTGTTTGGCAATGTCTGGAAACAAGAAGAGAGCACATCTCCAGCTCCTCTGAAAATGTTCTATTTATAACTTCTAACTGCTAGCAAGTACGTATTGCTTGTGTATGCTGTACGTACCTTGTGCCTTAGCCTATGCTGAGTGGACATATAATTGCAGTAATCTTCCTCTCTGTTCTGTCCCAGGTCAGTTTTACACAGCAGGTATTTTTCATTTCTTCACTAATATGAAGGAACATCCCAAACAAATATCCCCTCTCAAACACGGATAATAAAATATACTACCTTTTTTTTAAAAAAAATGTTTTTCTAAAATCAGTAGAAAATTTTCCTTGCATTATTTCCACCAGGAGCTTCCTATTAAAGAAAACAACCACATTTCTCTCTTCTGCACTAAATTTCATTGTTGCTTTATTAGCACCAGAGGCCAGAATCTCAAAACTGCTGGTTAAAAAAAATCCATGCAATCTTTAGAGCACTTTAGCAAGGTACTTTTAAAAAATACTTGAAAATGAATCACAGTGTGTGGCTTAGTAATTAGAACTGCAGGCACAAAATATAGTAAGTCAAGTAATAGATGTTTGTTAGCTTTTTTTTTTCTATATTAATCCATTAATGCATTTTTAGAATTGCTAAATATTTAAAGCTCCAGACTGAGAGCTATTCTAGGGTGATATCCTCTGTTCAGGTAATGCTTTTGATGTCCATTTTCATTCACCTAACTGGAAAAAAGTTTTTTCAGAAATGGGTATTTGTTGAAAGGAAGACCCTCAAGATGTGCCTCCAAATAAAAGGAAACACGAAAATATATTTGTCCTGAACCCTTAGTGCTGGGAATTTGTTCATAATTAATTTAGGCAAACTGTTGAGCAGTGTACCAGAGTATCAACAGAATCTTTTCATAGTCTGAGTCCTCTTGCTTTGATTTTTAAAAGGCAGCCAGTAAGACCTGAGGGCTTTTAAACTGCAGAACTCAAGGAATTTGCTGATTTCCTTCCACTGGGCAACAAGAACCCTATATAAGGGTATTTTGGTAGGTAAATATTTACATCCATCCATTCGTCAACATATTTAGGTATGTAAACATATGTATGTGTCTGCATGTATTTTTTTAAGTACATACACTTATTAACTGTATATATACATGTATATATAAGCTTACATATATAAAATATATACCATGAATACAAACATGCATACACATGTATACACTCCCTTTGCCACCTCTTCTCCCAGTGTTCTTTGAAACTGCCTTAATTTCTTTTAAATCACTTTAAAGATCTGCTGGACCTATTAAGTTCTGCCTCTGATGGTGTTTCAAACTTAGTTTAAATTAAAGATAATACAAAAAAAAATGCTAGCAATAACAGGAGAATATAATCTCCACTACTGGAATAGTTTATAATTTTTTAGAAACACAAAATTAGAGATACAAATTAGAATCTGCACATTAAAAATGGGCCCGCACCAGAAGGGACACCATGATGTTTTGACTAGGATAAGGATTGCCAAAATAAGAGAGGATGAAGTGAGTGAATGTGAGAGAGACTGGAAAAGAGAGAGCTTAGGAAAGTAAATGTGCTCTGCAGAAGTAGTTCAGTTTGTGCAATTTATTTTAAATACGGATCCCCTCTGGTGTGTGAGTACTCCCTCCCTCACCCTTTCT
Source organism: Myiopsitta monachus (assembly GCA_017639245.1). NCBI lineage: Eukaryota > Metazoa > Chordata > Aves > Psittaciformes > Psittacidae > Myiopsitta > Myiopsitta monachus. The sequence goes on along the minus strand of CM029918.1, from coordinate 40,125,000 downwards.
TTTAAAAATAGGAATTTCTGTGCTGCTTGCATTCCAGTGTTCCAGTTCAAACAGGGCATCTGGCGGTAGTTCAGCACCTGTGTACTTGACTACTTACTGCTGATGAGCCTTGCTTGCTGATAATCTAGATTTATGGTAAGTCTACCCTTTCCCTTCATCTACAAGGTCCAGGGACATTCGGGTAGCCAATCTGCCCTTAAATATGTCTCTGAGGAAATGGTGCTAATTAGTATTGGAATTTACAGCCTTCCATTTTATTGACTTGTCCTACTTTCTTCGATAATTAACTAATGAGTAAAGTAATGAGCTATGTTAGTCAGTCATGATGTTCAATTAAACAGCAAATCAATTATTGAAAATAGTTTTGGACAGCTCTTGTGTCGTCACAGGGATTGTATGTGAGTGTGTGTGTGTGCATGTGTGTTTCAAATGTGTGCCCTAGATATAGCCGCGTTCCTCCCCAGAGGGCACTTGGCAGAGAGGGAGCTGTGTGATCACAGCCAAACCCAAACACCGGTCCCTCTTGTCCATGTTGTCCACCCTTGTCTCCTCTGCTAAATAGTGCCCTGATGCTGCACCTTACTGAGTGGAGCTTATTTGCAGGGAGTCCCCAAAGCCTGAGAAAGACAAGACTGCTGCAAAACAGGGAGTGCTTTTCATGAGGAGGTTGGCAGAAGGAAGTTAGGAAGCAGGAATGCCCATTCATTGCTGTGACCCCTCTGCCTCCTTTCTTGGTTCATGCAACCCTTCCCACCAGTGAGCAGAGTCACCTGTCCAAGAGCCTGGCATTTCAGCAGCAGGGGCTAATACACAAATATTAGTCCTCAGAGCCCTGTGCCTCTTATGACCACAGCAATACCCAGGTGCAATGGAGAGGATGGCAGGGAGTTAAGGACTTTTCCCCTCAGGGCCCTGTGTATCAGCTTGAGCAGCAGTTGTACTTGGGAAAAGGCTTTCAGGACCAAAACAGGTCAGGTCACAGTTCTCCAGGGCAAAACAGTGACTCTGGATCTGGCCTAAGTCCTTACAGCATAGATGACTTAATTTGGCTGAGCAAAGGTCTTTTTTGTCAGGATGGGAAATAAATATTCATTATCTCCCCAATATTGTGAATGCAATTTTGCCTAGGAAGTGTAAAGGGCAGTTCCAGCAAAGAAAGCTGTAGGTGACATAATTCAGTAACTTGCCAGCTCTTCAGGTTTAACTATTTGAACTTTTTATCCTTCCTGTTTCCTTCAGGTCTTTCACTTCATCTTGTCTGCTGCACTAGCTCTTCTATGCCTGCTGCCTGTATCCGTGCATGCTTTCCAGCTTGTCTTCCGGAACAGCAACAGCTTGTTCCATTTGCTGTTACTTTCAGTTCTTCTTTTGGCATTAAGGTGTACCACGGCATTATTCCTACATACAGCAAGCAAACCTGTCCTGGAAATTCAGCAGTGTAGGAACAACTTATACAGTCTTACAGTTTACTCATCCAAATACGAAGTTTTGACTTGAGCTGTCAAAAGACAGCTTTGCTGTGGGCAGCAGCAGTTTTTAGAGATGACAGTGATATTGCCTTAAGCAATAAAAATGTAAAGGTTATTAGATACAAAATTTGGGCTGGGCTTAAAATTTGAACATGACATTATCACATACACTGAATCAGAAATAACACTCAGAGAGACTTGCTGTGCTCTCACGCAGTATCGTTTGGACCACAAAGTGGCATAAATAGTGCTATATTGTGCTAGTAGGCTCTGTAGTCATAAAAATTTTCCCCATAATTGTTTGTTATTAATAATAGTCATCATATGATGATTTTTTTCCAAAGGTAGGGAGCATGGAGAAAGATTCCCCCCTTCCAAATTCAGAAGGAAAAACAGGCCAGTGAGCAAGCTGCCTAAATGTGGGGAAAGGAGCCTGAATATGTTCGCCTTAGCCATCCAATTGAGTTGCAATTCATTAGAGAAACAACAAGCCAAAACGAATCAAAGGCAGTTAAAAAAAAGGCAACATAAAGTTTTCATTTCCAAACAGTTTTAATTCACTGTTTGTGCTCTTTACTGAGAATATGCAAGAAGCACAAACATTCCCATATGAATTAAATTACAATTTACATATGAATTACATTAGAAATATGAGCTACACTAAAGAGATAATTAGTGCTGTCCTGGGTTATGAGAGCACAAACAAAATTAAATAAGAACAATTTCAAAGCCAAGTTTTGCTTTGCCTTTTCAACTAAGCTGGTTTAATCAGTGATAATGACTGAAATAAATCCACTACATATAAAACACCACACCATATCATACTGTATGAAATGCTATTGCTAAGTTCCAAGCCTTGGAAAATCACACAGTCTAACAGGAGTACAACATCACCAACGCAATGCTATAGAAAATTTGCCACTTCTGGGTTTCCAGTGTGGAAGGTGGTAGTCTCTGGGGCTGGCAAAGAAGGAGGACCCTTGACAGGCCAGTGCCACTGTGCTGTTCCAGAGAGAGTAGGAGCGGGGGGTTTGGAAGGCTATAACAGGGTGTGTAAGGTTTTTTAAACCTTATATGTGAATGAAAAAGAGCTGCCACAGGAAAAAACACCAGTGCTAGCAGAGAGCAGTGAGAGGGAGGGGAGCGGGAGGGGAGCTGGGGGGGAGGGGGGACAGGAGAAAGTGAAAAAGATAAAATTATCAAGCAGAAGCAGACTACCTGTGCATCAGTGTCTCAGCCCCTAAATAGAGCTATGGTTTATGACTACCTTGCCTAATGAGCTAAACTCTGGTGACCATAAAACTGAAATATAATTATGACATTAAAGATGCCTATATTTGAACTTAATTATTAATTAATTTAATGAGAGAATAGGAGGTTGTAAAATTGCTAATTAAACGGCTCTGTAAAACTGCAGACGGCAGAGGATTTACCAAATGATGAATCCCACAACAGTATTTGGGCTATATCAATATTCTATTAATATACAGTATGCCAGAGGTACTGGCTAGTACGCTACTCACAGTTAAGCCGATGTGACAGGCATACAGAGTGAAAGAAAATGAAGGACATAAAATTCCAGATGACAGCAACCTTGAAGACGATCTCTGCCCCTACCTCTGTGGCAGTTTCTGAAATCAGTTAAATAAACTCAGAAATGCAGGATAAAAATCAATCTTACCATCACAAATGTGAATAAATTGGCTTGAAGCAAATGACCCACCCATGGTCTTAGGCACTGTGGTGCTGTCGCTCTCTGCTTGCATGTGGGAATGGTCAGAGCTAATCTGGACTTAAGTGCAAAAGAAAGGGAGGGATGCAGCATGAGTGTGTGCGTGTGGTGTGTGTGCTCGCATGTGGAAGAGAAGCTAAGTGAGAGCAAAAAATAACTGTCCCCGTGTGATTAGTGATATTAAACTCAAGTGAACCTTCAGGGGCTGAATTTGAACATACAGGGGACAATTTTAGAGCTTCCCACACTCTGCTATCAGCATGTGAGGAATTTCACTGAAATGTTTGAATGGCAATGCCATTTGGATGGCATTCATTTAAAAATACAGAGGAGGAGTGCAGGAAAGCATTTTCGTTTAGCACTGAGCCTAATTCGAGAAGCATGAAAAGAAAATGCAGGGTGTCTCACTCTGCATGTCTTCAAATGTCAATCATGATTTAAATGACTAATTATTGGGATAAAAGCAGAAGGAAAAAATTAAGTATTCCTTTGTAGTTTTTGTAGGAAACAAGGAAATAACCACTGGGCAGTGTAACAGAAAAATACCAGTAACACTAGGTTAAAATGCAGAGGGCATGTTTTAGTATTTGCACAAACCCTTGAAACTATTACTTCCTGTACCTGCCTTGTGGCATAGCTTTCTATTTACACATTTTGGTTTTTAAATGTCCTGTTGACAGCCGCAAGAAGCAATTTGACAAGAAAGATCGAAGATACAATATTGAGAAAGTAGGGTGGGAAGAGACTCACCCCCACTCTAAGGAAAACAGTACAGTCAATACAGTAACATCTCCTATTTCTGGAAAATGGATGGAGGATCTTGAGTCTAAGGACGGAGCTGTATTCCCAAGTCTTTTGTGAGTTCTGAAGACATTACATAAACTATCAGCGCCTGAGTTTCTGCTTTCTAAGCTAGAAAGAGCAGCAGTTTCTTGCCGCTTATAATTCATGTTTCAGAACATTAAATGGAAGCTTGTAAGTAATTTTTGAGAAAGTGATCATTAGAAGTCACTTTTTATTGACTGGTTTGGGACAGGACTTTAGAGAGCATCAGTTCTTGCTTTGGTTTGGTTTTTAATATCCATCTTGGGACATATAAACAAGGTACTTTTAAGGAGCTGTGCACTTCACATGATGGTCTTGTTTACCTTTTCTCAAATATTAATGCCGTTTCAGTTTCTCAATACTCAGAAACCTCACTGGTGGGTTTTGTATGAGAATCTGCAGCTACAATTGCTGCTCCTCTAAAAAATCTTGATCCCAATTTAGAAAACTACTCTGGTGGGTTTCTATCTTATAATATGTACAATTAATAAATATGAAAGCTTCTATGCATTTATTATCATTGTATCATGCCCTGCAGTTTTATAGATCCAATTTCTCAAGAAGTGACTTCTTTTACCAGAAACAAAACCAGATAGATTTCTTCTCTTGTGCAAGCAGCTATCAAGCCTGCCCCTTGACTATAGGCTTTTGTGAGATCTGATCTGTGCTTCACTTGCTCAGGTTTCAATCTCAGCAATTCAGAAGATGAGTTAAAAGTTGGAACTGGTGGGTTTTTAGTGAAAAGTAAATGCCAAATGACTTGTCATCACCACATTGCAGGTTATGCATAAAGAGGCAATTTCTGTGATGCTCTACATCTCCCCCAGAGCTACCACAGTAAACTTTATTACAGGTAGGTTGCACTCTTTGCTAGAGAAATTCAACCTGCAGCACAGTGGATGGCTTAAACAGAAGAGAAAGAAGGACAGGAAATCCATGGATGCTGTTACCTCCAAACTTCCTTCAGTGCAGCCATTGCAGACAGCTCCCTGTGAGAAAGAAATATTTGAGAAAGGGTAAGTACTGGTGAGAGTTATTGTCAAACCAAAAGCCTCCTGGTTGTTTTCGATGATGCTTAGCTGCCACCCAGTTATGAGGAGATCATGGGCAGGGACCTCCTCGTTGCTAGGAATGTGGGAGATCTGTCTGACAGCTCTGAACCTGAAATTCATGGTCTTCTTCGTAAGACTGGTCACTACAGTCCCTGGGAGAAAATTATTTTCCGACCTTGCTCTGCTCTGAAGGAGGAGGCTGGTCACTCACCTGAATGTGATCATAGGGTGAGCAAGGCAGGTGTCTCTCTGGGTACCAGTGCCATGGCAGCAGTGCTGCTCCCAGCCTTGTGTAGTAATTTGGTTGCCATTTTTGTATGTCACAGTTTGTAAACCTCTGGGATTCCTTAACATTTCTTAAACATTATGGGTAAAATCCAGCTGGCCCCAGAGCTAAATGATACAGTTGACAGGGGCAAGATAAGGCATGTTTAACTGCTACTAATGTTGCAGGCGTGTGCCAGGGCCTCACTTCGATGCGTGCGAGAAGTATGTGCAAACCCAAAGCTTTCATTGATTTGATTTAACTCTAAAGGATCTAAACTGTTTGTTTTAAACATGATTTAAATCATTAAGGAGGTTTTCTTGGTTAAAGTTATCTTTTACTCTTGCTGGCATTTGTCCTTTTTTGGTTTTTTTTTAGTGGGGTTTTTTACCCTTTGGAAATATTTCCCTTTTTCATTCAGTTGGTAAGCTGTAATATACATGGGTAAATACATCCTACAAAGTAAGCTGCCTATTTCATGTATTTGTCACTGTTCAGAAGGATACTTTATATCATTGCCCATTCAGTATGCCAGCTTTTTAGTTTCATATAATTAAACTTTTTAATTCTTAACATAATAGAATATGGTGAATGCTGTACCTTCTTTTCATTGGGTGAAAACTATTTTTTCAATGGTATTTGCATTAAAATCTACTCATATAGAACTCACAACATCTTTACAACGGCAGGAAAAAAACACTTTAAAATAGTTCTCAGTAAGTAAATAAAGCTATCTGAAACTTGATGGTTGTGCAGAACGGAAAAATACATTTACTTAAACATATTTTTCTCATTTATACTAAGCATGTTAAATAAAAGAAATAGTAAAATTACACAGTTGAACCAGGTGTTTCTTTTCATAATGTCAATCGAGGCCTTCAAAATGGTAGAGCTTAACCTCTTGTATCTACCATATGCATAATAATTGGAAACCAAAACCAAGCTCTGTTTTACTGGGTTTGTTTTAAACTTCAAATTGGTTTCTAATGGCAATTGATAAGAACTAACTGAGCACTTTGAAATGAAGAAAAAAGATTTTTGAAATTCCTGAAAACAAAAATTCTGCAGTCAAAAATGCCAAACTGAAATAGAAATGCAGACTTTGTGTTTCAATACTAATTTCCACAAGATCTGTGTTTGACTTGTTTTTCAAACCTCAGAGTGCTACTAGCGCTACTTAAAACAATGTGTCATTGCAATGCTAAAATGATAGAGAAAAGACAAGGCACAGTAATAAAAACATAAGTTTCTTTACAGAACTCGAGGTCTGCAGATCTGAAAGTTATAGCCTGAAAATAGGGGATTACTGTATTTACCAAAAGACAAGAGAATTAGCATTAGTTCCTGTTATTGCAATTTTTCTTTAAATCAAACGATATGACAGAGAATGAAGATGATAGGAAAAACATGGATTTTACTTTTCTCTCAGGAAAATATACCAATTATGATAATTGGTTTGAAAACTGAAAGCTGAAAGATGCTCTCCCAGGTATGTGCATCAGTAATATGCCATAAGTTTGAATTGGAATTAACAATTCTTTAGTTCCCCAAGGTGAAAATAATCAAGATAGTTCCACTAACTGAATTAGGTAAGCACTGGTGAAATATGTAAATATTGTTTAACACATAGGATCAAATAGATCTGTGCAGCAGTAGGATGCCTTTTTTGTCAGATGACTTATGATTATGGGACATTGGGAGAAGGAAAGAAATCTTATTATTTGTTAGTTATCCGTGAGATCACAAGTTGTTCTGGAAGAAAGATAAAGGAGACAACTTTGGGGTCTGCAATCTAGAGAAAACTCATGCTTTTCATTTTGACACTAGATTACACCTTTGTTTTAATCTCTCTCCTCAGCTCTCCTCACTGTTTATTTATGAACAGCTTATGAACTTTTCCATACCACAAATTAGATAATTATCATGAACCCTCCTCAAATGCAAGTGTGTAGAGAGCCGCAAACAGATTTCAGCTGCTGAAGCAACCTGCCATGACCTCTGTGGATATTTTTTCTGCAGGGAATTACACAGCCTCTCAGATGATGTCACAAGGAAGGTTGAAGCCTGGCAACCCTTCCTGTTCTGCATGTACTTGAAAAATCTAGCTGGATACTTCTCTTTTGTTCCAAATCACAAACCAGGCAAGTATTATAAACAAGAATGAGTCAGTCTTTCTGCTCCCAAACTCCAAATGTGCTAATCTTTTCCTTACTTTGTCAGTTTTGATTTAGTTCTGGAGGAAAAAGAATGTAAGAAAGCAGCCTGGCTGAGATTGGCTGCACTGTCCTGCAAAACTAAAGAACCAAGGTCTAATATCTCCCCCTCTCTTTTCTAGCACTTCAGGTCTTCTCCATACAGGGAGCTAAGGCAGATAAGACTTTGCTCTAGCATTCAGGAATGGCTATCCCACAGACCCTGGGTGTCTGGCAAGCTTTGCTGCATTAGGATGCTTTGGCTATGGTTTGTCCAACTGAGGGAAGTCATCAGAAATAAACTCACCCTACAGACAACCCAGGATAACTCTTCAGGCTATTTTTTTTTTTCCTTCTCATGGTTGTTAATCGTGTTATGCTTGAACACAAAACTTGTTACAACCCCAGTTGGTCAGAAGAGTGTTTAAAAACTGTTCTAAATACAGTTCCCTGTCCTAGATTTCAGAGGGAATATTCATATAGTTAAAACTACATGCCTGTTTAAGTGCCAGACTGCATTTATAAGCAAATTTTAATCTTTAACCCCACCTTAATCTATAGGGTTTTTTCATTTTATTTTGTGAAATTAGATAATTCTTATTTGTTGTATAAAAATCTTGACTTATATATTAAAGGCTTACAGAGGAAGCCATGACCATGCATGACAGATGTTAAAAAATCCTAGTAAAAAGAAACAGCAGTATAAAAACAATATGGAAAGATGTAAATCCTAGCTATAATTACAAAAAATCATTTGAAACATAGCAAAGTTGCCTTACCTGCATGTACATACACTTTGAGGCAATGTTTTCTTCTGAAAGAGAAATCTGAATGTAGACTTCATGATGTGATTTAAGTAATATTGCCTGGAAAAATAACAGTTGTCTGTTTGTTTTCAGTAGATCCATTTGAGGAACTAAGGGCAAAAAGGCTAGCAAAGCATTTCAGAAGCGCAGGTGTGACAGCATTAAAAAGAAAACACTGTGGAGAATTAAAGAGATCCTTAATTAATGTCACCTTTTTTCTTAGAGGTGGCTTGAAGAAGGAGAGGAAGGTAAAGGCACACAAGTCTTCTGTGAAAGGTTTCTAATACCTGTGATATGATTGGTTCATCTCTGGCTTCAGCTTTGTGGGTTCTGTCTTTGTGAGAGCAATCGTAACAACTGGAAGATAAGTCACTTTGTATTCTGGGATGAGGGGGGAGAACCCCCAAAATTCTCAAGTTCCTACCATTGGCAACAGAAGAGATGCCTGACATAGTAAATCAATTTGAAAGGATTAAATGACAATTTTGTCTTTGCATTATGAAAAGTAATATCCCATCTGGTATGATTTTGCTTCTTGTTTACAAATGTCTTAGTTTGAACGAAGACTAGAAAAAAGAGTTACTGCTCATTCCCTCAAGCAAATTGGAAACCCAGCTGATGATAGTTCTCCATCACAGGCAGGACAGCAGCATGTCACTTATAGCTGGCCATGGATGTCTCCTCAGATAGCTCCATGTATATGCATGCACTCGGCCATACCTAAGCTTTTCTGATGACGTGCACTCCCTTCAAAAATAACCTCATTTCGTTTTGATGTATCTTGTCACAGTAACATGGTCTGTCACTGCATCACCAAATTATATTAAGACACGTGACAACAGCCACGCAGCTGGATGACCTCACTCTTGCCCTACTTTGATTTAGTTCAGTCATTTCTGGTGACTCAGGTGTATAAAAGAATTCCCAAGAAATGGCTGAAAAAAACTGCTGATCACATGGGTTGCATAGACATTTGGGAATATCAACTGCAATGAATAACTGGGCAGCACAAGTTCAAGTTACACAAAGGATTTAAGCCGTATATCAGAAAATATATTTCCTAAGACCATATCAATCCTAACCACAACTTTAAAGATTAATTTTTTTCCACGTTGTCTTCCCAAGGGGTCAAGTTTGAAACTGCAACCCACAAACAAAACATTACAAGATAATAATGAGTCAATCTAACATCCTTATTGTTGTAATCAAGAAGGAAATGTACATGTGTACACATGGTGAACAAACATAAATACTGTAATTATAGTAATGCTAACACAGATTCTCCTGCTCCACCTATGCACTTGTGATGTCAATACATTTGCACACACATTTATACTCACAGTAATGGGAACAAAATTTGTTCTATTAAGAAAAAGGAGATAACGAATCAGTAGTATCAGTTTCACATTCAGGTCCCAATTATTTAAGCCATCTTTGGGAGTAGTTTAAGAGCAGGGGGTCTAATTCTTATTTACACTAATGACATAGGAATGTAAAATAAACTTAAACAATTGTGTAAATTACATATAATCTGCCCAGCCTCATACAGAAGGGACAATGCTATAAATTAGAAGATGTCCCAGAAGCTCTCCCTCTGCAGATTGACAAATATATCAATATTAGCTGCAATCTTGTTATCCTCTAAACAAAAATAACCTAATGCTGTAATAGAATGGAAGATTCTTTCAAACTGCTTGGCTTAAATACAAGAAAAAACAGTGCATCTATAGTTCCTCTTCTCTGTTTTTTTACACTTATGTCAGTTGGTCTCATGAAAGGCACTGCCTTTATCCGCATGCCTTCCTTCTCTCCTGTCTTTTTACACCAGCGCAGCAACAAGAACATTACTACCATGAAAGTATGTGTTACATTTCAAGAATGCAGTGAGAGAAAATTTTAACATTCATTTTTCCTTTCCTTGTCTCCCCACGCTCCTCAAGCTCTTTTGTATTGCCACTTTTTCCTGCCCTGCTTATAGTGAGGTTTATTCCTGCTCCAGCAATGCATTTTAGAGGTGGGTGGATCACAGTTGTGTGTTAAATCATGAACAAAAGCAATCTCTCTCCCTTTCCCTCTCTCCCCCTTTTGTCTGCTCTTTTTACTTAAACATAGTTTCTAGGTTAATGATTCATTCTTCTAAGAAGCTGCTGTGCCTACCAGATTATACTGTAAAATCTGCCATTCTGTTTATGTTTAAAATACAAGATTAAAGCAGTGGTCATGCTGAGGGAAATGGTTCTCACACATTAAAAGAAAGGATCAATCCATGTCTGCTGAATCCAAGCTGTTTTAACAGAGGCTGCTGTTTTGGTGTACTGCCAGACCCTAAAGAAATTCTTCTGAGCTTTGAAACTTGGTAGCCATTCTTGCACTGAGCAGAGCCGGGACCAGAAATAGGGCTTATCACACACTAATGTACCTTTGAAAAGTTACAGCAGCCTAGCTGTTTGTGAATTGAAGGGAAAGCACTTGAGAAATAAATTATTCAGTCTTAATGGGAAATGAAAAGGTGAAAAAAATTATTGCAAAGTAGCCTCTACGGTGCCTTTAAAAGTATCTGGGGCTAGGAACTGGCAGCTTGTACTGTGGAACTGATATCCAGGTCATGTATAGACAAATTATCTATGGCAATAATGCCTTTTTTTGGTGTTGTACATTAGCGTAAAGGCAAATCAGAGCCAGAGTTAGTATATTCTTTTTGTTGCTGCAGTGCGACTTGCTCACCAGATCAAATAGGTTGATCCATAAAAAGTAGTTGAGTGTGTAATGCCAGCCAGATATTAGATTTGAGACTTGTATACACTTGAAAATTTACAAAAATAGCTCCTTTGAAAATAATTGCTCTCGAACAGCTATTTGGGCAGAAAGCTGTAGGGATATTTCTCAACCATTTTAGATTAGTTATCTCAGTAAATTTCTAAGTATAGACAAGCCCTCTTGATGTGTCCTGCCAGACAAAGATTGTTCTATTCAATTAGCTCTCATTAAGGAAAGCAGAGAGGGATAAAAGTAGATTCTCATTAAGTATAAATTTTCATATTTATTAAGCAGAGGTGAGAATATACAAACTCAATTTCACATGTATTTTTTACTCACTGACTGAAGCAGGCCTCCTAAAGAAGCCATGAGCCTACTCACTGGAGACTTAAGCCTGTCTGAAAAAGGTTGGCGTTTGAGGGACCTAGGCTGATTAGGACACTGCCATTATAGGTGAGGGTCTGAATTATGATTATGAATCACTGTTACAAATTATGATGATTTCAAGGAAAGGCCATTGTAGAAACATCTTATGTTTGTTGTTTTTTTTTTGCTGTTTTGTTTTGTTTTTTCCTCCCTGAAATTTCTAAGTTCAATTTTTAAGCAGGACAGGAAGAAATTTAAAATAGAAGGCAACACTTTCAGGGGCAAGGAGTGAAAATGCCCTAAATCTGATGTCAGCTTCTCCATAAAAGTCAGAGTTGCACGTAAAAAGCCGGCATCTCCTTCAACTGCAGTGTTTCAAGCAGCAGTGCATTTAAGCACTGAGAAAGCAGAGTTTGGGTAGGAAATCCAGACTTTCACCCATTGTATCTGTGAATAGAAAATGCTGTTTGGTACTCAGTATATTCCTTGGCAGTGCTGTGCTGAAGTTGCTCTCCATGCTTGCACTGCTGCCATGACCTTCCCCATTCCAGAATACTGTGTCTTACAAAAAAAACTTCATAATTATTTCTAAAACCCCATGACTAAAGAAATCACTACAAGCATATAGATTAAAAGCTAGACTGTTTATTATACATATTCCGATCCTTATTGGACATAGATTACTATCCAGGCCAGACTAAACACTTATAATTTACCAAACCAGTGCTGGCTATAAAGAGAGGGTGAAATAAATGTTTAATATATCCTATATCATCTATCCCAAAATGGTTTCTGTTTATCATCTGAGTAACTAATCAATGCAACTACACATAAAATCCAGAGATTTTATACTCCGGTAATAAGTACATGCAAATTATGTTGCCATATAAGCATAGTGGCTCCAAAAGATATATAATACCTATCAGACTAGTTAGCCATTATCTTAATTATGAAAGGATTATCCCTGTAAAGGCAAGGTCATAATATAATAGGAGTTCTGAAATATGAACAATCTCTAGCTATGTTTATCATTAATTCAGACTGCACTTATATTCCCATTTACCCTTTTCTACTGTTTATTTTTGTTAATGTTTATGTGTCCCTTTGTAAGCAGCAATATGGTACACCATCCCATCAAATGCACTGCGAAAGCTCCAAAGAGCCATCCTAAGTATATTAATCCTCCATAAAAATAAATAAGCTATATGAGAGAGAGCATTTCTATAAGGCTTGAGTGTTAGTACTGGCAGCTGGAGCATGATGTGGTGACAATGTGTGCGCCAACTTTGAGATTCATGCGTGAAAAAGCTCTTTGTAGTAATTTCTTTGTGAGATGGCTTTTGTTGGTGGATTTTTTTTTCCCCTCTTAATAAAGACTTTTCTGTAATAAAGACACCATGAAAGTCAAAAATGCCTTCTGAAGGGTGGGCAACAGATAGGGAAGTCTGAAAGAGATCAGGTCACACACAAAAGATGTTTCACAGTTGGAACTTTGCAAATACAATATAGAAAAAAACAACAAATAGAAGTAAAACCCCATCTCTTCCTAACATTACATTTGCTCTGATGTATTTTCTGAAAGCCGCCCAAGTATAACTATTTATTTTAACTAAAGTAATCAAGATTAATGTCAGCAGTTATGACACACGCTGTTTGCTAAAGAACACATAGAACAATTGCTCAAGGCAAGCTTCATTAAGAAATCAGATAAAATTAGTAAAACTGATTATATTTCAAAACTCAGCAGCGGCAGCAGCTCAAATTGCCATTCAGGAGTCTCCAATTAACACAATTGGTCTTGTTCACAATCAGCTTTGTAATCTCATTAGCCTATTATATTTTAATCATTGGGATAACTGCACAACAAAACTTATTTTATTTTTGCACTGACTGTTGATGGCATAAGTAAACATACAACATAATTTTTCTTTCTCTTTTTCTTTCCTTTCCTTTTATTTTTTTTCTTTACAGAGAACAATGCAGACTCCTTAGAGCATTTTCCTGGTTGCACATTATTACCACACAGACCGTCAGTGTTGGGGAACATTGACAGCAGGCATCTAATTTGGCATTAATTGGCAGGGGACTAATTGCATAACTGACACTGTTAGTGAAACTTAAGAGAGTGTAAGGTAGGGGCAGTTCAAAGTATCAAAAAAGAGAGGGAGCAGAGAAAGAGCAAACAAACGCCTGCAGACAGCTCTGTGGACACACGCATATAACTCGTTTGCCTCCTTGGTGTGCTGCCTTATTTCATAAATGTGTTCCAGAGATATTGGCCCTTGTAAAAACACAAAGTCTTTCTGTCCTTTAGGTACTGGCAGTCTGCAAATACCTACAATACCAGTGTTTCATTGATATTGAGTATTGCCTGCTGCAATGAGATTATGTTCTATTGATGGGAACTGGGGTGTAACATAGCCATCTACAGAAAGCAATAGGTTGCCCTATTTTCAAGCTGAAAATGCTATGTATTTTATGAACTGCCTCTATCTTGCACACCAGGGATGTCTCTGTGGCTAAAGCCATAATAGGATTTTCCTAAATGATACAGAAATACAAATATTCTGACTGAGCACTTTTCTGGGCTCGTCTTATTTACCAGCAAGCTTTGATACAGTATTCTGTGTCCATCTTTTAAAGGACATTTTCAATTTCCCATTTCCCTTATGAGTGCTTCCTGTAAAGGTGTCAATAGCCACTAATTGCGTTCTGCTTGGCCAGTCTGCAAATCAAAACAGCAGAGGCAGCAAGCCAATATGCATTCAAATCGCGTTACTTGGCTGCCTCATTCTCAACTGGAAAGATACGAAAAGGCAAATATTCATACAATTGTATGCTGGGAAATTCAGATCTCCAAAGATACCTATGCAGCTACTGTTAATTCCCAGACTTTTATTTTAAGAGGGTTACTGTTGAGGTATTTCAATGCTCACTCTTTTATCCTCAGTCCAGGAAATGGTGTGTCTGAGATCAGAGAAAATGTAAAAGGAAAGAATTCTGAAGTAAGAGCAGAGGGTATGCAATAATTAAATTAGGAGCTTGCTTCCATAGGCAGGCAAGTGACAGAACATGGTGATTTTACAGTATTGGTGGCCTGAGCAAGTGATGGGTGGGATTTAGCTGTGCTGAATATCATACAGTGAAAGAAGTCATTGATTTGATTAATTTTGCTCCTGTTTCATGACTTACATGTCAGCAGAGTGTTGATTTTCTTAAATTGATTGGTCATGCCAATGTGTTAGTTGCCTAATTTCTGCTTGTAATATTCAGCCTGGAGTTTGGTTGAGAGCAGTTTGTTGTCAGCGTTTGCTACTGCAGCTCAAACTGCTTTGATTTCATACTCTCATGAGGGCCATTTTCCTTTTCTGGTTTGAGGAACAAGATTTTCAGGGTGGCTGTTCACCTACAGAGATTCCAAAAACACTTTCCATGAACATTTTCCAGTTTCACTTCAATCTTCAGCTTGGGCAAAAGTTTTTGCCAGAGAAATTCACGTACAGAGAAAACTCTTACAAGAAGGACCTCTGGAGGTGCCAATAAAGCCAGCTCAAATAATCTGAAAATGCCAAATGCCTGTGTGCAGGACAACACATTTCCAAGCTCATTTGGTTCTGTTCTGACATGGAAGGGGAGCAGAGGTGCCACCCCTGATGTTTCTCCCCACCATGACCCAATCTGAACCACACTTAGCTTGGCTGCCAGGGAACCATGGGTCTTGCATTCCTGGTGACTGCAGGAATGACCCTTTCCAAAGACGCTGGAGGACTTCCAAGCTACAGGCTTTTTCACTTGTGCCTATGGATCAGAAGGCAGCAATTTGTTCCTCTTCTACAAAGCATTTGAGCAGGTGCATAGTCAGGTGCTGGAAGATAAATTAGCATTGAAAGAGAGCATAGAAAGATGGGAGATTTTTATTTTCTTTCTACTAACTAGCGTATCTGACTGCATTTATAATAATCAGACATTTAGAAAAAGTTAAAAAGTTACTCCATCATCTTTTTTGGGGCAATAGTTTGAACAAATGATGGATTTTATCATAGTTTTGTCTAACTTCTACTGTTCATTGCTTTTAGTTTAGTAATGCACTTATTGCCTTCTACCCTGTTCTGCTAGCTGGCTATGGAAAACACTTAAGAGATTGCACAAGCAGGTGATATGATGCTTGTTCTTAAACTGAATACGGTAAGGAGGGGAGAATTAAGATACCAACCCAAGCTCTTGCTTACGACTTCTGGAACTCAGTTGTAGTACGAGCTGCTAAAAGTGAGGCAAATCTGGCACACTTTGTTGTTGTGAGATATTCAGTGATGTTGCTTTTGTTGTTTTCCCAGACTGAAGAGCTGCTGTTTGCTCCTTTCTTCACACTGTGTTTTGCAGTAGCTCTTCGAATGAAATAAGGCTCAGAAGGGCACTGGTCTGCAGACTGATGTGCCTAATCACATAGACGTACCTGCTGCCAGCCCTCTTCCCCATACTCGGGGTGTTTTGCCTTATCACTTCATTACACAAGTTGGTTGGCGAGGATTTCTACTTTCCTGTAAAGGTTTATTGGGATGGGAGCTGAGGCCAGCTTATTCTTAGTATCAAGTGATACTGTGCTACGTAGATATCACAGAGCGTCAGCCAAACCAAACTGATGCTATTTAATGCTATAAGTCATGCTTTATGACAGCTGCTGGCTTACTGGTGCATTTTTATTCACCAAGCATATTTTGCATGAGTTGCAAAGGTGATGCTATCAGTGGAAGTAAGTGTAATCGTGATAGCAGTCAGAAATGCACAGGCAGCACTGGAGCAGCAGAAAGGGTTGAGGGGGGAAGGTGGTTGTGTGTTTAAATGGAGTTGAATCCTGCTTCAGAATCTATGATTGAGTATTTCAGACCTGTAAAAGAGAACCTCTGCTTCTGTCACTCGCACTGACCATACTCTTATCTTTTTCTTTACTGCTAAGGCTTAGCTCTGTTGATTTCAGTGTGCCTTGGAGCAAACTGCTTGCCAGTAGCTGCAGTCAGAGTATGTATGAATATGCTCCCTCACTGCATCTGCAAGCTGTATTGGAAAGAAAGTCGATGGGGTTAAGCTGCCACCTCCTACAGCTACCCATGAGACAAGCAAGCTACTCCCAGGCAGTAAAGTACTTGAAGGCATGGTGCTGCCTCCATACAAACACACACACTGGGCCAGCTGGGATGCAATTATATCATCTTGATGTGAACACCACTACTATATTATGTCACCAGTCACTGTGGGCTTAAAAGTTAACAAGCATTCACTACTTATGTATTTTCTTAAGAAAATACTTGTGGCAACTATGAAAGGCTAGTGTAGTTTCATAAATACTCTGAAAAACAATCATTTATGATGATGTAGAAAGAAATGGCTTTTCTCTTCCTAATTGAGACCAACCTAATTATTAAATTTTTTCTTTGCCTTATACCAAGTGCCAAGGTGGTTCACATTTTCTTTGTGTCAAGCTCTTTACAGCACTAGCCAGTCATTTTAAGCCTGGGAACACAGGCATGTAGACCTGGGCTTTTAAAAGGCTGCCTTAATATCACTAAGTTTCTTCCTTGCAGAGCAGCTTTCCCTCTCAGACCTGGACTAGTGGGGTATGGTTCCCCTGCACACACAAACAGCCATGTGTGTCATCTACTGCATGTGCCTGGTTCTCCCACTGCTTTTGAGCAACGTGCTATTCTTTGTTTCTGCCATTTTCCAGCCTCCCCTTGCCAGTCTGGACATACAATGACTCCAGAAGAACATAAGCAGAGCAAATTAAAATGATGTGCCTTGGATTTTGCACCAGTGAGCCCCAGTTCAGCTTCGGAAGTTCATTGTTAGTCTTTTGGTATGGTAGCGGCTCCCTCAGCAGCTCAGAGAGCAGCAGCAGATGGGCCTAAGAGTTACGTTTCTGAGTGTGCCTGCCCCTCCTTGCTCTTCCTGTCTGTCTGTGTGCTCACGTTTTGTGTTGTAAAATCACACAGCGTGTATCCTGATGCCACCCCAGCAACAACAGAAAAACCCTGGGACTAGCATAAAATGTGTCAGTGGGACTGAAAGATACCTCAGGATCCCAGGATCCTGCTTTCTGCAGCCCCAGGTTGCATTCCCTAGTTAAGAACCATCAATATCAATACTTAATGGTATTCTCTAAGCTCAGGCAGTGAAGAAAATAGGGTTGTTATCTATCAAAGCACATTTTAGTTTTTGACAAGTAAAAAGCAGCATGGGGAATGCAGTAAGTCTGAAATGAAAGCCTAAAAGAAAACTCATATAACATCTGGTGTCATTTATCCCCTGTTGGCCTTCCATAGTGTGATATGATGAGCTTGTTCTGATTTAAGATCAGATGATTTGGTTTGAAAGAGGGGAGTGGGAGATGCAGCCAGTCTGGCAGCAAATTGGGATACAAAATCTACTCAAATAATTGGAAACACGACAGATTTTCCTTAACTGATGCCACTGGCATCTTAGTTTATCCATCTCCCTCAGCTGAATTTGTTAAGTGCATTATCTTATTGGTTTTAAAGTTTTCATCTCACTTATTTGCAAGGGAAAATGTGAGCAAATCAGTCATGATGGATTGCCTAATTTTCTGGGCTGAATAAACTGGTTTTATAAGACTGTTGATTCCTGGGTTATTAGTTAATAGAAACATTTATCAATTTCTTTATAGGGATGGGAAAAAAACTTTAACCAATGATTGCATTTAAAAACTTTCATTAATGTTTCCACATAATGCTTAGTGTTGGACACAAATATGGTAATCACAGATTTAGGGTTGGCTGGAAGCAGATTTTCTTTCTGTCCTTCTTCCCATCTCTTTTTTCCATAGATGTTTAAAAAAAAGTCCAAGCAAAAGGATGTAATTAGATTGGTAATTATAGTTAGTGTTCTTTGATCAAGAAAAGGGGCAAAGGAAGAGAAAAATAATTTTTTATCTAGCAAATGTAATGCCTGTTTCTATTACCAATGCTCTTTATACAAATGCAGCCTGATTCTGTGAGCTTGAACTCTAATGGCTTAGCAGCCTGTCTTCTTCTTGATATACTCAAGTGCCAGTCAGATATTAACTCTGACTTCTGTGTGACTTAAGCACATTGTTAAAGTTCCCTACTATTCCATTAATCCCTTGAGGTTCTTTGGTCCTAAATAAATACAGAGCTTTTTGTGTGGTTCACAAAGGAACCTCTGAAAATGCTGGTTTGTTGATAGGAAATCCAAGTGATGTAATGTGTGAAGTGACTTTATTTAATAAAAAAAATAAAAAATAAAAAAAAGGAGAAAAAAGTTGATTTCTCTAAGAGAAGGGCTCTTTCAGTTTTACAGTGCCAGGTCTGCATCTTGCCAAAATCAATTTTTAAATTCAGTGTCTTCCAGCAAATGAAGACTCAGTGTAAATAGAACAGTCATGTAGTCAGGTGACTGTATTAGATATGGAACTACACACTGCCCCAGTTGATGCACACAAGGAAAAAAAGGTCCTCTTGCCCTCATTCAGGGTATAGCGTATCCTCACCCAGTGTGTAACTGTGGTTGTTACCTACACATTATTAGGCCCTTTGCTTAAAGGCCTTTAATATGACTAATAATCTTTGCACATTGATCAAACTGAAGTATCATTTAAAAAGGCATAAAGTTCAGAGCAAGAATGCATCACGTGTGGACTGGTGAATAATGAACTCGTGTTCTAAACTGAGATGCAGTATGTCCATTGCATTTTTTAACACCTCTTCTTCCATCTTCATCTCCTTTTTAACAGATTACAGATACCTTGGTTCCAGAAGTGCAAAAGGCACTTCCTTGAGAATAAGAATGAAGGGAGTTAAAAAAATTTTATGCAAGTAGACTTTGCTGTGAAATGTTATCTTTTGTTAGTTCAAAGGTTTCTGAAGATATAAATTCTTCACAACTGCCCTGAGGTACTTAGAATGTAAATTGAATACTTTACAATTTGTAGACTGTTCCTGCCGTAATGTGTATCTCCTCTGTGAGTGAGTGTTTAGGGATTTTTCAATTACTGTAGTCTGAAAACTCTCTGAGATTCTTTAGGGCAAAAAAAAAAGGCTTCCTTCTCAAAGTTGAGTCACTGATGTTCAAATTAGCTGCCAAAAGCATTCTAATGATCTGTGTTCCAGATTTTGCTAAACAGGAAAAGAAATCAGCCCATTTCACCAGGGGAAAGAAAAAAAACAAACCCAAAACCCAAAGCCTTTCCTCTGCCACCATAAGTATTCAAGGGTTAGGTATTTTGCTAGGGTCAAGAGTGAGATGAATTGTTGACAATAATAATATAATAAGTACACCTTGTTAGATAGGTCAAGGTCATTATTAAAGGATTCAAATGAACTTCTTTACATTTCCTGGGCTCTAGCATATGTGTGGCCTCCAGGCTCACAGTGTTGTTTAGTAACTTTTGCAAAGCCATAAGTTAAATGATAAATTGGTTGAATATGTCTTTAAACTCAGTACATTTCAAAATCGTATGCAGTACTCTCACATTTTTATATACTGTGATCAAATGCATTTTACAGAGCATAGTGCAAATAGAAATACCACATTGTGCCAGCTGATTATGATTTAGCAGTGTTTACTGTAGAGTACTCTTGATACAGTTTATTGCTGCTAAGGTCAATAACTAATACAATTTAACAGCTGTTGCATTTCTAATAAGTAAAAGATCTTAGTGTATTTCTAAACTCAATGTGCATTGAAAAATGTGCAGCTAAAACCACCCAGATATTGAGGGTGATGGAACTCTATAAGATTAAGTAACTCCTTAGGATATCAGGAAGACCTTCTGTGACAGATAGTGCAGGTGACCATCTTAACCCATCCGATTGTCTAGGGTTGAGCTGCTTCCTGGCTTGAGAGTGGGTGGGTTCACTACTGTATCAGGCTGGCTCATCTGTGGGGTCTTTCATAAACCTGTGCATTTGTCATCAAGTCTTCAGATGCAACACTAACATAATCAGTCTCCAGACAAGTTGATCAGCTTGCCAAGATTTGAGTTACTTTGCTCATGTGGTTTCTGCACTGTGATTGGTCATTTGGAGACACTTCTGACTCAAAAAGTGGAGAATGTTACCTGACATTAAAAGGCAGCAGATTAAAGTGTGATGAGAGGAAGTATTTCTTGCTTAGTGCAAGAGATTGCTGGTAGAATTCATTGCCATGAGTGATATTCTGAGGGCCAGAAAGCTAGAAATGAGAAACTCAATGGTACTGGAAAACTGCTTCATTCTGGTAGCTGGAGTATGTTTAGCCTTCATCTGCTACCCTTTGTTCAAAACATTTAGCAAGTTTTTCAAGTCTTCTTTTGTGTTTTTTTCCCCCTCCTGAGCCAGTTGCTCTCTTGGCTATTTTTCTCTATTACCAAAACTTTTTTCACATTGAGGTCCCACCTATTACAATCGTCATAGTCCTTGGAAGAGAAAAGCTACCAAAGATTCATCATTTCTTATTTCATTACTCCCTATCCACCAGTGTTAGTTTGCTCCACCACTTGCTTTACCATTTACCTTTGTGTGACCTTCTAGTTGTCCCAGAGACCTTGTAGCCATTTAAATGATGTTTTTTTAAAAAAGTACACAGCCTCCCCTTTCCTGCCAGTTTGTAAAATTGTGTTATTCTAAATGAGATCCACATCTTTACAGGGAGTAAATTCAGTCACAATTACCGATGAACTTCTCTGTCTTGTCTCCAGCCCCTTTCTGCACCCACGGTGGGCTGGTGTGTTTTTGGCCATGACAACCTGACACCCACTCGTCTCTGCAGATCTGCAAGGGGTCGAAAGTCCTGCAATGTGTTCTTCATAGACCATCAGTACTATGCCTGGCTTTCAAGTGTGTGATCCAGTAGGGAGATTTGTCTGCATAGGAATTCTTGATACAGTGAATAAATAAAGAAGATTTTCATGCAAAGAAGTATCAGAAACATAATTCTGACCATCATGTCAGGGCTTTGGCACACCAGAAGCCTTTCTGTGAATTTGAAGAAAAAAAACCCTCATAACTGATGAGTGTTCCTTAGATGATCACTTCTTAAACAAAAACTCCTGCAAGTTATTCTCCACTGATAACATAGCTTTTAAACAGGGAAATAAGAACACTGACTATTAGTTTATATGCCATAGTTATATCCTGTGAGACCTAGGAAATAGAGTCAAGACTGATTTGCTGAACACACAGCAGGCACAAGGGCATTTTCCACTCTGAAAAACAACTTTTTAACGCTGTGTCTTTGACTTTTCTCTAGCACTATTTGATTGCACAGATTACCCAAGATAAACTGAGTAACTGGGACAGATTATGCATTTTGATGTGTTTATTTTTGAGTGAGCAGTTTCTGGGATCTGTTGATATTCCCTGGTCAGATTATGGAAGTGGCGACTTCTCCCCTTTCCTGAATGTGTTGGTGTTTTTTTTCCTGTTGGTCCCTTGCCGGCAAGGATGACATAAGCTGCCATGGGGCCTGTTCCCTGGCAACCATCCCATTTCTTGGCTCTTTCAGCTCCAGCTGAAAGCCAGTCTGAGTCACCCTGCACATTTCCAGTGCATCAAACAGACATAGGCTCAAGTTAATCTTGTTAGCACAATGAGGCAGTTTTCAAACATTGCAGCAAATCAAATCATCCCTAAGGACCAGGAGGGAGGGAGGGAAGAGAGAGTGGAGGGAAGGTTGGGAAGAAGGAGGCAAAAGCTAACCATCAAAGGTGGAATTAGCACAGAGGGAGCCTGGCTGTTACCTGGCTGCTGTCAGGGATCTCCTTCATATAGGCACCATGGGGTCCTGGTCTTCCCAGTGTCACCTCCTTCCCTTCCAGGCACCACATCTGCGCCATGGTCAGCGCAAAGGCAGCAATGGGCAGCGACAGCGAGGGAGCTCATCTATCTGCGAGAAAAGAAGCAGCTTTGATGGTTCCCCGGTGGATGTAATTGTACTCATTACTGCCCATTTACATTTCATCACTCGATTATCGCAAATGCCTCATTACTGTTGATAAGGGTTTGCTGCTGAACTACTTGCTCACTATTCATTCCTGAGCTTCGGTGTCATCAGGCAGACCCATGCGAGATAGGAGGGGACTGGGGAGGTCTGATGGAGAGGGCAGGGCACAGAGAAGGCATGGGGGAGAGAGAGGAGAGACAGGAGGTGAGAAAGGTCTTCTATCAGATTTGATTAAAGGCTGTGATTTAAATCGATATTTAATAAAGTGGCTGCTGCCACATAACGCGTGCAATTCCCCATGCAGGCAGAATCATGAATCCAAGGGCCTTGCTGCCTGCTACATAACTCAATTGGGTTTTGTGCACTGGTCTGGCACCTGTGTCCCTGAGCACAGCGCCTCCGAGGTAATGGGTTTATGAGCCGATGAACAGAGTTGATAGGTTCTAAATGGATTAACTAGGTGTCTGCAGCCTAGTGATGAATACATCAGAAAAAAAAAAAAAAGAGAGAAAGGAAAAAGGAAAAAAAAATTAGTCTGCATAAGCAGAGAGTGATAGAATGTGTTGACAGACATTGTGACTGTCATGAGCCCCACAGGGTGAAACACTGCTCAGCTCCTGTCAGTCAAGTGTTCTCCAAATAATGGGTGAAGACACCAGGCAGCGAGACTTCACAAGCCTGCAAGTGCCCAGGTATCATCACCCTGCTGCTCCAACAACTGCTGCAAAAGGCTTAAATGGGGCATGACTCATTTCACTGGAATGGAGGCTTTTGAATTCGTCACAGGCACTGCATATGCATTTTCAGCTGGTGGGCCTGCCTTTCACAACTGCTTAAGCGCATGCTCAAGCCAACCTGCATGTGTATTTATATCACTGGAAATAGGTTATTGTTGCTATTATTGTGTTCTTGCAGTGGTTCCTCAAGCAGGGTTGGATTTCTGCAGTGCTGAGCCCTGCACACAAACATCCGCTGTAGGAGAGTTCCTGCCCTTAAGTGCTTTTAAAGTGAATAAACCACAAGAGTGACGAAAGAAGTATAATGATCTTCCCAGAAGTATTATGATCTTCCCAGTTGGGGGATAGGAACTGACAGATTAAATAATTTGCCCAAGATTCCATAAGAGAGACAGAAATTGAACCCAAATCTCCTAAACTCAAGTCTTAATGCCCTAACTATGAAGCCATCCTTCCTCCTGTAGAAGGGGCCATGGAGTCTTACAGTCTATGATTGATCTACAGAATATGTGGTAAGTGGAAAATGAAATCAGATAGACTTTAATGCTGACCTCTGTTTACTATTATTAACCTACCAACAGTACAGTAGTAGGTTGGAGAATCTGGTTGAGTTTTATGTTTTTTCTACCATGTTTCATACCAGTTAACAAGATATATGTGTCATAAGTACCATAATCTGCCACAGCACTGCACAAAAGAAAATACAAGTCATGTTAGTATATGCAAAGTTTACACAGATAAATGGGCCAGTGCCTCTATCTATTGTCACAGTTACACAGGAGTTAGCCAGGCTGGAGTGAAGTAAGCAGCTGTTCTTTAGAATATGTTGCATTTTCACCAGAAATTGGAAACTGAACATTTTTATTTGAAAAACACTTCCACAGTGCTCATGGGATTTATATTTTGGATCTTTATCCCACCATTGTTCTTGCTGTGTGATTCTCCCTAAACAGATTACATTGCATATAGTTTTCACCTCTTGCTGAGCTGCTGTAATGAATTATGGAATACACTGGCTTCCCGAGGGACATGATGTCAGAAATATCAGTACCCCAGGTATTTCCAAATTGAAATCTCCAGTTTAAGGGGAAAAAAAGTAACAAGGAACCTTTTGGAAGAAATAGCAGATTTATTTTATTAAATTAAAAAATCAAGTACTTTTTAGTCTTAAATATGTATAACATAGAACAGGACAGACACACCAAATAGCAGTTTACTATGTTGTTGCACATAAACCACAATTTAAAACCATTGTCTGATCATGTCAGGATGCCCAGGCATGACCTCCAGGAGAACAGACTCCCTGAGGATGCTGAACACCACTTCTTTATTTGAGGTACTGATGTGCGCCCATATTTACTGGTCACTTTTGAAAGTCTTGTCCCTATTTTTACTAAGTCTATTTCTGAAAAGAAATGTACTGGGTTCAGCTCTAACAGTTATTTTTCTCCTTCTTAGCAGGCTCAGTGTTGTGTTGTTGACCTCAGTCTGAGAATAACGCTGATAAGCATCAATGTTTGAGTTATTGCTAAGTAACGCTTACACTGATCAAGGACTTTTCAGTCTCTCATGCTCTGCCACTGAGGAGGGGCACAGGAAGCTGGGAGGAAGCAGAGGAAGGACATCTGACCCAAACTAGCCAAAGGAGTATTCGATACCACAGCATGTCATGCCAGTATAGAAACTGGGGGGAGCTACCCAGAAGGCCCAGATCGCTGCCTACGTTGGGCTGGGTATCAGTCAGTGGGTGGTGAGCAATTGGATTGAGCATCACTTGTGTTTATTGTTGGTTTGTTTTTTTTTTTCCTTTCCCTTTTTAGTTTTATATTCTTCCCCCTTAATTCCCTTTTATTATTATTATTATTATTATTATTATTATTATTATTGGTGGTAGCAGTAGTAGTTTTGAGTTATGCCTTAGTTACTGAACTGTTCTTGTCTCTACCTGCAGGGTTGATGTTCTTTAGATTCTCCTCCCCATCCCGCTGGGAGTAGGGGGGGAGAAGAGAGAGAGTGAGAAAGAGTGTCTGCATGGTTTTGAGTTGCCAACTGGGCTTAAACTGTGACAAGAAAAAAAAGAAAATCAATGGTGTGAGTTAGTTTTCCTTTTCCCTACAAAACAACTTCTGCAGCAAAATCATATGCAACCAGAGTGACTGAAATGACTCAGTACTATTTAGACCATCTGGGTAAACTATATAATGCCGTCCTGGCTGTAACAAACTTCATTCAAAACTATTAGGAGAAGAAGTAGGCTTTTCTGTAAAGAGGCTTTTTGGAAAAGGAAAAAAAGTTATAGGTTTGAAGGCAAAAAAACCCACTGGTGGATTACCAGAATGGTTTGCTCTGTGCAAGGTAATGCAAACAAGCTCCTTCTCTCCAACTGTAACGTTTGTCTGGCACACTGAATTTGTGAGGGATTATTTTCTTATTACAAGTTCACTTTGTGTAATCCAGCCACATCTCAGCCACACAGGTCGCTGAAGACCCTGAATGCAAATGTTCTTTCTGAGTTCTGAAGTCTCTAAACGATGCTTGTGACTATTAAAGACACAAGAGATGCCATTAAATGAACAGCCATTAGTAACAACCAAAGTGCATCTTATTATGTCTGTATTCATTAAGAGTTTCTTCCTGTTGGTTAGTTCATTGTTATGAAAACAGATTACATTATGGAATTTCCAATCACTGGTTTGGCATATTCCCCCTGAAAGTTGGGAGAAAAAAAAACACAACAGAAAGTGAACTACCCACTGGAAACAAAAGTGTGACCCACCAAAAGGAAAAAGTACTTTAATCTGGAAATACCATCGTGACAAATATCTAGTGTACAACTAGTGGACTCACCATAGAGGGATGTGGTGTGCTACAGCACATAGTCTGGCCGGGGTGCGAAGTCAGCAGGCAGACATGACAGCCTGAGGTCAACTGAGCATTTACAATTCTTATCAGGGAAAGACTTAATTCTGAACCTGAACATATACAAGTCCATGGGACCTGATGAAATCCATCCGTGGGTCCTGAAGGAGCTTGAAAATGAAGTTGCTAAGCCACTGTCCATCATATTTGAAAAATCATGGCAGTCAGGTGAAGTTCCCCATGACTGGAAAAAGGGAAATATAACCCCCTTGTTCAAGAAGGGGAAAATGGATGAGCTGGGGAACTACAGAGCAGTCAGCCTCACCTCTGTGCCTGGCAAAATCTTGGAGCAAATTCTCCTGGAAGGCATGCTGAGGCACATGAAAATCAACAAGGTGCTTGGTGACAGCCAGCATGGCTTCACTTAGGGGAAATCCTGCCTGACCAATCTGGTGGCCTTCTATGATGGGGCTATGGAACTGATGGACAGGGGTAGAGCAGTTAATGTCATCTACCTGGACTTGTGCAAAGCGTTTGACACAGTCTCACATGACATCCTTGTCTCTAAGTTGGAGAGACATCAATTTGATGGTGGATCACTCGGTGGATAAAGAACTGGCTGGATGGCCACATGCAAAGAGTTGTGCTTAATGACTCAATGTCCAGCTGGAGACCACTAATGAGTGGTGTCCCTCGGTGATCAGTGTTGGGACCAGTCTTGTTCAACATCTTTGTTGGTGACATGGACAGTGGGATTGAGTGTGCCCTCAGCAAGTTCGCCGATGACACCAAGATGTGTGGTTCAGTTGATACGTTGGAGGGAAGGAATGCCATCCAGAGGGACCTTGACACACTTGTGAGGTGGGCTGATGCCAAACTGATGAAGTTTAACCATGCCAAGTGCAAGGTCCTACAGCTGTGTGGGAGCAATCCCAGGCACAGCTCCAGGTTGGGCAGAGAAGAGATTCAGAGCAGCCGGGCACAGAAGGACTTGGGAGTGTTGGTCAATGAGAAAATGAACATGAGCCGGTAGCGTGTGCCTGCAGCCCAGAATGCCAACCTCTGCTGCCTCAAAAGGAACGTGACCAGCAGGTCGAAGGGAGGTGATCCTGCCCCTCTACTCTGCTCTCCTGAGACCTCACTTGGAGTATTGTGTGCAGTTCTGGTGTCCTCAACATAAAAAAGACATGGAACTGTTGGAACAAGTCCAGAGGAGGGCCACGAGGATGATCAGGGGACGGGAGCACCTTCCATGTGAAGATAGGCAGAGAAAGTTGGGGCTGTTGAGCCTGGAGAAGAGAAGGCTGAGTGGAGACCTCATAGCAGCCTTCCAGTACCTGAAGGGGGCCTATAGGGATGCTGAGGAGGGATTCTTCATGAGGGACTGTAGTGATAGGAGAAGGGGTAATGGGTTCAAACTTAAACAAGAGAAGTTTAGATTGGATATGAGGAAGCAATTCTTTCCTGTGAGGGTGGTGAGGCACTGGAATGGGTTGCCTAGGGAAGTTGTGAATGCTCCATCACTGGTGGTGTTCAAGGCCGGGCTGGACAGAGCCTTGGGTGACATGGTTTAGTGAGAGGTGTCCCTGGCCATGGCAGGGGGGTTGGAACTAGATGATCTTAAGGTCCTTTCCAACCCTAACTATTCTATAATTCTAAGAAAGAAAGAGCAATTGTGCCTGTCTACAACACCACCTTTTATTTGCACTTTCCTGAGAAAAAAATTACGTGATAATTTTTAATGCATATTTTCAGTTCTGGTGAAATTCTGCTGCTTTTGCTCAAAATTTGACTTCCTACTTGTTGTTATTCTCCCTCTTACTAATGAAGATTCCTGTTTAATAATTCTCTTGAGATGTGATTTAATTTTGTAGATAGATCTTTTGTTCCTGCCTTAAAAATATGACTGTTACTAACACTTCTGACGTCAGTTCCTCAGTAGGAACTCTAGTGCAGATAGACTTGGAAAGAGATATACACTCAGGTAAGTGTACTGAGCACAGGAAGAAAGAAGATGTAGCTTCTTCTACTTCGATATTCAGGAAATACGTAAGTGAAACAACACATGTATCTTTCTATTTCCTGCTGCAATGTGAAAAATTTACAAAAATGAATTCCAAATATTTTCATAATAGAATGATTAATTTTATTTACAATAACAATTAAATGTTCCTGCCCTGCCCCCCTCCACCTCCTCTTCAAAATAAAAAGAGTCTTACGGGGGAAGCGTAGTGGCCTCTGTATTAAAACACGGGCTGCTTGAATCCATCTGCTCAGTGGAAACAATAGACCCTTAAGTCGCATGAGAGTTACTCAGAATCAGAGTAAGATAACCTTGAGATGCTCTCTGACAAGCCAGCTCTGATGTTTTTGTTGGCATTTGTGATCCCTGATCACACATTGCCTTGTCTCCTGAAGGGCCTAATGTTTTTCCTCTGGAAAATGAAGATGCAGTCAGGAATAATTAGTTTAGGCTCACTAGGAAGTGACATGCCATAGAGTGCCCTTTGATTCTCCTTAGTAAAGGTTCCCCTCCTTCTGGTTGCTGCCCTTTGTGGAGAAGGGAGGGTCCTTGGTCACCCTACTACCATGTTCCCTCCACCTCAGGCCTTCAAAGTCCTCTCAGATGTTTTAGCCAGCACTTGCTTCCTCTTGCTCATCCCTTTCTGCAAGGAGCATTAAGAAGCACCATGTCCCTTCTGGTTTCACCCAATGAAAGACTGAGCATATATGTATGTATGTATATATGTGTGCTGAGGAGTGATCCACAAGCAGTTTCTTCTGTTGAGAAATTTTACAACTCTGATATATGCAAAACTGCTGATAAAGTGGTTTAGGGTGCTGAACACTCACAACTTTTACTGCAGGAAAGGCAGTGCGGGTGTTCAGCTCCTCTGGATCTTGGCCATGGGGTCAAATCATAGGAAGGATTTAGTCATACATCAGCTGAGAAATATTTTGCAGATGCAACTCAATGAAGGCATCTGGACCAAGGAAGATAATTAAACCAGGACAGAAACAAACTCCTTTCAAACCTAAAGAAGATTTGACCAATTGAGTCCCTTTGTTTGCATCAGCTAAACATTCATGCACGGAAATCCAATGGTTAGAATAAATATTTGGTGCCTACTTGGTAATATTCATGAAACGCATTTACTTGTTTAGATTTTTCCAAATCTGCATACCTAAACTTTAAGCATATGTGCAATCAGCTTCAAATTTTCCAAACAAAAATAGATCAAGAAAGGGGGTTTGGAAATAGCATCTGCTCCTCAGCTAATCAAACCACCCAGGGAGATTGTCCATAAACACTGCAACGACCAGGTCCTCATGCTGCTCTTTATTCTTTACATGTTGTATTGCGTTAACTGAAAGCAGATCATTGGAGATCGCTAAAAAATGGTTTTCAAGCCTGGCACAGCAATCCCAGGTTTTGCTGTAGAGTGTCATACAACTTAATCTTCCAATTAAGATGATTTGGATGGCAGGTGAAGTCCACGTGAATGAGTTTAGCCTTGGAAATTGTTGAAGTCATGGCCAGTTGCTGCAGGTGACGTGAGAACAGTACTCTTTTAAACCAGCTGAGCACTGGCTCAGAAGTAGTTGTCCTCTCTCCTCCCCAAAGCACCCCACCTTGTCTTCACAGAGGCAAGCACTTTGCAGTTCTTCTGTTCAGTTGCCTCTAGATTTCTGTTGCTACAGTCAAGAGAAATGGGGCTTCAAGATGCCCAAGGGCTGACAGTGGGAGCTTCAGGGTGGCCATTGTGGGAAGAGGGTGGGGCTGCCCCGAGTCAGATATAGATGGTTCCAGCTGACTCCAAGGGATCCACCAAGGAACACATCTGTGCTCCCTAGCCATGGGCAGGGTGCCTCTGGGGAAGCCTATTTAAGAAAGGGCAAAACACAGCTGGATGAAGATATTGGCAAAAATAGTGCAGTAAGAAAGAAAAGTGTGAGGGGCAGCTTTCTGAGCCTCAGGGTGATAAAAGGAGAGGAAACGGGGGAAAAGGTGTGCCAGGTGTGAACCAGACTTCCCTGCGGCCCCTGGGGAGATACTGGTGGAGCTGGAAATGAAGGTAGGAAGATGAAGGGGTTTTACTTTATTTGTTTTTGTATCTTACCACCCAACTCTAATTGGTAATAAATAAAACTAGTTTCCCTCAAGTTAAACCTGCTTTGCCCATGAAGGTAATGGGTGAGTGATGTCCTCATCTTTACCTTGACCCATGAGCTTTTTCCATCTTATTTTCTCCCCTCTGTCCTCTTAAGTGAAAGGGCAGATAAGTGGGTGTCTGGCCAAGGCCAGCCCTCTACAGAAGGGAAGTCACAATAGCAGGAAAAAAGAAGATTCTCTTAACAAAAGCAATCATAATATTTTTTCTTTATATATGAAAAGACAATTTATGGCTGCAATCCATTACAGTTTCATGCCAATAACAGCCACTATACTCACTATTCATTTTTAGTGGTTTGCTTCTTATTTTTTACTCAAGAAAGAATGCTGTCATGGTCTCATACAATGCATAATGGTCTGTCAGCTACATGTTATATTTTACCCTTGAGTGGTCTTTCTGGCAGACATGTTGTCATGTTAGAACTGGTAGAAGAAAAGGAATAGTCCTATCACAATGAAAAGAGTGCGAGCAGGGTGGAAAATGGTTGGAGTAGGGCTGATGTGTATTTCCCCAGTATAAGTGTGGCTGGATCTGCTAGTCAGAAGAAAGTCTGTGCCAGTAAGGAAATGGTTATATAAAAAAACATATCACTTCTGACTGAGGAGGTAAGGAGTTGCTTTCATTTATTGTACCCAGAGTATTTGGTGCCAACAAAATTGCAACAGCTCTGAATCTAAGTGTGACTTCTGGTGATGAAATTGGAAGTATGGGAGTACCTCTGTGGCCCTTCATAATCCCATCTCCACCAGATCAGGATGTGCCATTCTGCACTTTTTAACATGTGAGCTGCAAGGGGAGTTTGTGCCTAAACAAGGTGTTTCAGAGTTGAGCCATCAAGTCACTCTTTCCTTGAGTTGCAACACATTGAGGAGATTTTCTGTGTCTGCTTCCCTCTGGCCCCCTCCCCGTTAATACCATGCCACTTCCTGACTCTAAGCAAGCTTATAGCAGTAGCCGAGATATACAGAGAAGTTACTTCAGATTTATTTGCAAGACTCATTTGTGTTGAACTAGCAGTTTTCTTTTGTGTCAGCAATTTTCTATTGCATTTATTTGTTGCTGCGACGTTAGGCAAGAGTACAATCCTATTAAACCTGTACATTACATTTCACAGAATTGTAAGCCCTTTCTATTTCAGAGAATGAGAATAAATATGAATTCTTATTGCTTAAAATTCCAGATACAGCAGTAAAAAATAAAATACTGTCACTATCAGAGTAGGAGTTTGATTTTTTTTTTTCTAAAATAAAATGTACTGATTTGTTCCATTCACCTGGAAGGTGAGGAAGACAGTGAGACTGCAATTGGTAAAGAATTGGAGAGGGAAGTTATCAGTCTTTTCTCTCCAGCTGGCATCATGCTTTGCAAGAAGTTTCTTTCTTTGGAGTTTACCCTCTGTTTTGTAGTTGGAACATTGATACCAGCTTTAAAAATTATCTGTTAAAGCCCCAAGTTTGAAATCATGGTTCTTTCTAAGCACATGACATACAAGACCATCAGAGTAAGTAGATGGTTGCAGAAGAATGATGGCCCTAGGATTTCCCACATACTCTCAGAGGTAGCTGGATGGCTTGCTCCCACTGATCCTGCAAAAACCCTGACTAGGAAGGTTACCCAGAGAATCCTCAGGTAGCAGAAAGGCTCAGAGGAATGGTTCAGTTTTCCTCATGGATGGCCAACATTTGCAGCAGCAATGCAGGCCGTTTGAAAATTCCATGCAAATGAATGATCACATAGCACAGACTAACTTGCTTCTCTTACTTCTTTGTGAACACCTTGGGCACCGGCAGCACATCAAGAGGTGAAAGCCATTGCTTGGTGAACAGGTATTTAGTCTTGTCACACTTTACTTCACTAAGAATGTAAATGGAGAAAAGCCTAGTATTAATTTTTGCAAATTCCTTCCAGAAAGGGAGGGGATGTGGAATGAGCTGTGAAAGTCACCATCACTGTGGTGAGAGTGCATGAGATCAGGGCTTGTATATATGTAGCTTTTGCTCTTCTAGTTTGATTAATAACCTTAATTAATATGACAGATTCACTGGAAATGATAAGGAAACTTGAACTTGACTTTCACTGAAGACAAAGAGCCCCTGTTTTGGACTCAGGGTGGGATCCCAACTAATTCTAATTCATTTCTTGTTTATGCCACGCCTTTGATGTCACCTTGTACAAATCCCTGTCTTTGGACTTCTGCTTTATTTCCCCTAATAACTCAGAGGTGCTTTGGTTTGTGAAGCTTTTCAGTATTAATGTTAATTTAATTTCTGTAAATGAAAAGCCTCTTTTGCACAAGATTATAAGTCCTGTTCGAATATTTCTTTACTGATTATTTTATCTGCTATGATATGAAAGTTGTTAATAGTTTCACTCTACCAACAATTTCTGTCCTATCTGTAATACATACCATTGAAAAGTTAAATTGTGACAAATTTTAGTGTAAAAAAGTGACTGTTCTAAATTTTTACTTGAACTTCTCAATGTAAGATTGTCTACAGCAATATGAGTTTTCTGGAGCAAATTTTCATCTGTCCTAGGACTATGCACTTCTATGGGACTACGCTGGTTTATAACAGGTGAAGTTCTGGCCTGTTGTATGTAAGTTACCTTAAGTTACATGAATTTTAATTATTAACCACAAAGATATTTATTTTCTGCTATGCACTTATTTATCCATACCTGAATGCATCTTTCTCTCGAGGTGTTTATTGTGACAAAGTAATGTTTGCACAGAACTGTTGACTCAGTTTGGTTATCATTTTCTTTTTTTATGGGTGAATCATTATGCAAACTGAAATGATCAAACGTGTGTTCCCTATTATTTTAATCCTTTTCAAATGCTTAGTTTCAAATTTTAAATCCCATATGGAATAAATAGTTATATCATCATATAGGTTATTTGCAAACATATATGCTGTGAATCATAAGTGCTAACATGATAACTGTTTCCATATCTTTGAATGGTTAGGGTATTAGATGACCTTTGAAATCTTACCTGGTGATGAAATTGGAAGTATGGGGAGTTCTGAAAAACTACAATGACACATATTTATTTTTTGTGGTACTTCTTGAGACAGTTGGCAATTTTTTTGTCATAAAAGCATACTTGTTTTTCTGCTTATAAGGGAAGATATTTATCTATCCTAACTCTGCAATGCAATGTAAAAAGACCTGGGTAGCACCAATCTTAACTCTAGATTTCCTTGAATAAAAGTTCCCTGTGGAAGCCTGAGTGTAGAGGCCACTGGAAAGGAAGGGTGTGGAGAGAAATGGGGTCCTCAGGGCTGGCCCACCAGTATCAGGAGTGCAGCAACCCAGGTAATTCTCTGACAGCCTGATAAGGCTTGCACAGCTGAGCCAGTATGAAGAGACTTGCCTAGTGTACAGGCAGGATTTTTCAAGCTCTTAAGTAATCCAGTATCACCAAGGTCAGAAGGTGAATTATTG
This sequence comes from Myiopsitta monachus, assembly GCA_017639245.1. Lineage (NCBI taxonomy): Eukaryota > Metazoa > Chordata > Aves > Psittaciformes > Psittacidae > Myiopsitta > Myiopsitta monachus. The sequence goes on along the minus strand of CM029918.1, from coordinate 40,091,365 downwards.
ACTGCTTTCTCTCAGGTGAGTGAAGAAAGATGCAGCAGTGTTCTCTGCTAGTGCTCCAGAGTTCAGGCTGAGGTTGGAAAGTGCTTTCCCATCCCAGCCTGTTTTTACAAAAGTGAGTCATAGTTGCACATGCACAGTATGAGACACCTGAAAGATGCCAGATGCACCAAGACTGAGTGTTTGACCTCTTCAACTTCAGTCATCTCAAGCTGGACAAGAAACTTGGAGCTGGGAGAGTACTCAGAATTTCTGCTCATGTTCGAAAGGGTAAAATTTGTGACCTATACTGTCTGGTTTTCTAACTCATGCAAATACAGTGGCTATACATTGGCGTCCCCAATTCCTTGCATTAAGAAATGGGTTATTATGTACAGGAATGTCCTCTCTTGAAGGAGGATACATTTAACAGCGGGCACCATTGTAGGTTTCATATCATTAAGAAATGTTTTTTTGTCATTCACTTTCTTTGTTTTAAGGCATATATTTTCCTGTAAAACGTATTTGAAGTTTATGTTGCATTGCAGTATTTCACCACAGATATCTTATATATTAATGCAAGTTACTCTAACTGTATTTGTGTGTGAATGCAAGGCTGTATCACAGCAGTGTATTTTCCCTTCTGAGTAGTAGCTTATGTGAATGTCTACATCAGTATTGGGGCACCATCTGTAGATGACTGCTCACAACAATTAGACACCCTAATATGGCCCTTACTGAAATGAATCTTGAATATTTATTTTTATGATTTGGCATCATTAAACACTTTTATTTGTAGGGCATTTATCGGATATGTATAGAGCAAGTTCATTGAATTCTGTGGATGGTGAGTCAGGAAGATATGGTGAAAGTTACATCTAGCATAAATGAACTGATATTTAAAACATTGCTAAACATTGTATAAAGCTCATATCCAGAGTTAGAGAATAGATGCAAATTTGTCTTTGCTTAATCTGTGATATATGTTGCCCCACCAAACATTTGGTTTATTTTTTTAATGCTTTCTAACCTGTTTTGAATGGGTGGGGTTTTTTTTGGGTTTTGGGATCTTTTTTGTCTGTGTGTTTGTTTGTTTGTTTTGTGTTGGTTCTTTTTTTGGGGGGGGGGGTGGGTTTCTTTTTGGATTTTTTTTTTTTTTTACTTGTTTTTATTCGTTTCTGATCCCGGTTTCGTTTGTTTGTTTGTTTAATAAACATAAATTAAAAGCTAAAAGTGATTCAGTGTAACTGAGAGAAAATATATGAAAAAGTGTCTGTTACTTCTCAAGGAAAACCTTGTATTTTCTACAGACTTAATGCCATTAGCTGAATGCTGATGAATAAAGGAACATAATGTAAAGTTTAGGGGTCCTTTGGTAGACTGAGATGGCCAGTACTCTAAGATTTTATGTAATGATCAGTGTAACTTAATACTAAATTGTTTAGCAGAATTTCTTAGCTAAGAGTTAAATAACCCAGAGCTTGGGGAAGACAGAAAATATCTTGTAGTACATCAGTTTAGTAGAGCTAGTTGATACATGTTAATGTTAAAAAGTTCTGTTAACAAGTGTTTTGTTTCCACAGCTTAAAAAAGAATGGCAGATGAGTTTCCCAAGATTTATAAAATAAAAATATGTTCACTTAGTACAAAATCATCTGTTTAAAAGAAAAGCTAGCATTAAAAAGTCTCAAAAGTTTTGTCGGATGATTTGCATGTATTGGACATGTGTAATAAATCAGCCTTTGCTAGTATTTTTTGGGCAATCGCACTTGAGATCCAGCGATAACACTACAGTCCAAAAACTTGAGGTGGCAGCTGGCAAGCACCTTCTTTCTTAGTGTCAGTCCCAGCAATACACTTGGAACATATGCTGGAAGATGAAACAAGTACTCTGTGGACAGCTAAGAAAACTCCCAGTTTGTAATTTATTTTTCAAGATGAATTCAATTTGTTTGCTACATTAAAAACACCACCAAAAAGAATAGCATGAAACACAAAAGAAGTGGCCAACAATTGCGATTTGGAAACAGCTTAATTCCCCTGTGTTATGCCCTGAAAATTGTTCTTTTAAGAATAAGTTTTGTATCAGCAGTCTCTAAGACATCACTGTAAAGTTTGAGACAAATGGTTTCTAAGTGACCATAGTTCAAAAGAGAATGAACTACGTTAGTGTAATGGTGAGGTGGCATCAAAAAGGCCCATAAGACTACAAAGGTTAAAATGATCTGTCATACAATCACAGATCAACTCACTCTAAACTCTCATCCTTATGGATTCTAAAAAGCCAGGTGGAAATTTTGTAAACACTAACACGTATTAGAGTTTTTAAAATCATCCCGGTTACATAACTATCACTTAACAAGGAAGGTATATAGCTAATAAATGGAGTAATTTCTGTGCCACAGATATTGGATCTCTCTCTCTCATGTCCTGTGGGCCCACACCAAGGATGTCAGAGGATTTCCTACCCTAACCACTTTTCTCCAGAGATATTTGTTTTTAAGGTACATTGGTCTAACTTTCAAGATCTGCGTTAACTGATGTGCAATTCTAAGACATGGTATCCCTCCTTTATTTATTTTTAATCAAAAACGCATACATACATGCGTATATATGTGTGCATATAAAAAAATAAATATTGTTAATTATAAAATACAGTTTGTAGATGTGTTCTGAAGTTTAGAATTTCCAAATAAAGTAATATTCCCAGCAACATTTTCCCAATTAAAAATTATTCATTTGCATTCCCCAGAGTACTGGGAAAGCAGATAGCAGAGGCTTTCTTATGCAGTGTATAATTGACAAAACCAGGTTCCTGCTGTACAGACGAAAAGGTGTCCCATTTCTGCTGGATGTACTTTTTGAAAACTTGTGAGGTGTTTGATTCACTGAGGGGAATGCCTTGGGAAGAGCTGGGGTAATTTTGGAGAGGGAAGAGACTGGTGTTTCAGGAAAAGTGATTACTCAGTATCCAGAGATCATCTGGGAACCAAGTGAAGAAGAATGTGTGTGGTCTGAGGTGCAGTATCCCCATTGTTCAATCTAGTCTGTGTCTCAATAATGAACTAGTCATTCTGCAAGCTCTGCCTTTGAAATAGAGCCAAGAATAGAGGAAGGTTTTAAACAACCATCTTGCTGATGCTCACATTTGTCCCTGCTGAATTTCACAGATACTTAACTATTGCTTCTGAAAACAGTGCCTACTTTTTCTTGCCTATTCTGTCCTCTGAGGGACAGGGAAACCAGGGTTCCCCCTCACATGAAAAGGAATGAATCCTTTGCTGTGAAAGTGTTGGCAGATCTAGATCTTTAAACTGAAGGAAGGTTTAGACTGGAACCTGGCTTGCATGGTTCTGTAGCTATCAACAGCTAATTTTGCCTCTGCGGCAACAGCAAAATTACCTGGGGCTGAATTAGGCTATGCTTAAGTTATTTTAAGCTTTAAAAGGGATATTCCTAAACTTTTCTCTTCTGGCACTGTGTCTTTTTTTTTGGAGGCAGTGAGCTGTGAGTAGAGCGATTTAATAGTTTCTGTCAATATTTGGATCTACAATGGCTATTTGACTTAAATCAAAATTTCCTGTAGCAGTAAGATCCATATTTTAATTATATGTTAAATGAGAAAGTATTTATTTCTGTTAAACAAGCCATAAATACTTCTGTTTTTTTACAGAATGAGAAATGATGGCGATTGTTACCTATTTTTTCTCTCCTTGTCATTTGTGATACGCTTTACTTTTCTAATATCCTCATTTATTTCCTTCTGAATTAGCAGAGTCCTAATCTGTTCTGACATGGAAGGTCTATTACATTGCTGATTAGCTGCATCATCCCTCTCTTTCTCGGAGAGAGAATGCCACAGTGAAGCTTGTTAACAAGAACCTCGCGTTGTCCTGGTATGTGCTAAGCTTAAAATGGGGAGTAAAAACAACTCATCTGATTTCAAGTGCTTTGATGCAACGTAAGAATGAGGATAGTCCTGTATGTACTTTTTCCTTACCTTTTAAGTTTTAATTAAATTTTAATTTTTAGTGGAGCAGAATATTTGTGGTTGTCCCAAAAGAGTGCAGGTCTGATTCACACACACTTGTCTGAGCATTGAGGGAGCAGCCAACTTCTGCAGGCACAGCAGCTTTCCACCCAACTTCAAGGGAATCCAGCGATGACCAAATTGCAATAATCTTGTCTGTGGTGAATGTACATAGGTTTATATCGAATAATTTATGTCAGATTCTGCTTAGTTTTAAGATGATGTTTGAGAAAAGTGTGTGAAAGGAGTGGGAGATCAGTATCAAGGAACAGTGAGAACCTTGAAGAGCTCTCTCTGTGCCATATTTCACGGCGCAAAGGCATGGCTAGAGGTGTGGTTGGGTCAGGATGCCTGCTGGAGTGCCCAGCCTCCAGTCACACACCCCCAGTGCACTGGACCCCAACGACACTTCACATTGAGCAGAGTAAAGGAGCTGATGAGAGCTGACTAATGAGCAGTCGGCTTCAACAGCAAGAACAACTGAAATAAAAAAAGATAAAAGAGAAGACCTGACAAACACTTCAAGATTTCACTACCAGCATAGCCTGCTTCAGACCAGAATTTCTGCTTGTTTTAAAGAAAAAGAAATGGTGTATTTTAATCATTATTGTAAGTTTGAGGCAGAAGGTAGAAATGCTTGGAAGCTAAGCTGAAGAAGTGCTTCTTAAGAGGTGTTTTTAAGAACTCTATTCATGGAGATGTTATTCTCTAGTTGTATTGAAATTAGCATTTTCTCTCCTAAGGTTTAGGTTTCATTCAGGGTAGGCCTTTTGTCTTGATCTACAGTAGTGAAATGGACCTTGTTCACATCTCCTTTACTTGACCATACTGATCATTAGGCAGACGGAAAAAAGGAATTGCCTGAAAACTTTGACTGACTGAACAGGTAAAGAACTGAGTCCATGGATGGAGACAACTGCCTAAGTATTTTCTAGAGTTGCGGTTGTCAGTATTTTTGCATTGCATTTGATTTCTCCAGCCCACACAGCAGACTAGACAGAAAAAAAAGGGAAGTAGATCTGCAAGAATGCCGCTGTCTAAGGAAAAATACTGTAGGTCTGCCCTCTTCTGGGCAATAGGACTCTAGAGCCTGGTGTGACAGCACGTTTTTGGTGCTTCATATACTTTTACAGCCAGTTGTATGAGATTTGAGGGTATGTTAAGACAGCTCTTCCTGTCTGTCCTCCCCGTTATCTCAAACTGTAAGTCTGTCCTTCCCAAATCCACTAGAAAATAACAGAAGTCAGCAATTGGAGATATAAGGTCATCAGCTCCTAAGCTTTCTGAGAAAAGATATGCTCTGCCCTCCTTCCTTGTGTGAGCTCCTATGGTACTTGGAGTGCTCCTCAGGAAATGCTTCAGGGCACAGCTAACACAAATCTCAGTCTCTCCATGTGTTACGTGTCCTACACAGTAAACCTGATCTTGAATGTCATAATACAGATGTCTTCTCACAGGTAACATGGATATCTATGTTAAGCCTGGATCAGGATGAGGAGAAAAATTAAGGCAACAACAAAAAGAAGGAAATCTCCATTTAAATAAAGACTTAGCATAAGGAAATAATCTCTCTAATTATGACGTGAAGTTTCACCAGGCTATATGCAACTGCATCCTGAAACCTGGAATGAGCATTTTCTCAGAGCCAATGAAAGTTAACTCTTCCTGTCTCTTCCATGGGTAAGTAAACATGAAAGCATTTCACTGTCTCGTTATTTTGGGATCTCTTATTCAGTTGCTTTACACACTCAGATTCTCAGTTGCAGCCATTTTAAATACTCGGTGGTTTAGTAAATACAAAAGGCTTTTTTGTGAACATTTTCTGCTTGAGACCACAAAGCACTGGGACCACCTGAACCCAGAGTCACATTTGCCTGGCTCTGCAGTAGATTTAAGGTGCAGCCCATGCTGTGAAATGGCATGGCCTGCCTTCCTGGGTTTGCTTGGAGGGACATTGTTTAGGGCCTGATTGCTGGATTATCCCAATGTCTGTGAGGGATGTTTCCCATTCCAAATCACGGTCTTGCATCTTGTTATAATCTACCTTACCTCTCCATGTGTTCTGAAGACTTGGCAGTTTTTTTCTCCCTGAGACAGTGTTTGTGTATCAGACCTCTGACTATGGATGTGAATGCCTGGAATTAAGAACATTCCCACCCCTCATTTTGCTTTTGTGAAGCTTAGTTTTCATGGTTGCTTTCCAAAAAAGGCAATTTGCATATTTCATCCATGGTTAGTAAACAGATTATAAGGCACTCATTTGTGTGCTAAATCACAGCAAACTGCATTTCGCGAACCTGATTCTCATCTCCCCTTCATTCTAACCTGGCTTAACTCCATTTATTTCAGTGGAATTACTGCTGATTTATGCTGTGAAAGTGAGAGGAGAATCCAATGTGCAAATTTCCCTTTTGCACATGAGCATGCCAAAAGAAGTCCTGATTTACTGTTATGAATCTCTTCCAATATAATGCTGGCTTAACTTCTTTTGAATTACTTCACTGGAATGCTACTGCAGTGAATCAGACCCAGGATCCATATAATTATCTTTGTGTGCTTCTTTCTCCTCTTTCTTTTTCTCCATGTTTATTTCCCCACATTAAAGACTGAACTTTACTGTCTGCTTTGCAGGTGTCCTGCATATGACTCTATATGAAAATACTTTTTTTTTTTTTAAACACAAGATTGATTCAACAGAAAATGGCTCCTATAAATAAGAATTCCAGCACAGCAAATCTTTGTTTCTGGTTACGTCATTAAACCATCAAAATAACCTCTAATTTCTCCCCAGTCTTTTCACAGTAGTATCTCAGTGTGCACTATAATTACTGTTCTTGCTGTAACATATCTTTGGAAATGACGTGAAAATGCTGCTCTGTCTTTTTATCTTGAGATGATAGTGCAATATAGCTAAATACGAGATAATTTCTTACTCACCTGGTCTAGCCCAAACTACATGAAAGTTTTTTATTTTCCATTTTTCAGATATCTGTTGTAAACGCAGTCTGGAAATGAATATACTTAGGCATTTAAAAATCAAATACAATAAAAATCAGTTCATTTTTTTTTTAAGTCCAAGTGAAATATACACACACACTGATTGATGCCATACTGAAATCAGTACAAGAAACTGGCAGGACTAAGTGAAAGATTCATGTGTTAAGAATCTTTGGCAGAATACAGAATTTTTGACTGTATGAACAAATTAAACAGTTTTGTATCATGCTGTTTGCACTTACTCTAGGCAACTTACAAAAATAATGTTGATGAGGAAACTCTCTGCCATGATCCAGGTTTGTTAGATTTAGTACTGGTTTTTGCACACTTGGCAAATCAGCTGGACTTACACTCCTAAATTACTGAAATGTTTTGTAACATTTGTTCTCTATCTCTGCCATATAACCTATATCTAAAATGTAAGATTGAAATTAGCTTGATGGTTGTGTTTCTGGAGCTGACTCAAGTAGAAAGCAGTTGTCTCAGGTAAAAGGCTACTTCAGTTTCTCCTCTGTTAGGAAAGTCTTCGTGAAGAGGACAGGAAATGCTGGCTGACAAGATGTAATGATGGGTGATTTCGATGTACTATAATTGTAGTCACAATCACATGGGGCAAAATGTTGTTCCACACACTGTTACTTGGATATGGCTGTGAGGCAGAGTTATCTGCATCCATGATTTAAGAATTCATGTAACAGTTGCTCTCCAGGTCCCTCCTTCCTGCGAAGAAGGACTAGCTAAAGCATAAGAAGTTAAAATGAGATCACATTAACTTTTCCCTTACAGCACATACACGAATTATTAGAAGAAAATCTGGAAGCAGGAAAAGACTTAAGAGCACATTCACACACAAAAAGACCTAAATCATTTATAAGTAAACCATTAAGATACCAGTTCTGTAGAATGTCAGTGCTAAAAGTACTATAATGAAAAAGAGAGTGATTTGAAAACAGTGTTAACATTCTGCCTGAACAGTGTTTATTACCGATTCTTAGTCAAGCTCCACACAACAGGGCTATTGAAAAATAATTTTCATGCAGCCCACTGTAATAACACTGTACTAAAACCCCCCCAAACATGTTTCATAGGGGATAGCAATGTGAACACCTCTAAGATTTTTGAATCAGTAATTTCATAGGCTAAGTAGGGAAAATAAAGATATATCTGATACGTTAAATTCTTTTAAGCATTTCTTAATAGAACATGTCAGCTGTGTTTTAAATACTGCATCAAATTTTCAGAGAAATAATGTGGTTTTTTGAGTTACACATAAATTTGTACATTATTTTCTCCCTTATGTGCTTATAAACACATCTGAATTTGAACATGCAAACCATGTTTGTACAGAAATGTGGATGGGTGGATGTCTGGCTCCCTAAAAGGCTTGTATAAATAGTATGTTTGTAAATGGGGTGGAGGAACATGATTAAAATGAAGACCCAATTGTTCCTAAAGAACGTAAACACTTTCTGGTAGACTTATTGTATCAGTTACAACATGCTGTTAACTGCATGTGCCTGATGTCTGAGAAAAATAAATAAAAAAAATAAGATAAGAAAGAGAAGTAATCGATCAGCAACATTTGGAAATGTCCAGCCTGTCTTTTGGTTCATTCCTGGAAGATGTAGGGCAATGCTGTTCAATTTTTGTCTGCTTCAGGACAGCATCTGCCTCATTATAAGACCGGGCCATCAGTGCATGCAGAGGATAAGCAAGCAGCAGTCCAAGAGAAATGAAGTTGGTCTAATGCCAGTTTTGCAGGGATTGAAAGGAATGAGCTACAGTGCAAATACAAAAATGCTGGGAGCTGCCATGGGACAACATGGAAAGTGGAGGGTCAACTTTTTTGCTCCCTCTTTACTAGCAGAACTAATGGTTTAGATGCAGAGCAGGCTGTTTATTTAGCATGGTCACTTTCTACTTGATATATTTACTGGGAGGAATATCAAATTATATTGTCCCCTAAAGTGTTCACTGTACAGCCTCTTGTGCTCCCTCTGTTCCAAGAACAGTTGTAATCAATCAGACCAATGAAAGCAATCATCTTTTCTCACAGCATCTAAGGTTTTACTGAGAATTTACAAAGGAAAACAAAGCATGCAACAATAGGAAACAAATGACAGCACAGTAAATAGGCAGTTGCACAGCAGGGTATTCATACCACCGACTGCAGTCCCATACTAAGTCAGGTGGTGAGGAGACCTGGGCTCTTTATCTAGTCAGTGAGGAGGGAGAGATCCGCTGTAGGGCAATTCAGAAAAGCAAAGAAAGTCTCCTCATCTACTACTGCATGTACTAGATAAACTGATTTGGGTATTATGGATACTCCCTATAAAGCAGCAATAGGACAACTGTCGTAATGACTGGAATAGGCCTCACAGCCCCACGTCCCATTGTTTTCCTTCTAAATTGTGGGAGAATTTTAATTTGAAGAGTGGTCCTCGTTAGAGAAGAAAATCCTGGGAAAAACCTCCCTGCCAATGCTGTGGTGGATTCAAAAATACTAGACAAGTACAAGAAATTCTCAAAATGTTTATTAATGGTATTTCTAGGTGGAAGAGAAGTTATGTCTACAGGAAGTCTGGTGTTATAACCAGAACTCTGTGATGGTTCTAAGACTCCAGGATTTATACCACAAAGCCAAATATCTTTGTAACTTGGACCACTAGTTTATGCTACGTTGAAAGAGAAGGAGCCAGTTCCACATTGGACTGGAAGCAGAAGTTTCAGGTTATGCATATTAAATCCTGTCTTTGTCAGACTGTCAGTAATATTCTGACATGATGTAAGGGAAAGGAACAGATAAAAACATTGGATTTGAAGTAAATAAGGGCAAGACTGTAACAACACAGGTGTTGGCCTCGAAATATGACTGAGGGAATTTTCTCCAGCACTCATGATTGGGAAGTCACCTAAGGAATAAAAGAGTGAAGAAACTGCAGAAAGTGTTTTGCAGAAAGGAGAGTCTAATTTGAGGGTGCAGCAGAAATTATGCAAGAAAGAGTTTCAGTTTTCATTGTTGATAACCAATATCAGGAATAATCCAGTGAGAATCTATGTGACTGCCTATTTCTACCAACCCTGCTTTCCTTCCAGGCTACAATACTGGCCACTGATTTAACGGCACAATCTGGCCCAAGATGGGCATTGATTCAAAACAGCCAACTCAGAAATGAAATACATGGAAAGGGAAAAAGCAAAACAAACTCCATGTGAAAGGAAAAAGATCCAAACAACTGATGGTCTTTCTGATCCCTGAATGGACTCCAGTTGTCCTGAGGCAGTGAAGTAGCCAACAGATAATTCCAAACTTTGAAAGGCGTCCATATCACCACTTGGTCAGGCAAGCGGAAAGAAACAGCCTATAAAAAAAAAAACCAAAACCACAACAGCCAACAAAACCAAACCAAACAAAAAAAAGAGGGTAAACAGAAATATGCCAGCTTTCTGTCAAAAGCCTTTATAAAAATGTCTCTTAAAATAAAATGGATGTAAGGACAGATTTCCATCTGGTCTGCCAAAACCGCATTTACCTACCAGGTCTGTTCCCTGCTCAGCTGAAGTTTACCATCCCACAGCAATCCTCAAGACTCAGGAGAGCCAACAGTAAAAACTAATGAAATTGCACTTAGGTAAACTATGACAATGAACATGTGGGGTATACCACCATAGAGGAATAAGTGGGAAATTCATACTTGGCCACCTTGTGTTTGTGTGCTTGTGGGGAAAAGAGGCACAATCATTCACATTTGCAGAGGGAGTGAGCGAGCTTTCCAGATCAACTGGCTCCTTCGTGACAAGAGCGGGACATGAGCCAGACATGTCATTCTCACTTTCTGCCTCCTTTATCTCTCGCCACAACTAGGGACTGCAGAGAGAAGATTGTTCTGGCTGGAAGCTGAGGGACACAGGTGGTACCAGCAGCTGCAAGCTCTTTAGCTCTCATTGGCTCCACTTATTAGAACATGCATTCTATGTTTAATACATTGCATCTTATTGTGCGGGAACAAGAGTTGGAGGTTGGTGGTGCTGTACGATGGACTCTTGTATTGCTGGGGAGGGAAGGCAAGGTGGAGGTTGCTCCTAGTTAATTAGAAGCTGGGGCTCCTGAAGAGAATTTTGTAACTGCACAAGAAAACCAGCTGTCCTTGATTACAGTGGTATATTAGTCACTCTAAGATAGCTGTGCCAGTCAGCATTTTGCAAAAGGCAAATAACGAAGTGATATTTTCAAGATAGAAATATGTGGAGACAAAGCTTTATGCATGGCTTAGCCCTTAATTGGGTTGGTTAGCTTGTTGGTTTTGTTGGTTTGTTTCTTTTTTAATCACCAACCATAAAGAACAAAGGATTTTGGGAGGTCCAGGTTAGGTATCTTCCTTTTGTTTGTTTTTTACTTGTAAGCATTACCACATTTCTGCTCTTCCCAGACTTCTTCTGTGTGTGACAATGCTGTCCACCTGTTACACATATGGGGGATGTTCTTCCAGGAATAGGATGATTTGATTCAGTTTAAGTTATCACATGCTCTGATAATTAAGTATAATCGAGCTATTGACACCTGTGGGAGACTGTTTTCTATGCTGTTTATTTCTGGAACTATTATATGGAAAATATTGTTTACTCTAAATGGCTTCCTTATAATCTTCATTTTAAAAACTAGGGGTTCATGATTTGTTACTTTTGTTCAAGGAAGGTTTTAAACGAAGAACCTGTGTAAGTAGAGGTCTAGTTTTAGTTTGGAGTGTGCAAGTTTCTGGAACATCTTTTTTGGAGAAAAGAATAATAAAGTGTGGAAGTAAATATAAAAGGGAAAAAAAACACACCACAGGTTTGTCAGTGGAGATTTTTGTTACGCTAAGCTAATATTGCTCTTTGGTATGATTTTCACAGACAAATGAAGTGCAGGTAATTTTGTCTGCTTGGATTTTCACACCGATGGAAAACTGATGAAGTATAAAGGGAGAATTTGGTCAAGAACCTTGAGGTGTGGCATAATAACTTAAAAGGAATATGATAGTACTTTGTGCTGAAAGGTTAGGAATTGCAGTTACAGGTTCCTGCAGGCTCAGTCTTAGGACAGGCTTTACTTAATACTTCCATGGCTGACCATGTCATTAAAAACAGGACAGTCCTAATGAAATTTGCTGAGGTTTCCCTAACATTGGGAAACCTTGTCAAGGCTGAGGAGAAATAGTGTACATACCAGACAGGCAGGATGAGAGTCTTAAGCAATGGGGAGGGAATACTACACAAGAGACGAGCATAAAATTCTTGGTCATTCTCCTAAGAACCAAGAGCAATTTCAAATGGTTTTTTATTTTTTTTTAATTTAATTTAATTTAATTTAATTTTATTTATTTTATTTAATTTTATTTTATTTTTTAGAGCTCAACATCTAGGAACATGGCAGAAGTGAAAGAATTTGGTGTATAATAATTCAGTCACATTAACCACTGAGACCCATCAGGCTTATCCTGTGGAAAAGGTAAATGTAGTCCTGGGATGTACTGATGGCTGAATACAGTCCAGAATTCTCAGTAGAAAGCCCATACCTATGTCAAATATTTGAAATTATTCTGATCTATACGAACATGTCAAGCTTTGCTGACAACAAATGAAATAGCATCCAGGGTTCTGAAATATATGAAAATGGGTACTCAAGCACCTGTCAAAATAATCACTGACAATTTATTTGGATGATTCTCCAGATAGCCAGGTTTTACCTATAATACTGTTGTTTTGTTAAACCTAAGAATAGTTTAAGCATTTCTTCATTTATCTCGCATAAGAAGTACGAATTTTCCCCAAACTTCTTTCCCTCTCCCTCCCCAGGCTCTTTGTGTGTTTAACTGACATCAATGGGAAACCATTGGACAGTTGTGGGAAGGAAAGATATTTATAGAGATGAGGAAGAAACTGGTATTTGATATAAAATAAAAATAAATTGGCAAAATGCAGTCAAACTCTTGATGGGGACTCAGAGAGTTTGTGCTGTGCCACAGTACTTCCCTGTCACATAAACAAGACAGCACACATCCCATGAGCTTCTTTAGTCTCCCCACATCTCCCACTCCCAATCAAACTGCTTCAGGACTATACAGCTTATTTTATTTTTAAATGCAATGTGCAATTGTGTAATTCATTGTGGCATAATTAACAGTCCTGAGATCTAGCACAAGTCCTTCTGTAGGAGATGTGGAGGAAATTTGGAAACTTACCGTTTACCCTAAACTGTCACCATTATGATCCGCTCTCATTATTATAGTACTTACACTACATCGTGTTATCCTCAGCAAGAGAAGCATTTTTCTAGTTCACTGAACTCTGAAGTATACTAAAATATCTGCTGTCAGGTTAGTAGTGTACTTTAAGTCCAGTGCAAAAAAACCCTCCCGTATAAATGGCACCGAGCTTCTCTGACTCATTTCTGGGTTTTGTTTGTGGGTTTTTTTGTTTGTTTAGCACTGTTACCATACTGACCTGGAAGACTAAAATGTTCATTTACTGACCAGCATTTCCATTATCTCTGTTAGCCCATCTTGAACATGAGAAAACCATAAAAAAAAAAAAGCAGCATGAAGCATTTTAACTTTTTACCCAGTGTCAGTGGATCATTGAGTCTCTAGAACCAAGATTTCCATGTGCAGATTAACATTTCCTGAGATATTAAGTCAAGTAATTCTGAACACAGCTTGATTGCTAGATGTAATCAAAGCCAGGCTTGCTGTTTGGGACCAGTTTTTTCCAGCCAGGGTAAGCACTGTTATTACCAAGTATTACTTTTCCTGGTTTTCATCTCATTTACAGACTGGAAAAACAGAAATGTCATAAGCAACTGAGGGAAAACTAGGCTAAGTAGAAACTTGTCATGGACTTGGCCTCATTTCACTCACACCCTTTCCCAATATTGCAAATAGACTCCTGAGAGCAAGCATCAGTGCCATGCAAATCTAATTGGGAAAGTAATAAACAGAAACCTACTTGGACGGTTTTCTTGTTGCTTATAACCCAGGAAGCCACCTAGAAGTTGAATCTATTTCACTGAATCTGTTGTCATGTTGAGAAATTGGAAATGAGGAAAAAATAAAAGTAGAATCATGCATTTTCTGATGTCCCCAATATTCATATTTCCTGTCATATACAGTAGTCATTAGAGAAGCATTACCTGGTATCTGTCTCTAAGTTCTCTGCATTTTCCTGTGTCCTACTCCTGTGCTATTTTATTCCTATGGAAGATAAAAAATTAGCGGACTGTAGATCAAGTAATTATAATCATGAGGCCACAGGTTGATAGAGCCTATGGAGAAATGTCTACCTTTAAAAATGTAAGTATAATTACTGCATTATGCCTTAGAATAAATGAGAGAGAGGGGGAGCTGTGGACTTCTGTCATGGCCATTGAATCAAAGGGAGGAGGAAAGGAAACGTCATCAGTTAACGCAGGAATTAAGCAAAAAGGTTTAAAATAACTGTGGGCCAGATCCTTGATCAGTTTTGTTTCATTACCTGCCTCCTTTAGTATTACTGCTAACATTTCTATTTTGTAGAGTTTTGTAAGATATGCAAGATTAACTGATTTGACGTCTCCATGTCATTCCTAGGTAAGAAGCATTATCTGTGCAGCTAGCATAATAGCGCAGCAGCTTGCCCACTGATATAAATAAGTCAGCATTGGGGTGAAAGCTTGTCTCCCCCATCCATTACATTACAGCAGACTGGAGCCACTTGAGGTCTGAGCAAAAGGCTTACATTTGATCCCTGAAAGTCCAATCTGTAAAGAAAGTATGGTTGGTTTTCTTTCCTCTGTACTTATAGTTGCCTATCTTAACTTTCCTTATGTGCGTGAAGCTTGATTTCTTCTATTTTCTCTAGGAAAGGATTGAGAAAATTTTTCATTAAGTTGGTTTATTTGGAAACCAGCACTTGTTTGTATCCTTCTGTGCAATCACTTCTCTGAACCTGACTTGATCCCAGGAGGTGACTGCATAGATGTAAAATGCATATAGAGGTTTCCTTGCTATAGATGCTGCAGTTACGAATTTGTTGAAAGGCAGTTGACAATGTGTTGACATATTTTGAGGCATTAAATGAATCCCTGCACCTCCAGAAAGGTATCCTCACTTGAAAATGACTCCTCTGATATCTGCAGCATTCCCTACCCACTCAGAAGCGAGGAGGGTACCGAGGAAGACAAAGCAGAGCAGAGAGAAGGGAATCAGTGGGACAAGTGAAGAAAAGCGTAAACCTGGAATAAAAGCCCTTAGACACAAGTACAACCTGAGCTTTTCCTAAATCATGGCAGAAAGATGGAAAGATGGTTAACCCATAGGTTATATGCATAAAAATACCATAATTTGGGAAGTACAGTGGTGCAAGCTGCTGGGAGTAGAGAAGAAAATTTGCATGATGTCATACCAGAAATGTTTAATGCTGCTGTTTATTTCATTACTTTCCTTCCCTTTCTTCTGACTTGTTGGGTGACTTTAGACAAGGCTTGTAATATGCCAAGGCTTCTGTTTACTCATTAGTGAAGTGGGTATAGTAATATTACCTACCTCAGAGGTTAAATGATTGAAGCTTAATTAATGCTTTCTTTTAGAAACTGTTGAAAGATGATACACAACTGCAGTACTCCTCCTGTATTATTACAGTTTTTAAATTTATTATACCTTCCTAACCTTTAGACTTTGTTGTCATTATGCTCTTTTAGTATTTATTTTGCAAAAGCAACTTGAGAACCCTTTCAAAATGGAAGGGAGAGGAAAGTAATGTAGTAATAGAGAGGCAATAGCACTGTAGTAGAAACATTCCCCTGTGGTGAATTCTAGCCAGATATGGAGCCTTTCAAGGTGGGGCTTATGTGGGATGTGAGCAGTACATAGCTCCTAGAGATGAGGATCTGTCCTGCTGTGCTGCCTGCTTGTGCAAACATAAGTCTGCAGAACAGGCCATAAACTTAAATCTCAGCTTTGTCTTGGATGTAAATGCTCACAAGAAGGCTTGTCTTTGGATACTCCCAGGAAATCCCAAGCCATTGATGTTCCCAGTTAGCAGCTTCAGATCTGTGCTCATTTTATTTTCTTTGCTACTTGGAAAACAGAGCAGAGCAACAAAGAAATCAATCGTATTTTTGGGGAAAAAAAAGAACATAGTAAATGGCTGGACTCGGAGAGATGAAATTTTGGCCCAGTTTGTGTATAAGGAACAAAATACTGGGTGTTTCTTTTGAAATCTGAAAAAGGGAGAGAGCTTTATACCACATGATTATTTTCTTTCCTGATGGGACTGGAGGCCTACCAGTGCTGGATCAGCTAAACCTGGGTTTGATCAAGTATTTCACTGCCAGAAGCCACGTTCTTAGCAGCATCGCACCCTTTTGCCTCCTCCCTTTGGGGAAAAGGCCATTCCAGCAGGCATGGGATGATGGGCTGAGTGAGGTGAATGCCAGTGGATGCTAGATAGAGTCACCTACTGCAGCTGTGTTTGTGGAGAGAGGTGTTCACAAGCCTCACTCTTCAGCCGGCATTTGTGCTTGAGCAGAGTCGCACTTTTGCCTGACGCCTGCAGGACAGCAGACTGCAAGTTAGTGGAAGTTTGTGATCAAGAGAATCCATCAACATCAAGAGAGGTGAAGGGGGAAGCTGAAATCCTTCGTGCTCTCTTGGGATTAATAAAATTAAATAATTGCTTAAAACCAAGTGGAAAGGAACATTATTATTCTATTGCCAGTATTAATATTCATGTATTATAGAAGGTAACTCAATTTTAGAAATTAGATAGCTTGGATTGAACTGGAAGAATTTTCTCTGTAATTTCAGAGGAAGCCTGGAAGAAATTAGGCCTCTACATTTTGGGCAGTGTTCTGCTACCTGAAGGAGCAGATGAAATTAAAGAAAATCTCATGGTTCTAGTCTTTTTTTCTGGACTATTAATTTCTGGAATATTTTTGAAAACATTTTTTATATGCTATAGGAAAACTCCTCTTACTCTTCTACAGTTAAGTATTCAATCTTCTGGTGTTTACTTCATGATTAAGGCATTGCTTTGAGATATGAGGGATCTATGTCAAATTTCTGGCCCTGCCACAGACTTCCTTTGTGATGTGGGGCAAACCAATTAACGCATCTGTTATTTCATTCCCCAACTGTAAAATGGAGATGGCGCTGACCTTGCCTGTCTACAGGTGTGCATTGCCAAGCGTCTTTTTTCAACAGCAGGGTAAAATATTGGAAGGAAATTTACTCCCTCTGCGCTGCTTTTCATCTTCCAGCCCTTTAGCTTTGTTATTGCAAGTGTTTGAAAGACTAGGGCAGGGTGGGGAAGGCAGGGGCATTTAGCTTGGATTAGATTGCGAAATTGATAGATACTGAACTGAGAGGATAGTGCCGGGGTCCTGGGGTGAAGCAAGAAAGCTTCAGTTCAGCATATATACTGAGAAAAAGCTAAATGGAATGGTATCCCATCTCTTAGTTGCACATGAGTACCACCAGCACAGTTGTTATTTATATCATAATAGCTAGACAGCCAGATTGATATTAGACTCAAATTGTGATAGACTCTAGAAATGGAAGCATTTGTTAAATGATTATTGTCCTAAACATCTACTGTAGAATTAGGTACGCTGATCAAAGAAAACATCTTTTTTTTTTTTTTTTCCAACTGAGACAGTGAGTACAGGCTAATGAAGTTGTTTGTTGGCAGTTGAAATTGCAGCAACAGGAAGAACTGAAGCCAGTTCCCTGAAGTTCCTGCTTAGTGTTTTTCTCATAGGACTGTCCTTCCTCCCCACCAACTTAAAGATTGTGCACATACTTTAGAAGGCTTCAAACTGTACCTGTGGTGGAATTAGTTGGTGTTTCTGCCAGAAAAATATTAATCACCAGGAATTCTGTTCTGGACAGGGGCTCATAGGATCCTACGAATGCAAATAATCATGATACTAGTCCAAGTGTAGGAGGAAATAAATCTGTCTTAACCCCCAAAATGGAAGGAAACATTTCCATTCTGCAAGCCAACACTGCAGCTTCCAAAACAGAACAATAGGCAGAGTTGGCTTTATCAAAGTGAAAGCTTATGTGTTAAGCAGTCAACAACACCCTCCAAAGAGGCTCCCATGCTTCAAAACACATGCCTTTGCCACTGCCTCTTCATTCACACCTGGGCTGTTTCAGTCCTTGCTGCGCTGCTTGAGGAAGCTCCAGGGTTTCGACAATGGCAGAAGTGCCACATGTTCCCATGTGCTCGCCTTGGTGCTCATGGCCCTACAATGGTCCAGGCAGAAGTTGTGTGATCCTGCAGGCAAGATCTGCCCTTCTACCCTCTGAGTGTAGCAATAACTTTTCTAAGGTGGGTTGGCAGAGCTGAGGAGTGGGAGATGGTCACCTTGTCTCAGACGTGTGCATGAAGTGAATAGCTTTGCTTATTGCCATCTGTGACTGAAGAAATAGCTTTGTCAGCTGATTCCTCATAATTATAGAGCAAGGGCATGGCACCTTCTCCTCTGGTGGAGCACTAGAACCTGCTTTCAGTGTTCTTATTATCTGTGTATGGTTGGTTGCTGCCTGTTGGGGTAATCATCTTGCTTTAATTTAGGACACTAATGGTATTATAAGATAGTTTAATTATGGTGTTCTTTTGATGTTTGTTTTTACTGGATATATCAGCTGATTTTGATACCATAAAACACATTTCATGTGCTCCCGGGAGGGGAAAGGAGAAGAAAGAGAATGATAGCAAGGAGGCAGGCAGAGGAGGAAGAGAGAAGAGGAAAAAAAAGTCATTCAGCACACACCCAATCTGCTATTTGGAGTGAAAGATAATTTTTTAGTACAGCAAAGCTGGCAGCAGTGCTTTTACTATCATGGTTTTTACGTTGCTTCTCTGCTTATCTCTCAGTATGACCACTGAAATCTGTGAGATCACACTATGAGCCATGGTATCCTGTCAGGTTTGAAATTATTTCCGACAGGCTACAAAAACAATTGGGCCCTCACTTTGGCTGCTTTTACACTAGTTGAAGTCTAATTTATAAGATAGATCATTCGCTTCACTGGTTCTGTCCTTGATACTTTTCAAGCTATGGCTGGTGTTTGTGACTTTTGTTTTGTGATTCTTGCATCTTCTGTGTTGTTTATTTTTTTGTTTTGTTTGTTGGGTTATTTTTTCCAGCTTGTATCCATATTTGATAGGCACAACTTCTTTATACAAATACATTATTTCTATGCAAGTAGCTAGTTCATTGTTCATATCAGCTTTGACCTTCACAATGCCTGCCTGAGCTGTGACTTATTTAATACTATCTAGAAAGCTCTTGAGTTAGATTTTAATAGTATTTGTTCTAACTTTGTGCATGAAATAAGAGAAAGCTTATTTTCCCTTTAGACCACAGGGCAATGCACAGTTAATGCTAGGGACTGTTAAAGCATTAGACACTAGTCATTTAAAGATACAGTATTGCTGGAGTTCTGTTAGACCTGCCTAGTTTAAGCCCACTCTTGGTTATGTAAAATTGTGTATTAAATTAAATTGAAATCATACTTAATTTCTGGAGAAATAGTGAGACCATGCTTAAGTAAATTAACAGAGGTACTCTGTTCCCACCAAAATGCCTTTAAAAATCTGACCTCTGACTATAAGATGGGGTATAAGAATTAGATATTCTTCGTGTTCTCTAGTGTAGAAGATGGTGATGTTTTCAGTAATATATGAGAAATTAAAACTTGCACCCCATTCACATTCCTTTGTGAACTGAAAATGGGTTGTAATTTTATGACTACCAGGAATATACCTATACTTGGAAAATGTTCTCACCACAACATATTGTTTTCCTGGTGGTATTATGAATACTTGGCATGTCAGGTAGTTGGGGAGTGGCACCAATGTAGCTAAAAAGCGACTGTTGAAATTCATATTCCATTCTCTTCATACCTTTACTCCTATATTCTGAAAATCCAGAGGTCCATCCAAAATCCACAGGGTTTAATTCTTCCTACTTTACATCTTTCAAATATTATGCAGTCATGACATTGTATTGGCTTCTGATCCTGCAACACTGAACCCCAAATTTAGATGAAACATCCCAGCAGCCTTCATGAGGCTCTTGGTGTGTGGAACGCTCAGTGAAAAGTGCATTCTGGTCAAACTCAGAAGATGAAGGGTTCATCCGTCTTCCAATGTTTGCTTAGTGATTTTCCAGGACATAGGACTTTGCTTCAAAAAATACCTTGTTATATTTGATGAATTACTGCTATAGGCTGATACTACTCTAGAGTTTCTGTTTCCCCATTCATAAAACAAGGACTATGTTACCTAGCATTTTAAAGTGCATGGACAATTTTTATAATGAAAAGTGTCATAACATGTGGCTATTATTAAATGCTGGCCAGATCATTGCTTTGTACAGTGTTCTTGGCCTGGCTCTAAAACTAATGAGAAGACACAGGAGCTTGAATTTATTCTGTGCTAAAGAACTTTTTCATAACATGGCCATAGGTTTTAGTGCTTAATGGGAGGGAAAACAATGCATAGAGGATGCCATGAAGATGCTGCTGTTTATTATTTTTTCAAGTATGATATGCCATGCTAAGACCATTCCTCTCAAAGGCAAAATTGTTTAGCATAAGAGATGTGAAATTTTTATTTCCAGACTTCACTGTGATCTCTCTGACTGATTCCAAGGTGACAGACGACTGGGTGGCAGAATGTGTGATGGATAGCTTGATTATTTTAACAATTAAATATATAATGAAGAGCTGGAAAGGTTCCTTGTAAGTCTCATTTTCACCCTGGTTAAATATGTTGTGCATAATTAATTTTCAAATACAAAACGGCTCCAGCAAGAAAAGAAATGAAAGAAAGTTGAAGAGATAGTGAATATTTTATTAAACGTCAGTCATTCAAAACTCATTAATATACATACTCCAGGAGTAATCATCTCATATAAAGTTAAATGCAGTAGTTCTTATTTTCTTGGCAGATTTTCTGGTTTACTGTTGAGTGTAATAGTTTAATATTGTCTATGGAGCAAACCCAAGCTTGCCTGCCTCTCAGAGAGGCCATCAGAAGGTGAAAAGTCATGACTTTCTGTGTAGAGGTCAAAAGTAGCACAAATTTGGAAGAAAGAAGACTTTGTTCTCTGAGTCAATACAGAAGTTTCTTTAACAGTAAAGCCATATTAGTAACTTTTCCTCAGCCACAAGGGATTAAGCCTGTCTACCTAGTGCCACCTCAAAGCTCTGACCTGGCAAAACCAGCTTCTTCAGCACTTAGTGGAGTGAAACAGACACCTCTGGGGAGATTTTGACCTGCCTGTGTTAGTCATGCATCTTGTGCATCTCAACCTCCTTCTCCCTCTATGCCCAGTGGCAACCAAGGATGAGTGAATACCTTTGTGATCCTATGCTGGTAAAGTACTTGTATGCAGCTGAAGTTTGGGGACATGAATCCCAGCATTAGCTGTTTCCTATTTAAGAAAACTATTTTCCGTGCTTGCTCTCCAGCTGGAGACAGTGATTTCCTCATTTTCTTTCTGAGACCATGGCTTACACAGAAACTGGTGAGAGGAGAGGGGAATGGCACCATGCCCTGTCAGAGTTTTGGACTTAAAATAGCTGATGAAAACTTGGACATTCATCTTGAAGGAAATTCCATTACTTAAAAATTTATGTGTTCTAGATTATAATATTAAAAATGCCCCTCTGTGCAATTATTTTTCTTTTTCTTTTTTTTCTCTTACAAAATTATCAAACTGCTTTTAATAATAAGCAACTAAATATTCCATTTCATTTTGTTGAACCAAAGCTACATATTCCTTTATGACCTTGTTCAATAGTCATCTGAACTGTTTGAATGCCACAGATGGACATGTCAGAGTCCTTGTCTTTCCTCAAAGGAACCAGGCTACTTTGTCAGACTGAATCCTCCAGATACTCATATGATACAAATGCGAGCTAATAGGAACTAAGCTTCTCCATATCATAAAATTAGGACTTTCAAAAACTGTTTTTCTTTCAAAAAATTAGTAGGGATATCCTGGCTGGTTCTATAACTTAACTTGTGAGCAATATGATTCATAGTTAGAGAATGCTTTGAGGATTCAAAGTACTATGTAAATGCTAAGAAACAAGAGTTATTATAATTAGAATATTATTAACAACGGGAAGAGAAGATTAAACAACACGCTTGCTTATGAAATCCATTCAAATGAACAAAGGCCAAAAACATTTATTAAATGCAGTGTCATTCCACTGCAAAAGAGACATCTTTGCTCCTGCATGCTGCTTTCTGATCTTAGTGCACATCCTTACTCTTTCAGCATGAATCAGATACGAGAAAGAAGCCCAGCATAAGGAGAAAAAAGTGAGTGTAGTAACACAGGCACTATGGTATTCTTGCTGCCAAGAAGAGACTGCTTTTATTCTCAATTACCCAGTGATGGCTGGTCACCAAATTTCTAGATATGTAATCCAAAAGATTTTGAGCTCAGTGAAATTGAAAGCAACATCTTGGTCCATCTGAAAAGTTGAAATATAACTCTGCATGCTGAATTTTCTCTGTGATATTTCATTTCACCCGATACCATGGACATCAACTTCAGTTTTTCAAGAATTGCTTTCTTTGCTTTTCTGAATAGTCTATCTTTTAAGAAGCACCACTGGTGCTGTGATTATTATTTACTAATTTTATTTGCTGTTGTTCCTAGAAGCTCTAATCAAGCTCAGAACACTGCTGTGCTATGTGCTGGTTGGTTTTAATTTTGCATTTCACCAAAGCCCAAATTAATTGAGAATTATCTTCCAGATAGCATGAAACCTGATCTTTATTACCTTGCTAAAGTAAGATTTCTTTTTAAAGTAAGGGAAAGCAGTAATATCTCATTCCTTTGCAATCACTATTAGCCTGTTATGGACTCTCTAACACTGACTGTTAACCACAGCTGTATGAAGTTCCTAGTTGGATTAGGGTTTCTTCTTGCATCTCTGGACACAGCTGCCAGAAGAAGGCAGCTCCCACAAAAAGTGTGTGCTGGAAATACTTCACTGGGCCCCACTAGTTCTACTTCACCCCAAAGTGCACTGCTGCAGAAGAGAGGAATCGGAGGAGTGAAGAAGGTAGCCTAAAAATCTGTGTAGACAACTGTGGCTGCATGAAATATGGCCCCTGTGGTAGTCAATGGCAGCCTTAACATTAACTTCAATGGGCTATGATTTCGCCACAGATGCCTATTGTGTCATATAGCCCAGACACTCATTGTTTGTGGCTGATGGGCAGAGATCCAGGCTGGGTGTGGTGGGCCCAAAGGAGACAAAACTGGAACACAGTGTGTCCAATGGCCAGCATGGCCTTATAGCTCTTTCTTTAGTAACTGTTTTTAGTTCATGACAATCTGTGGTTTCATACATCATGACAGTAACTGCATCCAGGAAACCAAACTGAGGTTCTTCTTCTTCTTGGGGTTCTTCTGAAGCCATGTTATTTGTGTGATAATATAGATGGGTGGTTTCTCCAATGTATGTGTGACAGGTTAAGCTCCCATTTTGTTTCTTCTCTGTCCTTACCAACCTTTTTCTGCTCCTGTTGAAGTCAATGGTGCAGCTTCTGTTAACTTCATAGACTGCACGGGCAAAGTCCCATCTTCTAGATGAGTATCATACATTAGAAATTTTGGTTCATTTCAGTCAAATTGTGTTATGCAACGAGTATTGGGTAGTGTTAGTAATTCCTGGTAAGGCATTTGCATTATCACTTTGTATCTCCACATATTAGTGAGTCATCAAATTATCAAAGCATTTGTTGGCCCTCTACATATTTATCTAGCATTTCTGATGTGCTTCTTTATAAAAGATGTTATTAGTAAATTTTGTCTAAAATTATGGTTTTAGTATTTGGCGCATTGGTCTTCTATGAGGCAAAAAAAGAATCTTTAAATGCATTCTTTGTGGTCATTTGCCTTTAATTCCCATTTTTCCAGTTCCAGTAACTCTTCTGTTCATTAAATTCCCTACAGTCGATTGACCACAAACACTTTATCCACTTTCCCATGATTCTGTTGACTGGCGGTAGTCACCAAATCCAGCTTGTTCTCCGAGAACTATGCAGGCTTTCTCATTAAAAAAAAAAAAAGAAAAAAGGAAAAAAAAAAAAAAAAAAAAGGAAAAAAATCTTAGTTGCTAGTAGATAAAACAATCTGTAAAAGGAGATGATTTCTCAAGAAGTGAGTGCCATTTTTTAAGCAGCACCATGTACAGACATATCAGAAGGAGACTCCGCAGCCACTGGCTGTTCATGAAATGGAGATCAGTGACTCCCTAAGTCAAGGTCACAGATGACAAAATGCTAAAGGCCCAGCAGCAGGGGCAGACGACCTAAACATCGGATCCATTTTTGTGTCTTTCAATAGCACAATAATTTCAATATTTAACTTCGTCTTCTGCTGGAGCCTTTGAGGTCCACAGAGGGTAAGAAGTCACTCAAGTTGTCTTCTTCGTCAGTTTTAAATCATTCCAAGAGATGCAAATCGCTTCCTAACAGGGACCCCTCCTGAGCTTTGTTTGCATTTTGCAGAATAATAATAATAACTTTTTAAAGCTTTCCACTTGGCAAGGGGGTTAATATCTACTGTTCTCTTTGTCAGTGACTTTTGAAAGAGTATGCAGTACTGTACCTTTGAAGCATTAAAATGAAAGAGACAATCACTTATTCTCCAGGGATTTTGAAACCAAGATACAGCAGATTAAAAAGAGCATCTTGAAGAGATTTGCTGATGTGAGTCTATTATGAAACATCATTTTTACAGACCTTGGCTTATGTCAGGAACAGTTTCTTT
Source organism: Myiopsitta monachus (assembly GCA_017639245.1). Lineage (NCBI taxonomy): Eukaryota > Metazoa > Chordata > Aves > Psittaciformes > Psittacidae > Myiopsitta > Myiopsitta monachus. The sequence goes on along the minus strand of CM029918.1, from coordinate 40,066,535 downwards.
ACGATTATTGATCAATTTTAACAATGCTTCTGGTTTGTTTGGTGGGTTGCTCTCATTATTTTGAAAATACTCAGACTGCCCAGTCCTGACTGGATGCACTTTGAGAATTCAGTTGGTATTTTTGACTAAATATGCATTTTGGACTGTGCCAAATAACAAGAGGAAAATATTTGTGCCAAGGAAAGAAGTATACCTAGTGGTATAACATATGATGTATCTGCTCTAGATTGCATTTAAATAACTATGTGTTTAATCACAATGACAAAATCCCAAATGTGTACTGCTTACATTTCTTCTTAACTGAAACTGGCAGTAGAAGGATAGAATCCAATTAGTCAGAGTTTCCTTGTCTGATGGAATAACATAAAAATTCCAATAAAGAGTTTATTTTCCAACAGCATTTATACTAATCGTAACAGGCCTCTTCCAACTACATCCCAAAGACAAGATGGTTTGCCAAGCAGATGGTAGGGAAAACTTAGGCTGGCCAAAACCCAACAAATTCTATTTAATGACAAATTCTGAGGTTTCAAGATCTGTTTTCATTCCAATGCAGAATGAAACCAAAACCTTCAGGAAGTTTTCGCCCCCACTGAGCAATGACTCCACAGTGGTATCTACATGGCCAATTAGGATGCCCACCTGGGATGTGAGAAACAAAAAACTACAGTGTTAAATCAAAAAGGAGAAAACAGTGAGGAGGTACCACAAAGAGGCAGACAGTATTGTCTCTCACTATCCTATCCATCACTCTGAGATTTGGTAGCGTGGGATGACATCTGAAAGCATTCTGGTTCCATACTGTTGTTATGAGCCTGAGGGTTAGTTTTCAATAACTTTGTCCAGAATTGAATTTGTATGATTCTAAGACCTAAGCAAACACATCTGGCTTGAGGATCTGGCTCTGTGATGGTATTTTACCAATAGTTCAATTAAGTTAATATTTTTTTATAAGTAGGGCTTCAGGACATATCTTGGTGGCACCTTAGAGCATGTTTTGTGATCTGTGATCTGCAGGCTTCACTGTAATCATGAAGTCATATTTTCAGATAGTCCTGGTGATGAGCATCCTCAGAGATTCAAACACAAGTTTTGAGAGTTGCTGTTGGATTTATGAGTTATTGACTTAAATTTTTAAATACTATTATGTATTTGTGCTTTCTCAATAGCAGATAAGAAAAGAATTTTCAATGTAGACCTAGAAAAATGCATCCTCTAAATAAAAAAAAAAAAAAGAGGTTTTTTCCTCCTTCCATTACCTTATCCACTATTTTTATTTTACACTATGTAGGCTATAGGTACCTTAGCATAGGGATTGCTTTTCCTCTGATCTCTATATAATGCACAGCAGAATGTAATCTTCATTGGAGACTAATGCAATAACTGAGACCAACTGTGTGCATATAGATTTCTTGCATGAATGAAAATTGCCAAGGAAACATCCTGATCCCACAGCAAGTTGTATGTATGTATCTATATAAAAGTGCAGATATGTACCTATTTGCACCTGCATGCATATTGGAGATTTTCTGTATATATATTGTGAAACTGCTGTGTAAAAAAAAAATATAGCTACATGCAGTTGTCCTGGTGGGGAAACATGCTGAGAATTTACAGGAGAGAAAAGCAGGCACTTGGGTATCTTGCCTAGCTTAGGTCAAGACAGAAAACATTCAAAATAGTCCATTGGCTCTGGGAGACTCAAAGGCCTGCTGCAAGTCAGAGGAAGAAGGAAGATTTTGGAACATGTCTATTTTCATCCAGTCAAAAGGTTCCTTCTGGCTACCTATAATGCAGACACAGCTGACTCGGGAAGAGTGTCTTTCCATCTCATTTGGGACACCAATTGTAAAATACAACCTGGTCAGTATGGTTGCCCCTAAAAATGGGAGAGCAGAGGGGTGGAGGAAGGTGAAGGACAGAGCTTTGGCTAAGTAGAATCAAAGGGGAAAAGAATAATTGAATCAAGTAGCTGACCAGCTGTCTTGACAGTGTCTCTGCTTTTGATGGCCCTAGTAGAGTTAGGATGCTGCAGTACTCTACAAAACGCCCTCATCTCATTTTTAAAAGGCTTCATTGCGCCTTATCACATCAAAGCAAAGCATCTGCATGTTTCAGTTGTGGGGAATCATGTGTCTGGCTCCCCTCTGGCTCTCACTAATCCCCTGGATTATCACAGCTCTCTAAAGCGGCTCTTAAAACCCCTGTGAAAATAGGACTCCAAGTGGGTGTGTGAGAAGCGGGGACTGAAGCAATAAGGCTGACTGCGCCTACGGAATTTATATAATCACAGCCTATGTTACCCCAAAAAAGGTGTTGAAAAGTGTGCTTTTGAACCACCTGATTCCAGACAATATTGGCTCTGGGTGAGACAAAACGAGATTGAGTCTCCTTCATTCATTTGCCGTGACACATCGGATGGCTACAAGAGTTACAGCTCATGCTGAGCACACCCATGCGTCGCTTCTGAAAGATCTTCTATCAGTCAGGTTTTTTGCTCTTTTCTGAAGTCGCCATCTGTGAGTCGGGGAACTCTGCAAGGTGGTGCACCAGAGGGCTGCTGTGATTTATGCAGGGTGGGCTTGGCATGGGCTGCAGAGAGGGGAGGGGAAACAGGAAGTTTTTTCCCTGTGGATGTGGCATCTGACTCTATTGTAGGTGGCTGTCCTTTTAGGTCTGTAAGGAGGAGAGAGTCTTATAGGGCTACTATATCAGCAGCTCAGGTGTGAAAAACAGAGGGCTCCAGCCTGTACTGTCAGTCCAGCACCTTCCATAAGCCTTAAATCCACTTCAGAGGAAAAGCGCGTAGTAATGAACACAGAAGATGAAGGTTTGAGTATGTAAAAAAGACAAGAAGTTTATGCAGACAGCATGATTCTTCCCATCTTAGCTCTGTTGGCTGCTCATTCCCAAAGGAAAGTAAAATAATCCCCATGAAAGTCATGGTATTGAGAATTAAATTATTCTAAACCATAAAGTCTTCAGTAGTCCATAAGATTCCCCCCCCCCCTTCTTTCATTTAAAAATAAAAAAGATTATGCATGTCTGACACTGACATAAAGTCGGGAGAACTGACCCATAAAGTAATTAGAAGAGGAATTCACCCTCTTTTCTGCCCCCCTCCCCAACCTTTCCCATCTCAAAGCCAGATCAGATGAAAGGCGAGCTCTGTTTACTTCCTGATCTGTCTAATTTCAGTAACGAGGACCATCCCAACTTCATCTTCCTGCAGCTGCTAGAAGTGAAACTCAAGAGGCTGCCCGAGGCACTGCAGCACCTTCTCAGAACTGCTTGACCTTAATGGATTAGCTTTTCCCTGAGCAGGTGGCAATTTAACAAGAGGAGACAAACTTTTTACACTTAGGAGACCTCTGGTGAGTGGCATCAAATATCAGAAGGCTGAAACAGAGCAAAAAGACTTCCCACCTTAACCCTGCGCCACCTTAACCCCCTTTCTATGCACATAAGTTACAGCTTTCCAGTTAGGATCCTAAGTCCGTTTATTAAGGAATCAAAGTAAAAATTGCCTCATATTCTTAACATGTTGTACCCTCGCAAATCCTTTTGAATTAAAGGAGAGGAATGGGTGCTTTGATTTCAGTCTGCTTATGTCTAAGTGTCTGAATAGGGTGTTAGGAGTATTAGTTTAGGGTCTTCATTTTGCAAGTATGTGACATAGTGAATACGTAATTCTAAAAGCAATCATAATTTCTCTTGCTTTGAAGATGTAATTCTACCAAACAATTCACATTTTAAAATAGCAGTGCCAAATGCATTGTACTTTATGCTTTCAGTAGGTACAAAAGTAGAACAAACTGCTAATTTATTAAAAAAAATAGACTATTATTGTTTGTTGATTCCTCTTACACACATCAACTGTAGAAAAAGACCAGGTTCTACATTGTTCTAGTGTGTTTTTCACTGTCTACTATGATCTGTTTGTTTAAAGATCCGTCATAATAATTACAAGTCAAAACTGTCAAACAGATGTTCAAAATCGGATAGCCAGGTGTCAGATACCATATCAAAACCTAAAGACAAAGGTGCCTCTACTTAGGCTTCTTTACACTAGGTCTGCATTTCCAGAGGAGCTCAGCACTTGCAGCTCCCACCATAATGACTAACAAGATCAGATTGTGTATGTTTTGAAACAGAACAGTGTTGCATATTACCAGATTTTCCAATCAGCATCTAAGAAATGTGAAATTATTTTTTACCATAATATGAAGGAATGTTTCAAGGAGACAAGCAAGAGGGTAAAAAAAAGCAAGTAAAATGCAGTGATAAAATGCCTTACTTGTTATAAGTAAACCTGCTGCCTTCTCAATAGTTTTTTGTTGTTAACAATCCATAAGAAATATTATGTAAATATGCATATAGATATGTTTATATTTTTCTATATGCATTTGTGCATCATTTTACATGTATATACATGTGTGCATGTATATAATTCACATATAGTGCTACAAGATGTTTATTTACCAGGTATTTATTTCAGGGCTTCAGTAATTTATGTATTTTTTTTATCAGTAGAATATGTTTTGTGTATTTTAAAGTTGTTATGTTAAATGATTTGAGTGGAAAGTATTGACATACTATTACCCTGTATTTACTTAAAACCTGCAGTCATTCAAGATCAAGGATGTTACCCCTATAAAAAAATAATGTCCTGAGAAACATTGCTTCTGGGATCACATTCATGTGTTTGTCCAGTAACTTCCAGCTTTTCTGAGCATATCTGTCTCTATGTTTTCTTATCCCTACAGAGCTGTATAGCCATATCTAACTCTTCATGAATATTAAAAGCATGATTATACTTTTCACCTCAGCATAGTTCATCTGTCTTTCCAGATATGTATGTTAGCTATTTAACTGAAACTGTCTCACTGACTATTACCTCACATACTCATCTGGTATTTGCATGGCTTTCTGAATGCATCAAAATGGTATGCTGTGTGTCCTACATGCACATTTCTGAAGTTTTTTAGTAAGGGTATATTTCCCAGGTTGTGCACAAAGCACAAGCAGAAGCAACTGGCAGAAAGAAAGGTCAGCGAAGATGAGATCAGTGGATTTCTCCTCCAGTTTGGTGGGCCCCCTTAGCACTTGTTGATACTGTGGCCATGCTGGCTTTATGGGCAGCAATGCTTAGCTTTGCAAATGCGCCCACATAAAAAGCCCTCTGCTCCTCTAAAAGACAAAAACTACTGTAGAGCCTAGTAATAGAGGCCCTTGGCTTTCAGTCTTTCTTTCCCTTTCTGCATGGTGGATGTATGCTTGAGGGCTCCATGCCCTCAGAGACGTCTTTTGTGGACAGTGCAATTGGTGCATATCCTGCCCAATGTATTCTGGTTCTTTTTCAGCAATCGACAGTAAAGTTACTACATAGCATAGAATATCACAGATACTGCATGTTGGGGAAAGGAATAAAGGAAAAACAACTCCACACACACATGCTCGACCAGCAAACAGAACAATTTCTCTTTCAAAATAAAGAGAAATTCAAAATATCCCTTCCCTGAGTCCAGCCAAATTTACGATCAAGCAGTGGTTTCCTATAAAATGAGAAAGTTTCAAAGGGATAAATAGTGTAACAGAGTAACAAAGACCAAGGATATTCAGTCACCCTGAATAGTAACCAAAATTAATATGTTGAAATTATCCTGGAATAAAATACTATTTTAGGAAAGTAAGGTAATATGCATATGACATATATGCTACTTCCACAATAATTTTACCCATAAATTTCCTCTGCGTCTATGAAACTGGTCAAACCTCAGTTATCCCAGACTAAAAAGCAACATTCAATCTTAACTTCTAATCAGTCAGTTTGCTTCTATTCTTCAAAATGTGAAATCAGGCAAATTCTCATGGTTTAAGCATTTTCAAGGGTTAATCTCAAAGACATACATGATGTGAACCAGTAGTTTATTAATTTTAACCATACAGTGATCGGAAAGAGGAAGAGATTACATGAATGTAGTAAAGGGAGAGGCATTCAATCTAACACAGAGCACGTATCTTTCGATCACATCAGAAATCTCATATATGTTCTAGCAAGATGGATTTAGGGAAACCCTGCAAATTTTTGACACTCTCTTAAGTTTCAGGGTATATAAACTAATTAATGGATGGCATCATCTATACAATCAAATAGGTAGATTTTTTATTTGTGGCAGATATAATAATGATAGTTTCTTTCATTAACTTTTAGTAATAATCTTTATTTAATAATTAATACAAGTATAATTTAATACAGTACAAATTAAAAGTATTCTTCATTTCTCTGTAATGTTTCAGAAAGCCCTGTCAGAGGACAAGCAACAGTAATTGCTTACAAAATACATACATTAGTCAGATTATATGTAGACATTTTCTTTGCAATACTTAAAGGCCTGATCCTGCCAACAGTTTGCAGCAGTTTACTATTCCCAATAGCAAACTTTTGATTTGTCAAAAGAAACTAGTCAGATTTAGCCTGCATCTTTGCATATTATAGCTTAAAACATGTGCAATTATTTTAAATTGAAAACTAAACTTCATGCTATCTGCTGGTCAGATTTCGCCCAGAAATCCTTGAACAGTCACCATTTAAGTTATGGTATCAGTCTTACAGAATAAAATAATATCTCAGCCTTCCATAGTTAGATAAACAGTAAGACTTTTCCCATGAAGAGCTAAACAGACACCTCCCACCAGCAACAGTGCTGTCAACCAATGTCACTATATTAAGAGGGGTAGGTGTATTTGCCGAGTATTCCCACTGTTATATCACATTGACGTGTCACAGTCTTGAGGTATTACCACTGCAGGTAAGTTACTTTTCTGCTGGGAAATTGCTGCATCTTTCAGAGGTCATCCATATGCCAAAATGAAGAGTCCACCTTCAACCGAAAGCCTTCAATTAAGCCACAAGCCTGTCACCATAAACAGTAAAACTCTTCTGGCATGATCAGCTAAGAAGACCTATATACCTTTCTGGAAACTACAATTTGGTACTTAAGTCATCTTCCAAAATCATCATGTAAAAGCAGTTATGCTTTCCCAGCAGCGTATGATTTTGGGAGAGGAAGGATAGAATCATGGAATCATAGAATAGTTAGGGTTGGAAAGGACCTTAAGATCATCTAGTTCCAACCCCCCTGCCATGGGCAGGGACACCTCAAACTAAACTATGCCACCCAAGGCTCATATAGCCAAATCTTAGCTTAAGGGAAATTAAACATTGTTTTACATTCATTCCAGAAGTTAAAAGGGAAAATATTAGTACTTCTGCAATCTGAATTAAAAATTCCCATTGTTCTGTCTCAAGAATACAGTGTGTGACTACATATATAGTATTAGGATGGGTCTTCCACTGCAAGTGAGTACTTGCTGTCTTTAAAGGACTAATTATTAGTATGCCTGTATACTGGAATATTTTTTTTTCCATGTAACCATTGGAGACTATGGCATTTTCAGTTCAGATGCTTCCTACCCACAGATAGTATCTTAGTTTTGGCTTGCTTTTCAGTTGAAAACTAGGAAAGGAGTGGCAAAGAGCACTGAATTTTTAATAAAAAAATACCAGCTTTTCGTCTTCCTTACTCAAGAGTTGCAAAAGACTGAAACGTCAAAGTAGTATAGGAAAAAAATGAAGAATGTGTAGTGGGGGGAGGTGTGTGTGGGGAGAATTCTCTTAGCCATCGCTTTAGGAAGTGTTCTTTTTTCCAGCTGCAGATCCAAATCTGCAAAGTGATCACTGGGATATAGATTTGGTATGAGAATGGAGGACCTTCTGCTGAAAGACCATTTACCAATGAGTGTAAATTTCTCAGACCCCTTGGATTTCAGCCCACAGGTTTTCCACAGTTCCCATACTGTAACTCTTGCTGTTTGGAGCAAAAGAGAAAAATACAAAAAAGACTGGGAGCCAGCTATAAAGAAGCATCAATTCTGGAAAATGGAAGTGGAAAACAGATTGGTTATCACAGAGGGATTTTTTTTCAGGACACTCGACTACACTGTGTAAACATCAAAGGCTGCAACACTGGCTGCTGAAATGTCTGTAGGGAAAAGACCTGACTCAGCAGTGGAGGGAAAGAGGTGAGCGAGTGAAAGCTTTGTGAAAGAAACCTTTTCTGTCACCTTGGGAAAGATGCTTATTGTGACATGAGCTGGTGTTTGGAGCTCTGATGTGTTGCACCATATATGTGCACCTGTCCTGTTGGAAAAAAATAATCTATTTGCATGATGTTGCCAAGGAACATTGTCCCAGGCCTAATGAATTTAGAAAAATAGCTCCTTTGCTTACTGTGGATGCAATTGCAGGGCCTCTGTGCCCTACAGGTCAAGGTGATCAAACTTGTGGATACAATTCTGTGAGCATAAAAATACATTACCTCTGAAATTTCTAATCCTAGAGATCTTTACTTGTGTTGGCAAGAACCTGAGTATTTTTGTAAGGAATTAGGTCTTCATACTGTGCAGAAGACACCTATTTGAATTTCAGAACTAGAGATTTTACAAAACTTGATTATTTTCTATTTCTCCAAAGTAAATGAAAACATTAAAGGATTTATCATTGGTGTGTGTATGACACCTTAAAATACTGCATCTAAAAGTACTGTCTTCTATAAGCCTTAGGACATTTTTGGTTGTTTGACATGTTTAGAGAACTACGATACTTACTTGTGATGGGGTTTTCCTATTATTTTATTCTGCAGTTTCTGGAAGACATTACTTTATGACTGTCTACATCCCAAAAATTCCCTCCAAATTTCCAATTGGCTGCAATGTGCTACTCAACTTCCTGTCCTAAATTACTGTATAATGGCATGCCATGCTCTGTTAAACAGCTGCTGAACTTGTCCTTGTTTCTGTTTACTGATAGACAATGTCAGTATTCTGTAGTAGGTCTGTCCTGCAGGGTGCTGATTGCATCCTCACATGAAAACAGAGGGAACAGGATTCTCATTGCCAAAACTTCAGCTGGGAAATTCATACTGCCTAAAGATCTGGGTTTATTTGTTGCATCTAGCATTTTATTTGGAAAGCTTTAGGGGAAAAAAATCACTGAGAACCTGTCACCAAGTCAATGGACTGAAACGTCTTCAAGACTCTTTTTTCCCTCCTTTATGCTAAACCTTTCTCTGTTGATTTAAATTCAGCATGTCTAAGGTTTCTGAGCACATGGTGGAACTTCTTTTAAAAAGATTTTGCTTGCCTTGGGTTTCTCAAACTCTCCACTCCATCTCTGACTCATTCCATGTGGGAGCATTTGCAAAATTCCTTGACTTACCCAGTCTTTGATTGATGTCACCATTGTTTCCTTGCTATTTTTATCCACCTTGTCAGGGCTAGCAGCATGTTGATTCCGAGTCAATTTTTCATCAATGCTATGCAGCATTGAAGGTTTTAGTGATGTTTTTAAAGCTGCTTAGTTGATCTTTATGTGGAAGCTTAAATAAATGCTGTTTACATTAGAACTGGTAAATCTGAAAGGTTTCTGTTCCTCATTCTTTGCCACTTCACCAGCAGTAAGGTGCTTTGCAGAATTTCAGCCAGTGCCTACATGTCATTTATACTTATTTATGTATTGGTACTCTCATGATTCATTGTAGAAGAGGGAGGGTGCAGGTAATTTGTGAGAAAAGAGAGGGATGAAATAATATAACTGCACCTTGCCACAGTTTTCATGTATAACCTTCGGCAAATCACTCAGTATTTCCATCCATGCAGTCCATGTCTGTAGCTAGAGATTCAGCATGTGTTTCTGACTTGCAAAGTTCAGATTATACCTGATGTGGAGGTGGAAAAAGAGCAAAGTTCAAACAAATCCTAAGTGAGAACCTGAAAAGTAGGGTTAACCTCTATTCTGTTGCTGTCATCAAAAAGGGACCTGTAAATATATAGATTACTATTATGTTTAATTAACTCTTAAGGGCTCCAGGTACTATGGCCCAAATCCAGCTTCCACCTCTGCAGGCTTTGAAGTGCTAGAGGAATCGTGTGCTATGGTAGCATAATCAATTTTTTCTCATAAGGTAAGAGGACTTTAATGAAGGAAAGGACGAACAATGGATGCTTGCCAGCATGCTTGGCTTTGCTTCACAAATGTTCTCATTGCTGGCATTAAACCAAGCTAAAGGATTCACTTATCCACCCGAATGTTTCTTACTCATGGTGAGAGGTAGAAGATGGCAGAATGAACAGCAAAGATAATTTCCTCAGCTTTTTTATCCCACCAAGTTATATCCCATTCCATTTCCCCAATTTACAGGTCTCACCAAAATTTCACCATTTTTAGTTAGGACACTGAATTTTCTTTGCTGTTTGTTTTACCTTCAGAAGTGCTTGCACAGTGGTACTTGTACACCCTTCAAGTAGTTGCAGGATTTGCCCAAAGAATAGAGCTACTATCAGAGCCCATGGGAACTGATGCATGGACTAGTCTAAAACAGCTCAGCAACCACTTGCTGAAATTCTTACTTGGACAGCTTAGTGTAGTCAGATAGCCTCAATCAGCTGCTGATTGCTACTTCAGCATTATTCCCTGCTCATATGTGGAGGACTTCCTATTAGACAGTTTTATGTTCTTGGCACAAGTACCAAATGCTGGAGTGAATCTCTTCCAACTGATCATACTGCACTTAACAACTTCCGCTCCTTGATTACTGAGGAAATAATTATTAGAAGAAAGTGTGTAGATCTTTCACCGTGCCTTCCTTAACTTAAGGGAAGTCACAAATGGTAAGGGGAGGAGAGGTTTGAGCAGTCATTTAACTTTCTTAAAAGCTCGTATTCCACTGTTTTCTTTATCTTGCTTTTTGTCTGCTGCCTAATTACTTCCATATCAAGTTCTTTAACTCAGCATGCAACCTCCCACAGGCTTTTAAAACTTTGTACAAGTCTTCATGTGGAAGTTGCAGTTGCGAGTCCTTGTTTTCTCCTTTCACAGACACGGAGTATGTCACTTTCATAAACAGACGCATTACTGTGAAGATTTTCATTCACACTTGATATATTCTACTCTTGTCCCCCTGATGTTAATGAAACTGCACAGTATGCTCGGGTTCACTACAAACATGAGTCTTTTCTGAAGCTGGTCCCTAATGCGCTTGTTTGTGATCCTCAGTAAAACATTTGAAACTACGGGAACCAGAAAAGATTTAGGTACTTTCAGGTACTTATTATTGTGACTTTGGCATTTGTAACATATGAGGTGAGAATCAGGTTAAAAAATGCTGGTAGATGCAGAATGAAGAAAGCCCTCAACAAAAGTAGTAAAAATGCCTTACTTATACCTGCAATGCAACATGGTGTTTCTGTTCTTTGGAGCAGATTTCTGAAGCAAAGAAATGCAAGTTGCAGTTACTACATTTTAACTCATACAGAAGAATGGCTTAGTAAGGAAAATGTATGGACAGTGGGAATTTCTGTTACTGTGGGTATTATAATGACTTTTAAACTGCACATAGCGGGAAGAAAATCTCTTTGACAGGGACTCGGTCTTTTATGTGATACTGAATGTAGACATCTAATGGTCAAAGAAGCAAATGTGGTAGCAGTTAAAATCTGTGCCTACTTCTAATAAAGCTAACATGTCAGACAACAGCATTTATTGGGCCAAATAAATAGGACTTAGATCTCCATTTTAAAATCTATTTCTCTTCATCTTCCAATGCCTTTGACTTCAACTTGTCTATGTAGTCAAAGGCTGTTTCCTGATGGCTCTTTAAGTTATCAGAGCCTAATCTTGTATGTGCAGTTTTGTGTTCAGTATTCAATTCAGGCAACACCATGAGATCTAATATGTGGAGACTGAAACAGTCTTTATACATGCAAATCAAGTAGTTTGATAGTTAAATGCCAACAACTGTATTTGTAAGTGATGACACCTACATTTCTTTAGGCTAAGACAGAGAGGTCAAGCCTTTAGGCTACAATTTTCAAAAGCTTAGGGATTTATATGCATAATTCCCAGTAACAGAAAAGTAAACTGGGCACCCAGATCCTACAGTCAACCTTACAGATATTAGCTCTTCCCAAAATCCACTCAAACTCTTTACCAGTGCAGAGAATGAGTGGGCACTTTTTGGTAATGCCTCTAAGAAAATGAGTATTTTGACTAAACAGTGTGCTTAGATGAATGAACCATGCCAGCCAGCAAAAGAGGCAAAAGTTATTCCCTGATCTTAAAAGTAAGGAGAAAGACTGATCCTGAGGAAGAAGAAACGACAGGATAAGGGAGTTTTTTCTAACTCCCACAAATAAGCTAAGTCTGATGATCTGCCTCATGGCTCTACAGGACTTCCAGTAGTTTCAGGGAGAAGGTAGCTTCTGTTTCTTTTCTCCACAGCTAAGTCTTCCAATAGCATAGATAATGCTCTATCATTCAGGGGAGGGGGGTGTGTGTTTCTGACTATTGGCTATTGCAATATTCCATTTTATTTCATATTTTCTATGCCATGTAATTTAGACCTTGTACACAGTGTTAATACATGCAATAATTATAATTCTCCTTGACTGCATCATATTTAAAGGTGTAAGCTTCTCAATCATTCTCCTTGAGGCATATTACCCAAGAGACAACCCGCATGTTACAGATGGAGCTACTCTGATCCCATTAACTGAACAGTGAGGAGAGTGTTTGAATCACATACTCTAGAGCCTAGTGAAACCCTGATCTCATTAAAAGCAAATCTGGCAAGACTGTACCATTGGGGTGCCACTTTGGGTGTACCTTTGAACTCAGGGTTGCATCCAAGGGGTAAGTGTTGAGTGAGATGGGACTGAGACATCAGGATGAGGTCCCTTATACAATATCCACATGTGCCTGTGAACTTCTGATCCTCCCTGCCAGACAACTCTTGGCAATTTCTGAAGGTGCCAAGGGGTTCAAATCACCAAAGTGAGGCACAGAAGGAAAATAAAAGAGCAGACAACTTAAAACCAAGTAGATTAATTAAATAATCTATATATTTACCACTGATAATTCTACAGTAAAAAGCCTCCAGGGTTAGACATTTTATAGGGATTTTAATTCCTTAATTTGGAAGGTTTGGAGCCCTGAGGATTGTTACTCTTTTTGTTTTTTTTAAGTGATTTTGTGGAATTGTCATGATGCAGCTTTGTCTTTTGGGCTGTTTGCTGTTAAGACAAACATCTGTCAAGGACAAGCTGTAAGACAGTTCCACTGCCGTGTTACATCATGTAGTTTACTGACTTTTGTAGTGCTTAATGGTCTAAAGGTGCACACACTGATTCGGAGAATTATGAAATCTGGATTATATTTGCTGTTTTACCAACAAAACCTTCCTTTTCCATAACTAAGATAAGAGACCTGTTTACCAAACTTTGTTGTGTGATGTAATTCTATAGGGAAAAATACTCTGTGCAAGAATTAAGTACTGAATATTAGTAGGGTCATGTATTAATTCTGGATGTTGGTAAATATATGCATCTGTACACTGAGTAGCACTAATTTTGACAATGAACAAGAAAACAAGACCAATATAGATCTCCCTTATCCCTACCCTCCCTTCCTCTTTGTTCCAAATGATCCCTTTCAAACAATAACTCCTGCCTCAGACTTTACATATTTATAATTGGGAAACAAAACCTCAAATATATATTTTCCTTTCTCCCTTCTCTTTCTTTTCCCACTGACAGCATCCCTATCCCTACTCCCTCTCTACTCCTCCCCCCCCCCCCTTATTTTTTACTCTACTATGGAATGAGGGCCTAGTATCCTAATATCCAATTTGCCTGGTAGACTTTTCCAAAGCAAGGCTTACTGGAATTGTAACATGATGAGAACAGATACAAAGACATAAAACTCCTCATTCTCTGCAAGGGACATGGAAAAATTCAAGATGAAAATATCAGTGAATTAGCTGTTTAAGTAGATGTGTAAAATGTGTTCAAATTCCAGATGGATGGTTTTGTGTGAAAAAATTAGCAGCAAGGTTAAATACATGGTCACATTGAAGTGTATCTTGGTCCTGAGGAAGTTCAGGTTTTCCTTGTTATACTATCCTTGCTAGTTGTCCACTCAAACAAGGTTTGAGTCTTCCAGCACAACAGAGGGATCACAAATCCTACCAAGAAAATCATCCAGTTTTTCATTCCTCTCCTTTATGGGTAAAAATGCAGAGATCTTTCTGTACCGAAAGGAAGCAGGTACACATCATTATTTTTCTCTTTTAACCACCATTAGGAAGGAAAAAAGCAAAGGTAAACTGCAAATGTTCAAAAAATGAAGTGAGAGTTAAACTTGCCTGCGGGAAAAGGGAATCAGAAACTACAAACAATATTTGCTCTAAGCCGTGATGTGCTACAGATAAGACTGTTTTGTCCCAGCCTCTGATAAGTCCTCTGTCCTTGAGTGCTCCCCCAGGAGAGAAGAAGGAGAAATCAGCCAAATAAGTAATATCTCCTGCTGCTTAAGTCATAAAATTTTTGTATAGAGAACGTGAGGTGAAAATACTGTTTAGGAAGCTAGCAATATTATGTTGCTGTGAAGGGGAGTATCTTTTTATCTGTACTAAGTTATCATATATTCTTATAAGAATAGATTAGATGGGCTCTAGGTGGGCGGGGAAAATGGATCTTTTCTGAAGTGAGCTGCTGAGCCTGCTCAGAGTAGCAGGAGAGCTGCCGGGCAGATGGGAGCTGACTGCCTCTGAGGTAACAAGAAGGCTTTCTCAGGAGATGAGGCAAGTTCAGCTGCTGGAGAGTGAGCCACTGTAATCCGAACAAAGAAACTGCAAGGACAGAGTGGACAAGACCAGAGCTGGATTTCAACCTTTTCTGTTTTGTTGTGGGTTTTGGGAGGGTTTTTTATGTGATTTTGTTTGTTTGTTTGTTTTGGATTGGATGGGAGGGGGGGGTGTTTTGTTTGTTCAGAGATTTTTTATGGGATTTTTTTTGTTTGTTGGGTTTTTTGATGCTGCCTTTTGCTGGTGGTTTTTTGTTTTGTTTTGGTTTGTTTGTTTGCTTGTTTTTTAAATGTTATCCATTTAGCATATCTGGTTTTAAAAGCTTCTTTTTATCAAAGTTCTGATTCTTTTCTATCAAGTATCTCATTCAAAGAACAAACAGAGCAACCTCAGCTGTAGCTAAGTTGTGTTTCTCTCACAGTTGCACTTTCCTGGAAATAGGTACTTTTTCCTTAAAATGTACTCTTGTTTGGCAGGAACAACACAGCATTATTGTGCTATGAAGGCTAGAGCTAGCAGACCCTGCCAAACATGTCCATATGCCTGCGTACTTTAAAAATACCTGTTGTTTGATTAAATTCAGTTCATTGCAGGGGAAATAATTATTCTTATGGAGGAGTATTTTGAAAAAGAAAAGGATAAGTCATTGCTCACAGCAATGTTTTAGACTTTATCCAGAGAGTCAATGTGTGTGGGAGAGATATGAGGCCAAAAACCCATCTCAAATTTCCCTCTACTCTGGCTGCAAAGTCTTAGAAAGAGTCTGCCTAGTTTCACCCTTAGCATGTCAGGAGCCCTGAAATGTCCATATCTGCATAATGGGTTGTTTTATTCAATTTATTGAGGGAAGTACTATGGAGCTGAATGAGAACAACATATTCTACGGCTCCTCCCAATATCCCAAGTAGTCTTTCAGTATAAAGACAGTCCGAGTGTCTCCCCTGAGGTCTTCAAAAGGCACATGGCAGAGCTGCTGTGGAGCTGACACCTTCTGTGTGTGGTAGGGTTGTGTTTTGTGGAAAGATGCTACTTCCCTTTATGCAGCAGAATGGACCATACGAGCCAATAATAGCATGCATCCATTGTGCAGCATGAAAGAGGCTTCTTTGCAAAGAGTATTGTTTGTTTTCCTTTGTGCCTTCTCAGCTGCCAAATGCAGACTTCTTCTGCCCCTTCTCTCTCATCACCAGCTCCCACTCAGTGTGCCTTCTTAGAATGCTCTGTGATGGTGACACACACTCCATTGAGCCCTGCTGGAGTCTGAAATTCCCAGCATGAGACAAATAAACAGCCTTTTTTTTTCTTTTTTGTTTTTTTGTCCAACTTCCCAGACTGGCATGCTGTAAAATAAAATAAACAAGAATTTCGAAACCTATGCTGATCAACACTAGTGTGGTATGCAGAAAATATGTTGTGAAACAAATGTTTTGAATTAGGACAAATGCAAAGGCTTAGGGTTGATTAATAGCTACTGCACTCAAAGACTTCTCAGATATATACATATATATATATATTTTCTTAAATGCTGCGGGCCAGGATAGAATTTCAAACATATTAATTAGCAATAGCATGCATCTTTGTGGCTGAAACATTAAGCAAAGGAAAGTAAGTGATGGAACAAGCCAAGAAATACTTTTGGATATTCTGTCACAAAGAAATCAAAGCAAGAGTACCAGTGTCAGCCCCTGGATTAATTGGTCTGTAGGAGTGGGTAACTTTGAAGATAGGGAGTAATGAAAGACTGATAGACTAAAGATAGATTTCACTTGCTAGTCATGCGCCAATATTTGACTTATAGATTGATTCAGTTTGATTGATGAATAGTTCTATCGGCTGCATGAAGATACAAACATGTCCAATCAGGTAAAAATGTCCATCTGCACAAAATTATCAACATAGAAGTGTATGAGTAGGATCTCTGGGAGAATCCCTCATGGTACAAATAATAATTTCTTCTTTGAGGCAGTGAATTTTTGCATATATATTTGAGAAACACATATTTTCTTTATTAAACTATCCATTAGGAATACGTTGGACAGATAGAAACATAGAATCAGAATCATAGAATAATTAGGGTTGGAAAGGACCTTAAGATCATCTAGTTCCAACCCACCTGCCATGGCCAGGGACACCTCCCACTAAACCATGCCACCCAAGGACTCTGTACAACCCGGCCTTGAACACCACCAGCGATGGAGCATTCACAACTTCCCTGGGCAATCCATTCCACCCGATGACTGGAAAAAGGGAAATATAAGCACCATGTTCAAGAAGGGGAAAATGGACTGAGCTGGGGAACTACACACCAGTCAGCCTCACCTCTGTGCTTCGCAAAATCTTGGAGCGAATTCTCCTGGAAGGCATGCTAAGGCACATGAAAAACAGTAAGGTGGTTGGTGACAGCCAGCATGGCTTCACTAAGGGGAAATCCTGCCTGACCAATCTGGTGGCCTTCTATGATGGGGCTATGGAACTGATGGACAGGGGTAGAGCAGTTAATGTCATCTACCTGGACTTGTGCAAAGCGTTTGACACAGTCCCACATGACATCCTTGTCTCTAAGTTGGAGAGACATCAATTTGATAGGTGGACCACTTGGTGGATAAAGAACTGGCTGGATGGCTGCACGCAAAGTGTTGTGCTCAATGGCTCAATGTCCAGATGGAGACCAGTAACAAGTGGTGTCCCTCAGGGACTGGTGTTGGGACCGGCCTTGTTCAACATCTTTGTCGGTGACATGGACAGTGGGATTGAGTGCGCCCTCAGCAATTTTGCTGATGACACCAAGCTGTGTGGTTTGGTTGATACATTGGAGGGAAGGAATGCCATCCAGAGGGACCTTGACATGCTTGTGAGGTGGGCTGATGCCAACCTGATGAAGTTTAACCATGACAAGTGCAAGGTCCATACCCTTTTCACCTCCTTCTTGGACTGAAATTCTACACTGTTGAAGACAGAGGTAACACTAGAAAGTTGTTAAGCCTCCATTATCATTTCTTCTCACAGAATTACCTGTAGGTGAGGAATTGGCTGCCACCCAGAAAAATCACCTGCCCTCATGAGCTGCTGTCTAAGTAACTGATTATATGACAAAGAAATCTGGCGATTACAAGAAAAAGGTCTCTTGTCATCTCATTTATTGAGAAGTGCTCAGCTACATCAGTGGCTGCAGAAGTAAGATGGGATATCAGGTGCTTAAGGGGAATCCATACAAGTCTATATCTCAGGGGAAAGGCAAGATCATGAAAACCTTGAAAAACTCAGATGAACGCTCAAGAATGGGGAGAAAACTCATGATGAGTGAGTGCATACGCTTATTTCTGTATTTCCTTTGGCTCCATTTATCTTTTCTCCTAAAGGGTGGGCTAGTATCAAAAATTCTTTGAGAAGTTGTTGTGTTGTGTTATGCACTTCACAGCATCTGTGAAGAGGTGAAATACAAACCAAAGCCTTTATAAAGCTGGTGAAAAATGATAAGTTTAAGCAGCTGGGTTACTCTGAGGGAGCAGCACTGATCCCACTACCTGACTTTATCTTGCATATGCCAAAACAATAGGACCAAACAGACCAAATTGAAAGAGTACTGAAGCATGCTTCAGTCATGAGAAGAGCATGCTTGTCAAATATGGTGAGACCGCCCTGTTTGCCAAGGGAAAGTTATTAAGCCTCTTATGTTCCTAAGGTTGACACCACCAAGGAGTTTCCCCAGTTTGAATTCTCTCCAGTGTGGAGCAGAAGCAGATATTTAGATGTCCTCTGGAATTTCTTGAGCTGTAATTTAGGGCAGGAGATCCATGTGGGGATGCAAAAATATGCCAGTGAAACTGCTATCCAAGTCAGTCATGGCTGAGAAGTAACTTCAGCTCTGTCCACAGGGTGCTGCTTGGTCTGGGAAGCTCTCCATCTGTTCACAGCTGTAAAAAACCATCTTTTGCCTCCCTGGGTAGAAAAGTCTAGAAACAAAGCTACTGCCTGTTTCAAACCAAGGGTAGTGCAAGAGGCAGAAGTTACTAAAGATCCATCCAGAAATTGTATTGTTAAAGCTCCACCTCCTGGAGTCATGCAATTATGCAAAACATTAATGGTTTCATGGTTTATTCTTTCAAAACACTGCATTATCATAGTTGGAAAGACAAGTTGCAAATGGGAACAGAAGTCTGTAAAGCACAAAGCTAGCAAACGGAACTCCGGGGTTCATGGGCTGGTTGGTTTTCAATCACTTGATTTGGGTAAGGGTGTAGGAAGTCAGGAGCACTTTTCTTCAGCCGTAGCGAGGGCTTTCTCTAGAGGACTTCTGCAGCAAAAACTAGCAGCAACTCTGGTGATGCCTACAGCAGTTCTCTTGCTACTGTGATGCTATTTTGCTTCATGTCAATACTGTGTGGATGATTAAGATCTTCAGAGATGTCCCAAAGCCAGCAGAGTCCTGTGGCGCAGGACTAAATGGTATGAAATAGTTTTAAGTGCTGAGCAACTACTACCTGAGGATCCACCTCTTCACTTCCAGTCCCTTCTCAAAACCAGAAGTTAAGGCCTTTTAAACCACAACCTGATCCTGGAAAACAACCATGCAGCATACAAGTCCACCCGCCACCAGCATGACACTTTCACATAGGCCAGACCTTCTGGCTCTACGTCCCAAGCACTGCGGATGCATTTTGCATCTGTTAATGTCACACCTGTCAGGGAAGTGGGAGACAACCTGTGATTACTCCAGTGTTTAGAAGATCACATTGGGACTCTGTAAGTAATGACATCAAAGTGGTAATGAAATCACAAGTGACACCTGAGGAAGTTACAATTTTATCATAACACCAGAGGTTTTTTCATATTCTCTGCTTTAATTGGTGTGCACCATACAGCTGGCTGATGGCTGCTGATTTCTTGAAGCTTTCCTTTATAAGCAGATTACATGGTGCATTTTTTTGTTGTGAAAACTGACTTTCCTAATTCTGATGTTTTCTTCCATGAACCTTTGCTGTAATTACTGAAATTACTAACTAGACTGATTTTTCCAGTAACAATTTGTAATCAAGATGCAAGATATTTGAGACCTAAGCAGGTCTCTCCACACACACCTATTCTCCACTGTTTTTGAAGTGTGCCTGCAAATACGGTGTTTTGCTTTCTAAGCTATAAAAGCATTTCTAAAAGTTCAAATATACTTAATCCATAAAACTAATTTATGGCTGTGCAAGTCGAAGAAACAAAGGTTACCAATTAATGGTCTAAGTTATTTAAAAATTACTGAGGTAGGCAGTTTTCCTCCTGATTTTTGATGACTTTTCACATGCAAATGTTGGCCTACACTGTACACAAGCTTACAAAAAGTAAACTTATGCAGATACTGGAAATCCTTGCCCAGCACTGTAAAGAGAAATTTACCGCGCACTCTGACTAAACTGTAATGCTGTGGTAGCGTAAAGTACATCTGTTATGCGTGTGCATTACTCTAAGCACATGAAAGACTGAGAAAAGTCTTGAGAAGAGTCTGGGCCTAATAGAGTAAATGCCAAAAATTCACATTAACTTCGGATTAGGAGCTGGATTCTGCTGCCTTACAATGTTTAATGCCTGGCACTACCAATGTCAGACTAGATCAAGACTTGAGTTATTTAAGCAGTAGTGTTGCTTCAGACATCTGAAGTGGTAGTTTGTTTCTTTTTACTTTAAACAAAGTTACTTTTCTCCGGCAATACCAATTAAATATATTATTTATTTATGGGACCCAATTTTGTAAATCAGCTACATGCATGCTTAATATCAAAGCCCACTGTAGCCTTACCTATCATAACAGTGATAAGGCATAGCAATGTCTTATTTGGTTACATTTTCTTGATGAAATTTCAGAATTTCACTTCAGAAATTGGTCTGAATAGCCCGAGTCTCCTGGGATGTTACAAAAGAATTATCTTGGGAAGCACATGTTCTGATAAAAAAACTCTAAGGCGGGGTGGTGGTGGTAAGTTTGTGTTGCCCATTCCCTTCTGCAGGTTGTTTTATTTTTAGAAGCAGGACAGTTATGTTGAAGAGTAGTCAAAACCAGGGCATGTCATGAAATGGGCAAATAAATGCCTGCTAACAGGTTTTCATAGACATACTCAAGAAGAAGAAGATTTGTGGCCCCAGAGAGTGGGTTAAGCCTTCCTTAAGTGTGACATTTTATGTGAATAATGTTTATTCATGAAAATACCGTTGCTGTATTAGGTACACTTTATATCACAGCTCAGGAAAAGGAGAAAGTGGAGAAAAACTATGCTTAGTCACAGCTTTAAAGGAAGTCTTTCAGGCATTATGTTCAGGGAGGTAAAATTACCTGTTCCCCAAAAGGTTCAATGCAGACTAGCTGAGCTTTTTTAACTGGTTGAAATACCTAATTTCTGAGGTTCTCTCCTCTCTCTCTTCCTCTTCCATTCCGTCTCCCTCTCCCTCTCCTCCTTTCTCTTATTCCTCTTTTTCTCTCTTTGCTTTTTATTTCTATTTATTTAGGTTTTTTCCTTTCAATAGCTTTCCTTTTTATTCCTTTCTTTTCTTTCTTTCTCTCAGGGTTGTTTGTTTTTGTTTTTTTCCATTCTACACACAACTAAAAAAAATCTCAAAACATTCTGGATGGACTGAAGCTTTGCAAGGAGAATAATAGGCATAATAACTATCATACAGTTAGAAAGGAAAAGAGGCATGCTGGGTATATCTGTCTCCCTGTAGATGCTGTTCCATTTTTATTCAAGTGAAAATTGCAAGAACTGTGTAGATGGGTCCTCTGAAGATCTCTGAATCAAGCCAATTTTAATTAATCATATCAATCATTTCAGAATAATCAAATTAATGAAAAAAATGTGGTTGACTCTTTGATTCCAGCAGCAGCTACATTTTATCATATGAAAAAATGGCTTTTCCCTTTGTATTTTAAATGACTGAAATTTGAAAAATAGATTTGTTAACTTCATAAAGGGCAGTAAATGTTATTACAAAAGTGGTTGGTTAACTTGTCACTGCTCTGTTCTGAGGTTTGGAGTAACACCCACAATGAGATTATTGATATAAATAGTGTCCTTTTAGGAGGAGGAAGGCAACATGTTCCTTTGCAGTGGTTCATTTATTAAAACCTCAGGTAATCTTCACCCTTTCAAAAGATGGGAGCTCCCTGAAAATAAAGGGTATATTAATGAGGGGCATATAACTCATTGAGCTTGGAGATATTATATCGCTCTTTAGAACATAACTATGGATTTTTGATAGAGTCAGGTGCGTGATGAAGAGCCCTGGTAGCTGCGTGGTACTCTACAAAAGCAATGGGAGTACCTAGCCCATCTGCTAACTGCAATTTAATAGCTTGACTTCTGGCACATTGCTGGCAGAAAAATTGACAAGCACTGCTTTATACACATGAGCAATGTGCACTCTACACTAGTTCCATTTTATTTAGATAGTAAACTCCTTGGGGCAAGGTATCTTTCTGTGCTGTGTTTGTCAAGTACTTTGCATGGTAGGGTTCTGGTTTGTGACTAGATGTTTTTACACTGTGCAGAGATGCTCAGGCCAGCAGCACCTGAGCTCCTGCAGGGAGCAGAGGCAGCTCTGCTACTGCAGTGTAGTTCTGTGTTTTGATCACTGAAAAAGAAACAGCCTTTTGCATGTCTCTGACATGCTTGGTGCTGTGCCATGCCAGTGCCACCATGCTGCTTTGGGATCCACATTGATGGAGCTTTATGGCACAGAGCTGTGCTACATGAATGTGCCAGCTTGGATTTCCACTAGCTCAGGCAACTTTTTGTCATGGCTTTTAGTACAGGTCAGAATGGCACTTAACCTCCAAGGCTCCAAGGCAAGTAATGCTGGTAACAAACACAGCCCTGCAGACACTTCACTGTCTGCACAAGCGGGTCCATCTGCCAGACGTATCCAAACCATTCCAGATCTCCTCTCTATACTGGACTTGGTTCCACCATATTCCTGATCCTACTAAACTCTAATGAATGGAAGTAGCACCAGGGTTTTCACCAGACTAGCTCACCTATCTAATCTTTTTAAACTAGATTATAACACAGTCTTACTTGCAGGACTGGTTACTCTGTGCTTTACAGGGTGTTGCTCAGATTTGTTTCATCAGGACTGAAGGGCTTTTAGAAGTTGTTTCTATATGAATTTCACCCAAATTTTTTTAGGTGCTTTAAGATCTACAGTAACCCTAGAAATTTATTGATGTTCTGCAGATCCAGGGAGTGCTGGTTCCCCTCTCTGACCTTATGTTTCAGGGTTGACCTGCATGTTTCCAATGGTACATTCTGGATTTCAATTTTTGGTTCCACAGTGAGGGTGCTTCCGTCTGAAGATTTCACCATAAAGCAATGTATCATGATGCCATTAAGCAGCACTCTGCTTTGTCCTCTTGGGCAGTAAGACTGCAGTGCACTGTGTGGGGAAAGACTTCCTCCTCTGCTTCATCCCCTACTTATCTGCCCCTGCTGGAGCCAGGACCTGTTCCTGGTGCATATCACCATGTGCACTATTGCACATACTGAAGTAGTGCAAGATCCCACAGGGCTTTCAGCATGTTTCTTCCTTTTAGCTGTGTATTTCAGTTCTGTTGTACGGAATGAAATGTTGCACATTGTCAACATGGGTGGAGAATTTAAAAGTAAAGGGATACTTAGAGGGTTAAACACCACTGACTTTTATCGTAACAAGAAATATCATAGACCTCATCTTTCAAAGCATTGAAGTAATCCCAGAAATTAATGCATAAAGATGTAATATGTCATTACGGATCACCTGGTTTTCTGCCCAGCACGTTTTTCTGGACACTGCAATTCATCTTTTGTTTGGGAGCATCTGGCAGCTTGGGCAATTCAGTAATGACAGGTGACAGTGATGTTTCTTTCTTGATTCTAAGTGTTCATGCCAATATTATATTGTACTAATACTATAACACTCACAGCATTAGTCTTGTGTCCTACTGTTTTTCTGGACTTAATGTTTCGTCATCACTGATTTTCACCATTCATACTATCTTTCTGTGTGCTCCCTTGGAGCTGGGAGTCTGCTGCCTGCACTTCTCCCAGATGAGAAAAGGGAAAGACTGGAGACAAGCACATGCCCTTTTACTCTGCATGGTTCTGCAGCTGTGCCAAGTATGAGCTGCCAACAGGTTGTAGAAAGAGAGCTGGAGAGGAAAGAGGGCCCCCCTAGGGTGGGAAGTTCTGTGTCACAGAAAACTTGCGTAGAAAAGAGGGTACCAAGTACCTCTGGTAACACCTTGCTGACATCCTTTCCAGTGCTGGATGCAAAACTCAGTATCTAAGTTGAACTATTTTTAATTTTCTGAAAGACTCTAATATAGCTTAGAAATTGAGTGTCCCACAAATATCAAACAAAAGTAAAATAAATATTTTCACCATTTCAAATCATCCTAATTGAATGTGAAGGCTGTGTATAGAACTGTAATTCTGTCCAGAGGCTGCTTGTCAAGACATGTTTTTATTGTAATTACCTGATTTGTTCAGCTTTAATCGTATTTACCTTTGAAGGTCAGCTGTCCTGCTCTGAAATGGTTAGTGAAGGCTGTGAGAGTACGTAACACCCATAGGGAGAAAAGCAAAGAGCACATAAACTCTTTTGATTTGGACTTCACAGAGAAGTAGTAGTATTTTCCTTCACTTCCTAGCTAGTACATATTTCTTCATCAATACTATTTATTATTTGTTCCATAATAACTCTTAGAAGTGCTGCTTGTGACTAAACTCCTGTGCATACTGTATACACCCATAATCAGCATTAACCCATACATTGGAGACCTTGTAACCTAAAAAGGCAAAACAAAGCACGAGAAAAACAGTTTCATGCCAATGATGTATCAGCAAAGGCACAGAATTTTGTGCTTTAGCCTCCCAACTTAGTTTGGGAGGCTAAAGCACAATAGCACAATCACAGAGTTGTCAATTCGCTCTTCATCACAGCAATGTGTAGGTGAACAAGTCATGTTCTGTCCTCCTGTCCTGGTGAGACATGTACATTAAAATGCTTAGTCTCCTTGACCCCAAATCTTTTCTATAGACGGGAAGAAGACCAGTAAACATTAAAAGGGCACTATAGGAGCAATCCAAATATACAGCATGGGTTTCCAAAGTTGCATTAAGATTCTCTCATTTGTTTACAGTTTGATAATGTCATGAAGTTACCTGTCTTTAAAAGCACATTCTTTCTTTTTTTTTTTTTTTCTTTTCATGAAGGAAATAAACCTGGTTTCCTGGGAAAATGAGAGGTATTAGTATTACCCCTCCACATCAAAACTAGTTTCGGGTTTAGAGCTAAACTTTGATTCTCAAACCATTAGCATTGGTGGTGCCTTGCAAGGCAGACCTTTATGATTCAACTTCCTCACATTATGAAGGAGAAAGAGCAGCTTCAATCTTTCTTTTTAAACAAAAAAAGTCCAGCTCATATTCTTTGTTCAGCGGTCCTCAGTTCAGTTTATTAGTTTAGTTCTCAGTTTCATTTCTGAGCTTTGGGCATGCAATGGAGGACCACAACTGCAAGAAGGGCTCAGCGGCACCCAATTCATGGATTTTTCCATGCAACAGCCATTTTGTGTGCAGTCTGCTGATTAACTGCGCTACAGTGTAAATCCACCAGAGGAAAATCCCCAAATAACAAAATAACCTACAAATAAAAAAGGTTGTAGACTTTTAAATGCACTTAATTATTTTTAAAGTCCTTGCGTTCCTTACAATTTGAAAGGAACGTTAATATATTCATAAGCACTAACCTTAAATCAGTGCTGCGTGCTCAAGCATAAATTCTATTATCAGTGGATCTACAGCAAATCTCAGAAGAGGGGAAGTTGCTGAGTACTAACACTGTTGACAGCTTCTTGTGAGTATAAGCACTTTCCCAGTGCTCCCCTGAAGAGAAAGGCTTTTGTAACTCTTTTCTCATCTTCATCTTCTGGATTACCCTTTTTCCATATCCTAACCATATTGAATAGCTGCTTTTAAGTTAAAACTAAAAATGTTAGGTTTCTATATTAATTTATCTGTAAGGTTTGAGTACAGTTATTTTCCCAAGTAAATAATCTATACTGTTTTGGTTTTGTAGTGGGCTTTCTTTTCCACCAAAGTATGTTGGATTAGAATAAAATTTCTAGCTGGCCATTCAGCTCATGTAGCTGACCACTGTGCTACTCAGTAGGACAGTGACAAACAAGGAAATGGGAAAACTCACCCATTTGTTTTTCCAAAGTGGGTGACATGGGAGTAATGACTCTTCTACCCATCTTAGAAACTGGCTGAATTAAATTTTACGGTGTTTACCTATAGCTGCACTACTCAGGTGAGTGGTCATTTCTGGAAACTTAAAAAATACTACTGTAGTATCTCCATTTTTGGGCTTTCATCAGCCTAATGGACACTCCATTCAAAGACATACTTTCCCAGTTTCTTATCTAATGAGATTCTTACCTGACTAGAATACGGATTTTGTACGTTGTCAATTTACATTAGCAAAGCTGGGCAGAGGAAATGACACCACACCTGCTTATGCAAAGCATATTATGTATCCATAGGCACACCTTAACAGCATCAAAGCATAATCTAAAGAAATGAGAGGAACTGTGGAATGGGGAGAATTAGATCCATTGCAGGGCTTATCCTGATTCCCCCTGGTCCTGACAGCAACTCCCTGAAGCACCTTGAGGTCTATCAGCAGAGTGATTCCTGCAGCACTGCACCTTCCCACCTACTGCTGGCTCAAAATACAACTAAAACAGCCTAAAGGAGGCAGTAACAAGGTAAACCATGTAAATAAGGTTACACTGATTCATCTTGGCTGTGGTCTTTCCTGCACATGCAAAATATACCCTGCTGAACCACTGGACTCTTTCACCTTCCGTTAAATGTTGCACATGTCAAAGGACTATTTACATAACAGGCTATTCTGTTAACTGGAATATCAAAGAGATGCACATGGAACTCCTTTGCTTAGTGGCATTTTCTTAATTAGCCCAAGGTATACAGGTAGATGGTACCAGTAGGTGATTCCATAATACAGAGCTCATGTCTAGGAATAAGGGCTTTTCCTTTCCCCGTTGTAAGATAGTAATGATAGAACTACACATAAAAAACTGTATCCAGTAATAGTGCAAATACTGACAGCACTGGCAACATTCCACTTCCTGACAGACATAATTTCATCCCCAAATCTGACCCAATTCTACAATTATAGATGTGAATAAAAGGAGGTTTTTTTCACGTCAACTACTCCACTATTCATCCATGTTCATCACTGTTTTCTTAGAAGGGATACTGTGCAATGATATGCTCACATATGGGATTATGGGGTCAAGTTAGGCAATCTCTTAAAATAAAGATCTATTGCAACAACTCCACACTTTGTTACTGTCCTTTCAAATTTTAACTCTACCTTCTGTTTCCAAACTTAGAACTCTTACTGTACTGTTAACAATTTCAGATCCTACCATGTCTCCTCCCTCATTTAGAAAGCTTTTGTTCACTGCTTCATCACTACCTGCACGCAGAGACAGACAATCATAATCAGTAGGCTACAGTAATAATAGCATACTAGATACTATCACCAAATCAGCTACATGCTACATAAACATCTGAAGTTTTCCATGCTTCAGTACTATTAGGAGTTTATGTAATATTACGAGATATTAACTCTTTGTTTCAATGGATCTAGTTACATCAAGGAAAAACTAGCCTTGCACGGAGAGCTTGACACATGACATATAAAAAATGGAACCAGGAAGGTAAAAAAACAGAAGATGAAAATGGCATCATTAAAAAAAAAAAAAAAGAGAGAATGAAGGCAGCATTTCACCAAACCCACATTTTTGTAGATCCAGGATTTCTGCTGGAAACTTCCCTAACTTTCGTTTTAAGACATTTATTTTACATAGCATTTGTGGGGCACAGGGGATGGAAAGAGGTCTTTTAAAAGTCACGGGTAACAGTGGCTAATGGCGCAGTCATTTCCCTTCTCAATTTATGTTTTTAAGAGGCTCTTACCAATCATGGTTGTTTTTTTTTTCTTCAAAGGTGTGAGATAATGTTTGCATAAAATAAGAATGGAACCAAATCAGAATACAAATTCATAGGAAGGCACAAGAAAAGAGATTTTTGAGATCTTATGTCATGTATTTATTGAGTGCAAAGTCAGGCCACTAGAAATCTGAGCCTCATTTCTTTCACATCCTAAGCCCTTGCAATCCACATGCATTACCCATTTTGAGATCAATTACTTGTGTTTGATTAAAGTACATCTTCAAGAAAGACATAAGGTCTTGGTTTGAAGATCCACAAAATGGTGCTTTGTTGAGGCAATTCATCCCTTCCCACAACTACTGTTTAGGATGTGCATCTGATTTTCTATCTGAATGGGTCTAGTTTCAGCCTTTGGCCATGGTCATGCTTTTTTCCCCTTAATTAAGTAGTCCTTTAATACCAAATATTTCTTCACTGCTGCTGACCAAATCACATGCTGACCAAGTAGAGAGACTGTTCTCCCTAAATGTCTCATTTGCTCTCAGATAATTTTTGTGATTCTTTGTGCACTTTTCCCAATATTCCAGCAGTCTTTTTACCTTTTTTTTTTTTTTTTTTTTTTTTTTTTTTTTTACCAAGGAATCATGTTCAGGAGAACTCAAGGTGTTTCTACACCCATTTGCCAAGGCCACATGTAAACATGAGATCACTTTCCTATTCACATTCACTGCTCTCTTCACTTAAAAAAGGATGGCAGGAGTTCCCTTCAGCCTTTCAGTTGTTCTGGAAGTTTTCTGAGAGCTATTTGTCTCATGTACTCTATTTCAGTCGCGTCGTTTCAGGCTATGGGGTTCCCCTACTCTCATCCTTGTTTTGTCATGAGCTCTATTTTTCTTTCTAAATACCACTAATTAGCTGTATTCAAGAGTTCACTTGAATAAGCTTAGCTATAACTGATCCAGATCACTTTACTGTGTCTGCCTCCACATGTCTCAGTCACCTAGAACCCTCCACAGCCTGCAATTCCTTATTTCCTAATCACTGATTCCCAGCACTGAAAATGCTGAACAGTACTGGCCCAGCACTGATTCTTATGGCGAACTCCCACCACTAGGACAACTACTCAACACCTCAGTGTTGACCATTGACCACTGATGACTGCAATTTGAGAGCTGTCATGTATCAAATTTTTAATCTGTTCAATATGTTTATTGATATTGCATATCATTGACTCTATAATCAGAAAATTATGCACTACTGATTCAAAGGTCTTGCAAAATTCTATTACATTTGTAGAATATCCTGTCAATTAAACCTCAAAATTGAACATAAAAATCATTCTTTCTCCCCCACATTTAAAAGATGCATATTTTCTAGGTTTTTGCTATTCCATTAGCAATGAAGAATGTTGCTAATATACCTCATCATCTTCAACAAACAGAAGGATATCACTCCCCTTATGTCCAAATGCAGGGACTGAAGCATTTACTGAACAATTCTGTCCTCTTTGCATCCTGAATAATACTGCCATCTCCCATCTAATGTGTTTTGTTGTCAACTTGATGGGAGAAACCTCAACTTCACCAGACATGCTTTTCTTTCCAGTGTTTTTAGCCATCAAGCTTCTATTTTTGTGACCTCCGTTTTAGATCATCCAATATCTATTTGTCCTTTTTCCTACGTTTGCCTTATTTGTAATGACAAACTTAGATTACTATGGTTTTTATTCCTTCTCTTGTATCAAACCATGATTTATGGCCATAGATTTTTTCAAAGAATTCCAAATTTTCATTTATATGTTTCTTTCTAGATTTTGTGTGGGATTTTACCAGCTTTATTCTCCTTTAAATCACGGTGTATTTTTGCGCATATATACATCATTATCATCGATCATTGTCAATGTGAGAGTTAGTGGCATGATAAACCAAATCTCTTTCTCTTGTCTCTTATTAATCTTATTACTTGATTGACTGAATATTGGAAAAATTGGTATGACAAGAGACCCTAAAATATAGAGAATGTAGTTAAAATGACAGTCCCACAGAAGACAGTCATTGAGGATATATGAAAGGAAAAAGAGAAAATGTGTATGAACTTGGCAAGGTACATAGAGGAATTAACATAACTGAGGACCATTGTGGCTCTTGCTTGCTGCTCTGAAGATGGAACTTTGAAAGTCTAGAGTTTTCTCCCAGATCCCGCTCTTACCTTTGTAAAAGGCTATTCTCCACACAATTTCCTTCAGAAAAGTGATTTTTTTTCCTTGTTTGCTTTCAAGCTGAGCCTCTAGTTCATAATAAGCCTTGATTTATAATGAAATTCCCTGATAGTTCTTTTTCTGAAAATCTTTTTCATATGAACTATCTTGAACAAGACTTACACATAAATGAGCTCTTCAGTTATTGAAGCTTTCATTCCTGCTGGAACTCTTTGTGTTGTTCTGCCCCTCTCAGAGATACAGTCCCCTGCCCCAAGCTTGTAATTCCTCTGTGAATGGGGCAATCAGTACTTTCCCCTAAATTATTAATAAACCTGTTTTGATTTCACTTTCTAGGATCTCTTTATAGTCATCTGTGGTATACTAAAGAGAGCTCACCTGCTACCTTATTCCTTTCTGGAGTACAAATCACTTTTATAGTATTTTTTCACAGTGACATGTCATGTAAGCATGTCATGAGTCAGCTAAACACAGTGGACATCCCATCTTCTAGTCAAAACTTTCTTTTCTCCTAATCAAATGCTTTAAAATCAACTAAGAAAACATACAGTTGGCACTACCCTCACATCTCTCCATCTCCTGTGTACCTTCTAGATCTGACCAGGATGTGTTTGCCAGATGTTTGTAATTCTGTTTATCTTTGGCATACACCAGTCTTTCTTTGGTATGTGACAACTGAAGGAACTCTTGTCATCCCTCCTAGATGGTACCTGTGGTACCAAAATGTGGAATGATCCTACCTAATAATCTCAATTCATCATATATAATATAAACATGCTTTGGACTGAGACTACCCTATATCCAATGTAATCAAATCATGTTCACTGATCATTAGACAATCACTTGTAGTTCTAGTCAGAAAGGAATTTAGTTTTTTTTTGTTACAATGAAGCCTAGTAAGTCTATATATTTGAATTACAGTTCAAACAAAAGCATTTGGAAATATTTGTAATTAACATCCTTTGACTACAATGGGACCAAGATTTTTTCTCTGACAAAAATTTTGTTTCCATTTTGAAATGCTGAAGAATGGATAATCCATCAGTACTGTCTACACAGTTCAAGAACTATTGTCAGGATATATAAAAAATGTCTGAAATATGAAGGCCTGACACAATGCACATTCATGTCAATAACAGCACATTTTTCTACAGAAGTCATGGACTTTGGATCAGATTTCATCACAAAGGAAATGATAAAATGCTTGAGAACTCAACTCCTGTTCTGTTAAATTAAATGAAATTGCTATAGATCAAAGGAAAGACCAAAATAGTTAGTATGGAGAAACAATAGGATCGTGCATTCTTAAAGAAAATGGAAAATAGTAATCATATGCAGAAGAAAAATGCAATAAAAAAACCAATTTGACGTAATATTCTGTTGGCAAAAAAGATATCTCATTTTCAATTTAATATTAAAAAATTGCTCACATTAATTCTCTTCAGTTTTCCAATATACATGTATGAGCTGCAGATTGAGCTGTGCAATTCATCATAAGTGTTATTTGCCAATATAATGTCCAGACTACTGACTCTGACAAGAGGGAACAACTTACTTGATACTTTACATCCTTCATATTCTCAGTTCCTTACTCCCTATATATGTTACAGTGTAGTAGTGTTTAGTTCATATATTTTTTTTTTAAATTAAAAGGTATGTAGAACTGTTGATATTGCCTGCCAGTATCTTTTATAAGCAGTAGTGGAAAGAGTGGAATAGCATAGACTTGGAGTAATGCAAATACATGTTACACTATGGATGAATGTCAGTCCATGAAATATGCATGCTATTTGTTTTTAATCAGTTAATTTCACTTCTTTATTCAAATAGTCTTAGTATTTTGCAGATAGATATGAAAAACTGAAATATCACTTTAAAACAGAATGTATAACATGTCAGGAATGATTCAAGCAGACCCCATCCTCTGCCTAAATGGAAGGACATGGGCAAAATGATCTCTTTGTCAACTACAGCTATCCAGAATGTCTTTTATCTTCAGTTTTACATGCAGAATCCAGATTCGCATAATTCTAGCTCAATTCTTGACTCTACTGTCTATACATGTTGATTTTGGAGAAAATTTGAATAGAACATGAATATTAAGAGCCCACTCTGTAGACTGCCGAGATCCAGTTTCACTGAGACTTCCTGCATGTTGCCATAATAAAAACATATATTAGCTTTCATAATAGTAATGGCAGACTCAACATACACCACATTGGTATGAAAAAAAGACTCGTTTTCTTTTGGAGTTACACTGTGTATTTGCTTTTCCACACCCTGGTTGCCTCATATGTGCCTTGCCTGCGTGTTCTTTAGGTTAATGTGCTCACAAACATTGATGGAAATTTGGCTTTGATACTGTAGATGATCAAAACCAATTTTTTAAAAAAACAGTATTTTCATTAAAGTGGGAAATTTTGGTGTAGAATAATGTACAGGGGGATTTCAAGCTGTCCAGAATGAAAAACAAGTGTACAGTTGGGTTTGTTTTGTTTTCCACTCTAGTGTAGCCACTGGTTGAGAGAACCATGGTTTGAACTTGGGCCTCCTATATCACAGGCAATATTGTAGCAACCCAAATACCGGCCTGTTGTTAACTGGGTTACAGAAATCTGTTCAGTCAGGAAAGAAGACATGTTCCAGACATAGGCAAAAAAGGCAGTTTCATAGGGTAGCAGGCTGCTACAGACACGGCAAAATGACAGAAGTGCCACTGCCTATTTTCATCTGTGATGGTGTGGAAAGCCAGGTTGGCTGCAGCTGCCCACTGAGAAGCAGCTAACTTTATGGAGGGGCACTCTAATCTGATTTACCCACCTCCTCGCTCACTCAGGTCCAGGTTTTCCTTCCTTACAGACACAGTGATTGTTCCTACCCCTCACTTCTGGATCAATAAAGCTAATTTTCTGCCTGCTCTACTGGGGAGGCTTGAGCTGGCTCTGCCACCAGCTTAGCTCTTACCACTTCAAAACCTTTATGAATAGACAGGCATACAACCCAGGCTACAGCCTGAATAGCAATTTGCCTCATTTATTCTTTTTTTAGAAATAAATACCAAAGAGACTTCTTTTCTGTCCCTGTTTGCAACATATGCTGGCTATGCACAAAGCTGTTCAGTGGAAATAGTATTAATCTCTTTTGTTTTTTTCTTTTTTTTAAGTACTTTCACACTTTACAATAATCAGAAGTTAATCAGAATAAGTGGGAAAGTCCTACATATCCTGAATAGCCCCAGAAAGCATTCAGTAAGCAGGAGCTATACTGGTATTCTTCACTGAAAGGTTGCCACTGCAAGGGAACATTTTCTTCTTCTAATTCTTCTTTTTTATTTTTTTAACCAGATTGTTTCTGAGGTCATCTTAGGCAGCCAACACTATGTGAGAGAAGAATGAGAAGCTCAGAATCATCATAATAATAACAAAATAGGCTAATTTTCACATTACGCAACTAAGTGGGAAAGGAAGGAAATTAAGATAGCGTTGGATGAAATTGATGTAGCTGCAGCCCACTGTAGTCAGAGCAATTTATCTGCCCTCATCTTGTGTATGATCTAAAAGGGAGAGGGTGTTGGGTTTTTTTTGTTAATGGATTCAGCTGTAACTAATTGTGAAGGAGCCAAGTAGTATCAGCAATGATGGTCTAGGAAAGAAGTAGATGTTGGTTGCTTGTTTCTTTCTGAGAAGAAATAACCAAACAGAATTTAAGACAGACTCCGTAAACAGAGCACTCTTACCATGCATTTCCTAGAATGCCACAACCCAAAGGGACAGTTCTCCATGAGACTACTGAGAAGGGAGGTATATGGAAAGATTAATATTCAGCGTACATGACTACCTCCAGCATTCCCCAAGTTAGTGGGAAAAGACAGCTTCTTTCAGAGGTCAATTCAGAACAGTGGGTTTATCTGCCTTCTGTGATTCACATCCTTAGGCATCCTGTGTCTCTCCACTTCTGGCTTTTCCCCCAGTAGGTGATAGACAACTGCCACAGAAATAAATCCTGATGAACCTGGCATAAATCCTCCAGTTTATGAATAAAACCACTCATAACTTTTAAAAAGGACAAATAATAAGTCAGGTAGGAACTAAAAGCAACAGCCAAGAAGGCCCAAATTAAGGAACAAAAGCATTTCCTGGTCAAACTTGCAAGCTTGTAAAGGGCTGGAATAACCTGCTTGTATAATAGAAATCCCTGGCTGGCAACTGGACTCCAGTATATCATTTTTTTATACTGAAGTCTTGTTGCGATCAACAAACCAGGCAATTATCTCCGCTCTTGCCTGCAGTGCATGAATACACTTACCCAGCCCTCTTACAACCTACTGACATAGATAGAGAGGGTAAGTGAGACGAGGAAGGGGAGGAGTTGATTAATTTTTCGCAATAGCTGTAGGACATGATTCCTTTTACCCCTCAACTGAAACAATTTCAACCTCCATGGAGTGACTTACTGCATCAATCCATCCTTAAGGACTACAGTAATCCTGCTGTTCTTTAGTAACATAGAATTGTCACTTTTCGTCCACTGTCTTGTAATACAGGACTACCTAAAACCATTAATCCTTTAAGGCTGTGAAATTCCTCATGCTGCAGCATTAGCTGTCTAGCTCTCAGTTAAATAGTTAAATGTCTCTTTTCCTCCCTCAACACACAGGTCATCTTGAAACTTTTCTTAATTGTCCCTTACCCTTCTTGTTGCAAAGCAGTTAGGTGACTTTCAGAATGAGTAATCCCACCAACAGAAACAGAACAGTTCAACTGCTGTTTACAACACAGCCTTTCTGGCTTGGCCAAATCCCCATATGCTAGAGCTATCACATAGTTTAGAGCCACAACTTGCTTTCTAAAGTGTAAAAGGAGAGAGAGAACAGGAGAGAGAGGAATGACAGACTAATTTCTTATCAAAGAAGACAGACTATAACGGATAATGCTTCTTGGACCTTTGCAAACTCACTGCTATGTAGGAGTCTGAATGTAAACTGATACAAACTATAGCATGAAGTTGTGCTGCTTGGCCTGCTTGTTCAGGGCTCACAGTTTGTTCTTTAAGGGCAGAAGTTTGATTGTTTCCCTTGAAGATTATTCATTTTACTTCTAAATGTGAAAATTACTAATAACGTCACAAAATAATCCTATCTGGGTTTTGCAAATATTAAACTGCTTGTGTTCAGAGTGCTTGTGACTTCTTCAAACTATTCTGCACATATGAGCACTTCTTAGGAGGATGCATTGTATTGATTATCAGCACTGCTGACAGTTTAAATGGCACCCTGCAATAGCACTCATCAGTATGGGCATCATATCTATTGGCTCATTTTAATCTGTAACAATTCATCTAAACAAATAAATCATGCATCAGTTGTGTATAAGCACATTGAAACTAAATGTGGAGATAACCATAAGTGATTCAACTGGAATATGTTACGGGTAACTCTAGTTTTTATAATCATGTACTTTTCAGCAGTTAAATCAACTTTTCTGTAAATTAAACTATACTGACAACAGTGCAGTGTCAACAGGTTGTTCTGCTGTGTTGCTGAGATAACCAGCATGAATTTTGTTGCACCAAATTCAGTATCCATGTATGAAAAATACAATAAATGGCCAAACAATTTGAAAGTGATTTGTTCTATGAGTTGCAACTCTGCATGTGAAGTGTTGACTACTGGAATATTGCTTTTTCTTTTATATATTACCTGTTGAAAATAATCTCATGTTTTAAAAATCATTCTTAGTCTGCCATTAGCTGAAGATTAATTAATTGCAAATGAATTAAATTAGAATGGATTTTGTTGAACTTTGGCTCATATTTCATGTTTCTGTACAATAACAGGTTGATCCTGAGTTTAGTTATGGTTTATAGTACAGATTTTTATTATTAGAAATGCAGGCTAATGGCAGGTTTCACCTTTTTTTTTTTTTTGCAAATTACCTGAACCTTAAAATCTTTCATTTGAGTAAACATTCCTGCAAATAAATCATTTACTAGCATGATCAGATAAAGTGTACATGAAATATGTATGAACAGAGTTGAAATGAGTTTATTTAAGAACTGAAATGAGTATTTGCAAACAGCTTTCTGAAGCATTCATCCAGCACTACTGAAAATGGCATCATTATTGAATAAAAAGAAATGACACCTGGTTAAGTACAGGCCTGACAGCACACTGGAAGCAAACTATAGAAGATATTACTGGGATGGCAAAACTTTTTATGGAATAAAACCCCACCAAACAATTAATTCATTGCATATCCCATGCTGAGAATGTTCCTACTTGTCTGGGCAGACACGAACTTGTGTTTTTAAAGGGGGAGTTAAAATGGGAAGGAAAAACACATGGTAGAGTCATCATAAATGCCAGTAATTCAAAATGGGGAGATGGAAGATTGTTTGATAGAATTGTGAATTACCAGGGTGTGTTCCAAAGCAGATTTATTCAGTCATTGGTTCATTATACTCTACAGAAGCACTGATTTCACATTCAACTTGTATGCTCTTGTTTTTTGGGGGGGGGGGGGGAGGAGGAGGGGAGGAAGGGAAGAAAGAGAAGGAGGAAGGGGAGAAAAAAGAAAAGTCTGCTTTATATATTTATATCATTTATATGTTTCCACCCTGGACTTGTCATATTCATCCAAAAAAAGAAACAACAACAAACCCAAACAAAAATACAAACCACAACCAACAACAACAATAAAAAAATAAAAACACCAAAAAACAAACCTCCCACAAAAGCAATGCGCTGGTGATTTTTTGATTTTTTGAGGCTTCAAAGCATTTTACAGACATTAAGTAGTTAAATTTCACAACACTTCTCTGAGGCAGAAAATTAAGTATTAAAATTCCCATTTGTTGGATAAGGAAACTTGGGGACAAAGGTTAAGTGATTTACTGAGGCCACAGGAAACAGTATAACCAGTGGAATAAGGAGTTCTTCCAACCCATTCCTGTGGCTGGTAACATGCTGAGGCACAGGACAAAGCTGCAAAATTTCACAGTCTTCATCCGTAGCCTAGCTTGTTACTTCTTCCCACCCAGATAAAAAACATTTTCAGTGAAGCATTATTCTATATAAAGTAGTGAGATTTCTATTCTGTCATCCCTTTGTTTCAAACAAACTGATTTTTTATTCAATTTTTTAAAAAGCTATACTATCTTACAGACAAGCTAATCTTCCTTTCAGGAATATAAAGTGTCAGTAGAAAATGTGTCTAACATTGAAGTGTCCAGGAGCCACACTAACACAGACCAAAAATGATGACTCCACACCTCCCTTGGAGCTTTCGGACCAAGTAGACCATGTCATAAATCAAACCAAATGGCTTTTTTCGAATATAAAATGTCAATTCCATTGAAAATAGCTTCTGAAACAAAATGAGAAATTTTTCCAAATATTTTTGACTGGAAATTTTGAAATCAAATTAATTTTCTGTTTTCTGATTGAAATGTTTTCTTAAGGATTTAAAAGACCAACATTAATATATTAAATCAGATTCCCTCCTTCCCCCCCTATTTCTTCCTCTTATCTTTGCCAGGATAGCAATAAAATGATTAAGCCCTGGATTTATTTCTGTTACACTGTTACACTATTGTCACTTGTCTCCCTCCTCTCTTCCTTTCATGTGTTACTCCCTTTAATTTTCAAGCCTTCCTTGACTTTTAAGGGCAGAAAGGAAAAGTGAAATAGTGTGGATATGCTACCGTATATCCTCAAAAAGTGAGAAAATGGTGAAACAATTACAAAGGTAGAGAGAAGACAAAAAGCTGACATTTCATACATTTGTTTTGAGTTAAAGTGACTCAGAACAAAAATTTTAATTCCAAGAGCATTTGAAATTAATCTTTTTTTTCCTTTTTTTTTTTTTTTTTATGGTATTGGATATTCCTCTTGAAACTTTTTTGAATGGGAGAAGGTGAAGGATATTTTGGACTGGCTTTTTCCATAGAGAAACTTGTGATTTTAGGTGAATGGGAGAAACTTCACAACACCTTTCAGGGTACTTTTGTTATGTTTCCTAATGATCACTTTCATTTTTCTGTATTTGGGTAGTTTAGATTGTTTATGTAGGGCACATCAAGCAAAAGCAGTTGTCAAGAAGTTAATTGTCCTATAGTCTTCATATAAACGTGCTCTAACAGGCCAACCTTACTTGAAAAATTTCCCTTTCTGCAAGCATCTTTAAAACACAGTTTGTATAAGCAGAGTGCTTTGTTAGAGGGTTACTATAAGCAGCTCTTTTCTGAGCAGGAGCTGGAAACAGACTGTAACCTCTTAATTGAATGCAACCTACATCAAGACACTTGAACCATTCTGTGAGGCAGTGCCATGTGATAAAGCACAGCAAATGCAGGACTATATTGAGAGGAGCTTGTAGCAGACAACCTGGCAATCCCCAGAACTGCAGCTGGGCTTGCACACATTTCAGTAGTGGCCAGGATTGCCCTCACACAGGCAGGGACTAGTTGGGGCTGACTTCTCTGAGAATATCTCATAGGGTACACAGCTTCTCCCATACCTTCTAAGAGATACTAAATGCCACCCACGACATTTCTTCAGTTTGAACTGGACATATGTATATAATTCAACAGCAAATTAAAAGTATTTACCAGGAAAAATGTTTTCATGGAAAATTGCCTTTTATTTCAGTTCATTTGAAAAGTGTATTCCTTGAATACGTTATCACAGCAAGAAGATAAATGGGACATAATGCTTTTGGTACTTGATGGAACTTTCCTGACGGGTGACAACAGTGTATTTTAAGTAGTAAAAAATTCTTTAAAAAAGGCAAAATTATTTATTTAGATTATACTACCAGCAGAATCACCTGAAGCTCACATGAAGCACTTGCTAATGCATGTGTTGATTTAATCCAAAGATTTAGGTTAATTTTAAAAGGTAATTGGAACAATTCGTAACATGTGCCAGAAAAATGTACCAGGCTTCCATCTGTACTTTGTTTCAATCTGATACTATTAAATGGACATTTGTGTGACCACCCTGACCTATCCAGAACTCCCACTGGCTTTCAAGATTGACAGTAATGCCAGGGAGAAGCTTATGAATCAGGGCAAATCTGCTAAGGCACATAACTCCCTTTTTCGACAGTGCCTCAAGCATTTAGGCACAGATCTTGGAAGGAATCTTAGCAGTAATATATCTCCTAAAGACCATAGCCTTAATGTCTTAGTTGCCCAATCTTTGACAGAACCTACCCTGCCAGGGGTGTTAGGAGTCTAAATGATAAACAGGCTTAAAGTGCTTTGAGATCTAGAGACAGCATACGCCATAGAAGTATAAACTGCGAGTATGCATTTCCTTAACAGATCTCAAAAGCATGCTAAAATTCTGACTCAGGACTACTGAGAAGAGCTTTTAACTTTTAGAAAATGGATGGTGATCACAACAGTAAGGCTGCGTTTTGGCTTGTTGGGTTTGGTTTGTTTTGATTTGCTTTCTTATAATGTTACAGATGATGGCCTTCCATTGAACTGCTTTGTGTCCTTACGGGTAAAAATGCCAGCCTAGTTCAGTAGAAGGGAATTATTACTCCCAGGTTACCGTGGAGTTAGTGTGGTCAGTCAAGAGCAGTGACTGTGCTGCCCAAGCTTTAAAGCAGTCTCTGGGCTGTCCTGTAATTGAAGGTCTCTAAGAAAAGCCTTATGTGTTTTTGACCTGTCCTGAATGCATCTCAAGGGCAGAGTTACTATGCTTTAACTAAACATTTCACTTACGAATGCCTCTCCTGTTATCTAAGTTGTTGGTATTGTGTTGAGGGGAGAACCCAGGGGGATGAAGTGAGAAGTGAACAAGACAAGAATGTGGAAATAATGGTGAGAAATAAAAAGTATATTAAAACAGAACACAGAAATTGAACGGCAAGAAATGAAGAGGCATAAAACATGCCTTGGAAGGGGCAAGTCGCACAAGGTATGAAGAGGGAGGTTATTTTGGAAAATGCGTTGAACCCACCTCCATTTCTATTTACAAGCTGATTCAGCAGTGCCTGTCATAAAGATCATGTCTCAACAGCAAAGGAATTGTTGTGAGAAGCAAATCATAAAACCAACAGGTGCAGAGAACAAGCTGCTGCTGCTGCTATGCTTGGAAAAAAAAAAAGTAAATTACAGGTCTCACATTTAACGTCAACTACAAAAAGTTGTGGT
This sequence comes from Myiopsitta monachus, assembly GCA_017639245.1. Taxonomy (NCBI): domain Eukaryota; kingdom Metazoa; phylum Chordata; class Aves; order Psittaciformes; family Psittacidae; genus Myiopsitta; species Myiopsitta monachus. The sequence continues at coordinate 40,026,450 of CM029918.1, read as the reverse complement.
GGAAGAAACCGCTGTAAGAATAGAAGTGAGTGAGCAAGCACCTATCCCTACAGTGGTTTGTTGGTGGGTCGTTTTTTCTCAGCACGTTTCTATACAGGACCTCTGTCTGTATGTGTATGCATGCATGCATGTATGTCTGCATTTGCCTTTTGCTGGGTTGTTTGTTTTTTTTTTTTTTTTTAATCTACCTCTCTCCACCCTATTTCTCACTGGTTTCTCTAATGAAAGGTCTACTACTGAAAGATAGAATCTACCTTCTTTCTCTCATTATTTTAAATTATATTTTGTGACCTGCATAGGGACTTCCTGGACACAACTGTCCTATTAATTATTGTTATTGTTAATATTATTATTTACATTAATAAAACTGTGAATGCTGTGACTAGAAATACAGACTGTCTCAGCCCACACATTCAGGGCAGCAAAGCGTGCCTGCTTGTGTGGGAGCGCAGCTAGCCTCACTGCTAGCATGTCTTTAGCCTTTTCTGCCGCAAACCAGTACAGATTTTACGTGAGCTATGCTTCTCCAGCAGAAGTAACAGTAGTCATCAAGTGCCAAAATAATCCTGTCCCCCAACTCTCTGCCCTTTTGCTGTGCCCCACAGTGAGCACCCATGTACCCGCACACCCCTCAGGCAGCAAGCATAAGACTCTCGGCTGAGCCCACCAGCCAACTCCAGAAGTAATGCAGTGAGAGGAAACCTCACAAGAGCTGCAGTTAGCCAATTGCCATATGCCCTGACAATGCTACTGACAGCAGCAGCGAGCCCAGGGAGTGCTTTTATCATTAGCCCCTCACCCAGCAGTGGAGGAAACTCATTTAGCCCCATGCTGGACTTTCATTAGGAGCGACTTGCATCAGATGGTCGCAGCGTTCTGGCACTGGTGTTGCCTGGTCCGTTGCTGGAGACATGGCCATATCTCACCCCAGCAGGGATGCCCAGATTGGAGCGGCTCTTCATTGACAGATGCCAAGACAGCAGCAGTAGCAGCGACAAAGGCAGCCTGGCTTGGTGTTATCTTTTATGCTGCCAGGATGCAGCCCTAAACTTTTCAGAGGTGCCTTTTTACAAACTGCTTTTTCCTGTTAAATCTAAGACAGAAATGCAGAAAGCATACATAGATGGGGAGAAATAAACTAAAATAAAATATGCCTGAAATTATAACTTGAAGCTAAAGCAAGCAGCAAAGGAACCTTCACTGACAATCATTATTTCTAACCTTGGGACCGTAATAAAAAATCAATGAAGCAAGAGATGTCAATATTTTAGTAACAAAGATGTTATACCACTGCCCTTCCCTCCCAAAATCCTAGGAGCTTACGCTGAAAACACACAAAAGTGGAAGTGTGGGTGTCAGAACAGAAACACTTTTCTCTTTCCAGAAATATCCCACCATTTTGGGACCACAGTTTGTATTACTGGCAGGTGAGGATTTTCAAGGAGAGGTGAACAAAACCAGTATTTTTTGATACTGAGCTGTGAGTTCCTTAAAGTCCATAGTGACTCTGTCAAATATGACTTAAAAAAACCAACAAACCCCACAAAGAACCAACAAAGGCGGTGGAGCACCTTGACTCTTTTCACTGCCTTCCTGCTGGCTTCCCAAACATGGATATTCAGTATTTAAATCACTCATAATTTCTGCAGTAGACTACCTCACCATGCAGGTACTTTATAAAGGGATATGGGCTAACAAAGAAACCCCTAAATAAATCTCTTGATTTTATCACTGGTTTTTAATGAACTTCTGTATTTAACCAAAACCAAACACACCCAAAGCAGAAAATGAGCTTTTAAAAATCTATTATTTCCCTTCCTTACTTTTCCCATCAGCATAGTAAGGGGCTGTCCCACACTGTTTAATGGGTTTGCCTTTGAGGAAGGCAAAACATCAGTAGCTCCTTTTTACAGCTAGGGGGGAAAAACAGTAAGAGAGATAGGGGGTCCTGGCTTTCTGAGTGGAAACCACAGCCCTGACTTACACGCACAGGGTTGGATATAGCATGTGAAAAAGTCTGGTACTGCAAGGCATGGCATAAGTCAGGAGGCTGAGGGGGAGCTTGGGGAAGAGGGAGCAAGCCTCACATTAACTAATCCCAGTGCCTAACTCTTCAGGTGGCATGGCCCAGCAACCTCCCCTGACAATGCAGCTTTTCATTCCCCAGAGGGAATGATTCACCTTTCCATTAACCAGTTTTATGCCTGTATAGCCCAACTGCACCCTCCATGTGAGCCCTGTGGGTGCGAAAGTGCACCTTCTTTGCAAAGGCAGCTCTAAAGCCCATGCACGGACTGCAACCATGACCGCTGCCTGCAGTCATCACTAGTGCCTGCAGCCGAGTGGACTGGCAGGCACCGCTGACAAAAGGGGCAGGTATTTTTAATTCACTTTTTTATGTGGCTCTCTAAACCAAAAACCCATTAGGGCAGATAGCAGGGCAGGCTGGATCATGGCACTGGTGACTCAGTGCCAGCAGCCATGTGGCCTATGGCTGCTTGTCACAGGCCTCACAGGCCGTCACTTCTCTCTTCATAACAGGCAATGCTGAGGAAGCAATCAGTAGAATTTCTTTTTTTTTTTTTTTTTTTTTAATTTTTTTTTTTTTTTTTTTTTTTTTTTTCAAATACGCCCACTGCCGAATGCCGGCGGAAAGCAAGCATTTAACAGCCGTGCCACCAGGGCTTTTGTGTGACCGTACAGGCGGCCTCCTCTCCCTTCCTCCGCCGACGAGACAGAGGCCTCGAATGAACGACTAACGACGCCGCAGCCCCACAAAATGAAGGCGCAGGGCTCGGAACGCGGCGGGCCGGGCTTCCCGCTGGGCCCGCCGCCACCTCAGGCCCGGCTTGGCCCAGCCGCGCAGCGCCACCTCCGCCGCCGGCCCTGAACAGGTGAGCGGTGTTGAGGCGCCACCTACCGGGAGGCGGCGGCAGCGGCCTTCCGCCGATCTGGAGGCGGCTTTGTGTGTATGGTTGCGGGGGAGATGTAGATGCAAGAGCACATGTATGTGCCCATACGCACGTACATATACATATACTCATTTATTCATTTTAAAAATAAAGCACTTATTCCAGCAGAAAGTCCCCGAGTCCATCCTGCAGCTAGCGGGGGAGCCATGCCCCGGCCTCCGGAGAACGCGGTGCTGCCGGCCTGCGTTGCGCCTGATCGCCGGGCCAGGCTGGGGTGGACCAGGCACCGGCGTGAGAAATGGCAACGGTTGGGGAGGGGTGGGTTGCAAAAAAGCCGTCGCCGCAGCGTTAGGGGCTGGACAGCAGAGGGGGGTGGGGAGGACAACATGATTCCTGGTTTTAATTGCTTCCATTTGGCCACTGCCTGGGTTGGGAGCGACATGTATGTAAGAGAATGTGTCCTGACCACAGGAAGGAACAATGTAAAACATTTTAATTATACAGGGAGAGAAACAAAGTAAAAGCAGAACAATGAGGGCAAAATATAAGGAAGGCTAATTAATGGAACATTAACAGAAAAAGTTAATGCAACCAGGCTGAATCTGGTTTGCAGCATGAAAAGGAAAACAGTTCTATTGTCAACAGAAGTGAGTGCAACCCAGTGCCCCGCACTTCATACATGGCGCTGCTGCTGCGACCTTGAGCGGGTTACTTCTCCTGGAAAGATGCTTTTAAGACTCAACATCTTTGGAAACTGTGAACCAGCCTATCCAGGCTTGAAATCTGTAGAAATGCCAGGCACACAGTTGCTCATACAATCATTAACCCTCCATAAGCAAAGTATATCTTCAAATCTACTCTTTAAATAAAAGCACTTGCCACAGACTGTGTGAAATAAGACATGTTTTGAAAAGGACCATCCAGTTGCCGTGACACAGTTTGTCACACATACTGTAGCTGGTTATTCCTGCACTCCAAATGTGGGCATTTCACACAGCCTGAGGGTCAAGTTGGCCCAGCAACCTCAGTAGTCAGTGGGGAGGTGAAAAAGAGGATGCAATGATGCTAATGCCGAAATTTGCCTTCTGGTTTTCTGTGGAGAAGATCCACCCTCTGCTAGTGACCCACTGACTACAAAGGAAGCCCAGGAAGCCCACCTGGCTGGTTTGGCTGGTCGATGGTGGGCTGCAGAGCTGCCACTAACGACTAATTTCCTTTAAAGGACCTCCACTAAGGTCTGTCCATAGTAACAGTCAGGTCCCTCTCTCTGCAGCTCCAATTGGTAGGACATTGAAGTACAAGCCCCATTAACTAGGGGGACATTTTTCAGGTAAACTCTTTCCTACTCCAAGAATAATGCATCTTTGGGCTTTCCTCACAATCATGAGGCCTTACAATGTGTGTACATGAGCAGGAGAGATGGAGGTCGGGTTAAGGATCCTTTGCTTAATTTGGCCCAAGTGCTGTCTCAGCTTGTGTGACAGTTGGTGCTGTAATGAACTTATCCATTACATTCCATAAACTTTAGCCAGGTTTGCAGACCTGCTGATGACACTTAAGTAAATGCAAATAAATCGAAGCATTTTCAGGGGAAGCATTCGCATATTGTGAGATACATAATTTAAGCAGAAACTTACAATTCTTAGCAAACTGTGACTGGCTCAGTTAACTTTATATAAATCAAAGCAAAATAGAGAGTATGAGCATCAAAAGCATATCAGAATCTCACAGACAGGTATGCCAGCACCTGGCAGCACTGGCCAAAATTTGCAAAAAGGAATCAAAGAGCCTCACCCAGCATTTAGGACTTAATGTAAATTGTAGTCATCCTAGTGGGGGGGTTGCCATTGCCTTTGCTAGAAGACAAAGACGCCCTTTCTCTCGGGAGGCAGGAAACAAGAAGAGTCACCATTAGTATTTGGTGAATACAGAGTTTAGTAATATATGTTGTAGTCTCTTGAGCAACTAGTTGTTATGTGTGCTGTTTTTTAAAGGAGCTATCTAGTCTCATTCAGTAGATATACAAACAATAAGGCAAGTAATATGTTATTGTATAGCTGGTTTATAATCATGATGTATTTTATGTTATGTGTGTACATAGCAAATGCACTGCAGGTTTGAGAAAGTACTGCTAGTGAACGGTGAGATGGTAAATCACAATAAAGTGTATCTGTTGAAAGTTGTATCATACTTTTCCAAATTTCATGGTGATGGTTAGACCTTAATGTTTTCCCCTGAATAGTAGGACCTTTTCCTAATGGCACTTGAGGAATAAGTGTTAGAAGGGACTGAAATTTGAAGTTGCAAATGGTTTGGATGAATCTGAGCCATACCTGACTTCTGTCTGATATTAGATCTTGGCCAGGTTTAAACTAATCTTTCCCCAAATCTACAAAACTTTCCACTTAAAAGCTGACCATCACCAAATGTTATAAAATTTTAAATCCAGAAACATATGTAGTTCTGATTCATTCAACATTATGATCCTAAAGCACTGTGTCTGGATCCGTGTCTTTAAGCATTGGAGACCGATTTCATTGACTTTTCTGTGTCTCCCATCTTGTGGTTTATTGCACCATAAATATCTATGTTGTATAACATTCTATGTAAAACTCCATAAAACTTACTTAAAGGAAGCCATTGGTCAAGGAAACCAGAGCAGATACAGGTGGTCAGATTTTTTCTGTTTCTACTGGAAATCTCAGTCCACCAAAATTAATGCCTATCATAGAAGGTCTGCATTTGCTCTGCTGCTCCACATCTTCCAATCATATAAAAAGGGCATTTCAGAAATGGGACTAATTAAGACAGCCCTTGTCTTTTCAAGTGTGCAAAACTATTTGGAATTATGACCTTCTCAGGAATATTTCTTATGATTCAGTGTTACAGGCTATGCTAGTGAAAACAGCTTTCAGATGAGCAGAGCTTGGAAACTCATTCTTCAGAGTCTCTAGTCAAAGCCAACTGTACTTTCTGCTGTTCTAGTATCCACAAGTTCTCGCCTGAAGCCACACAGTGGAAGATTGCTTTGAGCATGTCATGGGTTCAGCAGTAGCAGTCATTTTTCTCCTTCTTGGTAGCTGGTGCAGCACTGTGTTTTTGATTTTGGGCCTGGGAGCAGCGCTGATAACATCAGTGTTTATAGTTACTGCTTGGCAATATTTTGGTTTGACCAAGGACTTTTCTTAGCCTCATGCTATGCCAGGGAGGAGGGGAGCCGGGAAGAGGCAGAGACAGGACACCTGACCCAAACTGACCAAAGAGGTTATTCCATACCACAGCACGTTATGCTCAGGATGTGAACACGGAGGGGAGAGACCCTGAAGGGTTTGGTGGTGATGGACTGGGGGTGCACGGCATGGTCAGGTTTTTGGTACTGGGGGGTGCACTGGCTGGGTCGGGCTTGGTGAGCAGTTGTATTCTCTTTCTTTGTATTTCTCTTGTATTATTATTGATGGTAGCAGTAGTGATTTGTGTTATACCTTAGTTACTAAACTGTTCTTATCTCAACCTGTGCAAGTTGAATTCTTTTGGTTCTCTTCCCCATCCCCCCAGGACTGGGGGAAGATAGAGGGGAGTGAGTGAGTGAGTGAGTAAAACTGCGTGGGTGGGGAGCTTAAACCACGACAGAGCATCACTCTGTTCTAGGAACACTTCAGAAGGTTGCAGAAGGCCTGATGGCAACAGGAGAAAAACCCCTGTTCTTCTCAGAGGAGCTGGGGCTACTGCATGTGAGCAGATGGCTGATATAAGACAAGTTCCTTTTGTGTGCCACTTCTACAGTCAGATGACAGTAGAGGCCAATTGCACATAGTTTTTTGATCTTTTTTCTTACCCATTAGAGGAAAATTATCTGCTAAATATAATTCTTCTTGGTATAGAAGATCAGACCAAGAAACAGACCATGACAGGATGGCTAGATGGCACAATACATAGAATCATAGAATCATAGAGTAGTTAGGGTTGGAAAGGACCTTAAGATCATCTAGTTCCAACCCCCCTGCCACAGCCAGGGACACCTCACACTAAACCATGCCACCCAAGGCTCTGTCCAGCCTGGCCTTGAACACCGCCAGCGATGGAGCATTCACAGCTTCTCTGGGCAACCCATTCCCATGCCTTACCACCCTTACAGTAAAGAACTTCTTCCTTATATCCAACCTAAACCTCCCCTGTTTAATTTTAATCCGTTATCCCTTGCCCTATCACTACAGTCCCTAATGAAGAGTCCATGTGCAGCATCCCTATAGACCCCTTCAGATACTGGAAGGTTGCTATGACGTCTCCATGCAGCCTTCTCTTCTCCAGCCTGAACAGCCCCAACTTTTGCATCCTATCTTCATATGGGAGGTGCTCCAGTTCCTTGATCATCAACGTGGCTTCCTTTGGACTTGTTCCAACAGTTCCATGTCCTTTTTATATTGAGGATACCAGAACTGCACACAGTAGTACAAGTGAGGTCTCATGAGAGCAGAGGAGAGGGGCAGGATCACCTCCCTCAGCCTGCTGGTCACGTTCCTTTTGATGCAGCCCAGGATGTGGTTGGCTTTCTGGGCTGCAGGCACACACTACTGGCTCATGTTCATTTTCTCATCAACCAACACTCCCAAGTCCTTCTGTGCAGGGCTGCTCTGAATCTCTTCTCTGCCCAACCTGGAGCTGTGCCCGGGATTGCTCCGACCCACGTGTAGGACCTTGCACTTGTCATGGTTAAACTTCATCAGGTTGGCATCAGCCCACCTCACAAGCATATCAAGGTCCCTCTGGATGGCATTCCTTCCCTCCAACGTATCAACTGAACCACACAGCTTGGTTTCATCGGCGAACTTGCTGAGGGCACACTCAATCCCACTGTCCATGTCACCGACAAAGATGTTGAACAAGACCGGTCCCAACACCAAATCCTGAGGGACACCACTCATTACCAGTCTCCAGCTGGACATTGAGCCATTGAGCACAACTCTTTGCATGCAGCCATCCAGCCAGTTCTGTATTCATTTAGTGGACCATCTCTCAAACTGATGTCTCTCCAATTTAGAGACAAGGATGTCATGTGGGACAGTGTCAAAGGCTTTGCACAAGTCCAGGTAGATGACATCAACTGCTCTACCCCTGTTCGTCAGTTCCGTAGCCCCATCATAGAAGGCCAACAAATTGGTCAGGCAGGGTCAGTGTGGCAAATTTAAAGATGATATTCACTGAAGTCCAAACGGGACCATATCTGAAATCCAAAGCACATTGCATCTGTGGTCTCTTCTAGTGCTGGGTTAAAGCTTTTGGGACAAGATAGTCTTTTGTATGCAAATATAAAAGTGCTAGCAAAAAATCAAAGGGGACCAAACTCTCTTCCTAGAGCTGGTCATGATTGTAAGCAGTAATTCAAAAAATTTCTGGAGCCCCTCTGGTACTAAAACTTTCCTTCTCGACCAGATCATATCCTCACTTTGTTCTCCACTGAGGATCATCATAACAGTTTTCAGGCACAAGTACACTTGGTAGGGTGGAGATCTTGACATCACTTTGCTCCAGGCAACCCAGCTAATGAGAGGCTCTTCCAGGCCCCATTTCAAGCAAACTGTTTTGGTACTTGTTTTGTATTTTCCTTAGCATGTGCTCTGTACTATAATGTTTTCACAACCTCAAGGTACAAAAATGCAGCCACGATGGCGGATCTGCAGTGGCTTCATGGAAGGTAATAACATGCCAGCACTAAGAAATGGGAAATATGCATGGAAGTACTCATCTCTGCACAATTCTATTGACCTGCAGTAGGACTGATGCATGAGCACAGAAGATGAGTGACAAGGGACCAGCAAGTATATAATTAATAACTGGCATATGTGTCACCTTCTCTTAGAAGACAGATGAGCAAAAGGGCTCATAAACTATAGCAAACTGAATATGCAAACACTAGTGGTTAAACTCGGCGCAAGTCAAGAAAAGGTAGAAAGACTATAGGTAAAGTTATGCATGGGAAAGTAGGTCTGTGGTCTTCAAAGTTTTCTCTCAAATGGGTCATTGACCCTTGACCATTTGAAAATTCGTTTCTCCAGCCTAGCTCTGCTTCTGAAGCTCATACTAGACACTGAAGAGAAATACTGAGGAGAAATAACATATTTGCAAATCCATTTTACCATCTCACACTCTTTAATGATGTGGAATAAATATAAGGGATGCAGTGAAGGCTAACATATTGTTAATACTTTCTATTAAAGTGCCACCTTCATTTTTATGAATGGAATGTAGCAATGAGGCATGAGTGTTGTCTTTCTGTGTGTGTATTCACATGGGGTATCTATAAATATTCCTTCAGGAAGCTCAAGAATGGGCTTTCAAAGATGCTGAAATAATTCAGTATGGTATTAGCTAGCCCCCAAACTCCAAGTGATCACCACAGATATAGATTCCAGCCTCTTTCATTTTTTTGATGCATTAGAGGCTATTTTGCCAGTAAGTATGCTTTCTTTACAGTTTCCTAATAGAATAATTTACTTTGCATATTTTACAGAAAAATCAGAATATAAAAGGACCTGCCTTGAATGGTTCTAATTTAACAGGTTCTGGGATTTATTTATAGAGATCTGGAAGGATTTTGAATGCAATGTGGTTTTGTCAGAGCAAATAAAGGTACCTCTTAAATGATATTTGGCAGCTAACATCACCCAAACTTGCTTGTCATTCATGATTCTGAGCAGCTGGATGGATGAACCCTAGGATTCTTCCCATTGCCTTCCTGTCTCCTCTTTATCCTTCATCTTTCCTATTCGCTCCAGAAAACCAGCCTTTGTCAGACAGGAAATGGAAGTATGGTTATGGAGCTATGTACTTTTCATGCTCTATGGCTAGAGCCAAGCTCACAGTCTTAGGACTGCATGATTTTACTGTGAGGTTGAACATCTTTAGCTTGCCACACATTAATATCAGCTGGTGTGTTACATGCTTACACAGAGCTATGTATGTAAATGGGAACTGCATCTGCTTCTACAGGAATCATCAAACAGCTTAGGGAAGGGGAGTGCTTTAATTTCAGGGTATAAGGAAAACCGGGGGGGGGTGTGGTGTGTGGTCGCTGTTGATATGAATGCTAGGGTCCTACAGGATGTGGGCTAATAGTGAACTGTGAGATACCTAAGTGAATTTTTGCTTCCCCAGAAACATGAGCAACCAGAAGTTCCCATATGTAGTTTCTCCAAGACTCCACAAGACAACTCAAAGGGAATAACCAATAATCTGCAAAATGCAAAACCTCTTGTTTGCCAATTACTGAGTATCTTAGTGAGGTTTCATGCAGGGCTGAAAGTCTATTTCTGGGAAGCAAAACAAAACAAAACAAATCAAAACAGAAGAACAATAACAACAAAGAAAAAAAACAACACCACACCAACAAAAAAAACAACAACCCCAAAACAAAACAAAAAACCAGAAAAAGATAAAAGGAAGATGAAGCCTACAAAATTAAAAAATTGGGGCTTAGGTGGAGTTACTCCTTTAGTGTAAAAGTGGCAGCAATGGGAGAAATAACCTGGGGAAAAAAACGGATGTATAGCTAGCGTGTAAATTCAGGACATAGTGATGAAAGCATCTCTGCATGTTTTTATATGGTTCTAATGAAAAACAATTGCTAATAAGAAGTGACTGTTTAAATTGTGTCAATGACCAGTCTTATTCCGCTTGCTCTGCTGAAGCCGCGCACCCTCTGAGGACAGTTGGAGGTCAGCCAGAATGTCATGACCATTGTCAAGGTCGTAGGTCCTCATGAACCAAGTAATACAGTTTGGTTCCTAATCTTTATAAACTCTTTTTCCATGAGGAAGCAAACTGGAATATACTCAGTTGGACATGATAGTATTTTTAATCCTTATGTCCTTTTGATATAAAAACTTAAAGCTAGCAGTTAGGTTTTGTTTCATTATTAAGTCTTTGGTTTTTACAAGGATTTCAGAACTTGGCCTAGATTAGAAACAAAAACAGTAAGAGCTCCTTTTCACAAGAAATGAGATTTAAAGGTATTAGGGGGTATACGCCCTCCTTTTTGGCAACCAGCACAGGGAGTTCTCTTTTTCTGACCCTGAAAAGAAATCATCTAGAGTAGCTCAAAAATTTTTTTGTTTGTTTCATTTTTGTAAATGCTAGTTGTAGTAATGTTCTACGAACACTCACAGAAGAAAGTCTTTCCACAGCATTTTTCTGGCTAAAATTGCACTTGCTATGAATAGTTAGTATGAGGCACAGTGCAAGGGGATTGGACTGAGTGTTGATAGAGGTGTATTTTTGGCGCAGCCACAGCCCCAGTATGTAACTGTGGTCTCTGCATCAGTTTTCCTTAGTACCAAAGCTTGTCTATTCTACTTAAACAAGAGTGTTTAGTTTTAAGACATGATGTCTTACTACATATTTGGAAGCAACCGTACCCAAAACAATGGTTTGTACTTCAATCCTTATGCTCCTTTACTCTTGAAATAACAACAACCTTTCAATGGCTGCATCTTCAGAACAGCTGGGCAGCTTTGACATCATACTTTAATCTTAAATTGGGCTTTCTTCGGAACTGTAGCAGTCAGGAACAATCTATTATGTGTGGGCATGTGAATGCAGGAACAAATAGAAATGGTTGCATCCAGGAGTCTGGAAATCGTTATGGTCCCTGTCATCATGGGCAGCAAGCACATTATACGGTTCTTTCCAGGATCACAACTTCAGCTTGAAAGGCCACTATACTTCCCAGATTTTGTAGAAAATAAAACCTGGCTGATTTTTTTGAGATTCCTGATAGTTATGATTCCACATCCTGAGCTGGTGCCACATGCTGGCTGCTTGGTGGCCTCATCAGTCTCCGACACTGCTGTCGGCCAGTCTCCCTTTCATTCTTTGGTGCTGGCAACCACATTTTGATGCAAGACTAAATCTCTCTCCTCAGTGACAATGTTTTTTGGAAACAGATAAAGTGCCAGACAATATCAGACCTGCGACTCAACTACTGTAGCACCTGCTCTCTGGCATTCTGTCACGGAAGTACTTCTCATCTTGGTCCCTTAGTTAGAAGAATTAAATGTTCATGCCCAGTTTTTTGTGATTTCATCTGTCTCAGAAGAAAAGTGCAAGAATTTTGCATATTCTCATTACAGTTCAAAGAAATTTTCTCTTCAAATACCATGTCTTCTATGTCTCATTGCGTAGGCATGTTTCAATCTGAGGTGCATTTGTTATCTTGCAGTTCAACCAAAGGTTCCCTTCTTCATGCTCTATGAGACACCCAGTCTAACTCCTCCCAGACTTTCTCTAGTGTTATGAATATACACTATGTTCTCTAGCCTAATTTTTAAGGGGAAAGCTTATTTCCTCATTAGATGTTTGAGTTACCTGAGACCTGTCCATACTATAGCTGCACCATGCATTTGCAAAAAAAAAGATCCCTTTCAGATGAGCTGGCCAAGTGACCTGTGGCAATACTTGTCATGACCAAATTTCATGGCTCTAAATCACATCATAACTTTGCTGTCCTTTCCCATCAGTATCCCTTAGAGAAATGCGTCCTATTTTTAATGAACTCAGACAATATGGCGCATAAGTTTTCTCTTCATCCAGTCTCATCTCATAAAGAGATGATGGCTGATTTACAAGTAAATAATCCCAGCTATAATTGTTACTGTTGCTTGCTCTTTCATTCCTAGATTTTGACGATTGAAAGGATGATTTGCTCATCTTACCTGAAAATGAAAAATGCCATGCAAATGGCCTCCAGTCTACAAAATGCAGCAAATAATTGAAAGACCAACAGAAAAACTGGTTGATCAGTATGTTAGAAAAGACAGCAACTTTCTTTTTATACTGAAAAATTGTATGTGCTATTAAATGTGCAATTTAACCTGCTCTTGAAATTACCAGAACTCTTCACACCCGGCATCCACATATGAAAGATCCTGTTTGCTTCATATTTGAATTCCTGAGCTTAAATTTTGATGTTCCAGGACACCTGGGCTCAGGCCCAAGAGCCTGGCATTCTCTCTCTTCCCACATCCACATGAAAAGTAACTGGGACTCTGGGCTTGCACTGGAGACTCTTAACTGTTCTGCATATATGGAAAAGTGAGTCTCAGAAGACAAGCTAATGAAAATAAACTGTTCTGCCAACTGTGCATAAGAATTTTGTGCACAATCACCTGTGTGGTGTGGACGCATGCTTGCCTAAAGAATATGAGCTTGAGAGCTGTAGACCTGTCCAGTAAAAAGGAAGAGTCAAACAGGAAAAGTGTTTAAGGCCTCACTTTTCCTTTTTTCAAATATCATAACATTGTTGGTTTCCCTAGAGAAATTTAACTATCTTCCTTTTTTTCCTCAATGGTTAAAACTACATTTCTTGGGAAAGGATAATAAACTGAACAATAGGACACTGGAGCCTGCAGAGATTGGGTCCAGTTTGTACAAAGAAAAACAAACAAACAAAAAAAAACCAAAAAACAACCCCCCAAAAAGCACTCTTTTTAAATTTGCCACAACAACCTCATGCCTTGAAAGGCATGAGGAGGCCCACACATAGTTTGGCCATTTATTATGATTTTTGCGTCCTTTTGGTGGTATTTTTTGATGACAGAAGCAACTGGAGAAAATCAGAAAACAGAGCTGGGGACAATTCTGAGTCACTTCTTGCTTTCCCTCTCTCTCTCAGGGGTTGGCAGCCCCTGGACCTATTTCTGAAATTTCCTGAGCATTTTCCAGGAAGTGCTGACTTGCAGTCTCCAGTCTGTGTCACTTAGAGCAATATTCAGCATCACAAAGGATCAAATTCCATAGCTGAATCCAGTGAAGCTGGACTTACAACTTGTCAGTAGTAATCCACTGTGAGCAAGGTGACAGAGTACCAAAGATCAGCATGGCTGGATGGTTGGCACATGTGTCCCACATTTTTGGGGCACATGTATGACTGTGTGTTACATTAATACACTCTGACTTAGTCTTATGGTAAAGAACTATCAGCCTCATTCAATGTATTCATTGTGGTTGAGTGCTCACAGATTATCTGTAGGAGTGCAAATACAGCTGTTTGTTAGACATGAAACATTCATTTAACTCTCTGCATTGTCAAATACAGTATTAGCTAATTTATAACAGGAGACTCTTTACCTCCAGTATTTGTGATGAACCTTATTTGAACCTATTTTGCACCTGTTCCATGCCTCAGCTTGCTCTGGGTAATGGGTAGTGATACACCTTAGCCAGAAAGAACTGCTCTTGACTTCCATAAATATGCTGAGCTTCCAAGAGCGGCAATTAAAAAATAAATATATGTTAATTAATTTCCAATTTTTTACTGGCAAATACAATATATTTCATGTTGATTAACAAAGACACAATGCCCATGAAATCCACAAAATCATTTTTTTCCTTATCATGTTTCAGAAAATAAATTTGCTTTAATACTTATTGTTAGAAACAGTTCAAAATCAGACATGACAATTCTAGAAATCCTGAAGTACCAAATCTGAATTTGTCTGAAGGGATTTCATCTCAGTTAAATATTCAGCATTATTTCTCACTGGTTTATTTTGTGCATATAAAAGTATTAATTCATTGCTGTGCTTAATGAGAGAAAGTTGTTAGGAGAATTCTGAGTAGCTGGATTTTGAGACAACTTGTCATTGCTGAAAATGCCAGGGCCATTTCTTCAGTAGCCATTGAAATCCTTAGTTGAACAATGACAGACATACAGCAAACAAGCAGTCAAAGAAAACCATGCCTTATTTCAATGAAACAGTACACAACATCATGTCCCTGTGAGGGTAGTACTTATCTCCCTTAAAGAAGTCACTCAGATATTTCAGGTTTAAATAGAAGATGTGTGAAAGACCACATCTTTCCTTTTCCATATGGGTGCCACAGGATATGGGAACCTACTCAAGCCTCATAGGTAGGAAAAGATTCAGATCAGCTGGAGAGAGGCCAGGAGAAAGCAATGAGAATTACAAATCACCCAGAGCACATAGGCTGTAAGACTGGAAGTCTGGTGGTGGTTGAAAGCAAAAGCTAAAGAGTTCTAGGGGGGGGAACATGATAACAGTCTGACTAGTTACAAGGGAGCGCAAAACACCTTTTCATGTCCATTGAGGATAAAGAAAGAATTCATTTCAAGTGAGAGAGAATTAGGTTTAGACTTCAGGGGAAAAAAAAATCTTATGGTAAAAGTAATGAAACACTGGGATTTGTTGCCAAGGGAAGCTGTTGAATTTCACCCACAGTAGAGATTTTTTAGAACACGTTGCGAAGGTGTTTCGATGTAGATATAGCTGTTCCCATCAGAAAGGTGGAAGGACAGACCAGGTGTTCTTCTGAAATACAGGATCCTGAGATGCAAACTATTTTCTTTGTTTCTGTTATAGTCATTGTTTTTATTGTCTGGGAGTAAATTAACCAGATTTAAAAGTGAAGATTTTAGAAGAAAACAAAATCTTACTTTTTCACATCTATTTTCCCCTTCACTTTTAAGTGTTTCTCCTCTCCTCTGTTCTTTCCTTCTGGACCCCATGAAAAGGAAATACTCTGTGTCTCACTGCTAGATTAACTCTCCATAATCCTTATTCCATATCTATGCAAAGCTGTGCTCTTTTTTTCTTCTGTGTTTCCAGAATATGTCCCTGCAAATTTACACTAAACCCTTAATGATTGTGCATGGGAATTATCCAGTTTGCAATGACAGAAGGAATTCTGTTCCTGCAGATGTCAAGGTTTGTTCTGAGCTTCTGATTCCCAGATTAGCAAAAGCAAAACTTATTATATGCCACCTCAGCCACCATCAGCCTGGCAGGTAAAGAGGATTCTCACTCACTGAACTGCTCTGGATTCTTTTAAAAATCAGGCCTATGCAAAAGCTTGAAGTTGTCTGCTGCTCTTCCAAAAGACTGCAGAAGTTTTGTTATGCATTTCAATAGCAGTGGGAGTACTGGGTAAAGATCATTTATCCTTCCCTCCCCCCTTTTTTCTTCCACAGCAGTTCTCATAGAATACTAACTAATGCCAGCAGGATTTAAAATTGAATTCAGAATTATTTTAATTACCTTAAATGTTTTATATTTTTTTAACTAAATGCATAAATAGGATCTGCTCAGACATGCCTAGCAGGATGCATCTAAATGCTTCATGCATATAGGCTCTTCCCTGCTTCCTTGTTTGGTTTGGTTTTCCCTTTCTTGTTTAAAAAAAAATCTAGTAGTGAATGAATGAAACATAATTATGCAAATACCCTAAATCCAGTTGTCAGGCAGGATGCAAGCAATACTAAAGCAAAGCTGGTAAGCTGAGGGCAACATCTACATTTCATTATTTATTAGGGGCCAGATATGAAAAGGCATTTGAGCACCCAGAGACAGCCAGTCAGTAATACATACAAAAATACCTAAGCACCTAAGGTGCATTATTCCTCTACAATTTTACTAACACAATATGGGTAAATTAGTGGTCAAAATTAGTAAGCAGTGGCACTCCAAACTAATCTATCTGATGATTCAGGAATCCAATGCATTTCTCTGAATGCAAATCCCAAGCTCAAAACAAGTATCACAGATATGCATACATCTACACTGTCATTTTTTAAAACTACTGTGTGCTATATGTAAGGAAAGAACATTTTGTACAGTATATAGAAACTCTGCTAGTGACAGTTTTATCTGTTCATATTGAAATGCTATAGGAAATTATGGATCATGAGCTATAATTTCAGTGGTAAAACCTAAAGTTATTTCCAAGCCTCTCTTCAAAGGTGTGTCATAAATCAGGGCAAAGAGAACATGACAGCAGACTTTTTTCCTGGAAAGGACTGCAGAAAAACTAAAAAGAAAAAGCAATGGTACTACTTTTTGTATGTGTAATTTGTGAAAGATGTGTTGGTTTTGACAGAGCTACTTGCAGATGCTGACATTTGTTAAGGGATTTAATCATAAGAATTACATTATAAGAATGCAAGCCTTCGTGTGTTGAGCTAGGTTGGTAGTTATGAACAAATGAAGTGAGTGAAGGATTCCAATCAAAATAAACCCTAAACTTTCATATTTTTAGCAGCTTGGTACAAAACTCACACAACAAATTTGTGCTGGGTTCAGTATACTGAACAAGTTATATTACTGACTTGGGCAACGGATTAAGGAGTACACATAAAACTGGCAGATGGCATCTTTCTAGGAAGGATTCCAAGCACTTAGGAGGACAAGATTAGTACACACAGAGATCCTAAAATGTTGCTGAAATAACCCAAAACCAACAGTATGAAATTCTAAGGACAACTGTGCTTGGGAAGGAAGAAAACCAACTGAAAATGTAAGATGGTTAAGCAGAAAAAAATCTGGCCATAATGGTGAATTAGAAAACCTAATAAATTTGAACATTATGCTGAGTAAGAAGGCCAGACTAATTCTGGAGTGTACAAAGTGGTGTGCCATACGTAAGAGATGGAAATCTTTATTCTGACCTATGCAGCAGTAATAGGGCTTCAGCTAGAATACACAGTCTGGTTTTGAGCATGGAACTTTAAGAAAAGATGCAGATGAACTAGAGTGCAGGCAGGAGCAGAAACACTGCTAAGAGGTTTAAAAACATGACAGAAGGTTGAAAGAAATGGGGTAGGTGAGTTTGGAAAAAAAAAGTCTGAGGAGCAGTTCAGTAATAATCTCCTAATATGTAAAGTGTTTTTATAAAGATCATGGTCATCAGTTACTCTCCATGTTCACCCAACATAGGAAAGAAATCACTGGTTTAATATATCAAAAGAGAGAAAGAAGTAGATTATATTAGATTAAATAAGATTATATTAAATTAGACAATAAAGAAAAACTTTCCAGCTGCAAGGCTTGTTAAAGACTGGAAGTGGCTGCCTAGAGAACTGCTTTAACTTCAGAATTGAGAATTGTCTATAAGACTATTAGACAAAGATCAGACAGATGGTCTGACTACATCTGACCTTCTCTCAAAGCAGGGAGATTTACTAGATGACTTCCAAAATGCCTTTCATCCCTACATTTCTATGATGCTACTGCTAAAACACTTGGTAAAAGGTATTCTTAAATTATCCTAAATCCATAGTTATTTTTAAGTAACTCACTTTTTAAAAAGAAGATTCAATGCATTCAGAAGCTCTTATTGATCATGTCAATGCCAGATAGCTCATTTGAGATTTGCATTCCAGTTTGGAAGGCTCCTTTTAGAATAAAAGGCATGATTTGTACTGATTACAAGAGAAGATTCTGTGTTCTTCAGGATTGAGATCTGTTATATTTCATCACAGAGAAGTGCACTTGTATTATTATCAGATTTGTAAAAAGTTGCAAGTCAAAGAGGGATTGGCTCGGGAAATACATATTAAATACATAAACCACTATCTGTCTGTCAATTAAATATTTATTTTAAATATCATAATACACAGGTGGAACGATATAAAATAAATTTGTTCACACGTAGAATTTTCAGAGGTATTTTGAAAGGGACTATATGTAACCTTGTCACTGAAACATTTCATCCTTTTAAACTCATACAGTGGCATAGCATTTTCAGCCAAGAAAATTTTTTCATTTGAGCTCTCTGATTGCCAGTGCCAAAAAAACAGGTAAGAAAGTAGCCTTATCTGAACCTTCAAATCATGACAGATGCTTTGCAAAGATTAACATGTCTGTAATCCAAAAAAAAAAAATCCCATGCAAGTCATTCAGTTTGAAAACGGTAGGACCTGTAGAAGAAAACTTTTCCCAGGTGACAGTGTGCTTTAAATAGACATCAGTAGGCAACATGTTGTAAATATTACAATTACACACATTTCAAAGGGAGTCAAATAGCCTTTCCTTTAACAATGAGCCAAGTTAATTCTTCGTAAAATTGAAGACAATTTTTCTGGCTGATCTTCAGACATTGAAGCAATCTACCACATAGATACCAATAGGCAGTTACAAGTGGGTAACAGTACCATGCAGATCCATGGCAAGTAATACAGCAGCCTTCTAAAAATTGTATGTCTATGGCTTTATCAAGTCAAGAGCTGCCTCTCCCATTTTTCTTCCTGTCTTCTCCTTCTCATAGTTGCTGCATTCAGATCACTTTTACAATAACAATGCTCTCATTGTGAGCATGTTTTTGAGACCTTACATATACCTTATAGGCTAATAGTTGGCTTTGCCCCTCCGAACATGGAGGTGTCAGTAGGTATTAATAATACTGTGAAAGATATAACAGTATTTCCATAAATTAACCTTCTCTGATCATGACTTCACCCCATTTTCTTCAGTTCAGTTTAATGACTTGAAGAGTGCTCAGTGATGAAACCATTCCCAAACATAAATTATTCACCACAGGAAAAAAAGAAGTTCCATTTTGCAATTTTCCATCAGTGACTGAACCTCTGCAGGTGAATTGTCTGCAGAGGCAGAACAATACCTGTGACCCTCATAAACTTATTCACACCCTTTTAAAAACAAAGTAACAAAAAGAAAAATGAAATTATAAGTAGAATAAATCTTTTCTTCAAAATAAAGGTTGAGCCATTCATTTCTGCTCTAAAAAAAAGTATGCATGTGTAACATGTAGTAGAAACCGCATCTTTTAAAATACTTTTACTGTAACTCATTAACAAGGAATTTCATTTAAAATACATAAATAGGAAATATCAAAGGGCTGGACTAGAACCAGCATCACCATAAATATTTTAAATGCTTGACATTACATACCAGACACAAATAAACACAGAAGCAAATTATAGCTTGTATTTCTAAAGATAACAATATACCCCATCTGCATGTTAACATTTACATATTTTGTACTAGCTCTGAAACTACATTTGTGAAAGGATGATTTTTCTACTATCTCCCCCATTTCTTGTTGTATCACACCACCACATTAACTAGAATTCAATGCAGAGAAAAAAAATCTCAGCCTTGTTGCAGGAAGAATTTTTCCAGGTGGGATGTGCAGGTATCTGCTGCCATTTCCTGGTGTTGTTCCTGACCTGCTTCCTCAACTTAGATCTGCTGGAAATTGTGAGGTGAAGCCAGCCTACTGCTGGACAGCACTGTCCGCTGCAGTCTGAGAGAAATGGTCTCAGTGATGTGCCATAAATTCTTAGCCAGTAATGAGAATGGAAACCACACAGGGGAGCCTGTTTGCAGCTCCAAGCAGGCATCAATGATGCCCTGTGTTCTGTTTGTTTGTTTGTTTGTTTGTTTTTTTAAACACTTTTTTTTTAAAGTAAGTTGCAGCCTTATCAGATTAAGAATGTGAACATTTGGGGTACAGCAAGATCTGTTTAAGCATATACACTGTCATGAATGAAAGGTAAGATTGCATTTATGCTCTGAATAAGGTCAGAGGGCAGTGTTTTCCTTTGTAGACACAACTTGATCTCATGATAATAAGGCAGTACAGGATTGAAATTTTGTAGACATTTTTTGTAAATTACTTTCCCATTAGTCACATTAAAACACCAAAATATTTCCTTTCAAGATGTGTTCTTTCATAGATACCCCTTTCCCTAATGCGGTTGGGAAACTCATTGTTAAGCCACAAGACAGAAGGCGTGATACGAGGAAATAAAAGAAAATCTGTTGTATATATGCATTATAATCTTCTGATATTCAAGGGAATGTAATCTTATATTAGAAACTACCTGGCTGTTCCAAGAGGTCCCACATTATGAAGATCTAAATCAAATCTGGTCGACCATCATATCTTAGCAACTTGATGGATTTCCTCTTGCCTTTTACCCTTACTGCTGTGTAACTGTACCAAAGTTGTAATTCCTGAAGAGTTCCAGAATGGTAAATGCAGTTCAGGTCTGGGCACTTGCTGGTTTCTGCACTTTGAAAGGTAATTGAATAGGAGCAAGTACAAGTGCAATTGAATATGTAGGCTAGAGGCACTAAGTTGCAGCCTCAAAGAGGTCATGCTGAAATGAATTTTTAAAAAGGACTATAAAATTGCATCTAAGATAGATGGGGTGAAAAAGCAATATTTAAATGAAATTGTTATGGATATAAGTCACTTGCCAGGCATTCTAACTATTTCCAACATAAAATATGTTTTCACTTCATATATAAAACATTGTTATTATTCACATCCTGTGTCATGTTAACATATTAAAACTTAAATGTTTAATGCATATATTAAAATTTTGTGTCATCATTAACACTGCTGATGAATACCCTTTAACAAAAATAATGGAAAAGATATGTCAAGGCAGATAATTTTTACAATTAGAATAAAAATATGTAACTTAAAGTGTGATAAGATAAAACCGTTTAATTCAAAGTTTCACAATCCCCTCTCCTTGCTCATGGGAATCCAACTGCCATTTGTTTTCCTGTTAAATGACATTTCAAATACTTTATTATAAACATAAATCACATCTCCTTTTGAGAAGGCAAATGACAAACTAAATTTGAGGTCTGACTTGCATTTCTATGCTCTACCCAAGACTAAATAGATGAGCAGTTGCTTTATAGATTGTATTTGATAGATAAACAAAGAGCGGCAGTAGGTTATGGAAAATAAACAAAGAGGGGCAGTAGGTTATGGAAAACATGTCACTTAGAACTGACATCTGCCCTCATAATTAGTGAGTATCTTATCCTGCCATGTCACCTCCACAGGCATCAGTTCCCCATCCTGGTTCATAACATCCAGGGAAAGAGATTTGGTCTCTTTTAAAGTAAAGCTGCCTCTTGCAAAACGCATACTTTTCTTTAATGGGGGGTGTTGTGTTCCATGTGGTCAGATAGGCAATGAGAAGCATCCTTAGTAGCAGGATAGGGTGTGCAGAATGGTGAGTAGCTGCATAGGAGCAGGAGGGTGTTGGTGCAGAGATGTGATCAGAGCAAGTACCCTTAGACTGACACTTGTATGGGAATGACACAGTACAGGGGAGACTACTCCTGTGAGCAAGATGCCGCTCTCTATGAGATCATGTTGCAGGTTAGACCTCAGAGAGCTGTCATGTGCTGGCTTTGCGATCCCTTTGACCTGCCGTTGGTTGTGCTGGGCACTTTCCTAGCCAGGAGCGATCAAGCATGGGTGAAACATGACCAGCCACACAACAATCACACCACACAGTCCCAGGTTCGTGACTGTTGGGCATGTTTACATTGAACCTTCCAGAGAAACTTTTCTCCATCAGCAATGATGTCCTTCCCAAACAAAGCACACCTGCCAGACACACAGGAGGTGTTAGTGATTGCAGTCCATGGGTGCTTCTCCCAAAGACCCACACGGAGCTAAAGCATACACAGGTGCCACCAATGCAAAAATCCATTTGATCATCACCAGCAGGCAGATAAATCTGGGATAGATATGTTAACAATGTGACATGCTTAGGTTTGTACCACTTCTAGGGATACTTTTGGACCACAAAGAATTTACCTGGATTCACAAAAGAGGGTTTCAAGAATGAAGGCTTTACAAGTGGAGAGAGGAAATCAATTATTGTAATAGAAGATTTTTTATAAAGATCAGGATGCTTAGTACTTTTTCTCTAATAATTTCTTACAGTCAGGTGGTTAAAAGATAATCTGCATTCATTAAATATGATGTATTTCTTGACCATTCAGCTGTAGAGAAAAATTTAAGGATGTTACTCTTCAGGGTCCATAATCAAAAAGACTTCTTGGGGCTTATTCTGCTTTCAATATTTTGTGACCTGACTCAAGATTTTTGAAAGCCTGATGTTGGCAATATCAATGCTCTTGTCATGCAGACAGACATATTGTCAGCCTGTATTTGGAATGACCTGCATAATTCATTCATGAAGAATACATTCAGCCCAAAAACATACTGAAAAAATCCTTTACCACATGATTCATTTTTATTTAGTTGATGTGTGTTTGTGGAGCATAATGAAGAAACACTAGCCTCTCTCCATCTTGCAAGACCGTAGCATCTTTTTGTGTTTCACCTGTAACTGTGGGTAAGAAAATTAGTTCAGCCTGATTATTAGCCATACTAATTGTAATGAGGAACAGAGTGTCCCACTAGAACAGCAAGAACAAACTTATTCTCACCCTTTTCATGATGCAAATCGTTAAATGGGTTTAAATATTTGCATTCTGTCTAGTATTTTGCTGTCTACCACTAGCACAAAATGATTTAGGAACAGCTATTTAATGATATTTATTTCAGATAGGTAGACTAATCATTTTTATTTCAGAGAGAAAGAGCTTCGTAGGGCTTTAAAAATTCCCGTGACTAACTCGCATTTTAGGAGTTCACTTTTAAAAACCTATCACTTATAACATTTTAATCTTTCCTTTGTCACTTAAAGACCTTTTCCAGTTGGTTCTTTTTTTGAAAATTCAAATCTTGGAATGTTTTGCTATTATTTTAGGAACATCAGGCAAATTAAATTTGGTGCAACCTGGCTTAAAAAATAGGTATCTGAAGTCAGCTAATGTGATGCTAACGTTCATGATCCTGTAAAAAAAAAAAAGTACAGCAACAACCAAACAAAATGTATGTAGGCTTTTCCTCATCTTTTGGGGGATCAGTTGGCTTAATGTTAGTCAATTTGAATTTGAAAAAAAAAAAAAAAGGCATTTCTATAATGATCAGAGGATGGAAGCAATTTTGAAAGAAGGTTGTTTCTGAAGGAATTCTGTGACACAGAAAACAATCTACCAGTAGGTAAGAAAAGAAGAATATTTAGTTCTAATAAGTAATGATGAAAATGCCAGGAAATATTTTAAATATTACATGCAGGAAAAAACATCTGATTCAGGTGAATTCAAGAATCAGATTACTGATTGTATTTGCTGTTTAATATATCATTTTCTGACACTGATATAACTCAAGGAAAAAAGGCTACTTTCTATTAAAACCTCCACATATTTTAAATATCAATGTTTTAATAAATTATGTGTAAATTAATAATTCCTTAAAAATGAAATCTTCAGAAAATATATCCTTAGTTTCTGCAATTCAAATGTTACTCCCATAACAATTTCTCTGGCTATAAGTTAAATTGCAATTGCCTGTAATATGTCTAAAAAAGCACATCTAAAATGGAAGGTAAATGTCTAAATAATGGAAAAATAATACCTGAAGAAATTATGGTGAATTAAAGTTACGTTCATACAAAAGTAAATTCAGAAAATTTGTTTGTAATTTTCACCTAAGTCTTAAATATTTTAGAAACATAAATCAGCATTAGAATGCTGAATTAAAAGAAAACAGACAAAACCACAACCCCATGATGGAGCTTATTTATAATAATGATATCATAATGAAAATGGGGTGAAAAAGTCAGGAAAAAGTTAACTGCTACACAATTTCACATACTCCTGTCTATTCAGGAAAAAGATAACTGTCACTTGAAATACGGTAGGTGCACATCATGGATGACTGAATAATCATGCATATGCATGAAGTTATAGTGCAATTTCAACTTTATAATATTTTGTCCTGAGTTGTTAATAGGGTAGCTTTAAAAAGAAATCAAGCAGCCTTTGACTATGAATATTTTTCTGGAGCATTTACATACTAAAACCAAAATATTCTGAAAGTGAATTTCAGAGGATGGTAAGAGAGATGCGTTCACCATATCTTATTGAATTGGGGTATGTATTCCCTTATAGATTATCTTGGAAAATCCCAGGGTACATGACAATACAAATTAAAACAACTGCTGTTTTATCCATTGCACTATGAATGGATACCTACTGCAGTCAGTGCTGACTACCAAAGTTGTCAGATTAGCACACCGAGCAACTCAGCGAGGGTGATGATTTTCTTCTTCGCAGTGTGCAGCTCTACAGTGTTTCACAAATCACTGCTCTGTAACTGTTTTCTACTGCTGAATTTCAAAACTGCCTTCTGTAGTCATCTGTATATATCTTTATGGAACCAGATACATATAAATTAGCATTTTACGAATCTCAGCTTCTTAAATACAGTCATGCATGTCTGGCCTGATGACAATAGCCCTGAGCACCTGGCAGCTTTCACTGCTGCCAGCAACAGCAGCTGAATCATCATGGCAACTTTGGAGTCAGATCAGGTACCATCATGGGCAGTCTCTGCGCAGGCAATTTGGGCAGATGGGGCAATGCTCTGGCGATGACACCAGCTAACGCAAAACACTCCATATTACATGAAATGACACCTAACTCTCTTACCCTCTAAAACAGAAGATCTGCATACAGACAGCACACTGGACATGGTCTGTGCCCCCCAGAATCTTAAACATGCCTAGGAATTGCTTGGGGTGTTATTGACTGGTGTTGCTAGAAAGTCCAAAGCAATAGAAGAGCCCATGCTAACAATGTGATAGCACAAAGGATCAAGGTCCAGGGCTAAGGAATGTTCCCTTGCAGGTTTTAGTTCAATAGTATGAATCTGGAAAGTAAATAAATCACCTTTACTTTCCTGTTATCAAAGTATTAGAGACATAGCTTTTCCTCAGCAGCTACAGGAAAGCAAAACCAGAGAGAAAGTATTCAGGTAAGATGAAAAGCTCTGTTTCAGTCGCTAATGTTAACAGATACGCAGATCGTCTCAAAAATTTTTTTCCAGACACTATATATTTTACTCACACTTTAGGCAGGCTAGTATTTCTGTGGCTAAGCTCTGACCCATCATACCCAACATCACAGTTTAACCTCAGAATAAACGAGTGTTTAGTTAAAAACCATTACGTATACCCAAGTTTGGTTTTATTTTCATATGAATGTTTACTCAGCTAATGCACCGCAAATTAGCATTTAATGATGGAAGGGTCACACAAAGTTCTGAATGCTAACTAAACAGAAAATAAAGGACGAGAACTCACAAAACACTATTTCTAATGAGACAAAATTCTAGATGCATAGTGATTTCAGCTAGTCACTCATTAGTGACTTCAACTAGTCCCAGGCTGACCTGCTTTAAACACCTACAAACAGGAGTGGGAAAGGTACTTTCATGTGACCTTTTCATACTCATGAAGCTTCCTTTACCAAGCTTCTTATGAGCTTGACGTGATTGCTTTAAAATGCTGAGGTCAAATAATCTTTTTCAAAGTTCATATTGTTTCCCCCTTTCCAGAACAGCAGTGGCTCCCCATTATTTCCTCTGCAGTGCATGCCATGCCCATCTCAGCAGGGCAGGCTGTCGTCTCTAAAAGGTTTTCCCAGTGAAAGGTAGGCTGACCACCCTAATGATGATAGCTGCCACTTCCACTGTTTGCAGTGAGGAAATTCTGCTTGACTCAGAATAGCAGGCCTTCTCCCAATTTCCATCAACAGCGATTGCAGTAGTAATCAATAAACAAATGGGGGAAGCAGAAGACTTGGAGTGCCAAGGGGAAAGTACTTTGAGAGTGATTCAAGAGGGTTGAAGGAATGGGACTGAAGGGACTGTGAGAACAGGGTGCCTGAACATGAGGCATGGGGGAAGGGTGTCAGGAAACAGTCAGCAGGCATGTAAGTATAAGGAAAAAGAGAGTGTGAGGTGTCTGGTCAGAATGGGGAATGCAGTCTGTAAACTACAAAATAATTGCACTGTAAAGCCTCTGATAATCATTAGGTGCTAATGTGTATTAATCGCTAATATGTACAGATATATGTAGGCATTCTTGTAAAACATGCTTATCACTGCTATATTAGTAGGTAATACATATATGCTATGTAATACATAACTACTTATATATATTTATATTTCATGATTTTCAGGGTTTCAGCAGTACAAGGAAGTTAGGGCAGTATAGCTAATCCACTCTTTCTCCATTGCCCCCTAAGCATGCAGAAAATAAAACTCTGTGCTTCATATAACCGCCAGTACAACGAAAAAAAGGAGCTACAATGGGGTTAAGAAAGCATGTCTGTTGCTAAGCCAAATGTAAATTAAAGGCTGTCCTGAGAACCTGCTGAGGACCTTAGAGGCTAATAGTAAAAGATACCTATAGCTTAAAAAAGCTCCCCAGCCTGGGGAGAGGGTAGCCATTTCATCCCCCACTACACATGAATATGGTACTAATGGCTTTTCCACATAAAGGAGTGTAAATTTTACAGAAAATCCAAAATGTAAAATGCAATGCGTGGTTGCAGCTCTTTTCCTTGTGTCCATAGGCATTTCATCCAGTTGTCTACCTGTGCATGGGGACATAACCACATACAATATATAAATACATATAGCTAGCTCAATGCCTGACAAACTTCAATACACACACGTATAGAAAGTATTTATTAAGGGGACTATTGCCTCTTCATCTCCTTTTGCATTTTAATAAAACCAGCCTTTCTGAAGTAGCTAATTACATAGAACATATTAGTAAGTCTCACCTTTCTGACCTTCTCCTCTTCCTCTAAATTCACACACTGGAATACAGTTCATCATTCAACTGCTTTGACCAGGAAGACCTTAAGAGTGTTCCCCCACCCAACATCATTTCAACTCATATTTATTTTACTTTGCTAGAAAGTGTGTCTTTGTAACTCACGGTGCTGGGCGACATACCCTGCTGTGACATGAGACGTCAGGTTCTGTCAGTCACATCAACTGATGTGATGTGACGGACCTTAATGTGATGGGACCACTGCCCTGCCGAATGTGTACTATGTCACTGTGGTATTCAGATGCTGGTTTCTCTGAGAAGAAATGCAGTGAAGGAAGGCAGGCTTCCCATGGCAAATAAGGTTAAATGATTTTGTAAATGGAAATGCAATCAGGTGTTTGCTGCATATGCATGTATGAGTAGCATACTGGGTTTATTTTTCTTTTCTATTTGTTAGCAATGGTACTTTGATGATATCAACTAATGAATTTTCGCACAAACTTTCTGTCTCTTCTATTAAACCCCTCCTAGGGTGTATCTGAGGGCAGGACTGGTGTGCTGCCTCTTGGTCTGCTGCTCTCCTTGTGACAAACGCTCTTTCTGGAAGACTCATGCACTACTCCCTGGTGGGTGCCACAGCGCAAATAAGTTCTTCTTCTATCGTCCCTTCGTGTTCACAGCCAACAGCCATTGTTTTTGCTAGCAGCTTTTCACAGCAAGCATATCCCATGTCCCTGAACCTCAGAAACAAAACAGCTTGAGGTGTCTTGTCCTAGTGATAGTTCTTTTTCAGAATGCAGATTAGTCCGTGCAAAAGTGCCATAAAATTTACTCAGGTCTTAAAAATGTCTCCAGAAGACTTCCAAGGAAATAAACCTGGTAATCACCCATTAAAACATCACATTTAGCAGAAATGTTGGCTTTTAAGGATATAGCTTTCTCTACTTTTCTAGCAGTCCCAGCCCTCAGATCTCTGTACCTTGTTCCCACTAGCAGTCTTCCCACATAAGGTAGCCACATGAGCTGGTGAAGCCCAAGAAAGAAAGCAAGTCAGTCCTGTCCTTATAATCGGCCTGGTGATACAGCTCCCACTGAGGCTGGATGGGTAATGAGTGTAAATTATCTCTTTCTCAAGACAGCTCCAGGTGAGAGCTCAAGAAAGTATTATTTATATTATTTATATCTTCTAAGAGCACCACTCTATAAAATGTTGACCATCCCAACATTCGTTATCAGTAGTTTCACGGGAGTTATGTTAAAGAACTCCTCTGGCACTAAGCAACTATTTCAATTTAAGATAAAGCTGATTTTATGACAATATTTAAAATGGCTTTGTTTACATGGGTTATCTAAATCATAGTAAAAGTGCTGATCTGCATTTCACTCCTAAACACCCCAGTTTCTGTACATACCGGTTATGGTAGAAATGCACCACTGTTTATGATTCTCATTATGAAGTACTTCAATAAATAGCATGCAGCAACATTGCAGGACCAGGGAAAGCCTTTTGGGTTACATAGATGTCTTGTCTCAGAACCCACAGAAATGTATGAGAAAGATGGTAAATGTCTTCTGGCACAATTCCTCAGGAATATGTCAGACTCTCTCGTATTACACAAAGGCTCATTTAAAAAAAAATATACAAAAGCAAAAACAAACAAACAAACAAAAAACAAAACCAAAGCCAAACAAAAACCACACAAAACCTAAACCATTAATTTTTACATAGCTAAATTATCAGTTTATGTTCGTGATTACGGTTAAGAATCTCACAAGTACTGTATGTTCCATGACTATAAAAGCTTCTTTGTTTTTATTTTACTTTGGAAACTACTGACTTGGAACAAGGTTGACAAAGCATATCAGAAGAGAAAAGTAACCCAAAAAAGTTTGCTTGCAAAGAAAGCAGCATCAGGATTGTTTGTTTCTAGTACAGAAGGTGCTATCTTGATAGAAAACAGAAAGAGCTGGGTGGGGAAGCAGGGAGAGACAGAGAGCAAACCTAAGAACTGAAGCTTAAAAGAGTCTTAGAAGGTATTCATTTCCACAAGCAAAATTCACAAAGCTAAATCAAGTTCTACATAAAACAAACAGGAGAAGTTGTGTGTCACAATCATCCCAACGTTGAGATCAGTGGCAGAGGGATTATCAAAATGAACAAATGCTGCATAGAGCATATACATGAAACCTTCCTTCACTGCTGTATGTAGCTGCCAACCTGCAGCTTTGATTCAAGCAGCTTTTAAAAACTCTTCCTTGGAGCCAAGAAATATTTTTCGTGTACTTAGGACCATAAATTGGTCTTTTGAATGTAGATGACTGTCTCATTCCTCCTGATGGGAAGATGAGCCGGCGGGAATGGCATTCCTCCTGGGAAGTAAGTTCAAACACTTTCAATCTGGAAGCAAGGCTCAGGTTTCCCAGTCATGTGCAAGAACTCCAACCTACTAATCAAATCCTATTTTCCAAACGGCAGACTTTCCTATTTGACTTCACCACACCCTTTTCCCCTCAGGCCTTTACACTGTCTCAGAATGACAGTGACTGCACACTGCGGTAATGATAGTGTGGCTGGGTGCACACCTACCTCCCCAGGCCCATCATGAGGTTCAGGCGTTGGTATGGCAAGGTGGCAAAGCCCTAGAGGGCTTAGGCTCCATGATGCTCTATCTAACTAAGATAAGAGCAACTCTGCATGCATGTGATAACATCACTTTAAGGCTAATATAAGCTTTGTGGTGTAAATACAGGTTCCTGGATAGCCTCTCCTGCCCTTAATAGTTATGCAAGGTAATTGTTGTTTATTTTTTAACCATTCACTTTGATTTAATTGCCTACATACTCCACAGGGTGCATTTTAATTACCAAACTGCTACTTTGGATCCTGGCTAAGTACTAAAGCATAAAAATGAGTCTTCAAATTCAGGAAAAGATGAGTTCCTCATTGCTGGACAACAGCTGGCAGTGGTCCATAATTTACAATCCAGGATTTACAAGGTACAGATGAAATCCTCCCATTCATGGCATGAGTGGAGACAGCTGGCAGGGAGGAGTTTAAGAGGGCTGATAACATCCACCTGTTTCCTCCTTCCCTGTCAATATGCTCAGTTAGATGTTGCGGCCTTGCTCCAGTGTGTGTGACACGGGACAATCATGATGCACCAGAAGTGCTGTGTCCAACCTGCATTTCTATACCAGTTGCTGGAAAGACACCAACTCACAGGCAGGAATTTCCAGGAAAGGACTGTCTCTGCCAGCACAATTCCACTAGGATTGAGGCCGGTAGGATGCCATCAGAGCATCCTCAGGCTGACTCTGGAGAACAAAGAAATATTTCTGCTATGGACATCACCTCTGACAGGGTGCAATGAAATCACTGCCATCTGAGATGGCTGAAATAGCTTTGGGAGATGGCTAAGAGGAGGGTCACTGAAGGGAATGGATGTGCCTTGGCAAGGACATGAATTGCATGGTCTAACAGGTTGTTTCCATCTCCAGTATTTATGACTCCTTGATTATTAGTAAGGAATGAGGTAGAGACAGCAGATGATGGATTAAGATGCTACCAAATTTTAATTGCATGTCTCTTGAGCTGGAAAGTTAGGTCTTTTAACCATCCCCATGTAAGCTCCCCACTAGAACATCCACTGCAGGTGGTTCAGTAAAAATGATGTCGTTTAGACACTTAAGCAGGCTTCCTCACACTTTGTGCAAGTGGCAGTTAAATGGTGCTATTATGTTTATATCTAGCAGTTAGAAACTTGTGTTCCTTTTATGTGAAAAGATCAGTAACCCGAATGTGATAGGCAGTACTGTGGGGAACAGTAAAGTTGCTTCTCTTAGGTTAGCTTGATTGGTCTTTGTTCACAACAGGATAGCAGTTATAACCATAGCATTTGAGAGGCAAATATAAAAAATAAAGGGTCGGTTACATTTTTGCAAGGGAAAAGGAGATTCTGTAGCTTTATCAGTTTTGAGGCCTTCTTAAACAAAATTATTTTTATTTTCTACTATTACTTTTAACACACTTGACTCTTAGTTACAACAACTTCAGGTCTTGCTATGATATCCATTCATTCTAAATAGCTTTTCCTTGTCTCTTCCTATATGTGATTCTTCCATTAGTTTCAATCTTGAAGCAATATCATGTAATAATAGAATAAAACTTTCTTTTGTCTTCCTGTATGCATATAGGCCTCAAATGCTTGGAAGAGGAAGGGAAAATATTATTTTGTCTGTGATTTTTAACAGGCAAAAGAAAAAGTGTCTGCAATTATATTTGAAGTGTGGACATAGTACATAAAATAATTACATTTCATGGCTTTTCCTTTTAGGGAAAAAAATTGCCATTGTAAAAGTAGTTTCCATGGGGTGAAAGTTTCAAAAGAGCCAAGCATCCACAATTGGGACCAGATTTCTAGAAGGCTTTAGCTCTAGCATAGAAATAAGTGGCCAGATGTCCAAAGAGCTCTAAGCATTAGTCTGTGAACATTTATAAAAATCTGGCCTGTATTTAAGAGCACAAATGGGAGCTGAGCTCTCTGGAAAAATCTAGCCCCCATGCTGGGCATTGAACTGGCTTGAAAAAAAAATGTCGGGGTGTGATTCTGTTTTGGGGGGGGGGGATAGTTTCTTTGTTTTGGGGTTTTGGTTTTGTTTAAGGTTTTTTCCTGTTGTTTTTAGAAGAACACTGATCTTGTATGTCATTAAGTTGTTTATTGGTTTTGTGTAACTTTTCACTTCTAAGCACATATTTCGGTTTTGGCATCCAAATAGCTCACTTGCCTTTAAGCAATATTGATGTGCTCAAAACTAAACATGTGCTTTGCTGGGCTGAAGATTTAATTTACAATTTGAAATCCCACCCTGTTTAGCTGTGAAATGTGTACTGTCTTTACCAACAGGCCACACTTGTGGAGGAGGTGTGATTGAACGATAGCCAATCACAGTAAAGCAAAGCTTATCTCAGTGGCTGGGGCTGCCTAACTCTGACAGTGCCCTTGTAATAAGCTCTCCTCATAACTACTAAATATTGCAGCTGGGACATAAATAACATGACAGAGTTCTTTTAGGTAAAGTATTGACAACTTTTCTTCTGGAACTGGACAAAAAGAGTCAAGTAGGACAGCAATAGAAATTCAGATATTTTGAACTCATTATTTTCCAAACTTTTAAGGAGCATTTAAAGGGGTGGGGTTGAACAGGAGCTCCAGGCTGTTCTTAGTTTCTCTGAACAAGACTTATTGTCACCTGAGATTAGAGTTCAGTGGCAAGCTAGGCTGCATACCCATAGCCTGTATTTTGAGACCTACAGAAGAACTCCAAATTGTTTCATCCCAAAATAAAGATTCATCATTTTGCCTCACATCTCTCTGGAATAGCTGTGTGGCTCTGACTATTATTGTGTGTCTGGTAAGTACAGTATTTTTCACAATATAAGGAAGCAGTTCATATACACAGCTGTAGCACTGCATTGCTTCAAAGGACATTGGGATGAGAAAGTACTGTATAATAGAGGAATTTATTCCCTCTGAATTCCCTTCATTCTGTATTCCCTTCATTCCCTCCAAAGCCCAAGTGTTGGTTAGAGTGTTGAAGGGTAAGGTAATAGTCTATTTCCTTCTGGAGAGGGCCCGCATTATCCCTATCCCACATTATCTGTTTTTTGTTTTCAACATACCTATGGAAGCCTTTCCTGTTACCGCTGACATCCCAACCAGACTCAATTCTGACTGGGTCTTAGCTTTCCTGATCCAATCTCTAGCTTCCTGAGCAGTGTCCCTGTATACTTCTCAGGCTAGCTGTCTTTGCTTCCAGTTTCTATAAGCTTCTTTTTTCCTTATGAGTTTCCTCAGTAGCTCCTTATTCATCCAAGGAGGTCTCCTGGTCCTCTTGCTGCACTTCCTTCTAGGTGGGACACAACACTCCTGAGCTTGTAGTAGGTGATTCTTGAATATCAACCAACAGTCTTGGGCCCCCTGCCCTCTAGGGCTATATCCCATGGAACCTTACTAAGCAGGTTCCTGAAGAGGCCAAAGTCTGCACTCTTGAAGTCCAGGCAAGTGAGCTTGCTGCAAGCTCATCTCACTGTCCTGAGGATCTCAAACTCCACCATCTTGTGCTCACTACAGCCAATGTTGCCCTGGAGCATCATATTGCCAACCAGCCCCTCCTTGTTGGTGAGCACAAGGTCAAGCATGGCACCTCTCCTTGTCTGCTCCTCTGTTACTTGCAAGAGGAAGTTGTCTTCCCCTCAGTTGAGGAACCTCCTGGATTGCTTGTGCCGGGCTGTACCATCTCTCCAACAGATATCAGGATGGTTGAAGTCCCCCATGAGGATAAGAGCCTGCAAGCATGAGGCTGCTCCTATCTGTCTATAGACTGCTTTGTCCACACAGTCCTCCTGATTGGGTGGCCTGTATCAGACCCCCACAGTAAGGACACTCAACACAGTTTTCCCTTTGACCCTGACCCACAAACTCTCAGTTTGCCCATCACCCATCCCCAAGCAGAGTTCCATAACCCCCAGCCTCTCATTGACATAAATAGCTACACCACCTCCCCGTCTGCTCAGCCTGTCTTTCCCAAAAAGCCTGTAACCTTCCATTCCAACACTCCAGTCACAGGAGCCACCCACCATGCTTCCATGATACCAATGATATCATATCCCCATAGACATACACATCTCTAGTTCCTCTTGTTTATTCCCCATACTATGGGTGTTTGTATAGAGGCATCTGAGCCAAGCTCCAGATGAAGCCTACTCATTGGCTGGAGCAGATGAAGTAGCTCTTCATTGGTCTGAGCATTCATTATAAGTGCTGACATCTGACTGGGAGTGTTGGGATGGACCGATGTCCCCTCCCCAAACACATCTAGTTTAAAGCTGCAAGTCTCCTACCAGAGCAGCTCTTCCCTTTCTTTGTCAGACTGGCCCCATCAGCCTCCAGTAGACCAATAAAAATGTCATCAGATGACAGCATAGCATTGACTTATGGAAAACTAAGGCATACCTGCTCAGCTTAAAAATGTTAACCCTTTTCCAGGAGCTATGGATGCCAGGAATCTGCTACAAGTTGCCCTGAATGTGTGAGGAGATAGGAACACATCACTGTCTACACGATATGCAGTTCCTTTCAGAAAATCACAGCAAAGATTGCTTTGAATATTGCATCCTATATAGAAGCCTAAAACTGTCATTAGATACTATAAAGCGAGGAACAAGTGCTAGCGTACCAGAGTGAATGTATTTCAGGTCAGAGGATCTCAAGGTTAGCTGATGGATGAGATAAACAACTGTCATCACTATGCTGGATCAATCCTTAGTTAAGTGCTAGATTTATGACTGCCTCTCCCATTTTCAGATTCTCTCATTGTTTCTGCTTTGGCTCAGGGCCAAATTAAGTTGTTCTACTATAAGTCAATGTTTAGAGCCCTGAGTCTTGGAGTAGAAAGCAATTTCACAACCTCTTCTCTCAATTAAAAGAAAATACTAATTTTGTGAATTCAGTGTTTGTCAGTGTATAGCACGTACTGCCTTCACATGTCCAACCCCTTTCTCATGGCTTTTAAACAACGGATCATTGTATCATATAACCCTGACTGGAATATTTTCTGGAGCTGACATGGACTGGGTTTTAATTCCTAATTCCCCTGATCCCAATTTGTGGGAACAGAAAGGTAAGAAAGGGAGGAGAAGTGCAGTTCTGTCATAGGTATTCTGTTCTGCTCTACAGGTGAAGCCACCACATCTCACAGCTCCTATAATGTTTCGAAGGTATATTCATTCCACAGAAAACCTGACATTTTATGGGGTGCCAAGAATCTGAACCACTAAAGCAGCTACTGTGTTGAAATGCCACCCAGCTGTGGGTGTGACCCAGATGTAACCAATAGGTCAGCACCTTCCAACACCTCCATGCCTGCCAAGCTCAGAGCTAGAGAAACACACAGAGAAAAATTTTTCATCTTCTGCTTAACCTTCTGTTGGAGCAGATTTCTCCAACAGAAAATTGTTACACATTTCCATACAGCTTCATTTTCTGTCCATCAGTGGTACTGTTCAATCAGGGTGCTGTGTCAGGCAGCCTCCATGAACGTGTGTCTTGGAGCTCCACCAAGGCTTTTTCCCATACAGAGATTGTTCAGTTATGCTAGGGGTACTGAAAAAAACAGTATGTCTTGCCAAAACATTTCCTTGTGCATTTATTTAGCAATGTTATCTACACCTATTCAGAATATCACTTTTTTTAAAGAGATTTCTTAAAAGATTATAATTTTTAAATAATTTAATATAAATAATGTATTTAAATAATTTAATATAAATAATATGTTTATTGTCAACTGTGAATTAAAATGACTAAAAGTGTTGTCTAGTCCAGCTATGATAGAACAGCATGAAACAGAAGGCATATGCAAAACTAATCCAGCCCAGCACTGACAGGTGGACTGATCGTAAAGGAACTGAGAACACAAGTCTTTTAGTAGATGGGTCAATAGAACATCTAGGCACACTTCTTTAATGCTGTGTACCACAGAATTTAGTTACATTCATGCTGACCTTCTGTGGGCTGGCAAGAAAAAGCCTGGGTGGAGCAGCAAGGCTCCCTAAGCAAATGACCCCCCATCGCAAACTCCCTCTAGTTAGACAGGGCAACCATTGCTGTAAACTCAGACAGAAGCAGAAGCTTTCCAAGCAATGTTTTGCAACTCCAAAGCATGCCTTTAAGTAGGAGGAGCAGCCTTCTCTGCCCTTCTTACTTAATTCCTTGCACAAAACAATTACTGTGGGCAAAGTGAACTGCAATCGTGAGTTCTGAATTCAATAGAATTTCAAAATCCAGAGCAAAGTAGTTCTGCTTGTGGGCTAAGAGCCTGGTAAACTTCACTAAAGAAAAATCTTGATCCCTCAAAGGCCTGTGAATAGTACCACAGCTGAAAATTTTCCAGTGCTATTAGTTTTCTATCTGTAACATAGAATCAGGGATGTAAAAATATCTTGAAAGACAATATGATAGATCAAGACAATAATACAAAAAAAATATTTGGCTTTCATCAACATAAGGCAATTTGATAAAAGTCAAATAAGTTTCCAAAATGACACTTACTGGAGATTTCAGAGTGGAATTTTAATTTATCTAAGATTTATCTGGAATTTCAATCAGTGTCCCAATATGAGCTGAAAGAAAATTTCAAACGATTAGACTTTTGCATGGAATCTGAAGACTAAATTCTCAACAATAAGGATTACTGATGTAAATAGAGTTATTCTTGTCTGTGGCTATGCAGCACTGGGGCCTTCTAGAAACCAACAGAAGTGAAACACTTAAATACTGTTGTACATTAGTCTTTTTAGAAAGGGGAACTCACCTGCTTCTCCTGTGCCTTAATCTGCCACTGTCTTTAAAGGGCTGAATACATAAATAATGATCATGTAATGCACTGAATAGACGGACACTTACTGCGCGCAGTCTATACAGTCACTTCTAGCTGGGATGCCAGGCCTGAGTATTTAAATTCCCTCTTTTGCCTTTCACTCCCTTCTTCTCTGCCAGGTTGTAATTTCCATACTGGGTTGTATCAACAGTGGTGGGAATAATGCTTTCAACTGCATCTCCACTTCTATTAAAAAGAAATGTTTCCACATAAATCTGCTAATGTAAGGCATAGTATTCCTTACGATTTTTTCCCTGTTAATGATGAAAACAAATGAGTAAGATTTATCTCTTTGACAAGTCGTGTGGGTGTGAACCTTTAATTAGCATATAACAGGTTTAGACTTCAAGTCCCTATAGGCGTGGGAATCACTTAAAGAAGAAAATCCCACTTGGTAAATCTCTGGCTCAGGAAGCCAAGAATGTTATTTTAAGAGATACCTGTAAAGATGAAGATTGCAATCTTCATGCATGTCAAGGTAAAAAGCAAGCTATTTCATCTCTCAGAAACTCGGTGACCATACTTTGATGACAAGCCAGATGGCAGCTGTTCCCCAAGCCTGGTGCCAAGAAAGATGATTGGAGTTGCAATTTACCTTCCGTGGTGAAGCTCAATACTGGAGCATACCACAGCTGCGAATTTGGCTGCTGCAAGTAGGTGTGTGCACAGTTGGTTTCCCCCCAATTTGGATTCATCAGGTAAGAGGCTGTATCAGTACCCAGCAATTATGAAATTGGCATGCATTGGATTGTTTACTCACAGTAATATTCCTACTGGACTTTATTAAAACACCATCTGTTGTCAGTGCAGACAAAGAATCAAACCAGAAATATCCATGGAGGGAGAAAGAATGTGTGCATGTTCATGTGTGTGTGTGTGTGTATGTTCAGCTGTGTTACAGGATCAGGTCACAAATTCATACTCTTTTCTTCCTTCCTGTTCCTTTACAAGTAACTTCTCATAATATGCCTACATTCCTAATAAATATTTGCCCTCTCTTAATATCACCTGGAAAAAATAATTGCACTGGAAAAAAAAAAAAAGGAAATTGTGGTCAAAGTGAAGTTGTATCCCTGGGAGTTATGCTGGAATGGAAACAAATGATTCTTTACATATGGGTGGAACTTGACAGCATTAGCTTTACTACAAAATAAAGCTGAAATGGTTGAAGAAAAAGTCATCTGACTGAATGATGTTCAGTTAGAACAAACTTCTAAGTTAATGCGTAGTAT
The DNA here is from genome assembly GCA_017639245.1 of Myiopsitta monachus. Lineage (NCBI taxonomy): Eukaryota > Metazoa > Chordata > Aves > Psittaciformes > Psittacidae > Myiopsitta > Myiopsitta monachus. The sequence goes on along the minus strand of CM029918.1, from coordinate 39,988,609 downwards.
ATAGGGTGAGTAATAAAGGATATCTGCCAATAATAATATCTTTAGGGCTTGAGAAAAAAACAAGACTAGCTTTTACTCTCAGCTGTTTTCTCTTGCCTTTTTTTTCTAAATCTTTCAGATGGGGATCAGCTATTCCTAATACACAGCTGGTCTCCACAAATGGCCAAGAGTAATTTTTCATATACCAGCATATAATTCCAGGTGAAATTAATTAGTTGAAATTCTTCATCAAGTAGCACACTAATAAAATATGATGTAAGTAATTAAAAATGCAAATACAGAGAAGAGAGCAGTAAAACTTAGATATGTCATTTCAGACCTACAAAAAGGCATCTGTCAATTTAGATCTTTAGTGCATGCACTCACACACACACATACCCAAAAAAAGCCTTTAAAAATAAAAATGTAAACAAGTCCCAGTTCACATTGTAAGATTAAAGCTGTAATAAAGGGAGAGAACACAAGCCAATAACACCCCCTGGGAGAAGGAGGAAAGTGTGTTAAAATGCTTGGGTTGTTTATGAACTAAGTGTTCGGAGAGATCTCAATGCTGAATGAAGGAGTTGGGGTATTTTAGAGGACCCACAGAGAGGTTGTTTACTACTACAGGGAGTCACTAAAGCCTTTTTTTTTTTCAGTATACCAGCCATCAGAAGGAAACATTAGTCCTAATGTAAGTGAGCACAATCTACCACCTGCAATGGGATTATGTATAGTTGAAAGGGAGGGGATTTGCCCCCAATATGAGCCCGTCTTTGTTGCATTATTTAATTTAATCTCAACATGCGCCTAAATTTTTCCTTAAGTTAAAACTACAAAACCTGACATGGCAGAAGTTTGACTCTGGGCACAGAAGACCATAATTTCCATGATTAAGGTGTAATTCCTTTTTCTCTGTTTTCCTCCTCAGTCACTGCTCCTCTACCAAAGTACTTGAGCCCTGAGCTGTGCATGTGCATTCTTGCATTATACTCTAACACAACTAGGATGAAGCCGGGTCATTAAAGCAGCAATTTCTCCAACAATATGTGCCCCTGAAATCTAGACCCTCCTTTTTTGCAACCCACAGAGGACTAATCTCCTCAGGTTTATAAATGTTCCTCAAACCAGGAGGTTACAGCACTTTGCCTTTATGCTTTAGCTTTATTTCTTTGTTTGTACTCTTAATGGAAGGAACATAACATTTTGCTTTGGTTTATGTCCTGCAAAGAATTATTTTTTTTTTTCCTTTGATCATCTTGTCCATTGCATCCTTCAGCATGTCCAAGGAGCAGGTTCATCTTTTTAACTCTGCACAATTCTGCTGGTGCAACTAAGACATAAGCTTTTTCTCTCTTTCCTCTTCTGGTAATTTTGGACAAAATAGGGTGCTACGCACCATTATCAAAACCCATTCTGTCATATGGCCTGTAGCCATGGAGTTCAGCCTCACATAAGGGCCAGGCCAGCTCCTCAGGCAGCAGGAGCAGGCGGGTTAGAAGATAACACAGACATAAACTGTCTCCTAGGGACCAGTCCCTGTAAAATCCAAGCTTCTCTCCCATGGAGGAGGCCTCCCAGAGAGGCAGAGACCGGAATAATTTTACACCTGTTCAAGCTGAACCACAAACCAAAGCTCTAATTTAGGTTTTGCAGCCCAGGGGAATGCTTGAAAGGAATACCAAATAGTGACTCACATCAGACTTTCTTTGACCAGGTGAAATGAAGAAAAGTAGCAGGATTCATACCTGTCCCCAACACCTAACCCTTTTCAGCCTCAGATTTATGAAATTGCAGTGTTCAGAAAAAAGAAGGCTCCTGGATCAGGACTGTATCAGTTAGACTAGGTGGACTCCCACCCTTCACTATGTCATGAAGCATATCGTTAAGCTACTGAAGTTGGATCACTTAAAGGTAATACAGCTCTCACAATCTGACCTTCCAATGGCTTATTCTTTCATAATGCTAACATATGAAATGTGGGTTTAAATGGTTTGGAGGTCGTCAATTGCTCTGATAATAGTTAAAAGTAAAAAAGCAGATTTCCCAGTAATGTCAGCCTCTCTGTAGAAGGAGAAAGTTCCCATTGAAAAGTATGTTTTCATTCTGTGTATCCATTCTGCCTCAAAGCTTCCTCTATGGGGGTGGCAAGCAGGGGAGAGGAGAAGAAAATAAGTAAATACATAAAATGAAGCTGCCAACTGTTCTACAACAGAAAGGTTTTTATGATCCACAAGTCCATTATGAATTCAACAGAAGCAACTAATTACAAGAAACAACGAATCCTCCTCCCCACAGTGCAGCGTGCAGAAATGACCTGTTAGAAAGATGGATGCCAAATATGTTTGCCAGTAGCCGGGCCAGGGTTTGCCCCGTGCTGGAGCTGGAAGGCCACTGCTGGCACATGCGCAGCCTCCCACCCTACCTGTGCATTGACACTTCCAGAATAGTCTGCCACGCTGTGCAATTCAAACATGCTGAGGCTGTATAACATCTGTGCCAGTACTTCTGCATCCTTATAAATCATTTCCCAGCTCTTGCTGGGGCAACAGGAAAGAGAATGTTGGCATATAAATGTAAATCACTGTATATCCTCTGGAATAGGATAATAATTGTGTTGATTTACCAGCCATGCATTGTTCCCAGGGATGGATGGGAAGTATTGGCAAAGAAAAGTCTCTACTTCCTGCAAAAGAGCAGATTTGCTGAACTATACAAAAGGTTTGGAATAATCAGAGATGATTCTGTCTATGCAATTTGTTTCCTGTTAGACTGAGCATGAGGGCTCCACCTCATTGCAGGTTGATATATAATTACTTCACCTCTGGTCATGTCCAAAATAAAAGTGTACAGGGACATTATTGAGTCAGTGAGCACATAAGCGCAATATTTTCCTTCCTATGTGGGTTACAGATGCCTCTGAAGTCACTGGCTGCATGCATACCCAGGCAGAACTGAAGCATTCTGAGATAACTGAAGTAAATATGTGAATGATCCAAAATTTCAGAAGTATTACCCAAGATAAGGAATTTACCAGATAGATAGAATAAATTACCGATAGAATAAATTACCAGTTACTTACTTTTCTTGCCTGAATAGGAAAATTTTACTCAATTGTGGTCAATAATAAAACTCCTATTGGGACCAAAGTGTCACCCATCAAATCTAATGTCACTTTGTGACTACAACTGTGATGCCTATGACTCGTTTTGCAGGGGTTTGTGCATTTTGCTTTCCTCAAATCTTTGTTTAAAGCAAACTCACAATCATGTTTAATATCTCACAACCTGCACATTTGTTACAAAAAGAACACTATTATTCCAAAACACAGGAAGAGTGGAATGAAACACACACTAGTCAAGTCATAATTTCTCATTACCTTCCAGCAAGAACACTTTATTTAGTTTTCCATACCATATTGGCCACAATAAAATATGGAAAGCAATTCTACAAATGTGTCAGAATTTTGTGGGAGCCTACTTTTCTTATATGGCAGTTGCATGATGCTAACAAATTATATCAAGACATACACTGAGAGCTGAGTTCACAGTCTGTACACTTCTGAGCACAAGCAGAACCATACAAAACATCATGCAATAGAGATGTTTTGTTCTAGGGCATCTATACTACAGTTTTTTAAAAAAGGTATATAAGTATCCACTGTGAAATAGCATGTTGTATTTCAAATACTGCACTGTTAGTCTGAATACTTTAGAAGTGTTTTTGCTGGTTTTACCTATATGTGCATGCCAGATATTTTTGTGGACTTTTCTTAGGTCCCAGTATTTTTTTCCATTTATATTACTCTTTTATTGTGAAAGATCAAGCACTTCATAATTTTTGTGTTTGTGCATGGCAGAAGATAGTGATGTCTCAGATCAAAATTCCAAATGATATAGAAATCTTTTTTGTCAAACCTAGGTCAAACAAAAGTTGTGATAGCAGATACTGTGTTTTGTTACAAAATTTCCAGAATGATATACACAGAACAGTGTATATTATTGTCATGGGCTCAGCAGCAGCAGTCACTGGAGACCCAACCAAGCATGAAAAAATAATGCTTTCAGAAAGGCTACTCAGCAATGCCGAACTCTACACAGCTTGGGCCTTGGGATTCATATTTCCAAATTAAACAATTTAAAAAAAATGTCTGCCAGGTAAATGCGTCCATGACCTCAGAGTCCATGCCCAAGAATGAAGTAAGCACAATTGGAAAAATGGAAGCTAGGTGTATGGGTCTTGATTCTTACTGCATCACAGAAACCTGACTACCACCAATCTTGACCCACCTACTAACAACCTTACATATTCTGTGCAATGCATTTAATGATGCCTATTATCTAATAATCTTCTGCCTCCAAAAGAAAATTTTTGGCTAACACATTGTGAACTGAAATTAACTTAATCTCGGGTCTTTCTTACCAAATCAGACTCACCAGCATTCCAAAGTCAGATAGGTTTCAATTGCCAAGGGAGCAATCACCAAATTTTCAGCTGAGTCTTTCCTCAGTACCTTCTTACTATTTCATGTCCGACTTGAAATCACGAAATGAGTGGGTGAGGTAACATATGCAGAAGTTTTAGCAATACACTGTCTTTGTTTCAGATGCAAATAACATCATCTCCCAGCATTCACTTAAAACCATAGCAAAACAATGCCTAGATAAGGGTCAGCTGGTTAAAGCAATTCTCATATCCACACAAATAAACCAAACTCTATAAATACACATTAAGATACTTCTCCCAAACTCCATTAAAAAAAATGAGAGATTGTTATTTATTTATTATTATATTTTTATTTTATATAAACTATAAAAAATCTATATAAAAATTCTATATAAAAAATCTTGGGATACACTCAGAAGAAAAGGTGTTAGGGGACACAAAAACAGAGGAGAAGAGACAGAGAAAGAGAAAGAAAATGCCATCTTTTTGGAAATGAGAGTCACTTTATTGAAGAAATAAAAATTTCCTATATAAAGTAAAATACTAATCAGTGCAGTTTGCATAAAACTTCTGCCTGCGGAGTCTGAATAAGAGATGCTTCTCTAACTTCTGTTTCACTTGCTCATTCTTTTTATTTGTCATTTATTTGTTCTTCTGTTTTCCTGAAAGAAAGAAGAAAGAAACAAAACAAACAAAGGTAGGTAGTCAGGCAGCTACAAATTGTAAGCTAAGAAAGCAAGCTTTTACTGCATTATAAAGAAAAAATGAATTCTAAGGAAATCCTGCAACTAGCCTACCCATAATCTTGAACACATTCACAGCTGTTATAAATGGATTTGGCTCTGCTGGTGAAGCTCTGCCTTGTGCCGAGATCTCTCAGTAGAAGACCTAATTCTGAAGTTTGATACTCAGATTTGCTGCAATTTGCCATGGCATTCTGATATGTGTGCCTGGTTGTTACGTCTTCTACCTCTAGGCATAATGCAAATAGATAGCACTAATTAACAATAAAAAGCACTATACCAAAATCAAAATGCATTTAGATTCATAAGTTTTTTGGTGCTCACATTTTTGTATTCATTTTAAATACAGAGAAATTACAATAAAATGAGACCATTTGGGGATTAAAAAAAATTGTTTTGCAAACCCCTTTTTTCTTCCATTGACCCTCTGTTCTTGACTCCTTGTTTTGATAATTTATATCTTGCCTGATACACTAAGTCTCAGCAGTAGAGGTATTTCTAGTTTGGACACTCCCCAGAAAAATGGGACCCCAAACCTGTTTTGCTTTTCTAATTTAGAATTATTTTGCTTTTCTAATTTAGAATTATTTAGACAATTATTGTAACAAAATGTGGCTATATAATATAGCTTAATGAATATTGGAAACATGGTAGAGGTGTGCAAGTACTGCACATTCATTAATGGATTATCTGCTAAAATCTAGAAACTTTCTAATGAAAATATAACAGATCAAGGACAGTTACATGACTTGATGCTTTCTATTCTTCAGCAACTTCCATTTTAATGAAAAGTTTTAATGTAGAATAAATCCTGTTTGGCAATTGAAAAATGCTGCTTCACAGATTATTTATTTTACTTCTGCTACCCTCAACCACCAGTTTTAATTGTGAATTACAACTGAGTTTAGCAGTACTACAGGGATTCATTTACTTTGAGGACAACAAAACATCCTGAAGAGAAACCAATATCTGTGCTATATTGCTGCTTTGTACCAAGCAGACACCAAAGTTCATGACTTCTGGTGTATAACTAGTATTTATCTGTGCTGTGTGGATTCAGTATAATGATCAGGCAACAGATTCTCACCAGTATATAGGCAAGCAGTTATACTGTCATGAGCCAATGGTCATTGGTCAGAGGCATAGCAAGGCTGCTCAGATCGTTTAATGATAGGCCCTTCGCCTTGAATAATTACAAATCTTATATGCTGACACACCTTAATTCATGAGATCCTGGAATGAATAATTTGATAGAAGTATAAACTTGATTACACTAGTGAACTTGCTTTCCAGAGAGAAAAAAAAAGTGATAACAGGCTTCTTTGTCATGAAAGGGTAAAGAAATGTGACAATCTGGGAACCAGTTTTAGGACCCCATCTGCTAAACCAGAGAGAAATCAAGATTTTACAGTTCTATAAATATTTTAGTGTATGCCATCATTTATGAACTCTGGCAGCTATCATAAAATCTCTCTGACTTTTGTTACAACTGCATATAAGGCCAGAAAATTGCATCTCATGGTAAACCATAAAAACCTAAGTAAAAGCACCATTCCTTTCAGTATATTCTAAAAATATACAACCTCCCTGTCAGTACATGGCAGGGTAGTTACCATCCCAAGACGCCTGTTTCTCTCTCATTTTTTTTTTTATCTGATCTTACCCTGGTCTTTTCAAACCCTTTTGTATTTCAGTATCCTTTTATGTTCCATAAATAACAGCCATCACAATATAACAACTGAAATAGCTTTTACTTTGTCACAACGTACTGTAAGCAAGAGACACTTGGGTGATGCTAATGCCATGGATACCAGCAGAATTTATGCTGACCTTTTCTCTAATTGTTCCTGAAATGATTCTCATTCAGTGGTAAGTTTCTTCAGAGCTCTGAAAGGGAGCTAGCTTCAGAGCAGTTTCTGCTGCCTTAATCACCCAGCAGAAAAAAACTTCGTAAAAATAGTTTTCCTGAGATTAACAATGTTCCTTTTAAACTTAAACCTGCAGTCTTGCCCTGTGTTACAAAGTGTCCCTAGAAGATATGGAAATCACATATCAAGTTTATCATCACAGAGCATAGTCTGACGTTCCAGGTAGGGTCTGCACAGCTTCAACTATAAGAAGACACTGGCTAAAGACCCTACATTCAGGAAAGTTTACCAAATTTAAGGCTGAATTTCAGAAGGTGTCTTGACAGCACAAGATGCAAAATCTCTGTCACCTCATTTGAGCAGCCAAACCCGAAAGCTGAGTATTGAAATGGCTGCACATGCAACTATTTGCAAAATAGATGCACGAATCAGGTTTCCGACATACTCTACACACATGCCTCTGCAAAGATAATCAGCTTAAATACTAGACATGTTGCTTCTCCTTTTTCATAAAACTTAAGACTTCGTGTAGCTCCTAGAATTGCTATGTCTTAGGCCCTGCACTTGTTTTAATCAAACTTATAGTTTGATCTTTCATTAAAAAATACAGAGATGTTTCACATATATTTGTCTCTGAGTGTACATATATGTGCACATCACATACTATGTAAATCAATATATAAGAGATATTTATGGATAGTAGAATAATAAATATTAAATATTTCTTTCTATTTTTCTTTCTTTTCTAGTACATTCAATTTGTTGTTGATTAATTTGTCGTGTCCTCTTTTAAAAATATTGAATGCTTGGTCAATATCTGGAAAAAATTTTTATGGAAATTTATCCTTCAGATAGCAACTCAATTGACCTCATCTTAGTTACCAGAGAGGTAAATGTAATGACTGGTGTCTGATTAAGTGTTAGAGAGATTTCAGCAATTTTTGAAAGGTCATGGGCTGTTCAATAGTAGCTGTGTTTCTTTCTCAAGAAGAATTACTCTTCCATGATGAGCACACTGACTCCTCCATGTGCACACATAGTGCAATCATTTAGGAGAACTTTAAAGCATTTTGCGGTCTGAATAAAAGGTATCTCCTATCCGTTGTAGGAATGTTTTTGCTCTTTGCATTACCTCTTCTCTAGTCTGAGCTCCACTAGTTCATCTAGGTGATGGAAGCCAAGAAATTGTTTCCCACCCAAAAATCTCCATCACTGTACTCTCCTTCATACACAACCACAATTCTGCTGATTTTTTTCAGGCTTTAGGTCTTCTAAAACAAACTGAGAAAGGATACACATGGATTCTGATTTGAACTATGATCTTTTGAACTGTTCAAGCTAGTGGCAATTTCTTGAAAATTAATTAATTTTATTTTAGGCAGGATTTCCCTCATAATCCACGTGCTGGTTCACACCTAGAAAACATTTGGTTTCTAAAATTCTGAAGCCACCACATAATGAAGTTTTCAGGAAAATAATTTTATTTCTTCTTTTACTCTCCATGATATTTCATAGCCTGAAAAGCAAGCAAAATTTCTGCTACAATAAAATAGTTAAACAATAAACATAGTCCACGTGGGATGTGTAGCTAAATTCTTACTATATTACAGTCTTCCAGATGTTGCACCTTCAGACAAACATACTGTCTTTCTTCCTTTTATGGCTTCTAGATGTTGTCCTAAAATGTTCCAAAACATTCTTTTGTTATATTCTATAAAAATAGCTTTTCTATGTTTAACATAATGCTTTTTCCCTGTGTCAAATCCTAAGAATAAAGAAAAACTCTATGACGTACCAACCTTCCATTTACACCAATGCAAATGTAATGCTTCACCTAATATATGACAGGAGGAGTATGAAGCCCAGAGTCTCCCAGACTTCCCAGAAACAGGCTTTGAACCAAAACCCATGAAGTTACTGGGATCTTTTCCATGGATTTCAGATCACTGTATCAGGATCATAACGAGGACTCATGATGGCCTTGATACTGGCAGCAGCTGATTTCAGAAGGGGCTACACAGCAGTGAGAAAGAGTGAGCTCAATGGAAGCTGCTGCATTTTCTCCCTTGAAATTAACTGGGTGAAACCCCATTTCAAAAATATAGAGACCAGACAACTCCTAACATCCACACAACTGGAATGCTTCCCACGATCTAAATACAAATACACCACTTAAGTCTCAATTATAAACATGGGTACCAGCAAAACGCAGTGACTTTGAGGAAACCAGGAAAGGAGCTTGAGAACTATGAGGCTGTGCACTTTTTGTGGCATATTTTTACAAAACAGCACACAATTCGAATCAACTGAAAGAGAAAAAAGCAAAAAGCAAAGGAAGGGCTAAAAAGAATGGTCAAAAGGTTAAGAGGTAAAGAACTTCACCTGCAAACAAAAAAGGTGTAACATATTACATACTGTAGGACTGCAGAATCCTCTCTCCCTTTAAAAAAATGCATTGGAATATATGCCTTTATAGCTCATATTGTTACAGACTGCACGAATTACACTGACAAAAAATAGAAGTGGTGATGATAAATAGCTTCATTTATAGTAAAAAAATCTTTCAAGATTTCAATATATACTGCTAAAGATAAAATTCTGAGATTCTTAAAAGGACAAAAATATCAAAAAACCAAAATAATTCAAAATTTCTTATGTCAATCACCCCAATTTTTAATGGGAAGAGGACTCATAGAGCGGCGACCAATGCCCTAGAGCAGTCAGTGTTTAAGAGGCATGGACAACACCATGAATAACACATGAAGAACATGAAGGTCCTCAAATGCATCCAGAGGAGGGCAACAAAGCTGGCAAAAAGGCTGGAAGGCCTGTGCTGTGAGGAGCGGCTGAGGACACTGGGTTTGTCAAGTCTGGAGAAAAGGAGGCTGAAAGGTGACCTCATTGCTCTCTATAGCTCTTGTCAAGGAGGGGAAATGGAGGGGGGGGTGCTGATTTCTTCTCCCTGGCCTCCATTGATAGGACGTAAGGGGGTGGTTGAGAGCTGTGCCCAGGGACTTTTAGAGTGGACATGAGGAAGCATTTCTTTACCTAGAGGGTGGCCAAAACCTGGAAAAGGCTTCCTAGAGAGGTGACCAATGCCCTAGTGCTGCCTGTGTTTCAGAGGCATGGACAACACCCTTAATAACACGCTCTAACTTTTGGCCAGCCCCAAAGTGGTTGAGCAGCTGCACTCGATGATCACTGTAGGTTTCTTCCATCTTTCAGTTTTTTTCTCCCTGGTACCTTCTTTTCCAAGAAGTACCTGCTGGGGAAATACTGGATGCCATTGTTTCCCAGCCCTGCACTAGCCGAAGGCATTGAATGGGTAATCGTGTCCCATCACAGGCACTGGCTCTGTCACTCTGTGGGAAGGAGACCTGTGCCTTCTAATGGCCGTTAGAGATGGTGATTGCCTCTGGATGATTTGAGCATCTGAACAGATTTGCAAAAACCGTGCGCAAACTGGTTTTTGAAAGCCTTCCGTGTTCATCCACTTGAGTTGGGTTTCACAGGGTAGCAAAAGACGTCGTCTGTAACACCAGTGAGGCTGAAAGATCAAGCCCTCAGCCTGAAGAAGGATGTGCTCCTGAACTCCAGGGTTGCAAATCTTGTTTCCGTGGGCAATACCTGCTCATGTCCTTGTGATTCCCCCCACTCCCAATCCCACTCCTCCTCCAAACACTAGTGTTTAAAAATGCCTGCGTTGTTTCTTTTGGAGAAACAGAACAAAACACAAGAGCCTGGGAGCAACAGCGCTCCATCAGGAGTCCAGCTGGCCCAATGTTCTCTCTCCAGTGGCACCCCATATGTGTTGAAAGGAGAGCAGATGAGGAGGGCAGGTCTACTTGTGTCAGGGTCCAGAGGGTGTTCATAGGCCTCATGGCCTGGGACTGGTACCCCTTTGGGACATGCCCTGCTGATAGCCCCTCAGGCCTACATCAAAGCTTCCCACGCAGAACTAGATGCATGACATAGCATAGCTCTTCTATTCTATTCTGTACCATTCCATTCCGTTCTGTTCCATTCCATTCCATCCTGTTCAGTTCCATTCCATTCCATTCAATTCCATTCCATTAGAATCCATTCCATTCCATTCCATCCTGTTCAGTTCCATTCCACTCCATTCCATTCCATCCTCCTCAGTTCCATTGCATTGCATTGCATTGCATTGCATTTCCCTGCACTCATGGTGATTTGTATAATGATGTGACCATTAGGTACGTAAAATGCCAAGGGGTTTTAACACCAGAAAGACTTTCAAAGGCACAAAGCAGACACAAATCAGGTTAGAGGTGGAAAGGGTATTTTATTTATTTATAAATCAAGTGTTTATATTCAGCTTAGTTGAGTTCAGTTTAGTTAATTTTAGTCTAGTTTAGTTTAGGTTAGATTTTCTTTTTCCCAAATCTGTCAGAGCTGATGCCCACAAGCCTTAACCCAATGCACATGCGTAGCCAGCAGCAGGCTGATGCACCCTTCACATTAGCTGGGGAAAGCCTCCCTTGCAGCGTGAGAAAGGCAAGGAGGGGCAGGAGCAGTGCCATGGTGGGGCGAGAGCAGTGGAAGAGCCCAGCCAGAAAGGGCCAGGGAAGAGCTGCCTCGGGGTGGTGCTCAATGCTCCAGAGGACAGCAGCAAGTCCCGGGGCCACGATGGGGCCGGCCTGGGGGTCCCGGGGCCACTCAGGGGCCATCCTGGGAGTGCTGAAGGCTGCCTCCCCCCGGATGCGGGGCACGAGGGCCAGCTGCGTGGAGCACGAGCTGCTGCCTTTGGGCCACAATAACCCAAAGGAGCCCCGTGAAGGGGCTGTGCTCGGCTGCGGAGGAGGCAAAAAACCCCGGGGACACTTGCTAGTCCAGCCTGGGGGCAAAACAGCCTTCCCCCCCCAGCTGCAGGACACGAGGGGCCACCTTCGTGGAGCATGAGCACCAGGCCATAACCCAGAGCACCAGGACCAGAGGAGCCCTGACAAGTGGTCATGCTCAGTGCTCAGAGGAAGGCAAAAAACCCCCGGGGCCCGGTGCCAATCTGCCCTGGGGGAAAATTCCTTCCTGACCCCAGCGCTGGCGATCAGCTACTCCCTGAGCACATGAGCAAGACCGGCTCCTGGTCCACGGGCTGGTTATGCCTCTAAGGGGACACTGGACCTGCCTTGGCTGCCTCCACCTGGAGCCATCTCAGGGGCCTCCCGCAACAGCAAAGTGCCGCTGGCCTCATCTACCCTGGGAGCAAGCACCCCTCCGGTGCCTGGCACTGCAGCTCCAGAGCACTGCTGGAGGGCACTGGCCTTATACTGCCCCGCAGCATTGTGATGCTGTGTTGGCGCCTGCTGGCACTATGACACGGGGCTGACGGGGCCCCGCAGCCCTGCCCGCCGCAGCCCTGCTGCTGCTGCTGCTGCTGCTGCTGCCCCTTTGCCCAGCGTGCCTTGGGGAAAGGCCTTTGGGGCGCTGGCCTTGAGCAAGTGCCTGTGCCCAGGAACCCAGGTGAGTGTCCCTGCCCATGGCAGCCACACACTGGGCACCGCAGCTGGGTGTCCCTGGAAATTAATCCCTGTGTTGGGACTGTATCAATAAAGGCGTTTATACCCCGTCCAGTCTGTTCCATCTTCTTACCAATGATCTGGGTACAGGAGTTGAAGGCATCATTGGCCAGTTTGCTGGTGACGTTAAAGTGAGGGGTGCGGTTGACTCTCTTGATGGACGAGAGGTCTTGCAGAGGGATCTAGACAGGCTGGAGTACTGGACAATCCTCCATGGCATGAACCTGAAGAAGAGCAGATGCTGAATTCTGCACGTGGGATGGAGGAATGCCAGCCACAAGTGGGAAGTGGGAGAGAGGTGGCTGGAGAGCAGCCCTGCAGAAAGGGATCCGGACATGCTGCTTGGCAGCAGGCTCGGTGTGAGCCAGCAATGTGCCCTGGCAGCCAAGAGGCCAAAGTACATGCTGGGGCACGTTGCACCTGGCATGACCTGCCACTTAGAAGGTGATTTTCCTGCTGGACTCAGCGCTGGTGCAGGCTCACCTTGAGTACTGGGTGCAGTTCTTGGCCCCATCATCTAAGAGATATCCAAAAGAGGAAGCCTTCAGAGAACAAAATCACAGTTCTAGTTACAAGGCACTAAGGCTGAGTTGCCCAATGTAGTTTTGAATTCTCCACCCCTGGCTGTGTTCTAGGCCATGTTTTATCAGGTCTTGGTTGACATGTTTTAGTGGTCGGTGTCCCTTCGTATGGCAGTGGGGTTTTAACTGGATCGTCTTAAGGTGCTTTCCAACTCTAAATATTCTATTATTCTATAATTTCTGAGTAAGATGAATAGGTCTCTCTTCTCACCTGTGATTCTCAGGACACATCAGGACATATTCATGCTTGACCATATAGCATTCCTCCTTGTCCCTTCTAGATTTCTGTTTCAACTTCTTTCATCAGTGTCAGCTTCTGCATAATTTTGTAAGAGGTATCATATAACTTTCATGCAAGGGGTCCATGTAAGACAGACACTGCAGCTGGCAATCACCATATACACTGAGAGTATGCCATGGTTTAAGTTTCTAGCCCCCCCCACACACACACAGTTTTCTCACTCACTCACTTACTCACTCACTCACTCACTCACTTACTCACTCACTCACTCACTCCCCTCTTTCTTCCCTCAGTTCCGGGGGGATGGGGAGGGGAATCAAAAGAATGCAACTTCCGCAGGTTGAGATAAGAACAGTTTAGTAACTAAGGTATAACACAAACCGCTACTGCTACCACCAGTAATAATGACAGAAGTACGAAGAAAGAGAATACAACTGCTCACCAAGCCCGACCCAGGCACCGCACCCCCCAGCAGCAAACCCCCCAGTACCAAAAACCTGACCATGCCGTGCACCCCCAGTGCACCACCACACCCTTCCGGGTCTCTCCTCTCCGTTTTCACATCCTGGACAGGACGTGCTGTGGTATGGAATAACCTCTTTGGTCAGTTTGGGTCAGGTGTCCTGTCTCTGCTTCCTCCCGGCTCCCCCTGCTCCTTGGCATAGCACGAGACTCTGAAAGTCCTTGGCCAGACAAAACACTACCAAGCAGTAACTGAAAACACTGGTGTTATCAGCACTGTTCCCAGGCCCAAAATCAAAAACACAGCGCTGCACCAGCTACCAAGAAGGAGAAAAAACGACTGCTACTGCTGAACCCATGACAGAGTACAAACCAGCTCTCAAGTGTACTTCAAGTCAGACAAAAAAAAATATTCTGATGACAGCAACAACAAAAAAAAAAAGATAAATAAACAAACCCCCCAAAATCCCAACCAACCAAGATTAGGGGGAAAAAAAAAAGTACCCAAAAAAACCAAACCCATTCAAAGCAACACAAACAAAGATGCAACAGGTAGAAGTGGGACTTGCAGTTTCGCAAATTGTCCATATATCATTTGGATTCTGCAGAGTGTTTTTGAGGAAAACCATGAAAGGTTTATTCCCCTAGGATAGTGGTTGTAGCTTAATTGATTTTAGCTTAATTGATTTAAAGGGATTTTAGTTTGTTTACTTAATGGTATAGATTTGTTATTCATAGTTCTACATACCTTTAGAAAAAGAAACAAGAGCACCTTGGGATGAGGAGAAGTTTGTTCAGTCTTACCTTAGCAAGATTCCTGCCCCCACACATCTTCCATTCTGCAATGTCACATCTCTGTAGAAACAGCAGGGAAACATCTTGGGAGAATATAAACAACAGCAGGGGGCATACAAGCTCCCAGTGATCACTTTAAAGTGACACATAGCATCAGTTTGTGTTGGATGGTGGGAGCTCAAGCTCTCTACTTCCAAAAGTCAGTGCCGATTTACAGCCTGCAAGGTGCTGTTCTTTGATTTTCATCCCTGTGTCCGATGCTACTCCTATACATTTCATTCCAGCCCATGATTAAGTTGTACAGAGCTCACTCAAGCAATTGTTTAAAATTGCAGTGCTTGACTTCCTATGGTGAACTGTTTTGTAGACATTTGTAAATGAAAGGTAAAATTAATCTAGTGGCTTTCTTGCCACACTCTTGTGCTTGAAGATCTGAAAGTAAGATCTGAATATTCCCAAAAGGGAACACAGTTTTCAGTAAAGGCAATGGAGGAAGGCTTAGGACAGCTGGGTCCTCTGCTCAGCTGCACTGTGGGTTCTGTGAGAGACATGTGGCAAGCAGATCAACACAGGTCCTTACTGCTCTGCTATTCCACAGATATCAGCACCTACTCCTCTTGGGGACATAACCTAAAAAGATATCTTCGGTCTGTGGTTAATCACCCCCTCACTTGGGGTGTTTACATGTGTTCATATGTTTGCATCATTCTGATAGTGCACAGCTACGGGAGTGGTCAAGATTTAAGTTGTCACGTGTCATCTCTAAAGGTGAATAAATATCTTGAAGAGAAATAAGTGAAAAGATGGGTTTCACCAGTACACTAGTAAAAAAAGTAGATGGCACACAAAAGCATATCTAAAAATGGCAGGCCTCATTTAAAAATACAGAATTCAAAACCAGAGGTCCTTCATATTGGCATCAGAAACAAAAGAGAACCCTTCCCAAAGAGCAGACCACTCAATCTCTTCTGTTCATACAATGGCATGTCAGAAAATGGGCAAAGAGCATTTAGCAACTGGCTGTGAAGCAGGCATTGGTACCAAAAGTAGGTGAACTGGAGGTCTGCAGAAAGTGTGCTAGAGTCTTTAATGACAGGCCAGACAACATGTGGCTCATTATAGGTATTAATAATATGCAAGCTGGGTACAGCACAGTGCTCCCTAGGCCGGACAACTCTGGGTGCTGTGTTGAGGTACCTAATTCATGAGGTTTTGTCGGAGAATGAGATGTGACTTCACAGTGTTTTGTTATTTCTTTGGGTGACAACCACTCAGTGTAAATATATTTGATGATCTTTTGCTGGAATGGATGCTTGCATTAAGATTTCAGAAAGATGTGCATCACTGCAAGCAGCTGGATGGCCGCACACAAAGAGTTGTGCTCAAGATCCAGCTGGAGACCAATAACGAGCAGTGTCCCTCAGGGATTGGTGTCAGGACCGGTCTTGCTCAACATCTTTGTCTGTGACATGGACAGTGGGATTGAGTGCACCCTCAGCAAGTTTGCCGATGACACCAAGCTCATGGTTTGGTTGATATGCTGGAGGGAAGGAATGCCATCCAGAGGGACCTTGACATGCTTGTGAGGTGGGCTGATGCCAACCTGATGAAGTTTAACTGTGACAAGTGCAAGGTCCTACATGTGGGTCGGCACAATCCCAGGCACAGCTCCAGGTTGGGCAGAGAAGAGATTCAGAGCAGCCCTGCACAGAAGAACTTGGGGGTGTTGGTTGATGAGAAAATGAACATGAGCCGGCAGTGTGCACTCGCAGCCCAGAAAGCCAACCGTATCCTGGGCTGCATCAAAAAGAACATGACCAGCAGGTTGAAGGTGATCCTGTCCCTCTACTCTGCTCTCCTGAGACCTCACTTGGAGTATAATGTGCAGTTCTGGTGTCCTCAACATAAAAAGGACATGGAACTGCTGGAACAAGTCCAAAGGAAGCCACGAGGATGATCAGGGACTGGAGCACCTCCCGTATGCAGATAGGATGAGAAAGTTGGGGCTGTTGAGCCTGGAGAAGAGAAGGCTGCGTGGAGACGTCATAGCAGCCTTCCAGTATCTGAAGGGGGCCTATAGGGATGCTAGGAAGGGACTGTTCATAAGGGACTGTAGTGATAGGAGAAGGGGTAATGGGTTCAGACTTAAACAGGGGAAGTTTAGATAGGATATGAGGAAGCAATTCTTTACTGTGAGGGTGGTGAGGCACTGCAATGGGTTGCCCAGGGAAGCTGTGAATGCTCCATCGCTGGCGGTGTTCAAGGCTGGGTTGGACATAGCCTTGGGTGGCATGGTTTAGTGAGAGGTGTCCCTGCCCATGGCAGGGGGGTTGGAACTAGATGATCTTAAGGTCCTTTCCAACCCTGACTATTCTATGATTCTATATTTCAAACTCACAGGCTTTCAAGAGGTTTGCTGCTTAATTTATATTATTCTTTCCAGTTTTTATTTCCAAGGCTGTTGACACCAATGCACTTTCTTAAAGCTCAGTGAAATTTCCCAGTTTTGTTTTGCTTTTTTTTTTCTTTTTTATGTATTATTAGTTTATTTCTACACTTTTAGGGACAGATCCCTACTGGCTTTGACTTGGTATGCAGAGAAGCTAACCCCTTCCCATAGGAATTAATTCAGTTCTATGCTTTTCAGAATCTAATTGGTTGACGGCAAAATTCAATATAAAACTCCCAGATTTTTTATCTCTCCATAGAGACTGTATTTATGGACATGAAGAGCAATCAGCTGAATGCTGTAACAAGCTCTTTCATATGAAAAGTCTGACATTACAAAATTCAAGCCAGAAGACTTTGCCCCTTTTTATTATTAAACCAATAATAGAACTTTTTCTTTTAACAGATTCTGTTTAGCAGTAAATGTTACATATACATTTAGCAAATTTTCAGGATAATATTTTTTTTTGTAGAAATTGTTTCTGGATGTAATCTTTTAAACTAAATATTTATAAAAACATTACTGTAAGAACATAGTGTAATGAAATCATTCAACCAGGACAAAGAAATTGCACTTCCAATATTTAAGGTAGAGAAAATCAGTATAGCATGTCATCCCATTAATTACAGCTGTTCACATTTCCTTATAAAGCAATCAAGGATGTCAAAAATCCACATTTCTTCATCTCAAAGTATAGCTCTAAAAGGCAAACTCTTACCCTGAAGTTCAAGAAGACCTTCTAATAAAGCTACAAGAACACAATTTAGTTTGGGTGACATGGTTTAGTGTGAGGTGTCCCTGCCCATGGCAGGGAGGGGTTGGAACTAGTTTATCTTAAGGTCCTTTCCAACCCTATTCTATGGTTCCATGATTCTAATGGATGAAAATCAAAGACATGCTGCCTTTTATGGAATTACTCACAATGATCTTCCTGAAATAGATAAAAAATTCCGTAAATTATTATTCTTCAAGTCAAGCAGAATTTTCAAAGCCTGGCCCCTATTGACTGAAAAATAATGTGAGCCTTCCCTCTGGTGTATGAGAGTAGTGGATCAAATTCTCACTTAATCAAGTCTATTTCTCAAAACCAGCCCAGGAATACAACCAGGGCGTAGATAGAATAAATCAAATTATAGATATCTGCTTGATACTTATCTGCTTGATTCTGGGCATATATGCTTCCATTAATGCATACTGTCAGTCTTAAACTACTGGGGACTGTATAAGTGCAAAATAGATTGAAAAAGAGTGCACAGAAAATAATCAAAGTCCATTAAAAAAAAAAAAAAAGTCATTCACTGTGTAAAACCACAAAGGCCTTGAAACAATAAAAAAAAAAAAGAAAAGAGAAGAAAAAGATATCTGACATCTATTATTAAATGTAACATTTGGAAATACAAAAATACAGCAGCAATGTAACTTATGTAACTTTACTTAGCGACAACTGAGGATGACAAACACAGGCATACAAAGACTCCCAGCAGGAAGAAATCATTGTATGTATATGATAATGGAGCAACACCTGGCTGAAACAGGGCATCTGGGTTTCTTGGTGGTGTTTAAATCCCTTTCATCCACTCCCCACACCTATCTCACCCATGGGACTTGTTTTTTGCTCATTAGGGTTTTTTTTATTTTGTTTTTTTCCTGAAATATCTGGTCACATTGGATCTTTAGCCAAGCCTTCAGCTCCATATCTAGATAGACTCATCATGTGCCCTCAATGCTTAGGCAACTTGGAGCTGGACTCCCACCTTAGCTGTTAGTTCCCATCTGAGTTTTGTTTCATTTTGTTTTGTTTTTTGCTCCAGAGAAAGTAGTGTGCTCTGCCATATAGGCACTGCCGAGTGACAAGTTGCATGTTTCAGTGCTGTAGCTCCCTTTCACTTCAGTGCATCAGTAGTCTTTCTACTACTCATTTCCTTTTCCATTTTTAATATTTCCCGACCATCATTGTACTCTACAGTTGAAATATCATTATTATTTCCAAATTGTGTTCACATATTTTCTATTCCATCTCCCAGATTGTTAGAAAAGATGCTATAGAAAACCAGGCCATACACCAATTCCTGCAAAAACTCGAACTCCCACATCAAAAAACCTGTTGTCATTTGTCTCAAGTTTTCCTTTAGAAAAATTTGGTACTGCAACAGTGTTCCCATCCCTGTCAATTGGCACTGCTTTCCAAAGGAAATTTTGTGAAGCATAAGACCTAATGTTTTCTTAGCATCCAGAAATATTATCTCTATCCTCTTTCTTCATCTGCTCTTTCTGTCATTCAGCTGAGAGCAGCCACAGTACACAAGTTGCTGTGGCACAGTTTGGAGTAGCCACTTGCTACTTCTGTGGTACTCCTCTTTGCTACTTCTGTGGTACTCTTCTTTGCTACTTCTGTAGTACCCTTCTTTGCTACTGGTTTTCAGATTTTCCATCCTAGTAGCTCTGCCATTTTACTGGACAGATGCATTACATTTACTAGATGCTAAATGACCAGTTTCTCTTCGCCCCCCCAACTTCTCCCGCACTTTACACTCTGTGCTTTACATATGCTTTTTTATTCTAGGGGCCAGTGGTTTTCTACTTTTTTTTTAAAAGTAGCCCTAAATGATCTGGTATGTTCACAAATTTCCTTAAGATGAAGAAACCATCATCACTGTGTTCTGCTCAGTTGCGCATTTAATTTTCTCAGGTATTTACTTACCTGCATGTATCAATAACCATGCCAACTATGTTCTTCATTGCTTCTTAATTGCCCGTGCTCTTTTATTTCCCTTTAAATGATAGATTAAAAAAAAAAAGCTGCTTAGTGTTTCAGTCATATTAAAATCATAATTGATTTTGCCTCACTCCTCATTTATTAATGGACTTACAGTACCTTCTCACTAATAAACCTCCCAGTAATGAGTTTAATCCACTGAGGATACTTTTCCACCCCAGCAAACCACCAAGCAATTTAGGACAGTTGGTAGTCTCTGCTTAAGGGAGTCCAAAAACTGGAGTAGAATTTTATGCAGGCCATAATTTAAGTACTTTTGGAGAGCTGTGTGGGGAGTTTACTGATATTCTTTGTACCATGCCCATCTGTGGTCAGTGTAATTAATCCTTCACTCACAATCCAGTTAAGAACTGATCTTCACCGACACTTTTTGGTAAAGGGGAAGCTTCAACTAGTTACATAGCAATCAAACTCTGGACATTTTCTTCCTCTGAACAGCAAAAGTTTGTGAAATTGATGAGGGCAGATCTTTTTGGAGCTGCTCAGTGTTGGGGAAGGTGTGCAGACAGCAAAAAGCCAGTCACTGGGATAATGGCTGTTGCAGATGTGTGGAAAGCCCAGTACACCCAGAAGAATCACAAGCAGGACTTGCCTGGTTCATAGTTCGTAGTGGGAGAAGATTACTTCATGGAAATAAAATATAAACAGTAGTTTCTGCTGGAATTACGTAAGCGAAAGCACAGTTATACACTTGAGGGAGGGAAGGACTTTGGGCTGAGCAGCTCTTAGATTGCAAAGGTTTAATCGTGTACCTTTCTACATTTAATGACAAATCCCTGTGACCTCCTTTCCTTCCAGGATTGTAAGATTTTAGGAGCAAGAAACTTATTTGTTCAACACTTAAAACACTGGAGTTATGGCACAGGAGGGGGTTTCTCATAAATCTAAGCTTGCATTGCTGCTTAACAAGAAATTCCTGTAACAGTGCTATTCTCTCCTGTCCTCGCGCACAATTACTAAAAGACAAACAAAAGAGAACAGTGAGAGGAGTCTTCTGCTGGTCTGTAGGAGTTCCATGGCAGATCCTTTGGTGACTGGTAGGATGCTGAGGGGAAGAAAATGGGCTAACCTGGGGAAGCTAGTCATGCTGGGCTCAGGCCTCCAGCTGATGCAGTGACCTCATCAGAGTGCCTGTTGACTGGGAGTTATATGCTCTCTGTTTTGCATCTCATGGGAAAGATGGTGCTGGTGTCTTGCCTTTTTGATTTACTGGCACTTAATGCTAATTTGCAAAGACATAAATACCTCCTAATGCATAAAGAAGAATCAGGTCTAGCAGGATTAACCTTTGTGCAGAAATCCCTTCCTTTCTTCTGGATCATTCCTTTGCAGACTTTTTGGATTCTGGAGGTATAATGATGGATACTTTTGGTGAGCTCTGGGATGGACAGTGCATGTCTTGCTTTTTTCCATGTTCTTACTGCTTGCCCCTTTGCCACAGATACACATAGATAAATGCTAAAGTGAGATCTATCCAAGATTTTACATTCCTCTATATGCAATTAACCCATTTAGAGTTTTATCTATGGTAATCCATCACTGATAAATAATTAACACACACACACACACACACACACACACACACACACACACACAAAAATGCTGGTACCACCAAATCAGAATAACAGCAAAGTATACTCCCTTTGCATTGAGATAAACAATTCTACTAAGGGAAGAGGAATGTAAAATCTGGGAGGGGATGCAGAGAGAGAACATGGGAGAGTGCACTTGTCTAACAGTGCTTTTAGTTGTCATTAAACACAGTCAGGGTTTCCAAAGCTAACGTACATGTTAACACAATCCAAAACACTTATATTAAATTATTTTTTCAGAACTCCAGTACAGCAAATCATGCAAAGCCAAAATTCCCCAGACAATGCACAGAACATTACAGAATTAGTTTAACATTCTGACAACCCTGCAATTTTATTTAAACAAGTTCTTCCCTACCCAATTCCCTGCAGAGAAGTATTGTACCCTTTTGTTGATTGTAGTGGACATATTGCAGATCTCCGATTACCTTCCCAAAGGACCACCCACTACAAGAAGTTTTTTGTGTTGCAAGCGCAGCATAGCTCATTCCTCCCCTTCTCCTATTCACCTTTTTTCTTTCTTCTTGTTTTTCTTTTTTTTCTATTTTTTCCCCTCCCTTTTAATTTTCTTAGTATTCTCATATGCTGTGGATGAGCTGACAGACTAGCCTGCCATCTGTTCTTTCATGACATGGTGCAACCTAATCAATTATCCTCAAACCACTTTGGAGTAAATAAAATGTCTACAATAATAATAATTAGTCAGTTAAAAAGAAAACGGAATCATGAAACTCCTGGTGGGAATTAGATAGATTTCAGAACAGAACATTTTATTAACTGTGATTATTAGACCAGAAGACAACTGTAGGAGGGCAAAAAGTCACCTACAGTAATTTATTCTGAGGCATAAATATAAGACAGCATCCCTAGATTCTGGATAGCTTTGATCCTTTGTAACCAATGATGCCAGGTGCAAGTAGGTTTCCCACTCATGAGTTTCTAATATTTTGCTATTATTAGATGTGTTAGCACACACACGAGAATTTGTATTAGAATTAGCACTATTTTAGTATAACAACAAATATTAAAAAAAAAAAAAAAAAGAAAAAGAAAGAAAAACAATGACCAGCAGGTGAAGAGGCAATATACATTTCTCCAAACATATAAGTCCTGAGGTCTTCAGGGAGAGATTTGTCTAGAACAACCAGTTTAAGCAAAGTTGTTGTGAGTAAGAAGAGTACATTACACATGCACTCACCTCAACAACAGTCAAAAAGCAGAAACACAAACTTCTACAAACAGAAATCAGGTTTGCAATGTGATATTAGGAATTAAGAAAATCAGGAATATAGCAACTGATATCAGTGGACACCCAAGATCTCCCAAAGCAGGTCTTTATGAAGTTAATCTGAACACTGTTTTTTCACAATGCAAGCAAATGCTTGCTATTTTAACTCTACGACATTGATTAAGGCAGAATGCAGTAGCAACACAATCAGTTGCTGAGCATTCAAAATATATCTTAGCACTCGAGTGCTTAGCACATTTTCAGTATTTTCACTTTTGCAGCATGAAGGAAGTGATAGATAAATCAGAAAGATTCAGTGTTCCAGTCAGATCATCAGCAAATTGCCAACCAAGATTTCTGTCAAGGAATTGATACAATCTCCATGAATAGATCACACTGATGGATCACAGGGAAGAATTTCCTCATTACATTCCTTATTTTGAGTATGAACAGATGTCGGACATATTCTAATTTTTTGTGTCATGAAAGAATTCAATAATTGTATCTGTGCAAACACATGGTATTTTTGATCAGTAAGTTGTAAAACCAAGGTTTTTTTCTGCCATGTTTCTGAGTATTAAGGACATGAAAATAAGTACATAATTTTATATGCACAGGTGCTGTCCCCAGAACTTCACATCCTTCAATTATCATCTTCAAGAGAACCAATTTTATCAGTAAGTTAGAAAACAACATAACAATCTGACTCTAAACAATGTGACAACATAACTATGAACTTTATGTAATGTCACATAACAATGTGACAACATAATAATGTAACTTTAAACCCAAAGCTGCCTGATCAGCCTGAGATAAGTAGAGTACCTCCTACAAAGTAAAGAGCATAAAAAAATTAAATTGTAGGAAACATCAACATAAAGGCTGTACAACTACAGGGCTACAACTTTGACATATATAGATATCAGACCACCTACTGTAGTATTCCAAAATCTTGGTAGCTCTAAAATGAAAATACTGAGTACACTAACTAGTGTGTGCTCGCTTTCATGCTGTCCCATCTTAATTGGTGGGAGGCTGAGGCAATTGCCCATAAAACACAACGCGTGGCAGCAAGGAATCTCTTGTGTTATGATGCTGCTCTTTACAGGCTAGAGTGTGTCTGTTCTTACACATTGATGGTGAGGCATATGGCAGACTCAAGCTTACATCCTCACGAGCCTGTTGCAACTACTGACAAGAACATAAACAATCAGGTAGGAACATGTAGAGAGAGGGTGGAGAAAAATCCCCACCATGATATAGGCCAGTGAAGATAGATAAAACAATGAATCACACAAGATCTTCATCAGTCCTTCCACGACTGCACCACTGTGATTTCTGTGACATGTATGTATTGACATATTTGCCTGTTTAGGTTCTCCTACCACTTCTTCTCCTGCAGTAGACAAATAATTCTGGCATCCTGACAATATGCTTCATTTCCAATTTTCTAGGTACTTTCACTTTCCTGTTGCAGCTGCTAACTTCTTGCTTCTGCATGTTTCTCTATGTTTTACCATCCACTTCAGAAAAGGGCTAACAATCATGTGCTTGATGTTTCTCTAACTTTGACCACCTTGAAATGTGATTTTGTGATTTTTGTTAAAATGTAGGACATGGATCCCTTGCAGGCTTTTACAAACATAAGAGTTCCCATGTGTCATTGACACTGATGAATTGCTAGATCACTATAGAAGAACTTGGAAATGGCAACCGATCTGGCTCCACTGTAGCTAACTTGAGCTCCTGAGAGGGACCAGAGGGGGTTTTGATTCTTCTTATTATATGTTATCAATTAAGCACTTAACAAGCTACAATACAAAGCAACTTTCCAGTGGATTTTTTAATGCAATGGAAACAAATTACCTTTGAGATAGGTTATCATTTGGAATATTGACTAGAATGAAAATAAGGCAAATGCCAACACATATTCACCCAGATTGCCCATAACGACTTGCCAGGCATACCTGTTTCAAATTAAATAAATCTGTGCAGCTTCTCTTTGACAGCAACACAAAATGCCTCGTGTAACACATTGAATGGCACAGCTAATGCAGAATGCTAGCAGAAGATACAGCAGCTTTTGTTTTGAAGTGAGTACCTGTTATGCAATTCTCTTAGAATGTGCTTCTGTCAAAAAATGAAAGAAAATAAGCCTCAGCAAACAAAATCCTACAATTCCCATACATTTCTCAACTCAGAGGATACTGCCACACTTGGGCACAGTGTATTCACAGCAATTATAAAATTCTGGTGTTGGCACAGATACTATATTTGTAGTACTCAGATGAATTAAAGGATCAAACGGTGCATGAGTGTTGGGATGAAGGTGTTCAGTGGAAGTGAGAGGCTTCAACTCACTAAACAAGATGATGTCATAAACAAAAAATAGGAGTGGCATTCAATAATATCAGTAATGTGCTGATTAGGCACATGAGGAGCTTTCAACAACTCCCTACTATTTTGAGAACAACCAGTGAACAGGACTTAGCTTTATTGACATGCAAACACCAATTCACAAGCTTAAGATCTTGTTTATGTAATTCTGCATAGATCTGAGAAGACAAAAGCTGAAGTTAATATTAAAAACTGACCACTTCACCACAGACTCATTTGAGTGACAGCTAGTGAGGGAGAATGCAAGTGGTCATCTTTTCATTACACTTCTCACACAAAGTCAGCCACAAATGTGCTCTCGGTGTATAGGGATGAGTGACACACTTTGCCCTTTCTCTGCTTCTTTGCCCTTGGGAGAAGTGGGGAGGGAAGCAGTAGAGAGAAGATGAGGTGTTGACTGCATTTCCTGTCCATGGAGGCACACAAAGCAAAACAGAGTACGTGTGAAGGCATGGACAGCACTGTCCTGAAGAGTGGTATAAGCTCTGCAGGCCACCTGTTCAGAAGGGAGAAATTGTCTCTTACTGAACTCTCCCACATTTGTACAACATCTGACACTATCCCTTTGTAACCTCACTCTACATATGTTTTCTCACCAGTGTACACAATGTTACAGGCACCGTTCCTCCTCCCCCAAGCAAGAGGACCCTTTAATTTCAGTACGGCACATTGTCATATCCACAGATTCCTGCTGCTTATTTCTTGTGTGATGTCCATAAGCACAGAACTTCTAGAGATGTGTGGTCGTCTCCGCGGTACAGACAGAGCGAATATCATCTTTGTCATGGCCAATGCTCTCTCAACACTGCACATTTGTTACAGCTTACTTATTTTCTTGGTCGTCCTCTCTATTCCCTACAGTGCTTGCAGAGTGTGTTCAACATGCCACAGAGCAAGCATGCAGTTGGTGCTTCCCTAGACATATTAGTGAATTTAATATCTTTCAGCTTCTTAGACATTTTCAGTGAAGTTCTCAGCACCTTAAAATCTGTCACGACCATATGAAAAAAAATTTCAGTGCTCCACACACACGTGGGCTTTCTCTGGCGCTGTATACAAGTTCAGTTAGATGCTCTCCAGCCTTTGATCTTCTTTAATCAGAAGAAGGAAGTCAGCTAAGGAAGGAGGATATGAACTTTCTTTCATGCTTGTTCTATTTCTTAGGTCCAATAAAGAGGACAGCACGAGGTTGCTTGGGGAATTAAGTGCAAAATAATCAAAGAAATGACTGAGAGGAGTTGCACCCTGCCAGCTATCCTGAGCTTTGCCCCTCATTGATGTGGCTAAGCTCTGGGGAAGGAGGGTTTCCTTGATAACAGGGGTTAGTGTATTTTCTTCCCCCCCCCCCCCCCCCACCTCATGCTCATCTTTATTAGCTTTTTCACACTACACAGTACTCTCATCGATTACAAGGGCTAGCACAAAGCAGCCTAATGATGGGTCAGTCTTAATGAGAAAAGCGGCTGCTCTTGAAGTGGTGTGGCTTCATCTTGCACCCTGCTGAGTCCTGGCATGTAGAGCTTTGCCTCCTTTTAGAGAGCAGAGCCATGGAAAATCAACAGTGAACAGCCTGGTGCCTCTGAACAGAAAGGGCCATGTGCATGGCTATTTAGTGCTGTAAAAGAGAGAGCATTTGCACAAATGGGAGTGAACATAAGGAGGCCTTCAGAGAAGAATGGGGCCTTGGCAAATTTATAGACTCCCCTGAAAGAAAGTGATTACAGGTCATTATCCAATTGAGGCAGATTGATGGGTTAGGGTCAAAGTAATACTGCAGAGCTCACTGGAGGGACAATGCCTGCTTGTCAGTTCTGTCCAGGAAAAGAAATAGAAGGGAAACTACCACACAGGGAGGAAAGATTTAAGCTTTTCCAGCCTCTATCTGAAAAATCTTTACTTATCTTGAACATGTGTTCCTTAAAAAGAAACAACAACCTGAAATTGCAGGAGCAGTATCGCGGAGTTAAAACTGGGCATTCACAATTATAAATAGTTGTGCAAATACCAAGCAAACAGCATGCGCACAAAACCTTGTGGCCATTACTCCCAGAGATCACAATGAGTATTGGAACTAGTAATGGATAAATCACATCTTCATTTCATTATTAACCCCCCCCCAAAAAAGAAAAAACAAAACCACAAAAAGAACAAACAAACAAACAAACAAACAAGATGTCTTCTAAAATGAATGTGTACATTTTTTTTAATTTTGGTGAAAGGACGGTTTTGTTAACAGCTATGGTTGAACAGATTTGAAATTCTGCAACATCTGGCCAGGCAAAATTCAGCAATACTAACATTGAATAAAAGAAGAATAAATGTTCTTCTATTGTTTCTTCTGAATTGATTTTTAGAGTGCTTAAAAGTGCTTTGCATTCATGTGCTTTTTAAATAGCCATAGAAATGGAAACAGCATGGCCCAAAAAGCAGCTCATAGCATTTATTGTGCATTTGCCTCCCATTTTCCAATACGATTTTGGAATGCAAAGAATTTGAGCAAAGAGAGAAGACAATGCATTCATGAGAGACCTGATTTGGTTTTTAATTGTGTTTATTTATTAACTTCTCTGTTGTTCCCCATGCCTCAGAAGCAGAACACCACAGACGCTTTAATGGATGTGTCCCTGTGTCCCAGGAGATAGCAGAGTAGTACTGGCCTCTTTTAAAATAAAGGCTCAGTAGGGCAGCTTGCCTTGGGGCCACTGCCTTGAGAGTTTGCAAGGGTTCCCTCAAGTTCCATTACAAAACCTACACAGACATGGAAGTTACAGCCTTAGCACTCACCATGGTATTCATGGCACCTTGTGCTCTGGCAAAGGGTATGAAGAAATAGATGGACCCATTCTGACTCAGAGTCCACTGAAAAAGAACACAGCAATTTGCTGCTATGGACTTCGGCTCAGGCATGAAGCAGTCCTGATAGGGCAACCTGAAAAATATGTAGGAATACCAGGTCCAGGTATCAGTACCCAAACTGCCATCTGTTGCAGTGGTGGAAATGACCTTTTCTGCATCCATTAGATAAACTCTGGCTCATCCTTGCAAATAACTCTGCATACTTCAGGACTTGCTTGTTCTCACTTAAGGATAACAAAGGAAATATAAACACTGCTGGCTCACACACATCTGCAATTTTGGAAAGTGCTAAAAGCATCAGGAGAGACTCTCAGACTCTCACTTCAGTACCTCTCTTGTACAGCACATGTGTTTCTTTTCGTTCATTTGGTAGCACCCCAGCTGCAGAATGGTCATGTTCCCTCCACAGTTTCAAAAACAGGATCTTTAATACCTTCTCTGGAAGCAAAGTGATCACTCATCAAATTCCTGCTTCTTTTTTTTCAGGGTAACCTAGACTCTAGGCACCACCATATTTTCTTTTCTCTTATGATTCTCAAAACAACTAAATTTTCTGCGTAACCAGCAACTCTTCTCCACTGCCCTGAGATAATTTGTCATCTCATCTTTTAGGTATAAACCAGAAAGGATCACAAATTGCCTTCGTCCCAGAAAAAAATACTAGAAAGAGCTATGGAGGGTCTGTGCAATGCCATTCCACACAAGGCATCTTCCCCCACCTGGGCAGCTGGTGAAACCAGGGACAGGTTGCATGGTAGGCTGGACAAGTTTGCTCGGCTGGAGTTTTAACTTACACCTATATTCCCTAAACTAAGCTTGACATTTTGAATCTTTTCCCATTTTCCTTACTCATCATTTTGTTATTGTTTGTGTTGTAGGCTCCTCCATGCTATACATTCTTGAATCTTTTAGTGTATAATGGAGTTGTAACTGAGACAGGATACAATGTATGACACAGTATATTATGTACTTACTTTAGGTTAAAATATCTATAGGGGCCTACAAGAAGTCTGAAGAGGGACTTTTTACAAGGTCATGTAGTTGCAGGACAAAGGAGAATGAGTTCAATCTTAAACAAGGAAGATTTAGGCTGGATACTAGGAAGAAATTCTTTTCTGTGATGGTGGTGAGGGCCCAGCAGAGGTTGCCCGGAGAAGTTGTGGCTGCCCATCCCAGTCAGTGTTCAGGGCCATGCTGGATGGGGCTTTGAGGAATCTGGTCTAGTGGAAGGTGTCCCTACCCATAGCAGGGGATTGGAACTGGGTGACCTTTAAGGTCCCTTCCAACCCAAACTATTCTATGATTCTATACATTGTATTTAGATTTTTTTATCTTGCCTTTATCTTGCCTTTCCTTCCAACTTTCCTCTGCTTTGGCCCGGCAGTATTCTTTCTTGTTGTGCTTGGTTTAAGAAAAACTTGCAGCTACTCTTTTCCTGAAGTGCTGCTGGCATTTGTTTCCACTTGCCTCCTCCAGTTTGGCAGGAGATATGCATATGTGCAGGACTCCATATGTTTCCAGAGATAATCTGCTTTTTACTACCAGTAAGAATAACCTTGAGTACATATTGCACTGTCACAACATATTTTCTATATGAATCAGAAAGTAAAACCAGTGCATTGGAAAAGCAGACCATACTTTTAACAGGCAAATTCATAAGCCAGGCTTTTATGAACAGAGTAAACTGAGTGATGGGGGCAGGGGATATCACAGGGAAACAGATGTGTGCTTATGAGTGAAACTCCCTGTCCTACCAACAGTCATGTTACATTGGGGTTGATCCACAAAGAAGTATCCCCATAAATGGAGGCTAGGTGCTGAACTGTTCATACCATTTCAGTGAAATCAGTGTGAGCACACCAAGTGGAAATCAGCACAGAACAAGGTCAAGGGAGCAAAATGGCTGTTCCCTTCCACTCCAATCAAGAAAACTATCAGCTATACAGGTTAAGGAAAAAAAAAAAAAGATAACACAAGAAAAAAACCCAACAAAATCCAAACCACAAATCCTAGAATCAGCTGGGAATAAGGGAGGAAAAAGAACGTTTCTCTTAAGGACACTTTCCGATCTATTTATAGCTATAGTTTGCATGGCACTTAACTCTTGACCCATAGGGTTCTTAGGTAAGTAAGAAATGTACAGACATGTGTATTCTAAGAGCTGTATTTCATCCATATGTGCAAAACAGTCACAGGAGAGCTGCAGAAAACTACACACTTGGGGTAGCAATCTTCCTAGTCCAGGAACAACCTTTGAATCACACTAAGTTTATCCTCTGGCAAATATTGAGCTTCAAAGACAATTCTGCTTGACTAAAAACTCAGAGCAAAATCCTGAGGCATTCAGTCTTCATGGAAGTTTTGTCACTTTCTTCATAGGGTCTAGGAGTTTAACATGAGTAAGCCTTGCTCTTAATTGCTTTCATTGCATAATGCTTATAGTACTATAGTGGCAAAAAAGATGCCATCCTCTCTCTGAGAGGATGGACATATAGCTTCCCAGTCAGGCTACTGTGAAAAGGGTGAAAGGAGAAGTTGATCCATTTCATATTTTTAGAATCATAGAATCATACAATAGTTAGGGTTGGAAAGGACCTTAAGATCATCTAGTTCCAACCCCTCTGCCACGGCCAGGGACACCTGTCACTAATCCATGCCACCCAAGGCTCTGCCCAACCTGGCCTTGAGCACCGCCAGGGATGGAGCATTCACAGCTTCAGTATCCTGAAAGAGTTCCCTTATTTTTAAGTTCTTGAGGCAAAACAAAACACAATTTTCTAACTTTCTGCCTAATATAGCTTCTTTTTATCCTCCTTTTTTTAATTTATTATTTTTTTTTTTTTTAAGAAGGAAGGCATCTTGACTGTAGGTGAATTACGCTCACCAAAACAAGTTTCTGCCTGCTCAGTCTTATTGTAACAGTATATGGTGTTTTTTGTGTTGATACAGCATCCCCTCTACACAGAGCTGGCAGACTACTGACAGCAATTTCAGATATATAATAAGTTTAAGAAAAAATGCCAAAATTGGACTGTATTATCCATTGCCAGTTTCTCAATTCTACCTACAAAGAGCTTGAATTACAAAATAACTTTTATAGTTTAGTGCCTTTCTTCACAGGGAAGAACATCTTAGGGGGGGGATGGTTAGGTTAGGGGACTCTCAGGGATGCTGTCATACCGAATACCTACAGTCATTGTGTAGATGGCGATTCCTACACTGCAAAGCTCCCTAAGGACCCACTGAAGCCTCCTCTTTACCAACAGAGCTAGCTTTGTTACTTCAATTGTAGCAGGCTACTGCCTTTGATTTATCAAAAGATGTATCCTAGCGTTGCATTGCATATTAGTAGCAATGCTATTGCATCTGTAGAGCCTAAGGACAGGTTTATATGGTTTATATGTAACTTCTATTTAGAACAACATAAGCAAGTCCAATATTTTAGGTCATTCTGATCAAATCAAATGTATTATCCTTCTATTACTTTTATTTATGCATTAAGCCATGAGTAAAAAGACATCTAATTTTACCAGTGAAGGGATCATGAAGACCCTTTTCCATCTAAAATTCCTTCACATTCTCTATTGTTTTTCTGCCCCTAAAGACATGTTTGGCCACTGAGATCATGACTTTATGCACAATGAAAAGCTGAAGAACCTCTCTGCCCCAGGTCATTCCCTCCAATCAAGCCCAGGTCCATAATGGGGCTGAAAGTTGTTATCACATGCCTGCTCTTTACAGGCCTGAGTAAAGGACAAGGTTAGACAAAATATAGCAGGTAGACAGGCTGTAACAGCATGAGAAAAATACCAAGGAAGCAGATTCAGCAAAAGAGGACTAAACATGAAGGATTAATTATATCCTATACCCTTCCAAGTGGTCCTGCCTTACTGAGGCTGAGGTACACGAGGGATGATGATATGGAAGCCTACACTTTTGAGCATGTGAATACTAGTTGAGAAGAAGGGTTATATATTTTCAAAGTCAGTTCAGTAAAGCAAAACTCCAGTCCCGATTCCTTGGACCCGCCAATTAAACTGCAGCCAAAATGTTGCCCATTTGCCCCACAGAAGGCATAGTGTATTTCCCAAATTGTATTCCCATTGTATTCCCAAACTGCATATGGTCTAGTCAAAACTGCCACATAACAAGAAGCCAGCCAAGAAACCCAGACAGTTTGGTTAATCAGACAAAGAGCAGCTTCATGTTCATTCCCTCTTAAATGAAGATCTGAGGAATGGTTACGGACTGGGGAGGGAAAGAGAGAGTACAAGAAGTACAGCAGGCCCAAAGAGAAGGGCACATGCAGACAGTCAATTAGGTAATGCATCCAAGCCTGATCTGAAGACCCATTGCAAACAGAGCAACCATTCATGCACTATGACATGCAGGTCAACAGAAGCAATCATATGCTTGCCTGGTACTTACGACTATGTGAAACATCACATGGCAACATATGATGAAACTCAACTCCTGATCAAAAACTACAGTGGCAAACTAAAAATGTCTTTGATTTTTTTCCCATTAAAAAAAGAAAAAAACACTCAACATTATTTTTTAAATGCAAAATACATCTTTTTTTTCCCCCCACTGAATTCTCATAATTCGTTGAAGTGAATTTTAAGGAACTTACCGTATCTCATGCTCCATTTCTGAGTTATTTCTCTTTCTGATTATCAGAAGAGTATTATCATTATTGTTTATTTTCCAGGAAAATGCATCAAGCTCCTCTGCAAAAAACACAGAAGACACTATCCTTAAACACAAGAAAATTGTTTTGTTTGTTTCAAGGCACACATTGATCAAAACAAATGTCAGAAAATAATTTTCCTTCCTATTGGGTGCTACTTCCTGTTTGGCCAGATGCAGTATGTTGTTTGCCTTTTCTGTTTCTGAAGCATCTGCTAGCAGTTACTGCCAGAAATGTGATAATGACCATGGTCGACCAGTAGCTTGAACTGGTGGATCCTGTGTTCTGAGCCTTAGACTACGCAAACTGCAGATACTGCTTTTACTAACTCAAGCCACACATGCCAGCCAGCACAGTAGAAGAGTTTGGCTTCTGTTTTCCACAAGGACAGGACCAAGCCCATCTACAGCATATTGGAAAGCCACAAAAGGGAAGCAATCCAGTCTAAAGATTTTCCAGTAAACAAACACGCTATGAGCTCCTAGGAGGGCTGGTATCTTTTTATTTGAGAGCTGAGTTAAGCTGTTTAGCTCACTAGCAAGTTTGGGCAAAAAGATGGCTCACAGGCCAAGCCCTAATAGCTTACAAACAATTCTGCAACCTTGAGCTTGTCTGGAAAGCTGCATTAAAAAAAAAAAAAAAAAAAAAAAAGAGAGAGAAGTTAGCACTCTCCTGGCAAGGTTTCGGAAGTATTTGTAATGTTGGCAGAGCAAGAAGTTGTTGAGTTGTACTGTTCTCTTCATGAGGTGAGTCTAATGTACAGACCTTCCATGTAGAATGGGATTTCTTCCCTTTCTTTTGGCCCCTCCCTTCCTTCTGGTGTGTGGTATGTGTCTGACATCAAGAAACAAAGCAAAGAAAATGAGAAGAAACAGCAGCATGAAGCATCAGTTTTAAGAAGCTTTTCTCTTATGTTTTTCCTAGTGATGCCTTGGAGGAAAAGCAATCAAAACTCCAGTGGACCCCAAGAACCATATTTTCTGCCAATAGATTATGGAGAAGAATAAACATTCTTGAACATGATGAGCATAAATGAGCTGGCTGCAAAAGTGTTGTCCCAAAGCAGTGTGTTAATAGACAGGGAAAAAAGAGGGAAAGGATACAGTGCACCTAATTTGTTAAATCTGTGAAAACTTCACATTGGAAACAATTTTGTTGTATTTGCCCGGTAATCTCTGAAGAATAAAAGGGCTAACACAGTAAATTTCAGGATTGCTTGTACAAAAAGTCTGATTTTTAGAATATGATCAACTGTGCCTTTCATCTGGTCTGAAGGAATCCTCAAAAGCTGTAAAAGAATCTGTGTGAGCCTCTTATCATCCTGAAATACATGTGACTAGAAATCTGCTAGAATTAAGCTGCCAGAGGCAGCAGTCCTGTTACATACTGTTGGCCTGTATGTCTGATAAGTGACATTTTTTTAAATCCTGCCAAGGATAATCTATCGCATAACCATCTTTTGGATTATACTTTGAGACTGTGGTCTT
This sequence comes from Myiopsitta monachus, assembly GCA_017639245.1. Taxonomy (NCBI): domain Eukaryota; kingdom Metazoa; phylum Chordata; class Aves; order Psittaciformes; family Psittacidae; genus Myiopsitta; species Myiopsitta monachus. The sequence goes on along the minus strand of CM029918.1, from coordinate 39,954,479 downwards.
TTAGCACAAATAAAAGTGTGCTTCAAATTACGATGCCTTCTATTAGGAAGATGATCACTGTGTTTGTACAGAGGAAAATCTTACCAGATAACCAAATACATAGTAAAGACCAATGCAAAGTATCAGGAGTAAACAGAACACAAACCAGCCCTAAGACTGAGACACAGTAGTGACTATTGTCTAAGAAAAATTTGTCTTCTCTGCTTGTGCTCAAGAAATGCAGGTTTGCATTTCCACCCATTCTGAGATTCATGGATCTGACGGAAGGGCAGTACCTTCAACTGTATATGCCACAAACTGATCTCCAGGAAATAGCAAGATGACTTTTTTTTTTTTTACTTCTGGATTTATAGAATACTCTAGAATGCTGTTATTTGCTCTTATACCAAATGGGAAGGCCTTTCAATGAGTTCCTTTTCAACACCTCCATCACTTTCTGCCCCAAATCAACTAATCTTTGAGCTTTGCATAGTGCCATATATAGTGGAATTTGTCTTGCTTTAGCCTGAAGTCCAAAGTCTTCTGGTTGTGAACTTTTTGGTGCGAAAAAAAAATAGCAAGCAATGAATATATGGTAGAGGCACATCTGGCCTTGGCATGTAAGAAACTGTTCACCAGGAATGTTGCCTCATATTAATGGATTAGGAAAATATAGTTGAATACTGTACCATTCAATCTCTCTTGGAATTGAAGAAAGTTGCTCTGGAAGAACCGGATGAATAGTTGTCATTAAACCTACTACAAGGAAAGCTGTCAGCACTAGTAAAAAGATGTGGACTGTGGAAAGGGATGAGCTTAGACACAACACAGGATGAATAAACAATTAACAAAATAGTTCAAAGGCTAGCAACTTTCAGATTAGACCATTATGACAATGATGAGCAGTTCACATATTCTATAATGAATTAATACTATCCATAGCGAGATTACTGGTTTTCAGTAGTATGAATGCATTGTGTGGGACAAGTAGGAGTGGAACACACGAGGATTCCACTGAACCTATCCTGGAACATCTGTTGCTCAACCTAGTCATGAATGATCTGGAGGACAAGGTCAACAATGAGGTGACTAAGTTTGGTGTTGATACAACATGATCTGTGGTTATCAAACTGACTGTGAACAGCTGCAGAAGGATATCATGGTATTGAGTAACTGGGTAAAAATATGTCAGATGGAATACCTTGGTGATAAGGCCAAAATAATGCATATGGGAAAAACATATGTCACTATATAACTGCCATGTTCAATACCGCATTTGCTTCTGGATACCTGACATCTCAGAAGGGACATAGAAAAGTTGGAATGGTAGCAAGCAGAGCAGTGGAGATGATCAGAAGTATGAAATTGCTTTTGTATGTGGAAGGACTAAATAATCTGGGACACTTTCCCTGTGAAAGAGTCAACTAAAATGCTAGAATGTGGTTGAAGTTCATAAAATCATGAAGGTCATGAAGAAAAATAATATGGATTATTTTCCTTTTATGTTAAGCTGTAGGTATATCATGTGTGTGCATATGATTTTCCATGATCCAGAAAGTAGGGACCAAAACTGAAAGCAACAGGAAACAGGTTTAGATCAAATGAAAGAAAGTGCTTGTTCTCAAGAGACATAGTTTATCAATAGGATGTCAAAAGTATAAATGAGTTCAAAACATCCTTTGACCTACTCGTGAAAGAAAGATCCATTGGGACATCTTAAACACAAAGACAGAAATAAAACACCCAGCTCAAGCAGGGCAGATCTTCAGGCCTGGAAGATTACACCAGAAGCTTTGTGCTCATTACGTTGTCACCCTTACTCCACAGGCTTCTCTTACTAACCACAGCCAGAGACACTTGTGCTTATATTGCACCAGAGACAAAAGTCTGGGCTGCATTAATATGTCTCTGAGGAGCTTATAAAAATTCTAAGACAGTGAAACTAAAAAGCTGGGATTTTTTTTTTTTAAGAGATCAAATCAGGATTTCTTATTGTAATGACAATTTTGTTTTATCCACCGCTTTCAATAATTATATTTGTAGTTTAATCCCCTGCTTTAGTAGACCCTCCCAAGCACTTCAGGTCCTTGAATGCAAAACAAGTTGTACGCAAGTAAGCCAGAAGTGGACATGCTTGGTTGCCTGGTTGTTTAATTAGAAACTGAAGCAAAAGGCATCCTGCCGCGGGGAGACAACCAGGCTGCAGGCTGTGACACTGCTATAGCCTTGCTCTGTCTCTCTTTAGCCTTAAGCGAATCTGATCTTGGGCATCCTGACCCTGACTAATTGCATACTGTTTCCTGTGATGCTGAGAAGCTCCTTCCACCCATTGCTGGGCTATTATGCTTCTCCGCTCTGGCTGCTAATTAAGCAGCAGAATGACAAACTTTTTTTGTTGCTGCTGTTTTAGGTTTTTCTGGGGGAAGGGGTTTGTTCTGTTTTGCACACGTCTTTCCTCCTCCTCCCCAACCCCCGATATACAGAGGTCAGCTGGATGCTTTCTTTGTCACTTTGTCACATTGTTGAGAGGTAAAGATGTCATATCATCTTTCAGAAGACAAGAAAGGTGACAAATGCACTAGCTTGAGAGACAAAGAGTCAGGATACTAATGAAAATCTCTAGTGACTAGACAGCAAAGAGAATCTCATTTTAAAAGACTCCGTAAAGGAAAGATAACTTTATCAACTATGCAAATGTCAAGTCTAAAGTACGCTGGTTTAATGCAGCAACATTTTTCTGCCAGGAAAAAAGTATATAGAGAATTATTTGCAAATAACTATGTAAGCAAGTTTAAATGTCATGCATAAAATAAGTGAGATATCAGTCTCTTCTAGATTTTAGCTTGATATTTAAATTTACAAAAATATAATGTGGCCTAGATTAGAGGACTTGTTTTTCAGATACTTTCCCTCCCTCTCCCCCCCCAGTTGAATAGGAAATGTGCGGGAAAATGACATGTGGGTTTGTTTTTTTTTTTTATATCCTAATGAAAATAGTGACTAAAATAATTCATCAAAGTTTTACCAGCCATAAAAGTATCACTGAGCCATTATATTAGTTTATTAGGTAAAATTAAATAGAGACTTTAAATTAATGATAACCAGCTTGCAAAACAACAAATATATTGTGTACGCAAAAAGTAGCTCCATCTGATGTGCACCAGCCACCATATGTAAAATGCCTATTATTTATCCTGTCCCTTTGAAAATCATTCCATTGGAATGTATCAGTTAAACTAAAACACATGACCCTTCTTCTTGTGACATGAACAAAACCACTGAAAAGAAGTCTCTTTTTTTTTTTTATTTTTCCCCTCCCTTCTACTCATGTGAACTTTCTGGGAAAAAAGCAGCTTCAAGGATTTTTATCAGCATCTGTATAATGGCAAGTGCATCACATGCATCCTGAACCATTAGCTGCCTACATATGAAAGAATTTGGTCAACATTTAGGAATTCACTTAATGAAAGGCCAGCCTATTAAAGCTCTGCTAGCTTTGGAAGTTGATTGAGCTTTTCTTTTCAACTTCCTGCATCGTTGTAAATGATGCTATGCAGTGCCCTCATGTGATATAGTCTAGACAACAAGCTTTCATTGTAACACTTAAAAAATTCAAGTACCAGGTGATATATTTCTGCAGTACAAAGCTCTTTAGAAATCTCTGTGTATAATCACAAATTTAAAAAGCAGCAGCTCTGAAAAACATCTATTTATATTTTGGAAAGATAAAGGAACAACACTTCTCTTGTACATCTGCATGAAACTTGAATAAACAAATAGAAAATCAGTGAAAAAAACCAAGAGTCAATAGACAACTTTTCTTCTCTCAGACCACTCAAAGCAACAGAAACCAGAATTAGGCCCCCTAACTACTGGTTTTCAAGTTTTGGCTGAAACATGAAATCAATGACTTGACACTCCTGACATTTCAAGGCCAATGTGAAGTTTCAAGGCCAGAAGACACACAGGAGACTGGGAAGACATAGGTGTCTAAGGCTGGTGTGAGAGCAGCGGGCTCTCTACTGGGTTAGCGTTGCATCTGTTGACTAATGTAAATGCCTGATGTAGGAGAACAAGCAGTAGGATGGCATTAAAAGAAGTTAGCATGTGGAGAACATATTCAGAAGGGGAGACCATTGACTGCTTGAGCACCCATCTGCATTCCAAATACAGCTACGTTGCTGCGTTTATGGGATGAGCAAGACATGTTTTCTCAGAATTGCAGAGAAAAAGTTTTCGTTTATATGACATATTTTCTCTTCATGGCTTGGGTAAGTGCAAGCACTACAAAACAGTCAGATGGGTGGGACTGGAGACTGGAATCATTAACCAAAAGAAGTTTAATCTCATTTGGGGATTTGCAAGCAGAATGCCCATGAATGAGAATAGGACTGGGCTCCATTTCCATGGGATAAGTCAAACATAGGGAACAACACGTAACAATTATTCCCCTTCCAAGGCCTGGGAAGAGAGTTGTGCCACATGAGCTTGGCACAGGGTCCCTCTACAAGACATCTGATGAATAGGTTTCAAAATTAAATTTATGAAATTAAATTTAATTTTAGAACAAATCTACAGAAGCACGCGTTCCAGCTCATTTTTCTTCAGGCTCCAAGAACTAAGGGCTTGGAGATTTTTTTTTTTGTTTTCTGTTTCCCAAACTGATTACCTACTTTACTCCTCAAATAATTATGCCTGTTGACTTTGATCTGTAGTTACTGTGGAATAACACCTTCTTCTAGGAAGGCAGGTTGCCAGCTTCCTTCAAATGAAAGGCCTGGGCTTATGAAGTCATTTTATGATGATCTCACCAATTATCTTCTTGTCTCTGATCTTCCCTTTTGGGTAAGGTTATTGGGAAAGCTGAGTAAGGTAAATGTAGTCTCAGGACAAATTTATCCTTGTCTATTGTAACTTGCCTTTAAGACTGGATACAGCACAAGTACTCCCTGTGGGGAAGAATTCAACATAATGACACACAGGAGACTGCGCAGACATAGAATGTTTAAACACAGGCAAACAACACCTTTTATAACAATGATTAGGAGATTTCTCTTTCAGTTTGCACGTGCATTGTGTGCGGTGTTAATGTCATTCTGCTTTTGACTTGTTCTGCTCCTTTCATTCAAAAGAAGTCAATAAAGGAACTAGTGGCAGCTGTCCCAGCATTACCAGAAGGAGGGCTTCTCCAATGTAGATTTCATTCAGCCTACACAAGACCAATGACAACAGAAATAAGGACGTATATCATGTTCATAGTACTGCGCCTGTATTACCAGAGTCTGGCTGACAGTGGAATGCAGAAGTTTCTTCTCATAGAATCCATTTTTCATTACTTCCGCCCTCACAAGATCTGTAAACACACAGACAACAGAAAAATCAGTGGCTAAAAATAGTGCAAGCTGTAATAATGGCTGGAGTCAGACACTGGAGGGAGACACAGTTGCACACACTAATCAAGACACTTTCTTGTCCCTTCTTGCACAAGTATTGAGTGTATGCGCTAAAGCCCCACTTGATCTACCTCCATTCCTCATTCATCACATCAGCAAGGAAGGAAAGAGAAAAAGAATGCCTAGGCCAGTTAATGAACCATAAAGCCCTACACTTTGTTGCTGGGGGAGGAGAAGCGCGCAATTCCTGAATAAAGCCTGCGGAAATTCATCAGTAATGGTGTGGAACTGTTTTTTGAATCAAGCCCTGAGAACCCATCATGATTTGCATTCATGTAAACACCTACATTTTTTCGTTAACTGAACTGATTTAACTGCTAATTAAAACTAGTCAGTAAGCACAATGCAAAATTAATTAAACCATTTAGCTGGTAGATGCAAATGAGGGAAAGTTATGGCTTGGACACAACCAAAATAAGTACAAGTACTACTCATCATCTGGCAAAATAGCTCTTGAGGTAAATACTTTCCTCAGAGATGATGTAAAGCAATAAAAAAAAAAGAAAAAGCAAAACATACTGCTGACTACATATGATCTTTTATTGATAAAATGTGCTGGAATCCAGGTTCTCCTCTTTGAAACAGTGACAGATTGGGCTCAGTGGATTTTAAAAACGTTCTCCCATACAAGAAATCTTTCAAAGTAATTTCGGGATCCTAACTTGCTCTTCTCAAGCATGCAAAGTTACTACTGTCTGTCACTGGCAAGAGTTTTGCCTCAATCTGGACTTCGTATTTTCGAAAGCTATTTTTATAGCTTTACATGTTCTCAGGGGAAAGTATCTGCTTGGCAAACTATATTGTCTGACGTTAAGTGGAACTAGTGTTTTCTGAGAGCAAGGCCAGAAATGTGTGGCTCTGTGGTATCTGCTCTCTGCCTCCTCTTTCTACAGGACCCATGTGCCTCACAACCCTAATTGTACTTATTCTACTAAGACTACCTGGGACAGGAACACACAGAGTTATTCACATTGTATAAAGTGTGAACCAAAATAGGTTAAACAAGCATTAGATTGAAAAAAAAAATCAAACAAAAAACCCCAGAAGATGCCCATAGGTGTAGTTCAGCAGCAGCCGGATGTGCAGACAAGTCCAGTCCTTGTGAATGACTTAAGCTCCTTATGTGGTGTGTGGTAGTACTCAGGAAAGCTTCCTTAGGCAAGTTCAGGTATCTAACAGGTATCTCACAATGCCGCAATTCAGAACTAAGTGAGATGCCTGCAACTAGACAGTGTAAACTGTCCCTCCACCTTTTCCCTTATTTCAGGTGTTCCAGAAAGGCACTGAAAACAAGAGCACATGGAAGGAAAGATGCTTGCACTCAAGAGACTCAGCCCAGCAAGAAGAGCTGAGGGAAGAGGTAGGACTTAAATCTCTCCTACCCTGGCTCTCCATAGCAGTGTCTGGTCCCCTCTGGCTCCCGTGCATGCAGATCACGCCTCACTCACAAACAGAACAGGGTTCAAGCTTTAAATTTTATGACACACAGCTGTCATCACAGAGGCTTTACACATTTCTGCAATTGTCAAAGCACTCATCCAGAATGTAAGAGACCTTGCTTCCTTTTCTCCCACTGCCTGAGGGAATGCAAGCTTGCACACCCTGCTCCTGGGCATCTAAGCCAGTGGCCTGATGGCAGTGCTGGCAGGCACAGGAAAGCACATGTTGCTCCACAGAAACGTGCCCAAAGACCCTTGGATCAAAGACAACATCCCAGAGCACTGGCTGGGGAAGGACTGGTTGCATCCTGTACCTGTTTCACAGACATATACCAGGCTGACACCCAGGGGGACTTCACTAGCAAGATGTGTAATTCCTGACTTCCTGGTGGGATTGGCGATGGGTTTACCAGGAAGGCTGAGGCATTTCTAGCAATGAGCAAAGTGTGACCTGTCAGCACTGGAGACAGGATAAAATAGAGCACCCATGTTGTTTAGAGACTGTATAAGCAGAAAGCTTGGACTTTGGCTAGGTCTAAAACAACATGCCTGAGGCACCCAGTGAAGCAGGCAACAGCCCCCAGCCCTTCCTCCTCACTCATAACCCCCAAAATACTCTGCTGCCTTCCTGGTCTCTCCTGACCCAGCCAAGTGCAGGAGGGGCTGCCTATGTTAGAGGGATGCAGGACTGCACATGCTCCCCACAGCAGCTGGGAAGTGACTCTGTCTGGGTACTCCATAGACCAGCCTGGCAGCCAGGCATCCTGACTGTCGGCTTTCAAGTGCCAATCAGAGCATCATCTGTTTCGTCAGCACAATGCTTCATCTTTCTATCTGTGCCACCAAATTTTTTGAATCTAGTTGGAAAACCTAAAAACAACATCTTGCTTATTTCAATAAAGAAGTCTTCCAGCCCTACATCTGATTGCTGGTTGGTTTACATTTAATAATAGACTTTTGTTTGAGAGGCTACCATATTGTTTCTCATTACCATTACTGTTATGACAATCTAAAAAGTCTTTGTTTCCTTAATATTTTTCTCAGCCACCTTTAGAAGTATTTCTGCCTTTAGGATGCTTCCATTCTAACACAGAAAACACATGGTGGGTACTTTTGTCAGTGGTAACAATAACCCAACTCCTCAAGCGTTACAGTTAGTGCAATGTTTTCATGCTCTCTCTCCCACTTTCAAGTAGATCACCATGAGCCGTGAGAGGCGATATGCTGAAAGTGTGCATAGCTCCTGCTAGAATAGCATCTCTCACGCATGACACCTGTTACGGTTGCTGTGCACTAGGCTTGCTGACTGTTAGCTTTGAGGCAAACCTAATGTAGTTACACTGTCAAAGGTATAGTACTTATCTGCATACTGCAAAGATGGAAGTAATGCAGGCCAAAATATTTTTTCTTTTGTTTAATTACCATTACTAATATATTTCACATAGTTAAAAATGCATTATATCTAGAACTCCTTATTTAAATGTGTGTGCATAAATTAACTTTGATACCTTTAAATATCATTTCAAGCAGCAGAAACAAAATAGCATTTTGCAAAAAAAGCATTTAAGCAGAAACAAATGCATTACAGTTAAAGTTTCATGAATGCCGATAAGATTGCTGAGTAAAACAGCTTAGTAAAAACAAAACAGAAACAAAAGACTATATACCTCTCTTCAAGCAGTGGGAAACAGCTTCAGCTCCAAAATCCCCACTTGTAGGGAATACTTGACTGACCAAGAACTGTCCCTTTTGAATGGAGAGGGACACAAGGCAGGCTTTACTGAGCAGGCCTTTGAGCTATACAGGTGAAAGGAGTTGGGCTAAGGGTGCTGAGGTACATCTGGTACTTCAGCTGTGTCATGATGCACTGCTTTCCAGTTACTTGGAGAACAAGTGCTGAAGAAAGAAGCTCAAATATGAAAAACAGCTCTCAGCTTGGAATGCTTCCTCCTGGCCCTGCTGCAGCAGCAAAGCACGTAGCTGTGTAAGGCAGCAGGCTGCTGCAGCCAGCACAGTAGCTGCATATTTAGTCTGTTTTCCCAGACCCTGGAAACCCAGAATTTCTGCCACCAGTGAAGACAGACTCAGGATGCATGGGATTTCCAGGACACCAAGACAAACATCTGGGTAGCAATTGTAATTCTGTTCACTCTTCCCAACCTCTCCCACTTCCCATAGGCTAATATAGAAGCAGCAAGGCTGGTTCAGTAGGCTTGTCCATCCTGGCTCTGCTACTTTTCCTGTCCCATCCCCCATCAGTTGCCTCCTGCTCCTGCTCCTTCTCAGTTTTGCCTACAAGTGAGCTGGATCTCGGAAGCTGAAGATATTAACTCTAGCTAGGTACCTTGATAGTGTGGTTGTTCTAGAGTTCAAGCTGGCCCAACAGGGTTGTACATCACTGTATTCTGCTGTGTAGGCATATGCACTGAATTAGCCACCTCATTGTCTGCACAGCAGAGGCCTGTGACAGCCATTTGAGCAACTGCCTTTCTACTAACCCAGAATATTTATTATTTAGTTCAAAGGTCGTTTGGAGTAAGGATTGTCTTCTGTCATATACCTGCATGGTGCCCTGTTGAATACCCAGCTTTCGGTCAGTGCCTCAAGGGAGTTCTGTAACCCAAATGATTATTCATAATAAAATAAATATAATGGCTCACATCAAAAGTCTAATGATACTATTTAAGGGATCCTAGAGATGCTCGTAGAATGCATTCTCATCATACCAAAAATGTAAGATCTGGGTATAATTCCATTCCCTTTTACAGTATTTTAGATAACCAAGAGTCAATTTTCAACGCGTTCCATCCACTTATAACCATATGAGTATTGCACAGGGAAAAAATAGAGACTAGAAACCATACACATGGTTATAAGAATCTATATTCTTTTACAAACAGCCCTATCTCTCTCCCTCTTCCTGTGCCAGAATAGTATAACTTGGATTACAAAATCAAGCACTCAAAAATTAGGAAATTCAGATTTTCTCTGCAGATCTAATTCAGCCACAGTGTATGTGTTACAACAGCATGTGAGTAATTAAAGACTATCATTGTCAAGTGAATTTCACCTTATCCAGAGCAGACTGTATGGTGCGTGTTTAATGAGTGACTTTGCAACACTCTTTCTCCTCATTACTCAGTGTGTGGTCCCAACTGTACAGTTGGCACCCTATCTAGATCTTAAAATACTTTTTGACAATCTTTCCTGTGCCTTCATCACTGTTGTAACCCAGTGCTTCATGGGTGTTAATACATATTTTTTTCACAATATGAAATATATTTCATTCATATATTTATATGAAATATACAATATGAGGTAGCAACTTATTATCTCTGTTTTACAAATGAAGAAGTGGGACACAGAAAGATTGAGGTCGAAAGTGCAATCTCATCTTGGATGCCCAACCTGAGTTTTATAATCTTTTCAAGTGCAGAGTGCTACCATTTACATCTCTAAGCACAACATGTTTCTTCTGACCTTATTCTAACCTGTCATCTTGGGCAGACAAAAGAAGCAAGATACCACAATCAGAAATCATCACTGAAAACAAGTTGCCTGAGAAAGTGATGGTAAGGGCAAAAACTGATCTGGGAAATGTTTAAGTGCCTTTACTATTGATTGCTTTTTACACGCAATCCTCTGCTCTATGCACCTGCATCTTTCAGATCTCTCAGACAATCAAGGGTTACCCAGACAACTGTCTCCTTCATTATGCAACCTTGATTCAGTCCCAGAATAGGCTCATCCCATGCACTGAGTAGCCTAAATAATAATGAGCCCTCCAGCCCCACCTATAATTATGAAGTGAGCTTCCAAATATAATATCAAACAAAGACGCTTAAGGAATGTTAGCTGCAGAATATAAAACAAGCTCAAGCTAAATACTGACAGATTTATTTGCTCCAGCAAAAAAACCAAACAATGTTCACTTAATTTAGTGCAAGATCATAGCAAAAAGAGAGATTACTATGAAGTACATAAAACATCATTGTGTGAGGTTTTCTTGATGGCCATGTTGCATGGAGAACAGAAGATCTACGTTGGAGACAGCAGATGCAGAATGTCACAAGTTTTCTCATTGTATGTGTCAATAAAACATGTCAAAATCAGCATGTAATTTGTGGCAAAGCCACGAAGTGTCTTTTTGCTGTAGTATGTTTCTACATTTGCTATTTCTTAAACAGCAGAGCATCTCATCTGATACCCTGCACAGAGTCCTCATGCTGCCAGGGGTGCCTGGAGCCACAGCTGGGGGCAAGAAGGATACCCAGGAGGGTGATAAATATACCTGGACTGTGCCGTCTGCTGCCAGCACTGCCACCCAGGTCTGTGGTGGAAGACTATCTTCACTATCAGTACTAAACTACACTAGCAATTTTAATTACCTGTAGATTGGGTGGGAGAGTGTGTGGAAGTTGCTATCTTGTAGAACAAATCATCACCTCCCTTCCCTTTTTCCATTATGCAATAGAGGACACCAAGCCTGCCTACTGACAACAATAGGACCAGGATTTCCTCAGGCTACTATGGGGGGTCTAGTCCTGAAAACAAAGCAATATTTAGGCAGTATTTTGAATAAAGTTCTTCCAGCTGAAAAACTGAAATTTTGATCAAATGTTCTATATGCATTGTCTCAATGGAAAGCATGAAACTGATGTAGGACCAGACCTGTCTCAGAGCTGCAGTGGTTTTCTTCTGCCTGCTCAACAACATAGTTTTCTTTAGTATGATACCATCAGGCACTTTGAAAAGAACCTAACCTCCTACTTGAGACAGTGAAAGGGAAGTAATGCAAAAATGTACTAGGAATGACTGAGTAAGTTTTGGAGAAAAAAAAAATAGCCCACACAATATTCTTATTTTTAAATACTTTAAGTAATGAATTAGTTGTAATAGTTAATATTGAGCACAGAAGCACTATTTTAGAAAGAACTAAAGTCAATACCTCAGCTTTCTCATAAGGAGATTTGGTATTTTTAAAAAACCAGAATCCCTCCAATATATGCTTTCTTATACGTTTCTTATTTCTGAATAAGTCAGAACAGCTAATTGTTAAAAACATGTTGCTAGCTTGTGCAATAGCAAGGAAACTTGTGTTCAATCTATTTAATATTATTCTAGTACCATTAAAATCTAGTCTGCATTCAAATTTCTCTTTATGAAGCAAGAGTTTACTCTACAAACACTGAAATTCATGAAAGAGTTCCTCAAGGCTATTTCTGCTATACTCCTTGCAACTAACGTCCCAGCTCTGCCCCGTACCTTTTATGCCCCCTACAATCAACACGCATATCTAACTTTATTAAGGAATAGAGTTTCACACCCATCTTCAGCATATTTTTCTCACTTTTTCCATCTCTTCACTCAAGTTTATCAACTTTTTCAGCTAAGCAGATGGTACATATGGACCATCCACTGTGGAAATTTGCCCAGCTACCTACTTGCATGGCAGCTGGCTAGCCAGTCTCTGCTTCTCAGCTGCTGGGTCAGTCACAGAACCATAGAATTGTTTAGGTTGGAAAAGACCTTTAAGATCATTGAGTCCAACAATTAACCTAGCACTGCCAAGTCCACCATTAAATCATGTCCCCGAGCACCACATCTGCATGTCTTTTAAATACCTTCAGGGATGTTGACTCCATTCACTTCCCTAAGCAACTGTTCCAATGATTGACAACTCTTTTGATGAAGAATTTTCCTCATATCCATTCTAAACCTCCCTTGGCACAACTTAGGAAAGGGACACAGCTTTTTCTGGGCAGAGGAGCTGACAGGGTTTTTCTTTGTTACCTAGACTCAGTTTTCATGAGGCATCTGCTCCCCTCTACAATTTGGCTGATGTCCTGAATCCTACGTTCAAAAGTTTCTAGAAGAGGAGTAACTAATGGACACAGAAGATCTGCAGCTCCTCCAGGACTCAAGCCACTACATAATCTGCCAGGAAAACTATTTGTTGATTAAAGGTTTTATGGTTAAAAACTCACATGTATCTGAAACTGAGGGAAATATGTATCAAAAAAACCAGCAAGGCCAGTATACAGAAACAACACATGTAATTGCTTAGATACATACCAAGAGGTGAGAATTTTGTATACCATTTAGGGCATACCATAATGCCATTCAAAAAAAAAATCTTTTTTGCTTCCGTCACACTAAAAATTTGCCATCTGTTATATGGAAGTTCGTTTTTCCTTTTCATTGTAATTAACTTTCTATTGAACTAATTACTCCAGGTGAGCTGGAAGCAGCTGCTCTATCTCACCTGGTGTGGCTGAGTGTACCCACGCCTAGCCTTGCCATTCACCATTCAGATGCAAATCGTCCCGCTCCCCACACGAGATCGCTGGCACACACCCAAAAAGCCTGCTAGTGACAAAAAACCCACAATAACATGGCACACAGCTGCTGCAGCACAGAAGGGAAAAAGTTTTAGAAAAAAGGACATATATTCCCTCCTTGGCCATTTAAAAATGTGTATTCTACTGAATAAAGCAGGTGAGAAAATACTCCAGATAAACACTGTGTGAATTCTAAATACCTTACACATGGCACCTACATGTCACTGGCCCTTTTTCTACATGAGAATGAATATTTTGGCTAACTCAATCCATTTTGTACACATGCATGTGCCTGTAGAAGTATATACAAACATGCACAACCAGTAAATTGAACCTGTGTAGAAATTAGAATAAAGTAGTTAGCTGAACTGGATTATAAAGGAACTCTGTTAGTTGCAATAACATTGTAATCAAACATATAAAAAAAAGCAGGAGTCCTCATCTGAAGATTGTCCATCTGGAGATAATTAATCAATTCCATGCACATTTATAAAATAAGGCTACAAAAGAAATAAATGAAAGCTTCTTAAAATAAGATCACATACACCATTTTCTCCCTATGAGAGAGCAAAAATAACCTGTTGTTACATTTTCATTATTTAACTGTTTATTAAGTGTTTCAATGGTGAACAGAACAGAACAGAATAGAATAACATTATGGCAGAAGCCAGACCCTTATGGACTGATGGTTGCTATCCCATGTGACATAATCCATGTTTTAAGAGCGTACTGAGGAACTGTGATGACTTGTAACAGCCAAGATGGCCTCCACCTTGCAATGGTCCTCATGAATGTACAGCAATATTGCCTGCATTATCCTTGAGACAGCATATGCTGCTCTTTTTTTCTGCAACATCTACCAAGTCAGTACCCATTCATGAGTTTTTCCTTTTTGTTGCTTTGATGTATTTTTCCCTTTCCTCTTCAAAACCTGCTGAAAGCCTAGGTTAAAGCTCATCCTGCTGAGAGACAGATGCAGGGATGAGCTCCCTATTATCTAAAGTACTGAGTTGTTCATAGCCAACAACAGAAGCAACAAAATAGGATCATGCAGAACAGGCATACATGTCATCACTGTTAGTAAAGTAATTACAGATTTGGCACTAATGCAGGTTTTCTGCTTGCCAAAGCACTGGATGGAAGTTTAAGAAGCAAATGATTATCCCTATTCAGGGCAAAGCTCGTCAATCAATCCTATATCAATTCCCCTGGCACAGCAGCATGAGACTGTGATTGACTTATGAGGGAGCACTGTGGGATGTCTTCACTCAGCTGAAACCCATTTCTGAGAGTATCTATTCTGAAACTGCATGATCCTTGAAAGCAGTGAGCTCCAGTGTCTCACTAGAAACAGTAATTCCATAACAAGATTCTTTTCTGTTCTCAATGTAACGTTGCAAAAATGCAAAACTGCAGTCAGGAGACATCCGAATTCAAACACTCCACTTAACAGTATTAGGACTGCCAACCACACTTCTGGCTAACTTTTATGCTTTCCCAGGTACTGGTGTGCAGCTCAGGTTTTGCTAGTGATTGTCTCAGTAACTATTTCCTTTAGCTTGTACTTTGACATTGATGTTAGAATAACAGCTGGCCTGAATTTGTCTTTGCCAAAAGAATCATGTGTTGATCCCATTACATTTCAGAACATCAGTAAATTCATACATAGTAATAAGCTGTAGGTTTTATCGTTACTATTATTTGTCCTATTGTAGGACTGGAGAGAGTCACAGTCCAAGAGTCATACTCAGTAGTCTTTCAACAAGAAAATATTCTCCTACATGCAAAAAAATTAGTCTCTCTCATTTTCTGTGTATGGCACAAGTACCAAAGTGCATTTTGAAAGTTCTTATCCTGTCTCCAATTGAGACTTTAAAATTTTTGAGACATTTAGCATGTCCCATGAAGGTCTAATTTTACCACAAAGAAAATGAAGTTATATGCTGAAATTATCAATAATTAGAAACATGTGAATAATAACTACTAGATCTGTAACAGAAAACACAGGGAAGAGGTCTCAGAGCTAGTGAAGAACTGTGGACAGCTCGGTCATAGACTAGCACCATTGCAATAGGCTGTAGATGGGACTCAAGCCAGTATCTTCACTTGACACTGCAACACACACTGTGGACATAGCAACTCAGGGCACATTTAAATCTGACACCTTTGCATCACATTAGTTCACATCACAGACATGCCAACGAAGTCACTGTGGGGCCAGCTGGCACAGCGCTGATTAGAGAGACACTTTTACCTGGCTGAAAAGCCCTCAGCAAGCAGTGCAAGGGAAAAGCATACCACAAGGGACAGTGGATCCCACTATGAGCACATCAAACCACATATCAAAGCTCATGAAAAGTCTTTCATCCCTCATATTTGTCCTTTGCTGCCCAAGCCTACCTATATCACTTATTTGTGACTTCATTTATTTTAAGAAGATTCATCCTCTGAACCAGCTGCTAGACTAAAGGTGATGAAGCAGCTCCTCAGGTGAAAAATAGGATAAGTAGGATTGCAGATCTGGTTAAAGTGAGCTACCAGGAGCTTCAGTGCCTAGGTTGCTTGGGCATCCAACTTCATGCCCAGCTGGGCATCATCATAAAAGGAATGGTAACTCTGGTGGAAACCTATGTCATATCTTTCTTGCTCATGAACCACATTAGGAAATTTCTCTCCTCTCAGGAACAACTTGTGATCCCAGACACAGTAATACCAGCTACTGGGTTGAGAAAGTAGGCAACTCTGGATTAAATCTTTATTTTGGATGGGAACTAACACATGAGAAGTACACATCACATTTCAAAACTACTTAGCATTTACAGACCATATTTACATGCTATTAAGTATGCTATTAACTTGCAAAAAAGCAAGCGAATATAATTACATCCTTATTACAGAAATGTGTGGAAGGACAGCTAGAGCATTCATCACATCAAAAATTAGATGTGATGCATATTTTTATGTAAATGTTTTGTATGATTATAGAAATTAATACACATATCCATGTCTGTAGATATGCATTATATATATTTGAATTTCCTAATAAATACAGGTAACTCTATCTTTATAGACAGTCTGTCTATATATGTTTATATATATACCTGACCTATCTGATTTTTACTCTATCTTCCTAGGTCTTAACATACTCAAATGTGACAAAGTACTATGATGTACTGTTTGCTTATAAGATTAACTAGGATAACTGTAGTTTTCTTATCATCATCAATAAACAAAAAAAAATTGGTGTGAATGCAATAATAAAACCTTCAGTGACTTTGGAAGACAGGATTCTTCCAGCTGTTTATTAACATTAATTAATTGATGAAATTTTCATTTGCCTCAAATAGGCTTAACTCTATTAACTTCAACAGAAGTAAGGAGGGCCACAGTCATGAAGCGCTTCTTCCTGGAAGTGTATTGCATACTCTAAATACCAATACCAGAATGCATTCAGTGTCAAAACAGTACCAATAAGGCATAGACGCAGGAGCAGCTGATTGGAAGCTCTTCAGCTGGATTCACTGAAGATTTTCATATGCATCACGTGAGCTACTGGATCAGACCCACATACTCCTGATTTCAGTGAAAATTTTAAGCCTAATTTGAATCCTGAAAACTCTGTCTTAGGGAAGGGACCCTTATTCCCAGATTCAGCTAGTATCCACTACTCACATGACACATCTGAGCAATCCCTTGGCTACTGTCTATTACTAAATGCAATTCAGCAAAGTACAGGGTTGCTTGATAAGGTTTGTATTGCTCATAAATTATATCACAGTGATAAATTTAAGGCACTGCATGCTGTAAGGATAACTGAAATGTGAATATTTATCTTTTTGAAGACAAAAATGGAGAAACATAAAGATATATTGGTTTAAAATCCTCACTTCTGGAAGTTTCTTCTAATTTTAGCTACTACCTCTAGCTAGAAAGCAGAGAGGAAAGAGGACCAGGGCCATGATGAGTACAGCTGCACTTCTGAATGAGCATTATTTATTTTCAGCTACTAAAAAAAATATATATGTAGCAAACATAAACAAAAAAAAGCTTATAGTCCTCCTCATTCACATAGACGGCTCTCAATGAAATATGTTTACGTATTATTTCCCTAGTGACTCATTTCAAAAGAAACCAAAAGCTAGCAATGATCCTGTAAGTAAATTAAATTATTTAACTGCACGCGAACAGTGTTATTAATGTGGCAAAATCCACTGATCCTTGGAAACCCACTGGAAATGATTTCCGATATGCAGGGTTTATGGGAGTAGATGCAGGCATATCCCAGTAGGTTGCTAAGGAACTAGCAGATACATGCATTTTCCGCAGATCTGACATGTAAAATATATCCCTGTTTCTTGGATTAGCCAAACTGAGAAAGCTATGTGAAACAAGATATTCACATCAAATTCTCCTTATTTTCCCTAATCAAGAAACCCCTGAGAACTGTAACTATGAATAATTCAATCTTTCACTAACATTTGGCGCAATTAATAACAGTACTTTAAAGCTGCTGGCTTTGTTTATCTTTTTATGCATAATTAAAGGATGTTGATATTTAAGTTTTCAGCCAAGGAGCAAGCTAGGTTTGGTTTCACTGGCAGCAGCTGCAATTGGCTTAACTACAATATGATAACTTGGTATTACCCCATCTCAATGCACGCAGTGCAGTTAGCTTAATTCTCTGCCACCACTCCTTTCTTAATTGTGCTGGAATTTTGTGCTCTCTCTGAATCAGTAGCTGCTTGTCTGCTTCCTTCTCCCCTCTCCTCTGCCACACACATTAGTAGCTCGAAGCTGTGATCAGAACTTGTCTGATTTTCACATGGGTACTAGTCACTGAAGGCATGGGGTTTGCAACACAATTTTCTGTCTCATGCTTTCAAACAATTTCAAATGTAAATTCAAAATAAATAAATCTGAAACCCAGACAGCTACCAGTGCATTGCATTTTCTGCTCTTGTGATTAGATGGATTCCTGACTTTGAAGTCATAAGAGAAGTCCAGAGATATTTCCTTTTTAAAAAAACATGCTCCAAATTTCTGTGGTGGCACTATATGCTTTGTCATTTCAGTTTCCGTTTGCCTCATCAGAGTATTCCTCCAGCAGATTACTTTATTACTTTTCTTGAAAAGAAACCTTCCAACAAGGTCTCTTATTAGAGATTTCACATAATTTTCCATTTTTCCCAGTGTTTTTATTAATAATTAAAAAAAAAGCTCAATTTAATTTCCATCACTTTCAGGTAATTAGGAACTTTTTAAAATTAGAAACCAAAAGCAATGCGTGAATGACTTGTATTCCTCCTTTAGGTCAGAACTTAAACTGCTGAACTTCAGATTTAAAAAGACTACAAAGGCTTTTCTTCTATATTTTCTGTAACTTTGCTAGCATTGCCCACAGGACCCTTTACATATTTTGAAGTGGCACATGTGGACATATTAGCATCACCATTTTAAGTTTTAGCTATGTATATGAAAGCTATTATCAATTTTCAAACTTTTAAATTCTGCTGAACAAAGAGAAGAGTCAAAATATGGCAATTTTTTCATCAAATTAAACAAACAGTTGATGGTTGCCACCACCCCACAGTCTCGAAACAAGCTCTACTTCCAGAGCAAGAGCAAGAAGAAACTTCCTAGGTGTAGTCTCAGCCAATTTTCTCTTGTAGGATCAAACTTCACTCTAGGGTAAATTGGTTAACTGTGTTCAGTAATTACCCATTTTCTTGTGAGAGCATGATTGTAAGTGAAAAGTGATTACAGGTAGCATGGGTATCAGGTTAAGAAATACAGCACACGGTTACATGCATTCACATTCTCTGGTTCCCAACTTTTCCTCTTTTTCTGGTGATCACATAGCCCATGTTCCTGAAGCCCTTTAGAGCATTTTCAGAGGTGTGTGGAGCACTGAGTCATCCCTGTTAATCTGAAAAAGACTTTCTCATTAATGATGGAACAAGCTGTAGAAGGTAACACAGTATTTTCTGCTGGCTCAGTCTGGATTGATGCTTAAAGACAGTTCACCAACCAGAGAAATAACACCTTTTGTTTTCATTTGTTATGTTCATACTTTGACCTAAGCTTGGACAGAGAAATCTACATTCAACCCCTTAAATCCATAGTTACATACTTTAAAAGGTCATTAAAGGGTCCAAATACCTGTAATATCAACTGAGCCCAGCTGGAGCTTTGTGCATAGAAAATTAAGGTTAGTATTTTCAAACATGGCAATGTCATGCAGAAGCCAAAGTATGAGCTACAAAATGGCATAGGACCAGAAAAAAAAATTCCAAAACCCATTTAGGGACCAAAACACGTTTACAGTTCTGAACCCTTAGAAGGGTTAAGATGCTGGGCTTCACAGGGTGCCCTGGTTTCTAAATCACTGAGTAAATTTAAAATGGATTTTAATGGGATTTCAGTTCTAGAGGTCACTTAGCCACCTTGGAATATTTTTCTCCCAGATACTAAATATGTGATTAAAGAGTCAGCTGCCTGTAAGGCTATTGGCTTGTTTCCCCAACCCAGGAAGGACTAACATCATGCCAAAATCTTTTTCAGGCTCTTCCCTCAGGCTCACTCTATTAATTCAAGGGGGGGGAGGAGGAGAAGAAACAAAAGGAAAAGAAACAATCTCTCACAAAACGTGGGCTACAGGAGCCGTTTTCCCGGCTGCAGCTCCCCTTGCTCTAAAGCCAACATTTATCTTGTAGTTCCTCACCTTAATGAGCTTTCTCATCTCCTGGTAAGCACTGGCTGACCCAAATGAGTCAGGAACAGGCAGAAGTTTCTGCCTCCTGAGGGCCTTGACCCTTAATGTGGCTGCCTCTTCTGCTGCCGTGCCTGAGTTCAAACTTCAGGACTGGTGGCTAGCATTAAACTGTAGGAAATTAGCACAGTACACATACAGTTAAATACCGACTTGGATATCCGCTGCCCAGCTTCTGCTTTTGGCAACGCGCCTGGTGTTTCGAGCGCCCTCTGCTGAAGGGAAAGTGGGTGAGGCACTACACAGCGGAAGCAAGGCGTTCCTATGGAGCTCTTAGCTGGCTGAGGCAGCTGGAACTGCATTGGGATCAACAAGTGCTTTACAGTATTGCTGCTGCCTCTGTTGTAGCATTTCTGCTAATGCTCCCTACATAGAGTAATTGGCAAATTTGCTCAAAACTCTAAAGGGCAGGTACAACAGAGACCACTTTATCCCACCGAGCCACAGTCCAGCACTGTCATTTAAATGTCCTGAGGCACAAAGATGGTAACATAAACACCAGTGTAGGCAAAGAAAAGGGCCCATTCTATAGATGGCCAATAGTGCGCATGGTTTAAAGAGAAATGCTCTGAATCATTATAAAGTGTGGAGGAGAATAAAGAATAAATTTGGAATAAAGAAAGGAAATTTGCCCTCTAAACCACTGCCAGTATTTCCCAGGCACGCACAAGCAGATACCAACCCCACCAGTATCAGCCTTCAAAGCACTACCCTTTTCCCATCACAGATTTAGTTATCTCCTGCCTTGGCATGATGAAATCTCCTCTTGTAGGTCCTTTCTCCACGGCCAATATGTCCACAGATTTAGATACCCAACATTTCCTTCCCAGTACCTATTATGCTCATATCATGCCTTAAAAGCGTGGCCAAGCCACTGGCTTTTTCATTTTGTTGTGCAAGAAGGATACCTACAGTCCCAAGACTGAGAATCTCTTGTTTTAGTTTATATTAAAGAGCAGTGGGGCAGCAGTAATGCTCACTGAAATTGCAGAAGGATCATGCAAAAAAGTATTTAAAGTTAAATAAACCTCTATATATTTTAATGCTGGAGAAGATTTTTCCCTTTGTTCTTGTTTTAATCTGGTTTGCTGCCACTGAAGTCAATGGGAGGTAAAAATTTAATGCAATTCAAAGCAGGTCTTTTTTAAAGCAGGCCTAAGAGCACAGAAAATGTAGCTTATGCAGGCACTAGCTGTTAGCTAGAATAAGTGGGAAGGTTTGATCCAATTCTAATTCTCCCAGTGGAGGTAAGTAGAGAAGGGAGACAGACAAACGAGGGGGAAAAGGGATTTATTTTTTAAGTATTGCTTTAATTCCTTCCTACGAGCATCTCCACAACTGCAGTGAAAGCAAATGGCCACTCTATTTTCTCTGCTCCTGCCACAAGTTTTAGGTTTTGTGTCATCTCACAAGTGTTACTGTCACTTAATAATTTTTAAAGTACTTTAGGTGAAAATGGCACTTTACAAACCATTTGAAAAGATAGACTCCACCTGTCCCAAATGCTCTATAATCTAGGGCCAAATCTTTATAAATTCAGTGGGTCTGCAACTTGCATTTATTCCACAAGGGCTCAGGAGCTCTCAGGGCTCAGCACTGTTCAGCAGAATGAAGTCAATGGGAATTTTGCCAATGACTTCATTAGTTGAAGGTGTAAGCTATAACTCAGAGGAGTAGGATGTCAGAGCCAGCAGATCAAGCTTAGAAGGGAGACAGCAACTCAGGAAATGGAAAAACTGGCAGTGTGTATAACTCTTCTGTTTGAGGTGGGACTTCAACAGTTTGGGAGATAATAATCAGAGGAAGGGAAGACTGTAGAAACATCCATCTTCTGATACGTCCTTGACTATCTTCATTGACTGTGGTGGGAGTTACTGGCCTGAGTAAGGTGAGGATTTAGAGATGCATGTTCCTACACAGTACAGTCCATGAACTGTAGACATTTACAAGCATTTCAGGGCTAACACCCAGACTGTTAAACCCAGAAAACTAGCCACTTGGGATTAACCCTGCAGTATGATATTCATTATTCACAAGCATGGCAATCCAACAGAGGCTAACTATGAAGTCTGATATTCATTAAATTGCAGTAAAGCATCTCTGAGGTGGCCTGTGGTGCAGCTCTGTGTGTGCATTTCTCTGCGTGCACTTATGTGCATGCACTACAAAATATGAAGGCAAGGGGGAGGGCATATATTTTAGAAAGGACACAAATTCAGCACAAGCAGTGTCTGGCCTCACAGAGATCTCTAGTAAAGATGCCAAGTAATGTTTGGTTTCCAGGTCAGACAATTTTTTTTATCCTAAATCTACTCATGCAAAGACACAGCTTATAGCTTGCAGATGGCTCATTCTGCTGATCTGCCAGTATTCACACTCAGAGTGTGGAATTATATCACATGAGCAAGGGGATTGCTGTCTTTTTTCATGGCTTTGTTATTGCAGGCAAAAAAAATATAACTAGCCAGAAAATAAGAAAAAGGAGGATACCGAATTCACATATTTTGATGAGATTTTTTCAATTTAATTTAAGAAGACGAGAATAAAGGCAAACATGAGCTTCCCATAAAACATGATGTCTTACTTGTATGTTTATTGAGGCAGCCAGAAACTGAGGATGCGGTATATATTTTAATTAAAAGATGCACTGACATTACCGGAAAAAAGTTTTTTCTCTTACTATGGTGCTTATTTGCATTTTCCACGTTTTGCAAAATCATAATACCTTTTCCCCAGCAGTGCTAATAATTAATAGTAATTCTTAATATTATAAATACTAGGTGCCTCAAATTCTTTAATGACACCAAGAAAAATAAATTCTTTTGAAAGCTTAAATTCAATTCCAGATAAGGAGAAAACCAATCTCTTACACAACAATATAACAAATTTTAAAATCTCAGTAGATTTGCAGCTTTGTAAACCAGGAGTGATTGTATTAATTTATTGAAGTTATCTAAGGATTTTATCAATATATCACAAAAAGGCTGACCTGTGAAATCTGCAGTCTGTAAAAAACAAATGAAAAATCCATTGATGTAATTTGAACTAAAAAGCCCCCCCAAAAAAATCAATATTTTGTCATTTGGAAAATTATTTGGGTTGACAAATGCTATTTACACGTTTGTGATGAAGTAGTCAGATGGTTTCATCTGGAAATATATATTTTTAAAAGGGGAAAGGCTAAGTGTTTCACAGCAGTTCCAGGACAATGGAGATATGGAGCCACCAGAGTCCAGCAAAAGGCCACTAAGATTATGACTGGACTAGCACATCTCTCCTATGAGGAAAGGCTGAGACAGACAGGATTGTTTTGCCTGGAGAGCAGAAGGCTCAGGGGCATATTATATAAATACCTGAAGGAAGGGTATAAAGAAGATGAAGCCAGGCTCTTTTCAGTGGTGGCCAGTGACAGGACCAGAGGAAACAGTACAAACTGAAACACAGGAGGTTCCCTCTGAACAGCAGGAAACAGTTTTCATTGTGGGGGTGACCAAGCACTGGCACAGGTTGTCCAGAGAGGTGGTGGAGTCTCCGTTCTTGGACATACTCAAAAGCCTCTGGACATGGTTCTGGGCAGCTTGCTCTGAATGACCCTGCTTAAGCAGAGGGGCTGAAACAGATGATCTTCAGAGATCCCTTCTAACCTCCACCGGTATGTGATTCTGTGAATCATCATTTGAAAGACGTCATTAAACTAAAATCAGTTTTCTTTTGTTTGAGTGAGGAAAGTGAAATATTTCTTTCCTTTGGGTTGACCTAAATTATTTTCCCCTCTTTCCTGTGGAAAAAAAATTGTAATCTGGTTTCCAGATTGTAATCTGGAGCCATTCCTGGTTCAGTTTTCCTTTTGAAATGTTCCCTAAAATAATTGAAATTAGCGAACACCCTATTTGACCCATTGTCCTCTTTTCTGCCTGCCCTTCCATGTCTTCATCCTTGAATATATACGTAAAGCAATTAATTTAGCTGAACTTCAGTATATGTGACTTGGCAGCACAGACTGGCCTAAAATGAATGACAAGAACCAGTGACCACTGTGGTGCTGTATTCCGTTCACCCTGCTCCTCACACATACAATCCTCAGGCTCATTATGAATTATTTGCCAGGGACCTTTGCATGTAAAAGTTACAGTAAATATGAAGTGTTAGCTTAACTAAGTAAGACTGCAGTTTATTCAGACAACCTTGCATGGCTCTGTCACACTGCATGTGAGGAGTAAAAAGTGGTTAAACAAACTCTATAATGAGGTTTCTAGATAGACAGATATGCAGATGCTTGGTTCCACATCATGAGAAGTGCAGAAAAGAACAACAGACATAGTAGCATTAACTTTTTACTTGTGTCATCATGATGGTTGAGAGCCAGTCTGGGACTGAGATCTCCATGGCATTCAGCATCATACAAAGATTAATACGATGGTTAGTGCTGCAAGAGATTAAAATTGCAATATATATAAAAAAAAAACCAAACCTGAAATATAAAGAAAGTTATTAATGGTTAACAAATGGATATCAAATGGATAAGAAATTGTCAACAAATGGACCTCACTTGGACTACTGTGTGCAGTTCTGGTAACCTTAACATAAAAAGGGCAAGGAACTGTTGGAACAAATCCAGAGGAGGGCCACGAGGATGATCAGGGGACTGGAGCAACTTTCATGTGAAGACAGGCTGAGAAAGTTGGGTCTGTTGAGCCTGGAGAAGAGAAGGCTGCGTGGAGACCTCATAGCAGCCTTCCAGTATCTGAAGGGGGGCTATAAGGATTCTGGGGAGGGACTCTTCATTAGGGACTGTAGTGATAGGATGTGGGGTACTGGGTTAAGACTTAAACAGGGGAAGTTTAGATTGGATATAAGGAGGAAGTTCTTTACTGTAATGGTGGTGAGGCACTGGAATGGGTTGCCCAGGGAAGCTGTGAGTGCTCCATCCCTGGAGGTGTTCAAGTCCAGGTGGGACAGAGCCTTGGGTGGCATGGTTTAGTGGTGGGAGGTGTCCCTGCCCATGGCAGGGGGGATGGAACTGGGTGATCTTAAGGTCCTTTCCAACCCTAACTATTCTATGATTCTATATCCAGAGAGTAAAAGGAAATAAGGACAAAATATTAGTGAGAAGAATAAGCAGTGAACAATAGACTCATGTATGTGAAACTTGGGGAAATTTAGGAAGGCAAAGAGAATTTTAAAGGATGCTTTGACAGGCAGGCAATGGACTGGCCCTGAAAGTTTCTTCGAATTATTCCTACAGAGGAAGGGCAGAACAAAAGAGAGTATAAGATTAGTTCGAAAATTGGCATAAAAATAGTGGAACATAAGCTAAGAAACCTTGAAAGTGAACATACCTTTTCAAGCAATGCAAATAAAAGGGATGGCATGGTTTAATTGAATGGATAGAAAATCAATATTTGCAGCATTATCTTGAAAGGATGTAGCAGCACAGGAGAGTATTTTTCCAGAAGCAAAAAGAAAATGCTACTGAATCATCACATGACGAGAGCACAGACAGCTGTTTACAGCTTTGCAAAAGGAAAGCACATGATTTTGAGTTGTTACACTGAGAAAATCAGCAAACTTGTAACCTTGAGGAGGACCCTGGAGAGAGAAAATCAAGTGAAAGAAGATGACCATGTGGCGAATCTGCTTATAAAGGAGTACGCAAAAGAAAGGAATGATACAGCTAAATACAGAATATTCAGCTAAGAGAAAAATGGAATGAGTTTCAGGAAGTGTGTGCCCAGGGAAGAAGATGATGATTAGGGAGCAAGGGGAATGGAGAACAGCTAATAGGAAAGAAATAGAAAAGGCAAGTAGGAATTCATGTAAATGGTAAACACACTACATCAAAGCAAATCAAATACAGAAAGTATTTTTCTAATACTGCTTTCTTCAAAAGCTGTGGTTGCTGTTATCACAACCTTTCTGCTAGATCTTAATTAGTGAAAAGGTGGTAACACATATGCCTGTAAAACTGTTAAAATGCTATCTAGTATAGGAAGGTACCATAGCATTTGTGCTCCAAGAGAAGAAAATTAAGCTCTGCAATTTGTGAGGACAAACTACCTGGAAAGCCTTTTGATGCATCTCTTGTCTAGGAAGGAAAGCAGCAGCAACAGTCCAATCATTTTCAAATCCCATTTAAAAAAAAAATAAATAAAAATATCAGTGCATATTTTAAGTGAGCATTGGGTGTTTTTTTCCCCCCTACTTTTATCTATGCCAGGTTACCAATCCCTAAAGAGGGTAATAGTTTCTGCCGCACTCCTTTGGGAGATTTCAGCTAGGTGTGGCCTAATTGAGAGATGTGCTGCCACAAGAAATCTTCTGCAGGGCAAGGAACAGAGATTATGTTCACATTTAAATCATTCCATGGTAGGAAAACCGGCAGGATTTGTAACCTGTAATGGCTACAGCACCCTTCCAACCAGGGCTTAAGTGACAAAATCAAGTCAGGATATGCAGGGTGAGGAAAATGCACTGAATAATCCATGTGGAAAATCATGTCCAAACACCCTCAGCTCCACTTACGAAAACTCTTGAGAAGCATAATGAGAGACTGGGGATCTTACAGAGCTATGAAAAATAATCAAGACAATGGAGCAGCCTGCTCTAGAGTCTCATCTGTAGCTCTTGTCATCCCTGATTCATGACCCTCTTTGCCCATCTGTAAAAGAGGAACAGTATTATTTTACAGGGTGGGGGTTGTGAACCTTAATTTGTTAACATTTCCAAAAGAATTGTGAGATCCTGAGATGAAGGGACCAAATTTAATGCTCATTGTTCAGGCTTTAGCCTGTCTGTGCTCAGACAGAACTCCCACTGAGATTGGGAGCTGAACAACAATTCCAGAAGTTGGTCCATTTTTCCTAGGAAAATGAGACAGTTGCAAAGTACAGTTTGTTTGCTGCATTCATTCAGTACCCTGGAGATACAGCATTATGGTTAGTTACACATCTCAGAAAGCTTCTTCAGCAATATTGCAATGGCTTTGAATTCTTACAAGGCTATGCAGCCCAAGTAAAACAAAGCTGCCGGCAAAAGTAACAAGCCAGCAGTCCACACCTGATTAAACAGCATTATTTTTTAGTCTAGCACCATGCCAAGTTCTCATGTCAAAGTGGGTGCACAGTATCTGAGAACTGCATAAACTGCAGGTTTTACCACCGCAGCAGTGAGAGACTTGCTTTGCAGGAAGGTATGCCTAACACTGGTTTTACTTCAGTGCTTTTCAGAAATCAACCTTGTCTCCCCAGAAAAGCAACACAACCTTTCCTCAAATCCCAGAAGTGTTGGAATGTAAATAAGGTAAACTGATCCTTTAAATGCATGCAGTACCTACAGTATTTTTGGTTGATAACTGTAAGCAGCTGCCAATTTCCCTCTAATGCTCAGACTACTTGCTAAATGATCTGCAAGTCCCAAAAGTGTGTTATCTTTAATGTGCCTCTAATTTTGCTAAGAGCCTACTATTTATAGTGTGTCATTTATTTACTTATTTACCTTCAACTAATTAAAGCTATCATTTGAAAAAAAAAATGCAGGGGGAAAAAAAAATACCAAATGTGTCCATCCTTGTTGAGAGGAGAAAACCCAATCTGTTCACTCAACTGGATAAACGTTACAAAAGTTCTGTTTTGCTTGGAAAAGCAATGCATGAGTAAAAGCTCCAAAACCTAGCATTATTATCTCTAATTACAATTGGCAATATGTGGCAATCATAGTTATTCATTTATGCAAAACAGCTTACAGTGTGTCTCATTTTTTATTCCCTGTTAAAGGATGGCTTGACAAAAGAAGAAAAAAAAAGATTATAGTGCTGAACATAATTGTGCTAAATGCTCAGTCATTTTGTTTAAAAAATACTACAAAACTAAACTGCTATTTCTGCAGAGACAGAAAATAATTTAACAAAGATGTATAGCATACTCTGCAGGTGGCAATCCATCCAGAAAACATATTTCTCTGAAAAGGAGAGATATTTCACAACACAAATGAAGAGCATAATTTTTGCCATTTCTGTCTTTTAAAAAAAAAAAAAAAAGAAAAAACCCTCCCTGTTTTAATCTAGCATATGCTTCCCTTGTTAGCAAAATGCTAATTTGTAAATAGTCAGAGGAGAGACTATGACCACAATAACTTTCTATGATTCTGCAATGACACTATTCTATTTCAATTCTACCACAGTACACTAGGCAACTGAATAAGATCAAGTGCTCTTTGTGACAAAAAAAAAATGGAAAAACCAGTTCACACTACTCACATAAGTAATCTCTATTTATGCATGTGTTTCTAGTGGAATATCCCTCTAATTTTGGCCTATTGGACTGATTCTGTAAAATGCCACAGCTCGTGAGAGTTGCCAGTCATCCTTAATCAGGTACTGATGTTTCGGCACTTCACAGGACCCCTTCCAAATAAAAACGACTCATATTCAAGATACTAAAGTCCAGAGATCAGGTCGCAAGAAAATAAATGCTGCTGATTAAGAAAAACCTGACTGAAACACACAGGGATGTTTTAACCCTGACATGCTGCACCAGATAAGCAACCTTTACTCTTGCGTCTGATCTAAGTCTTGGGTTTGATCTCACTCTTGCTGATGGAACAATTTCCGCCCCTCCATCACACTTATTCCCACCTCAGAGCAAAACTCAAGTCAACGGAACAATTCCTCTGAAAAGGATCATCCACAGAACCAAAGGTTATTTTGGTGGCTAGGCATTAAAAAACTGCTTTCAAAGTGTTTTAGATATATAAAAATGTAGATTTTAAAACCAAATAGGAAGCAGATTCTGTTTTCCTCTGCTGATGGTGTTGATTAGAGCAGAGGAAATGGAGATCACCATTGGAATGCATGGGAAAGGCTCAGCTTCCAGAATAGTATGATAAGCTGCACTATTTTTCTTTAAAAATTCGTCACCTTCATGAAGCAGTTAAAAGAGTGGAATTTGTCTCCTAACTTAGTAAATGATGGCAGAACATGAGGAAGATGAAGGTGATCAGTGTACATAGAAACTTTACAGAAAAAGAAAAAAATCATAAATCTGGAAGAAATACAGCATTGTCATTACTTTTCCGTTTTGCTTTTTCCATCAGACACAATAAATGATTAACATGCAAGTTTGTCTCTTTCTCTTGAGAGTGCATGTTTAGGATGCAGAAGATACTAACTAGGCCCAGCAGTGATTTCTTACTATAATTAATTCATTGTGTCTTGGTCCATTACCACTAAAAGTCTTTTTCCACCCTTCACACAGAGCCAGGAAGAAAGACCTTGTTCCCATTACAGTCAATGGCAAAATTTTGCTTTTTTTAATGGGAAAATAGGGTTAGGTTCTGTCTGCTGTGCATATTGTAACAGGCAGCTCATGCATGCTCAGATATCTGAGTTTGTTAACACAGTCAACATTTGCTTAACACACTGCATTACACACTTACATGAGGTGTCTTGATTATAAAGAAATGGATTGTTATATTTTTTCACTCTACAGATTGCAATCATATGGTATTGAACACAGAGACTGAATGCACCTCTAGAGCAATGCTATGAAAAGAAAAGCATTATTATCCTGTGTAGCAGATGAAAAAAACAAATAGGGGTCATTGGTCTGGATCTACAAAGGTATACTTCAGTGAGGAAGGCATTCAGTTAGGATAGCTGAAGCTGCAGTCCAATCCCTTCTCTAGTGACAACCCAATATAAAATAGCAAAGTGCGCAGACAACCAGGGATGAAAAGACCACCCTCCCCACTTAAACACAGCTAAACCTCTAGCACACTTTTAGCAATTCATGTAGATGTCGAAGTCAAACATTATCACTAATCTGAAGGCCTGGCTGTATTGCGGACAGAGTATTTATCACCCAGTCAATCACCACAGGATTCAGTAAGGGCTGTTTATATTATCTAAAGCAATAGGCAGAGGACTACAAATGTTTTTGTAGAAAAGATGTGCAAAACGCAGAATTCCCAGCATCATAAACTGCTATTTCTGCATCTTCTCATTTTAGGGGGAAGTGGCAGCCTTTCAGAAATTAAGAGTTAAAAACCATGGAATATAAGTCAAGAAAAAAGATTTGGAAAGAGCGGTAGCGTCCATTTTGATATTTCTTTTTAACTTAGACAATAATCTGAGCATTTCTTCTACCCAAACATGTAATACATTTTCAGGAGTCAATCTGAAGTGCTTCACTGGTGGTCAGATCTGTAACTAAACTCATATAGCATTCTCATGGATTATCTCATAGCAGCCAGAGTTAAATGCACAACATAGTCATTCTCTCCTATAGACCTAGTTTCCTGTCCAGGGTATACGTTCTTTGTGGCAGTCAAAGAGTTGTGGCACTCATGACATATAACTGAATGAAGCAAAAAAGAATCATGATCAAACTATTGGAAAAGCAGGGCTCCAAAAGCAAGTCTATGGGACAGACTGCAGACCTAAGTTACAATTCTTATCAAGATTGTAGATTAATACTTAATTAACTTGGGTCAAATTTACAACTGAAATGAAAATGGTTAGATGAAAAATATTCTGGCATCAGAAAAAATTTCCTGAAAGTTTCCGAAATGAAATTTCAGGTTTGCAAGACAGTGAGTTATCCAACAGAAAAGCATATAGTTCAGCATTTACAGGCAGGTTTCTAATATGAGGCATGTTCCCTTTATAATATGATGATTGGCTATTATAGAAGGTGAAGATTCACTGTAATATGGATAATAAAGAAGATAAAAAACAACACTTTAAAAATTCAAAAGCCAAAATAATCGCATTTTCAAAATGACCCTGCGGACTTCCTGAAAAGTTTTGTCTACTGTATCTCTCTGATTTCACATGCCACATTATTTCTGCCAATACTATCATGGCTAGTAATAGCTTATAAACACTAGTCCTTCTCATTTTATCCAAGACACAAAGTATTCTGACCTTAGAGCTATTGTCTTTAATTATTCACAAAGTTAATTTTTACGTTATAAAAAGTACAGTAGGTTTAGTTTGGTTTTGTTCCTGTATGTCTTGAAATAGTTCCCCATATCATGGAGATGTTTTTTAGAATCTTAAATTGCATTTATCCATAGTTTTCCATGGTATTATACTTAATATTTGCAAAATGTAATTTGAATATTAACTAATCCATCCTCTGGCTGGGAATTAACTTGTCTTATCTCAATTTTTCATATGCGGAAAAGAATACAAAAGGGCTAACATCAGAAATGAGGTCTAGTAGATGAAATTCATAGGGGCTTGTTGTAATGAATTGGGTGAAGCATATAGGTTATGTCAACTTTAAAGTGATTCCAAAGCCCGGGCTCAGGGGTGATCTGTAGTTTTACCCATAGTGGCAGCACAACCCAAGCCTGAGCTGTCTGCCGCATTTTCAGGTCTAACACCTAGTTCATTCACACTCCTTTCCTAGCTTTTTAAGAAACTATTTAGATTGTATTGGAAATAAGCAGTCTTTGGTAATGCAAGCTTAGAAATCCTTCAAAACTGCTTACACTGAGCAGCATACCAAGCAATAAAAATTAAAGAAAGGCTGGGAACTCTCCCAAAATATAGTTTACACATATTTTTCCAGCACATAATGAAATAATATCTAATTTACTGATTAGTTTCCAAAAATGTTTTACCCTGGTAAAAAATCCTGCCAATGGAATAGCGAATAGCTTGATTTAACTGTGCAAAAATCAGCAGGTGGACAGTAAAGGTTTAAGATAGATAACTCATAAAAACACATGCACCTCAATGATAGAGGGTTTTTTTGACCTTTACATCACAATTTACTTCTTCTCATCCTTCAAAATCTTCAAAATGGAAAACAGGGCACATTTAGGGACTGGGACTCTCAGTGTGTGTAGCCCTCATGTCTTGCTTCCAGCAAGCAGTGCAGTGCATTGGCACCGTGCTGAAATGAATATATAAGCCAGGTGGGTGGAACTGTGCTCCACTAAGTCAAGGGCAAACTTTCCACTGACTGCAATGGGGCCACCCTTTCTATCACTCACTGTCCCATTCAATAAGAAAATACGCCTTTTCCTCTAAGGGGAAACAGATTCCCTTCAGGATCAGTAGTTTTAAGATAATATAAGAATGGGTATGTTTGCAATTATTTGGCTTGAACTGTACACTGAAGACTAATAAACAATTACTAGCTTGGCTTAAGAGTTTTCTAAATCACTCAAATAGGTTCTGAAGAATCATAGGTTAGCCAGGGAAACCTGACTGTAATTCACTGGGAAGCGTACAATTTCTTTGGTTTCAAGTTTGAAAACAAAGCAAAACAAAGATTTGTCATGTTTCATATTTCCAAACCAATATGCCTACACTCATGTGGTTTCCATCTTAGGCAGAGTGTAAAGAGGAAGTAAAACGTCAAGCTGTTTATTTCTGTGCAATTTTCTTATCTCAAAATAACACAGAGTTAGCTAAATCCGATCTGTCTTTAATAACAGTCAGAGGAATTCCTTTGCAGGGCACTCTTGCTTTTACATAAATCTTATGATCTGGAAACAGAGGAGTTAAATCCCTTCTGACAATTTTGTCAAAACTAAAAACGTCATCCTAAGCAGCAGCCTTATTTTCTTAGGAAATAAATAAATTGGTTTCCTTTAGTTCAGTCTGTATACCACCTTTTCTTATTCTTTTCCTTTTTTCTTACGTTGTTTTACAGCAGATGAAAAAGAAGAGAAGAGACAGACAAAAGACACCTAGAAATTCACTCTTCATGATCATAAGGTTACACTTAATGCTATGAGAAAAATGAATACGCTTAAATCAGCAAATTGTTCTTTACCATCACAGAGCAATCTTCATTGTCAAGCATGTGATCAAAGTGCCCCATCTAAAAGTTGAGAAACCAAGGGTTTTTATTGGACACCTTAGGCCTGATTTCAGCTACATCTTTCTTTTTGAAAATAAATATATAATTCAGCATCTAAGCCAGTGCTTCTTCTTTATGTCCTTTTTAACTGTCCATTTCAGAGATGAATGAAATGAAGGAATATGGAAAAGTTCTCCATGTTTCTGTATCCTTTATTCTGACATCATAGTGCAGATAAAAGTAACACCACATTTATTAAAAAGACAATTTTCAAACATATTTAATCACAATTTGATACATTTATATGTTCTTGTCTGTCCACACTGTGTTTATTTTCAATGCACAAAGAAGCACCCACTTCCCCAATCCTCTATACTCAGTAAGAAAGATTTAGCTGCAGCAGCATGGAGACACAGCAGTCCCAAGGAAATATGAAAAGAGAAACACGTTCTCTCCATTGTTCCATTTTGCTCTCAGATTCTGTATCCAGGGCATTCTACGTATCTCATGCATATGGACAAAGAGAGGAATAAATGTCTATGGCTCTTTGTGCAATCACCTTCGAACCTAAGGGTAATGTTGCCTTTCTGACTATTAAATAAGGTAGCCTCAGATTATGGTACTAGACTGTAGCATGAAAATATATAATTTGTTGTCTCTCTTGCACTGACAGACATACCCCTTCCCACGGAATGTATCTCCCCTGGATCCAGCAGCAGCTGATCTCTTACAGTTGCTCCACACACTTGTTTTACAGTGCAGGATGCTCCAAACTGCGATTCAGGACATTGTGGGTCTAGCCAGGTACCGGTTTGTACCTGATTCAAAGATCAGATTCAAAGTTTCAGGTCAGACTTCACGTATTCACCATACTGTCAAATAGATGTCTTTCTTTTTTTTTTTTTAACTTAATGAGGGTTAAGAAATTAAGCAGAAAATGTTGGGTTTATAATCA
The DNA here is from genome assembly GCA_017639245.1 of Myiopsitta monachus. Taxonomy (NCBI): domain Eukaryota; kingdom Metazoa; phylum Chordata; class Aves; order Psittaciformes; family Psittacidae; genus Myiopsitta; species Myiopsitta monachus. The sequence goes on along the minus strand of CM029918.1, from coordinate 39,920,728 downwards.
GATTATGGCTGCTGTTGAGCAGCTATGCTATTGTACTTGTTGGCTGACATACACGTCTAAAAGTGCTGGCTAATAGAGAGGAGTAAACCATCCTAAGGTAGCTGGTAACAAATATAAAACTGCAAGATGAAGTAAAAACTTCATAGACCAACATAGATCTTCCTTTTTTCTTTACAATCTTATCTTTCTTGCAGGTGCATAATTAAATGAATCAAGATTGGTTTGCAGAAAAGAGTTGATCACAGATGGCAGTGCTCACATTTAGTGTCGCTTAACATTTAGTGCAAAGATACAGAATCAGTGCAGATCACTGATTACTTCAAACACGTTCACAGCCAACAAGAATATTTTAGATTAAATACATGTATATGTTTCATTTTCGTCTGTATCTTGACCTGTAGGGCTAACAGAAAGTGAGAGTGCCTCCCCTTGCATTCATGAGATATACTTCGATACCTGAAGACCAAATTATCTGCTTGGCTCCTGAAAGTTTGTGAAGTTGGCAAACCAAGTTTTGCAAACCACCCACAACCACCTTGCCCATATGTGTCTGTATTCTCATCCCTCACATATGGGCTGAATTCTACTCAGTGCACACAGGCAAATGAGGCACAAAAATACTCATAGTTATATGGTTTTTACCTTTATTTAGCTACTTAATGGTTAAGTAACTAGTTTGGACTAGACATCCAGGCTCCCTCAGTATCAATGGCTGTGGAGACAGGCACCTGCAGGGGGTGATTCATCTTCTTCAAAGATAGGGGTCTAAAACAGGACTTATGAGTTGCCTTCTGGAGGTGCCTATCTCTCACCATTGACTACAGAGGGAGCCTAGATGACTAGCTGAGATTAGGTACCTAATTTTTAGGCAGATAAATTGTCTTGCCTGAGGTTACATGAGAAATCTGTGGCAGCACTAGGATTTGAACCCACGCATTTTGCATATAGCTGGTAACGAATTATTTAGTCAAATCTAGCACTTTTATTACAAAGGTTTTGCATGTCCACAACAGGCTATTGGGCAAGAGACACACGTACATCAAAAAGTCTAATAAATTGGTGATTAGTCACCAACCTCCCACATACCTGAGTGTATGAAAGATCTTTTTAAATTTCTAAAACAGGCAATAAGAGATTTTACCTGTGGCCTGACCCCTTCCCAGTGAATGTCCTAAACACACATACTCTCAGGGATCTTCTGAGAATTCTGCAATAGAGTTGGATAATTTACAAGATGGCAAGAGAGAAACAGCTTTGAGAAGACTCAAAAATACAGCGATAACAATTTTTTAGGGAAGAATTGCGTGGAAGATGTCTAAATTCTTGCTGATCAAAAAAGCCATCCCACATAAATGGTGCCTTTTTAGATTAAGCAAACTCAAAATATCCAGCTACTTCATAAGGAACCACTTCACACATATTTAATACTCCACTGAAATTTCTCATGGTTTTCTGCCAACATAGGATGCAAAATATTATACTGAAAACCAAGACTGAATGGAAAGACGGCCACATTTGTCTGACATGCTTGATTGAATTCCTGTGGCTTGAAGAATTCAGTAGAATCCACAAGGATTAGTATAAGTACAACCATCCAGACTCCAAACCAATTGGATTGTGGGCAAATAGCCAGATACCAAAATATTGTTCACACAGGCTGAAATCCTCTGTAAAAACAACTAAATAGTAGAATTCATCAAATGTTTGTTACTGAGGAATTATAGACTTTATGCCTGATGCATATATTCTGTTTTCTACATTTCTACATCTTGGTTCTCAGCTGCCTTTCCCATCTGATCAAAACACGCTGTCACCTTGGAGAACTAATTATGTAATAAAATGGTTCATTTTATAATTCCAATATTCAATTATGACTCAACAATATTTTTACTGCTCATATACCATCTTATTCATGCATGTGTAACTCAAAATTAAGTCATTGTTCTCAATTCAGGTTCAAAGAAATGCAAAAAATACTGAGAATAAGAAGATATACTTCAGTCTAAAAGTTAATTTTGGGGAAAATTTACAACTCCTTCAGAACAAATCTTTGCAGAATGAAAGGACGTTCTCATATGTGACCAGAATTTTAAGATTTTTGTCCCGAAACAATGCAGGCATTTTATGATATATTAATAAAATAAAAATATTACAGAACTTGGAATAATTCACTTGGATATTTTTAGTTGATACGTTCTCCTTTTGATATTTTCTACTCTGAGATACCCTGACGCTCTACATTTAAGAAAAAAAAATCCTTTCAACAGATAAGGGAACTAGTTAGTTAAGGAGGGGAAGGGAAAGGAAGGGAAGGGAAGTTAACGAAGAGAAGTTAGGGAAGGGAAGTTGGGAAAGGGAGGGAAGGGAAGTTGGGAAAGAAAGGGAAGGGAAGTTGGGAAAAGGAAGGGAAGGGAAGGGAAGGGAAGGGAAGGGAAGGGAAGGGAAGGGAAGGGAAGGGAAGGGAAGGGAAGGGAAGGGAAGGGAAGGGAAAGGAAAAGATGCCAGAAGAAAGAAGACAACTAAAAAAAAAGAAAAAAGAAAGAAAAAGAGTAAAAAGAGAAAAGGAAAAAAAAAGAAGAGAAAAGAAAAGAGAATTAAAAGAAAAATAAAGAAAAGGAAAAAAGGACTTGTTCGAGTTCTTTGTGAAATGCTGCCATCTATGGAGTTTCGGTAGTTATTGCATTGTACAGTGACGTCAATGAAAACCACAGGACTGATTAACTCACAACGTGGCATCTTCCGTAAATGAAATTTTTTTTTCAGCAATAAATAAGAACAGAAATTATAGCTTTAGCTATAACATGAAGTTGGGACTAGCTTCTGACACAACTATTTCTTGGTTTTATAAACAGCATCAGTAGTCATCTACTGCAACATTCGATCAAGGCTTTCTTGTGTTTTGTTGGGAGAATGTATTCATTTGGGTGATTTGGGTTGCCTTGTTTTCATTTGCACTGGTTTCCCAAATTTCAGGGCACGCAAGCACAAATTCTTCATGTCATTCCCCATGTATATACACCCAAGCATACTACTACCTGCATACTCACAAGGGCCAAATAAATAGGTAGCTAATTGCAGGTATCTCATTTTAGCTGTATCATCCCAACAAAATACTATTTGAATCTTTAAAATTATTATATGCTAACATGTCACTCCTTCTTCCTTAGCTTTTCTGCTAGCGATAAGCACGAGCTGCACCAGTGGGTAATATAAGCAGTTCAAAAAGACGGTAACTTTGAAGAGATAGAACTATTAGAAAGATTTATCACCTGTACCTAATAATAGCCATTTTAAAAATCCCAGTTTGGAAACTGTTTAGATCTTCAGGAAGAAATGGTCCTTGCCCAGTACCACAAGGAACCAGTAATGTCTCTATCATACTCACTAGAGAACTAGATGCAAATGAAAAGTGGGAGACATGCTTACTTACATTGTGATTAAGCGAAATACTTAATCATTAAGGTGGGCATAAGCATAAACAGCAGTAATTCTAGGGCTAATGAAAATCTGGATCCCCAAAGCTACTTTGTATCTAAGGATTAATATTTAAAGACAGGAGAAAAAATAGTATTTACAATTCCTGAAAGATGCCTCAGATCTGTTTTCCAAAATTGTCCCTCCCTTGCCATAGTCTTCCCATGCCACCAGCTCCTAAAAAGTGAAGTGTCACCAGCAAAGGTACTTCCCATTGCAGGAAAGGTACGGTGGGAATAACTCTTATCCACACCTGCTCAGAAAGATAGGGCCAGTTCATCTCTCATCCATAGGGATCAGCTGTATCAAAGAGAAATATGCCAGTGGAATGAAAAATAAAATGAGCTCTGCACTCCCTGACAAACAACAACAATGTAACTAGGAAAATACCTGCTTTCACATTCTCTTATTCTACTGAAATTGCTCAGTACCAGAAAATCTACAGGCAGAAAAACTAACTATTGCTTTTCCCACTTTGATTCCCTCCAAGTCACTTACTTTTGCAAGTGTTTCTCATCTTTATACAACATGTTGACCTCAGAGGGTGAGACTTGCCTAGCAAGCCACAACAGAATAATCACCCCTTGAGCATAAGCATCAACAGAACAAGTTACTAAACATCTCTCCCCTCTGCAGATGATTCAACAGGAAGATGCTGAAATCAGTGGAGCTGCATTAACAATGAATTGCATTATAAGCAAAATAAGACTAAATGAAGTTAAAATTTACCTCCTAGAGAAACCTTTCTAGAGGTCAAAGATGAGACTCTTGTGAAGAATGCCCAGAGGCAAGGGCTGTTTTAAGAAATTCGTCTCCCCTGTTTGACTTTCAACTCCCAAGCACATACCCTGCCCCTTTTCTTTAGATGGGGGACAGTGGCCAAAGGTCCATTAACAGCAGCCGCAGCAAATATCTAAATCCTTCCTTCATTGCACAGCTGGTGAGGCAGCCAAATCTACCTATAGTGCTTAATAAGGAGCAGCAGTTCTACTTGTTTGGCTTTTGGTGATAGAAATTCTAAAAGATGGGCCTTCTGGGTTTTCACATTTGCCAGCTAACAGCATAATCGTGTGACAATGACCTCTTACTGCTTTTGGAATGACCTTGTCTGCATTTAATTCAAACTCATCTAAAGAACATGGGCTCTGATAATGCTGCTCACATTGCAGTAAGTGCTTCATCAGGAGGCTTGGAAGAGGCCCAGTTTGTTGCACGTCACTGAAAGAACAGCTTTATCACTGCATCCCAGCAAGGAGGCAATGCCGGCATGTAAGGCTACAGCCATAGTGTGAGGTTGGATGGCAGACCTACTAGTCTCCGCACATGCTCTGAGGAAGGGCCATGAGCCCTGGAGCTTTGTGGCCATTGGACTGAAGGCCGTGCTAAGCGACAGATTCTCCAATCGCTCTTCCATCTCCTGCATGCAGAAATGACAACAAATCGGCGGAGAGAACAGGTTGCAATCACTAAAAAAGATGGGGAGTAAGGCAATGATCTTCTTTCACTGAGACGTAGCATTGGTTCAGGTATATGGCTGGGTTCATAAGCACAGCTGGTCAAATGTAGCTGAGACTTTACTTTTGAACACTCAGCTACAACCACCTTCTTCATTATGCTCTGCTGAGCTAAAATGAACCCCCGTGCTGGGGGGTGCAGGCCATACACCCACCATATATTGCCATGAAGGTGCAAAGGCCACATCCTCACCCACCACCTTGAAATGGAATATCACCTATAATAATTTGCTTAAATAATATAGGGGCAGAGGAACAGATCCCATTTCACTCACCAGCAAATAGGGATATCTGTTCATAAACATGCACAATTCATGTCACACTATTCCTCATTGCTGCCTTAATTATTTGGTTTTTTTCAATATTTTTTTTCAATATTTTTTTTTTCAATATTTTTTTCAATATATCTAAGTGTCTATTGAATACTTGTATATAATGAATTATGGATCACTATTATCTCACCAAAGAGGAAAAATACCATATTTATCAGCTAACGCATTAGGAACATTATTTGGCTGTTCTGATGAATCTGTGACACATGCCTTTAATGAAATATATAATTCCAACACCCTATTTCACCTGTCCTGCATAAAGAGTACCTTTTCCCTGCTTTGCTGGACAGATTCAGGTTTGAATTTGCATGTAAGTGGGGTTTCTTGGCTGACAAACCTGAGGATAACTCCATGTTTTCAGACTGAACAAGTGAAGTTCTCATTGCTGAAGGTACTGTACACTACAGTATATGTCTTACTCAAAAATTCAGATGTCACCCACCTGCTATTTGGTACAATACACCTTTTTATAGCCAACAAAGCTGCCTGGAAGGCAGAACAAGAGATGAATAACCATTTCCTAGTCTATTTTATTCAGCTGTGAGTCTTCAACATTGCTGAATTGCTTCAGATATTAAGATAGAATAACTAAGACTGGATCATATATATGAGATGGCATCAAGCAAAAATACTAAGGAGTAACATTTGTGAATAAAAAGTGATTACAATAAGTGTGAGTCAAATAAATTAATATTTTGCCTTAGATGGGATTCTTTATGTTTGGTAACTATTGCTTCTGCTGATGATATAACACATGCTGACACCAAATATCAATTCTAGGTAAATCCAATTAAGCCCAGAAGCAAAACAGCTGGATTAGCAGTTCACTGCATAAATTATTTTTCTTCCATTTACTTTGTCTTTTTGCAAATGAGCCTTTTAACATATAAAAATTTAGCACTCAAGTTCCCCTTTTCTTATTAATCCCAGAAGCCTAAAATGAAGAAGAAAAAATGGATTTTCTTCCTTTGTTGTTTGTGTGCATACGTTGCTCAGCTCCCTTCTGTAGCCCCCCCAGATTGTAGGTAGTATTCCTTCTTTTTTGAATAAGTCACTCACACTGTGCTTACTACGGCATCAGACCAAGCAACTTGGGCTTTTTTTAATTTCAAGATGATGTCTGAATGCACAATTGTTTTACATTTCCTGATACTAAACAAATTTAATATAAAATTGGTAAGCTCACCACTGCTTTAGTTCAGTTAGAACAACATAAACTATACAGGAGTTGTCTTATCTCATTTTTTCTTTCTTTTTTTTTTTCTTCCCTTATTGTTTTTCATCGTTACATGGCTGCCAGCATAAAGGGCAATGTAGAGATTTGGAATCAATAACATATTGCTCCTATGGATATGCAAATAATCACAAATTGTAATTATTGACTGATTTTCAGCGTTCTGATAGTGACACGTTGGGTGGAAGGGATTCCGATCCCAATTGTGCTAGGGATATCTAGAGCAGAGATTCACAGCTGGAATTATAATGAAGGACTGCTTTAGTCAATGAAACATGTAATGTGCTGTTGGTGAAAATTTCTTTTCCCTTCTGCTCATGCTCAGGATTGACAACAGCAAATGTGCAAGCAGCAGAGCTATGTGTAAGCCTCCAAGGTTGAATGCCACTAGCCCTGAGGGTGGGAGGAAGTGGTGACAAATACCATAAGGTGCCAGAGCAGCAGGGCTCAATTCATGACTTATCCTAGAGCCCATATCAAACGCACTGGTCTTGGCATTGCCCCCACATACATTCCTCCTTCCAGTCCCCTGAAAACATACTAGTTTGAGATTACCTTTCCTCTAAATCCATATTTTCCCACAAACCTTTCACATTATCCTTGCACAAGAGCCTAATGACCACCTTTCCTGGTAAGCAGGTCACACATGAGCATCTGCAAAAACCATCCAGCCTAGAGAGTCATAGTCCAGAAAAATGGCTACCACATACCAGATGTCAGGCCAACAGCTGGTTCATAATCTAGATAACTTTATCTATATCTATATGTACCTACATGTACTTATATATAAAATGCTGACTATAAGAAAGTTATATTACTCCTGCTGGTGTGACATGATTTTTTTTTTTAATATTTCTAACATTCGTCTTTTCACACATTAAGGACCTTTAAAAAAATACTCATTCTCTTTCCTTAACTGGAGCCAAAGACAGTGAAATACTTTGGCTTTGTTACAAATGCAGAAGAATTGAATGCAGAAGGTTAAAAAATGAGGACTACCGTTGTACATGCTGAAAGGAGACAGACTACTGTTTCTCTTATTTTCCAACAGTAGCAAGAAAACAATTTTCTTTCTTATTTTTGATGATGTAAAATACATTCCATATAAAGACTGATACTGCTTCCAATAGCATAAGCAGTAGCTTTCTTGTAGCCTTTCTTGGGGGCAGACACAAGGCCAGAGTAGTAACAGATCATGTTTTATAAAAAACTATTTTCTTATGCAGATGCAATTCTGGAGATGTATCACTAACCTTTACCATCTGATCTTCAAAAAATGACAGAGAGAGGGAAGAAATGGAGCACACAAAGTGTTTGTGCTGATGCACAAAAAGTGTTTGGCATGAAATGGTATGAGTCTAAACTGCTTCAGAAATCAAAGACAAACGAAAAGCCATGAATTTTAGCCCGAAAACTCTGCCTGATGTGCTTTGCCAATGCTCTAGAATTTCCTACCGAATTCTTTGCCTGTTTGCAAGTGACTAATGCAAATCCTTTACTTTTAAAAAATACATGGAAAAAATGCTTACCAGTCATTATATTGGAAAAAGGCATGGAAGAAAATGCTGGGCTTTGGAGAAACGGAGAAGTGAGAGAAGAAAAAGATTATGATACTGAAGTAGTATTTTTTTTTTCTCCTAGGTAAGTAGCACTGGCATTGGTATGAATAAAAAGATATTTTTTTTGTCTACATGTTCATTCATATTTGATTCATTAATTCTTGCACAAGAATAAATCTCATCTTTTGTCTCTGCTTTTGTTTGTAGAAAATTAGGAATTTCATCCTGTATCAATTATAAATACCAACAAAATAGCAGCTGCCAGTCCCAATTAAATGAAACTTACTTTGCAGAGAAAAAATGCCTCCTACTTTGTTTATAAACAGTATAATATTCTTGAGGAGACCAAGCTGTTCACAGTTGCCACTGCCTTGTGGGGAGCCAAGGGCATCAGTCGTGGCAGGGTAGGAAGCAGCTCTGTGCAAGACCCACTCTGATGCCCTCAGTAAGCCATTAGGTAGCAAATGTAGACAGATTCATCTTTTGACGCAGGATTAGGAGCATAAAATTATAGTTGGAGAGACATCAAATTATTATTAAAATTTCCTCTAAAAAAAAGATTTTAATTTATGTATGAAGAATGATTTGTTATTTATTGCAAGAATTGGACTAGGAAGTTGGGCAAATGGCAATGTATGGAAAAAGGTTAAGGACAGAGAGAAGTATCTGGAAGTAGTGTAGTACACTAAGGAGATAGACTCAAATATCTCATCTTGAGCTCTGAACTAAGTAATTTGTTTTGTATTATCCATACGAATTTACATACCTTCATGACACTCATTAAATAAATAACATAATCTGGATAAAACACCTTCAGTAACAATTTCAACTTTTATCTTTTTAAAAAAATGTTCTTAAAGATTTTAATATATTCTTTTTTTTAATATTTGATTATCAAAATCATTCAGGTTATGCCATTGAAGTTCCTGACTCATAGACTAAATTATATTCTGTCATGGTATGTGGACTAAAACAGCCCTGTTGGGGATGTTCTGGTGTCTCTGCTTAATAACCTGGTGGACCTCCACCCTGGACTGGGTGTTGATACAGTGAGTACATCTGAACGTGTATATTTAAACCACCATTATTATATACCACTGAAAGATTACTATAGTCAGTGACCTGAAATAGCCTCTCATCACATAATCCCACTAATTTTATTACCACCTATTCAACTTCGCAGTCTAGCCTTAAAGGAAATAAGTTTTGTCAGTTAATATTCCTCAACTTTTCTTTCATAGCAACATTATTACTAAAAAGCTTTGTTCCAGAAAAAAAGAGCTGAAAATGTTCAATTTTCAATGAAAAAGCATCCAATTATCTGTTTATAAGGTCTCAAAGCATAACTAAAAGCAATGGGTTAGATATTCCTCTAGAATCTGTGTACTCGTGATGCAGATAAAGGAAGAAAATTGTAAAGATAGCAAGTGCTCCCCGATATCTTTTACAAAATATCAGAAAAAAATTGAAAATCTCTTCACTGAAGACACAAATGTACAAGAAGCTGTTCAAGGAAATGTGGTACTGCACAGCGCCATAGGACACTGATAACGATACTACTAAACTGTGCATCTTATAAGAAGTGTGATCTGGCAAATGAAAACAGATATAGAGAGACAATGCCATCTGTTCTTGCAATGGTTGCAAAGAGCTGCAGTTTGAGAGGTGATTATCAATGTTGAATGTTCTTCTGTTCTATACTCAGTTCCAACACTGTCAATCTGCATGCAACTATAATGGACCAATCAGTTTCGCTAATGTATGATTCGCACAAGTATGGTGTCCTGGGAGCTCAGCACCAGCGAACAGGGATCTCAGATGTAGATACAGACATAGCATTTTTCTCCACCATCCCTTCCAAACACTCAAAAATATTTACACTGCACATAAGCCAATGCTGCAGGTTCATTTCATCTGTAAGAACTACAAAGTTTCTTCAATGCAGGCTACAACATAGCATTTCTCAGCTTTTACAGTCTTCAAAAGAGACCTCTCCTCGAAGAATAAGGGATTTATTTCACAGCTGTGATTTAGCTCGTCATGAAATATATATCCCTATTGTTTCCTGTCTTAATTTCTTAAGAATACTCCTACTCTAAGCTGCATTAACCACTCATTTTGTATTTCAATAAATCTTAAATGAATAACAGCTGGTGATCTTTGATTTGTTTTAAAACATCTTCTTGATTACCTTCTGAAAGTATCAGTACTTGAGCTTTTACAACTGGGGTTGGCAACTATTACTTTAGTCAGACATCATTAAGGGACAGATTGTGATTTGTTTCCAGGATCACCATTGCAAGTGGAATGGAGGTTTTTTGGATATGCCGGGCAAACTTAGACAGCGCTGTGCAATTTGCTAACTGTGTTAACCAGAAAGGATAACAAGAAGAAGGCTGATAATGAATGATGCTACCAATCCCTGTTGTGTTACTTACTCAAGAAAAAAATTTTCACTGGCAATGGTAAATAATTGTAATGCTACCTATTTTTAATGAGAAATTTGAATGCCCATTTATTACACACATAAAGAAAGAGCCAGCAGATATTTTAACTCGTAATTCTGATAATATTGCAAAGGACCTTTTATTTATAATACATAAACAAACAATATGTATTTGAATGCTTGACACAATGAAAAGTAGCACTTTTCTCTACTGAAAAAGAAAATAAAATTAATAATTAAATAGAATTTTCTCCAAATCTCACTTGGTTAAATTGCAATACTTGCAAAATACTACATAACCTCATGTGTTAGGCGAGCCTAACATGTGAGGTAATGGTCCGTGGTGGCTCCTCCCTGGTGAGTCCTGCTTTGGCTGCTCCCTGGAAAGTCCACATTTGGTTCCTCTCCGAAAAGTTCCGCTTTAGAACTCCCTGGAAAAGTCCCGACCCTTGGAGACCTTTCTAGATATTGTTCATCACTGCTTCTGACGTAGGCTGGCCCCCCGCGTCAGAATGATTGTGCATTTTTGTCAGTATAAAAGCCCAAGCCTCATGCGATACAGAGAGGCAGAGCCTCATACCAGCCAGGTCAACATCGCCTCTGTGGGGACGTTCACTATGGTAAAGCCTGCCACCTCGCACTGTGATGATAATTCTTGGAGTTGGTTTCCTGATTGTCTTCACAGGGTCCTTGGGGTTGGTAAAATATCCACTCTTCAGAAATATCCTTTACTGTATCTGTTAGTATCTTTATATTTTCCTATATTAATAAACTAGTCCTGAGTTCTTTATTAGTGTCTCGTTTCTCTCACCTGGAATAACTCCAGAACACCTCACTACGTTTCAGCAAAGATTTAAAACGTGTGAGATACTCATGAAAATACAGTTTGCCAGGTTTTTCTGTCATCAGTGCTATAACTCACTAGTATTATATCATGAACTATCTTTAATAGTAATTTAAACAAAACCACTTAAGACCTTTTCTGAAAGTTGGTAACTTACATAACCCACACTCAAAATCATTCACAAGGTCCCATCATTATGCAACTAAGCATTAAAATATTTCAGCAATCACAAACAAAGTTATGAAATGGTGCCGTATCCATGGTTCTTTAAGCTTGTTTAATGCATAAATAGAATATTGAGGTCTTACACCGGTTGGGTTTAATGACTTGCTTTTCAAAGTCAGGTTATACAGGCCAGAATTTTATCTATTGTATTAAATAGGTACTTGGAGGCAAAACACAGCTCAAATTATTGAGGTCACCAGAATTTGTCTCCTTGTTAAAGTGTGGAAAAATGAAAAGGATCATAATCAATTGCCTATATCATGCAGCTAGCATCACACCTAGCCTCTGAAAAATATATTGCAAAATAAAGTCAGAGAATGTGATTAACAGAAAACAGAAAAGGTCTTAGTGCTTTCAGGAAAAGAGGAAAAAAAAGTTCTCTTTAGAAAGATTCGGTACTGTTTGTAGAGTTTTCTGAGGGTTTTTTTCAGTAGAAAAAGAAAGAACCCAAGCAAGAGTGGATAAGTTTTCACTGCTTAATTAATAACTTTTCTTTATATTTTATTTACCTAGAATACATTTTGTTTACCCAGAATCATACTATTTTTACGTCCCAATGCCAAGAAATCTGGTTAGTAAAGTGCCAGATTCTTTTATTTGATTTTATTTGATTTCATTAGGGACCATCAGCCTAGCTGCTTAAGTGCCCGACTACTGTTTGCAGTTAAACATTCATTAGGGAATCCCCAGTGGGTTCATTCATTTCACTGAGGTCCAATTACAGTGCCACAAAAGCAGTTTTTGCAGCAATTAGCTGATTTTTCCTGTTTATGTTCTGTCTCTTTAGGAAGAGGACTATTTTGTGGAGGTCAGATTTTTAATTAGGCGCAATTTAGGGCCTATAAGAAAACTGATAATTTACTAAATGGCTGTGGTGGACTTAACTGCTCAGAGCAGAGGTAAATAACACAACAGGGACACCAGGAATAAGCTCTCCTGGTGTGCATAGCTCAGAGCCCTATAGTGTGAGGAATAGATTACATGTTAAATGGCTGTCAGGGCCCTCATTGCATTGCCTGTATCACCAGCGTACCTAACCTCAAGAGCCACCATGTTACTAGCAATGGCTACAGGGAAGCCAATCTGAACAGGACGTGCAGAGAGGTCTTAGCTTCATGTAGCTGCAAAAAGATCTCAGAGTGAAAGAAAACAGCAAAAAATCAGGTTCTACTTCTTGAGGATCTGGCAGCACCTTTCTCAACTGCTGTGTCCTCTGAAGCCAAAGATATTAAAGTGTGGGTGAGAAGTCCTCACAGGCACTATAAGCATTTTTTTGCCATAATGGATTCATAGAATCATAAGATGTTTAGGGTTGGAAAGGACTTTAAGATCATCTAGTTCCAATCCCCCTACCATAGGTAAGGACTCCTCACATATGACCATGTTGCCCAAGGCTCTGTCCAACCTGGCCTTGAACACAGCCAGCGATGGAGCATTTACTACTTTTTTGGGCAACCTGTTCCAGGGCCTTATCACCCTGTCATGGGTTCAGCAGTAGCAGTCATTTTTCTCCTTCTTGGTAGCTGGTGCAGTACTGTGTTTTTGATTTTGGGCCTGGGAGCAGCGCTGATAACACCAGTGTTTATAGTTACTGCTTGGTAATGTTTTGGTCTGGCCAAGGACTTTGAGTTTCATGCTATGCCAGGGAGGAGGGGAAGCCCCAGGAGGAAGCAGAGACAGGACACCTGACCCAAACTGACCAAAGAGATTATTCCATACCACAGCACGTCATGCCCAGGATGTGAAGACGGAGGGAAAAGACCCGGAAGGGTGCGGTGGTGGTATACTGGGGGTGCACGGCATGGTCAGGTTTTTGGGATTGGGGAGTTCGCTGTTGGGGGGTGCACTGGCTGGGTCGGGCTTGGTGAGCAGTTGTATTCTCTTTCTTTGTATTTCTCTTGTATTATTACTGGTGGTAGCAGTAGTGATTTGTGTTACACCTTAGTTACTAAACTGTTCTTATCTCAGCCTGTGCGAGTTGAATTCTTTTGATTCTCCTCCCCATCCCCCCAGGACTGGGGGAAGAAAGAGGGAGTGAGTGAGTGAGTAAAACTGTGTGGGGGTGGGGGCTTAAACCACGACACACCCTCATGGTAAAGAACTTCCTCCTTATATCTAACCTGAACTTCCCCTGTGTAATTTTAAACCCATTTCCCCTTGTCCTATTGCTACAGTCCCTAATGAAGAGTCCATCCCTAGCATCCCTATAGGCCCCCTTCAGATACTGGAAGGCTGCTATGACGTCTCCACGCAGCCTTCTCTTCTCCAGCCTGAACAGCCCCAACTTTCTCAGCCTATCTTCATATGGGAGGTGCTCCAGTCCCCTGATCATCCTTGTGGCCCTCCTCTGGACTTGTTCCAACAGTTCCATGTCCTTTTTATGTTGAGAACACCAGAACTGTACACAATACTCCAAGTGAGGTCTCAGGAGAGCAGAGTAGAGGGTCAGGATTACCTCCCTCGACCTGCTGGTCACACTCCTTTTGATGCAGCCCAGGATGCGTTTGGCTTTCTGGGCTGCGAGTGCACACTGCCGGCTCATGTTCATTTTCTCTTCAACCAACATCCCCAAGTCCTTCTCCGCAGGGCTGCTCTGAATCTCTTCTCGGCCCAACCTGGAGCTGTGTCAGGGATTGCTCCAACCCAGGTGTAGGACCTTGCACTTGGCATGGTTAAACTTCATCAGGCTGGCATCAGCCCACCTCACAAGCATGTCAAGGTCCCTCTGGATGGCATCCCTTCCCTCCAGCGTATCAACCGAACCACACAGCTTGGTGTCATCAGCAAACTTGCTGAGGGTGCACTCAATCCCACTGTCCATGTCACAGACAAAGATGTTGAACATGATCGGTCCCAACACTGATCCCTGAGGGACACCACTCATTACCAGGTCTATTTCTGTGAAGGTCTATATTTTCTGCCCTTAAATGGGGCATAATGTTTTCTAAGCAATGCATGCAATTTGGAAACTAAGAATTGTGATAGCTGATGAACAGAACATATTTAGAGGAAACAAGGTCTTTATCTTGTGACCTCTTCTAAAAGAGTCCAAGCAGACTTGTCACCTCAAAATTTTCTCATCTAAAGACTGTGATATTTGAATTTCAGGCGTTGTATCACAGCAAAATTTCTGAAGAGTCTCACAGCTGGCTTAAAGGTTGCTCTCTCACAGGAAATAGGCAAGGAAAGGCTGAAAGGCCAAAAGGCTACTACATTTTTTCTTCAACCTTTGACCCAGCGCTCAATTGCAGAATCATAGCCAGATATATAAAAAAGCAGTACTAGCAGGAAGCATAAATTATGAACTTTGAAATTCCATTGTCAGTTACCATTTCTGGCAGCATTTCTAAAAACACAACTAAAAGTAGGGCAGACATGCCTGTACCTTCTAGGTGGAAGAAAAATGTTCACTTGGGCTGTAAATATGCATAGAAAATTAGTCATGCAGAAATGCAACATCTGAATAATTTCAGAAAACCCGATATTTTGATTAAAACACACTATGCATCACGATTCTTGTCCTTCCCATGAAAACTCTTTACCCTGGCATGCAGTTCACAACCAGGCCTACAGATCTTAATTTTAAAAAAAAAAAAAAAAAGGTGGAAAAAAAAGGTGAAAAAAGTAAACTCTAGAGGAAACATAAGGTTTCTGGAATCTTTAAAGCATTAAAAATCTGCTATGAGGCAGTTAGTCCCTTCCTTACTAATTAGATAGCAAAAAAAAAAAACCATTACCTTTTTTGTTAATTCATCAGTTTTCCTTGCAGATAGAAACTGGATTGAAAGATGCTGGCTAAAACCAAGAATTGAGCAGTGACATTTTAAGAACCCCGAACTAAATCTTCAGATCAGTAGTGAACCAAAGAACATCTCTTTTAGACAATGTGAAAGGAATCTATGCTACAGGTGTATAGATGGTGACACTGTGGTTTATACTACTTAATACATCTCAAGTTCTGCTCAGACTTGCATTCTGCTTTTGGTTAGGGCTTTTATAACAACAAAGAAGCAGGAAAATGGGAATGACATTATGATTATTTGTTATTAGTTATTTAATCTAGCCAAACATGCATACAGGTTGCAGAAGGCCTTTCTTTTGTAATAAGTTTTAAAATATTTTCCATGTTTTAGAGAAAAGTTTTGGGGTTTTCAAGCAAACAAACAATTTGTTTTAAATGTCATTGCAAGAATACAATATAACAGGCAACACACATTGCAACATTAACTCCTAATTGCTTTGGTTACCAAATTTCATTTGGAGTCCAGGTTGACTTGCAAAGAACTCCGGATGGTAATTAATAACAATCAGCCACTGAAGTAACTGTATAAATAATGTGCTGAACTATGTCCCAACAGGCCTAATACAAACACACGGACTTCAACATCAACTCAGCCAAATGAAAAAAAAAGAAAAATCCTGCAAGTGACTATATTTCCTACTTTTTCTGCTTAGCTGTTCCCTCCCTGTGTTACTCATCATATCTCATAGTCCAGGTTTGTTGTCATTAACATAATCAGAAATGCAATTTTCTTAATGCAAGTTATAAACAACGAGCAGATAGGTGATAGGTGTCATCCACAGCAGGTAGTTCTGATGGAAACACAGATACAATTAAGTGGCAGGGAAGATTCACTATTACAGTGAGAATGACTTTCAAATGCGTGAGATAAAGAGACATTTTTGCATCTCAGAGAGGCATTTCATCTTATGCTGTCAAGTATTCTGTTGCTTCACCCCTTCACAGTTCCTTGCAGAAACAAGGGATAGAAATGAGCTGTTAGACCATAGGATCATAGGTCAGTTGAGGTCAGAGGGGATCGAATCCAACCTCCAGCTCAAAGCAGGATCAGCCTCACTTACTTCATTCTCTTGTGACAGCATATAAATGAACCAATTCAGCTAAAATAACATATATATGTATACTAATTATGATTATTGAAAAGTTATACAAGTTAATCCTGGCTTCTTAAGGAAATATAGCTAATGAGATCATGCTGCCTGTGCTTATTCTTAAGTGTTCACCCATTTTATCTATATTTAGCAGAAGGCTTAAAGGTGTGAAGGCTTAAGGAGATCCAGACAGAGGAAAGATAGTGTCATGACCAGTCCAGCTGGAGGGAAAGCTTCAAACAAATAATACACCTTAGTAGAACCAGCATAAAACAAATACCAAATGTGAAGGCACTGAAAACCAGGCCACATACGTACTACTCAAACTGTTTCCTTGCTTCCTTTTAAATGCCTCATCTCTTCCTTAGATGCAAATAGGAAACAGAAGAGCACACGCAGAGAGGGCAAGCACTCAACATTTTCAACTTAACTAGAAGCCCAAAGCACTGGAAATCCTATGAGAGAGAGGATTTTTTGATATTTACAATTTAGTCAGACAACTTGAGGTGGTCTCAATGAGGCTATCTATTTAAGGAGATTTTTGGGCCTCCAGGCTGTATTCTTCTCTGCATATCTATTTACAAATGAGTCTGATGTTTAGTGGACACTCAAGAAGCCAAAGAAAGTTGCTTAACGAAAAGCTCCACTTCTCCCAGTGAAAATGAAGCAGTCTCAAAGAATTCAGACAGAAAGGGACCAAGTCTTGGAGAGCAGGACTGAAATGATTACATGGCCAGGTGGTTAACCATTTTTTTTTCAGGTCTTTCTTTTGTGTTGCTGTATTGCTTTTGAGGACAACACAACAGGAGGGTAGCAATCTGACCTGCTGTGTTCACCTGTTCTGCTTCTTCCCACAGACAGAATTTTAAAACCCATTAAGTGCCAATACTGCATAAAATCTCTTCAGAAAAGTGTTCAGAAAAGCTTAAAATTATATTTGGCACATTGTTAGATCAGAATACTGGTTGAGATATATTGTCTGATATTTATAAGCTAAATGAAAACAGGCAACTGCTTTATTATTTTAACCGTACCTCTCAACACCGACTGTTAAGCATTCACATGCCATAAGATATAGAAGGTGTATAGCAATGTGTCAGCAACCTGGTAGATAAATACAAGAGAACAGGTACAGAATCATTATTAGCACAGTAAAAACCTTTGAAGGTTCTGAATTCAAGCAACAGAGGCAAGAACAATCTTAACTAATAATGAATAATATAATAACATAAAATAATCTGTTACCTTGAGTCACACTGTAGGTCTGGTATTACTTGATTCTTTGTGTGTATGAAGCACAGTGGTGATACTTCTGGAAGGAAGGAAGGAAGGAAGGAAGGAAGGAAGGAAGGAAGGAAGGAAGGAAGGAAGGAAGGAAGGAAGGAAGGAAGGAAGGAAGGAAGGAAGGAAGGAAGGAAGGAAGGAAGGAAGGAAGGGTGGGAGGGAGGGAAAGAGGGAGGGAAAGAGGGAGGGAAAGAGGGAGGAAGGGAGGGAAGGAAAGAGGGAGGGAGGGAGGGAGGGAGGGAGGGAGGGAGGGAGGGAGGGAGGAAGGAAGGAAGGAAGGAAGGAAGGAAGGAAGGAAGGAAGGAAGGAAGGAAGGAAGGAAGGAAGGAAGGAAGGAAGGAAGGAAGGAAGGAAGGAAGGAAGGAAGGAAGGAAGGAAGGAAGGAAGGAAGGAAGGAAGGAAGGAAGGAAGGAATTACCTTTTTCATGCCTTCCTACTATCATTGCATGAATTGTAGCTATTACATTCTTTTTACTGATACGCATGTAAAAAAAAAAAAAAGATTGTCAAATATCCACATATACTCAAGTAGACAAATTGCAAATATGATTCATTTGTCTGATTTCATTTTCTAAAATTGCCAACTGACCTTATTCCTCATTCTCAGCTAACAACAACTAAACAGGATTTTTTTAATGAATCTGCTTTTAATAAAGGAAGAATTAAGAGGAAGGAGCAGAGGGGAATTGAGAAAATTAACAGTTTAACTGATCTGCTAAATGTTGAAGCAGAGAAAAGAAGTACAGTCCAAGGTATAATAACCTTTAGATACACACAAGCCAGAGCAGTATTTTGCACCTGAACCATAAAACCACATACTGAAAACTAACTTCAGTGCCAAGTTACATGCCAGGAAACTATTCCACATTTAATGAAATCGCGTGGGATGTAAGTCAGTCCAGAAATCTGACCTTGGTTTTAATTTGAAACTGACAAAAATCTAGCTGTAAAGAAGCACATCTGCTTTTTAATACTGTGGATGCCGTGCATTTATTTAATTATCATAATTCTTATAATCCTCACCTGGACTCTGTTCCATTCCAGCCTTTTTTGCTGGAATTTTTTCATCTGCTGTTTACAAACCTGAATGTGACAATGATTTCATATTCATCAACATAATGCAATACAACATTCTTTGTCTAGAAAGTCTCCTTAAAAAAGAAAGACAGGCCATAAAATTATTAAACAGCATCTAGGTAACAGCAAGCCTCATGAGGTTATACAGTGCTCTTTATGAAATCCCAAGTGCAACAAAGTTGACAGAGGAATCAATTATTCAGGTGGCTTCAGAATAAAAACTTTACCTGAACATTGCCTTTCATGTTCGTTTTTCACTTTAAGGAAATAGGAAGAGGAGTTACTCACTCAACAGTCTGCTTCTCCCAAAGAAAGCTTTTGTTCACTGAAAGGACTGTGATTTTGCAAAATTTGTAACTCTGTTATTTTAACATATCACAGCAGTTGCAAGACTGAATATGTGAAAGAGTACCTGCTATGGCACATGAATATTTGGATCTTTCCTGTAAAACTGTTCTCAAGTAATAGCAACAGAAGTAGAAGAGGATGAAAAGACAAGGATATGTGTAATGTGTCATGCTGCCCAGGAATTGCTTGTTCACTGGTAGTCTAGCAGATGCACTCCCTAAGTCCACACTTCCATGCCATCTGCTGGGATAAGATCTACTGTGTTGATTTGCTTTTAAAGCTAACGAAGACACTCTAGTCTGGAAAGCCACGCACTGAATAGTTCTACAGTGCCTAGATTGCATGCTCGGTGCACCCCACCTTGAGGTTGGTACTGGTAAAACAAGCACATGCACCAATCTGGCGGCCTTCTGTGATGAGGCTACAGAACTGATGGACAGGGGTAGAGCAGTTGACGTCATGTACCTGGACTTTTGCAAAGCATTCCACACTGTCCCACACGACATCCTTGTCTCTAAGTTGGAGACACATCAATATGATAGGTGGACCTCTCAGTGGATAAAGAACTGGGTGGATGGCCGCACGGAAAGAGTTGTGCTCAATGGCTGAATGTGCAGCTGGAGACCAGTAACGAGCAGTGTCCCTCAGGGATTGGTGTCAGGACCGGTCTTGTTCAATATCTTTGTCTGTGACATGGACAGTGGGATTGAGTGCACCCTCAGCAAGTTTGCCGATGACACCAAGCTGTGTGGTTCGGTTGATACACTGGAAGGAAGGGATGCCATCCAGAGGGACCTTGACATGCTTGTGAGGTGGGCTGATGCCAACCTGATGAAGTTTAACCATGCCAAGTGCAAGGTCCTACACCTGGGTCAGAGCAATCTCAGGCACAGCTCCAGGTTGGGCCGAGAAGAGATTCAGAGCAGCCCTGCGGAGAAGGACTTGGGGGTGTTGGTTGAAGAGAAAATGAACATGAGCCGGCAGTGTGCACTCGCAGCCCACAAAGCCAAACGTATCCTGGGCTGCATCAAAAGGAGTGTGACCAGCAGGTCGAGGGAGGTGATCCTGCCCCTCTACTCTGCTCTCCTGAGACCTCACTTGGAGTATTGTGTGCAGTTCTGGTGTCCTCAACAGAAAAAGGACATGGAACTGTTGGAACAAGTTCAGCGGAGGGCCACGAGGATGATCAGGGGACAGGAGCACCTCCCGTATGAAGATAGGCTGAGAAAGTTGGGGCTGTTCAGGCTGGAGAAGAGAAGGCTGCGTGGAGACGTCATAGCAGCCTTCCAGTATCTGAAGGGGGCCTATAGGGATGCTAGGGATGGACTCTTCATTAGGGACTGTAGTGAGAAGACAAGTGGTAACGGGTTCAAACTTACACAGGGGAAGTTTAGATTGGATATGAGGAAGCAATTCTTTACTGTGAGGGTGGTGAGGCACTGGAATGGGTTGCCCAGGGAAGTTGTGAATGCTCCATCGCTGACGGTGTTCAAGGCCAGGTTGGGGAGAGCCTTGGGTGGCATGGTTTAGTGTGAGGTGTCCCTGCCCATGGCAGGGGGTTTGGAACTAGATGATCTTAAGGTCCTTTCCAACCCTAACTATTCTGTGATTCTATGATTCTATGATCTCCAGAAAGGCACCTATAACAGTGAGCTCATCACAGAAGCACTTGCATTGGACTTGAAATAGTGCTTCTCCTTCCATCATTAGTGGTGACCTCTCTGTGTCAACATACTGAGTCTGGGACATGTGGAGTTCCAGAAGAGTGAAAAAAAGGGAAGGACAACAATCAATATTACAGTGCTGTGCACTCTTCACTGCAAGGTGTAGTGACTTGCACCCAGAAAAGGCCCTCCTCAAACGTATCAAAACAGATTTGAGTTACTAGAAGGTGTCAACTGTGATCTCGTACCTCTCACGTACCACTTAACACAACCTACTGATCAGATCAAACGTGAATGACTAACAGTTCTTTGAAGGACAGTTTTGAACACTGTCATCCTGATGAGGCACTGGAGAATGTAATTCCTTGTCATGACAGATTCCGTGAGTAAAGCTAGCTTTGCCACTATGGGCAAAGTTGCCCTTGTCCCCTTCCTCAAAGCAACATGACTAGTAACACCCATGTCTCTGCCAGATCTCTGTCTTTTTTGAATACCTACTTCTCTTTCCTCTTCTAAACAACTGCCATTCATTGCCAGTCCAAAGTGTGTCTCAGTTGACAAAACTGCAGGCAACAGTGGAGTCACCAGTTAAGGAGGTAGACTCCTCTGTAGTTAGGTGGGAGCCCTACTTGCCAGCTCCTGGCTTCCAGACAGAAGACCTAGACAGTGCAGACATCAATACAGTATTACTAGCTAGAAAATGGACTACTCAGGCATGCTGCCCTGGAGGCTGTAACACAATAGAGTGGACCCAGCTAGTGAGAACAATGGTGTCGGTTCTGCCACTGAATCTGACAGGAGTAACTGCACTTCCTTGCTTTTTGAGCGGAGAATTGTTTTTCCTGCCCTAGGAAGGGAAGGTGGTAGCAGCCACACAAATGCACTGTATTTATAACTAGATCATACCTTTTTTTTTGTTTCTTATAGTGAAAGAAAAATGTCCTCATTATAGAACCATCTTTTGTCTCTGTCTCTGTCCTCCATCTGGTGGCCCAGTCTGAATGCTCACGCTGTTTCTGGGACAGTAGCCAATCTAAAAGCATCAGCCCTGAAGAGTCCTAAGAAGTAGTTTGCCTCACAGTATCCCCTTTTCACCCAACTTCAACTTTTTCGGATACAACAAAATGGCAAAGAAGGAAGAGCTTTGTCACTAAAAAATTATACAGGTGTGTCCACCTCCTCAGTGGCAGTGGTTTTGCCACAAGGCAGCCACTCCACCATCCAGTAAAGTGAAGTTCCTGTGGCAAACCCAGATCCCACTTGAAGTGAATTCTCGATTCAAAGCTCACCACCAGAATACAGTACATACTAGTTTTATTGTAGAGTAGCCCTGAAATCTGCTAACTACCATTTCGTCAGCAACAGTTTCTTTTTCCTCAGGAAAGCCCTTAACTATCTTCTGCCCATCTGGGGATCTCTATTTCTAGGGAAATTCTGAAAACATGACCAGAGTTCAAAGGAGGGATCAGTGACAGGCTGCTCTTTCCCAAGTTTCTCTTTACCTGGCCATAATTGAGGATGATTCACTCTGTCCTTATATCTGCCCTTAAATCTGCCCTTTCTCTTTTCCTCCTACTCTACTTGCAGAAGTAGAAACAGATACTGTTGTGAAGAGTTTACTTGCTGCAGAATGTGGCTTATTATCAATTACTGCAAGCATATCTGAGAGTTTCATTTCACAAGCCATTGCACAAACTAACCCTGTAGTCTTTGAACAGTCCTAGCGACAATTCACTACTTCCTTCTGCATGCATGACATTAAATAAGACCAGTGCCTGCTAGAACCACATGAAAGAAATACACTGACCACTGAATACTCATTGGGGGCCATATATTAGCCCATAGAAGAGGCAATGCCTCACAGACTGTAAGTCAATAGCAATTCATACCAATTAAGACTGAACTAGAGTATGTATGCTGGCAACTGTGCAAAGCTTGGATGAATGTTTTATTCTGCTGCCACAGTAAGAGTTCTTGGTAAAAGAAACAAAGAGTAATGAGGCAGTTTTGGGAAACAGGTAATATGAATTGCTGTCTGTTCCCTGACCACTTCCTCCTTCTTTACCAAAGATTAGTGCTTTTTATTGCCTGCATGCAAACTGCAACATGAAATTTAGTCATTTTGACAGGGAAAATAACACTGAAAGAAACACGAGGAGACAAGAATCTCATTATTTCAATATTGTGTACAGTATTGGAATACTTCTGTTTATGTTCTTCAGATTGTTTTATCTGAGTCACCTATGTAGCAAGTACTTCAAATGACCTTGACTACCAAAAAATATCCATGTAGAAAGTGACAACTGTTGGAATGAGGAGAAATAAAGCACAAGGAGAAGTAAAAACAAATAAAAATGAATCCCACCACATGAAAATATGTACATCAAAAAAAGCTTTCCAATAAGCAGACAGATGCTCAGTAACTTAGATGCTGGCTTGAACAAGTTGACAAGCAGTTCATCAAATGGCTTACATACATATAAAGTCCCAGAATAATAGTCTGGTTGAGGTTGGATCTCACTCTGCAGATCATCTGGTCCAACATACATGCCCATGCAGGGCCACTTAGCACTGGCTCACCGGGACCATGTCCAGATGGCTTTTGAGTACCTCCAAGCCTGGAGACTACAGCTTCTTTGGACAACATGTGCCAGTGCAAAAAAATGGATCATGGGATCAGTTGGAAATCATTCTTGAAAGCAGGCAGGCTGAGGGCATGACTGTTTAATGAAATATATATATGCATATGTGCACATGCATGTATGCGTGCACATGCATGTTCATTTGCACGCGTGCGTGCAGCCCTGTTTGTGGCGTTTCTGTCTGGAGCCCAGGGACAAAGTCTGGGGAAACAGTGACTGCTCGCAGGTATTTCTTTTGAAATGTTTGTTTTTCTTTCTCACTGGTTTCAAACATGCTGAGCGTATCAGTGAAACAAGAGGTAAACATAGAGCCCTCTCAGATTACATCTGTTCCCCAGGCCATCTCCAAAGCAAACATTGGTCTCCCAGTGAAAAATACAACTATTACCCATTATTGGACATATCCAGTCACTGCCTGACCACCGACTTGCACAGTTAATGAATCTGCTCCTTTCTAATAAAAATAAACCAGACAAAGGAAGTGGTTAGCTAAAGCCGAACCTGAAGAGGAGAAGAAGAGAAGGGATTTAATAAAAAATACTCAAGGTTGACATTTCCTTTTTATTTGAAACATGCATTTCCCGGGAATGACATGATCACATAGATACGATTAGTAAAGCCACACACTGGCGCCGGATTTTAAGATCTTTACCCATATGACTTAATTTGGGAAGCAGTAAAAACTGGAAGAGAAATTCCTCTGGCCCTGTTATTTCACAGTTCAAGCTTCAAATTAAAGTATTTCAAAACAGAACAAAAAGTATATCAGCCCAAATGAACCAAGCCACTTCTTATAGCACTAGCAGAAACAATATCTTAAGATTATATCTGTATTCCCCAGTCCCCTTCCTATCTATTCAAGTTATATAGGAATCAAGTCAGTTCAGATAAAGTAGTGACCAAGAAAAGCTCCAGCAGAAATAATCTGCAAACCACAGGTTTTTAAAGAGATTTTACAGGATACATCTCAAATATTTTTCAGAGAATAAGTCAGCTCACACACAGAAGATTCCCTCCAAATTGAAACATTTGTTCTTAACACTGGATCAACAGTTCAACTGAATTTCAATTCAGGTATTTTAAACTTCAAGGACTTCAGTTAAGAGACATTTTAAATCTACACAAACTTATTTCCAAGCAAAAGTGTAAATCAATAACTTTGCTTCTGAATTGCTTGCTAAAATTCCCTAAAACTGACAGTGACACCAACCTTTATTTTCTTGTGAATTTTGGTAATGCAAATTTATTTTTTAGCAAAAATCTTCCAACAAGAAAAAAACACTTTCCTGAAAGAGACTGCCGTCTTGCAAGAGGCATTGAGAAACTACAGTGGCATTATGCTTTCATTGCATTTTTCTCCAAAGGAAAGCCACAAGTACTTTCAGTTTAAATATTATTATTTTTTTAGGAAAAACAGGACAGGACCAGTACAAAAGGAAAATTGAGACTGTAATTTTGCTATTTTTTCCTGAAGTTTCTTATTTTGTATTCTTCAGCAATGACTTTAATGTCCCATTAATGAATTTACCAAATGCAATCAAAACCAAGAACTGGGTTTTAACACTGAAGAAACTGTCATGTTCTGTGCTGCAGGTCTGGCTTTGCACTGTGAAAACCCACTTAAGAACTTTGAAAAGAAACCAGTGCAGTGTTTTTAATCCAAGTTCCGGAATTCAGGGTTGCAAAATTTCACACTTCGATTCTTTAATAGAAAAAAAAAAAAAAGTTTCATTTGAAAGAAAACTCCTTAGATACAAGGCAGTGGCTATTGACTGTGTTATCAGTTATCAGTGTGACAATCCTTTCTTCCTTGGCCAACCTAACTGCTCACTTAGGGAGCAGACAATCTCCAACCCAATACTGGAATGTTGGCCATCAAAAGTGGTTTTCACTGCTTAAAGAAAACTGCTTTCACAGCTCAAAAGATGATCTATGTCAGCTAATTACAGTGCTGGTAATACAGAGAAAGGATGTAACTTGGAAGTGTCTGACCTTTACTAACGTCGTTCTTCTCTGATTGTCCTGGTCAGCCCTAAAAAAAAATTAATCAAACCAGAGTTACCAGTATGGCCTTGAGTGTCCATTAATTTCTCAGTGTGCAAATGAACAAACATTCCTCTTACAACTTCCCTATTTGGCCAACATGAAATCCTGGGGCCTTTTATTCCATGTCATTACATCTGAGCAAGGTGTGACTGGACTACAAGTACAGAGGAAATGAGGATATTCAGAGTTTCTTCTCCATGTCTCTCTTCTGATATTCATATTGAATTTAGAGAAGCTGTGGGGAAAGGGAAGTACCCCTTTCTCTATAGCTGTAATTCCAGTTTTAAATTGCAAGGAAAAGACAACACACTAAAGCACTGTACTCAGAGAAGAGTCCACACAGCCAGACTGAAACACAGAACTAGTTTTGTCTGCAGCAGGCATGTGATTGTACTCTTGCCCCTTATAACCTATCAAGCAACCTGATGCATGCATTAGAGAAAAATTACTTTAGAGAAATGTGCATTTTTTCAAAAAGACACAAGAAGAAGCAGAAGTAAGCCCTGTAAGTAACTAAGGAATAACGAGGAAGACACGCACAAGACTTGTCAGGGCTGAGACTGGACATGATAAGCAGAAGCTGGATTTTTACTCCTGACTCTAGCATCCATGGCTGCATGACATTCATAAAGTCACTTTGGTGACAGGTCTATAAACATGAAGGTTTCAGGCCAGTAGCAGAATCATCATTGTACTGAGCAATGAAAGAAAATGTGACAAAGAAACACGGTTTAGGGCCAATTTAAACCAAGACTCACTTCAGTGGACCACATCGTCCTGTTGCAGCAATGGATGCTTTCGCTGGGCATGGAGGGATGCCTTCCCATGCTTTCCCAGGGCATGGAGGGATGGAGCTTCTCAGGGACAGATACATCCCAGGCAGTACGCTGAGAGCTGCTCACATACCCTATAGAAGCTGCAGGATAAGCTGGTTAACTCAAGAGTCAGAAAGTGACTGCCATATCAGAACAGAGTCAATGTCTGGGAAATGCATTTTGTTTCTGTGTCAAAATATCATCTGTGTTACTACATTTGTGCAAATGTAGTAAGTTCTTCCTCTTCTCCCTGTCTCTGTAGACTTTCCAGAATTCCATTTTATCTTCTCATAAGCACAAACCTTAAAAATACAAGCCAAACATACACTGCTATGGCTTCTTCAATTTCATTGGAACCACCACAACAAAGAGCTTGAGCCCAAAATGTGTTTATACAGTCAGCAGCAGCAAAGTATATTGCAGTTTTCATATAATTCTAATCTAACTTCTTTTTGCCTTGTTATCTATTTTAGAAAATCAATATATAAAACATAACTGATTGGCAAAAAATTAACTGTACATTTCTGCTTTAACTAAACAATTAACTTGGCATTATGGGGGGGGGGGGAAGTTTAGTTTTTCAAGTTATAAACAAGCACTATTTTGCAATCTTTGGCCTGTAACTGAAAGATAATAGTTTTAATTTGCATTCAAATAAAGTAAATCTCTCAGTGTAAAAGACTTTTTATAGTTCCCATAAACCAGAAACAGATTAAAGTGTAGACAGTGTAGACAGTGTAAGGAGGACAGGAGGATAAATCAACCAAACAAGATGATTAAAAAAAAAAAAAGAAAAATAATCCTTTCTCAGTGTTCACTTAGTTTCACAAATCTCATGAACTACACTAAAGCGTCTTACAATCTCTCCACGTTTCTGCCATTAAAGAATTGGCTTTAGCTCAGAAGACAATGACCCTTATTTAGTGACACCAAGCTTGTGAACCCTGAAATGCTGACTTTCTCTTGTCAATACCAAATCCTTGGATTGGAGACACTGCCAGTCTACCAGGAAGGAGTAAATATAGTCAGTGTCGTGGTTTAAGCCTCACTCAGGCTATTAACTCACGCAGTCTCTCACTCACTCAATCCCCTCTCTTTCTTCCCCCAGTCTCGGGGGGATAGGGAGGAGAATCAAAAGAATGCAACTCCCACAGGTTGAGATAAGAACAGTTTAGTAACTAAGGTAGAACACAAATCACTACTGCTACCACCAATAATAATAATGACAGAGAAGTACAAATAATGAGAATACAACTGCTCACCAAGCCCGACCCAGCCAGTGCACCCCCCAGCTGCCAACCCCCCACATGCACCACCACACCCTTCTGGGTCTCTC
Source organism: Myiopsitta monachus (assembly GCA_017639245.1). Taxonomy (NCBI): domain Eukaryota; kingdom Metazoa; phylum Chordata; class Aves; order Psittaciformes; family Psittacidae; genus Myiopsitta; species Myiopsitta monachus. The sequence continues at coordinate 39,892,995 of CM029918.1, read as the reverse complement.
CTCTCCGTTTTCACATTCTGGACATGATGTGCTGTGGTATGGAATAATCTCTTTGGTCAGTTTGGGTCAGGTGTCCTGTCTCTGCTTCCTCCCGGCTTCCCCTCCTCCCTGGCATACCATGAGGCTCAGAAAGTCCTTGGCCAGACCAAAACATTACCAAGCAGTAAATGAAAACACTGGTGTTATCAGCGCTGCTCCCAGGCCCAAAATCAAAACCACAGCGCTGCACCAGATACCAAGAAGGAGAAAAATGACTGCTGCTGCTGAACCCAGGACAGTCAGATACTCAGTCCAAGATTTTTACAAATTTGCCAGTGTTGCTGTCCTGGGTTCAGCAGTAACAGCCATTTTTTTCTCCTCCTTGGTAGCTGGTGCAGCGCTGTGGTTTTGAGTTTCGGCCTGGGAACTGTGCTGATAACACCAGTGTTTTCAGTTACTGCTTGGTAATGTTTTGGTCTGACCAAGGACCTTCTGAGTCTCATGCTCTGCTGAGGAGGAGGGGAAGCCAGGAAGAAGCAGAGAGGACACCTGACCCAAACTGACCAAAGAGCTATTCCATGCCACAGCACGTCATGTGCAGGATGTAAAAAACTGGGGGCAGGAACCCAGAATTTTCTCTCTCTCTCTCGGCTCGATCTGGTGGTGAGCGGTTGTATCCTCTTCCATTGTATTTCCCCGGTCATTATTATTATTGGTGGTAGCAGTAGTGATTTGTGTTATACCTTAGTTACTGGACTGTTCTTATCTCAATCCGTGAGAGTTACACTCTTTCGATTCTTCTCCCCATTCTCCCCCCCCCCCCCCCCATTGGAGTTGGGGGGGAAGAAAGAGGGAGAAGTGAGTGAATGGGCTGCGTGATTTACAGCTTAAACCACGACAGTTGCACCTTTATCATGGTGGCATGCACAACATGAAACAGATTATTTTCTTTTTGAAAGTGTAATGTGCACATGGTTTCCTCTGAAGGATTATCAATGTCCTGAAGCTCTGAAGAGACCTGCTAGTTTTCCATCCAGGGGAAACACTGAAACAAAATATGTGCCACTCTCAAAATTATTTTTGCTTTTTAGTTTGTTATAGTTTAATGCAAGGCATGTGAAGAGCTCTGAGAACAGAGAACAAAACCAGGACACCCATCTACAGTTAAGTAAACAAAGCATACAAGATAAATAAGCACAGTCTCATAACATGCTATCTATGAGCCAGACCCCTGAGATCTGCCCAGCTTCTGTTTGTTGCACAATGCCACAACTGCACCTGAAAGATTGAGTTGTTTTTCCCTCACAGCCTGGGATTACAGGTATTTGCATGGGAGATGTGCTTATGCACCTTGTTTGGGAGGAGTGGGTTACAGAGCATATGTGTCTGGATGAGTATATTAATCACAAGGCTAATTTACAAAAGGTTCATTTTACCTTCTGGCTATGCTTTATGCGAGTTACCCAAGCTCAGACCTTTGAAAGAACCTCTTTTAGGCCCCTGCCCTCAGGAAAAGATGCCAGTTAATGGGTCCTGTAGAGGTGACACCAACAACTTATCTGTGTGCAAGTGACGGGAGTTAAAATCAATCCTTCAATGTGAATTTTGTCCGGTTAGCTGGAGTTCTCCTTTTTTTCTGAGGAGGTATAAAGAGACAGCAGGTTGTCAGCTTGGGAATTTGGACTCCAGCTGGAACAGCTGCTTCCCAAAAGTTTAACACTAGACCTAGCACTAAATGGGCATAGTGTTGGGTTAGGTACAAATAGTTGTCTTCAGTTTCCAAAATAAGTAAGAGTCTTAAAGTGACAACTAATTTAAGAATTCTACTTAGCATTAAATTATGTTACACCACCACAAGTTTCAAAACTTCTATTTATCAGCATAAATGTATATACCTAATTGGGAAATAATTTACAATAACGTAGTTATAGATTAAGCCTCATGTCTGCACATTCAAAGATTTACCCTTTCTCATCAGGACTGTAATTTCACTATACATTGTGTGTATGGAATTGATCTGCTTTGCTGGAGCTAGGAACTCAGTAGGAACAGCATTTGTATGGCTGAGGTCTTCTACCAGCACAAATATGCTTCAGTACAACTGTTTTGAGTGATATCATATAATAATACACCTTAATTTATTTAGTCTGGCTTCCTATCTTAGCTGAATGGTTTTGGGGTTTTAATACATACACACAATGAAAGAAAAGCCTAATCAAAAAGTTCTGAGAGATCCAAAACACTTCTACCACAGAAGGCATATACTCCCATCTCTCATTGTAATCAAGGACTGAATCTGGCCTCAAACAGCAGTATCATCACCTGTGACAATAAAGGCTATGAAAAGGTTGTGCCTTTTATACTGCATATCTCAATACAATGAACAAAAAAGTAGCAGGGTTTTTTTTTGTAATAAAATATCTCATTTTAGACTGTGTTAGAAACCTTTCTGAAGCAAAAATTAGAAAGCCTGGTGTATAGTTCTTAAAAAGTGATTCCATCATAAACTGTGTCTGTTAATTAAGAAGGAGAGGCTTGGTGATTTTATGGTATTTTGTTCAATTGTAAGCCAATAAGAGGCAGGAGCTTCATGAAGACATAGAAGTAAAAAGGGAATTCTGCCCTGTCACTGCCTGACTGATTATTTGCTTTACAAAAAAAGTATTTAAGAACAGCTCTAACAATATTTAGCATTGTATTATTCAGACTTAAAATATTATGAAAATACTGTATTTCTGTTCTAGGAAGATGTCTCTCTCTCCACTGATTTGAGGTTGCTTCCAGAACTTGTTGCTTTTAAGAAACTAGAATAATAACTAAATTCTTCCCATTTCTGGAAGAGTCTGTTTTTAAGGACTGTATACTCAACTAACAAGAGAAACGTTTTTGTCTCCATGGCTTTGCAAGTAACAGCCTCACTAACTTGAAGTAGAATTTTTAAAATGGAAAGGAAATGACAACCAAAGTGACTGAATGTTTATAGTAGTTAGTCTTCCTTGTATGCTTACTACTAAGGACAATGCTATTATTCACGTTCTTGAAGTTAACTGCTTTGGTGATCTTTGACTACAAAGTACATCTTGGTTCCCTGTAAGGAACCTAGGAATCCTGGTTACTTACCAGAAGATAAGTCCTTTACAACTACAGTGTAAGAAATTATGAAGGAAAAAAAAAAGGCAATATTAATACTATGAAGCAAGGAAGAGATGGTGGAGGCAGGAGAAAAAGCAAAACAGATTTGGGAAAGGGAACAAGTGGGTATCTTTGGGTGACCCAGAGGACTGTCCTGCTACTTAAGGTGGTATAAAACCACTAAACATTACGCCCAGTCATGCTCACATGCATACATGTTCACATGTTCACATGAGAACATGCAAGCGAATGCAACAAAATGGAAACAAATAACTGTTCAGCCTCTTATCTGACTGATTAAAACTGTTCTGACATTGTGAACAGGATCAATGTTGGATTTCTCTTTTGGTAGATAAGGTGTTTCTCTACAGCCTATGCTGTACACGTGGTGTACACCCTATGCTGGCACAGTGGGTGGCAGGGTACAGCTTACTGCACCTTGTTTGGAGAAAAAAAATAACTTTCTTTATACAAGCGGAAAATCTAATCTTGTAAAAGTGACTTTGAGGCTGGTGCCCATTCTACTTTATTAAAAATGTAAGAATGAAATACAATCCAAAACCCCAATTTACTTTAAAAAATTTTAGAGCAATGCAAAATTAACTATTATTTATGTTTCTAGATACAGGGCAATAAAGTTTTAAAGCCTCATCTGTCATTGCACCTGAGTGGCCTTCGTAGAACATATGCACAATGGCAGAGGGCTAAATTCAGCACTAACATAAGTGGAGGCAACTGCAGTGAAATTGTTTATCCAGTGCCAGTGGTGCACTCAGCCGACAGTGCTCAAAAGGAAACAATAGAATCTGCTGATACGAGTCCCCTGAAAATTATTTAATGGCTAGAAACCTTTGAGGGAACAGAACAGATGAAGTTCCTTAGTGGCCTTTTACAATAGCCACTCCACTAATGAACATCTGGAATTCTCACTGCTCTCTTACTTTTATACAGTCTAATTCGTATTGCATTAGACCTTCATGTGTTCATGGTAAACTGGCAGCAAAGGCTGCCTTAAATATAAAGAGAGGATGAAGACAATTTTTCCATTAACAATACATTTCCCTTTGGAGTCTGAGGTACATTATTGGTTTGTTCCAAGAGCAGAATGTAAACTGCCTCCTATTTGTGAAACATTATTATTATAGCTTCTACCTGGAGATGTTTCTTGAAACAAAAACCTCAGGACTATTCCTGCACACAAATCAAACTAAGATACCATGTACAAACACAGGACCACCATAAGCTACACTGGAAAAATTAATTCACGTAAATTACTTGGTTTGAGGCATGCCGTTTCCACTGATTTGTCAATCAGCTGCTCCTAAAAGCCGTGCTGTGTCAGTTCAGTCCTTCTGCAGGGTCTGAGGAATGAGAAAGCAGACATCTGGCTCTATGTACTACTCCCTGTTGAGAGAAGGTAGTGATCACAAGGCACACTCCAAGCTGCTTACAGTGGCTGAAACACATAGCTCTTTGACTGTTACAGTCTCAAGTTCCAACTCGAAATATTTCTATTCAATTTATTTATTAATGCCACCTTGCAAGTATAGCCTGATTGCTGGGACATTCCTCAAAAAACACCACAGCGACACCTCAAAAATTGCTCCAAAGCCAGTCTTCACTTCCCTGTTGCCAGCCTCCAAACTCTGTCAGGGAGAAGGCAGGAGAGTCCTTCTCCTCAATTTCTTCATCCTCTCTCTGAATCATTGTTTATGCTCTTCTTTTCCAGCAACCATGCTATAATTAAAAATCCATTCAGTGCTCATTAATAAGAATAAAGGGCTTGTAAACCTGGTGACACCATGCTGAAGATTTTGTTTGTGAGGGTGTTTCTGAAAAATTTTGTGTGCTGCATTCAGCCAAGCCTGTTAAAACTCACTGCTTATTGTTTTATATGGTTTTAGTGCATCAGTATTCCTTTCAAAACTGTACTCTTTAATTACTTCAATTCTCATTTAATTGTTTAAGCATTTCACTTCTCTCTTCAGCCTTCCCTTCATGAGTTTCTCCACAGATTTAAAAAGCTGTCCTTTCGAAGTTCATCACCACCATGCTACCTGTTTGTTGCAGTCAAATCCTTCATGCTCCTCTGACATCGCAGGTCCAGCTCTCAGAGTGGTGTAAGTGCCACTGACTGTCAGACATGTGTTCCTTCACCCCTCCCATGAGGCCCCAGGCTGTGATTCTTCAGTATAGATTTCTTCACTGTTTTCAATAATCAGATTTCTTTGAGTTTCACTAAGGGCCTAAAAGAAGTCTCCTTCCTAACTTTTTTTGGGTTTTTTTCCCCCTAGATTTTTATTATTTGGCAGGCTAGAATTGTTGTGAGTTCTCTACTCTGAAGCACAGAGGCAGAAAAACTTGCACTGCATGGGGTAATACTGTGCTGGGCTTCAGCTCAGGTCCTTAGTTCTGATGGGAAGGAAAAGAGCACATTAGTAGTGTATCTCTCTGCTCCTGCTTTTCTTTTTTGGCAAGAACTGCTACTCTGAGCCAGCAGGTGTTTAATGCTATTAAATTTATGGGTAGTGAAAGCTGTTGAATTTTAAAACATCTGGGTAACATAAATTATAGGAACTTTTTTCAGGTACAAGGCTGAAAAATGGTTTTGAAATCTGCAGAAAAGCATTAGCAGCATTGACAAATATGCATTTATTTTTGAACATTTGACCATATGACTCTAGGGTCCCAAAAGTATCCTCATGTTTGTAGCTGCAGTGCCTATAGCGTGTGAGCTAGGAAATACCAGAAAGGCAGGCAGCAGCCAAATCTCACCAACATTTAACTTTAGGTGGATTCCAGATGGATCACCTAGTATGCCAGAAAGCATCAAAAGCCATTGCTGTTTCTCACATTCAGTGCAGACTCCTGGATTTCATTCTGCAAGGTTTGATCCATGTTGTTCTTCTCCACATAGGTCTGGCTGCTCTTAACTATAGTATCTCACAGAAAGAGTAATAGGGGAAGGGGCAAGGAAAAGGGGAGGAAAATCTCAAATTTGAAAAGTTCATTGACTCCCATGATGTGAAAGAGCTAGTGTGAGCAAGTAACATGAAACATGCAAAATGCTTACAAGTGTTTCATTTGCTTTGCAGCCAACAGTTTTTGCTTGAGCAGTAGTGTGATTTTCCAAGCCACTGAGGACCTGTGGCCAAACAGGAGAGAGGATGAAAAGCAGCCACTCGAATATAACCTGCAAATGCTTTACATCTCTGAGAGTCCAGCCCTAATTTAGATACCTGAAGGCTTCTGGAGCCTCACCTTAAACATTTGGGTTTCAAGTCTCTGAACTGCACTGGTGCAAGTTTAGTGTGAGAAACAAGCACTGATTCATCACATACTTGTAGGCTGCCTGGCCCAAGCCATAGAACTATTACTATTCTCCCAGCACTCAGAGACTGGCATCACTGACTGAAGGCAACCTGCAGGCTGGAAACATACAGGTGTGTACTTGACAGTTTCTGTTGGAGAAGAACCAACTATTGCTGGCTAAGCTGCTCCCATCAGGCTAAGCACATCCTCCTCACAGAGCAGGAGACAACAAATTTGCATCTATGTGAACAAGACAGACGTGCCAAGAAGCAGCACAAGAGAGGAAATATGAGGTCCACATCCAAGCTAGAAGCATAGCTCCTGTGGTCTGCCTCCTGATGCTGTGCTTTCTTCTGTAGGGTACTCTTCTGCCACCTACATCTTTTATGACCCTTATTTTCAGTACCATTTTTTATTCCCCTCCATCAAGATTTGCTAGAGCTCAGAGCTGATCAGCTCTATGAGGAATTTCAAGCCCATGAATTTGATGCACAGAAGAAATACTGCAGCGATTTGTTTAACAGCTATAATCATCAACGCATGAGAAATAGGAGCCAAGAAAATAAAGTATTTCCCATAAATGTTTTTTCTTTCAACAGCAGTTATTTTAAGCTTTGTCACACTAAAGTGGCTCATATAAAAGAAAAAGATATGTTTCTGTCATGGATCTTCAGTATTGTCTCTTAACAGAAGCACAGTAGATAGGAGAAGGAAGAAGGAAGAAGGAAGGCATAACTATCCTATAGCACAGCACAATCTTCATTAGGTAAACATTTCCATTAAAAGTACATACTACATGCACAACTAAATATTTTCTCTGTCATGACTGAGGATGGAACAGTGACCTATTTTCAAACACTCCTGATTCAGAGAAAGGTCAGATGCAAATAAAAATGTGATGTCTGGCCTCTAGCTTTATAGTAAGCTGTATTTGTTTATGAAAACATTGATGTTTAGGGTAACATTAGCAACTCTGGACAAGGAGTGAACTGAGATACAGGCTAAGCACGTTACCTCCAGACCACCCTCAGTCAGTTACAGCTCTGATCTCTTTGCCCCACAAAAGAGCAAAATAATAATAAAATCATAATAAAAATAATAAGCCAGGACTTTCCAGGTTCCCTTCGTCTGAATGCCAGTTAATGGATCTGAGTATTTCCCTTCTGTGACTTTGCAAATCTCAGCTGAGCACTTTCCCCACATGACCATGCGTTCCTCAATGAAGCAGCCCATTCTGCCCCCCTTGCTGCAGCTGTGGAACATCTGGGTGGGAAGATCCTTTGGCCCCAGGACTCCCCAGAGAACAGTATGGTTACTTGAGTGGTGCACAGGGAGTATGGTTTGGCTCTCTACATTTCCTGTTGTGAATTTTTAACTTACCCTGATTATTGTTTGTTTTTATACGACTGCCAAGTTGTTGGAAGTTCTTTTCCTCCTACCCTCACCTTCCCTGGATATCATGTATACACACACATATATATATACATTATTAGACTTATTATTTCAAACCATTAAAACACAAGCTTTCCAATAATAAACGTTCCCACTTTTCTCGAGACCTGTGGAAATTCTGAAGGTTTAGCTTCATACGCTATCAAAATCCTCAATCATGTAAATTTTTACTTTTCCAGGTTAAAATTATTTTTAACTGAAAGAAAAACAAACACAGTTACCACTGGCACATATCCTTGACTTTTTTATCACGTTCTTTTTTTTTACCAGCCATTCCCCAAAGCTAAATTTCAAACCCAGAGCTTATTTTTCCCCTGTACAAAAGAAAAGATTCTATATGCCATTTTCACAGCTACATAAGATCTATCATCATTTTTTTCTACCAACCACTTCATTCATCCCCAAATCTATCTCTACTGTTAAATATAGTGTAATAAAGAATAAAACCCTATACAATAGAGTGGTTGCCTCATCTAAAAATCAGTTTTCTTTGTTAACTAGTGATTTTCCACTACTTTCAGTGCCTGAATAATATCTTCAGAGCTTAAGGCAAAAGAAAGCACTAAAAGCAGGATTTTACTCATTAAATACCAAACACTCCCAAATTATTCAGAGAATGAACTAGAAAAATGTTAGGCAACATAAACTTACATTCTTTTAGAACTCCTTACCCTTCAGATCTCAGAAATTATTTTGCAATACTAAAATTTAGTGAATGTTTACCATATAAAATGGTGCTTAGGGAGGAATGAGCTGGTAGCAGCATATTAAGACAGCAGACTGTCAGAGTGTCTTGCTCGTCATGTGCCTAGGCTGTAGTTTCACAGGACTACCACTATTTAGGACTCGGGACACTTCAAAAAAGTGTGATAAATACAAAGTTTTCAGCCCGCCAAAGACACAAGAAGAGTACCAGCAACTCAGAAGAGAGTCTGAAAAGTCTAATTTATTTTCAAGGACCATTTTGGTACAGCAAAATTTATCAGTTGGGCTCGAGGGTTAATCTTAAATCAGGTCTTTAATCAGAGGCTCATACAGCTGGGAAACTGAGGCACAGATGCACAGGACACTAGAATAGATGCAATTCGACCTTATCACAAAGACAATTAAAGAGTAGGGAATTTAGGAATCTAATAACCCATATTGGAATTTAGCCAAGATGCTGAAGCAGATGCACAAAGCTGTTGCAAGGATGCTTTGTGTATTCTTTATCATTTTAATATCTTATGTTATACCATATGCTCCCACATTTCAATAATTGCAATACAAGCCACAAAAGAGGTAAAAGAAAATGTTGACAAAACATTTATAGAGATTAAATTCCCTTAGGATCTTTTGGGTCTGGGTTTTTTCAGGCATTCCATTTCCAAAATGCTGCTAGACTTAAATAATCCTGGGGAAATATCCCTTTCTCCAGGGAATAGTTGGAAACACGAGCTATAGAGTGTGCCCACTGATGGAGGAAAGTCCACAGACCAAAGAAAAATAGGAAAAGAAAAAAAAAAAAAAGAAAACAACACAAAATCACATGTAAAGGCCTGTGGCAGGAAAAAGAAATATCCTGAGCAGAGGACACCAGGCCAGGAAAGAGCATGGCCAGGAGAAGCAGTCAGGAGAGCTCCCACACAGCTGTTTCCTATTCTGCCCCCTCTTGTAGGGCTTTGTCCTTTAGCTGACTCTGGCTCTGTCTGCTTCAGCAGGCTTCCTGCTCTTTGTAGATTTAAACAATTCTTTGTTATTTGTTTATATGCTTTTGGCTGTTTGCTTTGCAAAATGCTTTTTAGTATCCCCACATTTCTGCCTCATATTTACCTGCCATTAATTATAATCGTCTTCATAAGCTGAATTCTTCCCTTCCCGTACAGAGACATGTTCAGCTTTTCCAGAATTTGACTTTACCTACACATATTAATTTACAATCCTGCTCTTTGAGTTTCTCTTTTTTTTCCTAGGGGTAGTCATTTATTACTCATTTTATGGGATGTTTAAGTAGCCTCCATGCTGAGCTGCAACACTTTAATTTCCTCACTTTTCACCTTAACATCCTTTTTACTAGCTGCCTCATTTTTAAGCCTTCAATTTAGTGCTCAATTTAGCATCAGTATACTGGTTCTTAGTACAATTCATCCTCTGAGGACACTATTTAGAATTATACTATTACTTAAGTACATCTACATTAATGTCACTTTTGTGTGACTATATCACAATGCAGAGATACATGAGCTTGCAGTATGCCAGCCAGCTCAGGTCAAACTACTGCTGATGGGGTAACGGCAGCAAGCACTGAATGCAAAATTTGCCCTAGTTTATAGGCATCACTGGTTGCTTTGCCCCAAACCCAATGTGTCCAGTTAAACACAGTAGATTTGGAGGCTCCCAATACAGAAATCTTGGCCACCAGCAGTTTCTGAAAGGGTGGTAGTTGCTGAAGTTTGGAAGTTTTGCTTGTGGGTTTTTTTCAGTTTCATGACTGTACATGGGTTCTGTTCAGTTCTTGTTTGCACAAGTATAAATCAACAAGACCTCATAAGAAAGCAAAACCTGATCCCACTTTTTAAACTACAAGGTAAAATGAAAGGAAAGGGAAAGATGAGAAAGGCTTTGCATTCACCTCCTTTAAGAATACAGTCACATCAAGAAACAGTATAAAAAAATAAGAGCATCATGCCAGAATCCAGTAACTCCGACTGAGGGTTTACCATAAACTGCATGTGAATAAAATGTCTCTTGACAGAAAATCCTGATAAAGTCTGGTGTCTTCTTTTACACAGAAAGCATTGATTCCCTTAAAAAATTAATTTCTGATTGTTAATTTTAAATTATTTTAGTCATATGCACCTCTGTGCTCTCTTTAGTGACATGGCACTCCTTTGGGGGATTTTATGAAGTACCTGTTGTAAGATAATATTAATCTTCGTTCAAAAGTCTGAGATTTATCCTAATTTCAGGTTTAAAGTAATCTCTTTCAGTTACATGTCTGCGTCTCATACTTTTGCATTCGGATCTGGAGGATAAGTCACCTGAGCACTGAAAAATAAACAGAAAACGGGGTATTGGTACTTCTGATGACACAGATTGCTTCTCAGGCCATACAGTCACCTAGCAAGGCTGGTTACTTTTTGTTTGGAAGCCAAGAGCAGCTGAAAGTTCAGGTGTGTATTTATCACAACAATGGAAAACAAATCGGCTTCTTTTCCTTTCTATGAAGTCATTACCAAATATATTGACTTGGAACCCCAGGGATTTGGAAGCAGCCAGATTCAGAACAGGAATAAAAATACAAGGGTTTTTCAGCAGTGAACTTGAAGCTACAAAGGGAGAAAAAGAAAGAGAGAGACAGTGCCAAAAGCAGTCATTGAATTGAGTCCAACGATTTTGCAATTGGACATAATACAGTTATGAAATTAACAAACTTGGTAAATGTTTAAGACCCACTAAGAACCTTAGAAGTTGGTGGTTCTTCTTAGTTTCAGTAGGGAAGGACTATAAATTCATGTTTTCTTCAGCAGGAAGATGTCTAAATTATAAGTGATAATGCATAAGGAAAACAGGCAAAATTACAACTTTTATCTAACCTTTTCTAACCCCAACATTGCACTCTGAGACATCTTATAAAGCTCACTGTATGGATTAAGTATATTTTTGCTCCTATTAGCGTTAGTGTTGCCATTAACTAGGAACTGGCCAATGTTGCCAAAAGTCATAGCAAAGGGAACTTCTGTCTCTACCCCCATCCCTCCTAGAGTAGCAAGAAGCCAGGGATGGGATAAAAAACACAGCAGTGACCCTACAGACTATACAAGAGGATTGAGATACTAAGACAGATTCTCCTGCCACCTGACAGAGAAAGCATGTGGGGTGAGGCAATGTGGAGCAGTGAGAAAGGCAGTCTCTCCCACTAGCCTTACCACCAGCATCAGCTGCCCCAGCTCACTAGCAAGACAGAAGATGAGCGTTGAATTCTGTCTCTGCTCATCCATCCCCAACTGCTCCCTGGTTGCTGGGCAGTGGTTGACTTTCCAACTACATATTGATAAGCTTTTCAGCTTCTGTAAGAAGGGTGAGATCACATTGCAGTAATGTAGACTTCTACAGCAATATCCTTTCCTGTTTGAAATATTCAACAGGAAGCTAGAAATGTTAAGCCATTCCCTACCCAATAATCTCTTTTAAAGGACATTGTGGACCCAGTTTCTTTATGATGCTTCTGGTAATGCACATCAATAAATAGCTATACAGTTATGTATCAAATCCTATCCAAAATGTTCCATAATCAATTTTTCTACCTCATAGGAGATTCAAAATTCAATCGACTGGAAGCCTAGGCAGGAGAAAGCTATGTTTAAACATCATCCCCTGCGTGCCTGCAGAGTATAATACTTTTTAAAAGCTCATTTGACATACAGAAAGACATTTCACTATCCATAAACACAGTAGCTGTGTGTATAAAAAAGGAGGTAAATTAAACTACCTGAATGAAAAAAAGAGCTGAGCAACGGGCGCAGAAATCAACTGAATTGAAATGAGCAAAGTTGAAGCTATCTCTCTGTACCAAATACAGTGAGGCAGGAAAAAATTCCCACTGAAATATTCATGTTCTGAAAACATGCCTTAAGTATATATAAAAATACCAGTCTTTCACTTTGATCAGGTCATGACTTAATCCCTGGATAGGCACATTCTGACCCAATAGTTCTCATTGTGGGATGAGGGCTTAAATGACATATTTGGATCTTAGATAGAGCAGCTGCTCTGGGGAGACCCAGGCTCTCTGCAGCATCTGTCTTCCTTAATGAAAAGCAACTTTCTATTTGTTTACCTGCAAAAGGCTGCAAGTGCCATTACAAGAGTGTTCAGGCCAATTTCAGTGTCATGTCCTGAGATATAAAATTTTCTTTGATTTTCTACATTTGTTTCAATCAGTAATTTTCAACCTCCTTTCATTTTCCTGTATTCCTTTCACCAGACATTAACAGTGGGAAACCTGGAACATCCCCAGTGTTACTAGAGTTGTGAAAAAGGGAGATACCCAGCTTACTGAATTATTTCCAAATACTACTGTAGTGCTCTATGCATCTCTAGTATAGGGGAAGAAAGTGAAACCTAATCATTAAAAGAAAACCTGTTTGGATTGTTTGAAGCGTGAAGGTCTTGCATTTTGTAGTTAGAAATTACACTTCCTTACATGCTTCTTAATCTGATGCAGGTTTTTCTTTTTCTTTTCCCTCTTGCTTTTAATTTGACATGCCAGTCAAAGTTAACATTAGAAAAAACAGCAAACATAAACCTTGTAATTTATATGCATTCATGTTGTACACCATAATAGCTCTCATCTTGGCAAAAGTTAGCAGATTGTTCTCTGCTCTCAGGAGGAAATAGCATTCATTTTAGGTTTTAATGGAGCTTTAGGGTTATAGTAACTCAAATTAAACTAAATCATCATGAATTATTTCTGAATCCCATGTTATGTGTTCTCTTTTTCCCTTTGTTGGTTTATGACCGCATGAGTTTCAGACACTGGCAACTGGAAACTTGTGCGCTAAATAACACATGCCCACTGTTTGGAGGGAAACAGCAACAGTTCAGATTGTGTCTGCAATGACAGGAATGCAGTCCAAGCACCAATGGCACATGAGAACTCATGTCTATTATGGCCAAGGATGATGATATTATGGGCTAGAGGAACTATTTCATTACAGGAGAAACAGCTACAAGTGTGAATTGTTATGTAGAGGTAATTCCACAAGAAAACAAATATATTGGCATTACGTCTCGTAAGTAGACAAGAAACTGGATACAAGCATTGGGAGTGTTGATTAACTGCTGCTATTTGGACAAATGCAATGAAAAATTCCAAAATTATTTCAGAATAGCTTTTCTACAATTTAGAGTAAAACATGTTTATAGAAAATTTCAGGTCACATTTCTCCATTTAGATCCTGTTTAGATCCCCTGTTTAGATCTGGAATGGGAATGAACAGACTTACTGGTATGACAGTACAAAAGTGCATACACCAATACGAAAAGTTAGTTTTAAAACTCACAGTTCTGTATTCTTAGAGAATAAAGAAATTTTTGAAAGCCATAGCCACCAAAACATAAACCTTATTTTAATATTTTTCTCATCAGGTTGGCATCATTTCTAAGGTATCTTCCTGGCAGATTTGTGTGTACTTGCCACTGTGCTCCTATGTCTAAGAGGTATACATATCTGTAGTACTTTTTGGTGAGGTAGTCAGACTTGGCTTGTCTAACATGATAGTAGATTAACTCTACAGTTTTATGAAGAAGCACAGAGCCTGATGACATGTTAGATGCTTTGGGAACTACATCTGATCCAGACAATTCATAATTTCTGATTATTTTCTTGCTACATTTGTTCCAGGGCAAAATGTTTCTGGACTTCAACCACTGATGTTCTTCTTTCTTCTGTGGCCCAATCAATCAGAAAGATTAAAATGTATTTTGGACTGTACTTGTTTAGAAATAACAAGAGGCTCAGACATTCTGTAGTTTTTGATGTTTTGGCAAGTGTGCGGCAAAGCTATGAAAAGTCCACGTAATTTCTTCATTGTTAGTTACGAAACATCTATTTTCAAGTAGATCACATGTACTTGAAGATTCAGATTTTGCCACTTGTGGTTTGCAAGCATTTTTGTGAATGCATGTTCTTGGTTAAAAGTTACCTAGGGTGAATACGAAAGAGTATAAATAACTTCTAGGTTATCTATATTTGACATGTTGTATTTGTTAGATGTAATTAGGTATGAAAAAACAATCAAAGAACAAAATACATGTAACTAGGAAGTTACTTATAGCTGTAGCTATTCAACTACTTGGCATTAACTACATATGTGATGAACCATTCATAGATAAGAAAGAACTGTTGGCTTCTTACCAGAAACAAGCTTTTCTGCACGCCCTGTAGCTTCTCACATGAAACAGAGACTTGGCAAAACAGCTGCATAGCTTCAGAAAAAGAAAATCCAGGCACTTTGGAAAGCCAGCGGGGAGGCATATGTGTCCATACCACATCCAGCATGGGAGCAACTGTAACTGCACGGAGTAGAACCAGCTGAAAAAATGCAGTTTTAACAAACTTTATATAAATCTGTGAATGTAACTTGACAAAAGGTGTTGCTGCATTGGCAGCGACATTACTAACTCTAGTTCACTCCTGATGCCCCATACATAACTGTACCTTCTGGTATCTAATGACAATATGTTTTTACCTTGCAGGATGCTATGGCTGAGGCTACTTACCAGTCTGTTGCTGTGAGAAAGAATGATATTTTGGGGAGGAAAGGTGCACTGCATAATTTATCAATCACTGGCATCTAACAAAAGCCAAAGATACAAAAAAAAAATCCCAAACAAACTACAGTCTATCTTTTGGCTTCTTTTTATGATCTTGTTTTCTGAAAGAAACTAGGTTTATGTGATTCTAGACCTAAGAAGGGAAATCAGAATGAGCATTGGGAAAAAAAAAAAAAAAAAAGACATATTCTGCATTTCTTCAGTGCTTACTGACAAACTCTGGATGTTAATAGCTGTAGATATAAGATGCTGGATAAAGGGAATACGGAAATCTGAGTGAGATCCTGAAATGAGGAGGTATATATAATGGAAATTGCTGTGCCATCCGTTTTTGGCTATGCCAGCAACCACTCAAAATTAAGAGGCCAAATACATTCCTCTTGTCACTTTACACCCTTTGCACTATTTCATTTCTCCTTTAAGTGTGAAGTCTTTTTACTTCCTTGTGCTTCAGTGTCATAACCATGGCTACCTTTTCTGTAACGCTCCCTTCTTTTTCCTTGCACACTGACAAAGTCTTCTACTGCCTGTGATTCCTACTGTCTCTTTGTTTCTACACAATATTTTCCAAGTCCACCCATTTTCTTTCCTCCCAAGTTTAATCCATCCACAAAAGATTTAATTATCTAAACCAAGTATCTCAAATGATCCTCGCATAAGTCGAGACTGTAAAATGCAAGAGTGGGCCCCATTATGTTTATTTTACACAGAGAGAGGAGAAAAGGAACCAGTATGATAGGAAAGATATAAAAAGGAAAAAAATTAAAACTAGCACTTGCAGTGATTTCAGCCCCAATGGAAAACACACATTTATTGGGAAGAATTCTCAGCAGTAATGCTGGAAATCTAACATTTTCTAGTTCAATTACAACATTGGATCCTAGATATTGGTAAGAGGCTTGTTTCTCAGAACTTTGATACTGAATCAATACCGAGTTAACTTGTGATGCATTAAAACAGTGCAGGAAATGTCCAAATGTTATTAATAGCTTCATAGCCTTCCCATATATTCTTCCAGACATACTTAGTTATTGTCTAAATTACTGTTTTATTGAAATAAAAACAAGCACATGATGGGCTTACATACAGTAGCATTTTGAAAGACAGACTAGTGAATGATAGGGAGTCTGGCCGCACGCTCAATGTTCTTTCACTAGGCACCATGACCGCAGAGTGCGAAGGTTCACTTTATCTGGGGTCTGCTTTTGAACAGGAATGATGGTGGCCCAAAAACCACAGCTGTATTTAGGGGCTGGTGCAGGTTCAGTGACATCTAAGAACCAAGTACTTAGTCAAGTCCCCAGATATGACAGGCAACCATTTCAGCAATGGGATTCATCTTCTCTAATTTCACACATCTGCAGTGGAGGTGTCTACATCCCATCAGTTGATGCAGGCTCCCTTTCTAGTCAACAGAGAAAAACAAGCACTTGCACAACACAATTTATCTGCTGTGGTTTAAATGAGGAAAAAGAGCATGAAGAAGCGCCTAGTTTTCATCACAGATTTGCAAAGAAAGCCAAGCAGACAAAGACATGGGCATTGATTACTTCTGCATTTGGCCAAACAACTCCCAGCCATAGCACATTATCTGAGTAATACGGATAGTCTCTTCAGCTTTATGTCCTGGAGCTATTCCATTCCCTTGATCCTCCTAGAAGCTGTATATGATGACTTCTAATATTTTTATTTTTTTTTCATCAGTGTCTTAATTACTGTTTCATTGGACTAAGTTTCAATACTTCTTTCCCATTTAGGCAGCTAATATATCCAATTCATTTCCCTCCTCATATCTTCTAACTGATGATTCCAATTCCACAGAAAGACATTCTCGCTATCAGTCTTTTGATGGTTAGGTGATTTAGAAAATCCCATCTCACATCTTTCCTTTAAAAACTTGACCTTTGTTTCCCTGTCTATTCTATTCTATTTCCTCTGTTAGGAGCCTGCAACACTATAAATTAGAGTTTACTGCGATGACAGAGAACTTTTTGGTTTATTTTTATGAGATGGATTATTCTCAGCTGGGACCTAGATGTTGACCTCACTGATTTTTTTCCCCCCACATAGGCCACTAATGCAGCACTGGAATGTATCAAATTTGACTGGACAAAATCAAAGCTGCTGAACTTGCCTATATCCACTTTTGTGTGTAGTTGCTGTTAGGCTGAGAGTACCCGACGCACAAGCCAAAGTTTCTTTAGATGCTGGTGGAACAAAAGGAATAAAGTATCAGAATTTTTTGCCAATTATATGATTAGAAGAAGGAAATTAACAATGAAAATACTGATCCAAGCAGAAATCTCTGATTTTTAAGGAAGGAAGAGCTATATAATCTTCATGTGATTTAAACAAAGCACAACCAATTAGGCATTTTGCTCCTCTCCAAAGAACTAATGTTTGACTACCATTGCCTTCCTTAGGGTTATTGATGCTGAAATTACATATTTAAAATCTAACCTATTAGTGTTTGCAAAAATTATATTCCATTACAAAATAAATTAATCATTCATCTGTGATGGTCATGAAAATTGTTGAGGTTTTTCTTTTTTTCTTCCTTTCATAATCCTTGGATTTTTCCAGTAGCCTGCATGCAAGTAATGCACATTTGACAATCAATAAGCTGTTAAATGACAACAGTTCCAGGCAATTTAATTACTGTTGGTAAAATAAGAAATGAATTATTGCATGTCAGTAACTAATTTCAGCTCCTTTCCTTGGAACAAATCAACTTTTAATGCAATGGTTTATTCAGAAAAAACACACTATTGCTTCCTTGCAAAGGCAAATTGCTGAATCATTTTTTGGCAAAAATGTAAATGCCTCTTCAAAACCTTCTTCCCTTTTCTCATGGTGCTGGGTGAAGTTTATTTAAAAAGTACGTGACTGTTTCCACAACTAAATATATTAAAAAATAGAGTATGATTGTAAATAGAGAAAAATAATATGCAACCTAAAATGGTCTTCCTTCTACTTTAGCCATTCTGTATGTTTATATAATAAATACGTTAAAATGAATGACCTTTAACCATCAATTAAAATATGCAATCCTGTAGAAAAGTAAACTTATTTGCTGTAGCTGATGATATTACAACCTGTTTTGCACAAGTGATAGCAATGGCATTTTCTTAGTTGTGCATTAGTTTTCTGAAGTATCAAAAAGTCATTTAGTACGGATAATAGCAGCTAGCAGAACAATTTATAATCCTAGATTTTAACATTTCTATATAATATAAGGACATGAGCAGAACACATTATTATGTGCTGGTCCCCAAAGACATTGGCATCATTTACAATCTGCTCTGGCAGTCCCTTTTTTAGAAAAGTCTCATATTAATTTTGTTATTAAATACCAGAAGGAAGCCACTCAGCAGCAGCCCAGTGGCTCCACCTCCCTGATGTGTGTTTTATCACATTTTTGGAGTGAGTTGGCTCCGCCTCAACTGTGTGACTAGAGGACACCTTTCTCAGAAATTTCATTTCACTGCTTTGTGGCACTTACAGAGAGGCAAATAGCTGCTAATGCAAAAATCTTCGAGAAGGTTTCATTTTTCTATCATCGCATACATGTGGACTGTTGAACAAATTACTAAGAGACTCTTGAATGTGTGCCTAGAAGCAAGGGAAGAAAAATCACTGGAAATGTTGGTGGGTTTTTTTTCATCCACAGCCCATTTTATTCCTTCTCACTGATGGGACTTTGCACTTGACTTAGGGATCCTCACCAAAAATAAAGATAGCACGTATGAGTTTCAACAATCATTAGTCAATGTAAAGATTGCCCAAATAAAAATTAAAATGATAAACGTAGCATCACTAGGCATTTTTACTTTTGCAAAATCTACCAAAAAATACACTTGATTAAAAAGAAGTTGCACCAGTTTCTTGAAAGTTTGAGAAGAGTCACATGATAATCAAAGTGCAGCAGTTCTTAAAGAATCCAGTCAGGTGAGTAAAAAAATACCCTCTCTATAACACAGATTAAAAACTGAGCCAGTCCAAATATCTCAAACAAAGCAGTTTTTACTTGAAAATCACTGCTTAAACTCATTTATAAACTCAAAGCTGTGAAAAAAAATGAAGCAAACAAAAAAGCCTCCGCCCCCATATATCCCAGGAAAAGTTAAGCTTTCATAGAATCATAGAATAGTTAGGGTTGAAAATGACCTTTAAGATCATCTAGTTCCAAACCCCCTGCCATGGCCAGGAACACCTCCCACTAAACCATGCCACTCAAGGCTCTGTCCAACTTGGCCTTGAACACCGCCAGCAATGGAACACTGGAATGGAATGGAACACAACTTCCCTGGGCAACCCATTCCAGTGCCACAACACCCTTACAGTAAAGAATTTCTTCCTTATATCCAATCTAAACTTCCCCTGTTTAAGTTTTAACTCATTTTCCCTTGTCTTCTCACTACAGTCCATAATGAACAGTCCCTCCCCAGCATCCCTATAGGCCCCCTTCAGATACTGGAAGACTGCTATGACGTCTCCACGCAGCCTTCTCTTCTCCAGCCTGAACAGCCCCAACTTTCTCAGCCTATCTTCATACGGGAGGTGCTCCATTCCCCTGATCATCCTCGTGGCCCTCCTCTGGACTTGTTCCAACAGTTCCATGTCCTTTTTCTGTTGAGGACACCAGAACTGTACACAATACTCCAAGTGAGGTCTCAGGAGAGCAGAGTAGAGGGGCAGGATCACCTCCTTCGACCTGCTGGTCACACTCCTTTTGATGCAGCCCAGGATACGGTTGGCTTTCTGGGCTGCAGGCACACACTACTGGCTCATGTTCATTTTCTCTTCGACCAACACCCCCAAGTCCTTCTCCGCAGAGCTGCTCTGAATCTCTTCTCGGCCCAACCTGTAGCTGTGTCTGAGATTGCTCTGACCCAGGTGTAAGACCTTGCACTTGCCATGCTTTTGGGAATCAAATTCAATTTCATAATTCAAAGATTAATATAATTGCATAGTGATGAATTAGTGCATGATGGGGAGGATGAAAGTGCTGGCTCTTTGCTACCCCGTTTCTAACACTGTATAGCTATTAAGGTGGAACAGAAATCACGGTTTAAATGCCCTAATATACATTGTGTTTTAGCCCATAGACCTGAAAGCAGTAAGCATTCTGGACACAGTTGAGGTCTGTGATATCTGAAAATCATTAAAAACAGTTGTAAATATGAAAGCTGCACTAAGGGGAAATCCTGCCTGACCAATTTGGTAGCCTTCTATGATGGGGCTATGGAACTGATGGACAGCGGAAGAGAAGTTGACGTCATATACCTGGACTTGTGCAAAGCATTCCACACTGTTCCACATGACATCCTTGTCTCTAAATTGGAGAGACATGAATATGATAGGCGGACCTCTCGGTGGGTAAAGAACTGGCTGGATGGCCATTCGCAAAGATGTGCTCAATGGCTCAATGTCCAGCTGGAGACCTGCGGCAAGTGGTGTCCCTCAGGATTTGGTGTTGGGACTGGTCTTGTTCAACATCTTTGTCAGTGACATGGACAGTGGGATTGAGTGCACCCTCAGCAAGTTTGCTGATGACACCAAGCTGTGTGGTTCGGTTGATATACTGGAGGGAAGGGATGCCATCCAGAGGGACCTTGACATGCTTGTGAGGCGGGCTGATACCAACCTGA
The DNA here is from genome assembly GCA_017639245.1 of Myiopsitta monachus. Taxonomy (NCBI): domain Eukaryota; kingdom Metazoa; phylum Chordata; class Aves; order Psittaciformes; family Psittacidae; genus Myiopsitta; species Myiopsitta monachus. The sequence goes on along the minus strand of CM029918.1, from coordinate 39,872,152 downwards.
TGAAGTTTAACCATGCCAAGTGCAAGGTCCTACGTGTGGGTTGGAGCAATCCCAGGCACAGCTCCAGGTTGGGTCGAGAAGAGATTCAGAGCAGCCCTGCGGAGAAGGACTTGGGGGTGTTGGTCGATGAGAAAATGAACATGAGCCGGCTTCAGTGTGCGCTCGCAGCTCATGTGGAGCGTGACCAGCAGGTCGAAGGAGGTGATCCTGCCCCTCTACTCTGCTCTCCTGAGACCTCACTTGGAGTATTGTGTACAGTTCTGGTGTCCTCAACAGAAAAAGGACATGGAACTGTTGGAACAAGTCCAGAGGAGGGCCACGAGGATGATCAGGGGACTGGAGCACTTCCCGTATGAAGATAGGCTGAGAAAGTTGGGGCTGTTCAGGCTGGAGAAGAGAAGGCTGCGTGGAGACGTCATAGCAGCCTTCCAGTATCTGAAGGGGGCCTATAGGGATGCTAGGGATGGACTCTTCATTAGGGACTGTAGTGAGAAGACAAGTGGTAACGGGTTCAAACTTACACAGGGGAAGTTTAGATTGGATATAAGGAAGAAATTCTTCACTGTGAGGGTGGCGAAGGCACTAGAATGGGTTGCCCAGGGAAGTTGCAAATGTTCCATTGCTGGCGGTGTTCAAGGCCAGGTTGGACAGAGCCTTGAGTGGCATGGTTTAGTGGGAGGTGTTCCTGGCCATGGCAGGGGGTTTGGAACTAGATGATCTTAAGGTCATTTCCAACCCTAACTATTCTATGATTCTATTCTATGGCAAATGATAACAGACACAATAACAAAGAAGGACAGCAGAAGTAATAACAGGAAAACTATGGCCAGACATACAGTTTGGTTCACAATGTATTGTTTGGTTATTAAAAACTACTTAGTAGTAAATAAGAACGTCCAAAGGCTGATCAGCAATCTAGATAACGAAAGCAAGAAGTGTGGCATGAACTATCCCAAAAGCGTATTTCAGAGAGCCTCTTCTTACCGGCACTGTCCACAACCCTTCCTCTTCTCTCACAAAATGCCACATAATAGAAAGGACAGCTGGTAGGATTCAGGATTTCACAGGTGCATTAGCCAGTACAATTACTATCCAGGAGGGACCTTGCAACTAAAAGGCCAAAGAATTTCAGGAAGTACCTGATTATCACTTTTCTTTGAAAATCCAGCTAAGCACTCTCAAGCATATCTAGATGCCCTTCTGATGTCAGTCCCTTCATCCTTTCTCTAGCAAACAACAGTCATAAGGCATTATTATATCAGAATGCTTTCAATATCAGATTTTAAAAAGAAGTCTATCAGGCATTTTATAATAAAAATACATCTTTTCAGGATTTGCAGAGTGAATGAATCCAGGAGTTATTGTCCATTCATCCTTTGACCTCTCATCTTCCAAAGCCTGTGGCACATCTACCATTTTCTTTATGTATTAGCTATTAAAGTAGCAGACTTGAGAACGGCTTTCCAAGGAAACTCACATTCAATCCCCCACTTGTAATAAAGATTTACAATTTAGTTATCTATTATGAATAATTAGCCTCCTAGAAATTGCTTTGGTAATATTTAATGTGACATGGGTTCTCTGCTCTGCTCTTATTCCATATTTCAATGTTTTATATTGTAGCTCCCTTTTGACAAACCCTATTAACCAAACCTTCCAGCCCTTACTGAAAATGTCAGGGTGTAGAAAACAGATAAGAATTGTCATTCTACAGTGCCAGCAGAGTCCTGCTGACCTGAATCTGGCAGTGCTTTACTAAAGCTGTAACTCACAGGGCAAAAGAAGCAATAGCATCAATTGCTAGGGCAATGGAAAAGTGAACATGGCAAGATATTTTACAGTTTGCTGTGTTCTGTAGTTAGCTGCTATATTCCTTTTCTCTGAAAACCTAGTGAAACTACAATCTTCAAACAAGACAATATTGAACTGAGTAAGATTAAAGAAGCATCTGGGTTGCAATGCAATTACCAGTGCATTTCAGAAAGGACACAGAATTTCAAAACACATTCGATTGCAGAATCACTTGCTAAACCAGCAGTTTTATGAAGCATTATTTGGAATTGCCTGTAGTTTTATCAATAACCAAATCAAACTAGAGAATCTGGATGCATTTAATGTATATAATCTCATTTCAATATTTTAAGGACCCAACACCAACAAGACTTCTGTGTGTGTGATTTGAAATCTGTAGTCCTCTTCAGAAAGAAAAAATGCATTTTCTATCTGCAGATGAAGAATCGGCATCTAGCATTATTACCACTTGGAGCAGCCACTACCTGTTTTTCTGCTCACAGAACTAGGTCTTGGAAACAGAGCTCCTGGAACACATTATTGCCCATTAGGATGTCCCTCACTGGAATCTTGAACAACAGTGGCCTCTTGTTTTGACTTTCCAAGTTTAGGAATTTTAAAAAGGCAGACAGCTAGTGCACTAACTCATCACAGCTGTATCCTAAACATGTTGCAGGAAGAGCCTGTTGTGTCTAAGCACACACTATAGCAGACAAGCAGATAGAATCCTTATGGTATATTTCAAATCACAGATGTTGACTTAAGTCTTTTACTCTCACTTCCATTCATTTCACTTCTCTAATATGCTTTGATAAACCCTAGATATCTAGCTTCATCCTCAGGCACCCAAAATAGGCTTTAGGAACAAATGCCAAATGATGCATACCACCATCATCACCTGCTTTGTCTGTGCTGGAAATCCAAGCTAGCTCCCACTTCTGAGAGAGAGGTCAGAAGACAGAGACTATTTCTGGGAGGAACCTGCAGTCACTAGCAACTTTGCGTTTTTCTCAGCAGCACGAATAGCAAGCCTGTAGCAGCAGATCTATTGCTTCAGATTTGTACCCCAGCTCTGATTCCCATAGAAGGTGCTCTCCATCCATGGGCTAGCAGGCAACTGTCGTTACCACTGTTGAAATGGCTCCTTGCCCTTCAGCTCCCATCACCTCATTTCTACCGGAAGTCCTCCTCTAAAGAAGCTGTCATTGAACAGAACTCATAATTTTTGGCCATATAATTTTCAGGATTTTAAAAGCATGGACTTAAGCCTTAGTCACCTTTAGTTTCCCTGAGAAGCAATCACAGTGTGTCTCAGGAAGCAGACCTAAAATAAGTAACAAGGCTTCCCCACCTACAAATTTTTCCTTTTTCATAACTGTGTACATTAAGTACATCTAATGAAGTCAAGAGCCTCACATTTAAATGTTATTCTGAATGAGTCATCTGTTTTTAAAGGTGGTTTAAAAGCAAAAAAAACAGCAATTGCCATAAAAGTTGTTGCTCACACCACTAAGACGTATCACCTTATGACCTGATGAGAGAGGCCAGGAGATCAAAGCCTAAAGTCCTTATTTTTCCTAAAAGGTAATGTTGGCAGCTGCACTCACCAATAAGGCCTGCCACCTATTGCTTTTGTGATGTTAAATGATTATAGGCTGGCAAATCTGCTGCTTTGTTTTAATCAGTTACTTAATCAGCTTGCTTGGAATGAACTGGTTTGGCACAACAGACTGAGTGACAAAACATGTCAAAGCGGAGGGTGTAATAAAAATGTACTGATAAACCATCGAAAAGTGATAGCATCATTCTTTTTATTTACCCTTTTGTTTCTATCAGAGCAAGTTAACTTCAGTTCCTTTCATTCATCTTTTGTTGTTATTGCTGGGAAATTTAGTATTTAGCTCAAGATGTTTCGCATGATGAATTATTAAAAATCTTTAACTGTTGGACAACCTTCTAGAGGTATAAGATTTCTTTTTTAAAAAAATTATCCCTTGTTTTGCTGTGAGGGGAGACAGCTAATGAAAAATGGTCCAGAATTATTGTGAAACAACTGTCTGTAGTGTAATCAAGTCTGCTTCTGCCCTCCAACTACTCCAAGATATAATGATACATGTATCATTAAGCAGCTGCTATGGATGCCTGAGGAAACTGGTTGAAATTTGTACCTATTGTTTTTCTTTCTCCACTTCAATCTGCTCTGTTACACTCCTTCCATCCTCTCCCCACTGCACTTCTTAAATGCTACAGGCTTCAGGAAGAGTGGCTGGGGAAAGCTGCGGGGCAGAAAAAGAAGCGGAGGTGTTTTTTTACAGCTATCTGAATATAAGCCAGCAGTGTGCTCAGGTGGCCGAGGCAGCCACCAGCATCCTGGCCTGTATCAGCAATAGTGTGACCAGCAGGACCAGAGTAGTGATCATCCCCCTGTACTGGACACTGGTGAGGCTGCACCTCAAATACTGTGCTCAGTTCTGGGCCTCTCACTACAAGAGAGACATTGAGGTGCTGGAGCGGGTCCAGAGAAGGGCAACAAAACTGGTGAAGGGTCTGGAGCACAACTCTTATGAGGAATGGCTGAGGGAACTGGAGTTGTTCAGTCTAGAGAAAAGGATGCTCAGAGGAGACCTTATCACTTCCTACAGCTACCTGAAAGGAGGTTGCAGCAAGGAGGGTGTTGGTTTTTTATTCCAAGTCACACGTGATAGGACAAGAGGAACTGGCCTCGAGCTGTGCTAGGGTAAGTTTAGACTGGATATCAGGAAAAACCTCTTCACCAAAAGGGTTGTCAAGCATTGGAACAGGCTGCCAGGGAGGTGGTTTCTCCTCACCATCCCTGGAGGTATTTAAAAGACATGTAGCAGTGGTGCTTAGGGACATGGCTTTAGTGGTGGACTTGGCAGTGCTAGATTAATGGTTGGACTCAATGATCTTAAAGGTCTTTTCCACCCTAACCAATTCTATGATTCTATATACTTTTGGTTGGATTCTGCCACTGGCTACACTGGTGCAACTCTTCACCTGAAGGCATATCTGTCGTTCTTGGGAAAGGATTTTGAGTCTCCTGGACTAAGCGGCTGCTTAACTATGGAATCTTTCAGTAAGCTCTTTCAGGGTTGTTATTTTTAACACAGCAAATAGATGGCAAGGGAGAGTGTGTGACTAATGTTCAATTAGAAGAGCTTTGAAATTTAACAATTATTTGTTTAATGGTTTTTAAATGCTGTGTAATAATAAAGGCTGTAATTAGGTGTGTTGGATTCTCCTCCGCTGTCCCCAGCACCCATGTGCATGGTCTCTGGTTAGCAAGTTATCCTACAGAAAGGCACAAGGGCCTGCTCTTTGCATTAGTTCCTTAGTAGGAACTAAAAAGACTCTTGGGGTGACATTTTCCCCACTGGTCTAATCAGTACAGAGCACATTTTGAGGACTTTAAATATATCAATATTTAACAGCAAGCCAAAATTTTGCCAGTGAAAAGGTCATCTTAGTCTGTGTCCATTTTTATTCTCTTCAAGCAAGAGGTCACAACACAAGACATAGGAAGAAGCAAAATATTAGAAGTACTCACTGGAAGAGGGGAAAATGGAAAAGAAGCTTTTGCCTCATCTCTTTAACAAAATAATTCAAATCTAGTTTATACTTTTTAGAATTTTATTTTCTATTTTTGAAATGAATGATCTGTCTCCAAGGCACCTGCCAACAGAAATGTATTTCTGGCATAGGTTGTATAATGATAGCCTCCATTTTAGTCATCAACAAAGACACTAATGGGATCATGCCAGCACACAGATATTCAAGAAGTTGGACACTTACAAGTGGGTGTCATCAAAATCACTACTGAGGGGGAAATTGCTACTGAGGGACCTCTTTAATTTGTAGATTAAGTTTATTTGCCATAGCATAAATCCACAACAGCCTAATTTTCCTAAGAGGAAAACAAAAAAGCTAAGCAGCTCTCAGCTAAATTTCTGTGTGCTGGCAAACAGGGGGTAAGACGGTAAAGCTGCTTGAAGTTTTCCTGCTGAAACCTGAAATAATGCTAGACCAAAATCCAAAGCATCCTCTGAGATTCAGTGAAGCTCTGAAATAATTTCAACTAAGGAGATTTCTCCTAGATTTTGACTCTCTTTAAGAGCAGATAGGACAATATGCCTCTTATCCCACACCCAGTGGCCAGACACCTGATCAAGAGTCTCTGTGACTACAAGGTTTGCCAAGTAATAGCTTTACTCTAAACCTCATACTGCTAATTCAGGGACTGAAAGGTTTAAAAAAATTCCAGATCAAAGGATCTGGTTTTATGTTAAATAAAGAAAAATCCAGATCTATCCACATCTAGAAAGACTAAGTAAATAAAAGGACAAGTATCCACAAAATACAGGCAGGTCTGCAGTAGCAAAAATCATTTTCCACAGACACTGACTCAGGAAACTTCTGAAGGTTACTGCTTAAAGGGTTACCACCTCCGTCAGCCTACCTGGCTAAGCAGATTCCTTCCCCACTAGGACCTATTGTCCCAAGAGCACAGGAAGAAAAGAATACGTTTATTCAGCTGATTTTTCTTAGCAGGGTGATGAAGATTGGACTGCGTTATTACAACAGACTGAGAACAGGACAGCTAGGAGGGCACTGATACTTGTTACCTTCTGCTTTTGCCTTCAGAGGGCATGGGGAAGGGCATGGGGAACGGCATGGGGAAACAGGAGCACCTGAGTCAAAAACTACTCAATGAGGTTCATCACAAAATGTCAGAGCTCCTTGTCTCCTGCCACTGGCACTTCTGCTACTGAAGAAAGAAGGAAGGCTATATTTTTTGTGTTCAAGGTATCAAAAAACCTTGTACTAGTCATGGCACAAGAGAAGCCAGGTCTATTGTGATAGAAATGGTTAATTTCAGCTTTGAAAAATAACTTTTTGCCTACTAGATGTTAGCAAAAATATTTTCCAAAATATAATTAATTTAAAAAAACACAGCAATCTGTAAAACATCAATAGTGTGCAAGTCTTATGGCACTCTTGTGTTTTTTTCATGAATTAGTAAAACAAAGGGAAAAAAATTCCTCTTTTTAAAATTATTATTGATTTTGCTTGTCCATATCACTTCAACTTTGACCCATGAGATTTGTTTCTCCTGTAAGATCAATACAAAGCATTGGACCTTACAGGATATAATTTTTCACATCCTTTAGATGACGTGCTATAGATTCATATTTTGGTCAGTACTTTCTCTTTAAAGCCAGGCAGTAATGAAAAAAAACCCCACAAAACCAACTCATAATAATAAAAGAAAAAAAAAACATAATTGAGACTAGGAAATGAATTATAACCGCACTTCTTATTGGTTGAGAAGGGAAAGAAGACACAGTGGTTCTCTGTTCTGTGTAAATTAGACAATTTACATCCTGTTGTAAGATTTCTGACAGATAAGAAGATCCCCTAACCCATCTCTTCAAGAAGGTCATCTACCATACAGCTAAGGAAATTATGTAAGATTAAATGGTCACTTGTAAGTACAAAATAGGGGAAATAGAGGAACCAATAAGGTCTAGTCCATCCCATCACAGGAATGATCTTCCAACAGCAAAGCATCACACAAGACAAAATATGCTACATTCTATCATTCACCCAGTTCCTGAGCTTTGAAGAACTTCTTGATGCCAATTCCCCATCAAATTCCCAGAAAAGAGATCTTTACTGTCCCACCCTTTCAATAAGCACAATAAGAGTCACCTACTCATAGTTACAAGTCAGCCTCAGAGCCAAAGGTTGGAGAAACTAAAAAACTGTTGATCCTTTCCTTTTGCCCATGTTGACCTCCTAGCCTGTTGAAGCCCCCAAGCAGCACAACTCTTCTATTTGTGAATTCCGCACTTATTTTGAGAATTTGTTAGTGAACAGCCCTAAAGTGATAAGAGGAAGCTTTTAAACCTCTTGCCCCTCAAACAGAAACCAGTGAAAGAGCCCTCTTCCCAGACAAAAAATTTTCCTCTCTTAAGAATGATTGCACAAAAATTTCAGTCTGATTTATAAAAGGAATCATAGTTGCTTTGTTTGGTTGGTTTTTTTTTACTTTCCAAATAATCAATGGAAGTTGTGGGAAGCATAACTTGGGACTGCATGTTAATCTTGCATTCAGCCTTCCTCACTAGTTTTCAACAGGACCTATTCATCTTGCTGAGTTTATGGTAGTGATTTGTTTCATCTGCACACTAAATGCACCACTAAATATAAAATCAACTTCTGTTTAACAAAGTGGATAGCAGCATGAGGGCCCTTCTGATAGCCTGGATCCTGGTAAGAGTGTTGCAAATAGTGAGAAGTAGTCAGCCTGGGAAAGTGACTAGTTTATGACACAAGACACACTGGTGAGCAGATCAGTTTTGAAAACAAACCCTGTTGGTTTCTTCCCTGAGCAACTCCACAGGCACCCTGTGGACCTTCTCTGGTTTAAGGTATTTGTATAAAAGCATGGTAAAACAAGAGCCTAAGAGCAGCTGGACTGGAACAGATCACAGGTGTGTTTAGCCCAGCATCCTGTACCTGACAATGGCCAAAAGTAGATACTGAGAAACTTGCAATAGGAAAAACAGTATATAAAGCAGTATACAAAGGTACTTTCTTCAAATGTTCTCACAGCTTTTATCATTCTGCAATTCCACAGTTTTCTGTGTCTGCCAGGATCATAATGCTTTTCATCTACAAACTTGCCCAGTTCTTGAGCCCATGCTAACATTAGCATTTGCAGCACCCTGCAACAGGCAGTTTCAGTGCATTGCTGTGCCTTTTGTGAAAAAACACTGGTTTTTTTCTGAACCAGATACTCTGGCTTCACCTGATACCTCCCAAAATTGCCATGAGCTAGGCAGACCTGTATTTCACCCATGCTTCTCCCCACTGCCCTCTTCATCCTGGGCTTAAGCACCCTGGCTTATCGCAGTGTTCCTTGGGTAAAAGTGTCTCCATACCCTTGTCACCATTCCATAAGTCTTTTTAGATGCCAGAAAATAAACAGCAAAGGACAACCAACACATCAGCTCTGCAGAAGACAGGGGGAATAAGGAGTCCATGCTCCCTGAGCTGGAGGAGGAAGAGAGTTTCGATGCCTCCACCCAGGTTTCTGAGGAGACCACCTGCAAGAGCAGTCCTGTGGCTTTCCCTTGGTTCATTTTGGCTGTCATACAGGGTGTCAGCAAGCAAAAGGAAAGACAGACCCACAGTTACAGCTCCCGAATGCTAACCATCCCTTGTTTGAAAGGTTTAAGAGCACTGCAAGGCCTCCTTGTACTGTAACTCTTGCTGGTCAGCAGTGCTGTGAAATATTTGGACAATACTGTGCACATCTAGTTTCACCACAGGCACGCTCCTTCTCACTGGGTGTTTGAGCCATGACTATCACACAGCACTTCTCGAGGGCCTCAGTGCGCTGCTGCACCATAGTTATAACCGTGGGCTGTCAGTAATACCAGCCACAAGAGATACTGTGAAGGCCTCAGAGGTTTCCACTTAGAAATTTCATTTCTGAGAAGGACCCAGTAGTTCTGTTGCTCAGTCAAGCACAGAATCCAAACAGAACTACAGAAAATATCAACAGCAAAAGTGTTGCTGGTGTCACTGAATTGGAGTGAAGTTCAGGAGAGGTGAGACCCAAAAGCTCCAGCTTGCTTTTTCCACTTGCTGCCAGTCAATACTGGGGTAGAATTAGTCTAGACAAAGACAACAGGAATATACTTAGACTCAATGAGCCACAAAAAACATGCCCATGGAAAAGAAAAGCTGAAAAACTAAAATCTTCTTTTTAATACAGTTCTAAAATTATCTAAATTTGGGGGGAATCGGAGAACAAAAAATTTAATTCCTTACTTCTTCCTTCTGACTTCAAAGGAAAGACCTGATTTCTTATGCATAACATTAAAAGAGCATTTTATCAAAGAATAGCTATATGTATCCCACAGAACAGCGGAATTTTAATGTCTTTTCTTCCATAAGTTTCAGCAATACATAATACTCTCCAGAAGCTTTTTTAAATACTAAACAGAGCTACTATTGACCATCCAAGGTTTTCTGGTTTCTATGTTTTCTAATGTATATATTTCAGCAAAGAGAAAAAACTTGTCTCTGTGGTCTACATAATTAGCACTCACATTCTCAGGGTGCTTCCAGCCCTCCTTAGGAAGTTGAAAAAACCCAGTAATATTCACTTGATATATCATCAAGAATCACTGATGCATAGCAATATGTAACAATACAGAAATCTGACTGCAGACCACAGTAATATTGACTGTCAGCACTATACTGGTGTAACAATTACAAAAGTAATTAGCATGTCATCTTCTTTTCTGACAGCTAACTAATCAAATAACAGAAACAGAACATAACAAAAATACAAAGGAAGGCAAATAGCTTTAAATAGCATTTTCTTGCTATTGGTGATATGCGTCCACTGGTATTTTCCTTCAGGAACATTGATGAAAACCACAGAAGAACAAGAAAATTCAGGAGCCTCTTGTTTAGATAAAAGGCTTTATTTTCAAGCCTGCCATACAGTCTGAGTCAGCTCCCAGTAGTGAGGTCCAGGTGATAACATGTTTACACTTTAAAATCAGGTCAGTAGCGGCAAGGACTTCTCAGAAAGGCTCCACTCATGTCGGCATAAGGAACTGCACCTCCTGAGTTAAAAAGGAGTCATTTTCTGTAGAGAAGATCATGCAGGATGCTGAGCATTTAGTGCAAATTGTCCCAATACTTGCTGCTGTTGCAGTTCAGACACAGCCCCAGAGAAGCCAGTGGCAAAGTTCTTGTTTACTCCAACAAAATACCCCCTTCTACTTTTGTAGACAAAACTCCAGCTTGTTTCTATAACTTCTATACACTGAGTTCTTGGAAAAGGATTTGCTTTTTTTTAAGGAGCATCTGAAGGCTCTGCACCCCAGCAACAGTAGGCGAGACATTCCTGTCTGATGCCACAGCTCTGGTTCTCATGCCAGCCTGGGGAGATGTCCCCTAGACCAAAGGAAAGGAGTTTGACAGAATAAATAAGCAGTGATTTAATGTGGTCTACTCCTGCACTGCGAGGGAACTCTCACAGCTCCTTCCCAGAGATGGCTGCTGAGCTACAATGGGTGCTGGAGTAACTGACTGTGCTTCACTGCAACTACCATAGGACTTTTGGGGTGACTTCCAGATGTGCAGTCCCCATGCAGTCTCAGTAACATAATTAGACCTGGGATTTATTTAGCACTATCCAACATGTTTTCAGCAGGGCTGATTATGTGCTGTTCCCTTAGGAGTCCCGTTATAATTTGGAGCTTCCTCAGAGCTGCAGGGATTTGAAGGGGGGGAATTAAATAGCATTACATTCATACTGCTGAGGTTTTCCCTTTCGGGCCAGAGATGGCTTAGCCTCTTACCATGCCCACAAGATTTTCTTCCTGTCAGCACATCTACAGTTGATAATTTGAAGCATTTTCCAGGGAGCTGGATGGAGTTATGTCTCCCAACATTTGTTATTCAAACATGTTACGGATATTTGGGCATTTTGGCAGAGAGTGGTTTGATGTAATTAGGATCAGTTTCTGGTTATGGCCATGCCAGGCCAGAGGCAGAGGGCACTTCTCAGAGTGGGAAGAGGAAAAGCCAAAGGCAACGATTAAAACAGATTATTATACACTTTTGAGCTAACATGTGGAATCAATAGCAAAACATTAGCAGCTGTGCTCAGCTGTAGAAAAGCCTGCAGTCTTACTGTAACCAATAAAAATAAATTATGGAATGAAAGGGAGGATGGAAAAAAAATGGTGGGGAAACCAGAGCAGCATTCAAAGAAAAAAATATCATATGAACATTGAAAATAATTTCTAACCTGAAACTGTGGGTTTGTTTGCTTTGTCTTCTGTTTGTTTGTTTTTACATTACACTCTAAGTTGAAAGCATGCTTTAATTAGCAGGCTTCATGATTGCCACTGCAATAATGGTAATATCCCACAAGCTCTGAAGGTGAAAACAGGGAAAGCGATAATCAAGTTGGCAAATGTTAGATGTTGCAATGTGTTTTCCTAACAAAATTAAATGGAAGCTTATCCTGACTTTTAGCTTGGCAGAAATAAGGGGAAGGAAATGCCAGACCTGAGAAGTTTGCTTAGTATAAAGGCACTGTACTGTAAGTAAGCTGATAAAAAGAAAGCATCTGGTCACCAGAAAGAAGGTAAGGATCTAACTTACTGGTTACAAGCGAAAAACAAGATTATGATCTCTTTGGTTTAGGTACAGCATATGACTCAAGGTTAAGAACCAAGCGCAAGTTTTAAGTCCAAAGTTAGGTAACTGAAGTCATACAATACAAAATGCTAATGTATGTGAAATGTGCAAAGTTTGGTAGCGTGTTAACCGTTAGAGTTAAGAAATGCTTGGAAAACAGACCTATTAATGCATACTATAAGATAAAAAAGGTATGATTATTTTGTGATACTTACTACATTTCTGCCTCCTATCTACATGTTATCCTACCAAAATGATAAAGGATTAATGGATTTAAGCACTGTAAAATAATTTAAAAAGTGATTTTAATAAAAATAAGAAAGAATTCTGCATCTTTATTTCTTCTTAAATAAACTTGTGATAATTTCAGCGTGACTGGTCATAAATGAAGCTAACAAAAGTAACAAGTGTTAATTGACCCATATTTAATTTTAATCTAATCTGATGGTCAAGAGTGCTTAATTAACTTTACAGACAAATGAAGACTTTGTTAAATATCTGATTTCTTCATCCCTTCAGTTTTGAAGTTAGAACCCACAAGAAAACATCTCAGACATTGTCAAGGCATCTCTAAACAAAACAGAGAAGACCAGAATGCATACTCATAGACTTTATAAGGAAAGAAAGGGAAAGGGAGAAAAGCAAGAGTAAAGGTTTTACCAAACAAAACAAAAATTAAGTGATGATTACCTTTAACACTGGTCTGTGTTCAACATACAATCAGAAATTTTTATAGGAATGGTGTCCATACAGATAAGATGAGGCAGGAGAATAGCATCAGATCTTTCTTTAGGAAAATAATTAATGCAGTGAGAGATGACTTGCTGACCATCACAAAGAATCTGAGAAAAAAAAAAAAAAAAGGATATTATATCCTCAGGAAAACAAGGTCTTAGATATTTTTCCAATGCCACAAAATGGGGTTTTGAGTCTTAAAAATTATTTCATCCTTTTTTGAGCAAAATGTTTTGTATACAGAGTCTACCAAAAATTCATGCAAGACAAGTGAAACATCAACTTCACTGCCCCAGAACAGCTACTAACCTGGAAGACAGGAGACCCACATTCTAGAACCCTTTCTGCTTGTTTCAGTAAACAGATACAAACATCATCACATCCTCGTCTGCATTTAATAGACACTTTATGCATTATTTGAGAATGAATTTATCCCAATATATACCTTAAAATGTGGAATTTCTACTTAAAATGAGACACTTTCAAACAAAACAATGTCTTTATTATCCCAAATTTAGGGGGTTTGTTAACTTAATTTTTTCTTTTGAAAGACATTTTGCTAGAAAATTTTGTATCTGCTAGTCATCACAGTCCAACTGCAGGATCAAAATCACGTTATCGTTCCTCTCTTTAGTTGCAATGATCTGTTCATTTTTTGATGTTTCACTACAAACCGGTTAGGATAAGTCAAGTCTTAGTGAATTAGGATATTCTGTAATAACATTTTATGTGTGTATCTCTCTTCTTATCCAGCAGAATAACAGTTATCAAATGCCCCCATCGAGTGAATTGTACCACATTGTATGCCAACAAAATAATCTTCTGGGTAAAAGCAGATGCAATGTATGAGGTTGAAACTGTATTACAAAACTCAATAGAAGTCATTTTACAGCCACACACATAGAAGATCACTGCAGTTGTTCAGGCCTGAGCTGTCAGCTCCACCAAGCAGTCTGGGGGAAGCCGAGTTCATCACAAGCTGGGAGGGATAAAGTAACTTTGCCAGCCTTTGAAATTGCAGCTTCAGAGACAGTAAATATTTCAATTGAGAGGATGAGACCACTATGCGACCTCTTGCAGCAGAGGCTGAGAGGTTCATTAATACATTTTTCTCACTTTCTTTCAAAAACAGTATCTCCATAGATATAGAAAAATCTTGAGGTTTGCATTTTACATCCCAGATTCCTCCCATTCCCCCTTATTTGCATATCCTGAGAATATATTGCTCTCCTCAGCCTCTGTAGAAGTGAGAAGCCTAGCACTTCCAAAATAGAAGTTCCCCTCATTCTCCATTATCAGCTATGCATATATGCATACTTTTGTGTCTCCAGTTTGCAGGGAGGACAAAGTAACTGATTCTTACAGGAAACTATACAAAACTTGTTTAATTCTCACAGGAAGCATGCAAATAAATGCCAATATCTCCATTCTAGCATGACTCCTAAGGGATTTGCTTAAAGTCTTATAGTAAATGAACAGTCTAGCTCAAGGAACAAATTCATGGATCCTTCTTGACCTGTCACAAAACATAATTCACTCTACCTCATTGCCTCAGATTTCTTCGCTGAAAAGCAGTCTCGATAACATGCTCCGTGTATTCAACTGAGTTTTAAACTGCAGCTTATAGTGCCTAACTGCATGAGCAGTCACTGAGATAACATAATTAATTCGTCTATGATACCTGAAAATCTGTTCTCCACCTGTCCAATCCAAAACTAATTGCTTGTTCTATCAGTTTTTAATTAATCATTCAAGGCTATACCTATTCAACTCCATCCACCATCATGTTAGTTGAATAGAAGAAAACAGCTTCCTCTGCCTGCAGAAATAGAGTGATGTCTTTCATTATAGAATCACTAGAATCAGCTAGGTTGGAAAAGACCTTAAGATCATCTACTTCCAAACCCCCTGCCATAGGCCAGGACACCTCCACATTAAACCATGCCACTCAAGGCTCTGTCCAACCTGGCCTTGAACACCGCCAGCGATGGAGCATTCACAACTTCCCTGGGCAACCCATTCCAGGGCCTCACCACCCTCACAGTAAAGAATTGCTTCCTCATATCCAATCTAAACTTCCCCTGTTTAAGTTTGAACCCGTTACCACTTGTCTTCTCACTACAGTCCCTAATGAAGAGTCCATCCCTAGCATCCCTATAGGCCCCCTTCAGATACTGGAAGGCTGCTATGACGTCTCCACGCAGCCTTCTCTTCTCCAGCCTGAACAGCCCCAACTTTCTCAGCCTATCTTCATACGGGAGGTGCTCCTGTCCCCTGATCATCACTCGTGGCCCTCCGCTGAACTTGTTCCAACAGTTCCATGTCTTTTTTATGTTGAGGACACCAGAACTGCACACAATACTCCAAGTGAGGTCTCAGGAGAGCAGAGTAGAGGGGCAGGATCACCTCCTTCGACCTACTGGTCACGTTCCTCTTGATGCAGCCCAGGATACGGTTGGCTTTCTGGGCTGCGAGCACACACTGCCAGCTCATGTTCATTTTCTCATCGACCAACACCCCCAAGTACTTCTCCACAGGGCTGCTCTGAATCTCTTCTCTGCCCAACCTGTAGCTGTGCTCGGGATGGCTCCGACCCAGGTGTAGGACCTTGCACTTGGCATGGTTAAACTTCATCAGGTTGGCATCAGCCCACCTCACAAGCGTGTCGAGGTCCCTCTGGGTGGCATCCCTTCCTTCCAGTGTATCAACCGAACCACACAGCTTGGTGTCATCAGCAAACTTGCTGAGGGTGCACTCAATCCCACTGTCCATGTCACTGACAAAGATGTTGAACAAGACCGGTCCCAACACCGATCCCTGTGGGACACCACTCATTACTGGTCTCCAGCTGGCACATTCAGCCATTGAGCACAACCCTTTGCGTGCAGGACATCCAGCCAGTTCTTTATCCACCGAGAGATCCACCATCAAATTGATGTCTCTCCAACTTAGAGACAAGGATGTCATGAAGGACAGTGTCGAATGCTTTGCACAAGTCCAGGTAGATGACATCAAGTGCTCTTCCCTTGTCCATCCGTTCTGTAGCCCCATCATAGAAGGCCACCAGATTGGTCAGGCAGGGCTTCCCCTTAGTGAAGCCATGCTGGCTGTCGCAAACCACCTTGTTTTTCATGTGCCTCAGCATGCCTTCCAGGAGAATCTGCTCCAAGATTTTTCCAGGCACAGAGGTGAGACTGACTGGCCTGTAGTTCCCTGGATCATCCATTTTCCCCTTCTTGAAAATGGGGGTTATATTTCCCTTTTTCCATTCATTGGGAACTTCACCTGACTGCCATGATTTTTCAAATATGATGGACAGTGGCTTAGCAATTTCATTTTCGAGCTTCTTCAGGACTCGTTGATGGATATCATCAGGTCCCATGGACTTGCATACATTCAGGTTCCTAAGATGGTCTTGAAGCAGATCTGCTCCTACAGTGGGCCCAAGGTCTTCATTCTCACTGTCCCTGCCTCTGCCATCCAAGACTTGGGTAGCGTGGTCAGAGCATTTGCCGGTGAAGACTGAGGCAAAGAAGTCATTAAGAACCTCAGCCTTCTCTAAATCCAGGGTAGACAGTTCTCCTGATAGCTTCTGGAGAGGGCCCACATTGTCCCTAGCCTGCCTTTTATTTGCAATGTACCTATAGAATCCCTTCCTTTTATCCTTAACATCCCTAGCCAAGTTTAATTCTAAGTGAGCCTTACATTTTCTAACCTGATCCCTAGCTTCCCACACACCATCCCTATATTCTTCCCAGGCTGCCTGTCCTTGCTTCCACCTTTTATAAGCCTCTTTTTTCTTTTGAATTTTCCTCAGCAGCTCCTTATCCATCCAACGAGGTCTCCTGGCCCTCTTGCTGCACTTCCTTCTAGTAGGGATGTATTGCTCCTGCACTTGCAACAGGTGATCCTTGAATATTAACCAACAGCCTTGGGGCCCCCTGCCCTCTAGGGCTATATCTCATGGAATCTTACTGAGCAGGTTCCTGAAGAGGACAAAGTCTGCTACTCGTGAAGTCCAGGGCAGTGAGCTTGCTGCACGCTCATCTCACTGTCCTGAGGATCTCAAATTTGACCATCTCATGATCGCTGTAATCAAGGCTGCCCTGGAGCATCACATTTCCTACCATCCCTTCCCTGTTGGTGAGGAACGAGGTCAAGCATGGCACCTCTCCTTGTGGGCTCCTCTGTTACTTGCAGAAGGAAGTTGTCTTCCACACAATCGAGGAACCTCCTGGATTGCTTGTGCCTGGGACGTACCATCCGTCCAACAGATATCAGGGTGGTTGAAGTCCCCCATGAGAACAAGGGCCTGCGAGCATGAGGCTGTTTCTCTCTGTCTATAGAGCGCTTCATCAACCGAGTCCTCTTGGTCAGGCGGTCTGTAACAGATCCCCACAATAATGTCACCCATCGCTGTTCTCCCTTTAACCCTGACCCACACCCTCTCTGTCAACTGCTCAGCTGTCCCCAGAGTTCCATACTCTCTAGCCTATCCCTAACATAAATAGCAACTCCCCCTCCCCGCCTACTGTGCCTGTCTTTCCTAAAGAGCCTGTAACCTTCATTCCAACACACCAGTCATAGGAGCCATCCCACCATGTTTCTATGATGCCTATGATATCATACCCCCGTAGACGTGCACACATCTCTAATTCCTCTTGTTTGTTCCCCATGCTATGGGCATTTGCATAGAGGCATCTGAGCCGAGCTCCAATTGAAGCCGGCTCATTGGCTGGAGCAGCTGGAAGATCTCTACATTGCTCTGAACGTTTACTGTAGGTGCTGGCAAGTGACTGGTGTTTTGGGATGGAATGATGCCCCCTTCCCCCAGCACATCTAGTTTAAAGCATCCTTGACCAGCCTGGAAAACCTCCTACCAAATCACTCTTCCCTTTCTTTGTCGTCAGACCAGCTCCATCAGCCCCCAGTAGACCTGGCCTACTAAATTGTGTCCCATGTTCAAGGTACCCAAACCCCTGACTATGGCACCACCCTTCTAACCATTTATTAACCTGGCCAATCCTCCTAGCCTTTTTAAGGTCCTGCCCTGTATCCTGGAGAATTGAGGAAAAGACAATCTGCACTCCAGAGCCCCTGACCACCTCTCCCAGAGCTCTGTAGTCCTTCTTTTTGTTCTCCAGGCTACTGCTATCTATATCAGCAGCACCCACATGGATCACTAGAAGTGCATAACAGTCAGCGGGACCGACTAGAGCAGGCAGCTTCCCTGCAACATCCCTGATCTGAGCCCCTGGTAGGCAACACACCTCCCTTTGAGCCTGGGTCAGGCCGACAGATGGGTGCCTCTGTGCCTTTCAGAGTAGAGTCCTCTACTACTACAGCCCTCCACTTTTTCCTGGCAGCACCAGTAGTGATCTTCTTTACCAGTGCATCAGCCGGCTTGTTCCTTGTGGGAGCGCAGTTCCTCATCAGCCCCCTGCAGGACAGCAAAGCGGTTCTGGGTGGGGACAACAGATTTAGGAAGAAGCCCCTTGCTTTTAATTGTCCTCTTCCTCCTTTTTTTGTTGTTTTTCTCTGTTACTGTTTCCCAGCTTCCTGGGTTAGCGGCCTCCTTTCCTGCATGAGCAACAGTAGACAGCTTGAGGCCCCTGCACAGTCTGGTCCTGCAGCAAGCAGTGCTTCCTCCGCTCAGCTTCCCTGACACCTTTCAGCCTCGTAACAGCGTCCCGCAGCTCAGCCACCTGCTGCAGGAGGACCTCCACCAGGGAGCACCGAGTGCAGCCCTGCCCATTGTGCACCCTCCCCTCAGGAGAGCAGTAGCAGGCGCCCTCTACACCCCGAGCTCTGCACTGCAGCCTCCCCTCTCATCGGCTCTGTCTGGGTGCCTACACTGGCCACTGCCGCGGCAGCCAGAGCAGAGCTTCCAGACCGGACCCTGGTCATACAGCGAGCGCCCGCCATTCCCGTCACCACTTCCCTCACCACCTCCCTCGCCTGCCCGCGCGAACTGCCTCGAACCGGCCCTGTTCGCCGCGCCCCTGGGGAAAGTTTTTACCCAGTCAGGGTGGTGCTGCTCCTCCTAGCACCGCCCCCTCTGAGTCAGCTCCTCGAGTCCGCCGAGCTGCTGCCTCCTGGGCCGGCGCTGTCGCGGGACTTGAGGCTGCCTTGGTGCCCGTTGCTGCTCCGAGTTGAAGCTCCCGGACGCCGAGCTTCCCCCCCGATCAGGCGCTGCAGGTGTTCCTTCTCGAGACAGTCACCTCAGCAATGGGCCGGGTTCCAATCTCCCTGCCATGGGCAGGGACGTGACACCTCACACTAACCCATGCCCCCCAAGGCTCTGTCCAACCCAGCCTTGAACACTGCCAGTGATGGAGCACTCACAACTTCCCTGACCAAACCATTCCAGTGCCTCACCACCCTTACAGTAAAGAATTTCTTCCTCATATCCAACTATTACTCCAGGACTGGCAAGTTCACCACTAAATCTTGTCACCAAGTGCCTCATCTACATGTTTTTTGAACACTTTCAGGGGTGGTGATTCCACCGCTTTCTTGGGCAGCCTGTTCCAAAGCCTCACTACCCTTCTGGGGAAGAAATTCTTCCTAATATCCAGTCTAAACCTCCCCTGGCACAGCTTGAGGCCATTACCTCTTGTCCTATCACTTGTTACTTGGGAGAAAGCGATCAGACACCTCCTCACTGCATCCTCCTTTCAGGTAGTTGTACTGTGGGATAAGGTCCCCCTTCCCTCTTCTCCAGACTAAACAACCCCAGATCCTCCAGCTGCTCCTCATAGGATTTGTGCTCCAGATCCTTCACCAGCTTTGTTGCCCTTATCTGATCATGCCCCAGCAACTCAATAACATATAATAATAAAATAATATGAACATTCAACATTGCATTGTAATATATTTGTTAAATTAGTAGGAATAAGCATTCCTTGTACATCATCTTTAAGTGTCCTTAATCTTTCATTCTATCTTCCTTCCATTCCCTATTAATTCCCTAACTGATATATGCTTTCATTTTTTGATTATTAACAGCCAGTATAGAATCTCTCACATGTTGCTAAAATCTTTTCAATATTTTATCTAGAGGCTCTGATTGAAAAGTCCACAAGTATGGGAACAATGCAATTGATGACACAAAAGCTACTGGAATGCTGGGACATAGGAACTGGCAGTGTAATGAAAATCAGTTTAGTTTACATGCCGTACACAAATGGTTTAGCCACTGCCACATAAGCAGTTGAATAATCCCTACAACTACAATAAAATCTTCTGGAAAGAGACTGGATGGACGCAGGAAAAGTAAAAGCAACAGCCAGTCAGAAGTAACGTGAGTTGGCATCATGGGCACATATGCTGGAAAGCAAGAGAAAAAAGTCCCTCATCTCCTGTTTGTTAAGCTATTCTTGAAAAGGTGATGTAAAATAGAGCATCTTCCTTCCCAAAGCCTTCAATTTCAGGTAGCAGTGAAAGTACAAGTTTAATTTAACCACAACCTTAAAATCCACAGAAATTCACAGAAGAGTTAATTACATACTTATGATTGAGAATACACTGATTTTCTTGGTAAGATTCCAAGGACACATTAGGATTATAGGATTTTGAACTCCTCCCTTTTTCAGGCTTAGACAGTGGGATGGCTTCAAATGCCTTTATAAAAGCAAATGAGAAACCCTGTGCATTTCGTATGCCCAACTCAATTTACTTGGGATAATATGCAACTTGAAAAGCATCAGAGTCCAGAACAAAGATGTTATCAATGTTTTCCTAGTCCTGGTTGTTCTCAAAATAATGAGAGAACTTAGTGATGTTATCTTTGCCATGTTATCTGTGCTAGTAACTCCATTAAAGACTAAGCTAGCCTCTCAGAAACTTTTTTTACTTAATCAATGACCTTGTTTCCATGGTAGGCTAACACAAGGTGCCATTGATGATGACTTGATTTCCTTTCGCATCTGAAGTGGAAAAGGAGAAGACAGACTAAATGAAATCCCATCCATCTTAATGAAATACAATTATATTCTCCTTATTAATCATTTAAAAATCAATATGTCTCTTCTTGGCAAACCCCGCCAGAATTTGTCATTCTGTGCCAGGCCTCAATACATCTTATCCTATAGTGATTTTTATAAGTTCAGTCACCTGTTTCCCAGGGTAAGTAACAGTGTTTCTTTGTGCTGTGATAAGAGTGCAAATAATGGTACTGTTAGGGAGGCTGAAAAGACAGTCTACTTATAATAATCAGTACAGATGATTTCCTTCCTAATTTCCTTCCTGTGTACATATTTAAATGAACACTTCTTTGTTAAAAAAAAAAAAAAAAAAGAAAGAAAAAAAGACGTTTAGATAAAAGAGATAAAAAACAAAGACCATGAGTCAACTGGTATGTAAAATTTCATGCAGAGTGTTATTTCTCTTGTCACCAATAGTACCATTAGTTTCTACCTTAAAAAGTATTCTTACACACTGCATGAGCTCTTAATAATTGTATAAACTTCCTTGCAAATCTCAAGGTCTGAAAGAAAGGTGCGTGCTGGAATTCTTGCCACATCAATTTCTGTTGACTTTTGACTTGTAGAAAGAACATTTCTCACTGTATCAAAAAATGTCCGTATTTACTTTATCTACTTTAAATGCAATACAAATTTAAATCCTTCAGCAACTGCAGCATGCATGAAGTTGAAATAAAGTGGAAGTATTCACTGCAAAAAGTTTGTGAGAGGCTGTTCTAGTCTTCTAATAATATTACCAGCAAGGATAGGTGTTCTCAGAAAGATATTTACATGACATAGGACACTGGGATGCTTATTAAAACTTGTGTGAGGAGGAGTAAAAATTCATCCTTTTTTTTCCCCCTCAAAAAACAATCACCAAAAAATCATTTATTTTTGAAAACTGCTGTCTTACAGAGGCTGCTTCAACCAATCATTCACAAACACAGTCACTGAAATTCCCATATGTATGTCATTCCCATATGTAACATGTCTCCAGTGGGTGAAAAAGATGACTTTCTACAGCACCAGGATGCAGGCTTGGTTTCACTGGCTCCAGCCATGGTGTGGAGCAGCTGTACTCTGTGACAACCCTTACAGTCACTTTCATCCTGTTACTTATATTGGAGTAGCTTGCGGGAAACCCTGCAGAGTGCATCAGCTTCCCAATGATATTTTACATTGGCAATGGAAATTGCAACAATCAGGGTTTCTCCTGGAGCATAAGTAAGAAAAAAGGAGGCCAAACTAGCAGCCTCTTTCCAAAAAGATTAAAAATAACTGAAATAACTGGCAGGGAAAAGAACTCACAAACAAGTCTGACAACATCACAAAAGCACCCTCCCACCTCCTGTTCACCTCTGAGGCTTGTGGTACTACAAAGTTTGCTTTGTATAACTGCACAAAACATGCATCACTTGCAAAGTCAGAAGAGGATATATAGTAATGTGTGTAACCATTTACCATTGGTGTCGATTTCTTCTCTTTGTTCTATTAACCTCCTGTTTTATGTTCCAAAATGGAGTCAAATACCTTTCATGACAATTCAATATGTACCTGCCCAAAGTAAATAAAAGATCCCTAAAGACCTACATTCAATATATATTGAGTTTCTAATAAATCCTGTTTGCACATGGAAATACAGGACTTGCCAGGATGGATGATATTTCAAACCTATTTAGTCTAATATTCTACCTTAGTAAAGAGCATCAAGGTACTTCAGAGGAAGTTAAAGGAAACCCAGCAATAAACAGATGCATAGAATTATGATTAAGGTTGGTAGGGACTTCTGAAGGGTATCTGGCCCAAACCCCACTTGAAGCAACGCCCTTTTTCAGGTCAGATTTGCTGTTTGTACAGACAATGTGCAGGTAGAGCCTGAGATGTGATGGGAGGACAAGTCCTCACACACTCTGGTATTCCTGTGTCCAGTTCAGCATGCCACCAGGCATACCAAGATGAGTGGTATGCATAGGCCTGCAAGCATTCACATACCTCATACACACAAGTATGTGCAAATTATGCAGGTGAGTGTTCAGACAGCATTTGCAACTACTTCCGAGAGTGCTCTCAAGTGCTTTTCCATGTTCCTTATTGTAAATAAAATAAAATGTCCAATCAAAGTATAACAACCCAGAGAGCAGTTTCAGTGGGTGTCAGCAAGGTATTAACACATACACAATCCTCTAGTACATGCTGCCATCATCAGAATGGTCATCAGAAAAGCAGCAACATCCTCTGCTACCTGATTTGTATCCATCATAGATATGTACGAACTAGCAATGACTTCTCCCCTAGAAACAGCATTTTAACAGTTTGTAATAAAAACCCTAACAATAGAAAGCCTCTTTTTGGTTAAGTCTAATATTTCATGGTGCTGCCTGTAAAACCAAAACTAGCATCTATTGCCAGTGGGAGCTTTTCCTCAAGTTCATAGGCTTTACCTCGGGGTTGAAACTGTACATCTTATTATATAGGACCTGTATTTCATGCAGGACCTTCAGCAGCTAGAATACCTCTAGTGATCAGTAATTAGTAAAACAATAATGAATCTGCTGATAACACGCTCAGGAGGCAGTAGCTGTCACAGAAGAGGTGGTCACACAAAAGACTGATACTGATGACCAGCATAAATGTGATACCAGCTCAAATGGCAGTAGTGTGCACCTTTGCAGCATTCACCCCACCTTACTGATGGACAGCTCAGCCAACAGAGAAAGCAATGTAATTGTTATCTGCAGAGGACAAGTCATCCCATCCTAAGATGGCGCCAGGCCAGGCCTGCTACTTGGATACTTACATCAGAAGAAATGTGTTTGCTGTCCTTTATGAAATACTGATGGCGATTCTTCCCATAAACTATGGGATCATCAGGGAGAGGAGATGAGGGAGCAGAAAGAAATAGTTGTTGTAGTAAACAATTTCAGATGACTACTAGTCATCCTTTCAAGGATTCACTACTGAGTCCTTGAAAACACTAAGTAGTATCGTAGTGTGCATCACATTCAATATTACCAGAATTAGGAAAACAAATAAACAGCCCCTGTTTAAGCACTAAGGGGGACTCATACAGGCCACAAAGCCCCGTTTTGGTCAAACATGTTTAAGACTGATTAGTTTGAGGAGTAGGTACTGAACAGAAACGACTGAAGGAAAGGAGCACCTATTTTATTAGAGGAGGCCAACAGAGCACTGCATGTTTAACAGAGCAGAACAGAGGCTAAGAGGTGCCATGATTGCTGTCTATAAATGTATCAGGGGGTAAGCAGCAGGGAGGAAGAAAGCTATTCACATTGAAGGACAGCACTGACACAAAACAAATAGGTATAAACCAGCCACAATTACACTGGAAATTACATGAGAATTTCTAACCATCAGAGCAGTGAAATATTTCCTAATAGAAACAGAGGGAACAAAACCACAATGATTTTAACTGTGGACCATGTTGTGTTTATGAATGGGATTAGGGATGATGTGATTATCCTCCATATTCAAGGACTAGTTTAATGATTAAGGAATTCCCCTCCCTTCTTTCATCCCAGGTATTTAGCAGTTTACTGCCTAAATACAATAGACTCATGATCATTTACATTTAGCCTATTGTAACAGTCACCAACATTTAATATTTACTTGACAATAAACTACGGTTATATACTTAGATAAGAAAAAAATGCACAGAGACTATTCTTTCATTTTTTCACAGTATACTTACAATTTTCTCTAACATTTCTTCATATTAAATGCTTATCTTTAAGTTCCTGCAGAAACACTGATGTTATTTGTACAATCTACATGGAGATGCCCCTGCAAGCCTTTCTGTGCAATCAGTGTTCCAAAAAGACGGAACTGATTTACTTTTTTAAAATAATAAATCTTTAATTTATTCAAACTGGTTTATTATCCTCACCTTTTTTTTGGCTGCTAATCTTCTGTTTCAATTCATATGCAATGTCCTACTTTCTTTCCATCACCCCTCCATCATTGTTGTCCAAATTCAAAATTGCTGGAAAGAAAGTTACGTTGTTTAGAATCAGAAATCAAAACATTTTTCAAATGCCATGGAAAAAGAAGGATTATTGCACTTTGATGTTAATACTATGTCTTTTTTGTAGTTTTCCTGTTTGTTTGTTTTCAATGTTCTCCTATTGTCAACAGTGCACCAGATTTTATAGGCAGTCTAACATAGAGCAGATGCTGATTAAAGGAAATGTGGTTTTCAGTGTAACATTTAAAAAAATATCACTTTCTCTAGTCTAAATGCTATATTTCTTATGAGTTTTGTTTTATTAACTGTCATGTGAAAACACAATGAGCTTATATTTAATTGAAACGGAAGTTTTTACAGCTAACTTGATGGACTGTGACTAGGCAGTTAAGACTGACCAGAATACCCCTGCTGTCTACCCTGGGGGCTGAAACATAAGGTGTGGGCACACATGGCTGTTCATTCCTATGCATCCATGTGGCTGGACCAGAGCGATTGCTTCACTTCCTGGCATGTGCTGACACTCTCCCTGCTACTGCTTCCTTGTTCTCTGAATCTTCTCCATTTACCTCCCTCCTGGGTTCATCAAAATCCTTTAATACTAACTCCATAGGGCTGGCTATTTTTATTTTAATGTAATGAACCTTAATTCCAACCAGAGACATGACTTCAGAAGGTATTTATATATACTGTTGCACATACTGTGTGCCAGTAGATTACACTATCCTTTTCATATATACAGAAGACATAAATTGCCCTAAATGCTAGTAGCCTAAACAGATGCTGCAAATGGAAGTCAAGGAGCAGGGAGAGTACTTATATGTGAGATAAAACTTCGTAGCATTAAAGAAGGATGTTAATGAATGATAATTTTTAAGACATTGTGAAACTTGTCTGTTTACTTTGGCTTCAAATCCAAATTACTTTTACCTGAGGTGCAGGTGGAAGTTATAGGGGTATGTTCCATTATGTTTTAATTTTTGGACTAAGCTCCTGTAATAGTACAGTGCTGGGCAGACTGTTCATTGCTACAAACTTCAAAGAATCTAGAACAGGTCACTTCAGGCCCAAACCTGGAACGACTTAACTTGGCAAAACTGCTAGTGAATTTAAGATGACTGTGATTTGATTTTCCCACCTGAAAAAGGAGTGGCATTGTCCCAGCCTTTCTGCAGTGAAACCTGATACACTTTTCCCGCTATGTCATTTAAATTGCACTGTGTACAGCCAGTCGTGACGCAGGTTTCTGTTCTTAGCACCATATCTTTAACAACATCTGCATTCATAAAGCAATGGGCAAACACTGATGAAGTAATCCAGAGGTTAAATTACTGAATTTCTGAATGTACCCATTGCTTTTGTTGGAAAACCAGGAAGCACAACCCCATCTTTACATATTATTTGCAACTCCAGTCAAGAGCATTTGTAATACTGCACACAGAATAATAAAAAGACATCCAAAATCTTTTTGACCTGTAAAATCCAAATCTCACTTCACCTGGCTTTCAAATTATTTCTGTGGTTAAACCATCTTTTCATTGCATAATAGTAGCAACTCATACCTGATTTTTATCATTGCACACTAGATAAAGATGTCGCAGACAGCTGACCTGGGGGATGGAAGCATTTTGGTGAAATAGTATGTAGATACTTTCACAACGAGCATACAGCAAATAACTATTGGCTGCAAACTAGTACCGGGCTATCATATTAGGTAACCGGCTTAAGAATTCACTGACTGGTAAAGCTTAGTAGTGGAAACTAATTGTTACTTGAATAAAAAAAAAAAAAAGGGCAAAAAAAAAAGGACCAATGAACTAAGTTTTTCTCTCCCTCTCACCCTGCCTTCCAACCAAATAATTTTCAAAGGAAGAACTCAAGCAGCAGCAGTAAAATGATGTGAAAAAAGTATTGGGTTAGAGAAAGCAACTCAGAAGGTGGCTGAAGGGAACGTACATTACACAAAATGGGTACAAGGGCTGGAAGATTAAGCAGGTCAGATGGTAGAAGCTCCCATAAAGGTATAACCTCCAGGTCTGTTGTGGAGTGGAGAGGCAAAAGGTGCTAGAATCAGGCTTTACCCCACCTGAAGTATGGCATTCAGCTCTGAGACCCCCAACATAAGAATGTAGACCTGTTGAAGCAAGTCCAGAGAAGGGCCACCAAGATGATCAGAGGGCTGGACACTTCTCCTATGAAGACAGTCTAAGAAAGCTGGGGCTTGTTCATCCTGGAGAAGAGATGGCTCCAGGGATATCTTAGGGCAGCCTTCTAGTACCTAAAGGAAGCCTACAAGAAAACTGGAGAGGGACTTTTCATAAGAGCAAATAGTGAGAGGACAAGAGGTAATGGCTTAAAACTGAAAGAATGTAGATTTAAATCATATGTAAGGGGGAAGTTCTTTATTGTGAGGGTGTGAGGCAGTGACACAGGTTGCCCAGAGAAGCTGTGCCTGCCCCATCCTTGGCAGTGTTCAAGACCAGGCTGGACAGGGCTTTGAGCAATCTGGTCTAGTGGAAGGCATCCCTGTTCATGGCAGGAGGTTGGAACTAGATGATCTTTAAAGTCCTTTCCAACACAAACCATTCTAAGATTCTATGATTATAGGCCTCCCATGCATGCTTGTGTGAAGACATTTGTAATTTCCCATTCTGGTGTTTCTCTTTAAGGTAAAAGCCAAGCAGGTCTTTGGGAAGACCAGCCCAGTGCCTGACACTGTCATTCCTTGTCCAGAAAGGAGAAGGCTTTGAAGACTCAGACAAGCTGTCTTCTCACTTTCCCTCAGGAACCTCCCTCCTCATCCTTCTCCCACAGAGTGCTAGCCTTCACGGCTCTCCAGCACAGTAACTCTAGGTGCTGCTGATCTTCCTCAAGGATCTTCCCAAGTGGGACTGCAGCCATAGTACTGCAGGGTAGACAGACATTTGGAAGGGATGGCATGTAAACTCAGCAATGTCTGTATCATGCACATTAGGCTTTGTGAAAACAGTGCCATGCTAAGGATTCATTGCTACAGACAACTCACTCAGCATCTGATGTGAGTGTCCCCAAGGTAGCCAGCACATGTAAAATCATAACATCCCTCTGAAACCTCTTTTCTATGGTATTTTACAATGTGTCATTCGCACAGTGACTCCAAGTGTTACACAAGAATCAACACAGATGTGTGAAGCAACTCTGAAAGACTTTCAGGAGATTTGATGAGTTAAGCATGTTTCCAAGTTGTCTGCTTTCAGATTGCTTCCCTGTCATACAAATAAACATGCATTGTGACTGACTGATGAGGGAGAGGGGGAGAGCATGGCACAGATGCCCAAAGGACAAAATTTCCAGTCATATTTTCACATCATTGAAAAAGAAGATATACCTCACTCATTTTGAAGATGGGCCAGCTTGGGGTTCACTGCTCTGTACTCTTTCCAAGAGCATGGTTGGATATTAGCATGTCCTATTCAGTTAAGCGTGGCTTAGACTTGCAGCTGTATATCAAGAGGAAAACAAATGAAGACTGGTTCTCATTAAATTATTATCCATGCATCAACATACAACGAGCCACAGCAAGTTATAATTCATGTGGGTTTTGCCACGGCTGGCAGTTTATGATTATCACAGGGCTTGGTCTCAACTTGTACCATCTTCCTACAAAAAGCAGATAAAGCTCCTGTGAAGAATATTTGTTTGCCTGACATCTTCTCTTTCTCCAGGTCCAAAATATAATTACTACTAGCTTCTTCTCTATCCTTTGGGCTCTTTGGGATCTCACCTTCTCAACACTATTGTCACAGTTCTTCTAATTGAAACCCCCGATAGGCATTTTAGCAGCTAATGTATGTGATTACAACCATTCCAACTGCTGTCAACTATACAATTATAGGAAATCTAATTTTTCTTTGTCTGAGGTTTCCACTATCTGAAGTTCCCTGACAGGAATAGATGAGCACCACCAAGAAAAACAAAACCACACAGCACTTTAACAAGGTACTTCAATGTAATAGTCAGTTACGAATACTAAAATACCAAAAGAAAAAAAATCACACATCTAAGTAAGTAAAATTTTATTGTGGAAATAATAGCAGGTTTGAGGACAAAGCCTGCAGCTGATTCCATGAAAAGGCTGATCTCGTTTAGTTTAGATGCTTTCATAAGGAGAACAAAAGCCACTACCCACAGAAAGCTGGAAGAAAGCAGAAGCAGCAATATCGCAGGAGTCTGTCTACATTTTCAAAATGTCCTAATGTCACAATATTTTCATAGTTTATACCTGCAACAGCAGAGGGACCAGGGTTTCTCTGTTTGGGATTTCTTTTTGTCAGACATCTTCTATCTTGCTAGAGAGGAAGGTGCTACAGATAGACACAGAAAAGACCCAGGAAGCTGGTTTTGACAACAAAGAAGTTAAGCAGTGTTCAGTTAGACAAATGTTGAAAAATCACATTTCCTATAATCCAGGGGAATAAATCTATATTCAAGGGGAATAACTCTATATTCTAGTATGTAAGGGAGGATTTCTGATTGCATATCCTACAAAAGGGCTATTTAAATATCAGATCAAGGTAATATCTGGGTTGCAAATATGGTTTGCCCAGACTATTTATAAATACCAGATGTGTGATAATCTCTGTGTTCCTCTTTTATACATCTCACCTCTCCAGACTTTGAGGGACCAGGCTGCAAGGATAGTGTGCACCTTGCTGCTTGGAAGAACCTGAGGACAGCACACTGGCTAACAAGGAGACAAGGGTAAAATATCTTAACAGACCTGGGTAAATAAGAATTCAGCAGCTTTATCCAACATACTCACAAGGAAACCATTTAGAGGAAAAAATTATATTATCTGGCCTATAGAGCCAAGCAGAAATTACTAACTTCAAGACAAGTTCTCTGACCTGGATATTTCCCTGCAAATAGGCTGTCATTTCCTAGACTCACCCTTATCCTATATACATGGTAATACCCTTAGTTTGTATAAATAATTGTAGCTCTATTGATGTCAGTGAATCTGTGTCAACTTAGATCAGCTAAGGATAAGATCCAAGCTCTGTATGACATAAGTAGAGACAGACAGGTTGAGATAAAATAAGGAAATACCCTTAATCACAAAACAAAGAAAATGTAGCAAATTGTTGCAGTTCATATCTAAGCTTGTAGCCAAACTAAATGGCATCATACTGGATTTGTGATGTGAATTTGCAGAGAAAGCAGGCACCATCATTTTACTCCAGCTTTGTGCCCTCAGTTTTCAACACAGCAACACTGGGGAAAAGATGGAGCAAGACATTGATGGAACCTCAGGTTTATGTAATTAATATTGCTTCACAAATTGTTCCCTAGTTATTACAACACACCCCTCTGCAGCCTCTGGTTCTAATTTTACAAACACAGTACATTCTTCTAGACTGGGGAAATCACACATATGCAGTTCTTCCTTTGTGTGTGTCTGAGTCTCTAAAACTTTGGATACTGCAGACTAATTCCAACTAAATTTGCCAGAAAAAAAAAAAAAAAAGAGAGTCTTGAATGTATTAGAGGACCATATGTAATTAATTCAAATAAATTTTATGGCAAAGAATAAATGGATAGAGAAAAGAGATCAAATAAGTGCTTTGACTAAGGTAAAGATGGCATTAGCAACTGCACTGCTAGATACAAGAGAGTCCACACAGGAGCTAACCACAGATTTCACAAGTGCATTGCTCATAGAACAGTTCCCTAGGTTTTGTCCTCTTATCTACCATGGATATCTTTTCCTCACCTGCTTCACAGAAAATTGTAATATTTCAAAATTTTGGTAGCAGAGAGGAAAGAGGACTTCAAAGCCCAGCTCCTGTTCAGACTCATACTTTCCAGACAGACCTTATCTTCCTAATGCACCATCCCCAGACTGGTAGGTGTGGACAACCTCAAACTTTTAATTGTTTAAAATCTAGATACAGCACTCCAGACTGAGGATTTTGGCACTAACATAGCCAAATAGTTTCATAGTTGCTTAGCTTTTGCTATTGTGAAAATGGCAAAACTCCACACCTGTGTAAATAAAAAGAAAAATAATTTTGATGCATTGTAGGACTATGGGACTGAATTTCAGCTGCACCTGAAGCAAGACTGGGATGAAATGCTTTCAGACAAAGTTTTTGAAAAATGGTGGAAATTTTCTCATTCATTTATGCTGTTTCATGTGTGTACAACACTTCACAATATGGGATCCTCATGCTTGTGCATGGGTCGGGATAACTCTCCTGTTACAGACATTCAATTCTTGCTTTCTTACTAAAGATTAGTAACAGGGTAACATTACGTAACATTTTGTGGTTTGATACAGAGTAAATATTTTCAGTACGTTTCATTCAAATCCATAATAAGAGGAAAAGACAAAGCTATGCCACACTAACAAAACGAAGTCAAAAACACTTCCCCAAGAACCAGACCTCTTTCACAATGTGACATAACAGAGAGTAGTACACCACAGTGATATAGCCTTAAACTGAAGCAAGAAGGCCAAGAAGCATTTCTAATTCAACATGGTTGAAGCACCAAAGAGTCCGTGACTGAAAGCGATTCTAAGAATACAGTTTGCTTTCCCCAGAATTGAGCTTCTATTGTTTGCTTAGTTCAGCTTCTCTGTAACACTGTTAATTTCTTCCTCAGCCATGGATTATCACTATCAAGGTGCTATAAAAGCTCTACAGAAGTGAGTTTATTGTTTTCAATATTTTCGTTTAAGCACTTTAATCAATAGTTGCCAAAACAATTAAAGGACTCAAATAGTTTCCAAGAGAAATTTTTCTCTCTGAGTCTATCTCTGGTTTTATTTAATTATTTATTTTATATTTATTCCTCTATTTATTTTATTTTTAACACCAACAAAAAAAGTTAACACCATTTCCCCAAATTCATCTACTATTCTGATTCTTGTTTTATAAAGGAAATGAAATTTGTCATGCTGCTATATATCATTTGCACTGCAGTACAATGTCCCATCTGTGTGTCAAGTACAAAACAAAAGCATTTTGTGAAAAATTGCTAAAGTAGTAATGATTTTTGTCCTCAACTCTTTGTTTTGCCTTTCAATAAAGAAGGCGACATGTGCCACAAATGATATATTATTGTTTAAGTACAACCCTAGTAACACAGTGCATAACCAAAACCATGTTTCACAGCAGAGAAACTATAGTTTACTGCCCCTATGGCTCTGATGAGAATATAATGTTCTACAGTTTATAAATGCTTTGAGGTCAACACATGATTTACTTCAGCTTGTTCATCCAATGAGCAGGAGGTCCAAAAATATATCAAGCTATTAGACAGCCCACTGGAAGCTTGGCGGAGGCTCTCAGTGATGGAAAGCATGGCATGGAAGCCTCTCTGTCAACTGGAGATGAGATAATTAGATCCAGGTAATACATTGGAGCCCCATCAGGGAACAGGACTGCAAGCATGTCATCTTTATGACTTTTTCTCATCCTCCCCAGCAACACTGGCCTGAGATAGTAAAAAGCATGAAGGATTCATCGGTTCCTAGCAAAAGAACAGCAGTGAGATAATCAAGCTATCATCTCTCCATCATCCTCATTATCCAGAGACCTGGTGTTCCGTATAAACAGCAAAACAACATCAACAATAGATTGAGGATCTAGTTAGCTCCAGCTTTTATTTTATGTTCGAGAGTAATGACACACAACACTGATGAGCCAGAATCGTATTACATCCAAAAAAGCTTGAGAGCCACATTTAAGTTACGAAATGTCTCACACAAAAGTGTCTTTCTACTAATTAGTGACACGACCTTCAACTCTGTGACTAAATGTTGCCTGGCTGCTGGTGAACCAGAACATGCCTGAATATGAGGGTAACATACTGATTTTATACATCCTGTTCAGCTAAACCCATAATACCCTGGCCTTTTCTCTCACACACATTGCTATGTGTACATTTTTGGAGGACCCACTAGCTGAAATTTGAAAGTGAAGAGTTGCTACAAAGGGGACCCCAATGCATTACAGCAGCACTCTCTTTGCACGAGAAAGGTACTTGAAAATATTCATCCACATGTTAATGCAAAAAACGTGTTTCAGACTCAAATTAAAAACTTAGAAGAAGCTTATGGTTTCCTTAGACACATATGCACCCCTGAAAACTACAAAAGAAGAACTTAGAAAAATTGTGGTCAGAAATCAGTCAGTTTATTCTAAAAAGCTCATCTTTTCCATATCCCAGATTTTTATGTTTGTACAGAAATTAACAGGATAGTTTCAATCATGACTCACCTGATGTAAAAAAAAAATATGTCTTGCAAGTGTACATTGATAATTGCTAACACCTATTTTTATATGATTATACAAATATTTATAATTATAAATATATATTATAATACATATAGTTATAAAGTGTATAAATATGCATATAACTATATAAGTACACACATTATGTACAGTAAAATTTCTTTCCCCAAAAGCACATAGATGACTTACGTTCTGTTTCCTTTTTGGTAGCTGACATTTAGAAAAATCTTTCTTCTCCCTTCGTCTTTCATTCATTCACACATTGCACACAGGTAAAGGTTATATGGGAAAAAAGAAAATGAGTTTCTGTTATCCCAGCTACAGAAGCTCTCTTGAAGCCTCATTGGCAACTGTGGCACAGCCCTTCACTGAAGAAACTGACTGACTAACTTCATGTGCTTTATCCACATACACACTATCGTCCTTTACTTTTCCTCAATACATGATCTGCAACAGACCAGGAAAGGAAAACAAGAGGTGGTTCTTGTGTTTTGGGAATGAATTAACTCTACGTCACACTTCAGTCTTAATTCATGAAGCC
This sequence comes from Myiopsitta monachus, assembly GCA_017639245.1. NCBI lineage: Eukaryota > Metazoa > Chordata > Aves > Psittaciformes > Psittacidae > Myiopsitta > Myiopsitta monachus. The sequence goes on along the minus strand of CM029918.1, from coordinate 39,838,603 downwards.
ATGAAAACCCAGGATCATCGTGATCAAGTTGCCATGATGTCAAAACCAGCAAAAAAATGTGTGGCTTAATCATGTGGAATCTGAAATTAAATGTCTAATGAAGCAGATGGAATAAAAATGATTGCTATCCGGCCCTCAGCAAATATGTACTGCTGTAGCACACTCCTATCATTGTTTTTTATTTTTTTCTGAGAGAATTTTAACAAAAACCTCAAGGAAAAGAAATCAAGACCATTACATGAAGTAAATTCTAAGGAGAATCACAAAATTTAGAAGTCAGACAGCACCATCTCTAAGAAAAACAAGCTGAATAAAACATCCTGAAAGTACAATGCAGGAGAAAATGGTATTTTTTTCCATTTATTATCAGAGTAAAATTGATTTTTCTATTCATTCACCTTACAGGAATAACAGTGAGTATCTTCATGGAGGTCCAGGAACCTAAGAGCACAGTTGTGGCAACCATCTTTGATGTGACCAAGGGTGAGTAAATTTAAGCCACTGAAAACACTAAAAGAGGAAAAATTCATGTCTAGCAGAGAAAGTACCAAGACTAAAAATGAAAAAGCAGGGGCAGGCTAGATAAAATCAATAAGACTTTTCCCAGGGTGTTCTTTTATAAACATTACTTTGGTTCTTCCTTGACCACAATATATACAGAAAATAAAATGGCATTTTTATGACTCATAATCCCAGTTTTCACCTCCATGAAGTTGTTCACAAAGACTCAGAAGCTGAATGGATTTAAGACTAGAAGTACAATGGCACATCATACTCTTTTGCATGGCATTTAGGATTCACTGTCTATAAAAACGAAAAGCTAATGGCAAAGCCACAGATTACCCCTACAGTTATAGGATCCAAATTTAAATTCTGCAGTAGAAGTCATGAAGAAAGTTTTGCAGTATAGCTCTCAGCTATTACTGGACACTGGGCAAATGACAGAAATTGCACATTTAAGTTTCCTAGGCATAGTAAAAATGTAGAAAGTGGGTATATGCTGAAAGTATGCACAAAACTGCAGGCTGAGCAGCAGAAAACCTTCAGATTTACAGTTGGGTTCCATTTGTGTCTGACAATAGAAAAGACTATAGCTACTCTTTTTAAATTCATTTTTCTTTCTTCATTTGTTACTAGTAAGTACAATGTTAATCTGAAGTAGCCTAGAATCAGGAAGAAGACAACATCCCTGCAGACAAAACAGATTTGCAGGCAAAACATAAGAAATACTTCAGTTAGAACCACTCATGAACAACAGCAATGCAGGAAAAGACAGATTTAGACAGTAGAAACTGACTTAAATTCTCTGACCTAAGTCAGAGGAAGATAGCTAAGAATTTACTAGGAATGAAATCTGGAACACATGCCAACTTTTACACATGCAAAACAATGACATAGTGAAGGAAAAAAATGGAAGCTAAACTGAAGTTGGAAGAATATATGAAAGCAGAATCAAGACTTGAGGCAACTGCATAGTAAAAAAGGGGACTAATTTAGGACAAGAGGAGAGAAATAATTCTAGAAAGCACAGGGACAAATAGATATATTAACAAAGGAAGTAAAAGGACTTTAAAAACAGGTAGAGATTCAAAATGTTAGTGAAGTGCATGATGAGAGGATGTTAGAAACAAACAAAAAAACAAAAATAAGTATGGTTTGAGGAAATCTGGATATCCAGAGACAGTACAACAGAAGCAGAAACCTATTAATGGCTATCATGATGCACCATAAACCAAAATATTTTTCATTTTTTTCTCTTATGATTCCAAATTGAAGAAAAAAGCAATTAAAAAATGAAAAAAAAAGAATTGCTCCAGCCCCCAGAATCTTCCTAATATTTTCTAATAACTAATTACTCGGAATGCAGCCTGCTTGAACATCTGTTCTTACAACAGTTTTATTGCCAGCATGACTGAGGAGACAGGCACAGCCCACCCTATTGGACTTAGATAGACTTAGATGGGACTTGCTGTCTTCACCCTCAGCAAAGGCTGGACTAATTAAAGACTGTGAATCTTCTGAAGACCAGGGAGGCTTTGAAGTAAACTCTGCATTTACGTCAATGAGCAGGACCACTTCAGACCATTTTACCCATCAGAACGAAGAGTGACAGGTCTTCAGTCAGTGGGAGCAATAACTACACACGCATACAGAGCACTGTGTGCTTTATGTAGTACTAAACTTCGTTTCTTAAAAAAAAAAAAAAAGCTATAGTGAACTTGCCTTGCTACTCTTTACATCATAACTTTATTAAAATCTTTTTGAAACCTTCTAATTCAGCTTCACTCTCCCTCCCCCCACAAATAAAAAACAAAAAACACCCGAAAGAACAGCCAAGCAAAAAGAACCTTCACTTGGGCTTGTTGCTGAAGTTCAGATTAGCATAGTGTTTTTCTTAGCTGTAGACCATTTTCTGTAAAACTATCTCAGCTACATGTGAAAAATTGTCTGTCACAAAAAAAAAAAAAACAAACAAAACAACAACAACAACAACAAAAAAAAAGGTACAAATACCAGAGACAATATCCTGTAAATGGTGGTGATTGTGTTGTTGGTATTCTTTTGCAAAGAAAGTGTGGGAAAAAAAGACTTTAGATGAAAAATGAGCACTTAGAAATCAGAATATTTTCAGGTAAGATACCTGCAAAAAAACGAAGTGGATAAGTTATATTGTCAGTCACCAGTGATGTACAATATTTGTATAGGAATCTATACAGATATTATTTTAGTGTGAGGTGTCCCTGCCCATAGCAGGGGGGTTGGAACTTGACAATCCGAAGGTCCTTTCTAACCCTAATTGTTCTATGATTCTATGATTCTATTTATTGCATGCAGAACAGATAATGCCATGAATGATAGAGATTGTTAATCTGCTAAACAGTAGGAAAGATTCATTCAAAATAAGAGGTTTAATTTTTGAAATAATAACAGTGCTAGAAGAAATCAAATAAATTTGTGATTGAATTCATTCCATGCAATAATACACTTTTAATGATGATAGCTGCATCTTACAGTGTATTCTATGTAGAAATTTCATACAAGCTACCTTCAAGCATTTGGTAAATCAGTTTAATTAAACCATAATTTCTCAAAATCATAGGACAATTTTTATTCTATACCACTACCACAGATGCATTTTTTAGATGAAGTATATGGACTGTAGAGTAGATCTTCCTATATATGTAGAGACAATTCAGTCTAAAATACTATTACCTTTGCCTTTGTTAGTGCAATAAAATGTAATAATAAGTACTTTTACACTGACACCTAGCTATGAGAGGGTCAAGTCAGCTCAATAAAGCACAAGTGTTTGTGCTTGTGTTATAAATATTACATAGCAGGCATTTCATGAGTGAGAATGTGAAGGAATATCCCAGAAAAGGAATGCAAATTTACCATGAACATCAGAAAAATGAAACAGCCATAAGAGCACAAATACCTGTGGGTGTAAAGCACAACCTAAAACAGGGATATATCAACACTTTATATTTCAGCATGGTTCAGAAGAATACAGCCAGGGAACATGCATATATGAAGAGCCTGAAAACATATGTTTTTATTAAAACCTGCAAGGATTATTACAAGGCAGTTATCATATTTGTGAACCATTTCTTAAGCACTCACATAAAATGAAGATTAGACACTTGATTAGTTTGCCACAACTCTGAACTCTCTTCAAACCCCCGAGAACATCTGGTAGATGGCATAAACCTTATGACACAGCTAAAAGGAAATGTTAAATATTAGAGCAAGACAAAAAGTATTACAAAGATAAAACTAAGCCTTGGATCATGTAATTTATTTTTTTGTTTGCAAAACTAAATGCCACTGGATCAGAGTTCTTACACCTCTGTATCATCTGGCACTAGCCATTGATAGACAGGCTTCCGAGTCAATGGTCTTAAGGTGTGACCTACTCATGAGATTGTCTTGTTTGTATATGCCAGACCATCTCCAAATCCACATCTATTTTTCTAATCTTCAGCCTAAAAAGATGTTGTCACTCCTTTTCCCTAGCAGAAACTGCTTTTTTGGCTGAACTAGTAGAGACTTATGTGACTGCTGTCTTTCACAGAACTTCATTGAAAATGCATGTTGCCCAAAGACAACATTTGTCAATGCTCTATAATGATTGTAATATTTGAGCTTTACATTCAAAGCACTTTGCATATACTACATAGTCCTGCCAATATTTCACTATACAACTGCAATTTGGCATGTGGCAAAAAAGCAGATAAACCATTTGCTTATGATGAGACAGCTGAAGTCTGAACCAGAGACAGCGCGTAACTCCCTTCTTTTGAGCAATGTGGGGCATTTGCTCACATTTAACACTTTGTCAGACCAAGTGTTACAGTGCATTCCAGATGCAGTCTGCTGCTGAATACAAGTGTGTGTCAGTGACTCACTGCAAGCTTTTCAGACATCTACAGCAAAACGAGACAGATGTATGGGTGCTTTCCCACCAAGATGATCAAGCACCCTTTTAGTAATGCTCAGTAGTAAGCACCAGGCCTAGCCACCCATCACATTCATGCTGCAGTGGCAAATTCACTTTGCAGACACAGGATCATGCCAGCATGAAAGAGAAAGAAGCCATTGCCTCTTTGTTAGTTCCCAAACTGCGGTCACCTCCCAGTCCATCAAACAGATGTGAACAAAAATGTGCCAGTAACAGTAGCATAGTATTGCTGTAAGTCTGCTAATTCCCTACGCTATGTTTAATTACATGAACTGCTCAGGATACTAATCAACACATCACATCACGATGATGCAGTTATAAATGTAATTATGAAGGCAACATGAACAATTTCATTAACTACCGTATTTCAAGCTGTCTAGTTCACTCCCTTTGTTGGCAACATGCTATGGGTCTGCTCAGCACTTCTGGGAGTTAGGCCACGTACATATGACATGTTTGTACTTAAAAACACAATTCCGCAGACCTGAATCAAGGAAAAAGTAACTTTGATGTCTTTTGGAGTTTTGCCAGAATTAGGACTGCAGCATTGAGGCCAGTCTGCCAAGGATTCTGAAAAAAAAATACATACTTTCAGAAAATAATATTTGATTTTGAAATTGGAATTATATTACCCAAAATGGCAGGAAGGAAGCCTGCCAGTGGCCCTGTAAGCAGTGTCGATAACTGTCCATTCTTCCTTCTGATGCTTGCTATTTGTAATCCAAGCAGTATGTTGCAGGCTACAACAGGGAGAATAGCCACCTCAGCTGTGTTTTACAAACAAAGGAGGGTCCCTGTCTCAGATAACACCTAATCTAGGCTTATAGAAGGAAAAGACAGAAGGTGAGGAGTTAAGAGGACAAACTACTCCAGTGAAAAAAAAAAAAACAACCCTGTGCCTGAGATGGTTTCAACAGTGTTCGTGGATCAGGTTTTAAAATGTGTGTCCCTGCTGACTGCTATCATGCTACCTAAAACAGCTTTTCCTTCCCCCTTCTTCCCACCTGTCTGCCCTCTCCTCATCCCGGGTTGAGACTGAACATCTTCTACAGCTCTTTGCAAGGAAAACAGAACTGGGTGCCCATCCTCAAAGCCAGCTGCTGTCCTTACAAATTAAGCCTTTATCATCTTGATTCCAGTTTTAGAGTAGATAGCACAAGTGAAGATAAGCAGAGGTCCACCAGAGCAAATTGCCTTAAACTACAATTATGACTTAGTAACTAACCACAGAATAACCACTGACATTATCCCAGGTGATGGATGCAGTTCTCAGGCTGTCATCTGCACATGTTATACAGTGTGCTGAACACCTGAGCCACGTCTAATCTGCAAAGTGAAGCACAGGTTTAAAAGCGACTGAGCACCACAGGCTTTGCAACCTATCCCCATCCTCGCTGCTCTAAAGCTCAGCGTAAATCTAGACCCCAGCATGCTTCTACATGTCATGAATGCATACGACAGATGTGTCGCAGGCATGATTAGCCATTTAAAAGTAGCCAACGTCTTACAAAACAGCAGTGAAGGACATTTGCACCTAACTGATTCAAGTCCTGAGGAGCCCACCTGAGGAATTGACTGGGCCATTTCAAATCCTGTGGAAACTACACTTAAAAAATGTAATCTCAGGATGCTCCCAAGCAAATACTGCTTCTATTTACAACTAATGGAGTTTTGCTGAGCTAAAAATTAGGGTCCAGTTTCCTTATTGTTTTCATATATTGTACTTTAATGTGCATATGCTATAGGAAGTATAAATTTAGAAGATAAATATATTATTCAGATGAACAAAGAAAAACCATGAGAGAGAAAAAAAGAATGGTTGGCCTGTTGTGTTTGACTCAGGCTGTCACTATGAGACGTACAAAGACATTAGCACAAATTTTATTCAGAGATCACACATGGGAAGTACACAGAAGCTGGCTTTTGAAATAAGAACTATACTAAGCTAATGAATATTTTTATATCCCTCCTTTTTTTTACATCCAATATGATGGTAATATTCTGAATTAAGAATGACCTTAAAATAGGAAGCCTGAATTATACATATAGCTGGGGGATAACATTCAGAGGAATCCTAAAGAAGCATGAACTTACAACCAAATTAAAACAAACACATCATTAAAAGTATGAAAACAGTCTATTTCATTGAAGTACCACTTCTCTTGAAGCAGCTTCAGTCTGAAGGACACAGACAGTGACATTAGCTTCCTGCACTTTGCTAAGCTGAAGCAAAAAAAATAAAACCAAAGAAGGCAGCTATAATTATATTTTCTAATGAAATATGATTTCAGAATCATGCAGGGAGTTCAGACTGTATAAATGCAACTCTCACTTATTACAGCTACACATATGTGTTGGGTAGCTTTTCCATTACAAATCTTACTTTTACGATTTCAAACTAGGCATAAAATGTCACAGTAGGACAAAGGTTGTCAATATCAGGTCTCTTCTTGGAAGTACACTACTAGTTTTTTCCTCTGTTTTTAAATTTCAAAATGCTCTTAAAAAAAGTCAGGCTATGATTAAACAGAAGGAAGGCAATAATTAGAAGTCTGTCAGTCCCGAGAGCTTTCTGCACTTGTGGAATGAATAAAGAATTTATGGGTCTGATTCTCAGTTTTATGTCAGTGAAACTGAAATGACTTCAGTGGAGTTATTTTGAGTTACAGCCACAGTGAAAGGGGAATCAGGGCGTATTGCACTAAATAAACTTAATACATAATATACAGTCCCACTGGATTCAGTTTTTAAGAAAAATAACAACAAAAAAAAAAAAAAGAAAAAAAACCAAGCAAAGTGAACAGCCACAAGAGCGCTGCAATAACGTTTAGCGAACAATTACTCTGAAATTCTGCATTTCCTTGATATTCAGGAAGAACTCTACTGAGCAACTCAGAGTGTACCTAGAAAAGTGCGTGTGATATCTCACAGGCAAAAAGGCAGCAGAGAACTTTGCAAAATGTGGAAGATTGTATACAAAATGAAAGATAAAGCATACAAATGTCTCATGCTTATATAGTAGAAGTAAGAAAATTCTGTTAAAACTTCTGTGATTCCACTTAACATTTCTAAAGTTTTATGCTTCACAACAGCAAATTTCATAGGACTCATTTTCCTTGGCAGGAGTAGTAACAGTAATATTAAACTGCTTTTAAATTGCAACACTCTTAATGTTGACACTCTTATGTTAGACTGAGCACTGGTATTGCACAGACCTCACTAGAATTCATGTTACTACTCATGCTTATTAGGCTTATTATTTTCTATTGCTTTGGCTTAGTGGGACTGTTGCTTTTCAAGGCAAGAAGTCCTCTGTGCAAGTCTTAACACAAGCCAAGCTTTACTCACTCCAGGTTACCTTTATGCAACTGCTTTCTTTTTAGACAAACAGCTCTATATTTACACCACACATTAAGATAGTGTGTGTGACCTGATGAACTCAGCTAAGGAGAGGATCTCCACCTTGATTCTTCAGTTCTCTAAATTCATTGCCAACAGTGTGATGCCAGAAACCTGACCAATTAAACGAGGTGCTCAACACATGGTACATGTGATCCTTTTCACGAACCCTGTACTCTCCACCCCTGAATGATAGCATACTGTCAAGGGTAATACAGGAATACTGTACCTTGAAGCTTCGAAGAATAAAGCTTCCGTTACCCTCAGCCAGGCCAGAGTTTTCACTTGCATGTATCAGAAGAGAGTGCGCAGAAACAGAGCACCACAAGGCTCACCAGTTAATCCATACATTTGTTTGGGAACGGCTGGTCATTCATGCATATGAGTTCAGGACAAAATCCACAGATGAATGAGAAGGGATATAGGACCAGCCTCTGCATTTATGAAGAAACCATAGCACTGCAATATATCAAGCTGTATCCCTGTAAAGTCAGCTTCTTTGCTGAGGAGAATTTAATTTAACCACAAGCAGTAGAGAGACAAAGACTTTTCTTTTCTAGTAAGCTCTACCATAATGTGAAGGGAAAAGTGAAATTGCAGAAAAGTTCATGTGTGGCATTTCTGGTTTGTATTAGTCTGGTTTTTTTTTTTGTAAGACAAATACAAAAACAACAACTTATTTCACTCACTTTTGTTCTGATCAATCTCATGCATTATTTTATATGTTAAATTAAAAAAAAAAAGAAAAGATGGCTTTAATTGGACTTTACAAACTAGCAGGGACCTTGTTAGTTTTCAAAAACCATGGTACGTTTCTTCATTCCACTCTCATATTTGTGGCAGCTGGGAAAAGAGCTCAAGTAATTTCAACAGGACATCATTCTCTGTGGGAGAAATACAGAACCAGTGATGTGTACAGAATAGCCTCATTTTTTATCTCACTACAAAGACCAGAATATAAGGATTCTCAAAGTGTATTATTTTAAATCTGCAAAAATCACACTCGGAATGCAGACCATCTCAGTCATAACTAAAAAATTACACATTATCACAGTTCTAATAAATCTATGACATCTTAAACTGAAGAAATTTGTATTTAACATATATCTAAATATAAAGCCCTCACTAAAAACTGGAAATTAAACTGCTCAAAAAATGCTGAACTGACAGAGTTTGCTTTTTAAGTGTAGGTATCAGCCATTGACATGTTATCCCATTGAGGGGTCTTCCCTGAAAACTTTTGTTCAATCAGATCACCTCCCAGAAACCTTCAGAAAAGGAATATCTGAATCCAAGCAGCCTCAACTCATTCCCAACATTTGTAACCAGCAACAAAGCATTTGAATAAATCCAGTTTTATGAAATAAACATCAAAATAGCAATGCAAAAAAAATTGGCTAGCTGAACATAATGTCCCTGTTTCATGAGCCCTTTTATTTCTCCAAGCTGTGGTCTCTTTTTTGCTTACATTAAGAGAGCAGACGGTCAGTATGAACATGTAGAATATTTTGTTGTTAAATACAGAAAATATTGAGCACTAAACATACATACACTGTTTAGATTCTCCAGAGTAGCTCCCCAGGTTTCGCTGCAGCTTTTGAAACTCTAGTCCACAGTGTGGAAACCGTGAAGCTGAATATGCTTTTATAGGAGCTCCTTGCCACCTTCTGCTGAACAAATACTGTAAAACAGCATTCTTGAACATTTCCCTAGTGTCAAAATAAATACAAAAATTGAAATTTGCTTCACAGACAAGCACAACCCTGTAAATAAGTTTCCCACCAATATTTTGGTATGCATGATTCCTCTCTCACAAGAATACTTACAAAACTGAAATACTTCAACATATATACGCAAATATGTTCACACAAAAATTTGCCCAAGGGATGATTGTCCTAAAACCTCTTTGCAAAGGTCTCTTATCCAACCTGGGGTAGTTACAATGCCTTCTGAGGAAGGTGATCTATCACAAACTGCAAACAAATAACTAGATGAAGACGCGCTCAAAACACTTTGCAAAACAATCACAGGCTTTAAAATATGTTTTCATGCAGGTTTTCTGACCAATTTCAAAGTAAGATTCATTTCAAATGTCTCCTCCTCTCTCCAAAAAAAAAAAAACAACCAAAAAACGGGGTGAATTCACCAGATGTATTATTTACCACATCTGTCACCTTGCTGTCAACTCCTAACACTTTTTTCCCCACTGCTAACAAAAAGTTCAAAAGGGGAAGATCATCTGATTTTTCTTGACAATCCCTTTCCTATTTCCCAATCTGCAAGCATATATATTTGACATCTTTAGCTCTGGCTGGTTTGTTTCAGGTTTGATACTTTTCAGAAGCTTACTGTATGTGTGTTACCATATATGTCTCAATATGTATTTTAAAAAAAAGGAAAGAAAGGGGAAAAAATCATTCTGTTTCAAATAATGAGCATGTGCACCTTTTTGCCTCAGGCCTTCATACACAATTTAGCCAGAAAGCCAGGGCAGATCATGATTTAGCATTTGACATCTCTTGCCTTCAGGCCAGGGGAGACTAATACAGATTTCTGACTCTGAGCACACCATGGAAAAAAAAAGTGAGAGAGAGAGGCCTTTTATTGACTAAATGATAAAGAGGTTTCTAATGATAAATAACAGTCATTTTATTGTGGAATTCCCCAGAAAAGATGCATTCTGCAGTGTCTGAAGACGCCTAAAAGCCGAAGCTGGTTCCCTGTGGATCCAAACCTGTTAAGCTCCAATCTTTCTGGGCAGAAATAGAGGTCGCAAATTGCATAGGACCTGCACTATTAAAACTGTATAAGCACGATACATAATCACTGCTGCATCCAGGACAGTTACCACTAAGAGGATTAGCTGAAGGCTGCTTCTGGCTTTCTCTCCCTCAGCCTGCATCCAAAACAAGCCTGGTGCATACCCAGCTTGCTTGAGACTTTTCTGCCAGCTTTGATCGATAGTTTAATTGTAAACTTTGGGAGCAATAATGGATAATTCGGCTTGAACCGTCCATTATAAGCGCTGTTGCTGAGGATGGAGCCTTCAAAATTAAACAAGAGTTGTGTAATATTATTACATTTGTACTGCTCACCTACAGTTAAATTCCATTTACAAATACTGTCTTGACAATGTATGGAGTTCAATAAACATAGGCCCAGGTGGGTTGAGTGGGGAAAGGAAGGAGGAAACAAGCTGAAGCCAATTATTTGCCATCTATTCCAGAAAGATTTTTATTTTAACCTCACATATTAAAACACACAGAAATGGAAACAGGGAGACAAGAGATAGAGACAGATTCAAGCACTGATCTAAACTGTAGTCACTCTTTTGACTGTAACACCATGACAGAAATGTACCTAAATGTCTGTGGAGGGATCATGGCATGGCAGTACCAGTAGAAAAATATCCCAGGGAAATGGTACATTGCTCAGACTATGTATTCTAATGTTGGCTTAATCAAGTTTTTATTAGTACGTGAACCAGTTGGTTGAGCCAGACTGAAGATATTTGTGCTATCATATGGGTCATTTTCTAAAGCAGATGTGACACAGCAGCATTCTGTGGTGAGAAATCACCCTGTCTTGGAAGACAAATAGACAAAATGTCCAGGAATTTGTCTATTAAGTTTTCTGGCAAACGTACTCTACAGTATTACATATGCAGATGCTTCCATCCAAATCTAAACTGAGTATTCTAACTGCAATTCAAATGAACTTCCTAATCCCAGCAAGACATGAGTTAGGAAGGAATGACAAGGTCACAAAGAGCCTTCCCACTCCTTACAAAACTATTGACTTCCATTAAACGTCTTTATGAAGTTCATCTTAGTTTTCATGGATGAACTCTTGTGGTTTGTGCTAATGACTAAGATTCAAGGCACAGAAATATTTTGGCCAACTTGTTTTCTCTGTTTTTTAGAAGGCAAAATTCATATTTAACTCTGTTCTATATACAAAAGTCGGCTAAAGCTCTTCCAACATGCTTTTCTCATGCCTGGTCAGTATGTATAGTATTGAACAGCATGCTTATTGCCTTTCTTACCACCGATCTAGAACACCAGACAGAAAGCTGTCCAGCTCAGAAAAAGGAGCAAAAAAGCAATCCCAAAGCCCCACCTGAAAAATTTAGCAAAGAGAAAACAAACTATAGTGACTCAACAGGTGGAATTTGAAGGCCAGGATGTTGCTGAGCTTGGCAGATAAAGCCAAGCTGGATTAATCTCTGCTGCACTTGTACTGCGTATAAGCCATTCCCATAGAATGGCTCTAACTTGCACGGCTTAGAAGTCTTCAAGGAAACTTTCATTTCATTCCAATCATTTTAAAGAAAAGATATACTAGTTCCATTTGTAATAAGTTCTTTGTAAAATGATGCAGATGTTGCCATCATAAAGTAACTACACATTTTTCACCTTTCACTGTGGTACTCCTTTTTGGAGAATGAGGCAAATAAAGGTCTTTTTTTTGCTGATCATTGGTATACAAAGCTACCATATTGCTGCCCATTCCAACAGAGCTCCTTACACTAGCAAAGACTTCCACAGGCTGTAGCAAAACAAAGAACAAATTTGCAAATGCAAACTACAATACAGGGAATCTGGGAATTACCTATGGCACCAACAGTGCATGCTGCGAGAGAATCAGACTATTATGCATCATGCCAGTAATGTAGGACTCTAAGATCACCATCAGTGATTTTGAATAGACCAAATGCAAAATGTGTACATAAGGTATCCATAACTTGGTTTCTGTGTTCACATTCAAATCTTAAGTACAAGCAAACACTTCCCCAAATGAGGGCTACAGGCTAAGAAAGGATACAGATCAGAATCTCACAGTGTGCGGGACGCCCCATGTTTTGTACGCTATCCTTCTATATTCAGTATGTTGGTATACAAAATTAGGTACTAACCAAATAAAGTTACCAGTGTTACACTCTGATCCTAAGGTAATCATTCAGCTTAGAGATGAAAAAACTCTGCATTGAGGAGTCTGGACCCAAGCCCTTATGGTCATTGTCTTCATGGGGAAAAAAGAAGGGGCAGCGTCATACCCCTCAAAGTACTTGCTAAAGTTCTGCAAGGCTGGACAATTTTCCCACATCTCCCTATGCCTCAGTGTCCTTGCCAGTACAGTACAGGTAACAATTTTTTAAGTCTATCTGAGGGGTTGTGTAAACAGGAGACACTGAAAATTGCAATATGATGTGCAGTTTGATTTGAAATAATGAAAATGGTCCATGCAAAATGTCATGCCTATGATAAGTTCCCTCTTTCTACCACTTTTCTGCTGCAATTTTCACAGCTGGTTTAACCTTCATATTTCCAGCTCAATCTGTTTTACACTAAGCCCCCAAATACATAGATAGTTACATACTGCAAATTGCACCAGAGTGCTATTTGGTTTTTTCCTTTAATTGATCAGGCAAATATATTATATTTTCCAAATCTTTAACCTGATGAGGCAAATATTAGGAGAATGTTACAGAATCAGTTATCAACTACAAGCAGAAGTCAGCTTATGAGGTACTCTGCTTGGCAAAGGATGCTTCAGGGTTAAAAATGTAAATGGACTGAAGTGGGCAATGTATAGCTGTTTCACAGGATATTAAGGCTAAAGAAGAAATACAAGTAAAATCAAAGGAGTCCAACATGTTTTCCAGCTATGTGGGTCTTTCAGATAAAAAGAAATTAAGGCAGAACTCTGTGTGTGAATATAAGGTGGAAGTTGTGCTTGCCGTAGTTACCGTGGTGACACAGTTCAATTTATTAAATTGTGTCCTGTGGTCACAAGCCATCAACCTGTGCTCAGCAAACAAGGATAACTAGTTAATATCCCTCAGAATGGAGACAGTGTTATCCCATTTAGTGATTTAATAAATGCTGGAGATATCCTCCTGCCTATTCTGAGAAACAGATTAAGGACAGCATATAATGTTTGAAGGGAAAAAAAGTAAGGTATGTACATAAGCTAAGTCCTTTGGTCATGTAAGTAACAGTTTAATTTGGCCTTTAAGAATCATTGGCTTTACTTAAAATGAATAGACCAAAAATCACATAAGCTAACTGCAACATCACAATTCACTTTAACTTCTCCCTCCCTTTTTCACTTCCTGGGGGCAGCCATCATTCTCAGGACTGTCCTCTCCTCCCTGCCTTTTTTTTTCCTCTGGTGTACCAAATTTCTGAAATTTATTTCTATCAGAAAGCTCAACTAAGCTGTAACAAAAAGACATACAGAATCAAACCGCTGAAGATAAGCACACCTAATTATTCAGTGCATGTAGGCTCATTCTATCTAGGGGCAATGCTATTATCACCAAAGCTCTGGGTTAGTTGCTCCAGGATGAGCTTCAGACCTTTGTCTCTCTCTTGCACTTGACATGCAGTGAATCTCCACAGCTTGCTCTCACTCAGAGCTGAATACTGGAGGGGTTATGAAAACATTTCAGATGGACAAGGGTTCTGCTCTTTCTCAGCAGGCTCACCTCAAATGAACTAAACTAGAATTTGCAACTGTGGAGTTTCTTATTACCAATTCTCCTCGGCTTTCAACGGGTTTTTTTTTCAAGATTAATTTCATCTTGGTGTATCTGATTTTTTTTTTTAAATATGCATTTTTGGTGGAGATACAGTATTCATACAGGCATGCAGCCATCCCTTTCAGAAAGACAAAAGTACTTTTCTGCAAGCTCTTTAGTTTTCCATTTATAAAATAACAACTTGGCAGATTCTGGTTAATTGATATGCATATTTTCAAGGTCACTTTTTACAGTGAAATAAATAAATATTTCTCTCTGTTCCCTTTCTAAATCCCTGCGTTTCCCTCATGCTGATATCTATAACAAGAGGACTATTTGAAGCATGGGCTCACACTCAAATTTTTGCAGGCATACACCTTTCCTTGAAAAAGGCTTTTGCTGTCTACCCAGCAATGCACTCTGATGGCACACACATGACAGCATAAACAGCTTGGGAAGAAAGAGTTGCAGAAATCTGGTTCAAAGAACAAAGTCCAGTTAGGAAAGAGCCTCACTTGTTGGTATGAAGTTTTCTAACAATAAAACCATCACTAAGAAATACTGGTCTTCTAATTCACTGTTTAGTAGGATCCTGTTCTATAACCCCCAGTTCTGTCTGAGCTCCACTGCCATTATAAACCCATGGTAAAACTCCTCTTGATTCTAACAGCATGAGTTATGCCAGTTACATTGCTTGCTTTTAAACCCCCTCCCAGAGTGTCCTTATTTCCAGATCAGACTCCCTGGGTTTGCTTAGTTACTTACTGTCCTTGAAGTTTTTTTAGCTTACTGTGGCCTGTGATATGCTGGAATAGGCTTGTGTTCAGCTCTGGTATCTTCATCGCCTCTGAGCAGCTCCTGCTTGCAATCACTCTGTGGTGCTGCAGCACAAGCAGATGGGATTCCTCCAGTCTGGCCATGGGGGGCTCATTTCTCCCTCTTTTCCAGAAATGATTAATGAAAAGAATAGTCTGGAAATATGTTTTAGGTAGTCAGGAAGACAACTGATCAAACACTTTGTTCATATCCCATTGCTCCATACCAGCTCCACTATTCTTAGCACCTGCTGGAAAACAAGAGAATAACTCCTTCAAGGCCATGAAGCACTGGGATCCACGCCCAGCACAAACCAACCCACTTGCCTTTTCAGGTAAAATGGATCCTAACTTTAGGATTAAAACGTGTTATTTACTACCATCTGTGGTGATACACATTAAAAGAGAGGCAATCCACTCCATGACAATATTACAGTTGCAAGACGGAAGAAAGTGGGCAGTAGAAGAAATGAACATCAGTATACAAGAGATTTGTATTCAACTTCAAGAAGGGAGGTCACTGCCATAGCCTGTCAGCGCTTTCTCAGGAATGCAGAAAAGGCTCTTTAACAGAGACAGCAATGAAACTTATGTTAAAAGTAAGCACATTCTGAAGTTCACCACCTCCTGCCAATCACTCAAAGAGGTCTCTTACTGAAATTCAGATAAATAGGACTTATATACACTTTGTAAAATTCTGAAGAGATGAAAATGTAGCTGAACACCTTGCAGTGGAACTACATGGGAGTATTCAAAGTATCACATCGACAGGTTATCTTCTATTACATTACATGTGTTGGTAGATAAATTTCTATTAAAACATGGTTGCTTAATTTCT
This sequence comes from Myiopsitta monachus, assembly GCA_017639245.1. Lineage (NCBI taxonomy): Eukaryota > Metazoa > Chordata > Aves > Psittaciformes > Psittacidae > Myiopsitta > Myiopsitta monachus. The sequence goes on along the minus strand of CM029918.1, from coordinate 39,822,566 downwards.
AAGACAATAGTTGTGGTAAAGGTGATGTTCAAGCCTTGGCTAATCACAGTGGAAGAAAAATCCTCACAACAGCTTCTTCTTTTTCTTGACATCTACTTCTCTTATTAGATTAAAATAGCGAAGTCACTACTCTTAGGAATGCTAATCAGAAGCTAACAGCCTCTATGCATGTGGGAGTCAGGATTCCAGTTTGAATGCCGAAACCTGCAATATGCTCTCACTCAGCACCAATGCCAATTTTCTTTGCATGATGCTTTTAGGAAGATCGGCAACTGAAAGAAACAAATGTTCTAAGCTTTGGCAATGGCTAGTGCAAAATCCTTCAGCAAAGAACCGCTCACAAAAAAAACCAGACAATAATTCCCTCGTGCTGACATCCACTTCTAGTCCTTGCTGTAGCAACAACCCACCTTCACAGTGTTAAACACATTTCCATCTATGGGCTGCCAAAAATCAGCATTTACTTTTGAGCAGAAATTAACTGACTTTACAGCACAAGAGAATGATTTTTTTCCCATTCTGTGTGGGTGTCTCTTCACTTGAAAGCAAGCTAATGTATAAAAGACAAGGAAAGCATCTTTGATGTATATGTGCTATTTAAAAATAAAGGCTCCCTCTCACACACTCAGAGTTCTACCAAGAAGCAGCAATTACAGGATTATCTGTTACTTCAAACATGAATTCTTTGGATGCTGTTCTTGCCTTGCTTTGTTACACTAATAATTATGTTTTAAGCAGCCTGCGGATTTTTTTCGTATTTATAAACTATTCAATGTGCAGTCACAGAATTGCTCACCAAAAGGGAAGTTTGGCTTTTTGTCCTGTTATAACAAGTTTCAGCAGGTAGTAAATTAACATTAAAAAAATATTTCTTCAGTCTCTTTTCAGGAAGAAGGAGGCTAGACAAGTGATGAATCTTTGAATGGGGTTTTGGCTTTCTGAAAGAACTGGTGAAGTAAGTGCACTTATTCCTCCACAAAAAAATTGCATTTAGAATATGGAAAAGCTGTTTTCAAGGCATTCAGAAAATCATGCAAGCACTAAATAATTCTTATCAGGCAAACCACCAGCCTTCATTAGCATTCAAGAAGGTAGGTATTGATCAAGAAAATAGGTATTTATGTCCAAATAGCTGACTGCAGCTTAACCATAATTCTGAATCAAAGCATCCACAGGCTTTTAGAAAAGCTGGTGGTGCAGGCAGTGCCGGGGGATGGGGCTGCAGTAAGTGGTCATCTGCACTAAGGGATAGACCAGGCCGTCTCTGCAGGGCCACAGTCAAACGTTACAGTGAAGGGCTCAAGAGTTGCCTTCTGAGGTGCCCTACATACTCACTGAGATGATAACATGCACCAAGGACAGGACTGTAGAAAAAAGTTTCAGTACTGACATTTAACACAGAAGAAATTTGGTCACTCCTGTGACTCCCTGGGAAGCCCCAGGAGAGGTGACACATAAATACAAATATCTATAAATCAGAGTGGAGGCCAAAGGCTGCAAAAGCACTTTAAAGTCACCTCAGCTTTCTTTTATGCACCTTGATCTGTAAGTTGGAGTCTACACCTTTCAAAGAATTTTACTGTTATAATAAAATCACACAGAGGATTTCAGCTGAAAAAAAACTTTGTAGGGGGTGGAGCAGGAGGTAATTGAACATCTCAAACAGTAGTTGGCTGGGGGGGGGGTCTGACAGTTATTTCAGAAATGCTATGAGTTTCACTGTCTGAAATGTAAAGAACATTTTGCTTCAACATTTTCTGAAGAAAACTGTTCCTCCCAGAAGAGCAGCTTTCATTTAAAAACTGACCTAAAATTCCAAAAAATAAAAGATTTGGGGGCTTGTACATAGCTTATAAAGCACAATGGGAAAACTCAGTGTATGCTGGTCAAAGCACACTGCTTGATTGGAAACATTATTAATTTTTTAAAAAAGAACTAAAAACATTCTATACTGGTTCAACCCACAAAAAACAAAACATCGTTTATTCACACCAACAGCCGTAACACCTGTGCGAGGTACAGAAATAGTATTATTCTCTTCTTGAGGAAGCTGAGCACACAGTAATGCTGTGACTTAGCCAAGATCACATAAGAAGTCAATATTATTGCAAAGAATTATCCCCTTCCACTTTCCCTGTCAGTGAAAAGTATCAACAAGGCCATCAGAAAAAAAAATCTCATCCTGCAAGTGTCTGAAAAAAAAAAAAAAAGAAGAAAAAGGAAAGATAAAGCCAAAGGGAAACAAGAATTGGAGGCAGATGCTACCAGAGCCAGTTTGCATGCACCGTTCTTACAATTCTTCATTCTGAAGTGGTTTTTTTTTGTTGTTGTTGTTCCTGTTGATTTCTTAAATCTATGAACACATTGAGCATGGACCTAATATCAGAACATTCAGCAGCACTTCACATCAGATGGATGCCTCCTATTTACTCAGGCTTTGACTTTCCTCCTGAGATTTCCAAAGCCCCATTCTGTCTAAAAAAAAATACTTCCACCTACCTGAGATTTTACACTTCTTTGCTTGACATGCAAACCACTGACATCAAAGAAAATAACTCTACTTTTTGACTGCACCTCCCAGCAGATCCTGCAAAAACAGTTCTCACCAGAGCAGGACAACCAATGATATTGATGAAGAGCTCCTTGGGATGATTACACAAGTGCATAGAGAGGAGTTTCAGTGTACCAGCGACACACAGCTCTGTCTAGTTCACCCTGCATGTTAAATCTCTGCCCTGCAGGAATATCAGAAAGATATAGACAGGAGGCCTCTGAACTATTTTGCCTTCTATCTAGGAAAAAATGGAAACTTTACTATTGGATAAAACAATATTTATAGAGGGGATTTGCTATGATCGCTGCTTTTGCTGCTAAAAAGCACAGCTTTGCTGTTACTCCTTGTGCATTAGGATTGTAGGTAACTGATATGCACAAACCCATCTTAATTCAACATTAGTACACCATCTACCACTCTGAGACTTTCGTCCCTTGCTGGACTTCCTCATTCAGGTACAATTTCAAGAAGCAGGAATGAAGACCATCTTACCTAACCACAGAGAGGACATCATTTATTCTCCAGCAAAAAAAAAGCAGACCCATGATGCCTCACAAATAATTTGAGTATCTATTTATAAATAAAAACTTACTTTAAAATTTTTCATTTGAGCAAGAAGAAAGTAATTTTAGCTTTTGTAATTCCATAAATACCACCCAGAAATATTTCCAACTACAGTCATGTGTTAGTAAAGCCTGGACAGAAGCAGGACTAAAATGAGACCACAACATTCATTTATTTCTTTGCTTCTTGGCACTGAAACACAGGTCTATAGGGATGCCACAAAGCCATTTTGAAAATAGTTTCCAGAGGACAAATCTAAAATCTGGGCTTCATTGCACTTTGTCTTGCAGGTAGAGATTGCTAGAGATAGCTTCTGTTCTGAAGTGTTTACAGATTGCAGAGGAAGCAGACATGCAATTTGCCTAAATAAGCACAAAAAGCTGATGGCAGACTGAGGAGCTGATCCTATTTTGCCAATGCACCATACAGATTAGCGCAGAATACTTAGAGCATTTTTATTTGCATAAATATTTTGCCTGCCCTTTTGGGATGACTCAAAATAAGAAAAGGCTACAAAATGTGTTCTTTTCAGTGGGAGACCATTTCTTGAGAATATAGTAACATTTGTGCTGCCAAAGTTTACATAAAAACCGCTACCTCAAAGGAAAAGCCTTCCACACAACTGTTGTATAATAGGTACTGCTCGGCACTTATAACAGAATCTCCTTTTTAACTAGAGCTCTCTTGTGCAGAAATAGGAGTCTGGTCTTTCACACGTCCCAGGAAGCAAATGAGAATGATACATGTCTTAGTTCTATATCCCAAAGACAAAACATGTGTCATGAGCATGATAAAATGTATCCCTGCATACTGTGAAGGACCATGGTGAATTTCAAGACCCAAATTACTTCTAATGAAGCTACTTCATGAACGGAAGTCAGCAGTCAGAGGAAGGCCAAGCAGCACTGGCTGAGTCAGTACCTCTGTGCAAAGCTGCATGAGGTGTAAAACACCATAGGGAAAATGTGCGAGATGAGTGGAGCTGCTCAAAATACTTTGCAAAATATATGCTGTTATAATGGCCAAGACTCCTTGCAAAGTCACATTTCAGTTTTCCGTTTTTGCCTCCCTGGGCTGAGCTTTTCTACTCTAAACCAGACATGCTCACACAAGAAGGCTTTAAATAGTTTACTTTTCATTACCAGCAATAAACAAGAATGTCTAACCCTATGAATATCCATGAAATAAGATTGTGTTCTTTGTCAGATTTTATTGTAGCTCCATTCTAATTATTACCTGTCTGTTCTAGGACTCTATGAAGCAAAGAATATGTAATTCAAGACATATTTGGTGCATGTTTTGAGAATGTTGAAAAATGATGTTCAAGTGTATCAAAATCAGTTTTCAAAGGCAGAATCCTGCATTCTTTTTTGAGAACTTCTATGGTTCATCAGTTGTCTATCAGACCTTATGTCATATTCAAATAAATTGACAAAAAAAATCCTACTTTCTTTATAGAAAAGCAGTTTCTGCAATCATATTTTGTAAGTATTAAATTCAGAACACACAAAACCATTTCTCTGCACTAAGTTCAATAGACACACATAGTGGCTGTAATAGGTTACAATTGTGGTAAAATGTTATAACAGAATAATAATTCCCTAATTGATTCAAAATTGTATACCACAATTTTTCAATTTTCGATGTTAAGCAGTAACTCTATCCAAACACACTGTACACCACTGAAAGAAACCTAATAACTACATATGGAATCATATTTGATGTGACTGAGCACAGACAAAAGCCATCTCTAGAAGTGGGAATGCTTTAGCTATCCAGAACACACCAGAAGATCTGGCAGAACCACTCAATAGGAACTTCTTTTGGCCTGCATCCTTCAGTTTCCATATCGCAAAAATCAGCAAAGTGACCAGAAGTGCAATAAGGAAGCTGTTTTGCATCAGACTGCAAAGATATGGGGTTAGAACATTGCCTGACACACATCTTGTCTCGGTACCCAGAAATGCCTCCAAGTCTACTGGTTGAGATGTAGCCATAAAGACTAAGCATAAGATAACAGAGGAAAAGAAGAGGTCACTGACCCATCCTGTTCAATATTTGATTAGAAGTAATTCTCTGTTTTGAGAAGTCAAGAAGAGCCTTCCTTCTTTGACTGGAAAGAAAAAAAATCTCAACTTCACATGGGGGCTGAAGAACACTGTAAACCTTATAGCCACAGCCTGGGGAAAATTCCTATCAGAGTTCTGCCCACACAAGTCCTGCAGCCACAGGCAAGAACATTTAATACTGGAGATCACAGGAATGAGGGACTGGAGAGATCTACTACCTTCCAGAGCCATGTCCCTTGCAGACACTGTCACAAGACAGTGACAGTAGGTGATCTGCACTTTAGCAATATGGAAAAGTTGTCAAAGATTATGTCACAATAGGAAACACTGAAAAAGGAAACTTTTCAAATCAGAAGTCAGAAGCAACCAATATTTAACCAGAAGTTTAGAGAGAGATTTATTTCAACTGATGAGCTAGAAGGACCCAGGGTGTCCACACACCCAGCTCTAAATCAAATCAAAAACTCTAAACTAACTTAGAAGTTGTTGAAAAATGTACCACAATTGCGCAAGTTACTGGATAAAATGTGGTTAGAGGACATTAAAACCTTACAAAAGATTAACAAATACTTACAAGATAGCATGGTAAAAATATGCAGCCTGATCATAGACAATAAGTAAGAAAATAGTTGGATATACTCACATGGTAAAAAGCTATGGCTATACATGGTATATAGAGCAGTATCAACCTATTCAATAGTTTATTAGTTCTTATTGGGCAATGGTTAACTTATAAAAAACATTTGATCAATATATTTTTTTTATATGAAATGTGAATGAAAAAGTGCTAGTGGCAATCCTGGATATGAGGATAACTCAGTTAACAGGCTGCCAGTAAAATCCAAGGAGTATCTATAAAATAGGCACTTGAACATAAAATCTGTGATGTAAACTTACGAACTGATTTCTGAGCAGGGTAAAAAAATAACTTAAAAGAAAAAAGAAAAAAAGAAATGACATTCGAATGGATAAGAAAAGTCTTGATAGAACTCAAGAGGTAAACAAAGTAATAGATTACAGGAATATCTACCCATGTTTTAGAAATTAGTTACCAATGTTCCATTTAGGAAGAAATAGAACATGAGTCAAACAAACTAATTAAAGAAAATACATGATAGGGAAAAGTCAGGTAACAGTGGGGTGGAGGAAAGTGCTATATATGTGAGCTAGGCAAAGGTAAAGATTAATAGGAGATTTAAAAGGACTTAGCCACCTATGGCATTCAAAAAACAAAAGGAATATTAACTCTCCCTGAAAGGAAAAAAAAGGAGTTAGCACCACAATGTATAAGTAGCTACTCCAGTTCAGTGAAAAAAATAAAAGAAATCCTAGAACACTGTAACAATATAAGGAAAACAATTTGGACAGCTGTATGAAGATATACTATTATTGGCCACCTGCATAGATGAAAAACTGAAAATAAGTTCAATTTGTGTAATAATATCATCATTAAAATAGTAATTATTTACATTGATTATGTTTCTGACACTTTGTTATGATAAACTCCACCTCAAAGAAAAAGTAGAAGATAGAGAAAGGGCATAAAAATTAGTAGTGGTTCTGAAAAACTTCTCCAGAAGTAAAAATGAGAAAGTTTAATACCATTCCATTGACAGAAACACTGAAAAGACTTCATGGAGAAAAGAATGGTACCACAGGCAATTGACAATGTAGCTATATGCTTAGTGTAGCTATGGCTTCCTTTTCATCGGACTCGGAAAACGCACTCCCAACTTGTTTGCATGCAACAAGTGGTTGTGTCTATCCTGCAGTAGGCCGTAATGTGTGACGCTTAACGTGCTCTTCTCTCTTAAGCACCTATATTTCCAAATAATTGTGGTTCGTTGATGCGTCACATGACTGCTGACAATCTTAAATGTATGGGTTTGCCTTTTTATCATTGCAGTTTTGGGGCAGTGGTTTATGAATAAACAGGCTTCTTTCATTTATCTCATCTTGTAAAATACCTGTGCACATGGGAACTGGTAGAAAAAAAAATACAGGTATAATTTGTTAATGTCAGTATTTTATTATCTGTTTAATAAACAGTATAACTGTTATTCCAAATGTATTTATTGGCTTGTTCAGAATATATTATCTTTTAGCCTTCTATTATTATTTGAAACAATTCCCAAAGTCATTAAGGTATCTTTATCCACCCAAAGATTGAGGAATTTCTGAATTAATATGATGCAGGGACCACAAGAGGTGGGTCACAAGAAACGTCTTTTAAAGCAAGCTTCTATTACTGCGGGCACCGATTCAAGCCTTGCCTTAACAGGCAAGAAATGATGAGTGAGTTAACAGCACAGAATTGCCGTGCTGAAAGACAAGGGGAACTGTTCAGTGCAGGTGCAAAATTCTGGGGGCTTGAGGCACATAATGTCAATTCTCATAAGTAATGATCCTCTAACACTGCTATTATTTCAGGTGCTCATCATTACTTACATGGAAACAGTTGTCATTATTTCCTTATCTGGTCACTTCAGCGAACACACTAAGATTTAGATAATACTTTTTAAAAATTGCATTAATTATTGAATTAAATCACATTGATTTTTTTTTGGCTTGGGGGTGGGGGAGAAAGAGAACCTTATTGCCATTACTCAGTAAGCTTACTACAGACTGTTCACAAAACAGAAATTACATGCTTTGTTTGTATGTTGTGTGGCAAACTCAAACCCACAAGTGTTTACATGTGCTGCACGCATACACTTTGGGGTTTTAATAGCTGGTTGACAAGAGATTAAAGGCAGAAATATGGCATTTTATTAAAGCAAACATATCAGTATGCCTACCATGATAAAATGATCTAGTTTTCCTCAGACACAAAAGTTTCTGTTGAGTGATACCTTTGAAATTCCTTGAGGGCACCCTATTATTCACTTTCCTCAGCAGAGAGCAGCTGCAAATGGTCTCCAATTTTCAAAGAGTATTGCCTGGTCATTCTTTACTGTCAAAATGAAGAAGAGCATAAAAGTTAAGTCAATAAAGTAATATGAAATGCTTAATATAAAAATTCAAGAATGAATGATTAACCATTAAAAACTTACAGTAGCTATTTCAGCCAGGAAAAAAAAATTAACATTTCCCTTGAAACCTATTAACACTCCTTGTAAACAATATTCTTTCTAGAAATATATGACCTTTCCTAATGCTCTCCATTCACATGGCATTTTTCTTATATCCACTTTACCTTCACTGATATGCAGCTGAATTCCTCAGGAGAGGGTGTTTAGAGCCCCTTCCTCTGATGCACTGAAAAAATGTATTCTTTTATTGCATTCCCCTTCACAAATACACCTAACCTTCAGCTTTAGATCTTAAAATCCTTTCCTCATCTGGAAGTCACATGACCTGTTGTAGTTGTTGACATTCCACCACCCTTGTAGCCCCAGTCAAGTGTCAAGCATAAAACTGATCTCATTCATTTGTGCCAGTGATAGCGACATTTATGTACAGCAGATGAAATAACATGCTTCCCTGCTGCATTTAGCAGAAGTCTACATATAAAAATCACACAATTATCTCTGCATCTAAGCTTCAATCAAAGGCAAGGTAACTGCTTACACTGAACACTGCCTGCACAACCTGCTGCACAGGAGGCAGGGAATATGATCCAATGTTTAGGAAAATGGCAAATCTCTCATTTCTGGTTTTGCTTAGCCAACAACTTTTCCTTAAGAGCTGAGCGTGTAAGCAAGGTACCATGCAGGGGACCATGGGGGGAGAAAATGATACAGAAGCTGTCTGTACCTGTGCATTCAAGACTGCTAGATGAATTGATCTAAAGCTACCAAAAACAACTTTAGAAAGCACACAGGGTCAGAACCCAAGACTTCAGAGGCTCCACAGTGAAAATGCAAGCCAAAACATGACTTACAATCTTAAGGTGATTTGCAGCTTGCTTGAAGCAATTACATCATTGGAAAGAGTTTATGACTAAAATGATTCAAACATACAATGGTGGAACTGAAAGGTGTAGAACAAAGGTGAGCACCTGTGCTGCAGAAATTCATAATATAAGCCCCTAGTTGAAAAAGATGGCAAAGGAAGAGAAAGGTGGCTGCCAGGGCTGGCTTCCTGTGACTCACTCGTAATGCACAGGTAACTGTCACAGTCATTGTGACTTCTGCTTCAGCTTCTTCTTACTGGGAGTTATGGGAATAGATCAATGACTAAACACTGTGCAAGTCAGTACATCACAGTGCCCATGACTGTAGTAGACTTCTGAAATTCATGCCTACTGGACTTTGCATGTAGTATCTGACACAAGAAAACACCCTTTCAGCTCACTTTACTTAGATTACCACTGGAATGTAGGGAAAGGTAATAGTATGGAGAAACACTGCCTAGAAAAGTTAAGGCGATCATGGTTTTGAAAAGTAAGCCAAACAATAAATACCACCACTAACTAAAAATACTTCAGTTAGGAAAATACTCTCTAAAAAGCACAGCAGATCTCAGCCCAGATAATTCAGATGACTAATACATGGAGATCCAATTGTAGTTGCAGCAGCTCTAGAAAGCTGAGGAATATAGATTACAGGGAATGGAGTCATTTGTATATATCATTCAAGAGAATAATTTCATTCTGAGTTTAGACACTGATGTCTACATACAGATATAAAAACAGATACTGACATATCTTAATGAGATTTCTGGTTATCTGGGAAACTGAAATTCCCACTTCACTGACTGACTGAAATCGACAGTGAATCTATGTTTGAAAAACCCCATATAAATCAGGGATCATAAGTCACACATCATAATGTACTGTTTGGAAAACTGCACTAAATACAGGGAACTACGGGACTCTTGTCATTAGTGCCTGGTTGGGCCCATACCAGAATACTTAATCACAAGTCTGTATCACACATACCAATAAGCAATTTGTACAACTTCCCCGAAGTGCTGCTAAATGTTGCTCTGAAGAATAGGAAGAGAAATCCACTTACTTCGCTGTACAACAAAAGGTGGTCAAAGGAACATTATCTAACGCCAGGTACACAGAAATCAATTAACTGAAATGAACTCTGCTTTAACAGGCTAAAGCAAGACCAAAAGGTAGGCCTTGTTTCAGTGCTGCAAACCTTTATGCAAATAACTAGTAAGTAGGATGTTAAGTAGAACTTTCAAGACTGCAATTCAGAAATCAGAAAACCAAAAAATATTACCAATGGATATTGCATTTGAAGTCACATTTAAATTAAGGACAGTAAAATCTGCATTGTAACTGGTGAATCCTTTGATCTACTACTCTAGTGTTACAGTATTTCCTCTAACAACCTTGGAAATATATGCTTTGCATATGTTCCAATTTCAGCTAGAAAGAACAGGAACACCGGATATAAAAGCCACAAAATATTTTTTCCACAGTGAATAGCTAGGAGAAATTCAGTGGGATGCTGAAATGAACTTTTTAATCAAAGTTGTCCTAATTCAAAGCAGCAAAAGTGAGGATTAGTCAGACAGGCTTGCACAAGCCTACAGAAAAGCTTGCATCTCTGCTTAAACTATCATACTTAGACAAGTCTCATTGAAGCCTGGACCACTTAGATTAAAAAAATAAGTCTTAGATTCTACATTTTTCTGACAGGAATCTCAGTTTTCATGGCCTGGCATAATTAAAGATTGTTACTTCCTCCAAAGACTGACTAAACTCACATATTTTAGACACTTATTATTGGTTACCCAGAAAACATCCATCATCAACTGGCTATGGTGAGAACCACCATGACTGGTTAGGCTAGCCAATGATTTGAGATTTTTTGCTAAAGAGATGATGTCTACTTCCCACCTGTGAAGTAGACACCTAATTAAAGTGGGATTAGATCTATATATAGTAAACCAGTGAGTAGTTCAGACTTATTTATCAGTTAAACTTCACAAAAGTTAGTAAAGCTTTAAAGTGGAAAGTCAATAAAACCACTACACTTAGATGGATGCTTGCAACAGAGGAAGCCCCAAAAGCAAGACACAGGATGTGGTACAGAGGCAAATAGACTAAACACTCTAATAAATAGCAAGGTAGATTTAGCAGCGATGTGTGGTATTAATAAATTATGTATGGTCTCTAAATGAAACAGAATTACAGTATAAGACACTTGCTAATGAAAACTCATGAAAACTTAAAGGCAAACCAGAGATTAAGGTTCATATTCATTTGAATAATAGTAGATGCGCATGACGTAGAGATGCATATCTGAGCTCACCATCCAAGGATCCCCTTATAGACAGTGGGTCTCTGGCCATGCGGTAACAGCATAATTCCAGAAAAGTACATCTTGTTTTTAGTGTAATTTCTGCTCCTTACATAAAATAGTAGAAAAGAAGTGCCACACACACGGCTGTGTCAAAATAACTGTGTTCTTTTGTACCTTTACTTATCGTCTTCGAGATAAGATGTTGATGCCGATCACCCTTCTCAGCAAATTTCTTACTCAGACTTCACTAATATGAAATCTGTTGGTCAGACCTGAGTTCTTACGATCATTTTGATTGCTTATTTAGAGTTTTTTTCAACACATTCTTTTTTATAGATGAAGCTTCAGTGAGTTCTAGCTAAAAACTAAATGGTATCCTTTAAACCATATTGTTGGCATCTAATTTATGTTCACAAATTTAATTCCTATAGGTCATTTTCCTTATAAAGGAATACTATAGAAGACATTTTCTATACCGTCTGATGAAAAATGTTGAAGATCTGCCGTGGCATATTTGATGTGATTTTTTCCGATAAGCAGCAGAAACCTTCTATATTTGAACAGTGTCCCACTGCCAATCAGATCGCATAAGTCTCTGAAAACAACTGCACTAGTTCTCCTGTTGTCTTAATCAAAATGGAGCTGTCACCGAATACATCAGAACATTTTTTATCATTATTAGGTATTTACTGCAATGAAAATACGTTCCCCAGTGAATTATATATATACTTATTGTCATCTGGCAAATAGTCACTACCAAGAATAGTGAAAGCATGAATAGTTTGGGTATGCTTGGCCATCCTATTTTATTCTTTTTGATTACACACCTTTACATTGTTCTGCCACATAGTCGTGTACCATTGGGGATAATTCTAAAGGTCCCAAATCTTGGATCACTGTATGAACTCTGCTATTTTTTAAGCCAATCTCATGGTTTTGGAGGATATGAGCTGACATGAACTCAGAATGTGTAGCACTGACAAGGATTCTGCACTTCAGTAGATGCTACATATGTGAAGGCAGCCCCGAATAACTAGTAGCAGGAGAAATCCAGTTAAGAAGTTTTTAGGACCCCAATAAAGTTGTCCTAAAACATTTCTGTAGCTGAGATATTAGAGCTCAATCTTGATGAGTGTCATTCTAGCTTATCATCTTCTATACATTAATTAAGGATTTATATTCATTGTCTCTGCTGTGAATCATGGACTCCAAGTCAGAAAGACCATGACTGCATTCAATGAAGTATCACTGTTCTAATACATATTTGAGATGAGAAGCAAATCTCTGAGACACAGGCTTTACCAAGTACTGAATCACACTAAACTTAAGCACAGCCAATTGCATTCCATTTTTATTATACCTCTTCACCCCAGCAGAAGCACTCATTATGGAAAAGCACATCTACAAAATTAAATAATTTCAGAAGGAAGCACCATTATTTATGATGCTGTTCTACTCTAAGCTTTCTTCCATCAGCCTTATAAAGCATAGGAGAAACAGTTTCCTTTCCATGAATATTCAGTTCACAGCCTTTTGTGGAAAATCGTTTAGAGCCGTCCTGATAGAGGGTGACACATTACATTGCATCCCCTCTTCTCAAATCATAAATGAAAAGAGTGGGCATTCCACAGTCTCTGAATTCTTTCAAGACAACGCAGCAATCTACAAGTGAAAGGTAGGATAAATTATTACAGGAGACTTCTTAGCATGGCTGTTCTAAATCAAATGCTGTCAAATAATTTTTAACTTTCTTTGATCTGCACTCAATCTCTGTGTTCTTTGCTGACCTATAGCATAGACTCTCCTTGACTTCCACTCCTTTCTTTTCCAGTCTTTCTGCTCATAAACTTTTATTTTCATTTTTTTATCATGTATGTGTAGGAACATAAAAAACCCCAATGCCTATATCCAACAGCTTGGTGATTTTTATTTTATAGTTGCTTGGAAAAAAACAACAACCTCATAAGTGTGGCAGAAGCCTAAAAAGAAATGAGAAAAAGACAGGAAGTTAAATAATCTTAAAAGAAGCAAAAATATGATGTTTTGGGCTGAGAGAGTAGTCTTCCCTAAGGTGTTTTACGGTTATAAGAGACACATCACACAAACTCTGTGTCTGATGACTCCTACAACATATTTTATAGGAGTAATGACTATAATTTAAAAAGCTGGGTAGAGAGGAGACTTGAACAGCAAAAAAAAAAAAAGGAATAGAAATATTAATGAAGATAAATAAATGAGAATGAAAGAGGAGATGATACAGCCACAGAGTAACACAAAAGGAAAATACGTGGTGTAAGAAACAGCATACTGAAAATAAAGAAATGAATCCACAGAAAATGCTGATAATATTAATTGTGGTTACTACTGGAATTGTGTTTAGGGACTCCAGTGCAGAGCCTTATTGCATTTTGTACTGCATTACACTGTATGTACAAACACTAGACACAGAAGATATTCAGCCCTCTTGACAGTGTGTAATAGGTGAATATGTGGACAAGGAGATACAGAGAAAATACAAGGTAACAGGCAAGACATACTTGTCCATAGGCCTTGAGACCAACAGCCTGAAGTGCTGAACAGCCTGAAGAGAAACACTCTTCTGTTTACTTTGGGGAGAAATGTGGAGTCTAGTCCATACACCCAGAACAGACTACTGTTCAGCTTTGCACTCTTTACAGGCCCAGAAGTTTAATGTGCAGCCTGAGATCTGGACAAAGCAAATGTACTTCCCTTAACAGTTCATGAAAACACAAGTGTTACCAAAGTGTGTTTAACTGCCTCATCTGCGGTAGCAGATCACTGTCACTGCGAAGAAGTACACGCCCTGATATGGTTTCCCTTTGATTAACTGAAGCTACGACAGCTTATTGGTTTGGCATGTGTCCTCTTACTTCTCCAATTCTCAGAAGACTACAATACAAAACATCAGAACTAGAACAGTCCTCTCTTCTATACTACAGCAGGTAGAAAATACAACCAAGAATTTGTCTAACCATAAGATTCCACCAGCAAAGACTCCATAACCTGCTTTTCCAGGGATTAATTTTGCTACAGCTAGAAAGTTCCTTCTAATGTCAGTAATTTTTGTTGATAATTAAGAAAACTGCTTCCTGGCATGACTTTACTGGATCTGGAGATGAGCCCTTGATACATCAGAACACTGCTTTGTGCCCCTGTAAATTTCTTTCTTCTGGAAGACAAGAGAATGAATTATTTTTTTTCAGCTTTTCTTTGGTGAACTGTGCATTATGAACCTTTTCTATTTGTGTTTTCTGTTAACCTTGTTTTAAAAACTCCCCAGCCTGTCTGTATTTATTCCCAGAATTGGATAAAAGCCACTCAAACTGAGTGACAAAATATGAGATGTCTCTGTTTTCATACACAGTCATACTAATGTAAAATGTGTTGCAAAAGCATACACTTGATACCGAACATGGGCGTGAACCATCCCTATTAAATTCTGTTTGAATGTGAGACCCTTTAAACAGGGTTCTCCTCAACAATAGTTCCCCCTGCTACTGAAACCATGTCCCAAACTCTCATTGCTGACTCTTTATAATACCAATTTCACTGTACTGTGAAGTTATGGATGATTTGCACACGGGGCAGAGATGGCAACTCTAATCCCTTTTTAAAAACAGTTATTCATGAGAGCTATGAAGAAGGGAAGATACCTACTATTTTGCATTAAAGATGGTAGCCAAACTCAGATACACCCAAGCAGCTCAACTAAAGAGTAACTAAAAAGCAAATGGAGACAATTTGGAAGTTGGGTTGTTTTCACCTGCCAGAGTGTACATTCTCAGAAAGACCTGGCCTGTATCAGCTATGAGAAATACTGTAAACTGTACCTCTAAGAATTACTCATACCTTTCCATTATATGACCAAGCATCCTGAGACCCCAGTCAGCAAGGAAGACAGAAATCAGTAGCAAGTGTTTTCATAGTCCAGCCTTATTTCTTTTCACAGTTTTCATCCCTTCCCACTTGCCCTAGGAGAGAAAGTTGCAGCAATGAAGAGACTATTGTTCAGCTTTGCACTGTTTTAAACCTGAGCAGTTTAATGTGCAGCTACTGCTGTTCATATCTTGTTTTCCATATTTCTCCTCTTATGCATTCAAATTCAAATTGACAAATGCCTTTGTATATAATTTTAAACCCTCCCCATCTCTAATGCATCAGTATCTTGTTACATTGCTTTTGATTTCATTGTTTGCAATGCTACTATCAGCAGCATGGAATTGCCAAGGCACTAAGCAGCCCAATTTTTCTTTAATTTCTCAGAAAATTGACAGCTTTATGAACTGTCTCTTTACCTATGCCCCATAAACATGTCAGGCTGTGGAAAACCATTCTAATTAAATCCCAGGGGATTGCAATGGAAGATTATAGCTTCTTGGCAGGTTATTAAAAAACAGTTGTTCATATATACACAAATATCTGTACTAGAACCTAGCATTTGACAGAACAGCCAAAGAATTAACCCCACTGGCAACTCCAAATAGTACTTACAAAAAAAACCCCACCAACAAAACCCCACAAATCAACAAACCAACACCCCAAAAAGCCAAGGAAAAACAACTAAGCTAATTAAAATGGGGGTATAGGGGCTGAGGGGTGGGCAGGGGGAAGTGTGGCAGTTTGTCTTGCATTTGGTTTCTTTCCAAAAGTTGTTAATTAAAACTGTCATCTGGAATCATCACATTTCATCCTTGCTTACCAGTACTTGATGTAAAATAAGGAAGAAAAATGCATGTAAGGGCCATGTACCTCTATAGCCTTGAAGTAAATACATTAGAGTTAATGGATAACACAAATCATTTTTGTTCAGCTTAGTATTCCTTCTGTCTGCAGTCTGATCATCCAAGAGAACACATAAGAACTTCTGATAGCAAAATCTTTGTTAGAGATCAGTGTGCAACCTTCCCAACAGCTTCTCCAAACAGCCTTGCCTTTGAGAGCAACACTTGTTGGCCCTGCTCTTCCACCTGGAAGTAGCTGTCCAGCCTCTCATCTCAAGCAACAGGTATTTGGGATTTAGATACTGGGGCATTTCTGGGAGACTGTATAGCAGTTTGATTTTAAACCTGTGTCATGTAAATGTTGAGTTCATCACTTCTTGGATTTGCTGCTGTTCCACACTTACATGTATACAATTTCAACCACAATCCCCAGTCTTCAGAATAAGTCATTTGCTGGTCATAGTTGAGTGGTTTTGGAGATTGACTTACCACAGTCTGAAAGAAAATACTTTTCATAAAAATGTCTACCCAAAATGCATGTTAAACTCATTCTTCCGGCTCTCCACCACACTAGAGGAAAGAAAACAAAAATATACTTCTCTATGGGGAAGACAAAAACCTCAAGTAAGAAACAAGTCAGCACTCTTCCATGTTGCAAATCCAGCCATTGTGAATTCCAGTGGAAGCTTCATATTTTAGAGTCAAGTCAGGATTTGAGTTATATGAAGCTCATTGCTAAAAGATAGACTCCTGTACCCACATCACCTGGTTGGTAGTGTGCCTCACACAAGAGTATTGACAGGAAAAGAAAGTATAACTAAAGGAGCAGGTGTTGGAAGCAGAGAAGTGACCCTTAGTTTTACCAAAGGTGAACGGAGAAATAAAACAGATATATAATCAGAATGATTTTACACTGCATTTGGCAGCTATGAATCCAGCATTTATAATTAATACTACTATCAATTAATAATTGTGATTAGTTCCCTGAAAGCTCTAAACCCAGGTTCAATCCTTCCTAAAGATCACTGGTGACTGAACCTCTCTATGTTCAGTGAAGAAGGCTAAGAAGTTAAGTTAGCCTTTGCCAGAGGCTAAGAGTGTGAACGTGAACAGTTCTTTTCTTTCTTTAGTATTAACTCATACAAGTCAAATTCTGATCCCATTTATAATAACATAAATCTAGAATTGCTCCCTTGCAGTCACTGGAGTGAGTTTGGATTTACTGCAGACTGTAAATAAGATCAGAACGTAGCCTATACACATTTAATTATCTTGTCTAACAGATTATGTCTCTTGATTAAAGAAAAGAACCAACGCCCCCAAAACTACCTCAGACGTGGGAATAGGCAATAAAAAAGGTAGCACTGAGCAGCTTCTGCACCAGCTGTAAGGTCCCCAGGAAAGGGAGGTAAATACAACCTGAGGAACAAAACCTTTTCTTTATGTTTTTCTGAAGATCTTAAATTCTGTCAAAAGTATATTCAGCTCTGATAAATCGTAAATATACTGTAGACTTGCTCCATTTCCTAGGTGTGTTGCTGATTGTTAGTAATTTACACTCAAGATATAGCAACGATTTGCCATTGGCTTGGGGGAAATTGTTTTGCTGCCTATGATTTATAGCTATGATTTGCCTAAGAGTTTTATGAGGCAGTTTTTCCTGAATATGCCCTTAGCGAAAGGCCCCCAAACAGAGGCAGCTCACAGAGACCCTCAGACACTGTTTTATTTCTCCTTCACCCAAATAACATGAGACTGTTCAAATTTTGTATTACTTTCACTCTTCTTCCTCTTGCTCCAAAAAGTAAAATAAAAGCACACTATGAGGCACAGCAATACTGACAGTATGTTGACTGATTGCTAGGTTTTCATATATATTGTGATATGCGGCAAGTGACCCTGTTCCTAGCTGTTACCATTGCTATTAGCACATGCACATGTGGGCATGATATATCACAGCATTCCTAGTGACAGTGAAAAATCAGTCAGTCTGGGTAAGGTATAATCCACTATAATATGAGTGGGAATCTCTACTGGGTTACATCTGCATTTTGTGGCAAGGCACCTAGCCTTTACAAAGTAGGAAGGTCAGATGCTGGGCGAAAGTTGCCAAAATCTCATTTCTGAATATTTAAAGCAACTGTTTAGAAGAGTGCATTTGCTTTTCTAAAAGCATGCCCAGGAAGACATTGTGTGGCCTGTGACTGCTGAGTATCTGACTGGGAAATACTGTGGCTCACCAGCCTTGTTTTGAACCTGAGTACAGAACTCAAAACAGCTCTCATCATATGTCCATTTTCTGTAAAGTATTCCCCTCTTTTCTTCCCTATTTTCTTGGCAGATATTTTCTCTAACAGTTGCAATTAATTTTTGAGAATATATGTGGCCAAAAAGTTATCTGGATATTCACAAATGGACTATATTTTATTATTTAACAGATATCCTTATGCTACTGATTACTTTTTATTTCTACTACATTATAACTTCTGAAGTAATGGGATCGCGTTATTGTGCTGGAACTCGAAAAACACAGAGCAGACTAGCTTATTATAGCTTAGATGTAGTCACGGACTAAACTTCCCAAAGTCAGGGCCAGAACTACGGCAACAAACATTGCAGTTGCTTATTCAGTTTCAACATTTACGGAGGTTTAGATGTTACAAGTAAGTTGTTCCAAAATTATTTGTCCAGACCCCCACTTTGTCCACATGTTTACAAAACTTCCCATAGTGACTAGTGACACTCAGTGGCTCAGTAAAATCACTTTCAGGGACCCTGATAATCAGGTTATAAAAGGCAGGTAATTACATGTGTCACACTGGAGTGCCAAAACCTAAAGCACTTAAAATCAGTATGGTAAACAAGAGGACCACTACACTGTTTCACTTGTTTTGTTAGTATAGTAACTACATACATAAATCAACCAGATTAAGGTGTCCTGCATATTTTCTGGCAGAAACAGGGGAACAGTGATGAGTCATAAGGATATTATCTGTTAAGCAGTATCTTGAGTATGTGTCAGGCATCCTACTTTTTTCAGCCCCTACCATTCTGCTTTGTTACCTGAGGTGTGTCATTTCCCCTCTTGGCTTCATTGTTTGATCTGCATCAGCCTCACCTACTCAGGTAACAAGCTGGTTGGGCAGGATCTGTCATTTTCCATGTAGGAGAAGCTGCATGCTCAATTGACGCCCACTACTGTGTCATTGCAAATGGTTAATAAACTATAAGGCATGATTGATCTTCAACTGAAATCACTGGCAAACCTCTCGCTGCAGAGGGTTTTGGATGAGGTCCATCCTCAGCTACTCTTCTTGAGAATCTGACAGAAAACCTGCTCAGAGAGAAAACCAGCATGCAAGCCAAAACCAGAATGGAATGTTCCTCCCCACACAACTCTCCTTCTCTGCACTTGAGCATCCACCTTCAACTATAAACTCTGCAGTCTATCTTTACAGCTATTCTTTTCAGGAAATATATAACTCAAAAGAAGAGGCATATGCAAGGCAAAGAAAAGAATAACTAAATATGTTTATTCTACAACAGACATGCAAGCCTTAATCATCAGAGCAAAATCTCTTTCAAATCCAGTCTGGGCAACTCTAAATATACCAAACCAAACCCTTAGGATCCACTTTTTCTTATCTTGCAGCCATATAGGCAGCAGCAAGGACCTTCAACACCAAGCAAAGAAGGAAGAATTTACTTATTCAGATATCATAAGCTGCCTAAATAGCCATTCACCATATCCTCAGAAGAGAAGTTCATGAGCTAGACCATGCATCACACTGCATGAACTACTCAGCACCTCCTTAGAGTTTTGCTTTAATTTCTGCTTGAAGTTCAGATTTCACATTTAAACAGAAAGAATGTTGATTTATATATTAAACACACATTTCTATAACCTCAACGCTATGCAGACTTTGATCACACACCATTCACATTAGCTTTTAAGTATAAAAATTTCACAGGCTGCAAATATCAACTCTTTTATTTCTGAGCTAACAGAGACAATTTGAACTGTGGCTAAGGCACATCTTACCACTTTCACCCCAATGATTTTGCCTGAAAATTTAAAGTATGAAATAATAAAGTGCCACTGGTTGCTCAAAGTGTGAAGTCTATGATTTAAAAATTATCTGAGCTTAGTAGCTGAACATCATAGGCTTGATGGCTGACAAAACTGTGTAGGAGTACAGTGCTTAAAAGCTCACTGGACATTCCTTTTGTTACTATGCAGTAAAATTATTTGCTCTATTTTATTTGTTTATTGCCATGAACTGTAAGGAAAGTTAGACATCTAATATTTATCACTAATGTAACCTGTAGAGTGGAAAAAAACTCCAACTCTCTCCTCATGACCACATTAACCAGGGGAAAACAGCAAGATGGGACCTTCTGCAGTGGCTTCCCAGGCTGTGAACAAAGGCCACAGCTCAAGTCCACATTGCAAATACGGTCTTTTTAAAGCCTTGCCAGAGCAGACAACTGCAAGTTGGAACACTTGCTCAGCTGAGGGAATGGAAGGACTGTAATTGGCAGTCAAATACAAAAGCTAAGTGTTGTATCTGCTAAAACAATCTTAGATTAGATCCAAAAGGATCAAAGCAGGCTAGGTTTAGGAATACCTGAGAATAAATAACAATGATTTTTGCTACTGCAGATGAATGCAAAAGAGGGTGGAATTTATGCTGAGACTTCAGACAGGTTCAGAAATTTGGTTTTTTGTATACATGTGTCATTCACTTGAGTAAGTCCCACTTACATGAATTGCTAAGGAGCTATCCTTTTCCTTTGAGGAAATACCACGTTATCAGAAAGTAAGAACTAGTTCTTCATTATGCCATTTCACAAAAGTATACTCCAATTATAAAATTATTTTTATTTTTTTTTACTAACAATACTTGCATAAATGCAGTTTAACAAATCAAGTGTAAATGAAGAGCTACTGGGGCCATGAAGATACTAAGTGCCATATGCCTGGGTTCATCGACATGTCTGTAATCACAAACAAAACAAAGACAAGAGCATGTTCCAATAAAAATTGACAGTCAGCTCTGAATATCAATTATAGATATACTTGTAAATAATTTATAATCAGTGGTAAGCCACAAGCCACCTCCAGCTACCATCCGTAAAGTATAGTTTTCTACACCAGGTATGCAACGAATTCATTTTGAAGCATGTCTCAACTTTTTTGTCATGAGCATCAGACTGAATGCCTGTAATAAAAATGACAGCTAAATAAGAATAAATGGTTTAACATTAGCAAGAAATAGGGCTTTGCTGTTTCACCTTTGATGACAGAATCACAGGTTTAGTTCTCCCCTGAAGTTAAATGCAATGTTCTCCCACATCAAATCTTTAGCACCTCTCTTTTTTCCAGGATTGCAGCAGCCCAAATGTAATTTGAGGGAGTTCAAGAAACACACTTTGTAAACAGGTATCTATTGCCTGCAAGATAAATAGTCAAAATACATCAGGTTGATTGATGCCCTGGGAATATGTTATTATGGCAGGTTAGAATGGAACTGTGAGCAAAGTCACTGCAGAAACTGATGGTTGATTGGTCTGTGCACAGGTGAAAAAAGCAACAACACAAAAAAATAAAAGGTGTAAATTAAGCATTTGGGATAACATAACTGAACCAACTGCACTGCAGTTCTTGTAGCAACCATACTCGACAGGAACATGCACATTAAGTGCTTAGAATTTATTTTTAAAAGTATTTTATACTCTTGAGGGAGAAAGAAAGACTTTTGCAAAGAGGGGAGGAATAACCTATTCTACTCATGCACATTGACAGGGTATGTAGTAAGATACTTACATATCAGACACTGAGATTTAGAAAGCAGTGAAAACTTTCTAACAGTAAGAACAATTAAGCCTTCAGTTGGAGGTCTCCATTAGGATATTAGACAAATATCTGTCAAGAACAACACAGATAAAGTTGATTTTACTTGTTGATATTTCTCTGCCTTTCTTTCCATTATTCTATGAAACATCCATGAACTGCTTTTAAAAATCATCATTACAATTGTATTTTGCATTTAAAAATAACATACATTAATGCTGCAGAATGAAAATATTTTGGATTTCACTAATTTCCTTTTATAAATTGTTAACTGCCTCTAAAACCAGGCAATTCAGAAGTTTAGAAGTAGTAAATCTTATTGATTATACTACATAATCCTCAGAAGAATTTAATCTGTGAGTTGTAGAGCAGGCAAATTGTGGCTGATACAGACCAAATGTTTTTAATATTAAGGGGGGCAGCCTTCAGATAGCACTCCAGAACCATTGATAAATTTGTACCTGAATATATGTATTTTAGTGATGTGATTAGTTACAACTGCCAAAATCTAGAAGAGCTCCACTGATAGCAGTTAGAACATTACAACAGAAGAGAATCTACTACATTTGGTTTAGTTAGAATATTGGTTAGCACAAAGATCATAACTACATGGTAGCATTTTCCTTTCAGAAAGCATGGAGGAGTGATTCAGAGAAACAAGGACACATCAAAAAGAACATTCCCGAAAGTAGAATGGAGATGCACAAGAGAGCATCACACACAACTACAAATCACTCCTTCAGTGCTAGTGGTAACACAGACCACCATGGTCAGTGCATGGACAGAAGCATACATTGACACACACACTAAAAATGCTTCTACATTTCTTTAAGCCTGTCAACCAGCCTCCAAACTGTAACAGTCTGAGTTTACTGGGAGTTTGATCATTCCACTGATACAAGATTTTAGAAGCACATGCGAGCTATACAGTGTGCAAATAGATATATCTCTCTGCATTATATACACATGCAGAAAGCACGCTGTAACAACACTGTAGAAACTCCTATCCATACCCCCTTTCCCTAGTTATTACTTTCCTAACAGCAAGAACCCTGTCCTCTCCTTGACCTGCCCAGTCCATATAAAAGCTTGCCTCAGATTTGATGTTGATTTTCTTACTTCTTCCAATGCACCATGCTACGTTCAGTATGTAAGTATGCACTTATTTGTTGTTCACTTGTCTACTATTTTATTTTTAAAATACACTTTAAATATTGATCCATGTGAGGTAATGTCCTTAAGAATATTATGTACAGATATTCATTTCAAACTAGATGCGACCACATTATTCCCACGTTGCAAAGAGCTCTTATTTTAACAAGCATTCCTATAAACATTTATCTAGGTCCCATGGGAGTTTACAAAAGAACAGTTAGGTTGCCTGTGCTTCTGAAAATGCCTGAGGTTTGTCAATAACTATTTATAATATTCTGTAACCTCGTTTATTTTTTTTCCCCTGGGTTTTCTGGAGTATGGTGTCTCCTTTTTGTAAATTTTACAGGGACTAAGTATATGTTGTTTCCATTGAAGCATCAGCTATAACATTAACATGCAATAATCTTTCCCAGTTATATTCAACCCTCTTCATGTGGGCGAACAAATACCCCCTGGAAGACAGCACTTTACAGATATGACTGAGCCAGACCCAATTTGAATAGGTTGGCATCATTATTATAATGACTTTTCCTCATTCTTAAGTTATAAATTTTCTTACAACTATGCATTTATTCGTAATTTTTACATGACACGAAGAGTTGCAAAACTCATATGCTGCATTTCATAAGTATGGTCTAGCCTCAACTGAAATTTGTGATGGAGAGCCTATTCAGTACAAACAAGCTTGGACTGCTGCTTACTGCATACAACAGGGAGATGTGGGGGGAGCACACGCAATCTGACTTTAGGCAGCACAGTTAGTCAGCTAGGCCAGCTGTCAGCAGAGAAAAATCATTCCCTTCACAGGACCACAAAGCAGGATCCTGCCCAAGGTGCTCTGAACTGTCCTCTAGGGTAATGTATCTTTTCCTACCAATCATAGAGGAAGCCAGTGTATTACCCCAGCATACTGCACAACAGCTCTAATTTTCAGTCAGATATTTACAACGGGTTAGAGATGAAAAGATATCAACAGCCATGGCTTCCTAGAAGACATTTCTCTCCCTTTCTTCTTGTGCTTGACCCTGAATAATACTTCCACTCTTATAACACCTGACATGTGTGCAGCCTCCCCGGGACAGCTGAAGTTCAGACAATCAGTGTGTAAGCAGACTGTTTTGAATTAGCAAAAAACTTCCTTGAGTCATTCCTCATAAACCAAACACGACATTAAAGGAAACAATGAATAATCTCCTTTGGCTTAAAAAGGGTATTGAACAAGTGCCAAGCAGATTTTTACTGATACTGCAAACTGATTTGAAACATGCTGGCTCTACTCTGGCCTGTAGCAGTAGACTGGTGTCCACTGGTGTAAAAATAAATTGTACCATCCCCTAACACCTAGAAGCTGCCCTTCACGGGAAAAAAATACTTATGCTGGCACAGACTGCTTTAATGAGGAGGAATCCAGAAAGGTTTGTATGCACGAGGGTGGTTTACAGAACTCTTCCAAAGCTTTTTGCAGCTAGGTACTTCTGACTTGCCCTTTAAGGAGCTCACCCTGCTTCAGCAAGCTCCACAATCCTCCAGTAGCGCCTTAGCCAACAGTCTTTCCTGTACACCTGGAAGGTGCTTTCCACCTGTCAGTGAAAGACAACTTCCATCACCCAGCTTTTCACAGCCAGCCAGCCAGCCAGCCAGCCAAGCGCCTCTTAGCTCAGAGGCAGAACTCAGAGGTGCAGAGCAGCAGCACAACTTCTGAGCAGTTAGACCAAATGTCAGGGTGGTGTAAAGATCCCGCTACAATGCTCTGCAGCTTAGATGATCCAACCCAGGAGGAAGCAGGGGGATTTATAAGGGATTTTTGAAAGAGTTTTTGTTTTACTTTAAAATGGGCAAACAGAAGCAGCAGGCAGTAAACCATCTGGGGTAAAATAAGAATCTTCCCAGATATCCCACCCAGCTTGAAACTGACATCCCAACGTTTGTTTTTCTTCAAGACTCAATACCACTTTTGCATTTAGAGATAAAGGTATCAGTAAAGATAAAACTGAGTAAAAGTTGGAATACAGCCACATTGCAGTAACAGGGCAAAAAAATAATTAATTAAAATCATGGATGCATCTATCACAGAAGTCCTGACCTGGCTAGCTTGTCCTCTGTACCAGAGTGAGTGCTCACTTACTCCAAGATAGGGAAAATGCACTTGTGCATGAAGAGTCCCTTCATAGACATGATTTTGAAGATGGATCTTGTGATTTAAGGAAAGTGGAAACAGATATCTATTTCTAGTTTATCTCTTCATAGTGTTCCTTTAAGACCCTTTCTTTTGTTTCAGTATCATACAGCTTCATGGGGGACCAGAACAGGAAGCTGAAATGCCAAATGACTGGAAGAAAGGCTATGCTTATGGTACTCCCGACCACACCAAATGCATAGAGTACAAAGAGCTCATTCTTTCAAGTTCCCAAACCCATTTCCACCCCAAAGGGCTATACAAAAAACCTCAGATAAACATCCAGATCTTTGATTATTTATTCAAACTGAACACTTCACAGGTTTTTGGAGACTAGCCCATTACTAGAAGGGATAAGGAAAACTTTCCATACCCGGAATGGGAAAGCTTTTGTCTCCTTCATAGCCATGATCAAATACACTTTTTTTTTCTCTTTTATTCTCTCTTGTTTTCCAAGCAGATACAAAAGCAGACAAGCATACTCTTCGATTCAGGTGACTTTTCCTTTTAGAATTTACACAAATGAATATAAACCCAAAGAATTTATATGTGCAACCCAAACAAATCAAACAAAGAGCCTAACACTATAGGTCAAATTCCATCTGCAACAATTTTACCCAATACAGATGTATAACTAACCTTACAAAAACATGTGAGCCTTATATTTTGGCTGCTGGTTTAGAACTTCCTGTGCAGTCTATTCCTGTCAAGGGCAAAAGTAAGATACTCCAGACAAAAAAAACCCAAACCAAAACAAAAACACAACATCGAATATAATCCCATCTGAGTTTCAGAAACATACATGCAAAACTTTTTAAATGGCTCTGATTCTCTAAGTACACCTGGATAACTGAAGGCTGTTGATTTTAAGGATACTCAGCATCTTAAAGTCATTGATTTTTCTTCTAAGACTCCCCATCCCAATAGCCTCAAATAAAGAATGATGCTAAATTTTAAGCCCAGGACTATTTATCCACAATCCACTAGACTTCCTGAGCTACTTTGATGACTCCCAGATCATACATAAGTCTGAATCTAGCCAAAGTAGCCAAAGACATCTTTAAATTCTGACTCCTGTGTTATTTTCTCAACGAAAGCCTGACATTTCAAACACTATCATCTGGGAAAGATCTATTAAAGATTCAATTAAAAAAAAAAAAAGGAAAAAAAAAAGAGTGAGAAAGAGTTCATTATGGACCTATCCACAAAGTACTACAACAAATTCTGGCCCGGTCCAGCCCACTCTCAGCACAAGATCACCAACAGGTGAGTTTCACTGACAAGCTTCACAAAAAGCAAATCCATAACGCAGACACAGCTGAGTTCTTTCTCAAGAGGCAAATTCCTGCCTCTAGGCATGGGCTGATAAAAGTGTCAAGAGGCCCAAGAAACATATTTCTGTGCTGTAAGCAGTTTTGGTATATGGTTCTGGGTTGGACCAGAAGAAAGGTCCAGATAATCTCTGAAGGTCTGTTCATGTTTTTATACCTCCACAAACTCTTTCCCCATGAAAAGAGAAGACAGCAATCGATTGCAGTTAGAGGGAGTGCAAAGTGACACATGGATACCTGTTAGCAAAGGTGCAAGGTTTGGTCTCTCAGAAAGATATATGGAGAAAATCTTGTATCACAACTAAGTAAATAAGACCTACATTTTATCCCAAGATTAGATAATTTGAAGATAAGGCTAGTGTGGCATTTTAGGCAAACCAAGTTGAAAAGCAGCTGTCCCAGCTCAATATGTATCGAACCGGAGAACAAAGATCACTGAAGCATGAAAGGCATAGCGTAAAAGTAGTTATGAATCTAATTACTTGAGTAACTGGATGAAAGTACACCCCACCCCAGTTGTAAGCAAAGGCATTTTTAAGTAACTAATACATAAGATGTCAATATATGATAATCAAAAATATATAGCATAGCTCTTGGAGTTTGTAAGATCAATACATATTCTTCTTAGTGGTGTTCCAAATTGTTTCCTTTGTATGGGTCTCTAACAACATTCACCTACCCCCGCTACTAAAAAGAAACTGAATTGACTGGTGCTCATGATCCACTATGCCAAAGTGGCGTTCAGTACACTGTCCTCCCAAGGTGTGGGTCTTGCTGCATATCCAAAGGCCCACTGGCATCCCATGAGACAAGGCTTTCAGTCTCTTCTGGGAAGCAAGATCTTGCATCCCTGTCTATTGCTACTGCTGACAATTTAGTCTCTGTTAAAGCCAAGATTTTTTGTTTTGTTGCTGGTTGTTTTTTGGTTTTTTTTGGGGGGAGGGTGGTGTTTTAGTGGGGGTTTTGTTTGATTTTTTTGGGGTGTTTTTTTGTTTTGGTTTGGTTTTGTGTGGTTTTGGGGTTTTTTTAGTTTAAAAACAGATAAAACAAAAATTGTTTCTCCTGCTCTGATTTTGTTCAAGGCACATTGCACACACAGCATCTCTACAGCATAACCATACAGTTGAGACAAACAACCCTTCTCCAGTGCCCGGGCTCTCATGTCAGAGTTCTTCCCTTTCCCTCCTCCTGACTCTATTTCATTTTAATTTATTTATGAGTGGAAAAGTGAGGAAATAAGGGGAGGGCTTAGCTTGGATTGGTCTGCATCTGCAAGGGTCAGGGGTTTCAGATCTTCTCCTAATTGATTTATGCATGCTGAGTTTCTTAAGGGAAAAAATGTTTCATGCTTTCTCCAAGTGGCACAAAAGCACAAGCCTGGTTCTCTCGAGTAACAAAGATTGTTTCTGAGCAGCTTTTCCCGAGGCACCGAGTGATGTAAAGGATGATTGGCAGATTGCGTGGCTCTGAATAAATGAATAGCACACATATGTTCTTTTTTTCTCTGCTTTTCCTCCCGAACCCTGCTCCTCCGAGAGGGTTTCAGCCTTGTTTCGGAGCATGCACTTGCAGAGCAGCACCTGCGCTTTGCTGGATCTTCAAAGAGACCTGGCGGCCTGGCATTCCCGTGGAGAAGGGCTCGCTTAAGAAAGGCTTCCAACTCCAAAAGCCGTTTATTACTTGGCCCGTTTCGGGCGGCGCTGGGCAGCTGCTCGATCCGCACGACAACACTGACACCTACCGGCCGTGCTGCGCACCGCCGCCGGGGCGCACCAGCTCCAGCCAAGGGAACCTGCCTGCCCTCCTCTCCTACTATACATATCGTGTATGTGCGCGCGTGTGCTTGTGTATATGTATAGTATACATATTAAATACAGGGCTGATGGCTGCACACGTGATTGAAGCCAAGCTCATAGGAAATTCGTATAGAACTAAATAATGCTGTTTGACCTCACGTGGAAAAAAAAAAAAAATAGGGGGGAGGGGGAAAACAAATTTACCACTGCAGTTTTGAAAAGATGATATCCAGAAAAGAAACAACTGTCCTGCACAGCTGGCCAGGAGGTTTGTTGGGATGGTGTTAATCATGGAAACTATAGCAAAAACTTGCTGACTGCATCCAACTGCAATAGCATAACACTCTGCCTTATATCTAGCCCTAATAAGTTCTGGCAGTTCATATTGGGTTTAGCAAATAGGCAGTTGCCAAAGAATCATTTCCAGTTATTGTCAAACATGGTTGGAGACTGTATTTACTTTTTAAAGACAATTATCGATCTGCTGTTGCACAGTGGCCATCCATTTCATTTGTTCCCTGTGCACCTAAGAATAGTGTCACAAGTTTCCAGTTTCATGGAATTAGGTCATTTGGGCAATTGCCAGTTCCACAAGAGTTACTTTAACTCACCTGCTACCTCACTGCCTTTCCCTCCATCACCAAACTCCTGCAAAACCTGCTTGATCCCAGAATTTTTCTAAAATCAAGTGCTTTCTCAGGCACCAGAAGTTTGGAGGTAAATGTACCTTAGCTCCTTATCTCAGAACAATAATACGCAAATCAAGCCATGAAGCATAACGGAAAAGTCAGACTATCTTTCAGCATATCACTGCCACAGTCACATTCAACACTTCTGCACAGAGTTGAAGAACCATAACTTAAACGCAAGATTTGAACTAGTACTGAAAAAATAACCATGACTTCTGAATAGAATTTGATTTCAAACACATTAAGTGACCTTGCTTCTTTCGAGAACTTGTGTAAGGTATGTTTCCTTCATGCTAGTCTATGCAGAAAACAAATTTGGGGCCTACTACTCTATTTGGCTGATCACAAACCAGAATTTTTTCCACAGTGAATTAAAATCCTTTTTGTAGGAAAAAGGGACCTTTAGCACTTTACTTTCATTTTGGGATGAACACCATAGAATGCTACTATACTTTTGGTAAAAAAAAAGAAAAAACCTCACAAAAAAACCCCAACAAATACCCAACAAATAAACAAACCACAGCACCACCGTCCCATCCCCCCCCCCCAAAAAAAAACCCCAAAACAAACCAACCAAACAAAAAAAAAAACCAAACAAAAAACCAAAACAAAAAACCAACAACCAAAAACCCACATATCAAATTATTCTGACTGGTCCATCAGAACCCCAAGGCTTGCAGAACATACAACTCATTATATTTAAGCTGTCAGCTACAAAAATAACACCAATACCATGTAATTCATGGGACTAATCAAGTATCTTAGTACTTAATAGAACGATGATAGGGAAGAACCAGATAATGATTCACAGGCAAAAACGTGTTCTGTTCAGATTTTAAGCAAAACCAAAAAAAAAAAAGCAACCAAAAAACATTCTTCAGCCAGCCTTAACTCCTTAACTATGATCTCTGCAGCTGTTCCTGTGACAGAAAACAATGCTAGTGGCTCTTCATCTTCTTTGTATTAAGTTAAAACACCTCCATCAGTAGAACACTCACTGACAGCAGTCTATCATCCAGAACTATCCATGCACAAGGACAGATTGCCCTGTCCTTATCAACTCCAAATTTCTTATACTGTCCCCTGAACTCAGCACTTCCAGAATTGGACTCCAATGATATTAAACTAGAGGAATTTCATCTCCAACCCAATCTGGAAATTTCTATCCTATTCTATTAAACTTACTACAGTGGTCCACCTACCCTTGTTTTGTTCCATTTCTGAGTGAGGTCAGCCCTGCAGCTCAATAGGATATAAAAAGAGGTCAGCAGTTTTTTACTTATCCTCTTTGATGAGTGATGATGTACTTGTCCAGGGTGGTCCCCTCTGCATCCTCACTAGTTTTGAAACTCCAGTATGGTCACATCAAAGTCGCAGACTTAGCCACAGCAGCTCCTATGACTGGACACATGCAGGCAAGAAGGAACGTATTTATTAAGGGAGCATTTACTGCCCTCGCAGCCATTGCGCATCCTCTAGAGCCAAGCAAGCAGACCAGATGAAGTATCGCCTTACTGTGATCATGTGAACTTACGTCCCTTCAAAGGACATAATTTCTGTTCAACGTCTATTCAAAGTCAGTGAAAAAAAAAAAAAAGCTACAAAGCAACTCAAAGTTATCACCACAATCATATCTGTCCAAAACTAAATTCTTACTTCAAAAATTACTGCAAGTTCTACTGCTTAAATCCCTAGAGGGTGATCAATATCTTTTATTAGCTTTTAACATGCTACTCTTCAATTTAAGGGGCTATCGCTGGTGATTTTGAACCACTGATGGGAAAAGAAATAACTATTTTGGAGAAGGTAAGTAATTTCTTGTATTTGTAACAGCAATGTTCTGGGAGTTTCACCATCTTGAAAGTGAGTGGCTGTGCAAATAAAACGTAATAAATACAGAAATCTTTTGAAGAGCACTATATAAGACAGTCCCTAATAAATGGTAGGCAAGTACTTTGTATCATTCATGTGCTTGCTCTAAGTATTAAGTCAATTTTGGTTACAGAATATTACAAATTAATCCTTTCTTCAGCTGGCTTAATGACAACAATAAACCTACATATTTTTTTGTCCATATCAGATTTTCACAAACAGTTTTTAGTATCGCTTATTTTTTTTTCCCCCTACAAAACTGTCTGGAGTATTTGAAACAAAAAATTTCACTTCCATGCTATATGTTTTAAGGGAAGAAAAAGTTAATAACCTTTTAAATTACCATATCTATACCGCCCCTTCCAAGACTGTAATGGCTTGGAAAATGGACTATTTAGCAACTGATCTATACCCATTCTTCATTAAATTTCAAGTGAAAATAATCAGTGAGCATTTTAGTGAAGAAAAGAAAAAAAAAGGTAATTTTTTGAAACCTGGAGAACAAACATAACATTGTAAAAAAACCCCAACAAACCAACAGCAAAACCAAAAAAAACTCCCAATAAATTTACCAACTAAATTTAGCAATTAGGTTTTTTTCTTCTGGCAGATTCAGTAGAGGAAAAATTATACATTAGAAAATGTGAGTACCATTTTACCAACATTTAACTATATACCCCTATAACCTGATAGTTTCCCTGATCATCTGAAATGACCCCATATTTCTGTTTATTAAACAAAACCTCCGTAGTTCAGATTCTATAACATGTTTGGGCAACATACATTCCTACACTGTTCACCAAATTCTTCACATTGCATAAATCAGCAAACAAACATTTTAAAGTTGCCGAACACTAAAGCATTACATGGGCAGCACTGGATTGTGCACGGGAAATGAGGGTCCTCAGAAATCACCCTTAATACCTGTAAGTCAGCAGGCTCAAAAGGATTGATATAAAGGGAATGTATGTCAGTTACTTTTCAAGGCCAAAGCTTGCCATAACTTACCCAGACATCACCAATGCAATACACAATCGGTGGAAAGATGCAGTCTGCTCGAGGAAGAGCTTTTGCCCTGGCTACTCAGCACCAGTGCAGGGAAAGGCAGACCATCTTGAGACTTCTGTGCTCTTCACAGCTTCCCACCCGTCTGCCACAATTGAAGGAAGGAAACAAGAATTCTGGGCTCTCCAGTGTTACAACTAGGCATTCTGAGAAAAGGCTCCATACTCTTAAAAGGAAAGTGTTTATGCCATTTGCACCACTACTTGTGTCAGAACTTAATTCAGCTCAGGTCTCATTTTGATCGCTATTAGGTCAAATTGAAGCCCACAACAGAAATCTTTGATTGTTTTTTGTTGATCCTCCTATAATAATGGCAATGTAAATATTAGCAACAATTATTTTAATCTCATCACTATAAATGATTCTGTTTAGGTGATTCTTAACAAAATTTACCATAGAACATAATCCAAACCACAACTCATATTAAAAGTGATCAGAAAACAGGCACAGTATATACTGCCTCACTAAATCTGACATTTCTTTGCTAAGAGATACAGTTCTCTAAACTTCCCTAAAAGGTATTCCTCTTAAGAACCTGCTAACAAATGGGTGCATGAAATTATTCTTCAGTACTAAAATTTCAAGGGGTATGATTTTTTTCACACTGTTGTTTGTAGAATTAGATTTAAAAAAAAAAACCCAAACAAGCCCACAGCTTGTAGAAATACAATGAATGGGAAAAAAAAGAGAGAGTAGGTTTCATGATCTTGGAAGAACAGTATTTCTGCAGACAGTTAGACATGAAACTCACAGTACATAGACCCTAACAACATTCACAGGTATATGAAAGTGCGGCACCCCTTAGAAATCAACAAGATTTTGGTTTACACACAAAATACAAAGGCCTCTAAATAGCTATAACCAATCTGATTTAACTCATTTACACTAATGAAAGACCTGAAATCAATGCAGTTACCTATGCTTCAAAAATCTTACACTGTTATCTGGAGCATTACAAGACCAGGTACTTTTTTTTACAGATTTCTTAGATATTCAACCCTGAAGTCATGAATGCATCAGACTTAATTATTTAAAAAGAGAGTTAAAATATTGATAACCCCTTGGCTGCAGAGAACAGCCAAAACCATGAACTGTGAAGACTGCCCCAAAAGCTAGAGGGAAATTAAATTAATTGATTTTAATCACAAATTTACAATTGTTACTGTTAGTTATAGACTGTGACTGCTGGTGCAATTGGGCTACCGCACACCTAAGCAAGAAAGCATCCTCTCCCTCCCTAATAAAAAATGATGCCCCATGGCTGTGTCTAAACTGCAGATCATCTTATTCTATTTCCCCTGGCCTAGTTCCCAGGTATGCATCCTTGGTGTGCTCTAACCAGACCTCATCCTTGTATAGATTTCCTTTAGAAGATAACCCAATTGGTAGCTGAAGATAGATCATTGTAACCTGTGGTAAATCTGTTGGTCTGCATAATCAAGATATCAAGACTAAAGCCACACCACCAGTTGTCTCGGCTGCAAAGTTTAGACAATATTTGATACGGGTAACTGTGTAAAACTAACGGGGCCTGCATTCCTATGAGCTTGTACTTGCAGTTGGATTCTGTAATGTCTAATGAAA
Organism: Myiopsitta monachus; assembly: GCA_017639245.1. Taxonomy (NCBI): domain Eukaryota; kingdom Metazoa; phylum Chordata; class Aves; order Psittaciformes; family Psittacidae; genus Myiopsitta; species Myiopsitta monachus. Next base: position 39,788,909 of record CM029918.1, on the reverse strand, counting down.
CCCAAAAGAACTCAGTAGAGTGTTCATGATGCACCAATTAACGTTGTAGCCACTTTGTCAGCATAGTTACTAGCAACAATTCTTTCATCTTCCATAATTTTCTAAGGCTTTTGGACACTTCATTCCTTCAGAAATGCTACTCCTCTGATACATTTTGCTGAAGTTTTCCAAGAGTTAGGCCACGGTCAAAGACAGACACTATGACCCCATTAGCCTCTCCCCTAGGAAACTGAGAGAAAAAAGATAGCATGTTTGCAGAACTGCGTCCTGAACATGTTTTTGTCAAGTGGTAGTTCTTGGGTTTAATATAAAACACCTACTGAATTAAACCTACTGTGATAGAATACAACTTATTTTGAAAGGCATGTCTGAGCACTGCAGTGCTTCTGAACCCGGAGTTTTTAAGACACTGACAAAAATGTACTATATTTTTCCCAATCTATTTCAATTAAACTTACATAATGGCAGAATGGCAAGATTAGTCTATTTTATCATGATTAAAACTTGATTAACGTATTAAATAACCATTGTACACTAATTAACTCTGTTAAATGCAATGTCCAATACATTGTTCTACTTCTGTAGACTTCTAATGAAAAAGGTGTTATCAGGAGTATGATTACTTCTTTGTACAGCGCTTTTAGGATCTAACAGAGTTTCATGCTGGACTGAATACCTAAAGGTATAATTTTGATAGGTTTCTTGGTATGACTTTATTTTGAAATAAATTTGCAGATAAGTTACAATATAAACAGAAAAAATACATGATTTAGGAGAGAAATTCCAAACTTGCCCTATGAAATCTGAACACTGTGAGGATACAAAATTTATATCTGTATTGTTTAGTAAGAACAGTGTGAAGATGAATTTTAGATATCCTTCCAGTTCAATTAGGTAAAGTGGCGTTACAGTATTTTACAGGCTGCACAGATGAAAAGCTATCAATAGCTATTTGTCACTATTTCACAACTATGGATAACTGTAGGCAAGGCTTTTAACCAGTAGTTAAAAACTGCTGTGTCTACACCTTGCAGTGACTTTTTATTCTACTGGAAGCACTTTAAATGTCTGGTTTCCTCTGTCACAAACACTCACAGGAACTCAGAGATATGTAGCCTGGTCTTCCTGTGTTGCAAACATCAGTTCAAAATACAAAATGGAAACAGGTTTTCAGCCAACTCTTAAATACAGCAGGGGTGGGAGGTGGGGTGTGTGTGCGCACACAAAATGTATGGACAGAACTGAAATGATTAATAAATGGATTTTTAAAATCTGCCTACCCATTCACGTAACATTTCAAATGTGCAATTGCTAATGACACAAAGCGCTCAAACCCAGGCTCATCTAATGGAGCACTTAGCCAAGTCACCTCCATTTTCTCAAAAGTGGTGCACTGAAGGGACTCGTGCACCTCTACATGCCAATTTAGAGGCTATGTATAATTATTTTATTAAATGGCAGAAGCTCTTGCTGTGATAGAAAATAGCTGCATATGCTGCATACAATAACAGGCACAATTGTACTCAAGAAGAGGTATGAATGCATGGTTGGCATTTGCCTGTTTCTTCCCCACCTGGGTAGCATGTCTTTTCCTACTTCTCTTGTTTCAAATCCTACAACCTGACAACAACTTTGTAAGGGTGCAAGCAAGCTTCAGCTTGATGTTATATAGCACCTTTCCACATCATTGCATCTACACAAGAGAGCCTTCATGAAGAGCAGAAGGAAACAGTATGTCAGGCAGCTGCAAGCTCCTGGCCCTGAGGCACAAAGGGGCAGGACCTGAGGGTGATAACATAGTTAGCAGGGCAGGGCTTCATCAGACAGGTGACATGTCTCATTATCCTTAAGCAAGACAGCCAGGGCAGCTCCAGGGTTGGTGGCCAGCTTCAACAAAGGGGTCATCAGACAAGTTTAAGATGATGAGGCAGGTCCAAGGTCAATCCACAGGTCAGGACTGGGTCTAGTGGCAGTAGCTGGGATTAGACAAAGCACAGTGGTCACTGGGAAGGTCCAGAGTGACAAGGCAGACACAAGGTCAAGCTAAGAAGTCAGTCAATGGGTTGCAATCCAGATCAATGGGGCCCTTTACCAGGCACAAGAAGGCATAGCTGTAGCTGAGCTGGGGACAGGCCCACCTACAATATAGCTCATGCAGAAACTAAAGATCCAGAGCTTAATTTAAACAAAACTCCAGACCCCATGGGTAGACGTTATAGCTAGAAATCCCATATAAAGGTGGTCTGGACTATTAAGACCTAGTGCATTGAGGGCCTTCGCACAATGCAAATGGGTCCTAGGCTATTTTGTTGGGTTTTTTTTTTGCCAAAGGACAGAATATTATGCTTTTGAAGAAATGCTTAAATGAACAAAGGGCTCACAGGCTTAATAAAAGTGTGTACAGAGCATGATACCTCGTGTACCCTTCTGATTCATTTGGCCTCACCAGAAAGACTGTACTTCACATGTTGGTAAACCAGCATCTCTACTGTTCATCAGATACCATGCACCAGACATTGATGATTACACATCTATCAATCACCTTCACTGGCTGCCCAGAGTTCTGTGTGCAAGAGCTATAAAGGTGCCATACAGTAGCTTGGCTACCCATGCCTTACAGCGTTGCCTTCAAGAACACTCCTGCACCCCAACCAGCGCCAGCAAAGCTCCTCTTCTCTCATATCACCTGCGTACATCCAAGGGGAAGGTCTCCCTCTTGTCACACCATCACACATGTCTGTACTGACTGTGTGATCAGATATCTGCACCCTTTTTCTCCCTTCACATGATTCAAGACAGGCCGTTGCACACATTAGGATTCCAGGATGCTGAGAGGTCTGCCTATGTGGGATGCAATTATGATGAATATTTTCATACAGCTCAACAGAAATGTAAACGTCAGCAACAAGTATCTTTGTCAGCTTTCCAAAGAATGAACAATATACTCATTCACGGTCAAAAGGGATTGCTTCTGCACACGATCTCTGCCTTCAGGCTTTAGGACAATGCCTTTTTAGTGGTCTCCATAAAAACTTTGGTTTAAATTATGTTACTAATTGGCAGATTTTTTAAATTAGCACAGAAAATGACAACCTTAATGCACAGGATATACAGTCATTGGTTTATACTTTGAATTTCTTTTATTGTATAGAGTAAAAGAATCAGCAAGAAGAGGAACTGGTTACTACAAAAGCATGATAACTACTTCAGTCCCTAGGTATAAACATACAGTAATTAATCAATTAATGTAGCTCACATACATCAAGGAAAAGATACAGTATATATGATGAAGTCAGCATAATCCTTTTTTATAGTTTTATGAATGATCTAATGTTGTAACTTGCTCAAGTTACTCCAGATTTATAGCAATATGCATGCAGAGAGTAGAATTAGAACCTAAATGAAAGAGCTAATCCACATTAATGAAAAAAAGGCAAACATTTCTGGTAAACTTAAGAAATTTTGATACTCATGAAATAAAAAAGCATCATGAGTTCCCACAGTCAGAGCTTGAATCAGAAAAACAAACTTATTCAGCAATGACCCATAACAATTAATTATGTATTCATGCCCATACAACTTTAGCATATGTTTACAACCAACCATTAGCTTGAATGCATATGGGAATAGAAACAAATTCTGCTGAATTTAGGAATAAGTTAAAATGGTCAAATACATTTTACCTTTGAATATTTTTTTAATGAAAAGAGTTATCATAAAGGACATTTTCAGAAATAGTTAACTATTATTAGGGAAGCACTTTCAGACCTCTGATAAACCATTTCATGCGTCATCCCTCCCCATCCTTTGCATTTCCAGTACACAATTCTTGGCTATGGCTTCATCAGCATGTCTGTATATATATAAAATTGTGTGTGTGCGTGCGTATATATACGAGTGCACATTGTATGAATAAATTTATTGTTGTCTGCAGCTGTTAATGGTAAACTTCAAGAAAATTAAGTTCAACTCCGAAGTCCAAATGCATATCCTCAGTATCTGAGCTCCGAAACTGGAACACACATTTATAAAAATCAGCCTCTTTTCAAGGCCTCAGAATGCCTTTTTCTCTTCTCTGTGCCTCTTTTCTCTTTTTTTTTTTTTTTTTTTTTTTACTTACATGTCTTCAACTTGCAATCTGGAGAATAGGAATAAAAAAGAGGATATATTGAACTGAATTTAGAGATGAGCAGAAGTTCATATGAATTTTGAGTCCACAAACTTCCTGTTTGGTAGCAGCATATGCTTCATATTAAAGTGTGTGTTCACCAGCTAGCTCCCCTATCCATAGGCTTAAACTGGAAGGCCATGAAAATAAGTTCTTTGATTCCTTGGAAAGAATTAAACTGAATCAATTTCTAATTATCTTTGGTCATGTTCCTTAAATTAAAAAAAAAAAAAAACAAAACCAAAACTTTTATTGTTCCATAACCGGGGTATCAATTGAGGAAAGGTCCATCATTTATGATTTTGAACACTGCATACTTATTCTCATCTAAAGACTTCTCCTGATGTGTGTGTGTGTGTAGCTGTGTGGCACTGACTTCAGAATAAGCTTCTAAGTCAAGGTGTGATTTGTTATATAGACAAGCCCACTACACTTTCTTATATCTGAAATACCCCTGCAGTCTTTTACCATTTCTCAGTGTCATAGATGTTAATCTTTCTGGAGCTGAAATCCAAAATTACTGAACATAGAGCATCTCACTTACTCCAAGTACAGTGTACAATAATCACAAGAATCCTATAACCAAAACCACAAGAAACTAGCCCACAGTCTACTGAGGTCAAGGCCCATCATAAAGTTATATTATTTCAAGATCACAAGTTCATTCATTTCCTATGACTTTCCTCTCATAATTCTTTCTATGAGGAAAAAAATTAAAAAACTATTCCATAATAACAGCAAAAATAATTTTAAATCTCAAATTTATTTCATGTTAATGTATTGTATTGATAATTCTTTAAATTATTTTAGAAGTCATAGTAGAACAAAATTGATAAAACTATATATAATGAAGCCAAATCAAAGTCTTAACATCTCTCAATACAATCCAAAATGAAATCTTGATGCTTCAAACAAACACCAAAAGGAGGACTTAGAACCTGCTTAGGCTGCAAGAACAAACTTTGACTAAAATGTTGATAGGTATTTCAATGTGTAACTTGTAAAATCATACCTCCCAAATACTCATGAAAACTTCCCTATAGTCCAAACTGACTCAAAGGTCTGTGACTCAAAGCATTTCTTCAGCAATGAGGTTAAATCATTCACCTGAGTTGAGTTGAAAACCACAGCCACCTGTGCGTATTGCCCCTAATCACGCTGCTTTTTGTACTTGAACTAAATCATACCTTGCTCACACCACCACAGACAATAACTGAAAAGAACCTTGGGGGGAGGGAAGGGAGGCTGAGACACAGGCACTTTAGTCTTCAATAAATGGTAATGGATTCATATTTAAAGTTAGGCTGACACTGCTGCTAAACCACAGGATTGGGATTCAGGAGATTTGGGTTTCATTGCTGCCTGTGTCATAGACATTAAACGTGACTTTAGACAAGCCACTGAAACCTTAGTTCAGTTAGATACTAACACACATATTCACAAGAGATGAATTATATGCTTATGTTAGGCAGGTGCTTAAAGCACCTTGCTCAGTCAAAGGCAAACCTTACCCTATTTCCAGTCTTACAGCGTAAAATGGGAATAAAGGTATTTCATACAAGTCTTTCCTCTTTTGACTGCCCACATTTCAGAGCAAAGGCCCTTCCTTATTTCCTTGTTCCCCACTTTCTTTGTACATCACCCGGCACAAAAAGGCTAGATTATTATAAGGCCTGGAGACCTTTAAATAAAGTAATACAACAGTAAGCACTCGGCACACACTGCATTCATTCTATATCAGAACCATTTCTTAGTATTAGCAACAACCTTTGGTAAAAGACAACATGTCAGTGTACTCCTCAGGGAATCAGGACAGTTTTCTAATTAGTTTCTGAACATTTGTAGCGCAAACCAAACATCAGCAAATTGTGCTTAGAGTACTTTGGAATACTTCCAACCTCGTTTTCTTCTCCACTCCCTTTTTTTTACTAGAAGAGGCAGATATACTTAAAAATCTCTCAAAAATATTTCTTGCAGAAATAGCCATTTTTTTAATAACCCTTATTCTTTCATGCTTAGGGTTTGTCCTCAGCTGATCTTGTTTCAGGTCAAGAAGTGACCCAAAAAAAATGCAAAAAGCAGAAACTCTACAATCCCTTCCTCAGGATAGCATTAAAGTGCCTTGTATTCAACAAAAGTCTCTCAAGAGCACTTACGAGATAGGGAGAGAGGAACACGAAGAAATTATTCATATACTCATTACCTTTAATATTTACAGCACTAGACTTTAAATGAACACTTCAGCACCTAAAAAAGAAATCCATGCTAACTATAAAATTTTACATTGAAAGAAAACAAATCCAATAAGTAATGCAGAACTATTTCAGAGTATCTAATCACACAGAGTCACAATCCTACTTAGGTCTGTCAAATTGAATTCAGGCCTCAGGTCATAAGTCTGGGTAAGAGCCTCATTCAAAGTCCACACTGCAGTTCACAGGATAGAGGCAAGATATCTTCTTGCACAACGTTGCAGGAAATAAGGCCAGTGTTGTCCTAGAGGGGGTCCAAAACATGACAGCTTTCTCAAACAACCCGTAGTATTTGCAGATTTAGGAGCTAAGAAGAGGACAGGTAATTCTGAAAAATTACCTCACCTAATCTTCAGATAATGTCATTAAGAAAACAACACCAACAGAAAACCCTTTTCCCAGAACTGGTTGTGGTGACCCCCTTCATAAAATTCAGAGGTGGACTGCACTGACACCCACAACAACATCAAGAGCTGCAGTACAAAGCAGAGACTGAGGCTGCCAAATCAACTAACCAGATTCACCTACCACAACAGCACTAACTTGAATTCCACTTCCATATTTAACATTATCTTTACTATGGTCTAGTGCTGTCTTCATACTACAGCATCTACACAGCAAGCAACATCTTTCCATAGCTCAGTTACCGGTCTCCCAATATAGACCCTGTAAAAGTCATTACAGTAATGTAATTTCTAGTACTTGCGTTTTCACTATAGCAAAATCTCACAGGGATCAGATCCACTTATGGTCTTAAGTAAAGCTAGCCATCTGACTTAATTAACATTTAGAATTCATCAAACCTTGCAGGGCTCATACTGGGCTCTGGGGCAGCTTCACAGTGCTCACACTGGGATCCTGCTGGGTCTATGTATCCGGTAGCAGAGTTATTCCATCAGATGACATGCTTGGTGTGAAAACAAAGGAAGGATGAAACTAAAAAAATCCGTTCCACAGTATCTTTGCATCATGCAACAAACCACATATCACAGGGAGCACAAGATGCAGAAATCCTGGGAGCAGCAGAAGCCAATACAAATGTATATCACCCTACGTTTGCTCCATAAATTTTAATCCAACAACAGTTGTGCCTTTGTTAAATACTTTTCTGTGTAATACAGGAAGTTCTGAATGTATTGTCCTTTCTCTACATATATGCATATTAATATCAGTAGCAGTATAAAGCTTTGTTTCTCTGAAGGTACCACAGACCATGGAAAAGAGACTTTAATTTGGTCCATCCAAAGTATCTAGATTTTTCAGGGCTTAAGTTCTGTGCTCAGGAACAGAGCAGTGAATGCTCCAATGGACAGACTGCTGGTGCTGGCTGCTTCAGCAGGATCTGGGGCAGACCTATGCAGCTATACCCTCACTTCATTTTCACGATTTTTTCATAGCATATACTACATGTGCCTGCTTTGCACTTCTTCCTTCTTCATACCTGAGTGGCACCCAAGTAGTACTTAATTAACCACCAGAGGTACAGTGGTTTTTTTAATGAACTTATTATGTGATGGTGATTAATTAGACTTTATGAAGTGTTTTATTTTTTGCACTATGTGAAAATGCAAGAGAATGCATAAACCCTAATCATTAAGCGCTAACATGAGATTAAAGACATCAAAGATGTTTAAATTCAGCAATATTGAAGAAAAGAAAGGCAGTTGTATAAATACATTTTCCCAACATGCAAAGTGCAATATATATGCAAACTTCAAACATTTACCATGAATTTTCCCCACAATTTGAATTCTTACCTTCCTGAAGCTTCAAGAATTATCTTGCACTTTGAGGTTCTCCTTTCTTTAGGGAGTCAATTTAATTCTTTATACCCTTGTTTTGTTTTAGAAAAAGAAGGACCGTAAGTCCTATAGTTTGTCATATTTGAAGACTCTAGTATTGTCACGACACAAAGCCTGTACATTCTTTTCACTGTATACCAGTTGCTGCAGGCACTGAGAAGGGGAGATGCAAGTGCATGACAAAAGCAAAAATGCTGAATTCTGGCACAGGTCTTTCCTCAGAGAATATTAATTTCCTACGGGACAAGCAACGTATTTGGTGGCAGTGGAAATCTGACAACTCTATCTATCAATCCAACCAAGTTTATCATGAGGTTTAAGCGTTTCTTAACTGTCAAACTAAAACATGAACATAGAAATAATAAACTACATTCTGAAATATCTGCCAGAAAGCACACAGGGAAAAAAAAAGATACAGAAGATGCCTTCCAAACCATAAATAATATTTTTGCAGTCATGCTTGCATCCTTATTCCTGAAACCAATTTAGAAAACAATTGGACAGGGCACCCTGGGAATAAAGAATCATTTGCCATTAGACTTTAATGTGTGATTACTTAGTAATGTAATTGAAAGCATGACTGTAGCACATTGCCAGCTTTCTATTGCCAGGAGATTACATCGTAAATGATACTGAGTATTTCAAATCATTTTTTTTATCCCATATTTGTTGTGACAAGAAGTTTTGCTTAATATTTAAATTCATTTTTCTCAAATGCTGCAGGATTAGGGGTTTGCAGGAAGGAGGGGTGGGTGAGATAGCTCTCAGTATGTCATATTTCCTCATGAATCATGTTAATCATGAAATAACTAATTACCATGATTGCATTGGGAGATTTGTGGAAATGGCCAGTGATGTTTGAATGTGGGTATATACAACTGACACAGTGATGCACTTAGTACGCTATTTATGGCTCTTATACTGTGAAACAGAATAAAATCTGAGAGCTATGTGCAACCAATATCTACACAAAGAAGGCTGCACTGACAGCAGTTGCAGAAACTCAGGGCTCCACTTTGCATGGCCTCACTTGTATTCATGGGCTTTCCTTCAACAACTGACACCCCAAAAGTTCAGAAGGCTTTACTGGTAAGGGGAGCTTGTCCTCCAGTTTATCCGATATGGCTAAGTCACCCTGCTCTACACAATTCCTTCCTTCTCCCCACCCATCTGGTTTGCGCAAATTCCTGTCAACATAAAACAATGAAGAGTTCAAGGTTTTTGTCCCAGTCGGATTTATGCCCATATAGACGAGGGGACAAATCATGCCCTGCTTATCCTTATTCAAAGAACCTATGTCACCCCACCCACTGGAGTTACACTCCCAAGAAACTTGCCCAGCCCTGTAGTCCCCCTATGCATGCTCCACATACAAAGTCTAGTAGGCAAATTCAGTAGAACTATGCTGCCACAGAACTATCATCAAATGCTATATCATGCATATCTGACTGCTTGATGCCTTCAGAAACCCTAAAATATGCATTTTAAATTTTAAGTCCTGAGGTTCCTGGGATTTAAAAGCTATTATGACCAGAGAATCAAGGAGGAAACTGTGAGGAATTGAAATTCACAGTGATTTCCTTTCCCTTGAAGCCCATTCTTACACATTTTTCATTAATAAGCAGGGAACGAAGCTTGAGTAAGGATTCTGGCATTTGGCTCACAGACTTTGTTTTGTCTTTATCCTGTTTTACTGAATGTCAGATGACCACAGAGGCAATACAGAACTCCAAGAACAGCGGATGTTTCAAAATAGGATTTATTGTTTACAGACAACTTGTCTCTCTTTTCTGTCACACCACTGGTACCGGAGCCAGGAAGGAAAGAATAAACCAATAACTACAAGGTGGCAAGAAGTCTTCCTTTCGGAGGCTGATTCTGGGCTAACTTTCTCTGCAGTAGAAAACATGACTGCATCTTAAAAGCCTGCCTTCAAGTACAACATGCAATTCATTTTTCAAGAGAAACTTTTTATTACAAGACTTCTTATAAAACTTATTTGCTTCCCAGCTGCTTTTACATAGTTTCTTAAATTGTTTTCACAGTATTGAATGATAGGAACAAACCAGATTACTTCCTTCTAATTTGTCCTGGTGACCTACTGTATACATTAATAAAGGGATATTTCTTCTGCCTGTAGCTCTGTTTTCACTGTAGAAAGCTATGCCAGTTCCATTAAAATAGTTTTAACCTATCCAGTTCATGATAGTGGAAGTACCAGAGCCTTCTGGGCTTTGTAATATAATAGCACCCTTTTATCACGTTGAATGGTTTATTGGAACCAGCTTGTACAGATGATTTAGTTTACCAAAGTGAGGCCACTACTGCAGGGCTCTAATCTCTGTTTGGGGACTCTTCTGTAATTTTTAATGTTCCCAGTTTGGCCTAGGAGTGGGTTTGTTTTTTGGGGTGTTTGCTCGTTGAGGTTTTTTGATTTGTTTTCTGTGTTTTCTGTGTGGTTTTTTTCTTTGCTTCCTTGTAACTGCATTACTTTTTTATATAACTTCAGTTATTATTTGCATCCTTTGCCCTCTTGACAAAGTCTTAACATGACAGCTGATGCAGATAACATGCATTTTATGAGCAGATGAGTCCGCTCATTTTCATCAAAAGCAGGAACTGGTATTGTCCAACACAAGTCAGAAACATTTGACAACTATTTATTGCATGTAGAAATACTAATATGAGAAATTTACTAGGACAAGAATCCTTGTCATTCCACAGAAAAGGACAAGCTATGTCAGAGTTCTGAGACCTCACATGGACTATGCCAGCGAATTAATGTGGTGATTTTATTCAATAGCTAGCAAGAGCAAGATGCTGCTAGTGCAGCTCTTACACTAAGTCTGTGCATTTTAACCTACTTTTTGCTGTAACAGAAGTAAATGAAATACAACCACCACTTGTCCCAAACAAGTTTTGGAGTGCTCAAGGAAATAGTTATCCAAACTATGCAAACAGCCTGTTGATCATCAAGAAGTGCAAAAGTGCCCAGAAGAGTCTGGAACAAGCCGAATGTGAGCACCATCAATGGCAACAGTAACTGAGAAAATGAGAGCACAGTTTATGCAAGTTACTCGGCAGCGAGGTATTCTCTACCCAATCCCCTAAGGACACCTAAGGAGTATCACTGTAAACCAGAGTTCCCTAGTACTCTGCACTACTCTTCCCTTCGCTCTGGGGAGGGAACCCTACATCCTTGCACCAGGACTATCCCACAAGCCTCTGGAAACCCAGGAGTTCCCACAGTCCTGCAGAAGGACTACAAATAGTACAGCTGGAACCACTACACTGAGCTGCCCAACCTTGTTCCCAGGCCACGGTCTCCCTCCTTCAGGACAGAGAGGTCCCGTAAAGAGCCTCTACACCAGCACACTCAGCTTCTCTCCTGGATCACAGCATCTCCCCCCAAAAATCCAAGCAAGTTCTGCAAACTGCAAAATCGCATGCATCTGTGATCAGTGTCTTGATATCCAAATCCACTTAGCTTCTACACTGTCATTTGGTCTTAAACCATGACATGTTGGCGGAAAAAAGCACTCCTTATAGGGCATTTAATGAAATCTCTACACATCTACAGATAATCTCTGTCTGATCTCATAATATGAATCTATCTGAGCATTTTAACAACTCTCAGCTTTCAGAGGAGTATTCAAAACTGTATCTCAACTTTCTACTGTTTATGATTACAGTTACATACAAAAGCATTTTAATTGCATTACAAATCAAGATTTATCTTGAATATATAAAAGAACATCCAAGCAGTCTCTGTGTTACATTGAAGATTTTTCTTAAGTGAAAGACTTTCACAAATACTAGCACAAGATTTGCACAGAGATACTGACTTCACATTCCCTCTCACCCCAACTAAGTGCAGTTGCCTCCTTTACCTTCAGCTGTCAAGCATATGGGATTTGGCTAACAGTTTCATTCACCTTCGAAGATTTCCTAAAAGCACTTGTCAAATGCACTCCTCCATCCCTTGAATAATCTTAATGAGGGACAGGCACAAGATGGGGAATTGAAAAAAAGTGAAGAAAAAAAAATCAAGGCTGTTTTGAGTTTGCTAATTTTTTACCCTCCAGAAGAAAATTTGACAGTAGGAAAGTCTCAGGCCAAACCTAAAAGAATTGCTGAACACCACTACATAAAACAATGTGAGGAGCAAGAATATAAAGTAAAAGAGCAGAGACTGATTGGTTGTGACTTCCAGCAGTGTATTGACAGACAGAAGCAACAAGGGAAATCCCAATTGGGTGCAAGGATAAATGTCCTCACAACAAGCATGGCTAGATGTTGGAATGGTTGTCCAGAGAGGCAAACAACTTCTACCTTTGCAGATTCCCAGATTCTTGTGTAAGTGCCTGGCCATCATAACTCAACTTCAGTAAGAGCAAGCCGAGCAACCTTGAGCAGAAGCAAGATTAGATGACCTCCAGAGATTCCCTCCAGTCTAAAGTTTTCTATAATTCTACCATTGCATGCCTACACACTCTCAGAGGAAGGGTGATAGTAGGGGTACATGGTTACAGCCTCTGCAGTCGCTGGTACAAAGGTCCCTGGGTACTGTCACTGGTACAGGGTACAAGCTCTACTATCAGTAAGAAAATTGGAGAAAATTTAAGAAAATCAACCAAAAAGACCAAATGACAGACTTTCAAGAAAGTAAATTATTTCTACTGTCTGGTGTACAGCCATTATGTCTGGACGCAGAACTAGAAGAAATCTACATTGGCCTTGGACAGGGTATTACCCTGTGAATACATTAGAAAACACAATCAAAGCAGCTACAGAGATGGGCATTCAGTAAATGTAGGAAGTGGAAAAAAAGTGCATGTGATACTGCATATTATACCATTTTAACAAGTGTCCTTTCTTATTAAAACACTACCCTCATGTATTGTCAAGGTCAGCAAAGCTGACCTTGTATAGTACAACTATGCAAGTACCAGTTGTGAACATTAGATATCCAGAGCAGAGCTCATCTAGTTTGAATTACTATTTTCTTCTACTACAAGACTTTTCTGGATCAGGTAATCCAAATTGGCCTGGGCTCCATCAAGTCAGTGCAGCTTGTCCAATACAGATAAATTTCTTCTGGTGACATGCTGATAATTGAGACCACCAAACATATTATTCTATTGAACTCCCGTCACATGTGAATCCAGGTTCACAGAATTGGAAGCAAAGACATAATTCCAGTTGATCACAGAGCCTCCAGTATGTAAATTAGATTTGGCTAGTTCTGTGCAACACAGCTATCAAGTGAACTGGTGAAACATACCATATGAAACAAGATACAACAGCCTGAAGTAAACTACAGTTAGTTTGTCAAACATTATAAATACAGTTATGTTGACTTAAAAAAATTATCCCTGCCAGTTTGTCCAATTTGGAAAACTACTTAGGAATGCTAGCTCATGGCTAAAAAGTTTTGCCACAGTTACAACACATGGAATGTATTAAGTGAATACTCCAAAATTCTTGTGGGATTCATTTCTTATTACAGGTCATGACAGGGTTTTTTATTTTCTCTCTTACAGCTTTTTGTCTTTTACTACTCATATCGCTGTACACCAAATGCAGGCTCGGTCTTGGAGAACTCTAACCCCTCATCCTAATTCACAACCCATCAAACACCATGACATTCCCCAGTTCAATGCCTATAAACTCACCAAAACCACAGCTATATTACTTTGTGTTGTTTTCTTCTTCTCACAACTGAAGTGAAACAGTACTTAGTCATGTTAGGAACATTGTCTTGCTGCAAAGAAACATCACCAATTAAGCATTTGCTGATCAGAATTATCTGGGCAGATATAGAGAAGCAAAGTAACCTCCTACAGTACTAACATAGATGTCATAGACCAATATAGTTTATCTATATCCACCTAGCCTCGTTCAACCATAAAGAAATTACTCTCACTGAAGAGGGATTCCTCCAATTTTAAGATACAGTCAAGATCCCCAGAATATTTTGGATTATCAAAGAGCCTTCTGGCACATATAAAATAAGAACAGCAACATTAGCTTCACCACAATCACTGAAATTGATAGTGGGAAATTACATCTAGAAGCTGTAACTGTATCAAAAAGAAATTCCTGTACTCTATGCTTTTAAACCACTGCTAGTTTTTGCTCCAGAGACAGGGTATTCTTCAATGATGTGTGAAGCAATCTCTCTGTATACTTTGTGGTTAGGTTTACAGTTCTCTTTGCCATTCTTCAAGGTAAAATGGTAGTAGCCAAAGGAATGAGTTTATATTAGAGTAGGGTGGTTTGGCTCTGTTTGTTTGTTACATTTTTGTCTCCACCACAACCAGGTCTTCCTCTCTAAAAAAGCCTTCCATTGAGCTGGCTGTCAACAGCATGTTGTCTCAGGTTTTACCCAGTGTCGGAGAAACAGTAATGTGTCTTGCTGCACGCATGCTTAAAGCTGCTAAATCTTCCAGGAAACTAACAAAAAATATAGATACATTGAGATCCTTTGTCACATCAGTGTTAACTGTTTGGTTGATCCAGATGAATTTCAAGAGTAACTTTTAAAACTTCTTGGTAAGTTAACTTTTAGCCAATAATTCTTTTCCAAATAGCTGCCTAAGGAACTACAGAGAACCACACTATATGGAAGCTTTTTCTTAGGAAAACTGGTAGCCCTCAAAAATTAGGATCAGGACATTTGATCTGGAATGTCCACAAAACCAGTATTAAGGGTGGCTAATTCTTGAGGAAAAAAATCTCTTGTTGAGGAGGACAGATACTGGTTTTTGGCCAGAGTATCTTTCCATGGTTATATTGATGGCAATCACACATCCTGAAGTCATCAAATCACAAGTCATCCCTAGCACTACATTGCACAACATCATGAGCAGTCATGATGCAGCAGAGGTGATATGATGCAGAATCTAAGCAACATTTTTCCAGCTGTTACTGACACTGGCTTTGTTAAAGTCATTCTCTCGTATGAACATTACTATAACAGTGGCAATGAAAAACTTAACACTTGTCTAAATATACCAGTCACCACTAACCACAACACAAAAGCAGTTCACAAAATGTTAAATACATTACCCATCAAGAACCCGTCTCATTTTGCTGAAGGGCTCATTTGAAACATACTTGCTCCTTTTCTTCTCTCTTTTAAGCCTGGTTATACTGTAAATAACATTGCTCAATAAGTATCAAAAATGTCATTTTAACTATGACCATGGAATATGAAGAGCTACCTTTTAAAAAACTGGCAGACTTTTCTTTTTTATTATTATTATTATATATATATATGTATCAACATTGCTACTTCTCAGTTTCAGAAATATATACAATCAGGAATCCCCCTGGAAAGCTGCCTTTAGTTGTATCTTTACAACTTATGTCTTTGATACAGATTTTAGTGACAAGAACAGTGGTATTGATGTTGCCATCAACAGCAGGAAATTAATAAACATGAAAGACTAAAAGGTTATATTTTAAATTATGAGAAACTGTTGAAGACTCTTTCTTGTAGGCCACAGTCAGAAATTAGCATCAAATTGAGCAACTCATTTCAGATACTCCTAAAAGACGATGTTTCTAAATGGCAGAATAGAATCAGTTGATAATAGACAAGCCTCCAAGGGATTTTGGAAAGATATTGAACTGCTGGTAGGACAGGTTCAAATATGTACCTTTAAAAAATATAACAAAATAACATAAATCTGATTTCACTCCCTGACAAGCTTTAGCAGATGGATAGCATAGTTTAGTCAGACTATCAATCCAAAGATATTAAGGTGGACAGCCATGAGCAGTGCGCGTGAAAGAATGATTTAGGAGATACTAGGATTTCAACCAGAATCTGATCAGAAGTTTCCAGTAGAAACTTCTAACTTCTTTGCAAAAAGGCAAACTTTTAAAACATAAGCTTTAATACAGAGTTGTGAATTTTCCATTCACAGTGGGGGACTGAAAAGGATGGAGCACTGGAGTGACTTTGGAATTTGGGAAAAGGGCACTAATTCAATAGAAATAAAGGACAGCCCTTCGTGTCTATCTTGGCCCAGGACCATTGGGCATCCTCTTCTTACTTTTCCTGCTGTCAAAAATGGAGCAAGGGCAACAACAGGCTTGACACTGGGTTCAGCGTCCCAACCCACTGGCAGAAGAGTACCAACTGCCTCAAGGGGGAAAAAAAATAAGGATATGTGGTGGTGGTGATGGTGCTATGAACTGTTTCAAAAGACACTTTGGAAATGTGCCTAAGAGTGTGGCATAAAACATTACTAGGCAAGGAAATGAATGCCATTATCCTTTGAAAACGTTTCCCCCATATCTGCTTCTTACTTGGCCTAACATACCAATTGTTAACAGGAAACTGAAGATCTATGTCTTTAGTTATTGTTGTTAATTAAAACACATAGTGGAATTAAAACACATAGTAGAATATTTCCATCTTTATCTATGACTTGAACAGGAATTCAGCCTAAATAGAAATTAACTGAGGATTGCAGGGTTTGTACAACTATGTTACCTATAATAAATAAGATAACAGTTCCCCTGAAGTAAATGCTGTGTCAACCTTGAGCTTGTTTCAACAGCCTGTTCAAACCATTGAAGGCACTGAAAATCTCCAGGGACTTCAGTGGACTTTATCATACCCTAAATCTTTAAACGAGTTTGGATTAAAGTGGATTTTGGCTGTTGGCCAAAGAGAAAAAGAGCAGCAAGGGGGTAGCTGGGAATTGTCAGACCACAGGGGTGTGCTTTAAATGTCTCTGTTTTCCTATAGGAAGAGACTTTCTTTACAGCATAATCACATGAAGCCTGGCATTCTTGAATCATAAAAGAAAAAAAAAAAAAGGAGGATGTAGTTTATTATAGGAGTCTATTTGTTTTATCATAATTATTGTGCCTGTTAAACTGTTTGAGTATTTATCTTAAGGGGAGAGAAAAGCTTTATGGCTAGCTAAATACACTCTCAAAACAGGTTAAAGCATCTTCTGCTTAACGTTTTTAAGATTTAACTTTAATGTATGGCATTATTACTTTGTGGAAGAGAAATCAAATGTATTGCAGTGGAATCTAATGGCACATGATGTATCTAATCAAAGCTTAAGAGAGAGAATAATGTTTCATGTATAAGATCTGTCATTCAAATTGCAGCTTTTTGTATTTCTTTAAATGAATAGATGTTAAGAAGATAATCACTATTTCATGTCTCATATCTTAGTATTGTATTAGCACTCAGACACATATGCAGGTCACAGCTTCAGGGGGTGGGTTCCCCTCCCTTTGCTCACTCTTGTGGTATTCTAAGTTCTAGAGAGAAAAGTGAAAAAACATCCAGCGATTTGTAAGGCCTGAAATTGGAAAATTTATTTCATTTATTTTTATCATTCAAGCTACACAACTATTTTCAATAGAGCAGCTTCTAGATGCTGTACATTAGCATACCTCTCACAGACTATGTGAGATGCAGTGAATGCCAGTATTTTCAGTGATTCCACTGGAATGAGTCATAGGAGTACTGGGCTGGATGGCATCTTCTAGGTTATCCACGCTGACCCCAGCTGCTAAGCCAGACAACTAAAGCCCAGGCATAGGCATTACATTAATATTATAACATATTTTTAATACTAATGCTTTAATTGAATGAGTTAGAGGGGGTTGACTTTGGGGTTAGCTTTGAGGGCGGCTTGGTTTTTGGCTTTTGAGTTTTTTGTGGGGTGGGGTGAGTGTGGTTTGGTTGGTTTTGTTGTTGTTTTGGGCTTCTTTTTTTCCACTCCCACTCTTCCCATCAGAAAGATGTTTCAGAACTTCATTTCTCAAGCAGAACATAACTTCCTTTTAATTTCCATTCTAATGAATTTATGGCTGGTTTATACATATTTATTCTTATGCCAGTGTGTCTCCTTTTTAATTCCTGGGTTTTATGTCCTGACATAGAAAGACAGCAATGATATTTTCCCCCAGAATTTTAGGGAGAAAAGGGTGATTATGCAGTAAAGGCTAGAGTAGAACAGCAGAAGACACAACCAGTACTGTCCATCTTTGCTTAGGATAGAGGAATGACAGCTTAAATTAACCAACTTTGTTATATACAAAATATCAATCAGTCCTTGTCCGAAGACGCTACATTTTATATTGCCTTCATATAAGCTTCTTTATACTGGAGCTTTGAGATTTTTTTAGGGGCAACAACAAACAAGTTCCTGTAAGAGAATGTTAGCTTTCACATTTTTTTTTATAATTTTTAGTTGCTTCCTAGTAGTTATTCTATCCATACCTGCCTCTTCTACAAATTCAATTCTTTTCTATTAGTGTCCATGCAGTCTCAGTACAATTAAGGATGCAACTAAAATATAAACCATGAATATCTATGAGAGAAGAAAATAATGGAGAAAGTTTTCATGAGAAACCTTGCTTTTTTCCTTTCAAGAGACCAACTGTTCTGCTTTGAGTTCTGTTGGTCAGTTCTTCTGTGACTGAGGAGCTCCTAGTCTCCTACCTGAACAACAGCCCAGCCTGGCTAATCAAGTAAATGAGAACCATTTCCATGCATCTTCCTTTCAGAGATAATTTCTAGCTATCACTAGGTATGAA
The DNA here is from genome assembly GCA_017639245.1 of Myiopsitta monachus. Classification (NCBI taxonomy): domain Eukaryota; kingdom Metazoa; phylum Chordata; class Aves; order Psittaciformes; family Psittacidae; genus Myiopsitta; species Myiopsitta monachus. Next base: position 39,770,109 of record CM029918.1, on the reverse strand, counting down.
ATAAAGACTAACAAAGGAGAAAGTGACACAGATCCAGCAAACACATCAATAAACTAACAGAAGAAAAATGTCCTGCGGCACCCCACTTCAGCTGAGGTGGGGTTAAATTCAAAAGAAACTGTAATCAAATTCAGAGGAATTCTCATCTGCTGAAAACAGTTTAATCATAGAAAAGATCTAAAGCCTGCATGTTCAGAAAAGCAGGAGACAAAATAAATCAAAGACTGATTCCTTGGAGCACACATTTTAAAGTATTGCCTTTAAGCAGACTAAAAAGTTGCTTATTCCTCCCCATTAAGAGTTCCTCCTACTGGGCTGCCATCCAATTGCAATTGATACCCTTTAAAGTTCAATACCTTCACCTTCTGACACGAAACACTCTTCTTGGTAATTCTGTCTGAAGACACAGACAGATGAAAGAGACCAGGAAGAAAATAAATAAATAAAGAGGGGGGCTGGAACTGTGCACTCAGCATCAGAGGTTGCTGTATGGGATCTGGGGGAGAGTGTAAAGTTTCTGCCTCTTTCCTCAAGTCTGCACTGTAGCTGGAATGAAAAAAAGAAAAAAAAGAAAAGAAGACTCACCACTTTCTTAAGCACTTGGTACTTGGATGCTGAGTGCCAATACTGTGTGGAAAGGCAGTACTGGATGCACCTATGTGTACTTCCGTAAAGAAACCCAAACAAAACCAAACAAAACCAAAAAACCCCAAACAAACCAAACCAAATAAAAAGCCAAAACAAACAACCCTCCCAAATCAACCAATCAAACTCAACCCCCAACCTATTATGACTTCATTCTTCATTCTACAATCCAGCATTTTGCATGTATTTGTGGCTTTAAAAAGATTGTAGAAAATCCTCTCTGAACACCTCTGCAGATCATTCAACCCACTGAGAAGCTTCCAGTAATACTTAAGAAGGATATGGAAATATATTTGCAGAAAATAGAGTAACGAGCCAAAAAAAAACCCATAAAACTAATAGGCTGACACATGGCAAAGCACCAAAAAGTGGGGCATGAGAAATACTTCCTCCCCATTGTTCCAGATATTTATAAAAATATGCAAGTCAAGGATTCTTATGCCCATCTAAAGGGCATCTATCTCAATGCTCCACTCACAAGTGAATGTCTGTATACACAACATGAAACAACCTCTCATTGATTTTCTCCCTTTTGCAAGTCAATAACTCTACCCAGCATCAAGCTATTAGCAATTATTATACAATCTAAGTATAAATGAATTTCAATCAAGTGGTAAAATTCAGTAAGTAGAATGAATCTTTTAATCACTATACACATACCTGGCCTCAAACAGCTTTTTCTTCTTATTCTAGCCCCCTGGCTCTCTTAGAAGAAAGCTAGGTGATTGCTAGACTTTACCTCTCTTAGAAGCTGGGTGACAGATAGAGTCTAGCAATTACATTTAGACATTAACTATTTCCCACATGTATATTTCAATTTTTTTTTAATTAAGTTACAAAACCATAGATTCACCCATGAAGGACACAAATACATTGACAGTTTTAGTAACAGACAAAAAGTGGCGAAGGAGATGTATTTATTCAATTCTCTATCAAGCCAGACTGTGGGGGAAGGCAATGATATTTTGATGCACTTAAGGTGCATATATGCAACTTGTCACAAAATATCAAGCATATCCAGTACCTCTTATGAAGTTAGTGACAGCAAATGCCAGCAAATGTGCAGAAGTACGAGTTTTACCTTACTACCCTAAGTTAAGCTATACAGTTCTAAGTCCTTAAGTCACCTGGGAGGCCATTTGTACTGCACAAGGCATGAATTATGAGTCTTTGACTCCTTGAGGTTTCTTCCTTACTGCAGAGCTGTTCTAATGAGTTACATCTAGGACAAGATGGATGTTCTACATCCTTTGCAGTGGGAAGTGAAACTAGTAGCAATCTTTAAATGACCACAAGAAACACCTTTAAGGGTTTAAAATGTGAGGAAGAAAACACATGATACGTATCTTTAGAAATCTTTTATTTTCCAGCATTCCCTATTATGAAACACAAAATTATTTTAATAACAGGGCATAAATTGTCAATAGCAAAAGTGAAAACTACTGAAGAACATTAGTACTGACACATCAATATAAACAAAGCCCTTGTTTATATTAACAATATGATGTGAAATAGTTCTTTTCTTTATATACACTTGTCAACCATGTAAATATTCAAATAATTTGCACAGTTTGCAAATAACATATTCCTTGAAACATTACAGTAAAAGGCTGTAATATTTACTTGTGTTGATTCACATGTCATTTGTTTCTCTCCTTTGATCACATAAATACATACATCGACAACATTTGTAACTAAATCCATGACCATTTTTAGATCATCACACAATGTCTAAATACTGAAATCTAGCAGTTAACAGATTCTCGTTTGGACCTTTTTACTGACAAAATTTGTAAATCATTTCTTTATGGTTCTGCTGTCTCAAACAGCAATAGTCTGGCAAAACTATTGGTTCCTTCCTCCGTGTTCTTTTTATAACCTGTCACACAAGAGAACGGCCAGCTGATGAAACATGATCACAGCAGGCATAAGAAAGAAAAGGAAAAAAAAAAAAAGGCAAACCCACCACCAAACTATATGCCTCACAGAAGCAAGATTTATACTCTCACCATGCATCTGCTTTGAGTGTAAAAAAATACGGCTATTTCTTCACGTTAAAATACCATCAAAATCCCATACAGCAAAAAAGTTTTCTGCATATGGCAACCTCACAAACCAAGTTTGCTCTATTTTGACTACAAATTCAACATTATCCATTTGTGGATTCATCTATTTTACAGAGGCATTGTGAGCTGGAGATGTGGTAGAATCAGTTTCTGCCATAGGAATGACAAAGAGGAGGAGGGCAGAATGAAGAGTGACTAGGAAATAGAACTCGTACCTAAGACAGAACAGCTGGAGTGATCTGCAGCTTCCAGGAACTAAGAAGCACTGTGAATTTCTTTCCAGAACAATTTCCTTCAAACACCATAAATTCAATGCAAGACAGGCTTTGGAAACCTAGTTAAAGAGGGATTTGGGCTCTCAACAAAAGGAGAACCAAAGAAGAAGCACCTTTCATTTAGGCTTAGTAAGGGTTGTTGATACTTGCACTAAGAACCCAAGCTGCTTTGCAGTAACAGCCCTACAAGGAAAAGGAACAGTTTAAAAATAAAACTAAGATATATAATCTCCTAGAAGCACCTAGTCTCTGCTAGCCCAAAGACAGCAGCAATGAGCATGAAATGTGAATATGATTTCCCTTGGGACTACACATTATTACAAAAGACAGGCTAGATTCCTAACAGCTTATAGGATCTCATGGTTTCAGATCTGCTTAGATGATGAATCACACATTAAGAACAGTATCTCCAATTTATTTTGCCACAAAATTTCAAACAGAACATGACTTAACCTCATATTTTCAAAGAAATCAAATTAAATCTTGGGGGAGGGAGTGGATGGGGATGGGACACAAAACCACAACAACCATGAACCTGCTCACCATAAACCAAAACCAGCATATTTCTCAGAATCTTAGGTCACATGCACCCAACTGGCAGAATCACTTGCAAATACTAGAGGTGACAGCTTGGCTACACTGAAGTCAGCAAGGGTTTTGCTAATGATTTTAAGCTACTGGGATTTCACATCTTTTGTGACCTCATGGAACTAGTGCCCAGTATTACAGCACTGGTCTGCTTAAGACAACATTTCTGCATACAGAAGAAATTCATAGTTCCTGCTCATTCATAACATCCATAATTCAGTTAATGTAACACAAGCCAGGGTTTACCTAGGTTATCGTGTGGAACAGGTTTAACATAGAGCTTATAATCAGCAGGATGCTCAGGAAAGCAAATAGCCTTGAAGGGATAATCACTATTTGGAAGTCAAGTTATGTAAAACATATTTCCTTCTGTGTTATTGCTTCAAGTTGTTTGATTGCACCTAGTATGTGTAAAGAGTGAAAATTACAGAATCTTCACCCTGAGTGGTTTAGGCTCTGTTGTTGTAATAGCTACTTAAGTTTTAAAGGGTTTCCTTGCCTTTTTTTCTTTTGGTCTTTCTTCATGCAGGTAAAAGCTGATAGGAGTAAAGTAATGAGACAGGATAAAGAAATTTGCAGCCAAGGAAACTCTGCCAATTTTTCTAAAACAGATGCCAATGCTTTTGGCACCTTCTTGTAGTTGACTAAAAACTGAATCCAAATTTATCATCAAAGAGCTAGCCAGGCATGCAGACTGCACATATATCTCCCTCAAAGGAAAAGCTTACAAAGTTAGACAACTTCACAGTATCACTTTCTCTTAAAACACAGATCAAATAAACCTTCCTTCCTCCCAGCACAGACAACACTATCTGCTACAGTTTATACACAATTGTATTTCTTTTTTACTCTTCAATTATTGTCCATGTATACTGTACACATAACCTACAATAAGATACAGCAGAATTAAATATAAAACATTCACACATAGCAGTGTGCAGCTACTATTTACCCCCAATATTCCCAATACCCCCAATATTCCCAATATAGAAACTGAACTAGAAAAGGGGAGCGCTAATACAGCAACAAAATAACCCTGCTTTGCTACAGACAACTACTTCCATGGTTTGATCCTGTTAGTGAGAAGGCCAAAACCTGTCTCCATAACCTCCTTCAAGCAAAGCGCTTCCTCGCATGTATTCTTCAAGCAATTACTAGAATTGTACAATGCTACTGCAGTACTTCTGCTCCCAGCTACAGTCTTCACTGTACATATGCATTGTTGGACCAAACCCAAAATATATGCCTAAGTTTTGTTTCTAAATGACACATTCCTGCCAGAGCTTGAAAAGAGGTTAGAGAATGGGAGGCATGGATTTTGAAGTAAAAGGCCAACAGTCATTGTATCTTGCACTCTTATTTTCCTTTCTGTTTTTCTTTATGTTCAGTGTCAGTCACCAGCACAGAAAAGGCAGAAAAACCTTCACCTTCAAGTCTGAATGCAGCAATCCTACTACATTCCTGAAGTAGGCTAAGAAAATTTTCTTATGTAAAGTGATTAAAAATAGAAGATTTCTCAGAAATAGCATTTTCTTGTGAGTACAGATTTTTCTGTACGTGTAGAATATAGGAGATTAATACTGTTGTTAGAGCTGTAATTTTTTTAATATCCTGACTGAGAGTGTGAATTGGCCTCAGTCACGCTAGGATTTAATTCTCAAGTTTGTATTGCATGCTCGTAACAGGCATCATAGTAATAATATCATAATATGCATAATCATAGTATGATGAAACATATTAAAAGTAAAATAGAATGTAGAATAACCTTGCATTAGCCTGCTCTTTTAACAGGCTACACCGCACATAAAGTGAGGAAGATTCTCATCTGGGGCAGAGTGCTGTAACTCTTAACCCAAAGTTAAGCAGACAGCTATGCTTGTGTATGTTGAGAGACAGAGGATAAAAAAATAAATAAGAGAGACTGAGGAATTCTGTTTAAGTTTTATTTTACTGTAACCATACCTACTTAAGGATAAGAGGACAAACACATTTTGACAGTCTGATGTGTGTGCAAATTATACACATATATATATGGAATACTGAGCGCATACATGTTTGTGTACAGATCCTTTGTGCAGCAATTTTCTAAAGTTCTGCTTGCTCTCATAAAGGAGTATATTTTATAGGCAAATAAATTATTGTTCATTTTTCATTATACTTATCGTTTCAGGAAAGCAGATTGTTGCCAAAGTCACTTAATTTTCACATTAATTTTACAAGGTGGAGATTACACTTCAAACAGATAAAAGACTCTAACTTAGAATAGGCAAATATATATATAGTCAGTTTTGCTCGAATGCTATTAACTCAAGAGTTGAAGGTCATGTTTCATGTCGTTTAAAAAAAAAAATAGCTTTCCCCTAAATCTGTATTTCTACAGCCTCATTTCATTCTCCAAGATCGCTTTTTAATTTCCCCTAATTTTCAGATAAATATACACACACCCACCCCAAAAGTGACTTAACCCAAGACAGCCACTTTAATAAGTTACACATTCTCAATATAATTCCTAATGCATCACACATACAAGAGTCTCTTAGGACTATGTTCTGCCTTCCACTATGCAGACAGCTTATTATTCAAAATATGCAATGAATCATTAATGATACACACCCGCTGAGGGGAGATCAGAATTAAGCCCTTAGTCAGTGTGCAATATTTGCTCTCAAACTTCATTTATCAGGAGCAATGGTACTTTGCTTACCATTGCCAAAAAACAAATTGGAAAAAAATATTAAAAATTTACAAGGCCTATATGATTTCTTTCTGTGAACTCTACACCATGTACTTGGGACAGCTACTGAGCACTCTCCTATTTCTGCTTGTGTATAGACTTAACCCAAAAGTTAAACGTGGTGCTCAATATCCGTCTTTGAGGAAAGGCCCATACTTTGAACACTACTCTTTCTCAAACAGCCTGCTGTTTGCAAAAAATAAATAAATAAATTTAAAAACAAACAAACAAAAAAAAAACACGAACCCAAAAAACCCCAAGAAACAAAGCACAAAGCAATGCCTTTCAAGAAGCACAATCCAGAAGGCAATACTAGAATACAAAAATGACTGAGTCAATACAGACTCAGATATATGATCCATCTAGCTGTTTCTACTGCCTTGTCAGTCATCCCTTCTGCTAAGGTTCCACTGGTTTTGGTTTTGTTGATATGTATTATGAAGAAGGCATTATCCCCTACTTGGCCTGCTTACATCTGATCCATACAACTTAGTTCTTTTATCCATATCGATTTCATTACTAAACCTGAAGAGAGTAGAAGGGGTCCCATAGAAAAGGAACCTTAAAACACATCCAGTTCCCAATTACCTGGAGGCAAATGACAAGCCACAGTTCTCTTTTACAATTCCTTGAATTACTTTTCTGTCACACAACTGTAGTTATTGTTATGGAAACTGGAAAAAAGCTTTTAGCAATTCTGACCAAAACCTTCTTCTAGAATTAGAATGTTTTCTTAGATGATACCTACAATTATTTTGCCACAGGTGTGTTGTGAACTAAAATAGCTGGAAAAAATAAACTGAATAAACTCATGAAAACTTAACACAAGAAACAAGGTCTCAAATCTTGTTAATGTATTTTTTTTTCCCCTCCACACAGGTATTTTTTGTTAATTACTAAGCACATATTATGGTACCTCATAAAGATCTTTCTCAGTGTACCCATCCTCTTTATAGGGCCAGGCTCCAAATAACTACTACAACAGCACAATAGGGCTAGACCTGACCAACTCTCCTTATGTTGTATTTGGATTTTCTGGATTAAAGCCTGGAAGTCTGAAAACAGTGCTCCTGTAATCCCTCCAAAAACTGCTAAGGAAAGGAAGCAGAAATTATGAGAGGGCTCTGTCGCAACATCATGAACCGATGAATGATAAGTCCTGAAATCCAGGATTTAAGAGGGTCTTCATCACCTGTGCCTAGAAGTCTACCAGATGCATCAGATACACTACACATGCTTTATAACTGATCCACATTGGATTTGCACATTTGGATCAACTAGGTGTGCAATTACAGTTCTTTGAATATCTTGTGAGTATGCTGCCCACAGTATTTCTATGGCTTAAGAGAACTCTGAGAGAAAGCATTAACTTCAGACCCACACAGCCTGCACCTGAAGCTCATCCCAAACTTCGATAATCTTCAAATCTGTATCCCAGCTATGAAATATATTTATGTATGAGATTGTGTGTACACACACAAAGGATGACAGATCCTGACATTTTCACCCCTTTTTGACAGTGAAGGCAAGCAGTTTCCAATATCCACACCCTTCTTAAAGCACACGTTCTTCTGAAAAGCTAGAGGAATATAAGCAGCAAGAAGCTTGCTGAATCACTCCACAAAACAGTATTCAAATATGAAAATGATGAAGAATACATTTTGTGATAAGAAATATCTCTAGGCCCACTGCTGTCCCAAAGTGGGGTGGAGGAGAAGAAGGGAGGAAGATTTTTAAATGGATATACATTGCTGGTATAACCATAAAAAATGCTTAGAAGGACAACAGTACACTTCATTAGTACATCTACTAACAGGGATATGTTCTTCCTAGCAGTGATAAGGTATCTAAAGAATAGCATGATCTCATTACTGCTAGGTAAATATCATGTCTCAGCCCAGGGCCAACACCTTGAACAAGCACCTCACTTGTTCAGTTCCAATACATGACAGAATTGAGCTGAGAGGCAGAAGGCTGCACTATCCACCACACCACACATTGTTAACAACAGAAAAGTTATTAACTTTTCTGTTAACAAAGAACTTGATGGACCTGCTGGACAAGCCCGGATCCATACTGTCTTTATGCACAGACACTGCACTGCTGTCAGATTAACAGATTTTATACAGGGAGATATTTTGGACCTACACACCTAACTGAGTCCTCCTGGTGAGCCCCTCCTGAGCTTACTCATCTGCTACCAAACATGAGACAGCTGACAGGTTTTTAAATTATGAACTCCTGTGGGTCACATTACTTAATTATACAGTACATCCAGGGATATGCACATGGGTCTTTTATTGTAAATGATATGACTGTCTTAAAAACTCATTAATATGTCATTAACCAAGCAGACATTTACTAATTAAACAATTAGCCCCTCTCTTCTATTCCTTTGTTCCACCCAGAGGTGCTCATTTACTGCAATCCCCACTCAGATTTTTTTTTTCCCTTCTTTTAATTTGTTTTTCAGAAAAAGAAAAAATAAATAAATAAAAATGTATCTATGAAGCATTTCCTTTGCTTTTGGCTTAGTCAAACAGGAAACCAAAACAAAGTATAGATTCCCAGATGGTGAAAATCAACTTTATCTCATGGAAGTCAAAGGAGTTATGGTGATTTACCCCACCTGAGGATTTTGCTCCAGGCTTCCCAAATACAAGTAATGTATTGATTTCAAATGCATGTCAATATGGAGGCTTTCTCTCTCTAAACGAATAGTGATTTTTACAAAACCTCCAGAAATGCATTCATCAACCACTCTGAGCTGCATAATTATTAAATACAAACAAAACCTCCAACACCAATAAAGCAAGTATAAATTTGCAAAGATCAAGGCCTGGAAGCAGATCATTCTGAATCACCATATGAAGTTGAACACCAAAAGAGCACGCTGTATTTCTACCTTTGAAATTCAAAGGATTTTTAATAATTTTACTTGAGCTGTTTTCTGCTGATAAATGTAGCTTGATCATGTTTGATGTATTTTAACTGTGTTAAACTCTGGAACAAAGGATTATCAAATATCTCAAATCAGAATAGAGTTTCTTTTTGGAGAGAAATCCTCTACTTCTCTTTTATGATCAAAAGGTAAAAAAATCGCATTTCCACTCAAATAGCCATAATTTTTACTGTATAGACTGTAGTTCTACTAGCATAAAAATATCTCATATATATATAGGCTGAAAAAGAGAAAACAAAAGGATGCTTCTTTTATTACTTACAAGTGTTTAATTCCTAATGGTTTTATTTACTCTTACTTACCAGGGTAGTCTTTCAGAAGCACTGAGTCATTTGCAGATTATAGAAAAAGTTCAACTAGGCACTGGCAAAGGGAGAAAAACAAGTCTTTTAAATAACCCTTCCTCATACTGATATACAAGGGAAAATTATGCCTTGCCTCTGATCCTTCCTGCACTATGTTTTCACTCAGAATCACACTAAACAACAAAAGCAAATCAGGTCCTAGAGTACCAGGGATCACAGCCTATATAAAATACAAATTTACATACCAGAAATGAATAATATCTTTCCCTTGGCTTTTCACCTTCCATCTCAGGTGGACAATCTATGGTAGCTGAAGGCTGATACAGTCCATTAGCATAAATTACCAGGGTTGATGAGGTTGCTTCAGACTAGTTAAGAGTAGCTTATAATACACCTCAGCTTTCCCCATGACCCAACAGGCCATTAGAAAAAGACTAAAAGCTTTACTGTAATGGAAGATCTGGCCTAGAAGGTATGACGTAGTATGTAAACAGGTCAAATGAAAACGGTGTTTAAACAAAACTTGAGGAAATTCTTGCTTAGAAGGGTTCTGTGCACAGCCATGAGATGGAAGTCTTCCATATTCTCTATGGAAAAGCACAGCATGGGTAATGATAACAAAAGCTTCTCCTACACTGTATCACTGAAATGCTTCCTCTTGAATTGGAAAGGCAATAGTGATGGATTTGGAAAAGTCAGGTCCTGTCCCCCCTTGCTGGAGGTCTTGGCTCCTTCCCAGTCTTACATTTGGAGCGAGGAGCTCTTTGGAGAGCAAAGATAACTCTGTTCTTGCCAATTTAATTCTGTGGTCTATAAGTGATCAGTTTAGTTAAAGAAATATAAACATCCTTCACACATTCACTGTTACTGACTAGAGGTTCACTCAAACCATTAGGAACACTGAACAACCAGTGGAGCATAGTATGTTTTCATTCACAGCTACATAAAGTAGTTAGCATAATAATACCACATGAAGTCTGTAGTAGGCTCGACTTCTCTCTTATACAATATCTATGAGGAAATGACAATGTGGCAACAGCTTTTTTGCAGCAACTAGAGAGTATAAAGAAGCTACAGCCCAAATGTAAATTTACTTCTAAAGATAAAGTCCCTGAATTTTGGAGTATAGCATTTTTCCCCCCAAAGATTTCTTCCTAAATTGCCAGTTATTTAGAAAACAAGGGAAGCGTGAGAATAGAGACAGACACTACAAATGAGATTCAAATCATGAATCATTTCCATAGATTTTCATGAGGCCTTTAAACAAAACAAATGCCGGTCTTCTAGTGACTCTTATAATCAGCCAAAGGTCTGCATGTGAACAAAGCCAGTCGCCATTGCTACCAGACAAGCCACCCTAATTCCGCAATCAGGTAGCAAGTTAAATATCATGACAAAACCCCTAACTTGGGAACTTCATTTTCATCACTGCCATTCTCTGATACCTGTTGTATAGAAGGGCAAATTTCCACAACTGGAAACATGGAAGAGCAAAGTGGTATTTGCGTGAGAAAGATTTTCATAAAAGAAAGATCAATCCCCCCTCCACTGACTGAAGAGAAAATTAATTACTGCAGTTGGCAGAGGATAAATGATTCCAATTTACAGAGTTGTGTAATTATAGCAGCTGCAGAGACGACGACTGGATGCTAACTTTGAACCTCTACCCCAACATGACATTTCTACTTGAGTTTAGTTCTGCCACTTGTGAGCATGTTGAAAGTTCTCTCGCTGTGTCTTCATAATTATATGTTGGTTCAAAAATAATCATTGGCTCCATTGCATAGATGAAACCTTATCATCTGGTTTGCAAAAGGTATGTTGCATCACCTTTGAAGTGCTGAAATCCCCACAGTGGAAAATTTATTAGGAGAAAGTGATGTTATGGCAACACAATTAATTCTGCCACAACATGTAGAATTAACTACACTGTTAAGAATTAAAGATTCAAAGAAGAGTTCAAAGGAAGAAAAAAACTGTATGTCAAATCATAAAGTATAACCTTTATAAAAGGTCTACCACCACCATATTTTAAAAAGCCATCTCTGTGAGAGATCTAGGTGGGAAAAAAAAAAAAAAAAGGAAAATAAATGGTTAAGGAGATGGGGAAACATCTTTAGTGCTTTTGTGGGGTTTTTGTGTTGTTTCGCTTTTTTTTTCTCACGGGAGGTTGTCAGTTATGTTTGTGTAGAGAATTCTGTTCTCTTTTTGAAGCCAAGAGGAAAGTTTTTAATCTCATCTTTAACTTTAATCCTTTAAAATATGTAAGAGATTTAGACGTGAACAGGGTAAATTTGGCAGAAGATCCTAGCTATGGAAGTAAGGTAATTTCTTTCAACTACTGATTGCCAAGGGATTTCAAAGCCTGCCACCTAAACTATCTATCAATTCCAGCTACAAGCTGCAATCTACTGATTTTTTACATTTCTTTCTATTGATCAAAAATATTTAGAGAAGTCACCAGCTACAAATGAGTGAAACAATGTGATTATTACATACAGGGATGAGGGCTCTCTAGTGCTGTTGCTTTTTCCAGAATAAATGAAGAAAGATATTTTCTCAAGCAATATGCACAATAGCATCTGTGGTGACTCTGTAGTTATTTTATGCACCAACAACAAAGGAGCTGGTCCACAAGAACAATTTCAGAAAGTCTTAGAAAATTGGAACTGAGTCAACCGCTCAATTTTTAGTACAAGGAGTCTATCTTGACTTTAACAAACTGGTTTATGTCATCTAAAGGTCATATAAACCTCACCTACCAATGCAATGTACTCATATTCCATTAGTGAAATAAATGCATAGAAGCCACAGCATGACTTTTTTCCCTGAAGTACCAGTACATACACGCAGACGCACTGAAAATGCTGATTTGCCACACACTACTGTTTCTAGGCTATTGTGGTTGAACTGAGGTCAAATCCCATGGTATACTGTAAGTCTATCTTCTTGTTCTATTGAATACTTCCTAATGAGAGTAAAAAACTGTTTGCTTCTGTTTGTTTGGGTGTCCCATTGCTCCAAAAAAAAAAAATAAAAGAGGTTTCAGCAACAATTGGAAACTAAAGATGACATTTATGTGGGAAATTGGCACAAAATAGTGACATACCTTGACTGAGGTTACACAGAAATCCTTGGGAAAGGTCAACATTGAGCCAAACAACCGAAATCTGCTTCTTCTGGTCACAGTCAGCCTCTGGTTTTAATTACTTGGGTACAAATCTATCAGTTGAACTCAACTAGCAAATTTACCCCTCTCTATTTTTACCACCCTTATTTATTAGGCCAATTTGCACTATTTTCAATGCCATTGCATTAACAAACCTGTAACAGAGCTAGGGCTTATTTTTAGAGACTGACTCAAATGGCTAGTGATGTCAGGTTTTGGCCCCATGGAACTAAAGTAAGAAAGATGAAGCAATTATGTAGTCAGATAGGCTTGGCCTGCCTACTCTTCGATGAATTCAACATGTGCCAAACCCATGTCATGAAAAATCTAATCCAGAGCAAAACGACTATGTCCCAAGAATAAAAACCTAACCCAAGAGATCGCATATCTGTTCTCAGTCACATCAGACACAGGACAAACTGAAATGCCATTGAACTCAATGCATTTTATATCAGTGCTAATAAGATTAGGATTTTACTTCTTCTGTCTTCTCTTAAATAATGCACAGTGTTAGAATAATTAAACATCAATATGGAAGAAAATAAACATTGCTGCAGTACTTAATGCAGATGTAATAATCTTTGAAATACCGTTGGAGCTAATGTGCATAAGGTCTCATTGTACAGATTAAATACTTCATTATTATACTTAAACCAGTTACTGCAAAACTTTCTTAAAACATCTCAGGCAAGATAAAAAGTACTGATCCTGAGTGTAAGATACACTTGATGAAACATCCTGAAAATCTTGAGCAAGCATCTGGCATATTTATAGAAGTTATGCACTTATATTATAGGTTAAACTTATGTAACTATATCCAACTTAGAGTATAGGAACCCATATTAATGAAAACTCATAGAGAATTCACTTAAAATAAAAAACCTGAATAAGGAATTCAGAACTTTCCAGAGATATGTAGGAACTAGTTTTATCAGAGCTCTGTCAGGAGCTAGTCCAAATACCTGAAAAGTCAATTCAGTCAACTCTGGAACATCATTTTTAAAAACAGTATTATCCTTGGTCAAATCTTAAAATAGAGAATATCTGTCCCTCAGGGATCGTTGTTGGGACTGGTCTTGTTCAGCATCTTTGTCGGTGACATGGACAGTGGGATTGAGTGTGCCCTCAGCAAGTTTGCCAACGACACCAAGCTGTGTGGTTTGGTTGATACACTGGAGGGAAGTAATGACATCCAGAGGGACCTTGACATGCTTGTGAGGTGGGCTGATGCCAACCTGATGAAGTTTAACCATGCCAAATGCAGGGTCCTACACCTGGGTCAGAGCAATCCCAGGCCCAGATACAGGTTGGGCAGAGAAGAGATTCAGAGCAGCCCTGCAGAGAAGGACTTGGGGGTGTTGGTCGATGAGAAAATGAACACAAGCTGGCAGTGTGCACTTGCAGTGCAGAAAGCCAACCGTATCCTGGGCGGCATCCAAAGGAGTGTGACCAGCAGGTTGAGGGAGGTGATCCTGCCCCTCTACTCTGCTCTTGTGAGACCTCACTTGGAGTACTGTGTGCAGTTCTGGTGTCCTCAACATAAAAAGGACATGGAACTGTTGGAACAAGTCCAAAGGAGGGATAAGGGGGCTGGAGCACCTCCCATATGAAGCTAGGCTGAGAAAGTTGGGGCTGTTGAGCCTGGAGAAGAGAAGGCTGCGTGGAGACCTCACAGCAGCCTTCCAGTATCTGAAGGGGGCTATAGGGATGCTGGGGAGGTGTCCTGGGCTCAGCAGTAGCAGTCATTTTTCTTCTTCTTAGTAGCTGGTGCAGTGTTGAGTTTTTACTTTCAGCCTGGGAACAGTGCTGGTAGCACCGATGTTTTCAGTTGCTGCTCAGTAATGTTTTGGTCTGACCAAGTATTTTCTGAGTCTTATGTTCTGCAAGGGAGGAGGGGAAGCCGGGAGGAAGTAGAGACAGGACACCTGACCCAAACTAGCCAAAAGTTTATTCCATACCACTGCACATCATGCCCAATATATAAACAAGGGGCAGGGACCCAGAAGGGGTCACATGTGATCAGCAGATCACTGCTTGGGTCAGGCTAAGTATCAGTCGGTGGGTGGTGAGCAGTTGTATTCTCTTCCCTTGCTATTTCCCTTATCATTTTTATTACTGGTGGTAGCAGCGGTGGTTTGTGTTATACCTTAGTTACTGGACTGTTCTTATCTCAACCCCCAGGTGTTACATTCTTTCGATTCTCCTCTCCATCCCTCTGGGAGCGGGGGTGGGAGGGAGGAAGGGGGGGAAGTGAGTGAGCAACTGCATGGCTGAATTGCCAGCTGGGCTTAAACCACGACAGGAGGGACTCTTCATTAGGGACTGTAGTGATAGGCAAGCGGTAATGGGTTAAAACTTAAACAGGGGAAGTTTAGACTGGATATAAGGAAGAAATTCTTTACTGTTAAGGTGGTGAGGCACTGGAATGGGTTGCCCAGGGATGCCGTGAATGCTCCATCACTGGGGGTGTTCAAGGCCAGGTTGGACAAAGCCTTGGGTGACATGGTTTAGTGGGAGGTGTCCCTGCCCATGGCCGGGGGGTTGGAAGTAGATGATCTTAAGGTCCTTTCCAACCCTAACTATTCTATGATTCTATTTAAACAAAATGATTTTACTTTGCCTATAATTTGCTATTAGACCTGTTATTATTGAGGGCTGTGTTCCAATCTTTCATCCCCATCACTGTAGCTTCTGTAGCTGGATTTTGCTCACTGTCATAATACTATGATTTGTTGCCATGGAAATTATTGCTGCGTCACAAATAGAAATTTATGCCTTTCTGGAAAGAAACAATATGATAACTTAGGAAAGCACAAGTATCTAAAACTTGAAATTGACAAAAATAAAGAAGCTTGCTCTGAAAACTTAGCTAACATTGAAATTGGAATCAGAAAGAGGCATATTTGCAATTTCAAGCTACTGAAAAGTTCTTGTGTGAATGAAAAGCATGCTGGACACACAAAAGTTTTCTGGTTATAAGCTTACTACCTCTTACTGTATTTAGTTGGAAGAGAAAAATGGATCTATACTAACTGAGTAGAATTAAGAATTTAAATAGAAAATGAAACCAGTTTATTCCTGAGTCAGAGTCAGTTCATTTCAACTATATATTATTAAACTAGAGAATAGCGGGACAGTCACATATATATACATATATATGCATATATATATACGCATTTAACTACATATTATTTCTATTAGAGAATAGGGAGGCGGTCATAGCACACATATTAGAAGTTTGTCTTCTCATGTTTCCTATACACCTGAAAGAAAGGAGATTCCTTCAGAAGGCTCTTTCCAGAAACTGGGGACAATTCCCCCAGCACCTAAACTGTTCTGACCTTCTGGAAGGAGAACTGGGCTTTTAATTCTTTACTTTTTGTGTCTCCTATTTTTCCAAGTGCTCTTTATGAATGCTGCTGGAATGTGTTGTGGTCATATCCACAATGACAACAAAAGTAATTTTGAATACTTATACTCTTTTTTTTTAAAATCCTCTGTAATAACATGAAGATCATCTGTGCAATCTCTTAAACCTCATTTCATGTGACAATTTCATTTGTGTTGTTCTATATACATTTCTACTCTCTTTTTCCATGTCTGCCTAGGAGAGATTTCTTAAATGTATAAGTATTTCCATTTTTCTCCACATATTGTTCTGGATCTTTACACTAAAGTTCTACTGAAATCTAGACAGAAAATTTAGAACTGTATCTCTTCAGATAGACAAAAGAATCTATATTTTTTTTTTTTCAATAACATGCTTCTTGTATTGTTTTCCTGCAGGGATGCTTTTCAGTTAAAACAAGTTGTCTCATAAACAAGAATGTGCACCAGAGAAAAAAGACTGCTGAAAGGATCTGAACTTGCCAGGTTCAAGAAGTACTACAGTTCTGAACTTCCAGACAAGGGCAACTGTTCATTTTTCTCCAAGAATCCATCACTTTGCAGAAAGGACATGGAGGGGTGAATTTCCCTAGTTTTCCTGCAGATTTTTGAAATAGAGAAGATCAGGCTCTTTAATTCCTTTTTTCTTCATCAGGAATGAGAAATTGATATAGTTAACATACAGTAAGTATGCTTTGTCAAACTGGAAAACATCATTTCTCTTGTCTCCCCACATTATCTTGAAACATGACCTAAAGATATAATTGGTAATAGATTTTATTGAGGGAGTGTCATGGATTCAGCAGTAGCAGCCATTTTTCTCCTTCTTGGTAGCTGGTGCAGCACTGTGTTTTTGATTTTGGGGCCTGGGAACTGCGCTGATAACACCAGTGTTTTCAGTTACTGCTTGGTAATGTTTCGGTCTGATCAAGGACTTTCTGAGCCTCATGCTCTGCCAGGGAGGAGGGGAAGCCGGGAGGAAGCAGAGACAGGACACCTGACCCAAACTGACCAAAGAGAGGTATTCCATACCACAGCACGTCATGCCCAGGATGTAAAAATGGAGCGCAGAGACCCAGAAGGGTGGGGGTTCACTGCTGGGTCAGGCTTGATATCGGGTGGTGAGTAGTTGTATTCTCTTTCCTTGTATTTCTCTTGTATTATTACTGGTGGTAGCAGCAGTGATTTATGTTATACCTTAGTTACTAAACTGTTCTTATCTCAACCTGTGGAAGTTGCATTCTTTTGATTCTCCTTCCCATTCGCCCGGTAGCGGGGGGAAGAAAGAGGGATAAGTGAGTGCGTGAACTTCGTGAGGGGCTTCAACCACGACAGGCAGATGTATTCCTCCTCCTTTGTTTTACTTACTTTCATAGTTTCTCATCATAAGACAAGGGAAGGAAGGGGAAAACATAAGGAAAAAAAACCAAACAAACAGCTAGAAAGTCAGAAAGATGTAGATTATGAAGAGTAAATATATCCTATTACAAACCTCAAAATAGCAACTCTCAAAGCTTTTGGATTTGTTTCATTGCTTTTGTTTTTATCATCATAATTTTCTCAATTAGAGTAATTGATTTGACCACTATTTCACTCATGCAAATGTTTTTCAGAAATGTTAAGAATAGCAAAGGCTTGTCCAAATAAATATTCATGAAGGCATTCCCACAGGATATGGTCTCACAGTTGAAAGGATAACAACAACAATAATAATTTATTATTAATAATAATCTGAAATATTATTATTGTTATTGCTATTATTATTATTATTCATGCACTGGAGGAAATTAACACCTCTACTTATGAACATTTCCAAAGATAAAAAAAAAAGTTGTCTTTCATATAACTATCCTGTACCCAAGAAATAAATAAAAATAAAAGACTGTAACTTTGATGACCCAGATCCTGAGACAAATCACGAAAACCAAATGACAAATTCTGTGCGTCAAGTAATCAATAAGGTTAAGGTTTGATGACACAAATAATTGTCTAAATAAAATTAAAGAGTCCACTTAAGCATCAATCTTACAATTAACCATCGACTTCCAGAATTATCTAGCCTCTCTGGCATGGAGTTGAAGGGTAAGATGCTGAAAGACATCCAGCCAAGCAGGAATGACAGATGGGGAGGAAAAAAGCCTTTTGGACTTAACTAGAAATGATGGCAAATATCAGTGAAAAGAGCTTTGGTATTGTGGAAAAGGGTGAAATAATCAGAGAATTATAGAACAGTTTCAGTTGAAAGGGACCTTAAAGACAGCTAGTTTTAATCCCTCTGCCACAGGCAGGGACACCTTCCACTAGACCAGGTTGCTCAAATCCCTATCCAACCTGGCCTTGAACACTGCCAGGGATGGGGCAGCCACAGCTTCTCTGGGCAACCTGTTCCAGTGCCTCACCATCCTCACAAGGAAGAATCACAGAATCATAGAATAGTTGGGGTTGGAAAGGACCTTAAGATCATCTACTTCCAACCCCCCTGCCATGGGCAGGGACACCTCCCACTAAACCATGTCACCCAAGGCTTTGTCCAACCTGGCCTTGAACACCACCAGGGATGGAGCATCCACAACTTCCCTGGGCAACCCATTCCAGTGCCTCACCAAACTTACAGTAAAGAACTTCCTTACAGTAAAGAATTTCTTCCTAATATCTAACACTGAAAAATTGATAGAGTTAAATGGTATTCATGAACCACTGAGGAAAGAATAAGAAAATAAGGCAGCAGTCTAACATATTTATCAGTTATAAGAAAAACACATTTATGATTTATAATATAAAATTATCAAACACATTTATTTATTTTGCAGTGAAAAGAAATCAAGGTACTTAGAGCATGAGGACACTGCTCTGCCATCGTAAGAAAGCATTCTCTACACACTAGCAGATGAAGGCTTTAGCTGTCCTTCACAAAATCATTTTTGCAACAGCTGTTAATGTGTACTACCTCTTTCACTCTTAAAAATACATACAAATCTTAGAATAGTTCACTTACTGCAGCACACTAGAACCTACAACCTGAAAATAAATATGAAAACTCCAAAATTTCTCAATTATGTATATTTAAGGCAGCTGATGAGATTATTTATTTGTTTATTCAACAATGGGCATTTTTAGTGATTTGATTTGGTTCACAGTAATCTGTCATGTTTTTGTTAAGCTTACACAGTTACCTGAAGCTTTGTATTTTATGTTTCCTTTCTTTGGCCAGTCTAAGTGACAATTGTTTTAATAGGAATAGATGTAAAAGCACAAAACAATTAACGTGTTTCTTGTGTTCCACAATGCTTTCTCAAAAAAAAAAGGCCACTGATTAATGTTTCTGGTTTTGGCTTTGGTTTTTTTTTTCCCCCACTAATAGAAGTGGAACAGTTCAGTTCAATGGTTTTTACACATGGCCCACAGATAACTTAAGGTTACCAAGAAAGAGCTTAGCATCATTAATAATAAAATCAATACAAAAGGATTTGGACATTCATTTGGAAATGTTTAGCAATCTGCAAATCAAAGAACTTAAGAAAGCAAACATACAACAGTATCAATATTCCCTAAAATAGATTAAGTCTCCTCTTTTGAGGAGTATGTAATGTTACACAGCTGACAATGACATCAGAACCCAATGCAAGTTACATCTTCATTACTGACCTTATGTCTGTTTTTAACCTAAAACAGGAACAATCACACACACACTCACTTCAGTAGTCTCTTTTACTTTCACAGAATAGCAGAAAGAAGCAAGATGTGCAATTATACAAAACAAAGTTCCTTGCACATATCAGACATCTTTTAGCAATGAGAACTTTCTCAAGAGGTTGCAATTTGGTATAGAAACATTTTAATTTTATCACAGGTATTTTCAGTCATGAAAGCCAAACAAAGCACTGTTTTTTCAGTTAGTGTTATCTGAAACATTTTCGTTTGCTGAACTGAACCAGAGCATTCTATTCTGGTTTCGACAGCTATCAATCTGCACCTGCTGCAGCCTGTTGTCTGACGTACAACTGCTGTCCCCATTCTCGTTAGTGGGGACTACATTTCCTATTGAAAAGTGGCCTGCTTTGATTACATAGTATGAGCCATCATGGGAAACTTCGCAGCACTGACGGGCAAAATATAAAACACGGCAGGCATATGACAGCTCTCATGCAGCATTTTGTGCAGATGCAGTGTAGCACTTACTTTTTTTTTTTTTTTTTTTTGCTACTTTTGTTCCAGTTTAAAGCAAAACCAGACTTCTACATGATGTCCCAAGGGACTGGTGCTCCACTTTTGCCTCCACTAAAAAGAGTGGACGTAAATACTAAAAAGAGTTTGGATATATTTCAGCCAAAAGAGTGCTTTGTATCAATACCTGAAAGGGGAAAAAAAAAACCCCAAGCTTCAATTCATGTGTGATCCTGCTTAAACAAAGCTTCAATGCACTGTTTTCTATTCAGTTTCCTGAAGCCTGAGTCCAGGTTGGGACTTAGTTAACATTTTTTTCATTGAAAACTTCTCATGTTTAGGCCATAATTTTGTTTTTTCAGGTTTTATGACTCAGGACAATTTTCTTACACCACCAACAAAAAAAAAGCTTAATTGATATTCAGTTTTATTACTTTTTAACCTTCAGAAGTGTGCTAGGCATTTCATAGAAGATATGTAGGACATCAGTGAGCTTGTGAAGGTGAACTGCAGCTACACATTTTATGAGGCCAATTAAAGAGATACACATTTCAAATGTAATTTTATATCTTCATTTGATTACAAATATAATGATGTGCTCAAGAAATTTTAATATCAATATAATAAAGCACTATTTTTTCATTCCATTTGATTTTCGTTATCAGAGAAAGCTAAATGCAGCCAGCTCTATATCTAAGAATGTTTCAAGGACCAGACCCATAACAATAGATTCATACTAAGGTAGTTAAGGATGAAACGGAAGAGAACCTCCACATTATGTAAAGAACTGGATAGTATGTAAGACATATTGAGGGAATCTGAATTCTTCTTCCTCTGCTTTTCAAAGCATAGGCATCTTGGTCCCTTCCGGCTTTCCCAGCATGGGTACCCTGCAGAAGACAGGATCCTACCACTGTTCTCTTGGTGAAGCAAGTGGAACTATAATACTAATAACGCTGCTGGGATTCAGCTTTTGATTAACAAACTTGTGATCAGCATGTTCCCTTGGGAAATGGAAGAGCCTGAGGGTCAGATGACTTGAATTTTAGGCATTCTCTAAAGCAGTTTAATGCAAAATGCCAGTGCATCCAGCCTGATTGTAACATGCCCAATGGAGCTTCTCTTCTTGGGACCTAAGTGAAGAAAGAACCATTTTCTGCATCACAAATTGACTTAGTTTAAGAAATACGCACTGACCTCATCAAAACATCCCTAGTTCTCAGCAAGAGTGGAAGATGACTACTCATGCACTTGGGGCACTAGAACAACTGTAGGAGGGTACCTTATGAGTTTAGACATCTGCAGTCCTAGCCAACAGCTGAACAGGGACTTTCAGAAACACAGTCTGCAATTTCAAATAGTCGTGTCTTATTCCTGCTCCTAAAATTAATTACTGAATCTAGCCTGAAGCGTGCTTGCACTCAAGTGTTTGAGGGATATTCAGGTACCAGGATAGGCAATAGCAGATACCAGACCTTAATTATTCACAATATAGATATTATGTCCTGTAGGAATGTTGGATAACACTGCTCCCACCAAATTCTGCAGCAAAATTCTCCATTGCTTCTAATATGAGCAGAAGCAGGTACCTATTGTTTATTATTGTCTCTAAGTGCTGCCCTTGAGTTGTAATTTATGGGAAGAGGATATCACTCCAGAAACATAAACATATGACAAATCTGTCTAAACATCTCCAGCCTTGATGTTATTACTTTCTACCACCAAACTCATCCTTGAAGTAATCTATTTTCATGCCCTTCTACAGCTTTTCACCAATTCTTTATCGATTGCTGCACAACAAACAGCCTTAAACTTTAATGGGTTGCATGACTTATTTCCTACCTATTCACTGAATTTCATTTCCAAAGTTGCCCCATGCTTCATACTTTTTTAAGACAAAGACGCTTAGAGTTGTGATTGTGCCTGGAAGATTGGAAAATATCTACCCTTACGCTGTATTATATGCAAATGAGGACCTAATACTATTTAAGTAACAGTTAAAACCACAACCTTCAAATACAAAGCCAGCTATTAAAACATTGCTGGAGGCAATGTTCAAGGTTTATACTAGTTTTGCGCAAGATACAGGTATGGGAGAGAAGGTTGTGTCATTTGAATGACTACACTGTATTCCTCTCTATTTTTTAATTATCACAGATTTAATCAACTTGTTTTGTTTGTATAATTTGCAATAATTTGCAATAACCTTTCCTCTTCCTCTTTTCTCAGGGAGGAGGAGGAGATGAATTTATATAACATAGTAAGTTTAAAAAATATGAGCTACATGGAAGACAGAACAGCAAATAAGATACTGTGATTAATTTCATAGACTTCCAGTAGGAAGTATTTAGTTTATCAGCACATAGTAAATGAATATTAAAATATGCATACCCCAAGGCTACAAGTGAAAGTAGATAACAGCTGTTGGTCTAAAATGTGGTTTCATAATGCAGAGATTGGAATAAGCTTGTAATTATGAATTAAAGCTAAAAGAGTCAAAAAAAAAAAAATTACAAACACATTATGAAGATACTCTTTAGCCCATACCATTTAAAACCAGATCTCTTCATTACAAAAATGGAGGGGAAAAGAAGGGTTTGCTCCTATTGGCTTCAGACAAAAAACGCTGAAGTAAAATCAACAAAACCCAGCTGCTTCTTTTAGCACATGTTTTTAAAAATAAAGGCAGGTATTTCAATTCCAGATCAACAGAATTTCATAGCAGGAATTGAAAAAAAAGAAAAACCACCACCACCACCACCACAACAAAAACACAACCCAAAAAAAACCCACTGAATAATGAGAGATTCAGCTTTGCATAGGAAGTAAGTATACTACCCTCACACATGATATCACAGAGCTCAAAATGCAGGAAAAAAAAAATCCAGAGTTAAACAATCTGCTTCATTGCATTAAGTGTACTGTTGGCCAGTCTGTTATTCCTTTTACTCGGTGTGCTTGTCATTATGCACAAAAAATGTAAAACAATCTGAAAGAATTATGGCATTGAAAAAAGCGTTTATTCACTCAATTTTTTCCTCACATACATAGTGCAGCTACTGTTCTTAGTTTATGCCTCAAAATTTTAAATATCCTACCCTACAAGAAGCCATTAACAGTGCATTGAATGTAGTTTCCCACGGAAGAAAAGAAAGAGGAGAGCATTTACAAACACAAAGTCTAAGCTAAATCAGCCTAAGAAGATTCTTTTTTCTCCTACCAGGCTGTTCTTCTATACACACAGATAAAAAACAAACAAACAAATAAACAAAAAAATTAAAATCCAGTGCAAAAATTATGAAGCTAATTTCCCTGCATACATGATGAAGAAACATAAACTCCCCTAGAAGATAATTCTGACCAGCCTGGTTGCTCTGAATCACCTGAGGGCTTTTCTTTCTCTGCTGCCTAAATTTGACACAGGCATATTATCAAACCAAAGTATGAACATTCTCCTATGACATGAGCTCCTTATTGTTACTAAACACAGCACTATATGCTTACGTAGTGCATAGGAATCTTTGTCACAGCCTTGCACCAGCTCTGCCTTTGGAGGGCCATGGACCTGGAGTAAGAAAATGGATCCTCTTCAAATGCATGTGCAATCATAAAATTATGGAGCAACTGTGTCCAAGCAGCTGTGGCAGCTGCATGTAACCTAGTCTACTTGTCAGCCTCTTTGCTTGACTGTCCATAATCACACCTATGACTGTAACATTGTCACATGTTATATATAAGATGGGCACAGACAAGAGATTATAAGGAACCAATATGATCCCAAGAATGCTATTTAAAATAGTAAAAAAATAGTATTTGGTCCTATTTAATTCAAATTAACTTTTGTAAGTTAACAGACTTCAAACTTGACTTCTGATACCCTCTATATTTTAATATTAAAATCACAAGTAATTGAAAGAACTAAATTTAAAGGGTAACACAATATTTGTCCTAATGTGAAATCACATTTTGACTTGACCTAACAGGAAAGCCCTCTCACCAAAAATGCTTCTCACTTTAATCTGGCTAGGCTTTTTGTTCAGCTAGGGAGATGCTCTTCCTTTTTAAAGTCTACATAGGTGAGATCTAATGGTTTCTTCCTCTTCCAATTTTTTTGGTTTGTTTATTTTCTCTGCTTCACCACAATTATTATCTTCTAAGATAAAAACAGCATGAATTCATAGTAACGTGTTTCCTCCCCAAGTGTCAGCGACTTTCAAGAGACTCAGACATCCATTGCCTAGTACATTTGCAAAATGAAAGAAAATGTGAGTCTTCAGGAAATCCATGAGCTTTAAAGAACTATTTTAAGATGTTTAAGTTGTTCTGTCTTACATGACTTTATTTCAAAAGTCACTATGGTGCCCATATGAGTGACCACATCATAGCTTTGTTTCCTGCCGTCACAAAACCAAAGCTGTATTAGGAAATACCACTTAGGAGAATCACAGGAGTTTTTAATCTTTGTCCTGTTACATTTGTTTTCTTATGATTTCCAAGAAGTGTCTAATTTGTAAAGGTCTCTTAAATTCAGCTTCTCCTTTAGAGAAGAATTCTAGTGAGAATGATTGAATTTTTAAATTGATTATGACACACCTAGTGTAAATGAATGAATTTTATATGAAGCAGATACTGTGCACCCACTTGATACATATTGATAAGCAAAATCAATTAGCCACTTGTTCTTGAGGACTAGAATGCTTTACTCTATTGGATTGTTCTTTCTAAAAGATTAAGTTTTCTACAAAGAAAAAAATACAGTGACAGGAATTAAATTACAGAAATTTAGTAAATCTTTGCGAGTATTTTACAAAATACCATTCTTTACTTAATAAAGGGCAAGCAACATATTTTATGATTTCCCATTCATTCGACAAAGCTATGGTGTTTGTAATTGTGTATATAAAGCCATCAGTCTTGTAAAGCCGTCTTTAGCTGAGCAAGCCCCAAAGCATCCCGTCCATTCTGCTCAGATCTGATCAGCATCTTTATAGTTTATCAGCCTTGGGGTCCAATTTTGTTTTGGATGCTTTTATAAATGAGCACAATCACTGGTGAATCTGTTCTTCCAGATTGCAAAGAGAAAAATCGAGAGAAGAACTTTAGTAGATTACTGTGTCACTGAGGATAAAGTACAAGCACAAATGCACCTAAAGTAGTCTCAGAGATTATTTCATTGGGTGTACATTTTCAGTTTTATTTCAGTAAAATTAGATGATTGTCTTAGTTATTATTGTTTTTGAAGCTATATTCTGTCCCCAGGCAAGGTGCATGATCAATGCACTATCTAGCAAAATC
The DNA here is from genome assembly GCA_017639245.1 of Myiopsitta monachus. Lineage (NCBI taxonomy): Eukaryota > Metazoa > Chordata > Aves > Psittaciformes > Psittacidae > Myiopsitta > Myiopsitta monachus. The sequence goes on along the minus strand of CM029918.1, from coordinate 39,744,519 downwards.
AATTTGTTGCAAAGTACTATTTATTTAAAAAAGGGAAAGGGGGAGAGGAGAGTAATGCATAGCAAATGTGAAAATTATTATAAGACTTTCTTCTAGTAAAGCTAAATTTTATCATTGAAGCATGGAAGTTAGGAAATAATATAACTGATTTCACAAACCCTGTACAAAACTACTTCTATATACATATTTAAACTTTAAGGTAGCCAGTGAAAAGACAGCAGCACATTTTTGCAGCTCCTTTTATTTTTCCTATGAGACATAAGTTTCCAGCAATAAAATAATGGGACATACAGTCCTCCTCTGCCATACTGATCACCCATACAAGTAGTTCCATTTTTACATAAACAGGACACAGGAAAGAATACATCTAATATAAAAGAGGGTTTCGTTTCTTTTCTGTAGGGATACAAAAAAAAATTTGTACTTGCTCTGCTTTGTTATTCAAGAGATCATCAATATCACTGAATATCTGACGGGTTAAGGGGGATGAGATTTTCTCAAATAAGGAGGAAGGCTGCAGTCTCATGACAGATAGGGCCAATTTTGTTTTCAGAAGTTGTTGATGTTCTTCTGTTATCTCTGTCATGGCCACCATATTAGAAGCTTAGTGGGAATCCATTATCTGCAATCTCAGTCAAAACATTTGCTGCTCAGAATAGTTACAGGCAACACAAACTTACAGTCAGTTGGAAACTGAAGATTCCCCATATTGAATGGGAAAAATACTCCAGCAAAAATGGTTAATTAGAACTACTCAGAGTTACTATGACCTCTATATTCAGGATCATTATTAGGGAGACTACAAAAGATTTTAGAAATACATGCAATTATGATGCTGGATGATGAAAAGAAATGCATTCTGTTAATCATATTATGAATCTGAACTCTAAGACCCTTTTTGATCACCATCTGTAACTAGAGTATGTGTTGTACAGAGACATCTGCAATTGATATACACGGGTGTGAATATAACCATTTAATTCAATGGCTTGAGCAACGACATAGCTAAGATCAGGGGAAAGAAAGCTACCTGAAAATGATAGCGAATCCAGGTGGTTTTCCACCTCATATGAAACAGCACCCTCAGTACTGGATTTTGAGGTGGACACTTTCTCTTCTAGAAGATTAGTAGAAAAGGGGTTATTTGGAATGCAGCAACAATCTCTAATGGTACCACTTCAGTTATCATTGCTGTCCACTTTATTACCCTACACTTTAACTGGAAAAAAAAAAAAAAAAAAAGGGAACAAGACCCATATTCTTCTACAACAGTATGATCGGTTAATCTACCTGGCATTTACCAGATAAAGCATAGTTTTCAAGCAGCAGGGTTACACAACCATATTTTCTGGTTTCACATTATCAAATGATAGGCAATATTACTGAAGGAGGTCCTCGTGAGGCCATAATAGTGTGAGATTTGAATAAGCCATTTTTAAAAGGTAAGATCATACATATTACTCAGAGCTACTTAAGGAAGCAACTGTGTGGTCGGACCTGCTGCAGGAAAGAGACTTGGCAAGTGTGTTAAAGCAGTCTCAGGAATCAAGACAACACTGACTTCAAGTCTCAAGAATCAAGACAACACTGAGTAACTTCAGTTACTCCATGGGTAACTGAAGGTTAAGACAGCTAGCTACCAATATGCATGTCAAACCTACATGCCCCCTTTGATTCTTCTTTCAGACCTCTCCAACACTGACCAGAAATAGATGCAGTCTTGGCTGAGTTAGTGGGTCAATACCACAGTAAAGGCAACTCAAGGACCATATATAGACCCCATGTAAAGATATATTTCTGGCCTGCCTGCTCTTTTACACAATCTTGTATTCCTGCTAAGTGTTATTATGTTTTAATCTGCTCTTTTTGAAAGGGAGAGGGAAGAATTACGGCATAATCACTGAAGTCATAAATCAGAACAAGATTTCCGTTGAAATTCCAAATTCAACCCCTTCCTTTCCCCACCCACATATTTGAGTTTCAGTTCTTCAAACTGTAAATTACTTCATATATGCATGTAGGCATAGGCACAAAAGATATACATAAACACTTACATACATATCCAGACATTGCCACAAACATGCACATACCCACAGATATAGGCATCTTAAAATTTCTCTCCTACTTAATCAAGTAAATCCTTATTCAAGAGAAAACCTGCATGATGTTACTGAGGTGCAAACAACCAGACCAAGCCAAAGGCAATCTGCTCTTCCTCTATGTAATAGTCCAAATTCCTTTATCAAACTCTAGTTAGGCACATGCTTACTTATCACTGGAAGGATTTCCCATCCAAAAAAACATAACAAGGGTTCAGATAGACAGTGAAAATCAGAATAGCAAGAAATGTATCATAAAGATGAGCCCATGCCAAGCAACCTAGAAAAGATGTATAAGACTGCAAATAAATAGCTTGGCAAATTAGTTGACTCAAACGAAAAATCCTCCACAGACAGGTCATGTCCAAAGAGCTGTTAGAAGTTTCTTGCATTTTCTTATGGAATGTGTGGAAAGTCACTGTTGAAAGGGAGATACTGGACCAGATATATCATTGGTGAGATGCAGCATGGAGAAGCTTTATGATTCTGACACTGAGGCTAAACTGCAGACAAACACATTCCATTCACTGAGATATTGCTTCAGAGCAGAATATCTGCAACAGACATGAGGACCCTCAGAGACTGGGAAATGCAAGCTTCCAGAGAAAAGCCCCATCTGCATATGGCACAATACCGTACATAAATAAGGAGAGAATTAATAGTTCACAATCTGCTATAGATGATAGTAGCAACCTGACCTGACAGTTTTGGGTCAAGGACACACAAATCAAAATGTAAATTAACACACAGTGAATGATAAGGGGGAAAATGTGCTACACAGGAATTATTAGACAAAGAGATTATGACACAGAAGTCAAATTCTATTAGAACATCCACAAGTCATGAAAACATGTAATACAGGTGTTTTGCTAGAAAAGACACAGAGGTGAAGCTTAAGAGATTTCAGTACAAATACTGTCTCTAATTTCAATCCACACGTCACCTTTACAATTAGGTTCCACTGTAAGTTTTATGTTTAAGTAGACTGCCAATATTGAGGCTGAAGACACAATCAAAGCAGACAGCATTTTTATGAGGTTTATGTGCATTCAATGAAAAGTTGTAATATTCATGTATTTCTTATGCCTACTATCAAAGTGGAATCAAACTTTAGTATATTTCCAGGATTAAAAATGGAAGGCTCAGCTTTGACATGTCTCAGATTTATCTCACATATTAAAACACCATTTCTTTTTTGTTGTTTGTTTTTTTTTTTTATGGCTTCAGCATCTAATAGTGTATAGATTGCATTAGAAATGGATTCCAATTAAAGAACAAAACTCACACCCACACATATATAAAATTTCTGTTGAGGAAATTGTGAGCAATGTGCTTGGAAGTTCATGCTATCAGCTCAAAATAAAAAAAAAATAAAGATGTAAATAAGATGTAAATATTTTCAAGAGTTTTACTGGCAATTTGTTAATATCTTCATCCATACCAAAGGTAATTTGGAGAAGAGAGAAAAGAAAAATTCAGTAGCAGCTAAAACAGGAAAGCAGCCATAATGAGATTGTTTAGGTCTGCACACAAAGGATCCATAAAACTGAAGAGGTTGAATCAGGGCAAAAAAGATGTTGAACAAGACTAGTCCCAGCACCAATCCCTGTGGGACACCACTCATTACTGGTCTCCAGCTGGACATTCAGCCATTGAGCACAACTCTTTGCGTGTGGCCATCCAGCCAGTTCTTTATCCACCATCAAATTGATGTCTCTCCAACTTAGAGACAAGGATGTCATGAGGGACAGTGTCGAATGCTTTGCACAAGTCCAGGTAAATGACATCAACTGCTCTACCCTGGTACATCAGTTCCTGTAGCCCCATCATAGAAGGCCACCAGATTGGTCAGGCAGGATTTCCCCTTAGTGAAGCCATGCTGGCTGTCACCAACCACCTTGTTGTTTTTCATGTGCTTCAGCATGCCTTTCAGGAGAATCCACACCAAGATTTTGCCAGGCACAGAGGTGAGACTGACTGGCCTGTAGTTCCTTGACTCATCCGTTTTCCCCTTCTTGAAAATGGGGGTTATATCTCCCTTTTTCCAGCTATCAGGAACTTCACCTGACTGCCATGATTTTTCAAATATGATGGACAGTGGCTTAGCAACTTCATTTTCGAGCTCCTTCAGGACCCACAGATGAATTTCATCAGGCCCCATGGACTTGTATACGTTCAGGTTCCTAAGATGGTCTCGGACCAGACCGTCTCCTACACTGGGCCCAGACCGTCTCCTACACTGGGCCCAGGGTCTTCATTCTCACTGTCCCTGCATCTGCCTTCCAAGATTTGGGTGATGTGGTCAGAGCATTTGCAAATGAAGACTGAGGCAAAGAAGTCATTCAGAACCTCAGCCTTCTCCAAATCCAGGGTAGCCGGTTCTCCCGATAGTTTCTGGAGAGGGCCCACGTTGTCCCTAGCCTGTCTTTTTTTTTGCAATGTACCTACAGAATCCCTTCCTGTTATCCTTAACATCCCTAGCCAAGTTTAATTCTAAGTGGGCCTCAGCTTTCCAAACCCGGACCCTAGCTTCCCACACAACATCCCTGTATTCTTCCCAGGCTGCCTGTCCTTGCTTCCACCTTTTATAAGCCTCTTTTTTCCTTTGAAGTTTCCTCAGCAGCTCCTTATCCATCCAAGGAGGTCTCCTGGCCCTCTTGCTGCACTTCCTTCTAGCTGGGATGCAACACTCCTGAGCTTGTAGTAGGTGATCCTTGAATATCAACCAACAGCCTTGGGCCCCCCTGCCCTCTATGGCTATATCCCATGGAAGCATACTAAGCAGGTTCCTGAAGAGGACAAAGTCTGCTCTCTTGAAGTCCAAGGCAGTGAGCTTGCTGCACGCTCATCTCACTGTCCTGAGGATCTCGAATTCGACCATCTCATGATCGCTGCAACCAAGGCTGCCCTGGAGCATCACATTTCCAACCAGCCTTTCCCTGTTGGTGAGGACGAGGTCAAGCATGGCACCTCTCCTTGTGGGCTCCTCTGTTACTTGCAGAAGGAAGTTGTCTTCCACACAATCGAAGAACCTCCTGGATTGCTTGTGCAGGGATGTACCGTCTGTCCAACAGATATCAGGGTGGTTGAAGTCCCCCATGAGAACAAGGGCCTGCGAGCATGAGGCTGTTTCTCTCTGTCTATAGAGTCCTTCACCCACAGTGTCCTCTTAATCAGGCGGTCTGTAATAGATCCGCACAGTAATGTTTCCCATCGCTGTTCTCCCTTTAACCCTGACTCACAAACTCTCTATTGACTTCTCACCTGTCCCCAGACAGAATTCCATACTCTTCATAGACTTGTAATTAGTCTTGCATAGTAAAATTCACTCATCCCAATTTTATATCTGTGTATAGCACTGGGTACAGCAATTGAGTTGCTAAAGACAATTAATAGGCAAAAAGCAAAGAAAGAAATAACATATAATAACATATAATAATGTTATAAGGAGAAAATCTTACCTGCAATCTTGAATAAGTAGTAAAAATATTGTTCTAATCCACTAGTTAAAATACTGAAAGACTTAACTATGCTAAAAATTAGAACATCTAATTGTATGTTTTGCAATTAACATAGTAAACTGTCGCACCACCTTCTCAAGAAACAGAGCAAGTTTCTTCCCTACTTTAGATTTTCATGAAAGTTTATTCAAAAAAATAACTGGCACACCTAATTATAAAACATAAACCAGCTTCAGAACATGACGCAGTCAGGGCTGAAAAGCTTTGAAAACTTAAAATTTTCTAGGAGCTCTTGTGTAAGGTCACGTGTTTTGTTTAATTCTAAGAGGGAAAGATGAGACAACTGAGCCAACACTGGAGAACAAATGAAGACTCAATGTGTATTTGGAAAGGCACCTGGAAGGTGACATTCATTTCCAGGGCTTGGTAATTTAGACTCTGCCAGTGAACGACATCTGGCATTCCTCTGTCTCTTCTCAAGGGAAGAGCAGGATGAAAATACTTTTTCATATTGGGGAAAGAACAAGAAGAAAGATACAGGGAGACTTTCTAGATGAGAAATATGGCATAATTAATAAGGTACAATCACAACTTTCTTTTCCCATACTACTGCTTTTTTTCTCCGAAAGAATCTGTCCAGTGATACAAAGGACATGTGACTGGGTTTTGTTGTGATCAACTTATTTTCTTTCTTTTTCTTTTGACTACCTCCCCTAACATGACAAATACTCATATAAAGTTAAAAATGCGAGGCAACTATAAAATCAGATACACCTGCAAAACACACACCTAGTTATAAACGTTAAAAAAAAAAAACCCAAACAAAACAAAAAAAAAAAAACCAAAACAAAAAAAACCCACAACCACCCACATCCACTAGTAATATAGAACAAATCACACAGACCACATGAAATTACTATGCCAAGTGGCTACTAGTTGGGATAACACAGATAACTCTAGCCATGGAGACAACGAAATGAGGGCTCCTATGTTACACCTGAAAGTACCCTCCAGCAATTGCAAAGATACTTAAGTCATCCTTGAATCCTACCCTGTAGACAGACACCACCTGTAACTCCACCTTTTACTCTGCTCTTTTGATGGTGAAGAGAACAGACAGATAATGAGTCTGCCAGGTAGGTTTTTTTAATCTTATATTCAATCATTATGCTTTCCCCATAACTGATGAACACAAAACACAGATGAAAGAGACTGCGTAAAATGCAGAATAATATAGCAATTATAACTCTTTGAGATACCCTTTTGAAAGCTTTAAAACGTGATCTCAGATGTATATAAAGAAAGGTTCATATTGATTAGCTCCCAGTAATAGAAACGAAGTATCCGTTAGATAAGTTTCCAGAAACACTGATATCCCATCCTTCAGGAAGTGTCATTCACTCCTCTATATGCACACGCTTTTAAATTAACTGTCCTAGGCATGAATTGTCAAATTCTAAAATCCTTTCCTAGTATGGATAGTTGAAACTCTCATTAGCTGCTACCAGAATCAATTCTTCTCAGTGAAAAGAAAGAAGAATAAAAGCCTTTAGTTTGAAGCACAAGATCAGGGACAAGGAAATACTGCAACCTCTACTGTGAATATTTTTGAATTATAATTCTGGTCTTTCAATCTATAACATACTTCACTTTAGCTTACTGTAGACAAGTGGAATGAAATACCATAACACTCAATATGCTACTAAAATAAGTTCTTGTTTTCTGGTTTAAGAATAGTGACCAAGAATTGCAAATGCTTACCCTGAGACGGGAGGGGTACAAAACTACAAAATGAAATACATAAACTTTTAGAATCAATTTTAAGTACTGTTAAGTTTGACGGCTTTGTAACAGCAACAATGGAAACTTAATGAGATGCATGATATACAGAGAAAAAATATAGAGCACAGCTAGAGAACATGCTGAGAATCCTTGTATAAGATAAACTGCTGTAGTTGACGTACTTTAGGCCTTTATGACCTTAGTACAAAATGAGTGTAAGAAAAACAGGCTAGAAGAACAGGACGTAAAGACAGGGAGTATCTGGAAAGGCAGGGGCCCAGGATGAGCTGCAGTTAAACTAACTGATAAGTAGGAGGATGGGATGATTATTATGTCTGTGGTGCTAACCGATTAAGCTGGTATAAGCATCTACTGAGCGTGCTTCAAAGGCTGCCAGCAGTGATGAAGATTGTTGGAAGAAGTAAACGACCCTCAGAGACCACCACCACATTTTTGTACACATGCGGGGAACTTTCTGGAAAATGAGATAATCCATACGTAGCCTCATGAATATGTATGTATGCTCTGTAGCTATATAAGGACTGCTTGTGTAGCAGTAGGTGGACACACGTTAGGAGGAGCTATCCCCCGTGTCTCCCGGTGCCCGTAATAAAGAATACCTGCTTGTCAACTAGAAAACTTCGTTGGCAAGTTTGTTCCTGGAGTTGTCTCCGAATCAACCCTCATGTTCCTTTACTCCATCCTGATAAGGCTGCAGCACATTTATCTTCACTAACAAGAGTGTGCATTTAAGTCAATGGGACTACTCACAGCACATATGCATTCAACATGCCAAACATCAACTAACTAGCCCTTTCTCAAGGCGTGCAGCAACTCCCATTCTTACCACCTACCAGATAGTTTAAGCATAATGTTTCAAATGCTGAAGTAACAGTTTAACTGCTCTCTAGCAAGAAGCTTTATGCTTTTTTCTTTTTCTTTTTTTTTTTAAGCAAAATCAATTTTGATTTGTTTTAATACAATGAAGACTGACAGGATGAGGACTGGCAGCACAATGAGGACTGTGGCAGCACAAGGACCCAGCACATCCAGTGCTGGATGTTTCTTACTTTTGGCAGGAATTTTGCACTTTCTTTACTTTTGGTACTGTCTTTGTTTGTAATAATGTTCTATTCCAACTCTAAATCCAGATATTAAATATAAGACTAAATTATGTTTATGGAATAAAGCTTGACAAGCCTTTAGTGAGGTACAGTTATGACAGTGCAAGGGACTTTTAGCATACATTTTGTGAAGCTGGTACCATTTCACATAATCCCTCCTTTAGCTAAAAGTGTTGCTTTTTTACAAGCAGAACAAATGCAGGTACAAAAGTCTGAATTGTCACATACTCTACTTCTAGTCACAAGTTCTGAACATCATAATGAATTATGAAGCTCTCTTATGCAGTCAAATAAACAAATAATCATTCAGGGAGATAGATAATAATTAGCAATGATTTGTCCTCACCTCCTAAAGTGAAAGTAGTTTCTAGCAGATGTTCATCCCTTTCAACATTCCCTGTCTACCATTCAACAGGAGGAGGGAAGTTAAAAAAACAACCAAAAGAAAGAGGGAAAAAGACAAACAAGGGAGAGGGGGAATCAAACAAGGGAGAAGAGGTGGTTTGCCTAAGCAAGACTATATCAAGGCAAAAAGTAAGCACAGCTGAAATTCTATACCTCAATTACCACACACTATTACGCTAAAGAAAAGCTTCAAAGAAATGCAGAAACATTTTGGCAGTCAGTCAAAGATATCTAACATTTACAAGAGCCAGCTGAAACTTGCTAGGGTATGTTTTCTCCCTTTCCAAGACACTTTACCCTTCAGTATCCACACTGACTGATTTACCCCCAACATCATTGCCATGCTTCCTCTTTTACATGCAGAAAGGAAACAACCTCATGTACCAGCTTACACGGTATCCAGAGCTAGAAGTCAGGAAGTAAAACTTCTGCAGTGTTCCGTTTTAATCTGATACAGTCATGCTATCCAAATAGGAAGAAATTTGCTACAGATTAGCTGTTTTTCTTCTGCATTAACAGTCAGAGAAAAATAATTGCATTTTGCAGTCATTCACACTATTGGTTTTGGGTTTTTCCAGCTTGGAGACTTGTCTCAAAAAAGTACACTCCAACTAAAGCATATCATGTCAACCCTAAAAAGCACTGGGAGGAAGAGAGGACTGAACAGCCCCTTCTTACTGGATCACAGTGCTTTGCGCTTAGGCTTTTACGAAAACCCACAGGGAGTTCAGAGAGAAAGCCCAACATGGCTGTTGGAGAAAGGCTATTTTGAACTCATGCAGAGCTGTGACAACAGAAGACAAGATGCTGTGGGGATTCACCAGTTACAAACAAAAGCTGAGTAACTACTGCCAGAAGTATCTCTTCTGGTACCTAGAAAGCTGTTTCTAAAAGACATTGCCTTGTCTTCAATACCATACCAGGCAGCAAGAATTCTCAAAGAGCACGCTTCGAGTTTACTCTAAATAGATACTGAGGCACATCCTGAAGAAAATTAATTTCTATTTGGAATCTGCCTACATCATTGTTATTAAACTCTACCAAAAAAAAAAAAAAATAAGCACCAGCAAAATCATTTTAGCTATGTGATGAACGGTGTTTCCAAGAAGTTAGTCATGCAAGGTAGGAACTGTGTCACAGGAACTGTTCATCTGAGCCTATAACTAGTCCAACACAGGTCACAGTGTGAGAAACAGCAAACCTAGACTAACACTTTTTCCAGCATAGCACTACGCCTTATTCTGCAGTCTTACAAACTTCCCTGAGCCCAAAGACAAATCACCCTCATGCTATAAAGTAGGTCTTATCTATGTCAGGGATGTCCCAGGCACAGAAGGCTCCTTAGATTGCTGATGGCCCTTCTGATAGATCTTAACTGGGTTAGCATTTCCTGCACAGATGCACCGCTGAGGTCAATACAAGCACCTCAGAAGACTACGGTGCAGGCACAGTAGTCTACTTGCATGATACCAATCATAGAACTGGGACCACAGTTTCCTCCTTTGTTTAACCTAAGATTTTTATTCCCACTATTAACAGAAGATGTCATGGATGCAGCTCTCAACTGTGTCATAGTTTGGTCAAGAGACAGCTTTGTTGTGAACAGTTTCCCTAATTTAGTTAGTTATGCATGGGTCCTACACACTCCATCTGGCAGTCCAGAATCTGAGGTCACATATACACACAGACCCTACAATCTGTTCTGAAACCTTGGCAGTTTATGTACACGTGTACTAGAAAGACAAGAAGTTTCTTACTGTCAGTAAAGGGGAAGCACAGTCAGTAGCCATGTATGTGGCCATTCTGAAGTAAAACATAACCTTTTTAACTCTAAAAAAGAAAATGCATCCAGACGCCATTTCCCAACTTAGCAGATAATTTTAGAAACACAAAAACTTTCCCAGCATAGATATTTGCTTTAGCACTGCTCCTGTATAACTAAGGAACAATTTTGGTTCATAAAGAATGATTAAAGCACCAATTATTTTGACTAAACATGTATTTGAAACCCTCAGGCTGCCATGGACTTTAAAGCCATTAATTCATTATTTAGCTGTCAGTGTGGAAAAATGTCACAAGCTTAAAGGTTTAACAAATAGTTTGCAATATTAAAGCAAATGGTCACATTTGAAATTTCAAACTGTTACACGATCTTATTTATTAGATAGTGTTGATTACCTTTTGCACACACATTGCTTGCAATGTATTCTAGAACAATTTTGTGTTGAACAGAATCTAATCATATTTTAAGTTTAAATTTAAATAAGGAGAGAAAAGACCCCCTCAAGAGCTTCTGGGAAATCATTTACAAAAATCTTTGAGGCTCAGGTGAAACAAGTTGTGCTGTGGGATTTGAAAGATCTGTGGAAGTGTAAGCTATAAAATCACTTCATCTTGGATGCTTAGAAAGGTGGTTTGGGAAAGAAACTCCACTTTTTCAATGCCTCAGTGATATATGGCACTGACACTAATGGCTATAAAACCTTATTAGGGAGTGCTGTGAAACTCAAATATATGAGTTTCTTATGTGGAAAGATTTGAGTATTCACATTACAGTGGAAAAGAGGACATATCCACGCTCGTCTCTGGAAAGTGGATTGATTCTGGCAATCTATTCGGGTATATACAAATATCTTAGCTCTCCAGGACTGCAACAGAGACAAGCAAATGGCACAGCACTCATTCCTGAAGCACTGGCAAGACTTTCTGATGATTTGATGACACAAAACTCAACTTTCACTGAATCTCAGTTGTGTGGCCTTTAAAATAAAACAATGTCACAAACTGAGGTTTGGGTACTGCACACCCCAGAAATGAAGCAAGAGCAGTGAATCATTTACAGGTCACGTTAATTTTAGATTTAAGCTTCTTATTGAGCATGTAAAGCTAGGTGCTGCTCTGATATGCGGTAGCCTTGCAACCTTGCATCAGAGCTGTGAGGACCCTCATTGGTGTTTCCTACACTGAGGACTGAGAACTGCATTCAAGCTCAGAGCATTGCCCTCAGTGCTCTCTTGAGCTATGTGGCAGGTATGCCTGCACCTAGCCTTGTACTTTGCTGTCCCACCCTCTGACTTGATTTCCCAGGTATGCTTCACTCAGAGCTAATCACTAGGACAAGCCAAGCAATCACTGCACTGTTAGATGATCCCAGTTGCCATCAGCAGTCCTCCACTGCTCTACTTAATTAATGCGGGACTGCATCACTGGACTGAGAGGTTGCCTTGCCATTACACTCAGCTCCTGGCTCAGCTACAGCATGGAGCAGCCTGCCCTAGCTCTAGCTGACACCTGCCTCAGGAGTAGAGAAGAAGCAGACCTGCAGTAAGAGCCAGACAACTGTCTCCCATGGAAAGGCATACACCTTGCAGCCAGTGGCAAAGATGTCCATTCTTCTCTGAAGAAAAGAATATCCAGAAAGATCAGAGAGAAAACAAAACTGGATTTTCCCCGTAATGAGGAAAGCAAGAGCCACAGCCTGCATGCCAGAAGGGGGAGCACTGAAAGTAAAGGGAGGCTAAACCCTGAAGAGCTCACAGGAACTATGTGTTTGAATTACATCAAAATAGATTCCAGAAAAAAGAATGGCAACAATCAACAAAGAGAACTAGAATCACACTGTGAGCCACATTTAGCGACTATGCCCTGCAAAAGGCTAACTGCCAAAAAAGAAGTATATTCATAAATCCTAGATGGCTTTAGGTACTGGATTTTCTAAGTGAAATTCCCAGTCATTTAGTTACCAGATCCCATAGGAGAGCCAGGAATCTGAATTACAGATATGAGTCATATAGACAGTATACACAAATCTCACATATTAATTTTCCAATACAACAAATACGTTTGTTAAAGGACCCTTTGACTCTTACTTTCATCTCTCAAACAACAGGAGTTCTCATTCAGTTTATTGCCACTGGCATTTACAGTATCTCATATGGAGATCTGTCATTCTAGATTCTAAGTTCACTGTTATGGTCAGTGCAGGGTTTTCTGAATGGCAGGGACCATTCAGTTTCAGTAACCTGCGCAGGAACAACACTTAAGCTAAGAATATCAGCATTAAAAGCTGCCCTCTCCAACGAATCAAGAAGAGAGCACTTTCTCTCTACGTGAAAGCTAAGGGGCTCCAGACGTCTTGGAAGAAATTCAGAAACTGTTTACACTGTTCTGCAGAAGGTGCATATATCCCCTCCAATTACCTATAAACTGTTAAGAATGCACTGTGCAAAGTACAGAGAAAAGCAAATACACCCTGAACAACAGGCCAGCAGTACAGAAAAGTGGGGTTAGATTTCATTCATTCCAAGAATCAAAAAAAGATTCTACTCAGCTATCTGCAACACATAGAGGATGGACACTCCTTCCCATTTTAGTAAACAAGTGAGTATTCTGCCTTTAACTGGGCTGCCCATAACACAGTCATTTTAAAGTGTGGAGATATCTTCCACAAGAAAGTTACCTAAGCTGCTTTGTCCATCCAATCTCCTCACAATTAATGCTCCTATTAAATTCTTCAGTCTGGAATACTCTTAGTGGCAAAAGGAACTGTGTGTTATTGCTGAGGTTCCCAGCCAGTGTAAAATCACTTTTTAACTTCAGGTTAAAAAATTAGTTTTCAGTGGAATTAGATACTGTGTGCATCTTAGAAAATCAAAGAAAAAACCATTTCTAATGTCATCTCCAAAGCAAAGAAAATGCTGTGAGCAATACTGTGTTAAAAATTTAAGTTCTGAAAAAAACAAAAGCCTTAAAAATGCAAGATGTTACTCATATCAATTGGAGAAACAATTTTAAAATATTTAACAGGTTCTTTTCCATTTAGACAGAGAAAAAAAGATTACAAATATCTTGTAATTATATTACATAACACAGACCTGTGGTTACAGAAAATAATTGAATCTACAGTCATGTATATGGATTTGCCATTGTTCTTTAATATGGTGAATATAATGAATAACTGAAAGACGTTGTCTATTTATATACTTAAATATGTCTGAGGTTATTTTTTGTTGTCTCACAGAATAAGCATATGAATGAAACCTTGGTACCACTGCAGTCAGTGGTGAAATGCCATTGCTTTCAATGAAACCAGATTTGAATATTTATGTATGTACACCTATACAGTAAATATCTCTTATTTAACTATGCTGAATCTCTACCCAATAAGTTGAAGGCTGAGAGAATCTTAGGCTCCTGGGCCTCTGAATATGTATACCAAATAATTTTGTGCAAAGATGCATCCAAAATCACATCATTCCTACAGATTCTTCTGGATTCATAGTTCTGTATCAGTTCTAGTGTACACACTAGTTATAGCCCGAAGGTACAATAAACTATGCAAGTTAGAAAGAGGGGCTTGAATTTTTGTTTCAAACAAGCATTTAGTTTATAATAGCAGAAATACATATGAACAAAGAACAGTACAGTACAAGTTTATACAAGAGAAATGGCTCCTTTAACTGAATTTAATCATTCCCCTGTATAGATGGCAAGAAAAAAAAATAAAATAAATCGATTTCTTTCAGACCCAGTCCAAAAATTAACTAGAAGTCCCAACATCAGTGGGCTTTGGATCAGGTTGGATAGGAATGTGTTCATACTTACGTGAGAACATGAAAATAATTTTCATTTGAAAAGGTCCACAGAATGACACATGAAAGAAAAAATATGTTGCATACTGAAAACAGCTGGTCCCATCGAAACAACTAGGACATTCTGAGTATTTTTCACCCTAAATTCTAAGCACCTCCCTAGAGGAATCAGAGTACTTGCAAACTGTTATAACAGGAGTAAAGCCAGCAAAAAGCATTAGACAAATATTTGCAATCACGTCTTTTGACCAAAACACTATTGGAAACGTTGATTTTACACCATTAGGAGCAAATGAAGGACAGGGATCTCTTTTGTCACTGAAATTGAGCTCTCTTGGGTAAGGAACTCACTCCTATACTGTTTGTAGATTTTATAAAGAAAAAGTAAGCTCCTTGTCCTTACAGCTTGTTGTGGTTTAAGCACACAGCTCCAAAATTAAATTGTCCTAATGGCTGAGAAATTTTCTGAAATCCATCATAATACATTTATACATACATCTTCTCCAAATACCCCTACTGAACTTTATAATCTCTTCTCTATACCTAGTATTTTCATAAGTTTTCTCCAATTTCCATATATTCATGCAGAACTAACTTTTTTTTTTCCAATGGGCAAAATTATCAAGTAACCATATTGTTACTCAAAAAAAAGGTAAGTTATCCTCAAAATACTATTTTACCCTATTCTTGGTGTTTTCTCAGCAGTAGCATAAGCTTAAATCTTGACTAGACATAGATATCAAATCCTTAAATTTCCACATATAAGCAATTTAAATGAAGATAGCAGAAATATATATATTTAAGCAAAGCTAATCACATGCTTCTTTTTGCAAAATACTTTTCAGCATATTTAAGTAGCAGAAATACTAAGCAGATCTTCTGGTTCTATTACTAAAAATCCTCAAGAAATCCTCAAGACATATTACAGAGACTCAATATTGACAAGGACCATCGTATCAGTTGTTCAGCATCTTAACACTCATATCATGCAAATTGGCAGCACTTTCTCTTTCCAAGAATTCCAGACACTCTTTTTCTACGAACTGACATTGAAAATTATGGGTTCCTTTCCTGTCTGCTGTTTCACATGCAAGGATGTTTCTTTTGCATTAAACAAAATACAAAGTGAACCCAATTTACACAAATTAGGCAGCAATGAAAGTAGCACAGATCTACATACGAGTTTCTAAAAATACAATCCCTACTGAAAAAGAAAGTAAATAACAAAAAAGTTTTGTAAATTGGGTTCTTCCTTTAAAACTAGTAGTCTTTTATGCTTTTAAGTCTTACAAACCCAGAATCTTGTCACCAACTTCCCCTTCTTCCTTCTGTAGAACTGAGACTTTTTCAGATTCTTAACTTACTTGCTAAAGAGTTACAATAAGTACAAGGCTTTATTTGAAGGCCCACGTTAGCAATCTTAATGCTAAAAGGGGCTGCTGGAGACTTGCTAGTAAATTATACCTCAGAAATTGCTTTTCCAAAAATAAACCTGTGAGATCAGTTGCTGGCTTAAAGACAGAGCATCTGACACTTCTGTGTTGCGTTTTCACAGGATCTAACATAACAGCACTATGATTTCCTCTATTAGCCGCTGTTATGGTACCAGAATTAAATAGCAGTGAATGACAAGACATGTAAGCCACATGTTTTAGGAGGACACCTGTCACTACTTACACATGGAATTTTTATCAGTGGTCTGGTCCCCTGAGAACCTTAATACCAGCTAAACAACTTGCTAGAAAAAAAATTGCAAGAAGACGACGCTGATGAATTTGCTTTACATTAAAAGCTGTAAGCAGGACTATAGGTAAGGCTCCAGTGTATGGATTGGGGGGGGGGGGTGTGTGGAACCAACCCAAAACCAAAAAAGAGGAAAGAAAAAAACTAAAGAAAAAAATAAAGTTCTGTGAGCAGAGGAACCAAGAGAGCCTGGTCTCAGGAGTCTGCGTTTTATGACTGGAATTTTCTAGTGCCTAACAAGTTGTGATTTCCAACTGAAGTTTTTCTAATAGATAGGGCATTTGTAATGTCTCCCCTCTGCACAGTCTTTCGGCTTTGGTAATAAACATGCTCCTACCATAAACTGTTTTAAGCATGGGCATTAATAAAGAGGGGGTTTTCTTCCCCTCTACCCAAATGCTTGGGTAGAAATAACCACAAAATTACCATCTTTGATGCCTCTAGCTTTTTTGTCAAACAATATAGCTGAAATTAGGTAAATAGTTAAAAAGTTAACACTGGAGAACAGATATTTGCAGGGAAAGCAAAAGGTGATAATTTTTATTTCCTCTGAAGCCACGGTAAACTATAGCAGGCAGAGGTTTTGCTTTTTTTTTTCTATTAATAAATTTCAGATAATTTACAAAGAGAAGTACTTATGCTGGTATTTAAAGAAAGCTCTATGATCTAGGCCTCTAAGGCCAGCTGAAAACATTGGAAAACAATCAAATTCTATATCTAGTGATGTGACTAAAGACTGTCCTGCTCAGCGCAGACGTCTCACAGACTAGATTTTTAAACTGCTTTCTGCAGACCTCAGTGCAAGCCCAAACTAATAGAATGCGCCATGCAGCACTGCAAGCCTTGCAAAGGTGCTGCAGTCACCCAAGGAGCTGGGGCTACTCAGAACCAGAGTAGCTTCAGGGTTGAATATTTGGCAAAAAGTCTCAGCAACCTTTGGAATAAGCCATGCTGGAAAGGTGTAAAGGTGATTTAAAATTCTCTTAGCCCTCCTCATGGGCCAGATTTGCTGTTCAGTGCTAAGAAGCAGCTCTCCCAGCATATCATAGAATCATAGAATCACAGAATAGTTAGGGTTGGAAAGGACCTTAAGATCATGTAGTTCCAATCCCCCTGCCATGGGCAGGGACACCTCCCACTAAACCATGCCACCCAAGGTTATGTCCAACCCGGCCTTGAACACTGCCAGCGATGGAGCATTCACAACTTCCCTGGGCAAACCATTCCAGTGCCTCACCACCCTCACAGTAAAGAATTGCTTCCTCATATCCAAGCTAAACTTCCCCTGTTTAAGTTTGAACCCGTTACCCCTTGTCCTCTCACTACAGTTCCTAATGAAGAGTCCCTCCCCAGCATCCCTACAGCCCCCCTTCAGATACTGGAAGGCTGCTGTGAGGTCTCCACTCAGCCTTCTCTTCTCCAGGCTCAACAACAACAACTTTCTCAGCCTATCTTCCTACGGGAGGTGCTCCAGTCCCCTGATCATCCTCGTGGCCCTCCTCTGGACTTGTTCCAGCAGTTCCATGTCCTTTTTATGTTGAGGACACCAGAACTGCACACAATACTCCAAGTGAGGTCTCAGGAGAGCAGAGTAGAGGGGCAGGATCACCTCCTTCAACCTGATGGTCACGCTCCTTTTGATGCAGCCCGGGATACGGTTGGCTTTCTGGGCTGCAAGTGCACACTGCTGGCTCATGTTCATTTTCTCATCGACCAACACCCCCAAGTCCTTCTCCACAGGGCTGTTCTAGATCTCTTCTCTGCCCAACCTGGAGCTGTGCCTGGGATTGCTCCGACCCAGGTGTAGGACCTTGCACTTGTCAGAGTTAAATTTCATCAGGTTGGCATCAGCCCACCTTACAAGCATCTTTTGCTCATGTTGAGTAGTCTGAAGCAATGTTTGGTTTATTTATCTACTTTGGATGAGAATCACTCCCAAGGTCCTCAGCTCACTGCTAATTAATCCCTCTCCCATGAGAAGAAAATTATTTCTTTCCTTATTTTTAACAGCCTTCAAACAATGTGAGGTTCTTTCTGGCTGCAAGGTAATTACAGAGCTGCTGCTCACCTAAATCCTCTTACTATTTGCGAGGAACATTTTTAGCATGCACTACAGCCTTGTCTTCCTTTAAATGTTTCTGTAATTAAAAACAATGTTGCCAAAAATATGTTCCACGTTGAATAAAAATTTATTTATTTGCATGAGTAAACTGGCTAATTACTTGGTCAGTCTCACACAAATATTTTTCCTATAAGTTATGTTTAAGCATAGAGAAAGTAAACCATCAACTCAAGCATGAGGATTAAAAAAACCCCAAAAACCTAGTGTTAAAGCACAGCCATTAATTTAAATTTGCTACACAACTTTACACTTGCCTTTTTTCAGAGAAAAAAAGAGATGTAAACACATTGTTGCACATGCATAGACAGCTATTTCCAGATTGCAACTCAGCTGCTCAACACAACTCAGAACATGCTCATGTGCAGATAAACTCCCTGGAGGAAACAAAAAAAAAGAAAAAAAGAGAAAGAAAAAAAATCAAATAAACAGATTCAGACTGTGCCATTAAGCCACTCACCAGCCCCAACAAGACCTCCTGGTGCTATAATGCTCTGTAGCTTCCACTGTATCCTTTCATCAGATATGTGGGAAACACTCATTTCTACAGGCAAACAGCTCTGCAGGTTGATGTTATCAGAACAGTCATACAGCTTCATCTCTTTCTATCAACTTTACTTATCATTAATTATTCAGCTACATTTTGATTTAGAGAAATCCAAGCTGGGACAGGGTAGCAGAGGTTTCTGTTAAACAAGGCTGTTAAGGTATTACTTGGAACAGTAACAGCGCCCTTCCCCTTACATGGAAAGATACTTGGTTTTTTTACACACCCTAGGTTAAGCCCAAATCATAAAAGAAATGTGAAAACATTAGCCCTACTTATGCAAGCCAGAAGTTATACCAACCCCTTGACATTCAGTTGTTTTCATGCATAACTTTAAATGAGTCATTTCATCCTACCACCTGGTTTCCAGACTCTTCATCCCCCACTTCGTCGGCTTAAGGAGCTCTTCTTGTTCATCTGAATGGTTTCAGGTACTAATTGGCAATGAATTTCCCTTCCACTGCTTTTCATTCTGTGTTTTCGTGGTGGTCCTTCGTCTAAGTCCATTCAAAGATAGTTCTGCTTGCCAGGTACTGAATGCCCTTGAGCTGTGTTACATCACCCACAACTGCAAATAGTTTGCAGTGATCTCTCTCTTGGCCCAGCTTTAATAAGAATGCTGTAGAAAGGGCTGGTGATCCTGTTTTGGATTTCGGTGTTTGGGTTACTCATGTTTCTATAAAACTGCACATGGGTCACAAAACAACCACAAAATTTGATTTATAACCTTTATAAGGGAAGTTCTTCTTCACTTGAGATATGATTCCTGCCATGTCTGAAATCAGCTGCAAAGCACCTGATCAAGGCCTCAAGCCCTCCCAATGGTAAATATTTATTTCACTAAAGGTTTGTTGCTGTAGTAGATATCAATTATGCAATAAGGTGTGCAGCCACATACCTTCACTAGTGCTCAAAAAATATAGCAAAGAAAGCTATTTTTCCTCCAAATGTCTAGAGTTAACTGCTGCCAACAGCGGCACTCAACATCTCAGAGCAACACGGGAAAAAAGGAGAGCACAATAGTAAAGAACACAAGGAGTCAAGTTTTGTCTGAGGCAAACTGGAGGAGGGGGATTGACAACAAACAAACAAAAAAACCCCACAAAACTAAAACCAGATTGAGTAGCCATGGTGGAATCTCAGCTAAATTTTGCATGAGGCAATCAGGCACTAAGAAGCTCAAGTAAGTCATCACACACCAACCCAAAAGAATAAGGCCCGGCTAACATCAACAAAGCTGCAGAAATGAAATTAAGACAAAATTTAGACAAATATCTCAAGCTTTAAAAAAGTACAAATGGCTCCGGGAAACAATCTCTGATAATGGCAATGCTATTGTTACTCATTTGTGCCTTTTAGCTGCTAGATGATGCAGTGAAAATTCTTAAACGGAATGTGCCCACCATGCTCTTTGAACATCTTTTCTGGTCAAAAATGGCTTTGAAAAACTTGTATCAGCTATTTGGTCATAGGATGAACAGAGTATAATTTTCAGACAGTCTTAAGTTCAATAATAAGCTTAACCCTGTTAAAATTTCTGAGAAGACTGTACTGTAAAATAATGAGAAGAAATAGAGAATAGAGATGACAGTTTGAGCAGTACCTTTCCAGAAGACAGTAAAAGGTTTAAACCTGTGATCATTTCAGTATTGTTTGTTCCTTATAAGGTAGCACATCACCAAAGTCTGGTGCTCTACCTGTGAGATCTCTGTGCAGACACTTTTAGCCAGAACTTTATATATTCCATCTTACAAAAATCACATACGGTTTGCTAATGCTACGTATCAAAAGAAAAACAAATACAGAAACCTGGTTTCCCTTAGATTGTTATCTGTATTAAATAATGGCCAAATGCTCTGCTGGCTTAATTCCATTAAGTTCAATAGAGTCATGCCAGGAAAGAATTTGGCCCTAAGCATTTAATGAGCCTGTTACTTGAAAGATTAGGGGCCAGATCCTCCTGTGGTATAAGCTGATATAATTTCATTGGCTTCCATGGAACTATGCCAGCTTACAATAGCTGAGGATCTAGACTTACAATTAAGTAAAGTTATTTTCCCCTGACAAGTATATGTGGTTCATATCTTCATATATGTTCAACTTGTCAAATATACTTGCAAAGATCAAGCCTCGCCTACAAGACTTCCTCCCAAAAAAAAACCCAAGTGGTACTGTCTTCAATTCTTATCTATAAGTTTAACAACATGCGATTCTCTTTCTCCTCTCCTAAGCTTTCAAGTAAGGATTCTGCTCAATTCATACTCTTCAGTCATATTTAGTTTGGCTCTGACTATCACAAAGTCACATCAATGCAAAAATTATTTCATGTTAGATTCTCAAACTGGTAAAAGTCGTAAGCCATTTCTACAATTTACATCTATAAATCTTTGTCCTCTTGAAGAGAATATCATCCTGCCTCACAACAATGCTGGAAAGCAAAACTAATAATGTACAAAGCTCGTTCTTATTCTCTGATGAAGGGTTATTATTCTGCATGCAATGACATTCAAAACTAATCTACTTCTACAGATCAACTTATGTATGTTTATCAATTTTTGCTCATGGTTATGAGCATATAAATCATTAGTGCAAAAGCTAACTCCAATCAAAGGCTTTAAATAAACAATTGCAGTGTCCTTCATACTTTCTTCTATCTGAGCTGTCTGATTTAATACAAGTATGACATTTCTGAAGGTGCTGGAAAGCAAAGAGCCAGACTATCAGCTGATGTAGATCATCTTGGCTCCATTAAAGTTGATTTAGAACACAATATTTTCCCCCTTAAAAAGAACTAAAATCATTCTTTGACTAAAGCTCATCAAAGATTTTAGAAAACATCATGTTAGCAAAATCCTTGAGCATTATAATGGAATTGAAATTACAACTAATTCCTCTGCCAGATTTCTGCTTTGGGGTGAATTCTAGGCAAACAATAAGTGGGGTAGTTTCAAGAGAACAGAAACAGAACAGCATTACATTCAAATTATTTAGGAAGACTTTACACAATTCCCAGTAACTGTGAGGAAACACACTGACTTAACACATAACCAGACTTAAAGGATTTACCATCTGGACAGTCCATAAAGTTCTAGGCACAATATATCATATCGCTTGATTGAGGATATCTCATATAATCATTTTAATCACTCCAAAACATGCTGATGGAAACTTTGGATAAGAATTGTCATATGGTCTTCACTTAATTGAAGATTTTTCTGAAATGTATGAAGGAAGTATGCAAACAGTGCATTTATGTAATAGGAATGGTTAGCAATACAGCATTAGGGCACTCTAGGGCATGTTTTATTGGTTCATTAAATCTTGCCTCGGGTGTGTTCTACCACTCGAGGCAAGTATTAACGGACCAATAAAAAAGACCCTGGGGTGTTTTAATTCCACAATACTATGGCTGTCTACATTTAAATCAATTTTAAAAATAGCTTTTAAAAATAATTTTCCTTGGTATTTAATATATCCTTTCACTATTTAAAAGTTTGTTGCAGAAAGATGAAATGGCTAGAAAACAAAGACAGAAAAGCTTATTGTCTAATAAAAATAAAAGTACTCTTTGCACAGTAAAAATGTTAACCTCTTCTACCTCAAACGCCTACCTCATTTTTCAGACTTTCTCTATTTTCTAATTCATTCTCATAAAATAACTATGACAGACAGCTATGTAGACCTCATTTTTTCTCTTATTTGAATCCATGAGAATCAAGTTATTCTTCAAAGCAGCTTGATTTCAACAAACTTAAAACTTGGGCTTACTTCCTGAGACACCTGCTAAGTGAAATAAGAATCTTGTCAGCTTTACTACAGATGGACAAGCTGATAGTGCATGGTAAAAGCTGCAAGACCAGTTTCAGCCAGCAGTGGACACAGAATAGGAAAGCACAGACTTTGGAGACAGGCTGTTATGGAGTGGAATAAAAGGAGGAGAAACAGCTAGCTTAAACTATGAAATATCCAGTTCCACAACTTCTGCAAGAGTGAGCATCTCCCCTACCCCTTCCACAACAACAAAACAATTGAAATTGAGAAACTTCCATCAGGTGCACTGGGGCTTTTGCCAACACATTAGTATCAGTCAGTACACACAGTGATGTTACAGGAAACAGCTAAGAAGGAACGGCTAACCTAAGGTTAATAAACTAAAAATACAAGGCATGAAGACAAGCATTATTCTTGAAATCTACATGCCTGTTTCATTAAAGTGACACCATATACAAGTGTCTTGTGACACTTCCTTCCCTTAGAAACTTCCTTCTGTACAAACCAATGAGGCTGCAGCTTGTTGGGTTTTTTTAAGTAATCCTTATAACTTCCAGTGCTGCAAGTGAGGTTGCAGAGCTAAGAGTAGACTGGTTACGGAAGATGGATTCAGCTGCAGCTGGAGTAAAACTTCCTGGGAAGCTGGTCACATACTGTCTGATAAATTCTGCTGACACCGGAAGTTTGTATTCCTTTCCTTAAACTGACTATAAAGGACTAAAAGCTGTTGAAGGGATGTGTATATGCCACACTCAGAGCATTGCCCTGTATACTGAGGTACCACATATATGCACAATGATTGTTGACAGGTAATCTGTTCCTAAAATCAGTTTGACAGCATTTAAGAAACTTAATCAGGGTTTGTCCAGGTAAAAAGTAAAAAAAAAAAAAAAAACAAACAAATAAAACAATTACTGGCTCAGTGATCTCCTTAGAGTGACACAACAGTAAGTGAATATTGTTTCACCTACTGGACAACAAGAATTTCACCATCTTTTTGGGATCAGAATGTTCCACTGTCTCAGATTGAATACCACCTTCCTAGAACTTTCACTGAAATGCACAGCACCATGCTTCTAATCGACACGAGTTGGTATAAAGACTTCCCTGAAACTGCAGTGAGACTGGATCCTACAGGAAACCCTTATTTAGCCCCCAAATTAGGTACCAGTCCTGCTATGTAGGTTACTTAAGTGGATTAGCCAAGTGAATAGCTGATGATGCACTATGTCCTTTCATTCTAATGACAATAGATTTAGTACGTATTTTTAATGACTCTTCCTCTTCTTGTATGCAAGCTGTGTTCTCACAACACATTGAGGCATAAAGAAGAGTATCAAAAAATATCCCAGGATTTTCCTATGCCAGCCACTGACCAAGGGTTTTTTCCAGTCTGCCTCCAAATCAGTGTTTATTTAAGAAAAACATCCTTCCAAATGATCAGTAAGTATCAAGCTCAACCTGCCAAGTCTCCTCAGCCTACAAAGAAATTGATTGTGTCACTATTCTACTGTATTAAAATTACCAATTCCAGGAATGGATGCATCTCCAAATTTATTTCTACATCCAGAGGAATAAATAGTTTCCAAATAATGACCAAGATGCTTTGTGCAACCCAAATGTAAATAGCCAGGCATCACAGTTACACAGGTATTACAACAGTCCATAAGATATTAGCATTGCTTATTGTGCACGAAGTGCTCCTGAAAGGAAACACATGAGTAGCATTGCCTTTTTTCCTTTAATTCTGCTAGCTAAATCTACCAAGGGATCCCACCTAGAGCTGTATTTCTAGTGCAACCACTTGAATTCACATTAGATTTATCTCACCCTATAAAAGCACAATTCATTTAACAGACTGATAAAACTGGTCTGTTTAAACTAAGGCAATTTTATCACAGTCATTTCAATTATTTAACACAGCTTTCTTAAATCAGTACTTAAAGCTTTCCTTTGACATGTATTCTTTTAAATAAATGAGCTGTAATTTAAACAATGAGAAAATAATGACCCAGAACAATATATACAATTAGGGAGATATTCTCCAAATATAAATGTTCAGATGCTCAGTATTTTTTAAAAGTGATATACAATGTCTCAGGCAATGAACACTTACACACTGAAGTGGCTTGAACAGTCAGTACTGGCGTAATCCAAAAAGCTTCTAACCTAAAGCATAATCCCTAATCCCAAATTTTGACAAGGTTTTACCACAAGGACACTGTTGGACAATTTAAGATTGTCCAATCAAATCTGCCCAGTTCTCAGCACAGGACAAAAATCATGGATATATCAGCCAATGACAGATTTTAATAGAGCTCTGCACTGAAATGTAGCAGATGATATGAATTTGAACTAAGGCAGCAATGAAATTTTTATAAAGTGACTTTGACATAAGGCAAGCAAAACTGACATGAGCTCTTCAAACTCTTTTGTGTGCTTCTGGAAAACTTTTTTTCATCTAGTCAGAAAAAGTTTGTTAATCAGAAGACCTACCCAAGGACTGCATTCATTCCATTTTTTACATCATGCAGCTTCACTGAAATCACTGGAAGAATTAATTGTGAAATTTTAAAGACTTACTAATTAAAGGGACCACTACATTAGATTTGGAATGATTTGGACACAAAATCCCAATATTACTCCAGGTAGCATCCCCACCCTTACGACTTTTAAAATAAATTCTAGATCTTCACAAGACACAGGCTGCATGTCTGATTGACCTAATACCACATCAATGACAAGAAAAAAAGAAACACAGATTTCAATTATAAGACTAACTGCTGTAAAGCTAGGCAAGATCCCCAAGTCAATTTTACGCACTTGTTACTAAAGAAATTCTGTATACTGAATTCACTATCTCACATACCCACAACGAAAAGTTGAGTCAAATTTGAGCCACAAGAGAAAGACATTGCGTGATTTCCATCCTGAATAAGTTTACAGACTCTTCAAATTAAATAAAGAAACTTTCCTATCAGGTACTTCCTTCGAGTTAGTCATGTACAGCTAAGCAATCAGCATGTTTTAAAAGAATTAGTATTTAAGCTTTTCTTGTTCAAAACTAGAGCAATTAGCCTTCAGATTATTTCTAAAGGAGCAACAGTCTTCATCCAGCCCTGAAGAAAGGAGATGGTTTTGCACTAACTCTCTGGACCAAGTATTGAAATTTTCCTTCTTTGCCATGCTTATCAGCAACACTCCTGTATTTGGGAAGCACTGCAAACCCCGATAAATAGTATAGAGTGATACATTATATATACAAAGGCACCACACTAATTACTTTCACCTGACCATACTCATTCACATAGTCCCATACTCGGCTTGAAGTTGAAGATTGTGCTACAACTGTGTGTAGTCTAACATTAGGCCTAATTCCAAAAGAGTGAGCCTTGTTTTGTCCTTAGGACATCATGTACATAACACTCAGACTTCATAATGCATAAACGTCTAGTTGCATCAAACTCAGACTTTATACCCAGTCAAAATTGTGTCTTAATGCAAGAACAGAAGCCTACTTTCATATTGCTCTGTAAGATTCCATGGGATATAGCCATAGAGGGCAGGGGGCCCAAGACTGTTGGTTGATATTCAAGGATCACCTGCTGCAAGCTCAGGAGCAATACATCCCTACTAGAAGGAAGCACTGCAGGAGGGCCAGGAGATCTCCTTGGATAAATAAGGAGCTGCTGAAGAAACTTCAAAGGAAAAAAGAGGCTTATAGAAGTGTGGAAGCAAAAACAGGCGGCCTGGGAAGAATACAGGGATGTTGTCTGGGAAGCTAGGGTCCGGGTTTGGAAAGCTGAGGCCCACTTAAAATTAAACTTGGCTAGGGATGTTAAGGATAACAGGAAGGGATTCTATAGGTACATTGTAAATAAAAGACAGGCTAGGGACAACGTGGGCCCTCTCCAGAAGCTATCGGGAGAACCGGCTACCCTGGATTTGGAGAAGGCTGAGGTTCTGAATGACTTCTTTGCCTCAGTCACTGGCAAATGCTCTGACCACATCACCCAAATCTTGGAAGGCAGATGCAGGGACAGCGAGAATGAAGACCCTGGGCCCAGTGTAGGAGAGGGTCTAGTTCGAGACCATCTTAGGAACCTGAACGTATACAAGTCCATGGGGCCTGATGAACTCCATCCGTGGGTCCTGAAGGAGCTGGCAAATGAAGTTGCTAAGCCACTGTCCATCATATTTGAAAAATCATGGCAGTCAGGTGAAGTTCCCCATGACTGGAAAAAGGGAGATATAACCCCTATTTTCAAGAAGGGGAAAATGGATGAGCCGGGGAACTACAGACCAGTCAGTCTCACCTCTGTGCCTGGCAAAATCTTGGTGTGGATTCTCCTGGAAGGCATGCTGAGGCACATGAAAAACAACAAGGTGGCTGGTGACAGCCAGCATGGCTTCACTAAGGGGAAATCCTGCCTGACCAATCTGGTGGCCTTCTATGATGGGGCTACGGAACTGATGGACAGGGGTGGAACTGCTCCTGAAGTAACACCTCAGCCTGAGCAAGGCTGGCAGAATCTGATCCTCACAAATATTCAGACAATCACTGTCATTGCCATTGCCAGATATGGAAGTGAACTGCTTCTATCATTGACTGTCTTTTTAAGTTTCTGAGAAAAAGAACCATTTGGCATAAATGAATTCCAAAATTTTCAGACTTTTAAGCTCAATCATTCTGGACACAAATTTGCAATTCCTTTTCAAACCACAAAGTTTGTAATATTGACGAGATGCATAAATATTGCTGAGACTAAAACAAAAGAGTGTGTTTTAGCTTATACATAGTGTGTTTTAGCTCATACATAGCATTCATATACCATCAGTTGCTGACATACAGTCTTTGAAAAATAAACAGACCTATGCAATTGCTACATGGACCTCCCGTGCAGTATAAATACATATTCTGCTAAATATAAAAACAGCATGCATGCACAAAAATATACATGCACTAAGTATTAGTTATAGAGGAGCTAACAGAAAGACAATGCCTCCTGGGTTTACTGAGCAAATGTAATTTCTATAATGAACCATTTTTTAATCCCTGATAGCTTTAGACCCAGGCAATAATGTAGAAGCTTTCATGAGAGAAAGTAGCACAGTGGAAATACCATGAAAGAGAGAATCGATCCCAAACAAATGAATATTAAATAGTCAGACATCAAAAGAAAGCACACAACTGTTGCTTTAGGAAGGGGAGAAAAAGGCCCACCATTTTCAATAGTCATCAGTAGCCAAAAAAAACCAAACACAAAACCACCATTAGTGTTTACTGATAATAACTAGATGTGCTTCTGTTAGTATTCCAAAGCCAGCCCTGCCACACTAATGTTTATTATTACTCTTTATAGCTGTAGGCTGCTAGAGGCTCACTGTGTCTATCCCTTTCTCATCATTTAAAAAAGATTAATCTTTAGACAATGATCTGCTGATACCATTAATCTTAGTCTTAAATTTCTTCGTTGTTCTTGCCCAGTAATGAAGAGTATCACAAAATCTGTCTTGCCTTCAAAAACAAAAGGGACCTGATTTGTTGGGACTCTGCACTTAGAGTAATTTTTCACTGTAGCACAATATAGATGTAAAATGGCAACTAGGTGAGACAGCCCTAGTCTTTACATCACTGCCCCATTTTTACACCAAGCCAACTCCACCTATGCTAACACAGTTATAGCTGCTGCCAGAGTAGAAAGCTGCGGTGCCACAGGCATTCCACAACACTGATTGTTGTGCAGATCGACAGTGTACCAAAAATGTATTCATCTCCTTTGTATTACAGAAAAAAAATCTTTCTCTTACAGGGGGCAATCAAGTTTTTCTAGAAGCTCCTCAATAAATACTCTAGCACTCCCCTCTCTATGAAACTTCTGTCACTCCTGCTCTTTCATTTCCCTTGTTTTAAAAGAATCCTTGCTAGAAATAAGAATATTTCTTGCTCCACAAAACATTAACAGGTAATTTTTGTCTGCACCCTCTAGAAAAAAAAGGTCTTATTTTCAGCAGGAATATATGGGATATGTGTACGTGGAGCTTCAGGACAAGCCAACAGTCTACCAGATGCTCACTTATGTCTGCTCTGATTGACAACAAAAACCAGTCTTCCATGCTCTCAAAATGATCTGGTTTTTGGGGGTAAAAGTTTCCATGCTAAGTCTTCACCAAAAGTTGAAATACTGTATATTTTATTAAATTACCTTCAAATATATGTTACTTGTAGGAAAATAAGATGAAGAGCATTCCAAATTGTTAAGAGAAAATCTAAGTATGTTTTTGACCACAGTTAAAATGCTTGAAGCTGAGAACATTTAAATGAACCGTATGAAGGTAGAATTTACATTTGCATAGGTAGTTCCACCTCAATTACAATAATCTGCAAGGAACACAAAGAATTTCAAGCCATAAGGGAGAGTGCAAAAGCGAAACAAACAAAACAAATCAAAAAAAGTCAAAACTGCTCTAGTTGTGTAGTTAAATGATTACACACAATTTCTGCATAGACACAAAGGATAATAGTGGGATTTAACTTTACTCCCATTAAATTTTATGGCAAAATTCCCATTCACTTTAACATGGGGAAGTGTAAAGGAATAAAAAGAACATGAAGCCATGAAAAAAACCCAGAATTCAGTCCTTCTCAATGCAGATTCCACTGCTGGCTCTGCAACAAATTATCTGTGTGATCTGTAAGCTAAACACTTAGAGACTGCTTCAGCCTGCTGGTGGACAATCAGAGTTGAGGTTTCTTAACTGAGTTCCCTTTCTACACACATACAAATGTCAAAAGGAAGAAGCTGAATGGTGGGGAAAAAAAAAAATGAGAGCTCTGTATTTCTCTGCAAAGTGCAAAAGAATGGTGATTTCCCACGCTCCTCTCCATCTCCATTCATTTGCAGATTTGAGCTTCATTCCCTATAAAGTACTTCCTGGTATTATTTGGATTACCTGAAAGAACTGAAGGTAACTCCTGTAGCAGAATAGGCATAGGACCTAACAGCTTCTAACTTCCCTGTCCCCGTTTCCCATTTGTTAAGGAAAGGGGATACTGAATTACCTTCCAATTGTATTGCCATAGAGAATTCACAAAATTAAGCTTCAGTACATATAGCTGAAAATACGGTCAACTTTTGAAAATATGACATAGAAAAAATAATAAGCTCCAGAAGCAACACTGGGTCAGCTGGTTTGTGTATGTTGAGGTTTTTAATCAAAACCCCTCACTTACATGTTTAAACCTCACCGTAAAATCTCGCTATATATTTTAAGTTCTGATCAGTGGAGTTTCTTGAATGAATATAATTAGGCTTGCTTTATGATTCTTTACAGTTTAGTGGTCTAGAAGAATTGAGATGAGAGGCAAGAAGAAACAAAAAGAGCATTAAAAAAGTGCAAGCAAAGTGGACAACATAGAAGACAACAGAGGGAACAACAGAAAAAAATCCAATCCATTCCACTGCAGCAAGTGAGCAAAAATCTGACCAGAAACCTTCTTTTCAAGTTTCATTTTATTTTTAGACCCTGTTAAAACATTTCCAAGATGACTCTGAAAAGCAGTAATCGTGATATTAAATTTTATTGAATTTTCCTGGGCACTGATTTGTGTACCGGCCCTTATACCAAGTTCCCACGAAGCCGTAAAACGTTTAAAATACTGTCTGTGCAAATGCAAAATTTATGAATTCACACATCTCTGGTTGATTTATGTGAAATAATAATGCACTATTTAATGCTTAAACATGGCTAGGAGCAATGCTAGGCTATCAAGATGTACAATGAAATAATAGATTTATAAGACGGATAACCTTCCTGCCTAGAGAAGCTTGTTTAAAGGTGTTGTACAGATATATTAAACTATATGTAATTTTATACTAACTTAATGCTGTAGGCCTATACTGCAAGCAGTAAAAGATTACTGCCACAGTATTTGCAATAATAAAATGATCTTGCTATTCAACATAAGGTATCAGAGGAGTCGAAAAAAATTCTTTATGATTTCAAACTTTTTACTCCTCTCTTTTGATTTAATTTAAACATTTAACTATATTTGCATTTCATAGCTCATTGTCATCAAATCTCATCTGATTTATCAAAATTGCTTCTGTTTCACCCTCCAAGGGCGAAATTTTGTCTTCCTTTCTGACACTAACAAAATATTCAGTGATTTTTGCACTGAAATAAAAGGGACTTTATATGGGACATGGTGCCTCTTTCAGGAACAGACTTCTGTTGAGGCAGGAACTACCACTATGATGTTGTTGTGAGTGATAGCTTCTATCTATCCGCTGTGTATGCCTGACAAGGCATGCAATGGTAGCACGATCTAGTAGACAAGCACGCAATATTGCATAGCAACACAATATTGACTGACATTAGCTGGACAACGTGTAAAATACTATGAAAGATGGAGACTTAGTATCACTTATTTAAGAACTTGTATTATTAATTCAACAACAGGTATCCTCTCACATACTCACATGCTTGAGCAGCACCCATGGACACCACATATACTACTATGTTCATGTTTCTTTTTGTCAGAATAGTTCATAGTTTGTTTGCCTGGTGTTTTTTAATTCAGTACTGAACAAAAGAATTTTAAATAAAAGGGTCATTTAGGAAATGTTCACAGTATAAGGGTATTTTCACAGAAATTTTGAACAAGACTCTCCTTGTAAAGGAACTTCTATGTTTGTTTGTTCTTGGGTTTTTCCTTTCTTCTGCCAAGTTTTTAGATATTCAAGAGAGTGGGCTTGCTTAATTCAATCAATTACAAAGATTAAATGGAGTGCAAGCACACTGACGGTCAATTTTATTTAGTAGACACAAAAAATGACCACAATTTTTTTAGTATTGTTGTGGTTTAAGCCCAGCCGTAACTCATGCAGTCGTTCTCTCACTCCCTCCCCTTCCTCCCCCCACCCCCACTCCTGCAGGAATGGGGAGGAGAATCAAAAGAATGTAACTCCCATGGGTTGAGATAAGAACGGTCCAGTAGCTAAGGTATAACACAGAACCACTGCTGCTACCACCAATAATAATAATGATAAGGGAAGTAACAAGGGAAGAGAATACAACCGCTCACCACCTGCTGACTAATACCCAGTCTGACCCTAGCAGTGATCTAACCCTTCTGGGTCCCTGCCCCCAGTTTTTACATCCTGGACATGATGTGCTGTGGTATGGAATACCCCTTTGGCTAGTTTGGGTCAGATGTCCTGTCTCTGCTTCCTCCCAGCTTCCCCTCCTCCCTGGCAGAGCATGAGGCTCAGAAAGTCCTTGGTCAGAGTAAACATTTGAGCAGCAACTAAAAACATCGGTGTTATCAGCGCTGTTCGCAGGCCAAAAGTCAAAAACACAGCACTGCACCAGCTACTGCTGAATCCAGGAAAAGTATATAGCTTGCCAAGATTACCACAGACTGAATCCTCTCCCTGTTTGATACTCAAGCCATGAGAATGCTCAGAAGGACATGCTGAAAGTGTTCAAGTAACTCTAGGGTTTTTTATGCAATTATTGGCTTATAAACACATAGAAAAAGCAAGCTGGTCTAAATCCAGTACAAGATGCAAGCAGCTAGAACAAAACCAAGACAAAAGGAAGGCATTTTTGCATAAAATTAAGTTTAAATACCTTCCCACTCAACCAGTTAATTAGCTAAATCCAGTAAAGCCACCCCGCTTGGCTTTAAAGTTCCTCAGACAACTGTAGTTCGCCTTCTGCAGACGGACAGGTCAGTCTGAGCAAGGCAACATCCATGTTATACCTGGATTCACCTGAGATGCATGAATTAGGCAGTTCAGCTATCAACTTCAGGGAATTTCCAGAAAGTAAGGATAGGATACATCTTTTCTAATTTTAAATATTCACAATGCAGATGTCTCCTCATTAGCCAGCCAAGGTGGTCTTAGCTTCGATCTATGTCATATATGAGATGAAGGTCAAGATGAATCATAGCCTAGAGATGCCCATTTCTTTACATTGACTAAGAGCAGAAACTAGAGGGTCAGGTTCAGAGTTCTATACTGTAGTCTACAGACAAGATCAATTCCACACTGAGCTCTTAAGACAAAGGGTTTGGACCTTGTTCAATGCTTTCCTTCATTCAATCTTAACCTAAATTAATAAAGAATATGGAAGCTATATAATGAGTTTATTATACAGAATAATTGGAAGCAATGGTGTCTCCAAGATCTCTGTTGCTCCAAGGAAGGAGGGAAGCAAACCAGAACTCATTGCAGAGATTTCCCCTAACTCAGTGGCTATACTGGGCATCTGAATTGAGGCACAGGATTACACACTCTATTCTCCTCTGAGCTTGCAAAACTGCTACCTCCTACATGGAAGAGGAAGAAGAGCCTCTCTATTCTTTGTTGCCAGCAAGGAGTACACAATTGGTTCTGACTTGTATTAAATTGTTCTTTGACGATGTTCTACATTTTCGAAGTATCCTAGAGACTTCCAACTAAACCTTTTAACACCCTAATGAGACAGGGGAATTGCTGTTCTGCCTACTTCTAAATGAAGGAACTGACAGACAGATATCACGGTCTATTCATTTAAAAGCATTTACTAAATTTGAGTAATTCAGTATCTGGATTCTCATTTTGGGACTCCCAAAGCATAACTTTGAAAGATAATCAGTACCCACTGCTCTAAGCTCAACAGGAACTGAGATGATTCACCTCCTATGAAAAAAATCACACTGAAGACCTTTCAATGCAAGCATGCGAGAGGCAGATCACACAAAATAGTGGGGCCTTTTCAACATGCTTTCCTAAACTAATGGCTTATAAAAAAAAAATCAAACAAAAAATCCCACCATCTGCTAGTCACTCTAGCATTAATTAACAGTACAGAAAGAGAAGCAAATACTATATTTGAGCATGTAAATCATATATCTTCATGTTGCGTAACTACTTATGCATGTTAGTTTCCAATTCCATTATTAATCATAGTTCCTTATTCTAAACAGAAAATACTCACAGAACCATAAACACTTGCCTTTTTTTTTTTTTTCTGTATTTATTCCATTGTCAGCAGTGGTTAGCATATAACAAACATTAGATGAAGAAAGAAGTTTGTTTTGTGCTAATGGCACTTCTAATAGCCATTTAAACCCAGATGAAGTAGAATGCAGACAGTTTTATATACATCTAGGTGTCAAGACTTCTTTCTAACCAGCAAAACTGCTTTTTCAAATTTTAGGAAGAAATTAAGTCCAAGCCATATAAAATTTTACTTCCACAAATGTTAGCCACAGCTGAAGAATGTTTCCTGCATTTTCAGAGGCTGAGCAAATATTAAGCCAGTGTATTACTGAATATTTATGGCTATATGCGTTGCAAAGGCACAAACAAGATGGTGAAGGAAATCATGATGGTGAAGGGAATTCATGAATCATGGTGTCTCAGTGGCTCAAAATTTATTGTACAGCTCCCCACTGGGGAAAAAAGCAACTTGTAAGAGAGGCAAGACAACCCTCACTGTGAACACAGCTATTTTTCCCATCCTTAATCTCTGTGCAAATCCAGCCACTTTAAACTTCTCCAACTGACAGCTTTGGCTCTAAATCCTCCATTACCTAAATTTGCAAAAATGTCAGATAAAAGAGTTGCAACTGGAGTTCTACAACCAGCAAGGAGAAATACAAGAATAACGATGTATTAACATATGTGTGTTTAACAACTACAGTTAAAACCATTTAGAGCTAAATTCTCTCCTCCATTAACTAGAGATTTGCCACCAAGATCTGATGAAGGATACACAATGAAACTTGGCTTAGGTAACCAGAGGAGAACAAAAAAAGAAAAAATCCACTAGCTTCATCCAAGGGCATTTTTAACAAAGTTGCAGCAAAATTACTGCGAAAGCTTCCAAAGTAGATAATAAGAATTATTGCATATAGGTATGCTCTCTGAGGAAGAATTATATAATACCAAACTCTGATATAATACACCACAAATACACCACAATACACATTACATCTTATCATGCCACCTACGTTCGTAATATCCAGCTAATAAAAGATTAGCCCACCATTAAAAGTACAGAAAATATCTGCAAGTCTATCTGATGCTTTTCAACTGAAGCAACCAAAAACATTGTAAAACCCTATAAATAGAAGAGCAAAAATGTGAGTTAAATACAGCATTAGAAGACAAGAAGAATTTAAGCTTAGATGCTGAAAATATCCCACAAAATCCAATTATAACATACAAACAAGTACACATCAACTCCATCAGATTTCTCATAATCATTTATACAATCTTAACATTTTTAAGAGAAGACTGTATAGTTCTGTGAGAAGAAATGCTAGTAAGGAATGTTTGTTAAATATGTAAATCTCCAGGAAAAGAGAGTAACTACAAATTAAGGTTAATCATAAAATAACTGCAGCTTTAATTCCAATGTGATTATGAACTGAAAATGGAACACGTTAGTGGAGGGACTGACAGAGACCATACCTCAACCCAAGGTCACCTATTCTGGGTATTCACATACATAAAATCATCATATGAACGGCCCAACAAGCTGCTTATCACACACACTGTGGACTGTTCTAGCCAGTACCTTTATTCCAAGCTAAACTTCCCAAGACTTTTGAAGAAAGGAACATATGCTACATGCTGAAACTGCTAATATACAAATATTCTAAATATTTTAAGTTGTTCTAGGAGACTATATTTTAGCATACAGAGTACATATTTTAGCATACAGTTGAACTTACATTAAATGCTGGGAGAAGTTGCTGTAGCTATGAGTTAAGTATTACAGTACATATTATGTGTTTATTTAGACAAATATATGTATTACTTCTTGCTTAATCTTCCCTCCAAAAATTGTGCTCTTGCATCAGAATATCACACATCCAACTCTAAAATAAAACCAAAAAACACCTGAACCCAGAAAACGAATTGATTTCTACTAGTCTCACGTAAACCCGAAGCTTTTGTTGTCAGTTTTAAGCCATTTTTAGTTGTCTCACAAAATTGTTTTTATTCCAGTATGTGTAACTAAAATAAAGTAGCTCAACTTTCGAAGAAAATGCTCCATTAGGCTATGACTAAGCATGGGAAGTTTAAGAGCCCAGGAGGGAATTTTCTGCAAACTTACAAGCAATTGAACATTTCCATTACAATTAATCATGTGCCCTAGGAAATGTACATCTCAGACAATTAAATTTTCTCCTGTTTATGCTCAGTACAGCATTTTCAATTGGTCATAAGCTTTCCCTGATTCCATTTTCTTCAAGTGGATGGTCCTCCTACAAGTGTTTCTATGCCATTTCATAATGTTATGTCTATCAGTTTGTTTAACAATTTTACAACGTGGCACTTAAAGCTATACTTCTGCAGTCATGTATATCTAAAAGTAATTTCATTCCCCTGAATAGCAGGCATTATAGCTCCAGTTGTCCCAAATAAATAAACATGGGAGATGTAGTCAGTACAATTAAAAAAAATTGTCTTAAAATAAGCTTGATAATTTTGGTATACTACAAATATCTGACACAGAATGACAAAACTTCAGCCCTAAGTGCTGAATATCAGGAAATATCATGGAATTTGGTATATTTTGATGCAATGAATGCAATGGCAGAATTTTATCAGCCAGCAGCCTGCTCTATCTGCTTTAGTTCAGAGCCATTGATCCTACGAAATGGCAGACCAGTCAAATTATACATTTGAGTGTTGATCACCTCCTACTATCACCAGCAGTTTTAAATGAGCTGAGGCAAACTAGTAAACAGAAGCCCCAAAACAAAATTGAAAACAAGACACCTTGACATAACACACTAATGCATTCCAGTGTCATCCAAAACAAAGCTTTGCTGTCCTGAGGGCACAATGTACAAGGGCTTCTGCAACTCATCTCAGACCAAAGTGGCATCCTGGCAAGTGAATAATCTTAGGAATACAATGAAACTCAACAAGTAAAGACCAGTTCAAAGCTGATTTTATTTATTTATTTATTTATTTATTTATTTATTTTAAACACAGTTACGTTGGTATTTAGGCACTGGTATTACTTAAACTGCAAATTAAAGCTAGGAAGCTTGCAAAATACTTCACTGCAGAATGTTTTACTTCCCAGGTGCCAGAGACACTTTGCAGAGAGTCTTGGGGTACTGAGAAAAAGAGTAAGGAAATAATACAGTGCCCCTCTTCCTTCCTGCATGTCACATCCTCCCCCAACATGGGAAAAACTGACTTGTGAATTTACTGTCCCTCTGCCCATCTGCTTGCACAGAAGGGGCTGTAACGATCTCAGACACCTCTTGGAAGCCTGAAAATCATACCTGGTGGTGTTCTGCCTGCCAGTCTCATGACAACTGCAGAAACAGGGTGCAGTTTTCCTGTGCTGAAACCCAAAGTAAATGAAATTACAATATATTCAAGCCAAAAAAAAGTTGTGTGCTGAGAGAAAATACAGTTCTTGCTCTTTTCCAATTAGTGAAACCCTGTATCTGCATTTATCTACAAGGAGGTTTCTATGCAGTGAAGAGGAATTATTTGTTTCTGGCAGCAAGATTCCCATGCTTAAAGCCCCTAACTGTATTGGTCATTCCTGAGTACTTTTTCTTCTCTGCAACCCAAAAATCCTCTGGACTAGCTGTGTAAAAAAACACTGCATTAATACACATCCTGAATGACTCAACCTATTATATTTGCTTTTTTATCTTCACTCATTGTACTTCTCAAAGCCGGTACTACTGAAAATTACATTGTTTGAGCAGTGCAAAAACAATGCGGATGTAAGCTCTTAACATGCAAAGCAACCAAATTAACAAGCCAATATTTAGCTACTTTTTTGTCCTCTCTTTTTTTTCTGGTAGTAAATGCAGAACGCAGTAAGTTCAATGTGATTTACAAGGTGTTAATAAACCCTTAGGTAAATAAATATCTTTATGAGTCTCAAGGAGTCCTGAGATTGCCAGGCAGCCTTAGATTCCTAGCTGGTTGCACTACAAGAATAAAAACAAAAGCAAAAAAGTTTTTGAGTACAGTCACAGAAGTGGCTGATACAGTGAGATGGTTCCCTCTTCTGGCCAAAGCTGGAGGAAGCTAAGCAATTATTTTAATTTTAATTGAAATCAGATAATTTGTAGAATTAAAAATATAAATGTAAGCCTAATTTTACTTTACAAGAAATTTATCTGAACATTTTTACAATGTATCTTCATAAATCAGTTCAGAGATGAGGTAATCTTCAGAAAACTCTTCAGTGAAGGTCATATAGCTGCTCTGTGGAACTTCATATTTAGATTACCTGACTGATAAGCAAACATTAGCATAGGCCTCAGAAACATGTTACCCACTCACTGCTCTCATAAGGAGCATGCATTCTGCAAAAGGAGCAAAATACAAACGACAGCTAAAACTAAACTGAAAGATTACTTAAGAGCATATTTAAAAAAGCCAAGAGTCATTCCCTTGCTGATTGTGACTAACCTTGTAATTTACAACAATGTTCCAATCCAAACAGCTGCTGGTATCTATGGCCATGGAAGTGCAAAAATGATGAATTATATATAATTACATATATAATTATATATTATTTTTATACATACAGCACCTGAGAACCTGTAACAGTGCCAGTACTCATTCAAGAGCATATATTATCTTTTACTACAAAGTAAATACAAAAATGATTTAATATATGAAATTGTACCAAGAAGGGAGGAAATACCAGGCTGAACTGAAAAAGCAACTCCTAGGGCAATCAGCAAAATATATTTAAATTAATAATATCATTTTAGAGTTGAATACATAATTTTCTGGTTTTACATAGTCAGAGGCTATTTTGGACCTCATCCAAGGAAATAAGATCAACAAAATAAACAATGTAGAAGCCAGAGAAATGCAAGAAATATTGATAATCAGTTGTTACAAAATACTAAAGAAATAAACTCATCTTTAAGAATCACCACTATATCTTCCAACAGTGTTAAAGCGCCTTGAGAGATCATTCAGAGCATACTTGGTAACAGTTAACCACAGGAACACAACGCATAAGGACATCCCTGCTCATGGCACGGGGGTTGGAACTTGATGATCTTAAGGTCCTTTCCAGCCCTAACTATTCTAGGGTTCTATGATTCTATGACATCTAACAAAGAGCTGAAAAGCTGCAATAACACACCTCTTGGTTAATTCCCATCAAATGAATGGGACTTCCACAGGACCCAAAGCTTTATTCTGATTCTAAAGCTTTAACAGATAATGAGGAATTTAGGGGTAATGTTAATAGTCAGGTTACTCTACTGAAATGCATATAGAAGTAAGGAGAGACATAAAACAAGTGTCTTTGATGCTTCACAGTAGTTTGTTATAAGCAGACTAAGTTCAAAAAGTTAAAAGTTAAAAGACTATTTGCCTAGTTTGAACATGCATCTACTTGTCTCTGGGCACCATTTCTCCTCTCTTTTTAAATTACACCCTGGAGAAAATCCCTGAAATCCAATTTTTATTTTTTTTTTTTTAATTCAATCACGATTACTGCAGTACAGTCCTGACAAAAGCCAACACTAAGATTTGGAGCCTGAAACAATGTGCTATCCAAAGTGCTACTTTTCTGGGACATTATATTGCCTCTCATAGGGGACCTGCAACTGCCCATTCACTGAAAATCCTATAGGCCCTAACTGCTACAATAAAAAACAATAGAGAGATTTCACTGTGCAACATACGTCACTCAAAACAGACAGTTACCTGCTTAATGATGAAAAATAGGGGAAGGACATGATCAAATATTTATTCTATTCTCTTGTGCTTTAGGACTTATGCTCTGTTAGATTTCAGTATGAACTCACAGTACCAAAGGTCTTCATAAAAATATCCTTTTTCCCCTCCCCCAAGTTGATGTGGCCAAATAATTCCGAATTCCTTCAATATCACTTCCTTTTCTTTCACTTGTCTTGCTTCATTTATTATTCAGACACCGAGCCTACTGCTTGTGGTTCATATCCTGCTTTTTTTTTGTTCAGGGAAAATCATAGCAAGTCAATCAAAGCTTAGTGTTATAACAGTAACAAAACAGGGTTAAAAGCAAACAGAGCATACTGTTTTGGCTCTACAGCAGCCCACAGAGAACTGGGAAGCAAGAACATGGATAAGGAAAGGGAAGATTTTGAACAAGGTGCAATCTTGTGTACACACAGCAGGGAAAAAAAAAATCATTTTCCACTAAATTGTTCCACAAAAAACTGTGTTTAAAAAAAAAGCAAGTCGTGAAGTCTTGCTTTGAATTAAGAGCTATTTACAGTAGCAAACAGAGCACAGCCAAGGCACTGGATTGAGTACTAACCTATAACAATCTATATCAAGCTGCTGCATGTTGTGCACTATGGCTTCATGCCATGCCAACTAGCACTCTCATAGACAATGCCCAGACTTGGCCTGCAGGCTAGCACAGAACAGGGGTTGTTCTCAATACACAGTGGGGATAAGGGCAGCCTATTCTAAGTGAAGAAAGACAAGGAAAGGATAAGAATTAATTTACCTTCCAAGGACACAAGTCATTAATTTGCTGTTCTAACGCTCCCTTCTCTGCATCACTTGAACACCTTTTACATACAACTTAGAATCATTTTTCCAAATAAGTTTTTAGGAAAAGAAATAATTTCATGAAGCACACTGACCTTAAAAGAGCTGAATTTTCTGACATAAGTGTTCAATTGCAGCTTTTCTAACAAGTTCTGTCATAGCACTCACAGAGGTGCAGTGAATGCTAATTTATTAACGTTTATAACAACAAAATATCCTTATTATAACCTTATTTAGAGCTGTTTCTGGAAAAGTAAAGACTGTAACTTTCAATATGAACAGCACCTTACACATCACTATACTTTTTCCTTGAGAAAAAAAAAAAATCAGGAGATAAAACAAAACACTCCACTTGGACTATTGATTATTGATCAATATTGACTATTTTGTCCAGGAAGTTCAAGGTAATTGGTAAGTTCACTGTATTTGCTTTGCATGGCAAGGTTTTGGTAGTGAGGCATGGGGCTACAGGATTGCCTTCTGTGAGAAGCTGCCATGTCCAATGGGGTTAATGCAGCCAGCTCCAAGTTGGACCCACTGCTGGCCAAGGCAAAGGCCAGTAGTGGTGCTTCTGGGATAACATATTTAAGAAAGCGGGAAAATTACTGTGCAGGACCAATAACACCTAAGAGGAGTGAGAATATGTGGGGGTGTTGGTCAATGAAAAAATGAACATGAGCCAGCAGCGTGCACTCGCAGCCCAGAAAGCCAACTGTATCCTGGGCTGCATCAAAAGGAGCGTGACCAGCAGGTCGAGGGAGGTGATCCTGCCCCTCTACTCTGCTCTCATGAGACCTCACTTGGAGTATTGTGTGCAGTTCTGGTGTCCTCAACAGAAAAAGGACATGGAACAGTTGGAACAAGTCCAGAGGAGGGCCACGAGGATGATCAGAAGACTGGAGCACCTCCTGTATGAAGATAGGCTGAGAAAGTTGGGGCTGTTGAGCCTGGAGAAGAGAAGGCTGCGTGGAAACCTCATAGCAGCCTTCCAGTATCTGAAGGGGGCATATAGGGATGCTGGGGAGGGACTCTTCCTTAGGGACTGTAGTGAGAGGACAAGGGGCAACGGGTTTGGATACTGATTCCGAGAAAGACAAAGTCAATTTTTGTCTAAGTAGCTTATTCTTTATTACAGCGCTGGATGCATGGGGGACTGCTCCTGTCATGCATACCTTTTGGTTACAGAGCTCAGACATATATTATGCTAATTCATACATATTCAGTAAGGTATTATAATATTTATATAAGTCCCCGCTTTGTATGATAATTAGTTTCATAAGTCTTTCCCACATGTGCACTGCCTTCTGGTGGTCTTGGGTGAGGGTCTCGGGATGAAGTAAGAGTCTTCCTCAGTGACCTTTATACAGACTTTTTCAGTTGAACTCTTTTACCTTTTCTGTCTGCAGCATGCACAGTTGTCATCCAGCTGTTATGTCCTAAATTTAGCTAATTAAGCAGAGTTAGACGGTTATTATCAGTACCTTCCCGGACACTATGTATCCTCCCGGACTCTATGCTCAAGGATACTTGGATTTATCTTTTCCTGTGGTTACATACTTGTCAAGAATACACTATGGTTTTGTTCAATTAATACACTATATTATTGTTCAATTATATTTTACAGTCATTGCAGACCTTGAGTAATTTTTCCTTTCTTCAATATGAGGAAGAAATTCTTTACTGTAAGGGTGGTGAGGCACTGGAATGGGTTGCCCAGGCCAGGTAGGACATAGCCTTGGATGGCATGGTTTAGTGGGAGATGTCCCTGCCCATGGCAGGGGGGTTGGAACTAGATGATCTTAAGGTCCTTTCCAACCCTAACTACTCTGTGATTCTATGAGAGAAACACTTCTGCAGATATCAGTGTCAGTGAAGGAGGAGAGGAGATGCTCCAGGCACTGGAGCAGATTTCCCTGCTGTGGCAGGGTGTCCCCTGCAGCCCACGGAGGTCCATGGTGGAGCAGATCCACCTGCAGCTCATGGAGGACCCTGCGCTGGGGCAGGGGGATGTCTGAAAGAGGCTGTGACTCTGTGAGAAGCTCGTGCCGGAGCAGGCTCCTGGCAGGACCTGTGGCCCATGGAGAGAGGAGACCACGTGGAGCAGGTTTGCTGCAGGACTTGTGACCCTTGTGTGGGACCCCATGCTGGAGCAGTCTGCTCCTGAAGGGCCACACCCCATGGAAGGGACCCACACTGGCTTGATAGGAATTTCAGGGAATGAGCAGGTCTCCTAGGAGAGGCAACTAATGTCCCAGACAAATATCAGTTGGAAAGCAAACTTCTCCTGAGGAGGAAACAGCAGCATAGATGTGTGATGAACTGACTGTAAACCCCTTTTCCCATACCCCTGTGGCACTGGTAGGGAGGAGGTATAGAATTCAGGAGTAAAGTTAAGCCTGGGAAGAAGTGAGGGATGGGGAAAAGGTGCTTTTAAGATTTGGTTTTATTTCTCATTATCCTACTCTAACTTGATTGGCAATAAACTATACTCAAGTCAAGTCAGTTTTGCCTGTGAGGGTAGTTGGTGAGTGATCCTCTCCTATCCACAAGCCTTTAGTTATGTTTTCTCTTCCCTGCCTCTGTTGAGGAGTGACAGAGTGGCTTTGGTGGGTACCTGACATCCAGCAATGGTCAACCCACCACACTGAGAAAAAAACAAAATCACTTTTAAATTGTAAGAAGTTACATAATATTCAGAAACATCAGAAACATTTTGCAGATGAAATTCATGTTATGGGCCAAACTGGGACTTAAGTAATACTTAGTTTTATGTTTCTCTTGCATTGAATTATAGTGAATTTTAATGTTAGAATGATTAACATTTAAAGGTTTCCTTAATTTTTGCTATTTTCACAGCAGCAAGATTTTCTTATAATGGCAAGCTTTTAAAATTTGACTTCTTGGAATAAATCTATGAATAAAATGCTACTTT
Organism: Myiopsitta monachus; assembly: GCA_017639245.1. NCBI lineage: Eukaryota > Metazoa > Chordata > Aves > Psittaciformes > Psittacidae > Myiopsitta > Myiopsitta monachus. The sequence continues at coordinate 39,701,393 of CM029918.1, read as the reverse complement.
ACTTTTTGTGTAAGCTTGACTTATTATATAAAGAATGACAGAGACAGTTTTTGCAGAGCAGAAAATCAGAATGCTTTGAATATTCAGACAAGCTTTTTAAATGTCCGTTGTCTCAGATGATTTGCTTCCCAAGTCTTAATTTCCCCAACAATGCCCACATTAAAAATTATAACATCACTAGATGACATGATCTTTCCCCGCACATGGAGTCCAGCTGAGTAAAGAGAAATTAAGAGAAAATTTCTCTCAAGTTCAGTGATGATGAGCAGTACAAAGTAAGGCATCTAATTAACAAAATTAAAGGCAAGAGAGTGATAGTTAACAAAAGTAAGTATAGGCAGACTGAATCCCGAATTTCTAAATTTATGAGGAACTTATATTAATTTAAAATTACTAATTTTATATTAAAAAAACCTGATTCTATAGAAACTACTATACTATTATTTAAATAACATAAAATTACTAAATTCATATAAATTACTATCAGTTGTTTTATACCATTCTGTACCTAGTTTCTAGGATTTTCTTGGTGCAGGAAAAATATCAATCAGAATGTATTAATATTGCTATTGCCGTTTCCCTGAATAAACACAGGATTTTATTACCATAACTAAGAACAACAAATCCAAAAGATAAAATTTCACACTTGAGCAACCTGAAATTTTCACATGCAGCATTTCCTTTCTTTTTTTAATCAAGTAAGAGTCAGATTTTAGTATGTGAACATTTTAGTATCGCTTTAGGTGGATCTCATGAGCAGAAGGCTCAAAACTTCAGTCACATGTGTAGCAGATTTTTGGGAAAGATAAAAGCTTGGTATTTAAATCCTCCTCTACTACCCAAAAAAAGTTTCTTAAAAAAAGACTATCAATCAATATCTACTCTGAAAGATGCTACTAATAATTCTGTTAAACAGCCACAATACTACTTTGCTCCACACACCATTTTCTCATAGTTTTCAAGGAAAAAAAAAAAAATAATGATGCCCTCAAAAACGTAAAAAAAAAAAAAGAAAAAACAGAAGAAAAAAAAAAAAAACAACAAAAACCATCCCCCCCCCAAAAAAAAACCCCAAACAAAACCCCCACATAACCCACAAAAACAAAAACCACAGACCTCCAGATTATCAAGAATTTTGGCCCTGACATTAAAGTGACAGAAGCTCACCTTTCTGTGAAGTTCATGGATGTTATAGTTTGGTGTAATTCAACTTTTAATTCCTGAGGATATCCACATGAACTATAACTAGATTCCTCTAGTTTAATTTCTTTAAACACACATGCAAATTACTTATTGCACATATTATCATATTGCCTTTCAGTTTTGCTTTCTAAACTTAATAACTATTATTAATTAGTAGCACCCATGGAAAAACCTAACCAAAAAAAACCAACTACACAGCTGGGTAAAATGCAGAAACCAAGGATGACACAGCTTAGTTTTTTTTGTCTTTTTCCAAAGTGGGTCTAATGTAGCTCTACATAGCACCAATCTATAAGGCTGTATCTTGAACAAAGGCAAGAAAAAGCAGATCAGATGCATACACCAAAATATACTAAATTTTAGAAAGGTAAACCTAAGAAAAGTGAAGAACTGTTGAGATATCATCTATAGGCTTATAGATGATTCATTAAAATTTGCCCAGCTTTAACCCTACAGCTTGAGAAGGTGGCCTAATAAAAAGCCAACAGCAAATGACAGACTCACCTTGAGTGTCATTCAGTTTTGCGGTCAACTGGCATTCACACCAGATGCACCATTACATAGAAGGAAGGTGCTATGTTTAAGCTGTGACAATGTTGCATGGCGTTCCCTCACACACAGTACTCTGCAATGACTGACAGACATATTTATGAAGGCAGTTTCTCAGACAGGGTTACTTTTACAAGGGATGATGCCAAACACTTCTTTTGTATTTCTGAAGGCCTTTATGCTGAGATGTGACTCTTGACACTTTGGCATATCGATGTGAAAAGCATGGATATATTTTCCTGCAGTTTTGCATAAGACATATGGGAACCGGAATATACCTGTCACAAGTTGCCAACTGTTATACATTGCTTGTAAGAAAACATAACCTCTGGGAATATCCAAATGATACTAATATAGTATGGCTAAGCAGACGAGGGCCATAGTCAGGCCTGGCATGTAAGGGCACAACCGCCACTGACTTTGGATGGTGTAACACTGCCTTACACCATAGCTGTACGTGGTCCCAAATGACTCTCAGTTTTAAAAAAACCTTCATGTTTGAGTTAATCACAGACATAACAGTATAGACACAGGTACACACACATACATACAAATATATATATAATAACCCTTATTTCTTTCAGGGTAATTATGACAGCATTTGAAGTAGAATGAAGCAGAAATCACCCTTAAGCCATTGAATAGCTTTTTCCTGAATATCTCCATTCAGAACGTACAAGCTGTTTCAGTGCCTAAATAATGAGTTCAATCACCCACAACAGTTCTGACTACACTTTAAGTTCTCTAAAAGTAAATAAAACTAAAAATGTTACACAGAGACACATATCTGGAAACAAAAATAGTAAATGTTCTGCAAAAATAGTAGGTTAGGAAATTATTCCTCACCCCCAAGTTGAATAATAAGATACAGACTACTGAAAATTCTAGAAGATACATAAACTTCTGAAGTTATAATGGATAATATTTTTAATTAGGGTATGGACAACAATGCAGAAAGTTCTGCAGAAAAAAATGGAGACGTATTTCCATAAATACGATCATCTATGAAATTTAAATAATTGGTCTCCTCCTAAAAATCATTATGAAAGAGGAGTATATCGATCTATACTGCCTCATGTTTTCCCACAGGTATGCTGTTACACTTGCATCCTTATTCAACTTGTGAGCATCTGCAACATACAGAGAGCTTAACGACTTTTCTAACATACCTGATAAAAGAGGCTTAAGTTTCATTCAGACCATCAGTTTTTTCAGCTTGCCTGCAATGTCCTACTAATACCGAAATAACTTATTTTTTAGTCATTCTAATAGCTATGATTCTGACCCAACAGCAAATCAAAGACTAGAAGCCTAAGTAACCCTTCATCTATACTGACAGCCTCAAAATCACCAAATATAAAACCTGTATAAATTCTTTGACAATCTAAATTACCAATATGCAAATGGAAGACAACCAGCAGCTGCACAAGTCTCACACCTACTCCTGAAACATTCCTCTGTTCTGGCTCCTCTCCCTTACTCAAACCGTAGCACATTCCTAATAGCCAACTCACAAAACTTCTTGTATGGGTAATACTTTACTATCATTTGTTTCCATTAATTTTATTGTTTGCACTGAAACAGAAGTCAAGCAGCATGTTTTAATTCCTGTACAAACTTGCAGTAAAAACCAAGTTCATACTCATAAAAAGCTTGCAAACCCCGGTCTCACAATATTTAACATAATTACAAATACGTGGTATCAAAACCGAGCTTGCATTCGAAGAAGTACTTCAATGAACCAAAATTCCCACTATACTGAGCAGAAGCAGCAACATGCCACATAACACTCAAAGTCTATCACATCCAATCAGTACAGTCAAGTGATACACAACTTAATTTGTGACTGAAAAAGCACAGTTACTGAGTGATGTGCATCTAGTAACGCCACCTCCTGCAATCATTTTTTATATCAAACCCATGTAGACACTAGACAGCCCATGGGAACACTACTGACTAAAGAAACAACTGATAATATTCAAAATGCGAGGTCTCACTAGACACAACAAGAATGGCAGCATGGTCCTCAGGTAACAGAATCTCTAACTGAAGTCCCTCTTCCTAAGAATAGGGATCAAATAATAATAAAAGAAAGCATTTAATATTTGTAGCAACTGTGGGTTAACAACCAGATCGTGCTGCAAAGCACCTTAATCCTGTGATCTTCTACAATAGTTGTCTTCAGAACACGCAAAGCAACATGGTATAAAAAAATAAAAATAAAAAATCAAGTAATTAAGTATTTTAGATTTTAAACCTCTGCGCTTAATCTTAAGATTCTTAACATCATGAACTATGGCACAGAATATGCACTCCTGAAAGTCATTATCAAATTCACAAAAGGTGAAATTTCATTAAAGAAAAAAAAAGTGCAACCAACAGGTTTAGACTTCCTTGGGATATTGTGCTATAGACAGAAATGCAGAAAAGAATGGCACTGGGTTTGTTTAGGTTTTAAAGGCTGGCTTTCTGTAGGTTTTGAGTCATTTTCAATTTATGTACAAAGAAAACTAACATAAAATTCATCATCCTCCTCCACTTTTGTCTCTTTTTTTGTGATGATCTATGGTACTGCCTAGATGATTATACTTCACCATCTGGTTAACCTTATCAGCAAGACACTAGAAAACAAATCCTGTGCAGTACAATTTTATCTATACTTCAGTTATTCTGATCACAAACAGTTACCCAAAACTATGAAAAATTGTTATGGAGGCTTGAAATGTGCTGCATAAACCACTCTTGACTGAATTCAGTTAAGGGCTCCTGCACTCTCCATGGAAAAATATATTCCCCCCCACACACCACTCACGATCATAGTTCTCTTGAGTGAGAACATGCTATGTTAGATACTAGACAAATGGATAATACTGGCTGGTACCACCATATTGGGAGCAAAGAGCACCCAGAAGCAGGTTAAAGATTTTCAGAAGCAAAAAAACCCAAGTTTTCTAGTCCTGGTAACATATTTTTGATCTAGGAAAAATAAGCAGCAATGACATTTTGCATCTGAATCTTCAGGGCAAAATAAGCATGTTTATCCTAAAGAAAAACAGTTACATTGCAAGTCTCACAAAGTGGTCATCCATATACATATGAGAAAAAAAAATGTATTTGCAGCATAATAAATCAGCAAAACTAAATGTCTCTTACCCTACATAAGAAAGTCATGCTGATAACTGTAAGTAATCTTTTAATAAGAAAGTTACTTTATTAGAGGGATGTATTTCTGTGTGAATTCTATGAAAATTGATCCTTCTCAGTTTTTGAGACACTAGAGTCGCCTAAACAAGCCACTGAAACTTTAAAATGAATTTTGGCCATGCTAGAAAGTGAAGTGCAAGTCATCAGCCATACTGACCAGTTCTTCTAACTCCTTAGGGAAAAGATTTGCTAGAGTAAATTGTGACTGCCTCGCACGGGTCAGTCCATATCCAGCAGGGAATATGCCAAGTAGATTGTCCATCCTTAACTTTTTATGCAGCAGTTTTTAAAAACAGAAATAAAATTTATCACTTTTAGTCCTATTTAGTCCAATGGACTAAATACAATAGTCCAATGGACTAAATACAAGGACATAAACAGAAATTTGCTCTGAAAATGAATACAAACTGTTCTACTTGCCCATAACATTTCAATAGCAGAGCTGCTTTGCGTTTCTGCCATGGCCTTTATCCACCACTGAAGTGACGAACAAGATGAATAAACCAAGAAGAAATTACCAAGGAAGGCAGCATGGAGTCAACACAAACTGCATGCCAGGTCCTAATACAGAGCATGGTTAAGTGTGTGGAAAGCTTTGATCTCACTGCTACAGAAAAGATACAGTATAGTCCATCCCCCTTCTAAAGAAATTGCGGGTAGCTGGCTTGCTACACATTACAGTAGTCCCCAGAAATTCTCTAATTTATACCAGAAACTGTTGTAAACCCTCTCTTGACAAAGCCTTCTGCATTTCACCTCTCAGGACAGTTGTCAGATTATTTGATACCACTGGGTCATGGACGTTATAGGAATACACATCTTTTACAGCAGGACTTCAAGAGAGCGGGCAGTGCATGCTGTTATTTTTGGAAAGAGCAAAGCCAGTATCTTCTGATAAACACCTCACTTGAAAAGAATTGAAACATTTGTTTACAAACCAAAAACGTCAAACACCCCTTACATATTGTTACTCGAATGAGAAGCCAGTAACACAACATAGGTTTACCCTCAATATATAGATTTTAGAGAACTACAACCCTATTACAGTTAATATTTCACCAACCTCAAAAATTGCCTTAGAGGACCACCACATCCTACTAACACTGAACTTGATGTTCTGCATTCCTAAGGAATTCCATTACTCTTAACCACCTTTACAATCTTTCTCGTACCTACAGAACACCAAGAGCTTTGAAATGCATTATTATGCAAATATCTTGGGTGCCTTTACTACACATTTATATTGCAGAGTAATCAATAAATTATTATTTCAATATTTATTGGAATCTCAGAATAAGAAAGAAGACAGATTACACAAATCCATCTTAGCTGATTAATGGGTACTCCAGCAAAAGGCATACACTGATGGAGTGGGTCAGTATGCAGACTATATTACTGAATATTTCGGCTCGGTTGTAAATATAGTATCTGTTTCTCTTAGGGACTGTCACACTGAGTGCAGTATAAAAGGCAATAAATTTCAACAGATTAATTAACTCTTTGGTTACTGGGGCTGTGTGTCACCTATCCTGGCACCTAATAAAAAAATCCTTTAATGCCAAGACATAAAGAAGGGCCTCTTTGGAAATGAGTTATTAACAGCATTTCGTGAATAGATGGAGAAATTGTAGCCCAGCCATTTAAGCGTCATAAAGTGCAGCAAAGGCTGCTGGAGGCCTCTGAGGGACGCCAGGCAATACCATAACAATCAAATCTGAGATGGAAGAGGGATTGAGCTGTCCACTCAGAATTTTTATATTGTCAAAGAGCAGCGAGGAAATAATGTGATCAAGAAGTGAATTAACCTTGTGTGTGAAAGAAAGGGGATGATCTGATGGAAAAGGCAGTAAAGTAAAAATCACTCCATAATGCCTACATTGCAGGCTGGTCATGAGGGGCCCCTAATGTCTGCAGGCTGTCAGGGAACAGATCCAGCCCTCTAAGTACCATAAACGCATTACCTGCATTAGTCTGTAATTGGAATACATTTATTCATACATTTTAAGTTCTTTGAGTCCTGGTGCTGGCTAACCACACAGCATTAATTTCTGTAAATGTTCTCTGTTTCCATCTTTGTGATAGAACATGGACAGTCTGCTGGGGCAATTAATACTCAAAAAGGGATAGAAGACATATGTCTTATACCATGTTACATTTATACACATGTCTATATCACGCCACACTGTTTAATCTTGTTTCCCTAGTGTCAATTCCCTATGAAGCTATGCTGGCACTTGTAGTAAATAACAAGCTGCAGAAATTTGCACTGTTAGAATTGACACAACCATATGGGAGGACTATACCGAGAAGAAAGTAATCCATACGAAATATAACAAAGTTGCTTTGACCTGAATGTCTTTAGTAACATGCTAGTCAAGCAAGAGGCAGTGAAAGTCATATAGGATGCTCCTGTTACATAGGACTGTGCAATTTTCTTTTTTTTTTTTTTTTTCCCTCTTCTTAAACAAGACAAATTTTCCTTGGAACACATTTTATGAAAGTGATGGGCACAATGTAGGAGTAGATAATGTCTACTGGACACAAGCCTCTTACATATACATCATTCACAATCAGATGCGACACTTGAGGCCTAGTATAAAAAAAACCCATGCATGGTACGTACACTTAAAGTAACCCACAAAGACAGATAAATTACACACAGAGTGGGTTCACACTTGATGTTTTGTATGTTTAAAAGTATCTTCTATTATTAAGGCTGCCTTCCTCATAAAAAATTTGTTCACTATTACCTTAAAGTAGAACATATAATAGTGCAATGAGAGCTAGAGACCATCTACGCAATTGGTCGCAGCATCAATATATGAATTGAGCACAAGAAAAGCATCCTTTAAAGGTCTAACAAATCCTTATCCTGACTACAGAAATAACTAGAATTACAAAACCAATATGCAAGTTTAACAAAGATTTTAAAATGTACTATGGCTGTCCAAGAATTCTTATATTACTGAGGAAAATTTAGTTATTATCCATTCCAACATACTTCAGTTGATCAAGCAATCAAAAACAGGTTGAGAAATGCAAGGATGCAAGGTCTCCTTGTTACTGCCAACAGAATTTGACAAAAAGAGTACGTTTCCTAGCCAGCCATTGCCCTGACAGGAAGGGCACAGGAGTTCTGGTATAAGCCATTTCTCTTAACAGATATGTTCAACCACCATCCTGGGCATACCACTCGCTCCTGGCTTACAAATTTCCCCGAGCCCCTAGCACTTCTGACTCAGAATCTGAACACAGTTCTACTGTAGCCGAAAAGGTTTATTAAGAACTACTGTTGCAACTAATTTTCAGAGGACCTAGAGTAAGTACTATCGCAGCTCTCACAGTCCACCCTTTCCTCTAACCAACTGACACTAAGGAAAAGAATTTGCAGCTGACATTTCTGTAAATACCAATTCTTGGACAAGCTTTGGTGAAGCTGCATGTTTACATTTATGCAGAGGATTTACTAACAGTAGAAAGGGATATAAAAATAAACAATTTCATAAACTGAAAGTATTTACTACTCATGGGGGATGCATTCTCTTCCTGAAATTCTATTCAGCAGGTCAACAATAGCAGCAGTTAAACGAGTTTGGAGAGTTTTGGACATACTTATATAACAAAGAGATTACGTTATGAACATAACCATTGAGTTACACTTCTCTGCTCCTTCAAGATTGCCCACTCTCCTATATGTTCATGACAAACATAGAACGTAATACCTTTTGTTTGTCAGTATTATATCCATTTTCAGTTGCCACAAGAAAATACAAAAAAAGCTGCCTCTAGGAGCACCTTTCCAGGGCACGAAAAAACACATCCCTAATCTTCCTGTTCCTTTTGTTCAACCAGCCAAATATCCAAAGCACCTAAGTGAACAAGCAACACTGGAGAATACACTAAAAGCTGAAATTAGGTTAGTCACTTACTGACTCTGAAGAGCAAATAACATAGACAAATCTATTACCCAAGAAAATGTGGACTCAAACTGTGCATCACTGAACAAATTAAAAAGCACTTTCACCTAAAATACATATATAAAGTGTGCGTGTATATATATACATATATATATATTTGCAAAGGAAGAGCTGAATGAAAAAGTCTTTCTCCAGGTCTCCAGAACAGTTGTGAGGGCCAAACATGGCTCAAGTACAACAAAACTGAATCTAGCAGAAGTCCAGGCACAGACTGCCAACCACTGGGTGCAGCAAAGATACAGAAACCACTCATCCTTCTCTCGGACTTCCAGTTCAGTATTAGGTGAAAACACCTCTTCTTTTTTAGTAACCTCACACTGATAATACAATTGCTTGAAATGAAAAATAGTTTTGCCAAAGACTATTAAATTCAGACAATATTTGCTAAGCCTAATGGCATTTGAGCACATGACCACAAAAAGAGCAAGACAAAGATCAATTTTTCAGACTCTCAGTTTGGTGGGAAACAGACACTTAGCTTCTCAACACACATTACAAAAATTGACACCTGTATGAAAAGCTTGTTTAGTAGTTCAGTTGCATTTTTGTTCCTTAAAACTTACGACTGAATCCAAAGGCTTCATCTTCTGTTTACAACAGGAACTTCAACCCACAAACTACTAGGAGGAAAATTTACTTAACCCATACTACTGTTCATGTTCACATTCATGATCAGAGAAGCCTTCCTAATCCTGATTAACTCTTAAATTTCATTCAACTAAAATCATAGAGCAGAAACATACATTTATGAGTAAATAAAAGTGACAAATGCCCTGAACCAGCAAAATTTTGAAAAGGAATTAGCCTATTTGCAATCAACCTAGATTACGAAATGAAATCAAACTCTCCTTAAAGTTAAAGCATTCTGGGACAACAACCACCAGGCTGTGAAAGGAATTAATGAGCTCTAACTGTACAAGTACTACTGCCCACTGTGTTATAAATGCTTCCCTCCTTCAGTTTTCTCACCTACAAACAGGAGCTAGAATAGAAACAGCATGGTGTTGAAAGACTATTTGTGAGAGCTTACGTCATCTTCAGAAATAATCATACACTGTACTACTAGTTCAAAGTATTACAGACAAATAGCTGGACTAAAAGACCACATTTCTATGCAGTTGACTTGTCACTTCAGGAAGCAAGCAAACAAAATTGCTCTTATTCCTTCATAATGGAAAATGTCATAAACAGTGTAAGTCACAAAACATCACTGTTCATTGGTCATATCTACCACCACACTCACTTTAAACAGAACTCAGTTCAGTTTTAGTCATGGAATTTAAACATCTGCATGAACACTCCAGCAAATGTTTCTAAACACATGTAAAACACTTAACATCAAGAGACTAAAGAGTCACAGGGAAAATTACAGAAAGAATCTTTGTTTCAATCAAAAAATATAACCTATCATTTTTGGAAGAGCCACTGAAATATGTACAGATACTTCAGCCAAAAGCAGTGGTTCTGGTTAGTAAGACTGGAACAACTGTGCCAGTTAGTAAGACTGGAACAATTGTGCTGGTGAGTGAACTATCAAAAAGTTGCTAATAGGAAGGTTTCAAAATAGCAGAGTTCTAGCTACTTCCCATAAGGAATGGCTTTTTAGATAACTGAAACATAATACTTTACAAGCAAAGGATCATGAAATGAATACTGTCATGTAACCAGGTGCTTTTCTAATACAACTGCAGTATATCATGTTTTCAAAATGGCTGACCGTGATTAATGCTTACACAAACAAGTAGAATAATACCAACCACACTTACCAGTCATGGCATTTGCCACAGCCAATGCCATAAGGTCAGCTATACATTTTACTAGATCTACAAAAGTTATTTTTTCTCTTTAATTTGTTATTCTCTCCTGGAGTAAATAAGAAAAAAGAAAAGTGATTAATCGCCAAAATTGAATGCATTAGGTAGAGAGGACCTAAAGCCCGCTAGCCGCCATTTAAAATTTGTACAACACTACCTTTAATCCTTTACAATGAACCCTGCTGTTTCTTGCTCATGGAAAGATTTTCTGCCACCAGCTTTTGTGCTGCAAGTGATTTTCAACTTTCTCACACATCATTAGTAATGCCACTGCTCCAGGTATCGCTAGCCAATATAATTAACAGAGCCCGACTGCACTGCTGCCTTGCCATGTTGCAATGCGATTTGGGTCTATAAAGAACATGCTGAAGGCCTTGGCAGAATTAGCTGGATTACTCCAAAGCATAATGCTGCATAGATGCTGCATAGGTTCGGGGGGGGGGGGGGGGGGGGGGACAAACAACAACCAAAAAACCACAAAACCAAAGGAAAAACAAACAAACAAATAAACAAAAAAAACACAAACCAACCACACACCAAAACCCAAAAACTCCACAAAAGATACACCACCTTAAACATAACCAAGCAATTGAAATACAACTGTAATAAACTGAGAATAATGAGCATGTTATAATGCTACTTATTTGTAAATATCAGTTTAAACTGCTTAGCAAAGGAAAAAAGCTTGCAAGATGGACCATGGGGAAAAAAAAAAAAAGACTTTAGATTATTGGCCTAAATTCAGCAGCAGAGTTAGCAATTTATGGACTTGATTATACCTTCAAAATGAACAATAACCCAGTAACTACTGCAGTAGAAAGGTACTAAATTTTTATGATATGGGGTAATCAGGTTGGCTACCAAAGACATAGCAGACATGCTGCAAAGAAGAAACAATTCACATTAAAATAGCCACGTAACAAATTCCCTTCTTGAAAAGGATATTTTTCTCTATATGATGTCTTTAGCAAACTGTAGGCTGTTTCTTTAAATGGATGCATATGACACAATTTTCAGGCACACTTGGTCACAGAAACAGGCACTGCACTGTACATCATGTTTAGAAATAAATAGAGCTGTCATACCTAGATTCATATTGACATTTACATCAGACTCTTAATCTGTATAGATTTGACATATAGGAAAAACTCAGTCACCCCACATATAAATGATGCTTACATATTCATAATCAAAATATTTTTGGTTATTTACTCAGTAAAGCAAAACTAGCTTCTTTATATGTTTCTACTGTGGCAGTAAACAGTCTGACATTTCAGCATGTTTGGAGACAGTATGCTATTTTATTGCAATTACTATTTCCAGTGAAAAATTAAGGGGCAAAAATTGTGGTGATTTTTCAAAAGAATAATGTATTAATTGTAGGTCGAAAAGAATTGTATTCTTTGCTTCACGGTGTAATGGGTACTCACAGACTGTGGAATTAGCAATTTCACGCAAAATCAGTAAACTTTTCCCTTCTATTTAGTGCATGAGTTGCTAATAAAAATGAAATAAAAAAAATGAAGTACCTATGACAACTCAATAAGCACTCAAAGGAATGGAATGCTTACTTAATTACTTAATGACTATAGGAGTTGCTATACAAATAATGAAAATTAAATTATAAAATAGAAAATTCAGAATTCAACGTAATACCCAAATGGTTTTATGACTCTACTGTGTGTTTTTCAAATTTCTTTCTATCTTCTAGAACTTAGAACAGCTTTTTTACTGTCCTCTCCTCAATGATTGTGTAATGAGTTGAGCCCAAAGCTGGGCACTATCCCTGCGTAGTTAGATGGTGGATGCATCCATAGGGATTTCCAATGAAGTCACATATGACACAAGACATTTTTTAGGACATTGAAGATATCAATTTATCTTTGTCAGTTGCATTAATCATGCCAAAAATTATCTTTCTGTTCAAGTATTTTAGATAGACTCTGAATACATTGTATCTTACCCTACTTCAAAAAGCCAATACACAATGTTTTAGATGGAGAAAAGAAAGTTTATCAATATACTTAATCCTAACGAAATCAACATAACACGAAAAATGCTGATAAAGCTCAGCCTTCAAAGACACAGCTCTTTGTGTCTTTACCTGAAGGTACACATACAAATTTTATCCTTCCAGTTATTTACCAAAACATGTGGAAATGTTGATTGGTTTAGTTGATTTTGAAAGTCACATATTCACAAGCTAAGAGCTGTAATGTTTGTCAACACATTGAAGGATCTAACCATGCTTCTTAACTGGGTATTTCTAGAAGCAATAAAATTCCCAGTGTAATCCACAGCCCAGAAGCTCAAATATCTGTGAGCCAAGGCCAGGTTTTAAGCAGCACACTGTGTAATGTTTATTCAGGCTTGAGTTGTGAGACAATGTAAGCTAAAGCCTGGCAGCAAAGGAAAAGGGAAAAAGCAAACTAAAGTAAAACTACTACTACTACTACTGTTATAGTAACTCAAGAGCTCAAGTGAAAAATACTGACATGACATGGCACAAAAGCCTAGCAAAAATCCTGAAGATTCAGAAGAGGCACTTGACAGACTGAGAATTGTCATGTTCTGAGGAACAATGGAGATCAACACTTCCATAGCTTCCAGAAATCTTATCAGATGTCTGTATTGGAAGTGGCAAGATACTAGGGCTTCATCTTGTGGCATGTTAGCCCTAACTAACCACCACATGTTAGCAGTCGATAATTGCTGTATATTGGAACTTATGTACAATATGCTTGCACACTCCCTTTGTACAACAGAAGATGCCCAAATAAAGTGATCCCAGAGAAGGCACATTATATCAAATGGATTGTACATCATTATGAATTAGTACTTATATCTATTTTTCCCTGATATTCCACATTTTCAACTTCCTTGGTCAGACAGTATTTCCGATGTAAGTCTATACAAACTTGAGCACAACTGAAGCCGTGTCTTGCTTAAAAGATCTAGAACCTATAGTAGTAATAATAAAGAAGATTCAAGCATAACTAGGAGACTTTCTTACTAATGGGAAAAAGATATTATGCAAATGTGCACAATTAAAAAAAATTGCTATGAAAGAATAATACAATGGAAATAAAATTCTAAGAGCTTTTTTCTGACATATATTCTTCATGCATTAAAATAGCTACATAATAAACATTTTATACTTCTATCAGTGCTTGCAACTGGGGAGGTGTCTTGGGGTTTGGTGGGGTGGAGGGGTGTGCTGCTCTTCAAAATCAAAACCTGTCTCTCCACTCACAACTTTCTTAAGGTAGCAATTTCCAATAGTATTGCTGATTATTTATTCCAAAGCACAGGGTTTCACCTGGTCAGAAAACACAGGCAGCTGTTTGCTATTAGGTGGGAAAGAGATGGTTCTTCAGGGATCTACAGCAGTCAGAAGCTGCACAATGATCATGTGCATGTCTGAAAGCATGCAGCACCCTGCTGTCTTACAAGAAGATGGCCAGCTGGCTTGACCAGACCATTAGCACAAGAAATCAGAGGTACTGTTCACTGTAGTGGAAAGTAGGCCGTGCCAGTAAATGTGCACTGACAATATTAGCACTGAAAAGCATCAACTAACTCTGCTTGCCATCTTTGTACATCACAGTAACATTGAAATCACACAGACAAAACCAAAAATCAAAACAGCACTTGGAGATTAAGTACAATTTTCTTGAGAGAGATAATGATACTTGGGGGAGAAAGGGTGGAGGGAAGGATGGGACATGACATGGGACAACAACATATGTAGTTGTCCCTACTCCTCTTCTGTACAGCTCTGAAACTTGAACATTTCACATTTCTAAAGGCATTTTAGTTACTTGCATTGTCTTCATGCCATTTTAGTATAAAAGATCAGGTAGAGTCCTGAATAGTAAGGCCTCAGAGAAAAAAAAAAACAGAGCAAATTACTTAGAAACAAAGCAATGCTCTTGCAGGCCCAGCACCCCTGGTCCAGACATCCAGACAATCATCATTAGCCTACACGTTTTTTCCTATGGCCTTTTAACTTATGGCAAACAATGGTGAGATTGTATAGAAGATATGCTCAACAAATCACTCTTATCTATCTCACTAGTTCACACTGTGGGAAACCAGAGATGAGACATTTCCTACAACAGAAAGCAGTACTGATGACACCAAATCCTACAAACCAAACCAGAATGCAACTTTATACCAAAGAGGCCAGAGGGTGAAGCTGGCAGTTACAGAAATCTCAGACTTTGACAGCTTTGATCAACTGCCTGTTACAAAGCTTTAACTACATTTTTCACTAACATAACCAGGAAAGCAGAACCTGGCACACGTCAGTTCAGAAGAGACTATGCTCAATGCCAAGTAGAGAATATATTTGATGGTGACTCTCTGGATGCACTAGTAAATTCTCTGTATCTTTTAATGGATGGAATATATAACTTTATGTTGACTTGGGCCAGGGACAAGTAGTCTCAATAGTAAATGTTTTCAGTGGATACTCTTTGCTGTAGTATGCCACATGGATCTATTCTCAAACAGCTGTTAAGGTAGAGAATAGGATAGCTTAATAGAACTTTTCATTTAAATGATTTGGCATGACAAATGACAGATGACAAGTTCTCAACCCTTGTAAAATACAAGCACGAGTTACACAAGAGGAAGATCTGCATTCTCTTCTTACCTTAGCCACTAAAGTCCATATAAACCTGGACACATCATTGTGTCTTGTAGCATACCAGTTCTGGTGCCTATAAAGCAATGACAAAGATATCTCACAGGAGTGCTGTTTTATCAATTCATGTTTGAAAGATACTCATAAGATACTATAAAATATCATAAAAACACCCATGAGTACAAAACAAGCGATGTGAGAATTCATTTCAGAACCCCCCATGCGTAACATGTTAGTTTCTCCAAATTGCATTATGTTGCAGAGTTATTTCACAATCTTTCTTGCCTTCAGAAAATTTGAGAATACATGTAAAGCCCAGTATTTATTATACCAGGTCTTTAGTAATAAATGCAGTATATTGCTCTTAACTGAAATTGCAGCTAATTCCCAGCTGAATTTATTTTTCCAGCACATCAGCAAAGCATATAGAGTTCCCTGACTCAAATTATTAACTGATGTTATTAACTAATTCATCAGAAGAAACCACTGAAGCATAAAAATTACTTCAACCCTCTGTTGAGAGGAATTAAGATGTAATGATGAATGAACTTTGGAAACTCAGGAATTTTTATTCAAGTTTATTTCCACACAATATAAAATATTTTTATATTTATCTAAAAGCATCATTTTCTAATCAAGTCTGTTCAGACCTATTCTCTCCCTGAAGCCACCCATCAGAAGCATAAAATAGACTTCCTATTCTCCTTTCCTTCTTCTGAGAAATAGCAAAAAATCTTGTTTGTTTTGTCTTCCAGGAATATACCTTGTTTGTTAACCACCTACCTTCCAAGTTCATGTACCTCAAATAATGTATGTCTCCAGTTACCCATGGCCTTTACAGTACTCTTCAATCCCAGATACAGCCAAGTTGAGAATCTGTAAAAGCTCCCTACAGCAGCTCCTTAACTGAGTATTAAGGAGGCCAGGAACTTAAATAGCTCCAAAACAAGACAACAGAAGTGATGGAGGAGATGTATACTAATGGCCATGAAACAATCTAGACACAACCTCCACTCAAGTTACTAGCACAAGCCAGACGGCTATGCTAGGAGGAGGACTGCAGAATGTATCCTCAGCTACTGAGACCCCATCAGAAAGAGTGACTAAACAGATCTCTGATCTGACCCAGTATTTGTTCTTAGGTTAGTTCTCAAGCCCAGATATCCCTCAACATTTCATCAAAGCATACATCACAACTCCACTACATATAAAAAGCCATCTTTACCCAGCAAACCTCCCAAATCTTACACTTCAAGAAAGAACATCTATCACATCTTCACTTTTCAGAAGTAGGGTCTGAATTCAAACTTTGCACAGTCATGACACATGCTGTTATTTACAGTCTAGAAGGCCCTAAACTACTAACCCCCCCCCCCCAAAAAACAAACAAACAAACAAACAAAAACATGCAATAGGACAGTGAGAAATTTTTTTATATAAAACATTCTATCAATCAACCTGCCTCACTAGCACTAACTCTGCCTTTGTCTCCAGTGTAACAAAAGACCCGCAGGCACAAGTGAGACAGCTTTTACTTGCATGCTCTGGAGTGTCACCAGTGTAACATTGTCAATTTCAGGTCATAAGCCTGTTCAGAACTGCTTATGAATAAAAAGAAATTACTCTAAAGAAGGCTGCCTGCGACCTAAACTGACTGGTAAAGTTACCTTCAATCCCTCAGATCATGGAGTACAAAGTAACTTGAATGCATCCAGGCTTAAGCACAATTTTTCTGATATCAAACCAGTAATGACTGCAAAATTCTTTACGATGTTATTCCAAACAAGTGGTAGAATATACATCCACACACCCACTCTGAAAAAATAACTTACTCTTTGCACATCCAAGTACCAGCATGTATATGCACCAGTGACAAGACAGAAATAATGAAGTTGTATCTAGACAGTTATCAACACTTGATAGATTATCTGTCTGGCTGTATGTTTCATGTTTTAAGTGCAATTTAAAAATCGGATATTACAGTACTTTGTAATGTCAGAGGCAGAACCTTAATTTAACTTTATAATTCTAGATAAAATAGCTTTCCCTTGAAAATGAAGTGATGCATCACACATTTCAAACTGGGTATTCTATAATCATAGAGCTTTTTGTTACTGTTAAAACTGCAATTTAGTTTCTGAGGCAGAAAAATGCAGTAATACAAGGAATACATTAATAAAGGTTTCAAAAATTAGGCTATGAAAAATCATTGCAGCTAGAATTTCAGTACAGGAAATTACAGAAAGGACTCAGAAAATATTTATTAGAGAAGCCTAAACATACACATTTTAAAGTACTTTTTTAATTGCATGAACAGTTTGGATGGAATGTTATTCCCAAATCCCGTATTTATTTTGCTCTCATTCCACTGCATCTCAGAGTTAACATCAATAAAAACCTGTACAGAGCTGGCAGGAAAATCTTACTGTGAAACATATGGCATTAAATTATCAGTAACACCATAATATTTGTCAACAGAAGACAAATATTGCTCTTCTCCCTCCTCTTCCCCACACTAGACAGGTAAACAGCCTTTTTTCTTTTGTCAATCAAATTTCTGGGTTCACCTAACTCCCACAAGCTTAGCAGATGACAAGTTACAACAGCCAAAATGCACTTTCATTTAACCAAAATACTTCCTTTTGCATAATACTTATGCGGCTTGAATGCAGACCCTAAAGCAAAATTCACAGAAAAATAGGAGGCTTTGCATGCAGTTCTCCACCATTTTTGGGGAAGATCAATAAACTACATTGGGTTTAGCTGTATTAAGACTCCAAGACTGCCTCCTCATTTGCAGGTATCACACTTTAGTCAACAGAGCAGATTCTAAATCATTTATACAAAGCTACAAAAACAAACAGCTCTAAGAGGTGGATTCAAGCTTTTGAAAGTTGCATTACTTTGCTTTTCATGCTGAAATACAACAAAACCCCTCATTGTTTTGCTTCATTAACTTTTATTTATCAGCCAGGTGAAAATGCTTATGGATACTTGCGTCCTTAATGGTAGGCCTATGTACATGTTTCGAAGGGAAACATTCCTGTATTAAATTTTGCACACATGGGAAATATTTTATACTCCTTTAAATACTTTATATGAACACATTATGCCACAAAGATACTACTGTCCATAATCCACTAGCAAACAGCAAGATGTGCACTTGTTAAGAATATTTTGTATATTCCCTTCCACTAGCAAGAGATCCATAACACCTTTGTCTTGCTATTTCCCAACTTACTGCATAGGGCATGGGTACAGGCGTACCATTTCACAATTGAAAAATTAGAAATGCTTGTATTCAAAGAGCTGGAAAACAATCTAGGCTAGACAACAAAGACAACAAAACCTAAAATGAAGCTGGCATTTCGAAGTTGGATTGTAGTGAACAAAAGTTCTTGTCAATAAAACCACACCCAACAGTATTACTGTGTATCTTCACTTATGCATTCCAGAAGACAGACAGGATTAAGCAAGCCTGTACACAGAGCAAGCTTCCCTACTGGCACCTTGAGTTGGTTCAAAGCAGTAGTACAGACAGCATGAGAACTCTGAGATCTTTAATGGTTCCACTGCCTCTGCTTGAGATGTACAATATCTATTTCCTGGATAAACAGAGAAGTTAAGCCCCCAGAGTCTGAATCCAGTACCTTTCATAAGCTCTAACTTCATTTTTAAAAACGATAAAAGAAAATGTAATTTGGTTTCCAGCTTTACCAGTAATCCATGTGTTCATATTGCAGACTGCAAAAACATCTATGAGATCAATAACAAACATCCTACTTGTCATTTATTCTTCTGCTTTGTGTAAAGAAAACATTCCCCAACATACATCCACTCTACACTTCCGCAGTTTGAATGATGGAATATGGATAACGCAAACAGAAGCCCACACTGAAAATGGCAAAATGCATGTCCTTTACCTACAGGCAGGACGCCTGTAGAGACAAAAAACAAGTTCTATATTTCTGAACAATAAAAAAAAGAAATAATGTCACAATAAGACAGCAACCAGACTGAAAAGCCTCAGATATCAAGGAGTATCAGATTCACATTGGCCAGCGTCTCTCAATGCTTTTCCACGTCAAGAGGCCCACCTCCACAGGTCCCTCATTCCAGTTACACATTACTCAGTCCATTCCATTAGTGGTAAGATTTGATTTTTCCTCCTGTATCTGCATGCTTTCACTGAGGTACTCAGGAACGCTCTACTCCAAATCTTGCCTTCTATATATTTTAACTTGCCTTCAGACTTCACAAAGTTGGAAGCCTTGCACTTCTTCTTCATACCTATTTCCCACCTAGCTGTAGCTGGGGAAAAAAAAAATAAGCATCATGGACAAGTAATCACTCCACTAAAATCTTTACTATTAAAGCTCATTACAGACATTACCTAGAGAATTTACTTATAGGAAATTAGGAAATCCTAGCTGTCCACGTGCAAGCTTAAATATATTTACTTATTAGGGCAGTTGCTTCTATCATGAAGACAGCAAGAAGTACCATCCCGATTGCTGCAAAAAAGCACAGTCATTTGCTAAATGAGAAATCCTCAACCCAAACAGCAGAAACCCAAACCAGGAAGCACTGGAACCTCTCAAGAAGATGGCTACAGATGCTCAACCACCACTAACCCTCTTTCTCAGCAACACCTAGTTTGCCAAAAGGTTTGGGATTTCACTTTTCCTTAATTTCAACCTCGAACACACACTTTATTTTTTGTTGTCACTTAATAAATAAAATTATTCTAAATACCGCTGCACTTGTTGCTACTATCCATACTCCATGCTGATTTACTATGCTAACACTCGAAAAGGTAAAAGAAAACCTTTAAAACACTGCAAACATAAAAGCTCTAATTTCAAAACACTAAAGGACAACATATATATTGCTGTATAATGTTAAGTACTTCTGTACTGCTCCTAGAAATACAGCACTTCCATTTCATAGCCTGATAGGATTAACAGCTAGACTTCATGAATTTTCAAGTTACTTCCAACCCATACATTTTCTAAAAAATGCTCGTAGCTACCTTTTTCCTAAGCTTTTTACCTGATTCTTTTGGCCATTATGTTCTCTACGCATTTTGCTGTTATTGCTCTCGTTCACCTTTCCGCTTGTCATTATTAAATATTTTCATTATCTCCCTCCTGCAGCCTCACGTGTGAGGACCACAAGGCAGCGTAGAGTAAAACTCATCTGGGTGATTTTTCTGAAGGCAGCCGCTTCACGCTGGTGATTTACTGCTCACATTTCAACAGCAGCGCATTAGTCAAACCTCGCAACAAAACTCCCTGCCAAGCATTCTTAAGTATTTCGATCCCAACGGGCTGCGAAACACACGCGCGTTCCCACAGTGCTTTTTCACAGCGTCAGAGCCCTCCCGCCCGCCGCGGGACTGACAACCGACCCGGCCGGGCGGGCACCCCTGCAAGGCAGCTGTTAGAGATCAATCGTTACCCCCTCCGCGCCGCCACTGAGGCGCCCCCGCCTGTCCTTATCAGAAGGCCGCCAGCCGCCACCTCTACAAGAGAAGGGGGCAGCTCAGGAACAAGGCGCGCTGGCCTGCCCGCACTCACTGTCTGCCGGCCCGCACCCAACTGTTTGCCACCTGGCCCGCACCCAACTGTTTGCCACCTGGCCCGCCACCGCAGGTCACCGCCCGAGCGACACTAAGCCTATCCCCGCAGGCCAGCAAACGGCGCCCCAACCAAGCCCCGCCCCTTCTCCTCCGAGGCGGGCGTGTCCTAAAGATTAAGCCACGCCCCCATGGGGGGGAGGAGGGGGGGAGAGGTGAGCTGGAGACTGCCCACGCCCGCTTCAGGACGAGTAGTGGAACGCCGAGCGAGCGACGAGCGAGCGGTGCTTTCTCGATGCTCTCGGTGCTCGCGCCGACCCCTGGTATCCCCATCGCCACTTCCGGCGGCGCGCCAGGCGGGCGGGCCGGCCGGGCGTCGCGGTGGCGGCAGGGGGTGGCTGCGCGCTGCCGCCGTGCCCCTCCCGGCCCGCGCCTCCCCCCTCCTGTCAAACAGGTACGGGGGCGGGGCTGCACTTTCCCCGGCACGCACCGGGACGAGGGGGGAGGAGGCGCGGTCGCGGTCGCTTCCTCGGGGAGCGGCACCCGGGGGCCATGGGTGCGACGGTGAGGAGAGCGAGGTGCCGGGCACCGGGCAGGAGCGGGATGTGGCTGGTGCTGAGTGGCGGGAGGAGTTTGGTCGTCCTGAGGAGGAAGCGTCCCCCGGCGTTGGGGCCTATGAGCAGCGAGGCGTCCCTTTCTCCGTGGGAAGGAGAGAGGAATGGCGGCCTTTCGCGCCTGGGGAGTCTCTGCCCCGGCCCTGCCCGGGCAGCTGGCAGGTGCTCTGGCAGAGCCACGTCTATCTTGGCCTTGGGGTGTGGCGTGCGCCAGCCCTCAGCAGCCTGCTGGCAGATGGCTGAGCGCAGGCGAGTGGTCAGGAAGAAAGCTGCTATGGTCGTTTTGGTCCCTATCCCCGTTCCCTCTTTTGTCTGCGGGGCAGGGAGCGAGGTACCACCAAGCAAGGGATCCGTTCGGGTTTCCCACAGACGCGCAGTTGCGTCCCTGTAACCCGGAGCATCCCTGTTAGGGTGTCAGCTGCTGGCCTGCCACCAAGCGTTTGTGGAATTTGCTCCGAAGGAAATTGAGCATGGCCAGGGCCAGCTTGGAACTTGCCTTGTGTAGCTCGTGCAAGTGATTTTTCCGAGAGTACTGAGATGCTAGCTTCTGCCAAACTCATGTTTTTATTGATGTTCTTCAGGATTAAATAAAAAACCCAGCTCTTTCATAGTGCTTTTTCCTTGCTTGGTACTAGTCGTTAACTTCTTGTAGGGCTTTTGTTGTTACTCATTAATTTGCTTCTTTTTGATGCAGTGCTCTGTTTTGCTTGTGTGCTAGGTTAAAATCCTGCTCTGCATGGGAATTTATTTCAGAAGGGAAGAAGCAAAAGGTCTCTTATCTAAATGTGGTGTCTACATTTTCACACATGGGGAAACAAGAGGAGGGGAATATGCTATTTTATATATCAGGACAGCTCTTAAGTCACATGGCTCTTCAAAAAACAGGTTTTTTGCTTTAAACTGAAAGTGGGTAAACTTAGATTAGATGTAAGGAAGAAGGTCTTTACTATAAGGATGGTGAGGCACCAGAACAGGTTGCCCAGAGAAGTTTGTGGCTGCTGCATCCCTGGCAGTGTTCAAGGCCAGGTTGGACAGGGCTTTGAGCAACCTGCTCTAGTGGACAGTGTGACTGCCCATGGTAGTGAGTTTGGAACTAGATGACCTTTAAAGGCTTCTTCCAACCCAAACTATTCTATGGTTTTTGCTGCATGTTTGTTCAAAAGGTGAATCAGTTGCTTGAGGGATTTTGGTGAGAGAAGGATGAACACCATTTGCGATACTTAGAAAAATAATTGTTTGAGAAGTCACACTAAACTTCAGAAGAGTTCTGTCACTGTTGGAAATGAAATTACTTGTTGGAGAGTTTTCCAAATGGATATTTACATTTACAATTTCTTCAGTTGTTAAATAATGTTTCTTGAAATGTTTCTTGAGCATGATAGAAAAAAGCCCCAAGTACTATGCATAATCTTCTTATGGATGGGCTGGGTGTTGTTTCTTACTACTTCAGGGGTAGAGTCAGTAATTAATTAAAAATAGTCAGTGTGCAAGAAATTAAATGGACCAATTGTAAAAATGGTAGTGTTCCTGAGGAAATATTTTAAATATAAATAGTTGAAAATTAGAAAAATTTTGTGGTGTGGGTTAACGCTGGTAGGCATCTAAGCACTATATAGTTGCTTGCTCACTCTCCTTGCCTCCCCAGAGTGATGGGGGAAGATGAAGAGTAAAACTAAGAATACTTATGGGTTGAGATAGAAATTGTTTAAGAAGTGGGGGGAAAAGTGGAAGACGACTGGAGACAGCACAGGTGATGTAAAGGCAATCACTCCCACAGGTAGTGTGGACCAATGCCCCATCAGCTCCTGAGCAAAATATGGCTAACCTCCCTAAACCCTCTCCTCTCACATTTTATTGCTGAGTATGATGCTTTATCACTGGAATATCTCTGGTTAGTTTGGGTCACCTGTCTGGTTATGCCCCCTTCTCACACTCTTGTCCACACCCCAGACTATTCACTGGGTGGGGGGCAGAGGGAGAAACAGAAAAGACATTGATGCAATGTATGCTCTGCTCAGCAACAGCTGAAAGTTTAGTGTGCTGTCAGTATTGTCTTGATCACAGATCAAAAATGCAGCGCTATACAAGCTGCTATGAAGAAAATTAACTCTGTCCCACCCAGACCCAATAGATAAATGTACTTGTTACTGTGTCTTCTTCCCTCTGCTTCTGATCCTAACACAGGTATTACACAAATAATAACTAAAGTAGTGGCCAGAGTGGGAAATGTAGGTACAATGCTATGTATTATACAATTCACTCAGTTTTTGGACTCCTGAAGCACACATGACAGTACTTGCTGGGCATACATCTTTCTCTGTGTTTTGAGTTGGCTGCAAAGTGAAGCTCAGATTACTTCTGCAGCTCTTGTTCCTGCTGAGAAAGTGTGGCATCAACAAATTTGTGTAATTGCTTTCATAAACTTCACCTTAAAAACAGTTCAGTTGTTCTTTCTTTCATTTTTAAGCTGCTCTAGAATAGAGGCAGTCTAGGGATGAAAAAGTAGTTTCTAGTACTGTTAGTTCGTGATCAGTTCAGTGCCTATATGCTCTCATTCTACTGTCCTTAAAATTAAAACTGTTTTTCCTCCTTAGTGGTAACCCCTGTGATACTTTTACTGAAAGTAACTCTATTTTGTTTTCATCAGGCCTTTTTTGGTTAGTGAAGTTACGCTTTCATTTCTGTTCATAAGGACAATCTGTTCCCCTGTCCTTATAATCTTTTTTGCAGTTGCTCTTTGAATCTGTCTTTGAGGGCTATCAGAACTCTGTATGATGTTGTACTTAAAGGCTCACTAGTGCCTCTCCTTGCAGGGCATTGGTACTTTTCCTGGGTTTACTGAAAAGAGTCTCCTTAAACATTACCTTTTTTTTTTAATGACCACCTCACTTTGGGCTTCCCTAACAATCCACAAGGGTAAACTCTCTTCCTCTCACTTCTGGTTTTCAGCTGAAGAGCTCTGAATGTAAACACAATTATTATAGTCCCTAAACTCCTATTATAGTCCCTAAGCTATTCTTTAAGAACTTTATTAGGAATCTTGTTCCAACCTGATAGTAGGTTTTATCAAAAAAGGAAACAACTACATTACAATTTTGTACTAATCGTTCATCTTTCAGGTAAACTTGTAAATTCTTATATTGTATAAAAAATGACCAGTGTCCATGCAGATTACATTTACTACAGTTATATTCATGAATCTAACTGTAGTAATGTATACTATACATTGTCCATTTAAAAATGGCAGGAAAAGCTTTTTTTTATGTATGTTGTGATGAGAAGTATTTTTGAGCTGGGGAAGACAAACCACAACAAACAAAACTGAATTACTGACTTCTCGCTGAGCTAAATGCTGACCTACACTTTAAAATCTTGGGACAACTGACTGACTACTGTGTTTATCTTGAGGCAAAAAAGAAAAAAGGAAAGAACAGCCCTCAAACATAATACTCCCTGGTGACCTGGAAAAAAGAATTATGTGCCTCAATCTAAACTCCTTCTTCAGGTTTAGTCATCCAATTTTGTTTTCTGTTACACATGGAAATGACTGCATGTGGTTAATATTAAAGGGACTATGCCACAGACCTCATCAGATAACCAATCTAATTTCTGAGACTCTCTTCTTAACCTTCTTGTTTCTCGTCTTCATGTTCTGTTCCTCAGAACTGTGTGGGAAACTGAATAAATGTGAGAGTGATAGGGATGTGAGAGGGGATAACTTCTTCCAGTTCAGTGCTTGTAACCAGTCATAGCCTCAAATGTGTATTTTTCATCAAGGCTTCCCATGTAGTGAACTAGTCTAGTATGTTTCACTGTGAAAATGAAATAGACATAACTACAGTGCGTCAGTATCAGTTCTTTCATTGTGATTTAGTCATCGGATCACTTCTTGCCAAGCCGTCACTCTCGTGCAAAAGGGATAGTCTGAGCTGTTGTGAAACTGACACTGGTTTTCTCCTGCTAGTGTTTTGGGGTTAGTTGGTTTGTTTTGTATAGTGCAGGAATACTGCTTCCCACATGAATGAGAAGTCCTTTTATAAAATGATATTAACTATGTTAACTTTGGACATCAGGAAAGAGAAATAAAATTTGTGAATAAAAACAGTCCAACAAAACTCATAAACCTTTATAATTTCCAGTGTAAATGTCACATTTGTTTACTGTTATTGTTGGAAAGCTGTATGTTGTGTCTTACCTGACTACAGCATTTCTTTCAGCGTTCAGACGGAGGACACACAGAAAAAGAAGAGCAGAAAGAAGATAACAATAGCACTGAATGCAGCGAACTAGGAATCATGGATCTGAAATTTACTTCTTCAAGAAAATACATTTCCATCAGTGTACCTTCCAAATCTCAAACTATGTCTCCTCATATCAAATCAGTAGATGATGTTGTAGTTCTTGGCATGAATCTGAGCAAATTTAACAAACCTACTCAGTTTTTCATCTGTGTTTCTGGAGTCTTTATGTTTTACCTGATCTATGGATATTTACAGGTAAATGCTATGAACTTGTGTCCTTCTACCGCTTTTCTTTTTCAGTAATATGTAGAATATGTATTTTAATACGTATATACATATATATGAATCAGAATTTAATAACAGTAAATAATTGTATAATGTAAGAATCCATTATAATTCATATGCCTACAAGTTTTGGTTCAGCTGGAGTTTCAGAACTTGATCTTTTACTTCTGTGTGCAAGATAAACCTTTCAGTATTGTTTGGATGTGATTTTTTAGTCTTCTGAAAACAAACAAATCGTAGAACCCTATAGACTGACATGTAAGTCTTCATTGGTATTGAAACCTTTAGATCTCCTTGAGTTCCTTAAGTGCTGTACAGTAGTAGACTGCTGTTTCTGTTCTCCTTTCAGGGCAGAGCTGAAACATGGACTGTGTTGGTTAGGTAGAAGCATAGTATTTATGCTGTTTCAGTTAAACATTTCTCTTCTTGCTAGCCTTCTCTCATTTATCTTGAGCAGCTACACTTCTGTTCTTTTTAAGATCAGTGAGTATTCTCAGGAAAGCAGTGATTTAAAAGTTGATAATTAAAAATCACTGTGTTTCCAATTAGCTTTCAAGAACAGCTAAGAATTTTGTGAAAATAAAGTTATTTCCAGTGAATTAAACAAAGTTAGTGATAATTGAAAGCAGAATCTCAAAAAGAAAAATATTGCATAGCGTTTTGTTTCATAATTGACACATCTGCATAATTCTTTATGCAGTGCATGTTACTTTTCCATAACAAATTGCTCTAGTTTTAAATGTTCCTACATTCCTACGGCCTGCAAATTTATAAGCTCATAAGTGCTGTTTAATGTAGGCACTCAAAATACTAGGTGCACATTCCTAAGAGATGAAAATTACCAGTAAATGTCTGTTAGAGAAAGGTAATATTCAATTTATTGTGAGCTATCTATAAATTTTGGATAAAAGCAGTCTACTGAAGCAAATGAACTGAAAACCAACTGAAAATCAGTCAGGAAACAGTCTGTAATATGGGATAACTATTAATGGATCAAATGTATTCTCCTTGATGAACCAATCTATTAATTTCAGTGGACTTACACCAGTAGTATATTTTCTCATTGCATTTTGGAAAACCTAAATTGTCTTTTTCAATACTTTGCAAATTATGTATAGTAGGTAAATCTTATGGTTAATAACCACCAGCTGCAAAGGCTAGCTTTTCATGTACATGAAATAAAAAAAAAATCTGTTGATTTTGGTTTGATTTGGTATTTTGGTGCATGTACATGACCTTGCTGTGTTTTTGTTTTTATAGGAATTGATATTTTCAGTGGAAGGTTTTAAAGCTTTTGGTTGGTACCTCACTTTAGTGCAATTTGGATTTTATTCCATTTTTGGACTAATAGAATTGCAGTTGATTCAAGACAAAAGGAGAAGGTATGTGTTTTTCCAAGTATTTTACCCACTGTTCGTCATATTAGAAGCATGTGATATTTGTGGTAAATTTAAATTTAATGTGAATACTGTGAGGCATTGTTAGCAGTTCCATTGTTAAAATAATGTGAATTTACTGGAACAATGTTAGGAAGTGTTTTAGAAGCACCCACTTAGATTTGAGACCTGTAAATAGTCTTCTTGACTCTACTGTCACATTGTCCCACTTACAGAGCATATTCTATCCTCAGGGTGGCTGAAACAGACTGACTCATGCATGTGTTACTTGGGATTATCATGTCTAGAATAGGACCAACTGCGCTTCACAGCACTTGAAGCCATCTGTCAACTGAATACCTTTTCCTCAAACCTTGGCACCTCCTCACCGAGAGGTTCCTCTAACATGCTGTGTGTTTTGGAGAGTGTCAGAGGTCTCCCCTCTGTTTGCCATGTGTCTAAGTAGGTTTGCTTTAAAAGATGTGCTTAGGTTTTGTGGTTTTCATTTAAGATAGCATTTTCATTCTAAAAATGTCAATGATCATTCGAAAACTTCACAAAAAAAAAATTGTCACAGTGCCATGACAGGACTAAGAGTCAGGGTATCTTGGTATACCAACCTTCTGTGTTTCCTTTGGCAAATAAACTGTAAACTGGAGCCTTCATTTTGATTCTTCTGTAAATAATATACCTTCTCAGAAGGAGGTTAAAGAATTACTACTTGAATACTTGCTGAGCCATGAAGTTTTATTGTCTTGTATTTGAATGCTGTTTAGTAGCAGTAATTGAAAGAAATGACATTTGATACCAGTCATTTATGTGCATTTTTAAATTTCTGTTGCAGAATGAAATTCGTTGAGAAAGATGGTCAAGATGTATTACAAACGTATTCCTTTATCTAAATTTTCCAAGCTAAATCTCCTGTAGATGACTGTAATACCAAGATTCATATGTTTATATTTTGTAGAATTCCTGGCAAAACCTACATGATAATAGCGTTTTTAACAGTGGGAACTATGGGTTTGTCAAATACCTCTTTAGGATATCTGAATTACCCTACTCAAGTCATCTTCAAGTGCTGTAAGCTGATTCCAGTTATGATAGGTGGGGTTTTTATACAAGGTAAGTTAGTCTTGCTATTAGATTATTCTTTTGTTGTTTCTTTGGGAGGCAGTCATGTATGGAATCCTGTACTTTGTTAAATTCCCCTGAGGCTTTTGGAGAGGGATAGATAGCATTATTCCTTTAGGAGAAAAAATTCATACTTCTGAAGCATCTTCTCAGAAAATTTATAAATACAATTAGATGTGGTGAAAAAGAAGTTATACAGGTCACTCACAAAATTTCATTGTTAAGTAAATGTTACTTTGTTTTCTAAACCAAATCACTTCATAAATGAACCATTTTCAATAGTGAAATGAAAAACTTGGAATGGAAAAAAAATTAAAATCTAGCTTTTCTGTGAAGAAATCCCCAACTCTTCTTGTTTGAATCCCGAATTCCTAATTAAAATTCCTAAATTTTAATTAAATGTTTAACCAGAAGTACATAACTTTACATGTCTTTGGCTAGTCCCAAAGTCATAGCTGATATTCCAAGAACAGAAAAAGGGATATGGAGGGCAACAGATAAAGTGTATAATAATGTGAATGAACATACTTAGGTAATTCTGCATTTAAAAGACTTAAGTATATTATAAATATTTCTGTTTATTCAATACACAAAGATTTCATGAAGTCAGTAAAGCTCTGCATGGGTAAGTTACATGAAAGAGAATTAGGATGATATGTTTCTGTTGTTGAAGTTAATTTTGCCCTTCTATTTGCAATAGAAAGTTCAACTTTCAGAAGAGGTTACAAGTTTACATACACACAGTATTTACCTTTTATTAGGAGTTATTTGTATTATTTTAATACAGAAAAACTGGTACTCCCTTAAAGTTTTGTGAATCTATATTGTAGTAGTATTGTATTCTCGGTGATTAAAAAAAAATGCAACTATTATGTAAAAATTTTCAGTTAAAGTTTCAGGAGTTCAAAACAGTTCCCTTGGAAGCTTATATTGAAAGTACAGTTTCTGGGAAAGGAATGTGTTACTTCAAACAAGATATACTAACTCCTGCCTTTTCATTTCTGTACTCTTTTTCCACTTCCATCCACGTCCCATCTGTTCCAAACTAAAGGCAATATAGAGTTCTAAAAGTACCAAAATAATTCGTTAGTGTTTGGTAATGACTCTTCTCTAATCAATAAAGGCAGCCAAAATGTCTTTCATGAGGGAAAGATCTTAAAACATCTAAGCTGATCTAAAGTTTCTGAGATTGTGCTTTGTCAGGGAGGATGTGCCTTATGTCATTGAGAATATGCTTTATGTCATTAGGTTTAAAACTAAAACTGACCCCAAGAATCAGGTGCTAATCTGCTAAGAGCCTTTTCCTTGTTAAGAACTTCTGTTGTAGAAGAAATTAATTTCAGTCATGAAAGGGCAGAGCATTGAAGTCTTCTGCTTAAGTAAAAATGTCATTGGAACACTTATTCCTTTGACTTCTAGTCCTGCTGAACAGGATAATCATGAAATTCTGAGAGTGGTAACAGTCCTTTCATGTTGTTTGTATTGCTTTTCTAGGAAAACGTTATAACATTGCAGATGTGTCTGCCGCCCTGTGTATGAGTCTTGGATTAATATGGTTTACTTTAGCTGACAGCACAGTTGCACCAAACTTCAATTTCACAGGTAAATATATATTTTAGAGATTAACAAACTGCTTGGGTTTTTCATACAATAAATGTTCGATAGAAGTTCTAAGAGTTCTTCGTGGAGTGCCGTCAGGTATTGTATGGAAAATGCAGGTTTCTTTGTAGCTCTACACTTGGCAGAACAGTATCAGTGCCAGAAGAGACCTTTATTCGAAGTGGGGTTTTTTTGGTTCTTAAAACGTCTGGAAATTCCACCCGTCAGGTTGAAATGCCTCATGCTTGTTCTCTGGGAAGTACTTACTTCCCAGTGGATATGTTTAAATAGCTATGATGAAATTCAGTTTAACTATTTTAAAACGTTGACTTTCTCACTCAGATTTGCTGTAGATTTTAGTTTGAGTGCCGGTAGTTATAACTTTTCTATGATGTGTAAAATCAGAAGCAAAGAAAGGATTTTAACCTGCTTGCGTTTAAAAACTTAGTTAAATTTCTCTCTCAAATGGCAAGGGAGAATTGGTTATTCATTAAATCCATGTAATTTACTTGGTCAATGTTTGGATTAATAACCGAATAGTCAACTTTCAGTGTATTCTCCTTTTGAAATTCTGAGATGAGTTACAACAACTTGTTATGACAGGCATTGAGTGTGAAACTATTTCTTAGTAATGGAGGCAGTGATTTAGAAGTTTTGTTCACAGCCATAATAAATTCTTGGTTTTCAGGAAAAAGCTTCTGGTTCTCCAAAAATATTATTTCATCTAGTGTTAGTTACAGTCAATTTGGTGTATTAGCTGAACTGTATACCTCTTTTGCCTTCCTCATAAATTAATTCTCATGCCTTTTTTTGTAATTCTAGTGCTATTTGTAGTGGAAGAATTTGCAAAGAAAAAGTGAATTATATAACCTGCTGTGCATTTAATGTGTTTGTGTGGTGTAACTGGGCAGCTACTTTAAAAATATCGATATTTTGAGTACAGTATGACATTGCTAAGCATGTAATTATATTCTAGTGTTTCTGATGTATAGATACATGTTACCATTACAGTTATTTTTGAGTACAGCCTGTAAGTGCATTCACATGTTAATATATTCCTTTTGTGAAATTTGAATTGTTTCAAGTATGTCTTAATTCTGAACTGAATGGGACAAAGCACAGTGCAGCAGATGTAGTCAAGTCCTGATGCCCTCAATGATCTGCAAAACACAAGATAAAAAACTTTAAATATCTTCAGAGAATAAACAGGGTTGTCTTTCATTATAAGTTTATTTTGATACTTCAGACAAGTCTGTATGTGTTGAAGCGTAGATCACTACCCTTTGGAGGAAGTTAGTTCTGTGAAAACAGAATATAGAACTAGAATTCAAAAGTCTGCATCTCTCCTTGGGAAGGTGATTCAAAATTCTCCTGCTCACCTTTTGAGAGGGTATTTTCTGTATTTCTATATTCTCTTTTCCTGTTTCATTTTATTCCCATGTCGCTTAATTTAACCAGAAGAAACTTTTCATAATGGAAAAGGTGGAGGGTTTCCATTTCTTGGATGAATTATGGAGATAGATGGTCTCTTCCTTCAAGAAATGTACTGATTTTTGATATTGCAGAAATATAGCTGCTGAAGTGTAAAACCAGTGTTAAGAATTATTAAAAACTTCGCTCACTCTGAAAAATGGCATATTTTTTTGAATAATTACACTTTTCTTCATGTAAATCACAGAATAAGAACTGAAAGCCGAAAGGCAGAATTTTTTGTCTTCAAAGAGTATCTTCAAAGAAAAAACAAAGTATTTAAGGGTATTAAAACTTTGAAAAACATAAACAGCAAAATAAATTTGTAACTTCAGAATTACTGTTTCCCAAGATTGCAGTTTTCTCTTACTGCCTACTTACTGCCCTATAAATTCATGGGTTCCTTTCAGTGATCTATTCACAATTATTAGAACTGCTTCCATGCAAATGAGTATGATTCTAGCATGGTTTCACAGGGCTTCTACTAACTTGTTAAAACCAAAGCTGTTTACATTTCACAGTTCTGAGAGTGCAAAACTTTACTGTGACATTGAACAAAATTCATAATCTTTGTTGTCTGATGCAAATACTAAAAATGGTGTGTAAGCAGATGTAAAATACTGTCTGGATGAACAACTATACGAGGTTTTCGGGTTTTTGTGGGCTTTCGGGATTTTATTTTCCTTTCTTGCTGTTGAAATCTAATCTCAGGATTGCTGGGCCAGAAAAGGTATCTATGCAGATTTTGTTTACACATAAAAGAGGTCAGCTAAGAAAACAGAAACTCTCTTCTACCAGAACAGGTACTTATTTGTAACTAAGGGAGAGGTATACTTTTCAATATGGAGTTGGTGCTAAGAGTTCAAAGCATCTCCTGTCATTATCAGATCAGAGAGGTAGTGGTAGATATCCTAAATAAGCTGTGAATAATAGATACAGGAATTCCAAGGAGAGCCCAGAAGAGAAGGGTGTGGAGAAGGAGATAGCATCAATGTTTCTAGGCTATGGGAACTTTCGCTGTTCTGGCTTTACAGGTGTAAGTGAAATTAACTATTTTCGATGAAGACACAGTAAAAATACTGATTGCATGCAAATTCTTCCATCCTAGACTATTTGTGCAGGTGCAGTTTAGTCTTGCTGACCAGGGTGTTTTGTCCTTAGCTTCTCTGTTGTTAAGGAAATATTACATGCTTTGTTACATCTACTGTGTCTTCTAATCTTATGTATGTGAATTATTAGAGAGATCTTAATGGGCAGGTAAACTCCAAACAACATGCTAACACATATGTGTTGGATATTTACATATGTTCCTCAACAACAACTTATAAATGTATAAGCAGTGTTAATATCTTAATGACTTCAAACATCACATTAATAGGGTAAAATACAGTGTAATGTAGTATTTCAATCAAGTTTGTTAGTGCAACACCTCCAGGTTTAATATCTTTCAGAAATAATTCAGGACCATCCTTCCAATTGTTTCTACTCACGCTTTGCATACTGTATAATGTTGCTGGTCTCTTTCATGGTTTTGCTGCTGCTACTTGGCAGGGGTAGCGCTATTCTTCATACTCCGTGTGTATGTAATATTAACATCTGTCTTGTCTCCACATTTCTCTTTTCCATGCACACTTGCACTTCAGATTCCAGGTAACCTTTTCATCTCAATCTAGTACTGAACCTATGCATTTGTCCAGTGTTGTGCCTGGTTCATTAAGCAGTGCTGGAAAATGCATGATATTGAACACGGAGATATACTAGATCACTTCAATGAAAGTGATCTGCAGCAATGCTGTTGGCCAACTATACCTTTGGACCAGAGCTGAATCCAATTACTTAATATATCTATGTCTTCAGCATAGTTAGTATTAAGGTTATCATTTCATTTCCATTGGCTCATACCTTTTCCAATGCCTGATAACTTTGAGTAATGAAAATTCTTTTTCTGTTGTCCCAGTTGTATTACTCTAGCCTGGGAAAAGAAATGGTTCCCGAACTAAAAAATGCTGGTTTGAAAGTCACAGAAGTTTCTCAAGAAAATGCCACCTTAAACTTCATTGGTCTTAAAAATGTCAAATCTTTAAATTCTGAGAATCTTAGGAGCTGTGATTTATTTTTTTTTTCCCTGCCAGAAACTTACACTCTATTTGGTCCAATAGAACTCCTATTCTGAGACCTCCAATAGTAAACAGTAATATTAAGAGAATATAACACTGCTTGTTTCTAGTCTTACATTCCTCATTCGTTGAGACTAGAGCACTGCCGTAAACATGATTTTGATGACTAATATCTTCTGTAATATTGTATACTTAGGAAAAGTGGTATTTCATCCAGTATGTATCATTAAATGCAGTAGTTGCTACAGTCATGACAGAATTGAAGTTTGCAGGTTGGAAAATGAATTGTGACTGGTGTGGATAAAAAGTTACTAATTTTTGTTATTGGAAAGCTGATTGCATTATTGACTGTGTAATGACTTTGTTGTGAACAAATATGGTACCCTAAAACCATGGGGTTTGTACCTGAGCAGCAGTTTTTAAAAATTAGCATTTCAGAAATGGAAGATTTCTATCGTGAATCCTCTTGCATTTGTTTTAACCATTACATCTAACATTGTTACTTGCCTTTTTCAGGAAAAAATAGGAGTAACTACTCAAAAGAGTGTGTTGTCTGGTTATGTATCTTCATTAAAAATACCTAAATAAATGCAGTTGACGTTTTTTCGCTCTTGTTGCTACAAAAAATACAGCGGGCTTCTTTATAGCAATGTCCAAATGTTCTTGTCAAGCTTTGAGACTCACAGTGCTCAGGAGTTAACTGGTGGAGAGAGTGGATGTGGACACTACTTTATACTGGTATCATTAGATCATTTTGCTGGCATTTAGAATATGCTATAGAGGGGGGTTGTTATGATTTTCCTGTTCCTGAGATTTATTTCTTCCCCCCTCCCTAGATAAGTAAGGAGTGTTTTTTATCACTGCTCTGCTGATAAATATTCTGAACAGGTTTTTGTTTCTTTCTTTCTTATATTAGGTGTGGTCCTAATATCCCTTGCCCTCTGCGCAGATGCAGTTATAGGAAACGTACAGGAAAAAGCTATGAAGTTGCACAATGGTTCTAATTCAGAAATGGTAAATACCAGATTTGCAGTTTTAAAATAACTTATTGTATCATAGGCAAAGTATACAATGACAGAACCTGAAACTTAATCTTCTTTTCTCTTGCATATGTAAAGGAGAGCTCTTAGTGTACTGTTCTTGAAATTTTCTCTTTCTTTGGGGGTTTTTGCTGGTGTTTTGTTTGGTTGGTTTGTAACGTTTGAGGGGTGCTGCTTTCTACGTGCAGCTTCAAATGTATGTATATTGCAGCTACAGAAACACTCATTTCTAGCAACAATTTCTGTGTCTACCCTGCAGGCCTGAAATTGACAGAAATTTTCTGAATGATCATGTGCGTCTCTGAAAAATATGTACTGCTTTTCTGGTATAGATGTGCATGTGTTGCATGGAACACACTGCTTTTCTTACTTGCTAGACTTCTGCTTATAGTGTGCTAGCATTTGAGAGGCAGCCTTTTTTGAAGCTTTTAAAATCCATAGAACTGACTTTCAGTGAATATGTGTGTTCCTGATTCAGTGAAATACATAATTCTGTAAAAAATGTCTCACTCAGTGTTTTTTAATGTACTTTCTTGGAATGTGGATTATCTGTTTGTGAGGTTTGTTTTTTTTTTTTTAGACAAAACATGTTTGAACTTGGCATCTTTTTCTCTGAAGTCAAGTCAATATAAGAAAACCTTTTATTATAACAGACGTTATTTGAATATGCCAAAGTAAAAAATAATTGAAATTTAATTTGCATATTTGGCAGGTATTTACATTTAACTGGGAAATCCAGTTTCTCATTTGTGAGGATAACTTCGTACATGAAATAAAAAATCGTTAGAAGAAAGCTTCATTTAACTCTGAAAGTGATCTAGGTTGGCTCAAGAAGTTTGAGCTGAAAGTTTCAGGGAAGTGGAAGAGTATACCAGAGAAGTGTCACTGTGTTCTTGTTTCTATTTTTGTACTTTTTTCTAGTATTCACTGTTGACTGCTGCTGGAGGCAGATTTTACCTACATGGAACTGACCTGACTTAGTGCAGACTTCTGTAGCTGTACTCTCTGAAATCCAAAACAAAATACAATCTGTAACTGTTTTCTTGCCCACTTTGTACCTTACCAGCAGTCATCTGACAGTTATTAACTGCCTTACCTACAAAGCTCCGGTTACCTCCAGAACCTTGCTTCTTACTCTGTGGTAGTCTGACAAATTTTGCTCTTCATATTGTATGCTCATATTTTTTGTAGAGACTCATTGTAGTGATTAATGATAAAAAGATTTTGATTTTTTGAGGCCTAGAGATTATACTCCAGGATTTTGTTTGGAGAATTCAGTGCAGGAGTACAAGCAGAATTTCAGAAATTATTTTTCCAGGCTTGATACTGTAGGTAAAAACTTAAGAGGTCTTCTGCATCACAGATCACGTTTAATGGACACTTATCTGGAAATAAAACTGAATAGCAAAGGAATGTGTCATCCACAAGATCTGTTTTGTTGCTGAATACGGAGCTGGCCCTGGATTAAGCAATTATGAAAAGAGAAACCACTGCTCTGGAAGGTTATACCTGATTTTGCCTTGTATGTCATTTGTATGAAGTAACCTACATCACACTGCCTAACAAATGTGATACTCATTCCTGGTTGTGAAAGTGAGGTCTTTGGGTAGTTTGGGAGAAAAGCTGGATGTAGAGGCAAATTAAGAAGTAAAGGCTAATTTTTGTGTGTATAAACAGTGTAAAATATGAGCTCTGAAGATCAAGTTATAGCTTCAAAACAGTTCTGCTTTTAAAAAGTAGATTCGTCCTCCTTTATTGTAGGGCAGTGATAAGTCTTTTTGTTGTCTTATGGGATTGTAATCAATTGTTAATAGATTTATTTTTGCAAATAATTGAGATAATATAACAAAAAAGCAGTTGATGAAACTTGTGTTGAAAGAAGGGCTGTAATTGACACTGAGTTTTGAAAGTGTAGTCAGCCTGTTCTAACTAGTAATGTGTAGAATAGTTCTGTTCACTCTATCCATTTTTTCACAAGAAAAAGCCCAACAGCTGAATGCCTCCCACTGCATAGATGGACAGTTTCGGCTTCTATTGGTGCTTCTACATGGGAAAGGATAGGATGAAGGCTCTTTTGTTGCAGTGTGAAGCTATGAATTAAATAAGGGTACAGACAAAATTAAGTTTACCTGTTTGCTGAGTATAGGCTGTTTTGAGTACTGCGCTAGGTCAGAGCTGGTTGAATACCTTGAATCCTATGACCATAGCATGGGTGCATCATGTACGTGAGCTGAAGTGGCACAGATAAAGCTCATTTGACACTTCTGGCAGTTGTGGTGATTATGTGCTACCCTTTGCACATTTAATGTAACATGGATCTTTACTGTGTAGGTTAAGTAGCAAAAAACAAAGTACATTTAAGATATTTGAACTATTAATTACACGGTTATGTGAAGTTTTATTTAGGCTGTGAAATCCTGTATTTGAAGGATTTACCACAGTTAACTTTGACCTCAGGTTATTATTAAATGACTAGCCTACAAACCCTTTTTTTTTTCATGTAGTTGTCGGTAGGAAGAATATCTCTAGCACTTATTACTCACTTTTCACTGCAAATCAGCTATTATAGAAATCCTAGTAAAAATATCTTCAAACATTGCAAATTTAACTCTGAGAAGTTGAACATATTAATAGGACCAAGCATTTGAAAGAATTTACTTTTGTCCTTTTGTGTAGTATCACCTGGTAATTATTTTCTCTTAAACTATTCTAGGTTTTGTATTCCTATTCAATAGGTTTTGTGTATATTTTATTTGGATTAATATGCACTAGTGGATTAAGCCCTGCAGTAACATTTTGCTCAAAGGTAGGTGTAAAGATTTCCTTTTTCCTCTGAAGAACTTCATTAGAAAACATTGCTCTGTATGGTTTAGAAAATCTCACCACTTATCTAAAGTCTTTTCATCATGTAAACTGGTTAACTTGTATAATTCATACATAAAGCAAGTTGTTACGGTCTTTGATGTGTAAGATGGGGTAATGTTTTAAAAAACAAAACAATCACAGGACCAGACTTATGAGCTTATAATTTCATTATTATTTTTCCATTATTTAACTAAAATTAAATAAGGATCTTTGCATGAATGCATTGTTGAACAGCTTATTATTGCTCAAGCAGTTGATTAAATTTTGTAGTTTTATGTCATTTTGCAATACCTCAGGGTTTGTTTTGCATTTTCCTAACAGGCTTTTTTGTTGTTGTTGTTGTAGCATCCAGTTCAGACTTACGGTTATGCATTCCTTTTCTCCCTGACTGGCTATTTTGGCATATCCTTTGTTCTAGCTTTGATTAAAATCTTTGGTGCCCTTCTGGCTGTAACAGGTATGAACAAATTATATCTTTACTGCTTTTGGTATAAAAACATAAAGTAATTCCATTATTTAGGAAGGACCTTTTGAGAATTGTTCTTACTCTGCTTTTTTTTCTGTTCTTTATGCTGACTGATTGTGATTTGTGTAGCATTGATCTTTACTAGTATATGTGGTTGAGAGCTTCCTGGTTCCTTCTGTGCTACAGTTTCAATATTGAAGAGGCTGCTAAGTAATCTTGTACGTGTATATGTATATACTATGCTATGCTTTAGTGAAGAAACAACACTGTTCAAAAAAGGGAAATTGCAATGGAAGTGTATAGTATAGTCAAGTGACTGAAGTGTCTACATATCAGAATATCCCCAGCTGCAGGAAAAAGGGGAAGTGACCTTGCTGTTCATTTTACCAGCAGTTGATTGCACTATTAACGTTTTTCATGTATCTAACAACACTAAAGGAAAAGTCTGACACACTTTTCATCATCTTCATGTACGCCTGTTTTCAGGCTGTCCTTGAAATTATTACTCAGCACTATATCCAAACTGCTACAGAATGTAAAATTCTTTGTCTGTAGAAAATTGTTGCTTCCAAACTTAAAATGCAGCTTGAGCGTGTTTTTCGAAGTCAGTGATTTAGCTGCTTCTGGCATCTCTATAGTTGCTACAGTAGTCTGTCAAGAATGGTTACACTGGGCTCATTCCTTCCTCAGGTTACCTTTCCTTTACACTATAAACATTAGTCACAGGGGCCTACAGGGGAAGTTGTAGCAAGATGCCATGGAGATATTTCCCTCTTTTCCCTCTACCCCTAAAAGCTGGTTTCTGTCAAGTGATGCTCTACCTTCATCTGTGGTCATGGAGAGGAAAATACAGGTTTTTTTCTGACCTGAGGATTGCATGCTCTGCTTTCCCATTCATTATTTGTTCTGCAGCACTTTTGGTTTATGTGTGTTTTTAACAAAGTTCAGTAGGTTTTCTGACTGGAAATTGGCCCAGATGAGGGTGTTGGTTCCTGTATTAAAATAGCTTTTATTTTAAAAATAAAAAAATCTTACTGTGCTAAAGATGTCTAAAAGTACTGTGGCATAGCAAACCCTTTCCAGGTTTTCTTATGCCTGACCTTGATAATTCTAATGCTTGAGCTCTTTCTGTCTTGCCTGTAGCAATGTGAAAATGCTTATTGTGCCTTCGAAGAGCACCACATTCATTACTGTCCCTCCCACCCCCCATCCGCCCTCCCCTTCTTTGGGGGGAGTGGGGTGAAAGAGTTTAATGAAAATTATATTTCTATTAGCAGAATGAGAAATTATCAGACTTAATTGAGAAAAAGAAGAAAAGGCACTTAATTTAGAAGGAAATGGTTGCATAAATATTTTAATTAATAACTGATTTGAAAGAACAGAAATAATTGTAATTAGAAAAACTGAAGTAATTTAACATTTTTTTAAATTATTCATCTGTAAACTGTTTTCTAATTAAAACTCAATTTTCTTTTTCATTCTCCTTTAATTTTTTATGTAATAGAAAATCATTTTATTTGATGCACATAAATTTCTTCATATTTAAAGAAAATTGCTACTTAGAAGTTGAGACAGGCAGATAAAGCAATGGTGAAGGCTGTTTCTTCTACTATAAAACGTGCTTTTAAGTAAATATTTGTTTGTGAGGGCATGTTGGAGAGAATCAAACTTGCTTTTCTAGCCAAAACAGTGAGAAATTACATCAGGAGTCACTGGTTCATTTTGTCTTAGTATGTTACAGTAAGACTAATGTGAGACTAATATGGATGTAGTTGTACAAGTAAGGCTTTCCAGTACTGTATAGTAAAATGTACTTGATGGTAAGCAAAATACTTTGCATTAATAAAAAGACATATTTTCATTTAAGGGCAGGCAGTTGTCGCTGTTTGTTTGTTTGTTTTAACCAAGTGAGAAGCCTGCACTATCATATAGAATAGCCCCTTCTCATTCCCTTAACCGTAGCTGAATTTGTACACCTGGCTGCACTATCTCGTTTTTTTCAATAACTTTCACTCATTTATTGGTTTCTGTTTCAGTGATGAAGTCTATAGGTTTCCCAGTACGTAATTTGCTGTATTGTTCATAGCAGATAGCAATGAAATTGTTTGAATCATTGTTGGAGCTACAGTTAATTTGAGAATATCCCAAACAGATAGTTTACTTCCTTTTTTAGTAACAGGGTTGTGTTCTCAACTCTCCTTACTCCCTTAATTCCTTCTAGTGATAAGATGACATGTAGAAGAAGGTCTCTGAATGGTTTTGATGAAAACTTCCCAATGCAACCTCTGAAATCAGACATTGTTGGGTTTCTAACCAAATTGTATTTCTCTGCACTGCTAGGTGAATTTTCAGTAGCTTCAAAAGAATGCCAAGGTGATGACCCCATTACACTAAAAAATAAAGCCCCAAACACCACTGAACTGTAATAGCATGAGGTGGAAATGGCAAGAGATTTGGTGTATCCATATAGTGATACCAGTTTTTTCTTCTTTAGCAGATTAATTTATACCGTTAGTTACTTGAAAGGGTTATTTGTTGCTTTCAGATATTGTGAATTGATTAGCGTG
The DNA here is from genome assembly GCA_017639245.1 of Myiopsitta monachus. Classification (NCBI taxonomy): domain Eukaryota; kingdom Metazoa; phylum Chordata; class Aves; order Psittaciformes; family Psittacidae; genus Myiopsitta; species Myiopsitta monachus. The sequence goes on along the minus strand of CM029918.1, from coordinate 39,660,649 downwards.
AAGTTATTAAATAGCAAGTCTTCTCCTGGAAGTTTCTGTGCTGCAGATACTGTGACTGGAGCTGATGCTACTGATACAGTGTACTTGTTTCAAACAGCGTATTTTGTACTGGACTAGTGCATCTGCAGTCTGTGTTTGCACCAAGGATGATCATTGTTTTAGCCAGACAATTAAGTAATGAGGTTATCTACTAATATTGAAGCCTATATTATGTTCTTTTGCTGTAACTGAATGCTTAGAGAAGTAAATATTTGTTTTCCTCTGCAGTAACAACAGGAAGAAAAGCAATGACTATTGTACTTTCTTTCTTGTTCTTTGCAAAGCCGTTCACATTACAGTAAGTACTTATAGTTTTGAATGGGGTTTTATGTGTGTTATAAAAAAATCATGGTCTTGATCTTGGAAATATAACAACAGTAATTAATCATATTCAGGCTTTAGTGCTTTTCATTTCTTATCTTCTACAAATATTGGCATTCTGCTGTAAATATTGACTGGCTTGTTGATGCTAATCATGCTAGAGAAAATAGTTTTCATTTTTCAAAATGTCTGGAAGACAAGCTAGTACACGTGTTGGCATTTTTGGGGTTAGTTTTGTTTCTTTTTTTGTTTATCTAGTGCTTATAATACTTAATAAATTGGCTACTTTCTCTGTGAAGGAAGATATGGCTTAAGGAAGGCATTTTCTCCATGCTGGTATTATTTCCCCTTTTATGAGCTCAGGTGCGAGTTCTTAACTAGCCTTTTTAAAGGACTGCAAGCTTCTGTTATCTTGAGATATTAAATTGCAAGATTTTTGAGCTTGGGTTTCCTCCCATTTTTTTTTAATTTCAAGGAAGTGCTTACATTGAAAAATGCAGCTAAGTTGATACATTGGTCCTAATTCTGCTTTGAAGCAAAATAGTGCTCAATTCTATTGCTATGCATCATTTTTTTTGAGGTTTGAGAACAAAGCTGACAGCGAAATGCCCAAGTGCAGTTTACTCCAGCTAACAACCTTGAAGCTTAAAATAATGGAGACCTCAAACAAAAATGTGCTTACATTGGGAAGTATGGCTGTAAGGCACAGAGTGGGAACACATATTGGGCCAGTTACAGAGAGTATAGCTCTCATAACCGTAGGAAGAAAAAATGTTCTAGGACCCCTCAGGACTCCCTTATTCATATGAGAAGGAGCAGTTACTGTTTAGTTGTTATTTAACTATAAATGCACCTTAATAAGCTCTCCGGCCAGAACAGGAAAAGGAAGGGTGGAAGGATAGTAATAATAAAGATATAAGCAAATCTTTCTCACAGTCCACTAATTTGTAGTTGTTTTTTTTTTTTTTTTCCTTAAACTTTTCTGTCCTTAATGTGGGGGCTTTGTTTTTATTTCATCCACAAATATTGGCTTATAAGTGTTACAGATAAAGTACTAATGTACTAATGGTAACTTTTTTCTCTTCCTCCCCCTTCCTTTTAGGTATGTGTGGTCAGGCTTACTGGTTGTCCTTGGTATATTTCTGAATGTTTACAGTAAGAATATGGATAAAATCAAACTGCCTTTACTGCATGGTCTCTGGAAAAAAAATGTGGAAGAAAGAAAAACAAGGACGTTGTCACAAACTGTATAGACAGTGATTTATGCCTTGTCTAGACTATGACTTACTATTATTTTATTGGAACAGTCTTCAACTGATTCACTTTCCAAAGGAACGTTATTAAAACCAAAGGAGCTGAAGGCATATTGTCTCCTTTCAGATTGCTAGAAATGCACATTTTTGTGAGCCCTTTCTTCAGAGCACTTGAAGTGTCGTAGGCCATTGTCAGATGGCGTTATCAGGCAATGAAGGACAGCAGCTCCTCACAAGCGGCTGAGAAGCTGCACTCCAAGTGGGACACAGGAGAAGAGTATTTGGGGCATTTTAGTAATATTGGCCATGTGGCTGGTCTGAGTTTAGTGGTTCTTTGTTAATTGTCTATGTGGGATAAAGGTAATACTGTATTAACATTTAATGGAACCTTAATCAGCAACTGGTTGACCAAATAGTGATTTTAAAGGTGGAAGGTTTACAATATGGTATGTTGTCACTCTTTGTCCTTTTAAATAAAAATGTTGGGTTTTTTTTAAGTTACTGATTAGATCACCACAGAACTTTGTATTTATTGTGCTAATTGATTTTTCTATGGGAATATTACAGTGTTACTCTTTTTTATTATTGCTTACAAGCAGCAAAAATGAGATTGAGATTGTGCAGTCAACACCTGTGCTTTTAGAAGTGGTGAATGGGCTTTTAGGCCTGAACAGGATTAGAATACAGAATGAAAAAGGCGAGATTGAAACAATGATGTCAAAAGCTGTTATTTGCTTATTCTGTGGTGAAATACAAAACTTTTAGTGGCCTGTGGCCCTGCATATCGTGGTGTAGAGAGAGGTGGAAGTCCTTTAAATTAGTATCATCAAATCAAAAGTCTTCATTTGCAATATTGGAGTAAAGAATAACAACATCTGCTAAGGTATTTGGAATATGTATTGTGTCAGTCTTAGTGTGTTTCTGTGATGAACTTAAGAGGATTAGGTTACAGATTACATTTTTCTTTATTTGATGACAAGAGGAGACAATGTAATACCAGTCTGTCTTTTTCATCATGAATTTAAGAAATTAATTTAAGACTAAATCCATTTATCTTTCTTGCTTTCATATTCAGCTTGCTTTTGAATCTCTTGCCATCTCTTTGATTTTATGTATTTAACAATGGCACTTTAAAAATACTGATCACCTTACAGTTAATTGTTCTCATGTTGTCATGACTTTTTTGTTGTTGTGTCTCTTAGATGCATCTTCGTGTGTGTTCTTTCAACTTAGACAAAAATAAATTGGATAATAGAATTATACAGTCAGGAAGAATGTACAAAGAATTGAAATATCTCACAGGCTTGACTTCTGCCAAAAATGCTGGTTTATGAAAGTATTCAAAATGTGCAAAAGTGTGTTTCAGATGCTTAGGAAGAATTGCTGGTCCAAGGAGTTTGTGATCAAAGCACACACACAAAACGTGCCTTAAATTTTGCTTATTGTCTTGGTAGCTAGTTTACACCGTATTAAATATGTTATAAAACAGAACATGGAATCGTATAGGCACTCTAGCACCATGGGACAAATGAGTGGAGAGCTGTATTAGCATAACTGCACTGTTTCTAACACTTGAGCTACTGTGGTGTGTCAGCAAAGCCTTTTACCCCATACACACCCAGTATTTCCAAGTTGGGAGAATGTATTGCATGTTGCATTTTCGCTTTTTAAATTCCCAGCTGCTGCAGGATTGATTCTGTCCTGGATTAGGTAGAGAGGTGGGAGTGTGACCAACAAATACATCTTGAAAGAGAAGAATGGCCTGCCGTGGCTGTTCTTTTTAATGTTGCAGTGATTCTTATCATAAGAAAAAGGGTTAAAATGCAAAAGTGCATTTGACCAAGTCAAGGGGATTGATAGACATTTCTTTCCTCATAATACTTGCCAACTTTCACATACTCTTGCATTCTTTTCACTAAATGAAGTTGCTCTTTCCAACGAGTTCAACTTACCTATCAAGCTAAAAGAGGGACAGGTTTTGAACCACTGGGAAGAGAGTAACTATGGAACATTTCTGTCTGTTCATTAGCTTGGTGAAACTTGCCAGTTAGCATTTGAGCATTGTTTTGAGGATTTTTCAGTCTCAGCTTTGCCATCTGTAAACTCTGTTGCTAAACTTTATTGAACTTAAGGAAATCAAATTATGTGAAAGCTTCATACATGCAGAAAGTCATAGTAAATATAGTTCATTTGGCATATGATTTATATAACTAGGAGGAGAAGTCACTCCCAAAGTTTGACTAGAATTCAAATGTATGTAGATTGCCAAACTGTTCATATAATCCAATTTTTCCTCTGTTCTCTCACTTTTGGAGAGCATAGTGTTCACAATAATTTACTTCTTAATTTATTCTCTGTTGTGTACAAGTCTGAGTTAATGGAGTACACCTTAGGGGAAGTTTTGATTTATTATTATTTTTTTTTTTTAATTTTCTTAACTATAGAAATGTCTGTTTTGTTTTACAGGTGTACTTTTAAAAGTTATTTTTATACACAAATGAATATTGATGGTTTAGTGTTAATAGCATAAATTTTAGGGTCAGATTTTTATTTTCGTAGGTGTGAGTTTGATTGTAGCTAATCAACAGTATGCAAGTGTGTTAAAGCAAAATGTACACGCAAGTGAGAGTAGTTCATTATTTGCCACCTCGTGTCATGGTCTACAGTTTCATGCTTTCACTAGGATGTTAAGAAAACCTAAATTTCAGTGAGTTGCTGTTTGTAGGAGAGGTGATTGGTTGGTTGGGTTTTTGTTGTTTTGGGTTTTTTTTGATGAGTCTTATAGCGCATGCAAGTGAGAGAACCTTGCAAAAACCTCCAAGTGTTATTACAATGTTTTGGTTTAGGATCTTCTGTACTGTATATGTATGTTGGTTTTGTGTTGTCTGTGAAATACGAATAAGGGCTTGTCCACAAATCAACTGTAAATTCCTTACTTTTCATATAAGAGCACTTATATTGAGGTCTTGGTTAATCCTTCCTAACGTTGCGATGTAGCCTGATGATAGTAACATTTGTATTTTGTACTCATTGGCTCCTAGAATCTTTGCAGTAGGCATTATGAAGCTACAGAGAAAAAACCCATTTGTTCTGTCACTATGACGTTTATTCCCTAACTATAATGTGAATTAGTTGCTGCTTTTTCTTATGCTACACAGCTTTCTCCTCTACAGAAAACTGTGATACAGGAATTAGTTACAATGGAATTGAAGTTCACACTAAAATTTAAAGCTGCCCAGGGTCTCCATTGATGTCAGCAGTCTGCCTCTGTGATGCCCACTAGTTCTGCCTCTTTTGGAGGACTGAGGGAGCTCCATTTTCCTAAATTAGTATGCATTTGCAGTTGCTTTCATATTACATTTTTGCATTTATTTGGCACACTTGAATACTGAAGTAATTGACTGTGCAGTGAATTTCTCCAGTATTCCAGTGCATTAATACCATCAAACTGTTAATTATTCAGCTATCTATATGTAAATACAAGTATGGAAGAACTAATGCTCTGAATGTCCCCACTCTCCCCAAACCTACAGTGTTTCTGATACTGCATTAAACTGTTTTTCTTCATCTTATCATGTATTTGCACTTGCCAGACATTTTGAGCTAAAACTCAGGCATTCGTCATTCCTACTCGTCTTCCTTACTTGTCATTCCTAATTTTGGATGCAAACTCCCTTTTTCACAAGTTCTGTCAAATGGACTATGCATTGTTTAAAGTTTCTATTGCTGCTTTTAAGGGCTCGCACAATACTAGTAGAGATTGGACACATATTTTCTGTTTTGTATCAGTTATGACTGTCTGGATTTTATATCCTCTTTTTCTCCACAGAGGAAATAATCTTTACTTTTATACTTTCCATTTATTTTCTGAAAGGTCTTGGTAAGTACACATACGAGTTAACTCCTTGACGTTATTCCATCTACCAAGAAAAATCTCTCCCTTGCTTGCCTTGAGAACTCAAGGAAGAGGAAGTAAATTATTGCAAGTGCTTTTTTTTGTTTAATAAGTGCCTTCCTTACTAACCTATTTTGTCTTAATTGTTTCTTTTCTTTCTGTCTCCCATGCACAAACAAGCCCTTCTCTCATATTTGGCTGCTGCTTGTTCAGTCATGGAAACTTTAGTTGTTTGCTGTTCTGGAAAGAGGTATAGAAATGCATGTATACTCTGGGGGGCAGGAAATAATAAGTAAACTTCACAAGTTAGGGAAGTAATTAAATGGTTTTGTACTTTCTTTTCTGGAGGGTATATATATATATATGGTTTAGGTAATAGCTCTGAATTTGTTAGTAGAAGGGGTTTTATTCTCTATTACATTTTACCTGTTTAAAATCTTCATATTAATTTTAATATTTAATATCAAACTCCTGACTACTCAGGCAGTTTATAGAGATTAATTTTAGTCTTGCCTATGAGGCAGAAAAATCCTATCTCCATTTCACTGACGAAGCGGAGATGGTAACTTGCCCAAAGTTGCCTTAGTAAGTCTGTGATGAACAAGGAACAGATGTTAATACCCTCAGTTACTCTTATGCCCCAAGTCCAGCAGAGCCCTTCTGTACCTGAAATGAAACCATTCTGATGTAAGCTCAGTATTCTTTTTCTCCAGTATTAGAGATTTTTAAATTGCTTCTGTGTTCTGTACTAGTATAATTTAAAGTGAAAGTAAGACAACCATGAAGTAGGCTTCCTGCATTTTGTCTGAAATTTGTCTGTATTGTGCACATTGCTACTGTCTTTTTGATTCTGTTCTTGCTTTGCTATTGAAACAAGCTGGGGACAGTAGCAGTCATAGGAGAAGCATAACAGCCTTCACTTTCAGGTGGCTGGTCCGAATTTAGTTCACCTTGCTACAGGTCAAAAGCTGCTTCCATTGGAAAAATGCGAGGAATTGTCATGATGTGAAGAGCTGAGCATAATTTTTTCATGCAGGATCTGTGTCTTTTTGCCAATCACTTGTAGAGAAGCAAAGATGGTAACACAATAAAGAACATTCATGCACAAATACTCAGCTTAGAATCTAATGCTGATTTAATGCTTCTTTTCTATACCTGGATTGGTTTCTGCTGTTGTGCTGTTTTTTCTTGAGGTGCGATAGTACTGTATTGCTTCTCTACACTTTTGGATATTTAAATATTTTCTTTGTTAGATTTCTCAGGTTTTGATTCCTCTTCTTTATTTTAAGTGTAAAGTTCTCCCTTGTAATTGTCATTATACCTGTAGTGCTTCATCTAATTCTTGGCTCCCCAGGACAAGAGAGACATGGGGCTACAGGAGAGAGTCCAGCAAAGAGACATGAAGATGACTAAGGGACTGGAGCACCTCCTCTGTGAAGGCTGGGAGAGCTGAGACTGTTCAACCTGGGGAAGAGAAGGTTCAAGGGGGATCTCATCAATGTATTTAAATACCTGAATGGAGGATGGGGCCAGGCCCTTTTCGGTGGTGCCCAGTGACAGGAGCAGAGGCAATGGCACAAATGAAAACACAGGAGGTTCCCTCTGAACAGCAGGAAATGCTACTTTACTGTGAGGGTGACAGGTTGCCCAGGGAGGTGGTGGATTCTCCACCCTTGAAGGTACTCAAAAGCCCCTGAACATTGTCCTGGACAACTAGCTGTTTGATGGCCCTGGCAGTTGGACCAGCTGACCTCCAGAGGTCCCTGCCGACCTCTGTTGTTTGGTGATCCTTAATCTTGTGATCTTTTTCCTCCTGTTTCCAAAGTGTTAATAAACATTTAAAACACATCTCTGTGTTGGCTGCAGTAACTCTACTGAAGCTGAAGAAGCCATCCTGACAACACCCCATAGTGTGATTCTTGCTGAATAGTGAGTACAGTCCCCTTCACAGAGACACCTTCATGTGGTAGCTGCTGCTCAGTGCAAAGAGCACGTGAACCTCTTAGAGCCAATGCAAGAAACTGGTAGATGAAATTGGTGCTGTCATCACAGAACTGTTTGAATGTGTTCATGAAGGAGTTCAAAGTTGCTTTTGGTTTTCTGCATTTAGCTCTTGCAATGGTATTACGTGGTTTAGTGCATCTGATCTGCAGAGGTCTGTTGGAAGTGTTATTAAAGCATTTACTTTCTGTTATTTACCAGCATTTTGCATTAACATGGTGTGGTAGATGCCTTACTACTAGTTCAAAACCCAGGTATAAATTCCACTTAATACAGTTCTGTAGTATCAGGCATTTACACGAGCATATCTATGCAAAAATATCTGCTAAACAGCAGTCCTAGTTCCATATAAAACTGAAGAAAAGTTCCTATATCAGGTTTAGTATCTACTGGCATTCAATGCTAATGTAAGCATGGATATAATCAAACACCTAGAGGGGGAACTCTTTTTCACTCTGTTGTCCACAATGAAAACAGAAGTAATGCAGCAGTGGCATCTCTGTGACTAAGCATTGTAAAAGCTCCGCAGCCCAGTTACATCTATAATGTGATATTGTTGGCTGCATACTTCGGAGGCGCTTCCTCATTGCATTGCTTCTCCATGGCTTCAGGAACTGCAAACCCTCATGATAGTTCTATTACATGAGAGCTATTGCAGTATTTTGCAGGAATAGGCATTATAGCTAGAGAACTCTCAGCACAAAAAATTAAGGGCACTATAGGTTATACATAGTAAGTGGACTATGTTATAGCTATCTGTAGAAAGCAGGCACTCAAATGTGCAGATAGGTGTTATTCAGACCCATATCAGCCATAATTTGAATGACCCAGTCCGGCTAAATAGGAGTCCCTCATGAGCAAAACTGTGCTGTAGGAACTGGAGGTTCCCCACCTCGACTTTCAGTATTGCCTACGGTTTAAAACACTCCTTCAGAAGAGAGCTGAGAGGGAGGCTCTCAGCTCTGACCACTGCTGCTGAGGAGAAAAGCCACATTATCCAACAGTGATCAATGCTGTTTAAAGTTAGAAATGGCTTCTCTGTTCATTTTGTCTTTAAATGTAGCCAGCTCTATTAATACTCATGCCTAATCCAGTAAATGTTGTGCTTACTAACAGGTAAAGTTATATTTATTTTGAACTTGATGGGTGTTTCAGTTTGAGGTAGACATTGCAGCCGATTTGGATAATCATGGACATGGAGTACTGAATCCAGCTCTGGAGTCCTCAGCACAGAAAAGACATGGGACCTATTGCAGCTGGTCCAGAGGAGAGCCACAAAGATGACCAGAGCTGGAAGCATGTCTCTTATGAAGACAGGGCTGAGAGAGTTGGAGCTGTTCAGCCTGGAGAAGAGAAGGCTGCGTGGAGACCTCATAGCAGCTTTCCAGTACCTAAAGAGAACTTATGAGAAAGATGAGACAAGCTTTTTAGCAAGGCCTGTTGCAATAGGATGAGGGGTAATGGTTTTAAACTAAAAGGGGAGAGATTTAGACTAGATATAAGGAAGAATTTTTTATGATGAGGGTGGTGAGGCTCTGAAACAAGGTTGCCCAGAGAAGCTGTGGGTGCCCCATGCCTGGAAACATTCAAGGCCAGGTTGGATGGGGCTTTAATCAACCTGGTCTAGTTGAAGATGCCCCTGCTCATTGTGGGGGTGTTTGGACTGGATGATCTTTAAAGATCCCTTCCAACCCAAACTGTTCTATGTCCACAAAGAGGATTTGAGGTCCCTGAAAGGCTTTAATGCATAAAGCTGAGTTCATACAGGCTTGAGGCAGTGACTAAACAAAATTTAAGCTCTTTAGGCTTTAACATGCCTTTAATCTTTTGTTGCCTTAGCCTAAAGTTAGGATTATTTGTTTTGTGTACTATCCAAATTTTGGATACTGGAAAATCATTTTAGTGAGAAATATGCTAAAAATTGCCCTCAATAAGCAGTTCAAGTTAGCAGCTGGTAGTATTCTATCTCTAGTTTACACCATCCTGTGCAGTACAGCTAAAAGTAAAAATCTGAATGTGAGTGCTTGACCTCTTCAGATGAAGACTATTCATGCTTTTTGGTAGTATCACCATCCTTGATCTTAACAGAAAAAAAAAAAGCAAATTCTATAGAACTTCATAGGTAAGCACTGGTTTAGAAGGACCAAATCCTTTCTAGGAGTCATACCTGATTTCCCTAGACTCCTTATCCTTAATAAATGACTAATGCCTGGCTGTGCAAGTTTGGTTTGCAAACTCCATCTTCCTGGGGATTAAGGCAGCCTGAGATTGAGCAATCATGCGTGCGTGCTTGCCAGGGATGAGACCAGTTATTGCCTAAAGCTTTTGGATCCCCAGCACAGAGGTAAAGGCAGCCTGAAGTTAACCTTCTTAGATTTGGTAAATTCTGCATTGCAAGACAGCTTCAATATATCCCTTCTTTCTCAGATAACGGCTCATATTTTTCCAAGAAGTTGAAACATAGACTGTACAAAATGATACATGTTCTAAATAGAAATGTCGCTGTTTGGGAGATCTAGCTTTTTTCCTACTGAGAACTAAATTTGCATGGAGAAAGGGTGCAGATGTGTACCAGAAAGGTGCAATGTGATGTCTTTTACCAGCTTATATTTCTGCACTCTGCACTGTGCTCTGATTAGGAAAGAAATATAAATCAAGATGTGTTAATAGCATTAAGTCTTGGTATCCTATTTTTCCATCACATAATTTTGGATGCAGCAGATACAAGGCAGTTTTCAGTCATTGGACAAAGAATCAAGACGGGGATTTTTCAAAGCAATTGAAGACAACTACTTTACTGTTCTTAAAATACCAAATTCAATAACCACAAAAGAGCTCTATACTACCCCTCTCTCTGCTAAGCTTCCTTTGCTGTCTGTGGGAGACCCACTGAGAAGACTGTGAATTCATCTTAAATGTATATCTTGGTTGATGGGCAAATACATTCTTTTAGGTATGCTGAGACATCATAGTTGGAAATAGGATGGTTCCTGTCAGTCATCTTCATTGCAGGTCCTTCAAAGTGGAGGATAGCTGTGCCAAACTGCAAATGGTTGAGATAGGTTTGGTAGATGTGCAGATGGCTGAAGGGAGCTGTATATGAGATAGTGTGTGATTTCTTCAGTCTGCTAGATTTCTACTTCCTCAGCTATGGTTGTTGGATCAGTTTAACTGTTGTCTTTCTGGTAATTACTTAGGGTTTTAAAATGTATAATTTTGCATTTGCAATTTGAGGGTGTTTCAGGTTGTTGGTGTGGGGTTTTTTTTCCTTTGTATTTTCCTAATAAACATTCTGTGGTGCAGGGGATTCTTCATAAATAATTTTCAATATTGACCTTTTTATCCTCTCTGATAAGTTTATTTACTGAGACACACAGTGAGAGCTGCCTGCATCTCTTATCCCCTGTGTTCATTTCTATTGTAATCTCTCCAACAGAATAGGTAACCTGTGTTATTTTCTCAGCCTCATGTAGTAAATAATGGTACATGTCTGAAGCTTATCACATGAGCAAATAGGATGGTGCGTAACACATCATCTCTCCAAATTGTCACAGCAGGGAGTACAGGGCTTGCAGTACATCCATTACCTCTGTTATTTCTTACAAAACCCCCCTGATTTTTTCTGCCTGTGGATGCTGTAAGGCAACAACCAAAAAAGAGCTGAGGTAGCTACATGAGTATGTGGACCTTTGGGAGAACGTTGTTCCTTTTAGTCAGAGGAGCAGCCCACACTGGATTGTTTATGGTTTTATCTCAATATTTGCTTTTCTGCCCTCACCTTTTTTGTTGTTTCTCTTGGTTTTTTCATTCCTGTAGTCCAACTGGAGAATACCAGTTAAAAACCTGGCATCCTAGTTACTAGTTTTATACTGTACAAGTAATTTTTCTATCATTTGACACTCCTCTCACTATGACAACTATGACCTTATTGAGTGTTCATAGGTTTAATTTTCAGTTATCCTTATGAGCCAAGTTTAGTCTGTTTGCCTCTGGAGTGCTGGTATCCAAAAGCAAACCAAGTGATATACCTGGATTCGTTGTTCAGAAGTCTGTGGCTGACAATACTGCAGATTGTTTTTTAAACAATGGATTAATAAAATTCTGTTCAGTCATGTCTCCCTGTTTCTCCACAGTTGTCTATAAAAATCTATATTGTTAGGTTGCAAGAACTGCAATAACTGCAAATTCATACAAATCCTATTGAAAGAAGTACAGTGCACAACATACCATAAAGTCTATTGACACGTATGAGCAGTACGGACTGCAGATCTATTGTTATTTCACTACAATAAGACTGTAACTGCTACAATTCAGAGGAGAACAGAAGCCTCAGAATAACAAAATCTCACCTCTTTGGGTTATCTTGTTGAAACAGAGGAACTAGTGCTTCCCCTATCTTTCCTGAATAAAGTATTGAGGCCTTTCCTTGTAAATGGAGGACTATGAGCTCATCTGTTGAATATACATGAAATTAGGGGGTTATGCAGAATAGCTAACAACAATAATATTTTAAAGAACCTGTGGATACGAGTACAGAATTGTAGAAAATCTTGAAAAGCAAAAACATGCAGATTACTACAACCAGCTCCTCCCTGGGGCTGAGTTTCTGCAATTTAAACTCATTCAAACTCAACGGCCAAACTGAAGCAATTGCATCTATAGCATTTGGCTTGCACTGAGGGCAGATTTAATCCTTAGGGAAAGTGTAGAGAACATTTTGGTGGTACGATAGGCAGAAGTTTCTCCATACAATCAAAACCCAAGGAAGAACAGTTTGATCTGAGACAAGAGGTTACATTTTTTTAGTTAACAGCACTGTCAAAAGCCAGAAGAATGAAGGAACTAGATTGACAGAAGTGCTGGAACAGGAGACTTTTTCAGTGGTCCGTTTACCAGAACCAGTCTTTTTGGCTCCTTTTGGCTGTCCCTTTTTCTTGAGAAGACTGTAAGGTTGCCAGAGATGGTAAAAATTTATATAGTAGGTTCAAATATGAGGAAGGAAAGATGGACGGACACTATCCCACAGCACTGCACAGTGTAATCTACTTGGGCATTTTGGTAGCTAGTAGAGAAGTGAAATAATAGAATTTGGTCTTCTATGTGGGTTTTCTATAAAATGTGCATTGTTTCCTATCTGTTTTACAGAATGAAATTGAATCAGCACATTTAGAATTTATTCTGCTCAGTTTTATCCTCCTTATTTCCCAGCAGTTTAGCTGGAACACCAATACCTAAGAATCCTGTTCTTTACACTTCTGTTACTCCTCCAAAGTAAGGCTGGGGTGGCAATGTAGGAGGAGGTCAAGAGTGCATTTTCGATGTGAAGAAGTATTGGGTCCTGTTTAACCCATCCTGTAGAGATCTGGCTGCTCTGAAAATCGTCTTTGGAGGAAAAAATGTCAAAATAATGACCTGTTTTTCTTTGCTTTTGATCTAGAATTTTTTGGAGTAAGGGACTGCTTGGGAATAGAGGGTGTTTCTCAATAGTCTTCATTAGGAATATTGAATGCCAGTATTTTATGAGAGTCTCTTAATTGGTATTCATGGACCAAATTTTTAATGGTTTATCCTAAGGAAAGTCTTAAGCTAAATTAAAACTAAGTTCAAATTTTGATAATGTAATGAGCAGAGCAGAAATTCTATGGAGAAGCTGTAACTATCCCCAGCCAGAACAGTACAGTTTGCCACTTTGCCCCCCCTCCTCTCCCAGATCCCCAACACCTTTTCTCTCCTTGATTCATTCATACAAAGGATAAAACTTTGGAGAAAAATGTATAGCATTGGTTTTAAAGTGCTTCATTTGAGGAGCTAAAATGCCTCTCTTCCTTTGAATAGTCATAGCTTTATGTCTCCACAGGGCTGAGTTGAGGCAGAGAGCTTTAGTTATGTTCTCTGTTGTTTCCTAAGTGTAACATTAATTGAATTTCCTATATTTACAGTACTTTGTTAGGGAGAATATCTGTACTGCCTAGCTACTGCTGTTAGCATTGGGGTAATAACACATACCTAGTTATAACAACACATACCTAGTTATAACAACACATACCTAGTTATAATAACACATACCTAGTTAGTAATAACACATACCTAGTTAGTAATAACACATACCTAGTTCCCAATGTTTGGGAACATTGCTTGTTCCCAAACAGCCCTGTAGTACAAAGTCATCCTCATAGAAAACAAACAGAACCAACAGGCAGACAGCTGCGCATGAAAAATGACAAAACATTTCTCCCTGTTTCACAATAAAGAAGGACAGCTGACATAGGAATGCTGAGCAGGGTGGCTCTAACGTGGGCCTGCTGGATCTCAGCTTGGTGTCTTTGTACCGTAACTGTTGGATTGCTGTATTTCTCCTCTTTTGTTTTATAGGTTGTACTTCTGGTCGGTAGCTTTATGCTGCTGTTTTAGGAAATCATATTGCACAGCTTTATTCCCATTAGCTGACAGAGATGTAAGAATTTCATTAGCTTGATAACTGCTCTCGTTCTGGCTGATAAAACATGAAAAATGTAGTTTGAAAATACCTTCCAGGGCTGCTGAGGTGGCCCAGATAGGGCTGTGTCAGAGACCCCAATTCATTTCATAGCCTTTTAGTCCTTTGGATGCCACATTTCCTAAGTAGTCTCCCACCGGTTTCTGCACAGCAGGCAAAAGGGCAGCTGAGCAATGAGCTTAGTCAGCGCACGTTTGGATACTTGCTGGAGATTCATCAGGAAATGCTTCTGATTCAGTAACTTCCTAAGGCTACCTTAATTAGCACACAGACTTGCAGCCTTCTCTATGCCAGGATGCTCTCTCGAGGCAGCCAGAAAGAATTGGGTCCCTTTCCCACCTAGCTACAAAGGCAGCTGTGAGTCTCTGGGGAGACATGACCCCAAAGCAAAGCACTCCTATCCTCATCTATGAGTTATGGATTAAAATGTTCACATGCTCAATTTTATTTAGGGGAGATAATGTTCAAACCCTGAAAGCTGGAGTATTCACAAAGTAAAATTGTTTCATACATTTCACTTCCCGGGCAGAGAGCAGTTATGCCATGTGACTTCTGCATCCGCTCAAAATACCTTGGCTGGCTACCACTGAGCACCCAGCTCCTCCTGGATAAACACCAGGCTACAGATTTGTCACAAAAATTGGCAACTAATGTTGAACTACAAATATATTTGAGAAAATTGTACTACGTCGGCTGACAATTCATTAAAAAAAGGAGCTAAAATTGATCAAATGAATTGTTTGTTACTAATTATTTGCCTAGTGCTAGCTGTGATGTGAGACCTTGAGGGTGGGAATAAATTATCTTAATGAGGGATTAGGTTAAGGCATGTTATAAATTCTCGTTTCAAGTGCTAACCCCGCCATTAATATATTTGCCTATAACTGTGAATCTTTTTTAATAGCTGCCTGTCTTCTTTGCAGTGCATAAAAATGTTCCTCTGTTTTAAATCCATGTTCTAAAAAGGAATTATGTGACCTCCATATTTTCTCTTCTTTAGAAACACCAAATAAATACCTATGAGGAAATAACAGTAACATAGGCTCTAAGCTATATTTCATTATGGAGAAATAAATGTTCACATCCTAAGGACAGATGAAGTACCAGATACCTGTTACTGTGAGCTGAACACACCCCTGCTTTTGAAAACCTCATTTGTATAGTGCATGTGGCCTTAAAGATAGATTTTTCCAAGTAAAATGAGGCTGGAGAAATGGGGATAAGCTGCTTTATACAACTTGGAAGAGAAAGAAGAACATGATTTAAGCACTGTACAAACTCATGATGGTAACAATTGCCTCAGACAATTCAAGTAGCAAGGATTTTAAATCTGATCTCTCTCCATTAAGTTCCTGTAGCCACATTATTATCATACTTAATAATTATAACTGTTTTCAATAATTCACAGCAAAATCTGATGCAGGTAAATCATAAGCCAATTGAGATAAGGACCGTTTCTCTTGTAATTCTAGATACTACTGCATCATAGCAACCATGTAATAATAAAACATGTTTTTCTCTCTCTGCCTCTTTCTTATTATCTGTCCACAAAGTGCTTTTAAAAGAAAGGACATCTTACTGTCTGTATTTCTACAGGCAGGTCAGCACCCACAATCACTCAGCAGGTCAGCGTGGCTCACAGCTTCCCACACTGTGCCTTATGTGCATCAGTCCTACAGATGCTCTTTCCCTTGGATATTGCTTCCTCAAAAGATCAGCAATGCTGGCTATTTTGTAAGTTGAGGTTGGAGAAGGAGGAGGACATATTAGGTGGTCTTGCCTTTCTGTGAACATATTCCAGAATCTGACTGAATTTCCTCTGTATTTTTAAGGCATGATATAATGCTTCAGTTTGCCAAGAGCTTTAGAGCAGTCTTAAAAGGAATATTTTTCCTTGTCTTCTTTTTGATTTGTCAAATATACACTGCTGGTTTTCACTAGTTACCGTCTCTTTCTTTCTGCAGCACTTTGTGTATAACTTGTTAATGCTCTAGGAGCACACGGGAGATGAGACACTCCCAATGCAAATTGTCAGAGCTCTTTGGAGATGCTGTTCATCTCACTGGGAACAGAGCTGGACCCTCTCTGCTTCCGCAGAGACTTGCTTCTGAGCACTATCAAGCCCCTTGCTATTGATATTCAGAACAGTAACAAACTTCCCAGCATTCATTATCCTGTGCAGTATCAATTCAGAGGCAGCGCTTGTGCGTTTGTGTTTGCGCAGGAAAGATTCATCACATTTTTAGGTCAGATACCTTGTCAGCTCCACAAACACATGCACACGCAGAGGGAATAAAAATGAGCTTCGTACGCTTCATTCATGTCAGAACTCAACAACTTTAAGAGCGCAAATATTCGGCAGTCACTCATGAAAAGAAATTTTTAATAATAAATATCTAACAATTAATGGGCTGGTAGCTGCAGTTGTCTTCAGGGCATAATATCTAATTTCCTTGCAATGTTTCATATCCTTACTTTTCATGCTGCAACAGTCTATCATTAAAACCAAATGCAGGTTTCTATCACTTTTATTTA
Organism: Myiopsitta monachus; assembly: GCA_017639245.1. Lineage (NCBI taxonomy): Eukaryota > Metazoa > Chordata > Aves > Psittaciformes > Psittacidae > Myiopsitta > Myiopsitta monachus. The sequence continues at coordinate 39,644,109 of CM029918.1, read as the reverse complement.
TTTTTCAAATCAACTTATAAATCAGTGCCAGGCCTTGTTACAGATGAGTTCCAATAAATTATCAGCTGTGTACAAATTCTGAATGTTAAACATTCTCTGTTTCTTCTTTTTTTTTCTTCCATTCACGGTGCTCCTGCTTTGCCCTCTGAGCCTGGAGCACACAGCAAGCAGGGGGGGTTGGAAGGATTTTCCCCCCTTTTAAACAGTGTGAGAGCCTGGCTACTGAATTATGTGTGATTTAAATAATACAAGCATTTATTTTTTTTCAGGAAAAACCAAACCCAACAAAAACCAAAAACAAACTAGGGACATCTCTGGACTGTCGTAAGATAGATATTTGCTCTTTTACTTGTAGCTGACAAGTAATTCCCACAATGACTTGTAACCCTAATCTAACTTACATTAATTCTTTTACCAAAATGCTTTGTCTTTGCCCTTTGGAAGCAGGTACTTGAAAAGTGTTTTTGTGAGCTAATGCTAACTTTTCCTCAGTTGATCTGTCACTTCCAAATCAGGTTACTGAGATTAGAAGTGTATCTATCAGTTAAGTAAATTTTACTTCTAGTTTTACCAGTAGACTGAGATACATCAAAAAGCCTAAGGTGGCATAGTCTTGCATGGCTAATGGGAAACTGACTATTATAATGAGTAGAATGACCTTTAAAAGTATTCTGGGTTGCAGTTGTCTACAGCTGCTGTGCAACAGCAAGTGAATTAGCTGTGATCCTTAGCCTGGATGAACTCTGTATCTGTCTTGGGTTCAGCTGCAGCAGTCGAGTTTCCCGCATTTGGGAAAATCACAGGGCTCAATACACACAGAGTGCAGGGCATGAGCCTCACCCTGGGACAATCACCTGCTTGATCATGGTGTCTCCCCTGTCAGATTTTACTACTTTGCTCTATTTATCAGTTCACATGAATGACTGACAAGGGGAATTAAAGACATCTTGATCTGCAAGACCTGCAAATTTGGGGACAGAGCAAAACTACAAGTTGAACTTTGCTACCCTGCCCTGCCCTACTAAATTTAATTCATCCCATTTACACTCTGTGATATTAAAATCTGCCTAGAACAAGTAGTGAGCTGGGAATGTGCAATACACGGCTTTCCTGGGGAGGCATGTTTTAAATCTAGACTCAGTGAGAAAAATCGACTGATTTTTGTACCCTTCCCATTAATTTTACCTATATATTGAGGAAATCGGGGTAAGAGGCAGAGAAAACCTTTTCCATTCTCTCCAGTGAACCTTTTGGCTTTATTTCAAAAGTATTTAATGAGGCTGATAGGATGCACTTGTATATTCATTTAAATCCTGTAGTGGCTAATCTAGGTGGGTGAGATGCTCCTACCACACAGTACAGGAATGAGCCTGTCCTTACAGAATGATTGAGGTTCCTGTGTTGGTGCAAGAAAAACTTTCTAGTGCTTCCATGGACCTTTGTCACCCTTAGGTGATGGCCTCTCAAGCTGCATGGGATTAGGAGTTCCCCTCATCAGTCTGTCTCTCTGTCAACAGCATATCTTTGCAACATAACATGGTTCTAGGATGTGATTCTGTGGCTCTAACATAGATGTATTACACCTTAACCATAGTCCAAACATCTCACGGACAGATTGACTGTACACAAACAACAGCCAGGAACATGGTTTCCATTACCTGTAATGCTGAATTGATGACAGTTTGAAACCCATATGCTGTCAGCCAGACATCTAAATTCACACTGAGATGCCTAGATTTAAGCTGAGATTTAGCTGTGTATGCTCAGTGACACTGACAAGCAGGGCACTTTTTTTTTAATCTGTTTATACAGAAGCTGATTTCAGGAACCCAGGCTGAAAAATAATAACTGAAATTGATATTTTGTTACTGAGACATTTCCTTCTTGATCTTCTAAACCCACTGTGCTTCTTTGCACTGTATAGAGCAATGTTGCCTTATAGCCAGGCTTCAGGGGAGTATGAATCAGGACTCTGGTTTCCATCCACAGCTCTCCCAGTGGCTTCGCATGAAGTCCAGGACAAGTCTTGCTCTTTCCCCATCTACACCCTCTCAATTCCTCCAACAGATCAGTAGGGTATGCTACTTCCCAGGGCTGCTGTGAGGCCTAATTAATTTGCAGGTGCCTGCAGTTTTTGAATGAAATGTGCTATAGAAGTGGAAAGGCATCATTAACATTATTGTTATTCTTGTTGTCATTATTGTTATTATTATTATTTTTATTATTATCATTGTTATTTCACAGGAGCATTTGCATTGCTCTCTGGAGCAGCCTGTTCCTGGTGGAAGACTGTCCTCCAACCTTTCTAGACAAGAGCTCTATTAACATACAAATGAACAGGTCTCACTGCTCTTGGAGCAGAACTCTCTAGCATGTTAATGATAAATTCACACTACTGGCCCCTGAGTGCTCTGGAGAAATCCAGGTTTTGCTTAGTGCTTAATAAAAAAAGGCCATCATAGAATATGTCACTTGTGGCCGATTAATACTGTTGCAAGAGATCAAATCAAGAGGAAAATTACATAAATTTATCTTTTCATGGGTGCCAACTGCGGCTTCCACATGAACTGCAATCTCACTTTTAACATAGTATTCGTTTGTGGCTACCTGGCCAAATTTTCAGGTAAAGGTTCACAGGAAGGGCTCTGCTCCTGTTTCTGGGTGCCTGAAATGACCATGTTTTACTGTGGCTTAATAAAGAGCCCAAAGTCAGTACGAACTAATGTGGTGATAGCCACCAAAAGCCTTGTGGTGCATCCACAGCAGCCGTATCCTGCATTAATGCCATCAGAGGGCTGCTGTGATTAATGTTACCTGAGGACTCATCTGATAGCTCTGGCTACTTAGTTTGGTCTTCCTGTGCAAGGATGAGCATTTTTGAAAACCTGGCCCTCGGTATAAGTAGCTGAGCTCTTTTTGCACTTCCAGCCATAGTGACATGCAGTTTAGATGTTAAAAGGCACAGGAAAAAGTCATGCCCTTTATTTGTTACAAAGCACAGTTTAAGGGATATTTTTCTAATTGGGGATTCTACAGGTCACTCACATGAGTTGTGGATGAGAGAAGAAAATTTTACTCAAAGGATTATATCCATAGACTCAAGAAATCAGCAGAAACCATTCTCCTTGGTTCTCTTGAGCCTTGGACCAAGCCACCAGTTATAAAAAGACATTTTACTCTTGAAGAACATTGGTCGCAAGATTTGTATGAATGCCTTAAAAACAGTCTTCTTTTTATACACACTTCATTAATCTTCCTCTGTCATTTTTAGTTTAGGAGCAGACAGCTGCAACAGGGTACAGGAGTGCATTACCCGTGTTCAGCGCTGGCTGCTTGCTGCACTGTCAGTGGTAGCAAAGCTGAGCTGTTCCGTAAGCAGAAAGCACTTTAGGGCTTACAGCAGCCAAGAGCAGTGATCAAGCAAAGCTCTGCACCAGCCAGAGGCTGTCCACCTACTGCTGCAGCCAGAAATGCTCTGCACACGTAGAGTATTGTGGCAGGGATTTGAGAATGGCATGCTGACACTGATGTTGCCATTTCAAATTCAATCAATTAATATGATGAAGAGGCTAACCCATTACTACAGTAGATAGACTGCTGTTGCCCTCATGGAGCTAAACATTATACCAAGTGCTGGTACTAAGTGGTTTTCTGAGTCATATAAAGGTTAGATTGTATCTTTGATGATTTCATGCATTTATTTTTTCTTTCTGATTAGTTCTTTTTTTCCTGCTTAGTTCTTTTGTTTGTTTGTTTTAGGTATAGTGAGGGAGTTTCTTGAGGAGTGAATGGCAAAATGAAACTGAGAAGTACTTTAATTCCTATTTTAATTGCACAGATGCCAGCTTCAGAGTTCCAGTAGCAAACCAAAGGTACAATCTTTACAAGGAAAAGAGCAACAGAGATGTTTCTCCACAGGCTTTTAATTGGAATCCTAATGAAATCACTTTGTGAAGATGCGGGTTGCCTGAAGCATGCACATGGTGGCGAAGAATGTGACTTTGTACATTAGCATTCAGAAAGACTACAGCCTGTGGCAGTGGGTTAGGCAGCATCCACTCAAAGCTTCCCAGGTGAGGGAGAAGCAAATTTTGCCACTCCAACAATGGGAAACAGAGCATTACAATATATCTTTGCAGGCTCCAGCTGCAGTCTATGGGGAGAAAGGGATTCCTCCAAGGGGCAGCAGTGGCTATGTACCTCTATGAGATGTGACAGGACTCTTTAGCCTTCATTCCCCCTACAAAAACCAGAACACCAAGTAGAGGTGCACAGCTGATTTTCACTGTAGCCCGCCAGCTACCAAAACCTTGCCACACAAACACAATACAAGGGTATGGCCATATTCCTAGTTCCTTGCACCTTTGGAAATCGCAGGAAAAGTATAGGCTTTTTTTTTTTTCCTCTCATTTTCACTGGTTTTATGCAGGAGGAACTATCCCAACTGCTATAAAATTACTCTTTATTTCCACAACTGTGAATATACTAGTAAGAGGAGTACTGTACTTACAATAGGAAAATAGCATGAGCCTGAAATATTAAAGTTTGAAAATCTTTACAGGGAATAAGGAGTATTTGTGCCACATGAAAAACTTCCTCTGAAGAAACAGTGATATTTCATCAGCATTCTCAGGTTTTTTGCACCTACAGAAAGGACCTGTTTTTCAAAAGCGCTGCCTGCCTAGCAGGTTTCGTAGGACTAAGCAGAACTGCTTTGGTGAACTATATTAGAAAACTAGAAACCTCTTCAAAAGTAGGTTGGGCAGGGAAGAGATTCAGAGCAGCCCTGTGGCAGAAGTACTTGGGGGTGTTGGTTGAAGAGAAAATGAACATGAGCTGGCAGTGTGTGCTCGCAGCCCAGAAAGCCAACCGTATCCTGGGCTGCATCGAAAGGAAGGTGACCAGCAGGTCGAGGGAGGTGATCCTGCCCCTCTACTCTGCTCTCATGAGACCTCACTTGGAGTATTATGTGCAGTTCTGGTGTCCTCAACATAAAAAGGACATGGAACTGTTGGAACAAGTGCAGAGGAGGGCCATGAGGATGATCAGGGGACTGGAGCACCTCCCATATGAAGATAGGCTGAGAAAGTTGGGGCTGTTCAGGCTGGAGAAGAGAAGGCTGCATGGAGACCTCATAGCAGCCTTCCAGTATCTGAAGGGGGGATATAGGGATGCTGGGGAGGGACTCTTCATTAGGGACTGTAGTGATAGGACAAGGGGTAATGGGTTCAAACTTAAACAGGGGAAGTTTAGATTGGATATGAGGAAGCAATTCTTTACTGTAAGGGTGGTGAGGCACTGGAATGGGTTGCCCAAGGGAAGTTGTGAATGCTCCATTGCTGGCAGTGTTCAAGGCCAGGTTGGACAGAGCCTTGAGTGACATGGTTTAATGTGAGGTGTCCCTGCCTATGGCAGGGGGGTTGGAACTAGATGATCTTAAGGTCTTTTCCAACCCTAACTATTCTATTCTATTAAATAAAGCTCCACCTTAAAGCTCCTTCTTTATCTGTTTTTAGCTATCTTACAATACACTGCTTCATCTCAGCAATCTTCCATTCCTATTACGTAGAGAGCAAAGAAGGAAGAAGAAAAAACTTATCAACCAGACTGAAGACGGACATGACCTCACTCATTCATCAGATAGAATCAAAGTCAATACAACAGTGTCAGTAAATCCCATTTAATGATCTCTCCCCAAAGAACTTTTACATGTAGAGATATCCATTATTAATTTACCACTTTGAAATATAATTCACTACACACCAAATGCTCAATAAGCCACAGGGGCAGCAATCACTCGTAAGACAACTTTATGTTTTACCGAAACCACTAAAACAGTCCGAGGCTCCTAAGACCAATTATTGTAGCTGGACCAAAGATTGCTTTATCTTCTGTAGCCTAGTGAAAGTCCTCTATTAAACATTATATTGGCAGGGGAAGCCAAGATGTGGTGCTTCCCAGACATATTCTATGTTGCTAGACTAATAAAATAAAGTCTTAAGCATGGCAAAGAAACAGGAATCATAGGAATGGGTAAATTCAGTCTTTCAGAACAAAATGCCAGTTACCATGTGAACATCTTAAGTCCTGATACCATCTTCTTTCCTTTGCAAAATTCTTGTGACAGGTTTTCCAGAATCCAGCTTTCAGCCAAAGATGAGGGTAGGTTTTAGCTTGCATCACAAATAACCCCACACATACTGTGCATGCAATTGCGTTGTGCCCATTCCTACTTTCACTGAAGTTGGCAAAAAGCTGGGGAGAGCAAGGTACTGAGTTGACTTCTGAGAGTCAGTAAAAAACCCTCAAAACCTTGTGTATGAGAATGAAGTAGTACTTGCCTGGCTAGGTATTTGGGGGTTCTATAATCAACCTGATACTCTATTTAAGCAAAAAAATCCTCACTGTTTACTTGTAGGGACAGATCCAAAATACAACAATGTGAGATGTCCATTGTCTTTCATGACACCTTATCCTGTAGTACTGTGCTCAGCTCTGGAGCCTCCAGCACAAGAGGGACATGGACCTGCTTTAGCCAGTCCAGAGGAGGGCAATGAATGTGATGAGAGGGCTGGAGCACCTCCCTTATGAAGGACAGACTGAGAGAGTTGGGGTTCAACCTGGAGAAGAGCAGGCTCCAGGAAGACCTTATAACAGCCTTCCAGTACCTAAAGGGGGCCAACAGGAAACCTAAAGAGGGACTTTTTACGAGGGCATGTAGGGATAGGATAAGGAGGAATGGCTATAAACTGAAAGAAGGCCAGTTTAAGTTAGATATTAGGAAGAAGTTCTTCCCCGTGAACGTGGTGAAACATTGTAAGAGGTTTCCTGGAGAAGATACGGTGAGCCCATCCCTGGCAGTGTTCATGGCCAGGCTGGATGGGGCTTTGAGCAACCTGGTCTAGTGGAAGGTGTCCCTGTCCATGGCAGAGTGCTAGAACTGGATGATCTTTAAGGTCTCTTCCAACCCAAACCATTCTATAATCCTATGATTAACTTCAGTAAGCTTCCAGTTTACGAAGAAGGATGCTACTGTGCACTTCACAGCAGCAGTAACACTAGCAGTAATCTTTCCCTCTACACATACCCAAAAAGCAATTTAACGCACCAGCAGCAGTTGCCTATTAATTGGGCTAGAATAAAGGTAGCCTGGGAGGGTGGGTTTAAAAGAGGAATGTGGTACTATTATGTATTGCTTGCAAAGTAAACAAGCAACATCAGTATAGTCATTTCCTAATTACGAGATGTTTCATAAACTGTAAATGCTAACATGGGAGAGGTAAATCATAGCAATTTAATTAATAAAACACTTTAGACAATTAAATCCATATGTGCATGTCCTGAGGCACAACATCAATAATAGAAGCTTGCAGGCATATTTTGGAAATTTTATGCAATCATCTGCAGATCTTGTATTCAATAATTGGTACAAACTGTTTTAACTCTTCCTTGCCTGGTCTGGAAAATAGAAAGGAATTGTTAATCACTGTTATTATTGATTTCATTATATTTATTATGTTGCCCACTTTTCCATTCCATGTGTGCATTTTAAATTATTTCTGTGCAAGCTACAAAATGAATCTGATCTTTTCCTTATACATTTGTGATCTCCGTACACAGTATAATGAATGGACTTCATCCTAGAAAGCTAATAGACTTGTTTTTCTGGTCCACAGGGCTAGACTAGAATTTGCAGACAGTGCAACTTTGGGCTCTGCAGTCTGAGTATAATTTCTGAACAATGGGGCTTGAGCTTTCAAGTTGCAAGGATCTTTCCATGACCAAAGACATATGAAAGATTTTGGAGACGCTAAGCACAGAGCTGGATGGAGACTTTGACAGCTCCAGACAGACAACTGATGGATGTTCAGAGAGGCTACCTCATGTGCGCAGCAGCTTGGAGTTGTACACAGATTGTTATCCTGGTATTTACGAACCAGGCTGACAGTGATCCAGAAAAGAAACAGATAATCAGAACCAAACAAGCGCAAGACCTAAGTCCCACACACTTTTCTTGTGGGACGCAGAGCTTGACAGTATATTATAAACCTCTATAATTTGTGATATCTAGCAGTGCCTGTTAAGTCTGGGAGCCCATTTGTCCACAAACAGCAGCCACACACTCTGGTAAATGGTCCATGTGCCATTTTTACACAGACAAACTGCTAGAAATAGCCAAGCCCCAGTATTTATAAAATGTCCAAGCATCTCCAAGCAGATGGCTGTAGCTGAACTCAGGCAAGTCTCAAAAGAACTGGCCAAAGTGCTGCTTCCCCACCCGCCAAAACCAAACTCCTGTATACCAGGAAAGTACTGAGGTCTTTCTAAGGTTCATTAAGCTTGAAGAAGGAAATAGCATGGATCACATCCCTGTACTGGCTCCCAGCTAATTTCCAGTGTCCATGTAAAGCTTTGTTCTTGGAATTTCAAGGAAAAATGAATCCAGCCCTGGCAACATCAAAGCATGGTATGATCTTTGAACCACTATAACTGTGTCTCCTCTGGGACAATGCAAATTGCAAAGACTTTTAAAGCAATTAGTGAATTCAGCTCCATATACATCAAAGTTCCAGTTCTGATTTATGCACTGCCATGGTAGCAGTGCTCCCTGGGGACAAGGCAGTTCACAAAATCCTAGAAGCAGCATGTAAATTGTGGGGACATCTTCAGTTAAAGGGATCTCACAGTGGGTAGTATTCCAGTAGAGATCAAACATTTGTGAAGTCTCAAGGGAAAAAAGTCAAGTCTTTGTAATGTAGTTTAAGTCTCTGAACCTTAAATGTCCCACTCACTTTCCCAAAAGAGCCAAAGAAAAGATTTAATCTCAAAAATGGAAAACTTTCCAGACTTAATGAAATCCACCAGGGGTTTCACCATGTCTATTGTTGCCATAGGAAAAACAATGGATGATAATTAAAAATCATGGAATGGGTAAGTAGAGTCAAGAATTAGCTGGTAAAGTGATTGTGCTGTTCACTTACAAAGATACTAGAGGGAAAAATTCCCTTCTCTGTGAACACTCTATGACTTTCCATGAATTCCGTCTTCCCTTGCATTTTTGTTGTATCAGTTTACGTGAGATATTGCTATTACCTTTCTCATAGTAGAAAATCAAGAGACTAAACATGTGCCCCTCTTCCTGATCTTTAGGGATGGTCTTTTCACTGCCTATTGTTATTTGTAGGATCAGGATTTCATACAGTACAATCTGCAGAGCATTTGAGGTCTTCTGAGAGAGTAATGTAAGTGTCAATTACTAGTGCTGTTATTGATAATGATGCCAAAGTGGTGGTCTTCTGGTAGGGAGAGAAAAAGATCAGGAAATGTCTGGAAATGTGTCTTGCAGAGTGAGAGAGATTTTAGAACTTCTGTGTGCAATTGAAAATCATTGTAAATTGAGGCTTAATTTTTTTAATTCCTTTTTTATTCTTCTTCTTCTTCACATATTTGGCAATTCAACACAATGTACTACAACAGTTTTATTTTAAACTGTGAAGGCACTTGTGGCATGAAATTCTTACACCAGGGATGTTGGTTTTAACTACGTGAGCCATTATCGAGTAACTTGCCAACACATAATAATGAGTATTTGCTATTTGGGTTCAGTTATAATTATTTTTTCTACCCTGTAAAACACAGTAAACTCTTTTGGTTCATGCATGTTTTCACAGTGTGGGATGATGTTAAAATGAATAATGCTGAAGTGGTTCCTGGCAAAGCATGATGGAGAAAATGCTTGTATGATACCATTTATATATAAATCCTGCTCCAGCTCATCAGGATATTAAGCAGTTTCAAAGCCATAGTGCACTGCCTTACTACCCACTTGAAGGAGTTTCTTGTAGATTACTGCCTTAATTCTTGACAAGAACTGACCTCTTTCCTCTGATGAGAACTGGGCAAATGCCCTCACTGCATTTCAAATCCCACCACATAGTTTTGCTGGAAACATTGCCTCTGATAAAACTGTTGCTGATTTCTGCTGCCCTAGCTCTAAGAATGTCTGACATATGAGACCAATTCTCCTGAATTCGGTTTTGTGGCTTAGTATTTCTTTACTGCAGAAAATCTAAACTGAAATGGCAGAACATGTATGCAGTATTCAGAACTGGCACCCATGTGGGCTTGTTTTTTCTTCAGTTTGGAGCTGTCAGAGACCAGAGACATCACCTCACATAGCAAATGTCAAGAGAGCCCCCCCCCCCCCCCCAAAAAAGGCTAACAATTGTTAGTTGTTCCAGGTAAGCAGTGAATACCACACCTGGCGTGATTAGCTGGGATGGTCAGGCATAAGACCTCATCCAAAGTTCTCTGGAGACGGTAGAACAAAAACCTAACACATTCATCATGCAGCCACTGCAAACCTACTCAGCCTCACCTGTATGACTCCCATGAAATATGACACGCTGATTAATTTTGACTATCTATTCAGATGATTACAAAGATTAACATCTTTCTGACAACATCACTTTGCTGCTTCAAGCAAAATCACAGGCATTTGGAAGAGCCATTTGTCATGTGGCAGAAAAACTATCTCCATGTGCAAGTGGGTTCTTCAGAGAAACAGGAAACCATGAGCAATGTTGTTAGTCAAAAGATTTTTTTTCTAATGCTGTTTGAATGTGTCACTTGAAGTGAATCTTGATAATTGTGCTTTTAGAGTCATCCTCTGTTCGGGATGGGTAACTCATTAAAAACCTAATTTATTTAAAATGTTGTATCTATACATTCTCTGAGAATGTGCAAATACATACTATATTTATGCTGTAATTATAGATTATGTTTCACCAATAAAATACATCACTGCTTGTATCAGCTCTTTGTTTTTTATGAGCTGGACAACCTGACTTTTAATTGCTATGTGTTCTTCAGGAATTAGAGGTAAGATTAGCCCTGGCTGTACTTTTAGTTTAAACCCATAAATAGTCCTACAGAATCAGTGAGATCATTTCCATGTTTAATGATAAAAAATTGTGGACTGGAAGATTATGATGAAAATTTTTCTGATAATGAAAAAAGAAACTGCTCTCTTTGTCATCCCTTTTTTTTTTTTTTTAGAATTTCTGGTACAGACTTTGCTACATAGTTCAATGGAATGCAGTGAAAAATAACCAATTATTTAATATTGAATATTTAAGTGATTTTCTAATGATTTTTAAACAGATATTATGATTTTCATCAATTTCTCTTAGAAAGCAAGTCTCCTATGTGGAAACAATGCACTCCTTTGACAGAAAAATCCTGACTGAAAAAGCAGTTTCAGTTTGAAATTCAGTTGTTCTCACATTGCCAGTTTAAAAAAAGATGACTGACTATTTTACTGCTTCTGTGGAGCAAGATATATATATCCAGGATGGCTGCATTTTACTGTCTTAATTGTTCCTGCCAATTTATCAATGTTGTCGACTGACTCATATGTGGACTTTGATATCTCTGATACCATATGGTCTTGTGCAGTTCTATTTAACTGCCGAAATGATACCTAAAAGCCCAAAAATAATTTGTGGAAGGTTATTAAGCAGACTGTTATGTTCAATCAACTTTATTAATGCATTTGGGTTTTTAATACATCCCACCAGTATGTTTGTGGGTTCAATTGTTATTGACTCTGATATGTGGCAGAGAACAATCCTGTATGATTTAAACGATAGGCAGACCCTGTGAAACACAGACCTTAATGTGAGATGTTGATTGCAAAGTGCTGCTGCCAAGGTGGCACATTCCTATGTACCTAAAAAAAGAGAGCAGATATCCAACAGGAAAGATGTTGATCTTTTTTACAGGGCAGAAGGCTGCCTTTGTGTTACCTAGAAAAGATATCATAAAATCATAGAATCATAGAATAGTTGGGGTTGGAAAGGACCTTAAGATCACCTAGTTCCAACCCTCCTGCCATGGGCAGGGACACCTCCCACTAAACCATGCCACCCAAGGCTCTGTCCAACCTGGCCTTGAACACCGCCAGCAATGGAGCATTCACAACTTCCCTTGGGCAACCCATTCCAGTGCCTCACCACCCTTACAGTAAAGAACTTCCTTCTTATATGCAATCTAAACTTCCCCCATTTAGGTTTGAACCTGTTACCCCTTGTCCTATCACTACAGTCCCTAATGAAGAGTCCCTCCCCAGCATCCCTATATCCCCCCTTCAGATATTGGAAGGCTGCTATGGGGTCTCCATGCAGCCTTCTCTTCTCCAGGCTGAACTGCCCCAACTTTCCATAAACAGCATTGTCATGGATTCAGCAGCAGTAGTCATTTTTCTCCTTCTTAGTAGCTGGTGCAGCACTGTGTTTTTGATTTTGGGGCCTGGGAGCAGCGCTGATAACACCAGTGTTTTCAGTTACTGCTTGGTAATGTTTTGGTCTGATCAAGGTCTTTCTGAGCCTCATGCTATGCCAGGGAGGAGGGGGAGCCGGGAGGAAGCAGAGACAGGACACCTGACCCAAACTGACCATAGAGGTTATTCCATACCACAGCACGTCATGTCCAGGATGTGAAACCAGAGAGCAGAGACCCGGAAGGGTGTGGTGGTGTTGGACTGGAGGGTTCGCTGCTGGTGGGTGCACTGGCTGGGTCGGGCTTGGTGAGCAGTTGTATTCTCTTTCCTTGTATTTCTCTTGTATTATTACTGATGGTAGCAGTAGTGATTTGTGTTATAACTTAGTTACTAAACTGTTCTTATCTCAACCTGTGGGAGTTGCATTCTTTCGATTCTCCTTCCCATCCCCCCTGGACAGGGGGAAGAAAGAGAGAAGAGTGAGTGAGAAAACTGCGGCGGGGGGTGGGGGGTGGGGGGGGGTGGGGGGGTGGGGGGGGGGGGGGGGGGGGGTGTTAGAGGCTTAAACTACGACAGGCATTTGCTACTGACAGCTATATATTCTCATGTTAAAAAGTGGAAGCATCATGGCCTTGGGTGTATGTGGGAGGAAGCATTAGGCATGCCAGACACCTTTCCCTCAGGCCTTACAGCAGCTAAAGGGAGGCCACTTGCGGTGGTTATGGGTTACTCTAGGTGTGGAATTTTGACCTTCTAAGCTGGATTTCCTCCAGTCATGGCCAGACTGATACAGGATTTTACAGATGTTACAAATACTGAGCATTTCTGTGGGGTTTGTCAGGGAATGGAGACACCTACTGGTGGGATATAATAACAGTAATCACCATCAGGATCTTAAAATATTATTATTGTCGTATTAATTATTATAATAGTGATAACAAAAAACCCACAAAACCAACAAAAAGCCCTCACTGCAGCTTTGAAAGAAAGTTATATGGCCAGTGCATAGAAATTTAGAAACACTGGAAGTGTTTAGCATATATACTCAGTGCTAAATGCATATTTTATTAAAGGAAGGAATCATACTGTCGTATATGGTAAGTGGAGTGAATGCCAACAGTTCCCTCATATAACCAAAAGTGAATGCAATCAAAAATTAAACATCAATAAGTTCTCACTTTAAAAGTTTGGGGGGGGGGTAGTAAAAAATATTATTTCTACCCATGAAAACCCTCTCACTGTCAGAACTCAATGCTTTTTCTCTCTTCACTGCATTTGATAATAATAAAAATATATTTTCAGGAGATTGCATGAGTACACATTCTTTTCTTTTTTGGTATAATAGCTACACGGTTTTAGATATCTTCCCAGTAAATTATAATTTAATTTTCAGATATTTAAAGGTCACTCTGAATAATATATACGCTGCTTAATAATCAGTTAAAATAATGGCACCTTTCAGGAGTGCAGGCTAATAGCTGTATTGCCTTTGTGCAGGCCTTTGCTGTTTTCGTTTGTTGTGTGATCAGTGAAGCAAGAGAGAAGTTCTCTGAGCCAGATCTTCAGTCTCTCTTTCTTTTTCTTTTTAATGGGAGGAACAAAAACCTTTTCGCAATCAGCAGCAATCTCTCCAAAGGTCTTTTAATTTAAAAAGTCATAAGTGTTAATTAGCTATTATTAAGTGCCCCCTGTATAAATTAACGTGATTGATGAAAAAATTAAGGGTAATGAAAAATGTAGCAATGCATGTATTTTTAAGAGACTATATTAAAGATGAAAGTCCCCAAAGAGAGAAACTAAGGCCTGCTTCACCCGTGCCCTGCCTTTATTAGTATTAATAATAAAAAATATAAAAATATAGATCTCCAGAATGCACATGGACACATAGGATATACCAGTTCTAACATATTTCTTACTTCATTTAGCTTTGGATACCTCTTTGTCACAAAGGCTTATTTCAATGTGGTGTCATTTGTCAAAATTCTTTTCATTTTTCTGACCAAAAGGAGCTTCTTTGAAAATGGAAACTGAGATTTAGAGGTAGAAAGAAATGAGCGCTGGTCTAATTGAATAACTGCTTTCCTCATTAATTTTATATGTACCATGGTAGGACACTACTGTGGTTTACAAAATCAGCTCTTGTTTCATCTGTTATCAGAATCAAAAACCAAAGTATAAATAAGAGAAATTATTCATTTCTCCACAAGGATTTTTTCTCCCATTATAAAGTTATAAATATAACTGTTCTGGGTTCTGCAACCTGTTTGCCTACATGAGCCTGACTGGACCACTATTTGTTTTAATAACATTTCACAAGAAAAAGGCTAGATTAGGCCACAGTAACTGCACATTGAGAGTATTTCCAAGTGAAAAATGTTTGAATAAATAATATCAGATCAGGATATTTTAACTGCCATCTTCTCACCTGCCCAAAACATACTACTTGCATCATATAGGCACTAATTTACTTGAATTTCTGTTTTATATAAAGGCCTTATGTGAAGTCATAATCATAATGTGATCTAACTTACATTAATATCCATTAAGAAATAGTTTCCACCAAAAAATAGGTTGGCAATGCAAACAGGACTAAGAGATTTATTATCAGCATTCTTGCATCCTACACATGCAAAATCCTTCCAAAAGATCCAGAGATTTAACCATAGGACCCCTTTGAGGTGTGTCAGCAGCAAATAGTTTCAGGAAGCCTGGTTTTCTATGACACTGTCTCTTGTTGTGAGACCTTGTCTGTTGCTTTACCTCTGTTGCTGGTTGCCAGGTTGGCTAAAGCGTGAGCCTGTGCAGTGTGCACTGTCTACAAAGAGTTCAATCTGTTAACAGCATGTATCCCAAAAATGGCTTCAGAGCTTTTCCTCCTCTCAACCCCAGCCCCCAGGAAATTATTAGTACAGCTGACTTCAGAGTACCTCTGTGTGTTTTTCTGCCACGTGTATCTGAAACTGGCCATGATTCAAGCTATTTTATAGTCATCAACAGCACAAGCTTATAATTTTTTCCTGTTTTTCTTACTTTTCTTCTTTCCCTTCCTCTGTAGCTCCTTCACCCCAGTGCAGTTCTGTGTTTCTTACTAAGTTTAATAGGATTTAAACTGCATTGTTTAATGCAGTTAAACATTACTGCATTAATGCAGACCCTAACTTGTCTCGTTTAAAAGCCAGTAGAATGCAGAGTGATGGTATGCATAAGTGACACCTAACATTAAACTTGTCCAACACCTTCCAGTTTGAGACCTTTTTCTTCATTTGCTCTTCACCTTTTTGATTACTTAATTAACTAATTGGAGTGAAATTATTTTTCAAGGAAAGCCTCTGTGTTTCACTGGTTGTTTTAAAGCAAAAAGGACTAGAAATTTTTGAGATTAAATGCATTTTTCTGGTTCTAGTAAAAGAATCTCACAGTTTTTGGTTGATAATATGCCCCACATTTTACACTGTAGAGCAAAAGTTTGAAAGTGGGAAGAAGATATGAGATATATGTCTTCAGCACAAATTTGATCGAATTTCTAAAAACTCTCTGTGAAGTCTGCTGTCAAGGACTGGAAATATTTTGACAGCTGAAGTCTCTGAAGAGCCTTACTGCATTAAGTAGCCCTTTTCACTGACCAAGATGCACATGCACCTGTCCCAGAGGGCTGGTCATTGTCTAGCCAAGAGCTCCAGGGGAGAAAAAAAATTATCTCAACATATAAGAAGAGTAGAAAAGACCAAAATAACAGCTATACAGAGTCAGATTAAAAGTTCACCTAACCCAATAACCTATTTCTGATAGTGACAAATAGTAGATGCTTAAGTAGAAGTATAAGAACAAAGTAAGTATGAAGCAGTAGTAGTCTTGAATATCCTTCAGGTTTCTGAAAATATGCAACTCTCAGAATTCCAAAGTCAGAGGTGTTTTCTGTTTATGAAATCCTCACCTGATTTTACCTTCATAAGTTTGTCCAATCCTGGACTCCAGGTAAACCTCAAGCTTCTATGCTATCCCATGGTAAGAAGTTCTATGAAAAACCCTCTTTCATTTGTTTTGAATTTGTTCCAATTCCCTTAATACACCAACAGCTTTTGTATGGAAGATGAAACGAGCAGTTAGTCTCTGTCCGATCTGTATTAATAGGACAATTGAATTTGGACGTATCCTCAGGACAACATCTAGACCAACCTATTCCTTAAAACAGAGTAAGGGCAGGTTAGTCTGCTCCAAAAAAGCTTTGAGGAAGACTGAACAAGCTCTCTGGGTAACCTACTCTGCTGCTTGGCTATCCTCAAGGGGAAAAAGTCTTTGTTGGGGAGCAGCAAGAGCAGGGCTGTTCCATTACTAGGAATGAACTGGGAGATGAAGGTGACTACAGCCCAGGCAATGCCCTCAACAACCAAGGTGTAGTCCCACAGGGCTGGTGGGTATGATGGGTAGAGAAGGTTGCAATGACAAGTTCCATCAACAGTCCCAGACAAGCCCAAGGTTTAGAGCTCTGCACTATATCCTACTATATCCTAGAATTTTTCAAGCTGAAAAAACCTTACAATATAATGTTTCATTGTCATTGATGATTTCATATAGGACCTAAGTATTTCAGTGTTTAAATGAAAAAATAGTTAAACTTGAATCTAGTGAAAACCCACCAGATAAATATCTGTTGTCATTACAGTGCATGATAGTAAATGGAAGTGGTGTGAAAAATTCAGTTGTAATAAATCTCTGCTAACGAGATGAAAAGTACTTACACAGAACCATAGAATAATTAAGATTGGAAAGGACTTCTGAGGTAAGATGGTTTAAACCCAGCACAAAGCAGATCCAATCAGTTGCTCAGAGACTTTACCTGTCAAGTTTAGAGTATCTCCAAGGATGGAGAATATGCATCCTCTCTGGTAACGTATTCCAATATTTGACAGCTCTAACTGGGAAAATTTGTTTTCTAATGTCTAATCAGAGTTTTTCTTATTCCAGCTTGGGCCCACTGACCATCATCCTTTCACTATGAACATTTGAAAACTGACTGGCTCCTACTGTCCTTATGTTTTTTGGGTGATCAGGGCAGCAATATCTTCCAGAAAACCTCTCCTCTTTCCAAGTGAAAAGACCCATTTTCCTCAGCCATTTGTCATGTATCATGTACTTCCACCTCCAGCCATCTTGCTGGCCCTCCATTGGTCTCAAGTCAGTATATCAATATCCGTTTTGTAGTGGGAAGACCGAAACTGGACATAGTGCTCAGAATGCAGTCTCATGGATAATACAGGACCATGTTCATTATTTATACTTTAAAGTAGCGTTGCAGGGCCCCTAGACCCCTGGACAAAGTTTTTACACTTGTTGTTGAGCCAATGGGCTAAATGGGAATGCGAGCACTGGGAAAAAGTTAGTGGCTCATCAGCAAAAACAAGAGTGGAGGCTAGTTTCCAAGAATACAGTAGACCCTGATCCTCATCTGGTATTAATCATCACAGCTGCATTTCTACAGTAGTATACAAGTTTATATTAGCTAAGAAGATGACTTGCTGCACAAAGCACAAGAGCACAATATAGCCAGTCACAGAAGGCTTGTAATATAGCTCTGCTGCTTACTCTCAGTCATATAAGAACAGAATAAATCCTTATTAATTTGCTTTTAAATATAAAAGAGAAGTATTCTTTGAAGAACTAACAGATCTATTAGCTTGGTCTAAAGTCCACCACATCAACAGAAATGTTCCTGGTGATTTCAGTGATATTTGATATTTCATGAAACATACAGTCATTTAACAGGTACAATTTCTTACAATCTGCAGCTCAAGTAATAACTCTGACACAGACCTTATACCACCTATCTCTATGGAATCTCTTTTAGGAGATTCAAAGAACAAAGGTATTTCGTGCTTTGTTTAATACATTAAAAAAAAATAAAAAATCCACCAAACCACCAACCTAATACTTACAAGAGAAAAAAAATATTTTTTTGACTAAAACACAACAAAAGTATTTACCCACTTTAGTAAAATTAATGAATGCTTTTAATTGCACATGGCCATACTCCGTGAAAAAAATACCCTTAGATTCTGTTTGAACATGTACAAAAAATCTGAAGGTTTTGGGCCGCTCTATACCATAAATCATTCCTCCATAATAATGCCTTCCTGTCCAAGCACACTAATCAAATCTCTTCCTTGTCACTGGAATTATTACATTTTAGCAAGCACAGGATTTAATCATCAGTGCACGCTTTTCATGCATTTACTTCATTCAGGCCTTGACAGCAAACCTTTACTCATGAGTTGTCCTTACAGTGGTGGTTTGATTACTATTTAGAATACTTATGTGAGCAATACTTCCCAGTTTCAGGCCTTTAATTAGCTGAATGTTTTTGGAGATAATTTTATATACTGCATTTTCTCTGCGCATTAACCGTGGTATCCTTCTTCCCTCCCTCATGTTAATGACTTGGGCAGGTATGTATTTGTCTAATGTAGCAATCACTTTCTCCTACTTTCTACACTTCTAAGGTCTTTCTGATTGCTTCATATGAATTTTAAGAAGCTTCTCTGATATAAAAGACCTTGGCATCTATATTGCAAGTCACATAGGATTTAATCTTTTGTGATTGAAATAAAGGGCATTGCCCAGCTAAGAAACATATCCCATGTTATTTTCAAGCTTACCAGATGCTTTGTTTCTGTCTTTCTGATGCTCTCCCAAGTATTCTGCAACTTGAAGGTCATCAGTGTATGTTCACAGGTCTCTATCAGCATCCAGGGGTGACTACAGATGTTGCTAAGGTGATTTCTTTAATTAGATATATAGCTGTTCATTGGCAGAATATTCTGCACCTGAGACTAACGATGACTTTATGTAATAGATTAACCTATTCCTGTAAAAGACACAAGGTGGAACAGGATTTTATAAAACTTGACAAATTGTCTAAATTAACTTGTTTTTCAGAATGCTCTTTTTTTCAGTATAAACTGATGGATATTCAAAAGTTAAATTTCATCTGCAACACAGGGGCTTTCCTGCAGCCAAAAGTTAATTTACAATTTTTTTCTCTTGTGTCACATGTCAAAGGAAGTCCAAACTAATAAGGTTTTACAAGGAAGATATGTAAGGATTAAAAAAACATGTAATGAGCAAACATAGGTTTTGAAAGGTTACTTGAGTTTGTTGGTTGATGTTTTTTTCTTTTATTGTTATGGTCCAAAATCTATTTGTGGTTCTATGTACACTTTTCTTTCCACTGATTTCAAGACGAGTCTGTCCAGGTATTGTAATCTACCTGAGTGATGTGACTTAGGCTAATGTTACCTGGCATTCACTTGGCAGGGGTTTACATAACTCTGCTTAGCAGACAGCTAGAGGGATTTAAGATGCTGCTACCCCCAGCTGTTTATTACACCAGAGAAAACAGGTCCACAGCAGAGCCAGAAGAATGGTCACCCTACATCTGCTTTCCTGCTAAGACCAGTACTTTAGTTAAGTGGTATTTGCAGGAAAGCAGCTGAGTGAGGCACATAGACATTAAATCCTGCTAATTCTTTGTGATAACAGTAATACCTGTAGAAAGTTAAAATGGACAGCTGAGGAGGTAACTTACTGGGCTCAGCTAAATTAGTCAGGGCTCACCTGTCATCATGCTTGAGTTAGAGACTGGAATGGCAACTAAAAGAAAGTAAGTTTGACACAGAAATTCCCACTGTGCTGTGCTCTGTTTCTCATTGACCTCCTGTGATGCATCATTTTCTAACAAATTCTGGCATGTGATGAAGAATCGGAGTTCTCAAGAGACCATTCCCCATTCTCCACCTTAAGGGATAACTAATTTGTTTGCTTATGAAATATTTATTTTATATTCAAGTCTTATTCACAGTTACGTTATTCAAATCCAAAACTTTCAAACCCTATTCCATTTGGCGGGAAGGGAAAAGGGATCCAATTTTTCACATCCAGATATGAGCTGGTAGGTTTTTCTCTATTGGATCAAGTTTCAGAAAGAGCTTTTTTTCCCAGGTTCTTAGAATATTTTATTTTTTTTCAAATGAGATTGTGTCAAAAATGTCAGAAACTTTTTAAAAAAAACCCTTGAGATCATATAACTCAAATTTGCTCTTGGCTCATTTCTATATTGCCTGACAGGTTTCATCTGCTTGATAGAGCAAAAGCTACACAATTTCTGTAAGATCCCACAAATAGTAAGGGGAATATGGACTCTTTTTCTGACATGAAAAAGGCCAAAGAAAAGGAGGGGAAAAGTGACTGTAAATGAGGATTTTCAGAGGTGTACCTAAACTCTAGATAATGCAAGGACAGTATCTAGGTAATAAAATTAATTTTCCAATGCATCTTTTTCTATTTTACTACTACCACTGTTCCTAGTGAGGATTTGAGGTCATCTCAAGCAGACTGGTCAGTCCATACCCTCAGACCAGAAACAACTTCATCAAATCCCAAATCCACCCTTGGGTATTGCAGATCATATGGGAAACAAGATAATTGAATGTTCTGAGAACCCTAGAAGCTGATTCAAGTGACTGCCCTAGATAAGACTGATAGGTGAAAAGAGGAGAGTTTTAGCCTTAACTCTGAATATCCTGGCATTCACCATTAAAACAGGAGATACTTCACTAGGTGACTGTTGTCTTGGGAATGCAGGGGGCAGTGTCGACAAATGAGTCCTGTAATATTAAGAAATCTTCACTGGCTTCGATGAATCAAGATCTGCCACTTTATAAGCATCCTCAGGAGCATTAGGGGTTCATTCTCCCTCTGTAAATACCAGCAATTACAAGACAGCAAAAAAATCCAACATTGTACTCTTGTTGTTACTTCCACTTCACAAGTGCACATCCTTGTCCTACTAATTGTGGTTATACAGTGTTATGGCACAGAGTTACATTCCTAAAATGCAAAACATACGAGTGTGATATCTGCACCCAACAATGAAGAGTCCCTAAAGCTGACTTTTACTCTTGTCAAGTTCAATTTCAAACAGCTCCCAGAAATTCTTCAATGATACTCTCTCCCACTCCAGGTCTTCTTAATAGGCGTTGGAAAGCACATCTGTGTGAGGGAAAAGTGTTGTCAGTTGTCTTACTAAAGGACAAAACCAGAGCAAACCACACTGGCACCGAAAGAATTCTCACTGTCAATAAAGTGGTTTTACAGCAAAAACATTTAATTTTATTTTGGTTTTAATCTGTTGTTGTCAAGTCTTATCTGTCTTCAGGAAAAGAATGAATTTGACAGTTTTGTGTTGACTCTTACTTTCCCATTACTGACTCTTTTCATCTCTGTCCTGAAGCAAAAATACATGTCCCTTTTTAAGCTTTTGATGATAAAAATCTCATCTGTAGCCTCATAAATGATCCTTTATTATCTATATTAATAATGAATAAATGTCTGTCGAATACCCCTGATCCTTTGCATTAATAGTGCCAGATGTATTATAGATAACCTTTTGATTTAACAGCACAAACTGTGGAACAATATTAAACCAGTAAAGGACTGATCTTACTGGAGTCACTAAGGTCAAAATTATAAACATTTCTTTCATTTCCATGTGTAAATTGTCCCATTATGCAGCATCAGTCCCCATCATTTATTTTTGAGAGAGGTACCAGACTAGCTGTCCTAGAAATAGAGCTCATAAATAATACCTGGATTAATTTTTCTAAACATTTCCGGCACTTCCACTTCTCCTTCCTAATACCTTCTGATGATCTTAATTAATAGAGCATTACTACCTGAGCAGGTCCACTTCCGCTTATTGTAATATCATTTAAAAATATGTTGCTTGCCCCTTTTCTCATTAGTCCTGTCAGAATCAGGCACACACCTCATTCAATCATCTTCTGAGATGACACTGAGAGAACTGTAGTTATTCCTGAACAAAGGGATGAAGCTCCCTTTAGATCAGCAAAACTGTAAGTTTGACTACTTTCCTCTTACATGCTTGTTGTTTCTGCTTTTATGATCACTTTCAAATGGGTTGTTGCTTTATGCTGATGGCCATAACACCTGAAAATCCATTCACCTGTAAATCAGGATAACACTCTTCATAAATGTTCCTTTCTGCTGGCTGTCCTGTGACTTCTATTCCAACTTTCAGTGTCTCTAACAAAAGTGAAGTGCATTTTTCAATATTAGGTGACAAAATGCAGTGTGTCTTCTTCAGAGAAAAAAAGATGTCACTGGTGCCAAGTGGGAAATATCATATTTCTGTGCTTTTCTTAAGTGTAGCTTCTGAAATTAATTGTTTAATGTTGCTGAGGCTAAAGCACAGGAATTCTGCGTATCTACTTACTTGCAACATTAACTGTAGCTACACCGTTATGAGGCCGATTCCAGAAGGGCTAAGAAGCTCAAATTGCCCGTGCACCACTCTATTTCTAAGATGAACACCATAACAAAGTCACCTGACAGAAATTTGCAGTTACCTACTGAAAAAGTAGATAAGAGAGAAGGTGGCGGCTGGAGCTAAGCAGCATTAGTGCTACCCAGCTTTTATTCTCAGCTACCATGTTTGTCTCACAACTGCGTTTAGGAATACTACTGTATCTAAATACCTAGGACACAGTTTATGCCCAAATACCTGAGGCTTTTTCAGAGGCAGTAAAATAACATCCTTCAGTAATAAAATGACTACAGGTAGGGTTCAATATCTGCTAGTTCAATGTCTGAACAAAACTGTAGTCAGGTTGTCTTAAGGACTCAGCAGAGGCTGGATTTTGCTGCTAATTTAGCTAACAGGAAAATAATTAAAGACCTGGACATGTAAAATTAAGTGACTTGAAACAGTTCTCTTTGAATTTAAGAGAGAAAACTCAACTGGTTTTGATACAGCAAAAATGCATCAGGTATCAATGATCAAGTATGCTACAGATATCAGAGAAAAAAAAAAAAAAACACAACATTTTACAAGTTCTGAGAAGTTCTGTTGCGCAATTTTTGATGACCCACTACCAGGGTCATCAGAACACCATTCAAAGCTGGGTTTTGCAATTATGTATATTGTAACAAACACTTTTTGTAAGGGCTATTCTCAGATTCTATCACTGGTGTAGTTACCCAGGCACAACAAAGTGCACGGGCTCTCCAACATTTCTGCAGACTTCTTGTATGTAAGAAAACAACACCCTTCAGGCAGCTTAGTGATTTGTAGGCTGAAAAAATCCTTCGGCTGTCATCTTTTAGCTGAATTTGGATTCGCATGCAAGTTAAAGCCATACTGGAAACTGTGAACGAAAACCTGATACCATTGAAGTCAAAGCAGTTTTGCTGCAGTTTCATGCAGCAGAGCTGACAGTTTACCAGATTCAGCTGTTTTTCTATAGAAAGTCAAAGGTATCTTCTGATAAATAACAAAAAAAGAAGAAACAATTTAAATAAAACTAAATTGCTGAGACAATAATAACGAAAGTTGACATTAAAATTTATGGTGTTTGTTATTGACTCAAAGGCAAAAATAAGTACCGCTCTTCACCCAGCATTCTAACATTACCATATATCAGCTAAATCCATTTGATTCATGACTTACATTTATAACAGTTACGGCCATTAGGCAAGATCTGTTTTAGAGGCCTAATCCAACAAACACCTGCATACTTAATCACTTCAGTCACAAGCACAAGGGCTTTTTGTCTTGCAGACTCATTTTCAAAACTACATGCATACAGCTGTCAGGAAAGGCATGTAAGACACATTTTGGCCAAGTTCCTAGTTAGTCTGGTCCGCGAAGCTACATGGCATCTGACATCACTTGGTGAGCCCTCTTTTAGCTGTATCTGTAAAAATCCAAACTCGAGAATTATATGAACGCATCTACAAATACTGAAATGAATCTGTATATAGAATCTTGGCTCAGGGGTTTTGTTGCTGACTTGGAGTGGACAGGGTTTCATTCAATAACTCCAGCTATTAGTATTTGTGATACATAGTGCGTGCATCTCAGTAGTACCTAGTTTAAACCTCCCCATGATCTCAAACCAGAGAAACTGAGATTTTCCAGTGTACACAGGTAATTAAAGAAGAGTTCAAAATATATCTAATTTACTTAGGCTAAACTCTGACAATAGGATTTGTACCAAAGCACATATTTTTGCTACATTCTTTCTTAAGTGCATGACAAACCACTGTATGGGTCATCGTTTGCTTCCTTGCTGAATGATAAATTGTGACTAAAATTAAACATGATTGCTCCCGGTGAAACTGAACTACAGCTTCTTAAAGCAATAATGGTATTTCCTCTTTGTTTTGCTTTTTTTCTCAATTTCCTGTTGATGAAAGCTACTGTCTGGATTGCCAGGTTTTAGCATTTCAGCTGGACTGATAGCATCAAAGATACTTCTTGCCTTGATCCTTTCCTTTGCTGCTACCTCACATGACTGTTCTATGTAATTAATACTCCCATGTCTAGTTCACAGCATCTCTGGCTTTATTCTATTTCTCTAAATTAGTATGTGTTTCTATTTAATTGCCTGTGCACCTAGGTAGTTAAAATACCTTCAAAACTGTTACCTTTTTTCTTCCTACTGGCTACATTTATACTGTTACAGACATTAGCAAATGTTGATCTAAGTATATCACATTTTTCATGACTCTTCTTCATATTGAAAAGCAGCAGATCTTCAAGGATGCTTGCCGAAGACACTTAGTGACGCTCTCCAGACTGAATTCCTAACAGACTCATGAGCTACTGCAGAATCATTACTGACCCCTAACAGAATCCTCATCTCATCCCTGGACTCTAGAAAAGAAAATAAAATAAGAGTTGTAGTCTAAACCCAAATCTCTTTTGTTTATGTAGAAATGTGTATTCTGGTTTCAGTAAGAAGCAGAAATACAAGCAAGTTGTTAAACAGGTGAGTTCTAGCTCAGATGTTCTGAATACTGGACTAACTTTAGTTCTTAGAGTGGAAACTAATAAAAGTCTTGCATGAGAGATATACAAAAAAGACTAAGCATGAAACTTCAATGCAACCACTACTAAAATTCATAGGCTTGCTGCTGAGAACAGCACCACCTTCCTTCATGGAATGACATAAGGAACTAGGTGCAGAATTCCCTGTCCTATTTTCTGTCCCTAAGTTTTTTCCCACATTGCAACACTGCAAAATGAGTTTTGAGTAAACTGGATTTAATCCATTCTTTCTCTACCTCATCGCATCTTACCCGTAAGAACAGAACTCTATTGGTATTTAGCATTTTTTGCATATTTGAGCAGGTAAAGGTAAGATTTGCTTCTGAACACAGAAAAATCAACCTGTAAAATCAACATATGTTAGCCAATCAGCATTTAATAGATTTTTTGAGGTTACATCTACATGAAATTGACCAAGCCTGTCCTAAGTGGCAGCTTATATTAGAATGAAATTCCATAACTGACAATAAATAAGCCAGAAAAGCAGGATTTTATTGTTCCTGAGTTGTAACGCTGCCACAGAGAGAATAACACATAATGCTTTTACCAGAGTAAGTAACATTCTCTTCCAGTCCTGGAACTATTTAAGACAGCATGCCTCATGCCTCTAATGGTGACTGAATAATAAAATGTTCTATGTCCTTTTTCTGCTTGTTTTAGGGGAACCTAATCCTGTTTCTGAACTGAACAAGCACATTTTTGTCCACACTCCTACAGACACAATGGGTTTGGGTTTTTTTATCTTCCTTCGCAGTTCTCACCCTTTCCAATTCTTCTGTCACCCTGCAGTATTATTTTAACCATCTTCAAAGAGGTCATAATGGCAAAAGGAGTCAGGGGCAAAATGTGGGGGAGGGAGGAGAAGCAATGAAATAAGTGAGTGTAATAATTGCTCTCCAATGAAGAAAAAGGTAGGAGAAAAAACACACGGGTTCCCCAGTAATGCAGGCCCTGCCATCCCCAGATGTTACAGAAGCATTAGAATTGCTCCCTGCAAGAAAAATTGGATTAGTCACAATCTTGTCGACTAATGGGCACACTCTGTGATCTTTAGAGCTTCATTTACTGGGTTAATAGTGCTTTGCCTGAGTTCCTTTGCAACAGGGAAAAAAAAAAAACTGTAAGAAGAAATATTCTGGGTGCAGTCCACAGCCACTGACACGAGTAATATCATATTCATCACAGACAGACCTCGTATCTCATTACTACTGAAGAGTTTGCCCCCGAGGCATTTGAGCTCAGTCAGGCCAGGCCCCTCATGTGGAACCGTTCAGGTATATTGTGAAATGATTTAATGCGATAATAATGTCCACTTTGTGAGATAGATTATGTTTTTTATAGTGGCTGATGGTTAATGAATGATACATTAGCAAACATCACTAAAACATTATTGAGAAAATGCAGATAAGAGATAGTAACTCCCTCCTTCCCAGCCCCCACTCTCTCCCAGATGCATAAAAATGGAAAGCAGAACTTAAAGAAACAGAAAACTTGACATTTTTGTGACGCTACCAGCTTGCATACTCTCTCTCTTGCTTGCTTGTTCTCTAGAGAAGGGGGAAAAGAGGTATTTTAAAATGTTGTAAACACTAACTGAAATATCTCTTCTTAAATCAAATGAGAATCAATGAAAGTGCAAACCTGAAAAATACATTATATGTTGACCCAGTTTATTAGATGAAGCCGTTTACCCTGATTTGATTTATCTGGCAATACACTGCTCAGCTGTGAAATGAGATAAGAAGAGCCTATTCACCTTATTTACAATATTATAGTGACTCCCGCTAGCACCACTATGGTTAAGGATCTGTCAGCAATTCCATTACAAACACCATTTTTTTAGGGTTTGTAACACGGCTGTAGATTCGTGCTTAGCTTGAACATGGCAATCCAAACCCAAAAGATTCAATTAAAATCTCCTATTGAGTCCAATGGATTTTGG
Organism: Myiopsitta monachus; assembly: GCA_017639245.1. Lineage (NCBI taxonomy): Eukaryota > Metazoa > Chordata > Aves > Psittaciformes > Psittacidae > Myiopsitta > Myiopsitta monachus. Next base: position 39,616,983 of record CM029918.1, on the reverse strand, counting down.
ATTAATGCAGCACAATCTTAAAAATGTGAAAATCTCTAGGTATTTTTCTACATTTTTAGTCATTATTGCTGTGCCTTGGGAAGAAATACAAAGAGGGCCATATTCCCTGATAGTGCAACTGTACTGAAGTCAGTACAGTTATAGTAACTTACAATACCTGAAAAGCTGCCTCTTCTGTCAGAGTTATACACTTGGCAATGATGAATCACAACAAGGAGCTGTTTTTCTGTTTTACTTTGATTTGCTGTCTTATTTGGCTTACACGCACTTCTAAAACCTCTTTGTTTCCTTGACAAGGGAGGGGCATGTCCCACACGCTTTCAATGGGAGTTAAACTGCTTCTGAGCCCACAGGCTGGAATTCATATTGCTTTTTTTCCCCATAAACCTGAAAAGCCTTCTGAACTGGGGTTTTCTCTACAAAAACGTCCTTTCTAGTCCAAGCCTTTTGTCTATTTTGGTTTGTTTTGAAACTGAAGCCTCCAAAGAAAGTTTCTGTTCTGGTTTCCTTCATTTTAATTTGTGAATTTCTAAACAGCTCAAAAATCTGAGAAGAAAATGAAGTAGAGCAGGCTAGTGAGGTAGAGTCTGCTGAGGTCAAACGATACATGATGAACACAGTTATACAGACACAATGTGGATTTTACCCATTTCACAGATAGTAGATAAACACTTATCACCAGCATCGCCCAGCAATACCTAATTAAACAAAGCAAAGGCCTCTGCTGTTCTGGATTTCATTATTTGTACCTGTGTGACTGAAGAGACTGGATCACACCAGTTAGCACACTTCCTCCTGATTTTGTAATACAAAGCAAGCTGTATTTTAAAATAGGCGTAGTTCTTTAAAAATAATAATGTTCTTTCAAATTCATGCGCATTGCAGAGAAATGTGGGAGGAAAAAGAAAAAAGAAATTTGGATGAAGGAAGAATGTAACAAAGGGATGGCAAGACCATGAATATCAGCGACACATCTCCTCGAATCTCCTACTTCACCACATACAGAAACAGTAAAACCTCTGGGGCCTGAGGCTGCTCAGCCCCAGCTGCCCTCATCATGGGAGACCAGTGGGAGGAGATGGCAGCACTTCCAGGCTGTCATCCCTCCAAGGACAGCCATCTTAGAGTACTGTCCTTTCATCCCTCCCAGGCCAACCACCTCGGGGCATTGTCCATTCATGGCCTCACAGACAGGTTAACAAGTTCTCAAGGAAATGGGTAACAGCAGGCACAGGTGGCTGTGTTTGCACAGGAGCTGCGAGATGGAAGGTCAGGAAGGGAAGCAGCTCCCTCCATTAGAGGGCTGTGGCTTGCTCAGGCCTCTCTGGCTCCTGCAGCATTTAATGAGGAGGAAAACGTGGTTGCAGCTGGGAGGATGAATACTGTCCCACCACCTGAGCTAGCTCAGAGCTGCTGCCATGAGTCTTGTCAACACCCACTGCTGCCTGAGTGGAAAGGCTGAAGAGGAAGCAGCAGGAGTGAGAGGAGTAGCCCCTGAGGAGTAAGGGAAGTGGCTGAGATGGCGGTATCTGGAGGCTTGGGGCTTAAATTCTACCCTGCTTATATTGTTTCTTAACAAAAAGGTAAAAAATATTATGGCAGGAGGGTTATGGGGTGGTGCAGCTCCCTGCTTTTGGTACTACTGCCGCCAGAACTCAGCCGTCATAACAACCCCCCAGAAATGTGGAGGCAGTGCATGATGAGCACCAGGGGCTAACCGCGGCCTGCAGGGTAGTGCCACAGGCTCTAAGGGTGCCTTCAGGAAAATAAACGTGTAAGAAGAGATATTCTGGGTGCAGTGACATCTCCCTGAGCCACATCTCTGCTCCCTGCAGGTGCATGAGGGTTGCCCATGGGGCTGTGAGGAATGTGACAGCCCTCCTGGGGAGTTGTATCCATCTTGAGAGAGCAGTGAGGGGACAGCCCCAGCACCAGGGGTCAGTGGGAAACACAGTTGTTGTGTTTTCTCCCCTGCAAGGGGTATCTGGACTTAGACTCCTAAGACAAAACAGTTTAAGGGCACAGGACAGCTTCTTTTTGGGAAGCGGGCTCTGGCAAGTAAAAGTTAAGGACCTTCAAGGGCATGGCCCTGTGATGAAGTGCACCTATCTGTTCTAGGTGGGACCTACCTCAGTGTGAACTGCAGCAGCAATCAGCCCTAGCACTGGCCATGATCTGCAATCAGCCATCAAGTTTCAGTTTTCCTATGTTGGTAAGATTTGTACTTTGCTTGCCTAATCAGAGATTTAGTAGGTTTTTCTTTCTTGGTTGTCTGCATTTGTCATGGTCTGAAAATTAGTATGCAGATTATCTGTGTCACTTAAATTAATCCCTTCCACTATGTAGGCACCAGCACATGTGAACTATGTGCAATATGGAAAAAAAGAATGCAGAATATCATGATTGTATGCTTAGGCACAAAACAGTATTTTCTACTTGCACTTAGCATCTCATTAATCATTGCTGCGGTTGTGATGTCTTATTTGTGGTGGGTTTGTTGCCTCAGCCTTGTAGTAAATGTTCAGAACTAACATGCATAGTGCTTTTATATATTCTTTTATTACACTGCCTACTACGTTCAGAATCAGAGGGAAGCATCATACTTGTATGTGAAACCCTCACTTGGTCCTACCAGTACACAGCAGCAAACTTATTATAGTCTGTGTCTATGAACTGCAGTTTGGACCTACAAAGCAATAAAAATTTAAGGGCAATGTGACTCGTCTATGTTACTTTAATTTGATGGATAGAGACTAACTGGTTGATGAGTCAAGAAAAACAAAATTACTTGAACTTACTTGTATTTTTATCAGGGGGCTGGAATTAACACAAGCCAGGGTTTTAAAAACTAAGTTTTTATATATAGAAAATATACCATATTAAAACTCATAAATGTGCAGGCTTTTCCACTATGGTGGACAGCTCAAACTACCCTCTTCAAAGGAAAACTTGAAGAGTATTCAGACTATCTGGAAATTAGACAGAACATATCTTTAATTAGTCTAATGGAATTATTGATAGTGAGAAAACATGGGAAATGCTTGGTTTATCCCTTCAGTTTATGGCACTGCCAGAAACAAGATTTTTTTTTTTTCTTTCTACTACAGACAGCATGGAAAGAGCCTTGAAATGAGGCTAGTATCACTGTTAGTGACAGAACATAGCAGGCAAAGAGTAGAGACCAGAAACTTATGAACTGAGATGGTCTTCAGCAGTCAAGTTGAAAAAAAAAAAAGCAGTTGTTCCTTGTCAAATATGAGCAACAATTGTTGTCAGCATGTGCACTGACACTGTGCGTCATTAATCATTAGAATCGAGCATTTCCTAATTTTTAGGTAGTGTTGCTGATTTGTCTTAGTTAATGATGTAGGAAACTAGTTTTTTAAGTATCACAACACATTGAATTTAAATGCTTGCATACCTACACATTGAATTTAAATGCTTGCATAAGCATCCCAGAGCATTTCTGGCACTTACATTTTAGTGGCTTTTTTCTGACATTCTGTGAAGCATGACTATTCTTTTCCTTCATTTCCCCAAAGATATTGATATGTATGTGCAGAGAAGTGGAATTCCAACTGAGGTCTCCAATGGAAAAATAACATATTAAAAAACAATCTGAGCACTTAAAAACTTTATCAACTCAAAAAAATAGAATTACTGTGGAAATCTCAGTGCTGTGTCTGTCTATTAATACCAAGAATTCCCACTCATGGACTAATATCACACTGTATTAGAGACCAAACACACATCGAACAGAAAAACCTTTGCTTTGATTTCTAAAATTAATATAAAGCAAGAAGTAAAACAGAGAAAAAAGCAGATTAGAGAACACAAGAAAATATTGGATGGTCATCTGAGGGATCATTCTGTTCACTGCCGGTATGGAAGGAAGAATGGCATTCTGATATCTATAAATTCAGGATCAGTCAACAGTAGCAAATTATGTCTGCTCACTTCATAATCTGGAGGAAACTTCAGGCTAAATTTGCAATTAGATATACATGATGTTTGCATTGTATAGAGGCTGTGCGAAGGGATTTAGTTTGCCTTTTTCCCCCAAATTTGCTATTACATAATTAATCCTTAGAAATCCTCTGCCTGTTTAGAATAAACACAAGGAGAAAAAGGAGAATGTTCCATTCTCAGGTTTTTAAGTAATGATATAGGCATGTCAGTGAAGCATTATCCCTTCTGTGCAGTTATAAAAGTTGAGATGTATTTGTTTATTTGTTTGCCCATATCAATTGTCTCCAGGTGTTTGGTGGTTTTCTGTGCTTTTCAAAAAGGCAGGAAGGGGAGGATGTTCCTAAATAATATGTTGTCCTGACTTCATAAGGCTTGTTTTGTCTGGCAAATGAATTATGTAAACCTTTTCCACTAGAAACTGTTTCAAGTCAATTAATTGTTGTAATTACTTAAGATTTCTTTTTAATGAATATGACTCTCCAGGGATTTGATGATATCCTGTCATCTGTAGGCCTGATAAATGAAATGTGATTTGTGGCTTGCCGCAAACTGAACCCTTGTACTTGAACAATGTCTCTCTTTCCTATGTGCTCATTAAACAGAAGAAATGCCCTTGATGGAATTAGAAACATTTGCTTTAGTTGGTCCCTAGTAAGAATGGTTAGCATAGGCAGATAAATTTTGGGGTTTACTCCTTTTGTTCCCTCTTCCTTTAAATGCAGGCCTTGTTAACACGTTGGCAATTACTAAGACCAAGCACATGACCCCAGTGAGGCTATCTATTGTAATTGAGAACTAGCTGAGTTCTTCCATCTCTCATCTCCATAAGGTGCGCTGAAATGTGAAAGATTAGCAGTCAGACAGAGAGGAAGGAAACCAATGCTGTGTGATGGTTTTCTTATATTACCTTTTGTATGACTTTGCTGCATCGACATTTTGTAATCAGAACAGCCAAATCTGACAAGCAAGGCATCTTCTCATTGTTTTTGTGCAATACCTAGTTTCCAGCTCACAGTATCTAGATTCCAGTGCTTCTCAAGAAAAACAGAGCTGCCCAATGCTGCAGATGAAGACAAGCAATCTGAGACAACATGACAAAGAACCATGAAGCCTGAATTGAGTTCCTGTAGTGTGACTGCTTATATGTGTTTCCACTAGCCTATTTTCCCCTACACTGCCATGTAAATAATACAGCCAAATCTCCAATGTTAGGAAAGTATAAAGCAGGTGGGATTTCCTGATTTAAATTCCACTGGTAAAATGGGGATTACTGCTTTTATTGCAAGACCTTTCCTGAATATCACATGCGTACATTAAACATCATAAAATACGTAGCAAAATGTAGTGGCTTGGTTATAGTTTGGAATATAAGGACAATGAATTATTGTGTATCTCAAGCAAAGATCACTTTGACCTTTTTCCAGTCAAGAGAGGGTGCCTCATATATGTGTAGCTGTCTAAATCTGACTGTCATGGGTAGTGTAAGTGTACAGAAGAGACAGCATCCCAGATAATGGAAGTGAACTAACAGAAGAAATTGTTACGTCTATTAGTGGCCTAGGAAAAATAAGGGGCTGTGAATGGTAGAAAGGTGAAAACTGTGAAGAAAGAGTGACAAAGAAGCACCAGACCAATATCTGGAAGAATCATGGAAAATGGGAAAACACTGAATTTTCACAGAAAGGGATTTTGCACTTTGGGGTTCAAAATCCAGGAATGATTGCAGTGACAAAACTACATCAAAACCTATGTCTTTCTAAGCTCAAACACACTTCTTTATGCTGGCATAAGAGATACTGTCTTTCTCTTCCCCCCGCCTGTCCTTTTTCTGGGCTAGCAGGACCTATAGTTAAAGATACAGATGTACAGTAAATTTCAAGGAACTATTTTTCCTGGCTTGATGGTCCAGCTGAAAAAGTGGTGTCTAGAACTTTATGACACTGATTGTCTTTGGTGCAGTAATTGCATGGAAGACATTCAGATCACCTTTGATTAGATGAACTCCTGAAACTATTGAGATTTATCAGTGCACAGATCATTCTCTCAGAGGACTCAAGAAGAAGTGTCCCATTAACTTAATGAATCAGGCCGCAAGAGAACAACTGCTCTTGAAGTCAGAATGAGAGATTTCCCATCAGTGGCACAAATTCTGCCAATAAAGGCAACAGGATTTCTCAAGTGAAATGAGATTAGAATATGTCTCCCCTGATTTTCAGTAGTTAAATGATTGACTATCCTGTAATAGGCTAATTATTAGATTTCCCTTCAAGTTTTGTGTTGCAGGCAGGAAGGGAAGTTTTCTTTCTCTACCTAGATTGTGTGTTAGTTGTGGCACTGTTTCATCGATGCCATTGCATAGTCTTGACCTTTGAAAGATAGTATGGTTCATTCATCTTTCCCAACCTCATCTGCCTTCAGCAAGGTGTCCTCAGCTCTGGAATTTCTGGCAATTTGACAAAGACATCTCCCTACATGTCAGTTCTTGTTATCCACTCTGTCTTCTTCACATATGACACACATGCCAGCTCTCATTTTTTTCACTGCTTTCTTTGTTTGCCCCTTAACAGGTGGGAGATTCCACTTTCTCTTTTTTGAGCCATTTCCAGGGTGGTCCTTATTTTTCCTGCAATAACTTTGTGGACTTCCTTGACAACTTAAAAGATCCTTTTTGTCACTGATGTTTTGTGGTTCTTTGCATTGACAAGAAGGCAGTTGATCACTGCCTCTCCCCTCCTCTAGAAGTGAAACAGCAGGAAGCAGAGATTATAGAAACATGTTCTTGTCAGTCTGTCCTTCAAAAAGGCAGGGAGCCTCTGACTGTGCACCTAGTAGCTCCTCAGTGGTCTTGAAAGTTGGATACAGGGAAAACAACCAAAAGAGTTAACTTGCAAGAAATAGCTGTTGCCAGGCAAGTTGTCCTGAAGGCTGAAAGAAAAAAAAAAGTATTCCTGGCACTGTTACTTTCTTACTTAGATGTTTGGGCACTTAAAGAGTAAATTGTCCTCAGTAAGAGCTGAGACAGCTGGACAGATACTGTTCAGATTGCATATGATGGCTTCATATGCTTAACTACTTATCTGAAGTGACAAAATTAAGACAGAAACATAGTCATTTAGGTAAATTTTAAGGTTTTTCTCTCCTTTCATACGTGGCATTTTGCACTATTTTACCTTTGTAAAGGTAATTTATATTAGTGTGATGTCAAAATGACATCATAGAAGCAGGTACTTACAATATGTACTGGTTTTGAAAACTCTAAGTTGGTCTTATCTAATCTAACTAGGTTTTATGAAAATAAACCTATTTTGGTAAATTTTGAGGGTTTTTTTAAATGCAAGTTTATTTCTGCAATCACTAGTAGTAATTAATTAGACCAAATGAAGATATCCCATTGCTGAGGTGTCTTCCTGTATAAAAGTAGACTACGTTGGAACACATAATAACAAAATTGTCTTTTCTGAATATTTTGGGATTTTTCTTACAAATTTAGGTTGGTTGTTTGTTTGTTTGCTTCTGGTCTACTTGAGAAGCTGCTAGCACAAAGCAGTGAGAATAGTCAGGTTTGTCTCACCTTTTAATGCAGTCCAGAGATGATTCAGTTAGTGACTTTCACCAAATGAAATCCACTACTTTGTTTTTACAGAAATTTTATAGGAATAATCTGTGTTCTTAAAGCTGGGAAGTTTTTAATAACTGGCTACATGGTAAAAAAGAGATATCCAGAATTATAGCACTAACTTACACCACAATATTCTTACTGGTTTCTCCTGCAAAAGTAAGTTGCCAAACAAAGCTGTCACAGAGAATTGGAGCATGGTTCAAATGAAAAATGCAAAAGAATGTACAACCTAAACTTAAAAGAAAGTTAAATTACATTAGTAAAGAAGAGATATAAGAAGTCTTTAAAATGCTCTCCCCATATCAGGCAGTCTCCAATAACAAAATAGAAGTTGTAATATTTTATTATTATAACAAGTAGAATGCAAGATTTCTGAAATTCCCTATAGGCACATACTTTTTTGCTGTACAGTAAACTCTTTAAATTGTGTGTCTCAATAATAAAAACATGAACATGTAAAAACATTTACATTTGATAAGCACTTCCCTGTTATTTATGTATGTTGAGTGTAATAAAAATGCTTACTTCAGAGAGGTGATATGGGTGTTTATTAATCGATGTTTTATCAGGTTTTCACAGTTCTTAAGCAAAAGACAGCCAATAGCAGTGGAGAAATAATGTCAGGCATAGCCATTAAAATACATCAAAAACAAGTGTAGAGCTGAGATGGAAAGATGCTGTCATGGTACCTGTGCTAGTAGAGGGGATGAGTGCAGCAGTTGCAATGTATCTACATGAGCTTTATTTAGTGAATTACAATCTCCAAGTGATCAAAAAGTACAGGATGAAAGTTTCCCCAGGAGCAAAGTGGAAAGAAGTTGAATACTGTAATTACTTTCTATGGATGAATCTCCTTAACCTTTAGTTAGTGCGTATCACTTAGCAGTTAGTTACATTTCATCTCTGGATGTTCCTAGACTGTAAGTCACAAATTTATTTTGAATATGGGCATAGCTAAAGCACAATAGCAGGTACTTGAGTTAAATATTTGTATGGGGAAATCATGATTGAAATAACTACACAGTCAAGGTAAGCTAGTTCTAAGCAGTCTAATTTCATGAAAGGCTGATTCCAAAGAACTGGCAAGGAGCAAGGATATATGATAACAACACAGCCAACAGTGTTGGAAGAGAGCTCCTAAAATAATTAAAATGTCTTAAAACTCATACTGCTTAAAGTAATAATAAAAACAACAACAACTTTTTAGGTACATTTTATTAACTTTTTAGGTTACAAGCTGGTAGGAACTTCAGACGTTTTCAGGGGGTTGTTTCTATTGACAAAGAAACTTCAAGAAAACCTTTGAATGGAAGCTCAGATTTTACCATATCTATGTGGCTGTAGAAGCTTGATCAAGAGGTTATTAAATATCCTGGTAAAATAACAATTTAGCAAGACTGCGTCATCCCACACTTTTATGAAATATACATGGCACATAAACATGATGTCTACCTTTGTATTGCTAACTAGGAAAAAGAAAAGGCTTTTCAGAAATCTGCAATTTTTCTTCATGTAGCTAATACAGGAATTTTTTAGTTCTAACAGGCTTTAGCAAGTATTAAATCTTCAAGAGAGAAGTAAATAGTTCCTGTGCTATGCTCTTTGTATATGGAAAACATACACAAGAAGCAGAAAGGTGACATTTAACTCTACGGTATTAAATCCTACAACAGTAAAAAACAGAGGTGGAGAGAAAGCTGGACAGATGCATTACTTAAACATTCTTCTTAAGAATGCCTTGTTCTCCTGAGTTCTTTCTCATCACCATAAGCTCTCTGATAGGTGTGAAACCGTAAGCAGATGGAAACTTGTCATGCAGGTGTATTTTGTATACCTGCCACACTGTGAACTCACCATGTCTCGGGCCCTGAGGAGAAGTTCTCTTTCCTTGCAGCAAGATTATGTTTTAAAAAGCTGACTTTTAAACCTCTTACTGAATTTTTTAATGGATTAAATTCATCATGTCACCAGCTGCTGTGCAGCTAATAGAGCCATAAAACACTGTATTAAAGGATTACCCATGCAAAATTTCCTCTTGTGCTAATGTGAATTTTAATACTTTTAACATTTAGTTGAGATGGGAATGTCCAAGAACAGCTTGTTCAATAGGTTGTTCTATAAAATTAAGTTCCTCAGCTCATCACAAATGCCAGGACTCCATTAAGTTAAAATTTTACAGAGAGGCTGAGATGATTCACTGTATATAGCATTCACAGGGAGGAAGGCAACATCTGCTTCTCCATTAATGCTATAAACCAAGGAAGTAAAACACACAAGAGCATTATAACTGCAGGGGAACTGGGCTGAACAGCTTAGAGTCCTCGCTCCATATTAGTTGGAGGTCAGTTTATGCCATTAGGTACCTGATGTATAAAGGCAGAGAGAATACAAAATCCCACTCCCTGAAGCAGGGTGACTACCATAGGCCATGAATAGTCTCACATTCATATAAAGTCAGGAGGTATTTTGTGAAAGCAAATTATTTAACTTTGGTAGGAGGTATAGGGAAGAAAAGGGATAGCCGTGCTTTCAAAACAGGGAGTGAGACCTTTAATTTTATATTTATCTATAAACAGTAATTAACAAGGTATCATTTATGTTTCTGAAATCATGAAGTGACTGCAAAATAAGATGCAAAAGGCTGCAGGTTGGATTTCTTTCATCTGACAGCAACAAAATGGTCTTTCTAGAGGGTGTTTCTCTGGAGTAGCTATAGGTTTAGAAGTGGTGTGCCTTTGCTGGCTCTTAACTGCCATTTTCTGTAGAATAGGACAGTTTGAAGGGATTCTAGCAGGTATTAGAGCCTTACCAGGCTTCTCCCCTTTCTCCCTTGTCTCACCCATAAGGACCACTCATGGAAACTACCATCAGTAATCAGGTGCAATCCTTGTTTACTACTGCAATTAATACATAATTAAGCACTTGGACCTTACTCAGACCTCTTTTTCCTGCCATGGGCAGCAGGGTAAGCTTGAAGGAAGGGCAAAGAGCAGGCAAGAAATGGCAGTCCCAGCCCGTCAACATCTGCACTGAGCATCATTCTTCATAGTGAAATGTTTGGGTAGGTAAGACTGTAAAAAATAAGGAACACTAAACTTTCTCTTGACCCTAATGGCTCTTGCAAAAGAATGATCACTGAGGCAGGCAAAACTTTCTGTGTTTTCAAATCAGCATGTAAAATTGGTTTCTCATTATGACATTTCATCTGAGCACTGATCATCCCAGTACCAGCTAAAGCAAGGCAGCATAACATCACACACTTTACCCTGCTAGCAGTACCATCATCATGCAGGGAGTGCTGCCAAATAAGAAACCACCAGTTCCAGGGACAGCCAGAGTGCTTCTTCAATCTCACCCTGAGTATGTGGGAAAGGAAGAAATCCCAGCTGACTCTAGCTCAACTGCTGTGTACCCTGTAAGAGAAGGAGCTGGCCGGCTTTGCCACTCATTGATCTGGAAATGACCAAAACCACTGCCAGCAACCTCCTCCTTAGAAGCCTGTACAGCTCTTTAACTTTGGTCATTTCCTGAAGGGACAATTTTTAGCCAGGAGCCTGATCAACAGGCAGATGGGGACAGTAGGAACAGCCTATGAATTCAAGGTTTCATCTCGAAATACTTCAAAATTCCAGCAATGAGCAGTTGACTGCCTTTTAAAATAACTGTTTCCAAATGAGGGAGACTTTCCATATAGCATGTAGTTCATACAGCTAAATTTTTTTTGCGAAATTTTGTACTAGTAATAGTAGCAGTAGCACTAGTAGTAAAGGTTTCTGATGCTCACTTTGGAATAAAAAAGGACAGTTATTTAAAATCCAACACGAGAGTGGTGAGGAAGTTTTAATAGGAATATGCTTGAGCTGCCGTTCCTTACCCCAACTGAATTTTCTCCACAGCTCCATGTTTTGTTCTCCATGAGTATTACTGTTCTGAGAGCTTGTCATTTCTTATCAGAATGAGAAAGGCTAAAGAGATAATATTTCAATAACATACTGGCCTGATCATAAAATAACTCAATGGAAATGTGTAACTGCCTCAGGCAGCACAGCAGGATAGTCAGCAGTCAGATGATTTCTATTCTGGGTTTCTTTTTTTTATGGTTACATTTTCTGTTATATCAGACATACCCTCAAGTCTTAGTTATGCTTTTATTCAAAAGGAGAACCACAGTATAAAGACCTACAAAACTTATTATGGTATATTACTGTAAAGAAATAAAAGTTGGTGCCACAGTAGCATATTGATAAGGACAGGCCTGCCACATTAATTGACCTTTTTTCATCTCAACCGCCAGGGCTGAGGCCTAGGCATCTCGGTTGCTTAGCAACAGGGTCACTGCTTTCAGGCCTTAAAAGCACCAAAAAAAAAATAGTTAAGAAAATATCAGAAGATGTGATCTTATGAAGGCAGCAGATGTTTGGCAGACAGAAGTATTCTTTTTTATCCTTTTTTACCCCGCGCTGTTAACTGTAATTCATAGAGGGGCAAAAAGGAAACCAGGGTCTGAAGTTTTACTGATCTAAGGAGACCACCAAAAACAGTACTGAAACTACAGGCACATGTTCCGACTTGACACTGGTCCTGATGAGATGCTTTTGATTTTTAGACCATACATAGATATCTACAAATAATTCATATGATTCTTCCTTATGCATAAACTACATGCATACATGCAAAATACTAAGTGACCCTGGATAACATACATGTATTTTTAGGACAGCAGGTTGCAGCAGAATAGTGAAGAGGGGCTCCTATTTTCTAGATACTTTTTTAACATTCTATCGTAAACACTAGTGTTCACTGCTATGTTTAATGACAAGCCTTGAGGCACCACAACATCTCCTAAAGGTCAGCTCAGAGAGAAGTTTGTTTCTTCCCCCCTCAGCATGAAATACAGGAAAAAGTCAACACTTCTTTTAAACTTTAATAAAGGCCATGGAACAAGACTGCTTCTCTACCAGAAATCAAAGTCCTTGTAGATGAGAGTAGCCAAATGTTTGCTGCAGGTTTCTCCTGGAGAAGAATTCTAGTGCTAGAGACATGAAATCTGTATGTTATTCTGAAATAATCATCAACAAAAATGATAAATGGCCTCGCAAATTCCACTTTGTCTTAACACTAATGCTTCCTTAGCTTAAATGCAAGTTGGGAGGCTCCTATTTTATCAGTGCTTATATAAATAACTTCATGGTTGTCAGTGAACAAAGTATTTAATGTAAAACAAAAATCAGTGTTTTCTTCTCACAAACGCAAGTTGTGGTTAAATTTAATGTTAAATGTGGGGTGCAATAAAGAGAAGTTTTAGATTTTCTTTATTTACAGCGTTACTTCAAACAGTTGTCTAGATTTTTTCTGCTACATTTTAGTCTTCTTTCACTATTACTACTTGGCAACAGGGGTATCTGTATTGAGGTTCTTCACAGAGTCATAGAATCATTAAGGTTGGAAGGGGCCTCTGGAGATTGTCTAGTCCAAGCCCCTTGAATAAAATTTTCTTGCCTTGCCTCTTCTTGAGGTTGAACAGTCCCAGCTCTCCCAGGATTCTTCATATGACAGAGGCTCTAATCCCTTGATCATCCTACACCAAACTTGCTCCAGTGTTTCTTATGCTAAGAAGACCCGAGCTGCACCCGACACACTACATACGTGCAACCAGGGCTGAGCAGAGAAGGATCACATCCATCAAGCTACGAATGGGCAGCCTCCAACTGGATTTTGTACCATTGATTCCAATCCCTCAAGCCTTGCATTTCATCCTACTATAAGCCCACCTCTGTATACTCATCTAACTTGTACTTCAGAAATTTGTCTGTGTTGTTATGGGAGATTGGGTCAAAAGCTTTACTAAATCCAAACAACAACACCAAGCTACTCATCTCATAATAAAAAGCAATCAAGTTAGTGAAGTATAATTTTCCCTTCATAAATGCATGCTTCTTTTCCTCTATATTTTCCAAAATGGTTTGCATGAGGATTTGTTCCTTCACCTTCCCAGAGACTGAGGTGAGGCTGACCAGCCTTGTGGGTATAGCCCGTTATATCCCATGGTCTTGCATATGTCCATTTTTTAAAATGTTGCTTAACCCAGTCCTCTTCAAGTGAGGGTAAGTCTTCCTTGCTCTGGCACTTTTCTGTTGGTCTGAGGAACCTGAGATTCCTTAAGGTCAGTCTTACCAGCAAAGACCAAACTGAAGAAGGCATTGAATACCTTGGCTTATTCACTGTTCTTTGTCACCAGATTAACTGTCCCATTCATCAGAAAGCTAGAATTTTCCCTACTCTTTCTTTTGCTGGTGATGTGCTAGCAGAAGATCTTCTTGTTTAATCTTCACATCCCTCACCAGATTCAGTTTGATGGCCTTGGTTTTTCTCTACATGATGCATACTCAAACAGTGTTCATACATGACTGCTGGGCCGCCTGCCCCTACTTTCATCTCCTGCACACTTCCTTTTTATGTTTGAATTTTGTCAGGAGCTTTTTGTTCATCTGTGCAGGCCTCCTGACACCTTTCTTTGATTTCCCACTCATTGAGATAGATTGTTCTTGAGGTTGGAGAAAGTGATCCCTGAAAATCAATCAACACTCCTGGATCCATCTTCTCTCCAGGGGCATTTCCAATGGGATTTTTCCAACCAGACACCTAAAAAGGACAATACCTGCTCTCCTGAAAGCCAGGGTTGCAATCCTACTTTTAGCCTTTGGTGATCCTCATCTTTTTGCCTCGTTTTTTGCCTTTTCCCAATTAACGGTGTTTTAATATGAGGAAGAAAGGACACTATCTTGATTTACAGCTAGAAACAGCAGAAGTGTTGCTGCCATTGTGCATTGTCTAAAATATGAGAGGATTTAAAGAACACATTCAAGGCAGTAATGCTCTGGCAAGTTCTCAGTATTAATATATATACAATGCCCTCTCTTTCACATCAGTTCTGTCTCTAAAAAAATGATCAAAATATCCACACTCTTGTTGTCCAGATCAGCAGACAAAATGGGCATCTCTGTATTGTTTTCGTATCTTAATACTCAAGGATTTGAATGCCTTATTTTGGTACTCACACTTGTGTACGGATTTCCTAACTAGAGTTATCACTGATTCGACAAAACTGCATCACATTGGGACTGTACAGGACTTAGTGATCAAGCATTAGTTTTTCCCTATGATACAAAGTTGAAACATGCTGTCTACACAATGCATTTAATGGAGAAAATACATTTAAACAGGAAATCAGAAACTTTGATAATGGATGTCATAGACATTACTAATAGTCTTCTGAAATCAGCTCTACTTGTATAAAAATTTTAATGTTTGTACTCACTGTGTCTAGAGGTGCCTATGGTTTGATAATATCTAGCAGTTGTATGCAGGGAACTTAGGGATTTGTGCAGTTGTTGTTTGATCTTACTGTTGATTTTAAGTAAGATCAGCAGGATGCTTACCATGAACAAAAGATCAGCCTTAGTAGAATTCCTTTTGGTTAACTGAGTTTAGCCTTCTGATATCTTCTTGAACATCACAATGTTAATCAGTTGTAACAGGTAAATCAGCATGTCAGGATCTGTCTTTACACCAAGATAGGGTATTAAACATCTTTTAGCCTTCAAAGTTAACTGCTTTTGGCATTTGTTAATACCAAAGGCAGCCAAATATTTTTTGTGAATTTAAAACTCTCCTGTTTTACGAAACTTAAAAGTTTTGTGAAAGTGTGACTCTCAATGGTAACAGTATGAAAGTAATGCAGCTAGGTGGGTAGAAGTGTTAGTAAATATAGTTATGCAACAGGCACAGCCTTCCTGCTGCTTCTTTCATCTAGGTGTCCTCCATATAAATTCTTAGCAAAATCACTCCTTTACTACTGTAAGTAGCTTAAGTGTATGCCACTCAGCAAAATGAGACTTGTAATACAAAATCCAAGTATGTTCTGCCTCAGAGAATGACCAGTGGAAAACTAAGACATGAATGTGTCAGAACATACGACTCTGCCTTTAAATGGTGATTAATGATGTCACGAACTGTAGCTATGCTAAACCTAGATTTCAGTTCCAGAAACTTCCTTGTTTTGTCTCAGTGGTGAGCTCCATAGGAATTCTGCAAATCATTTGTCTTTGTAGATGTTAGTTTACCATGATAATGAAGTTCAAGTCTGAAAAGTCATGAATTATTACAGGCAAACATCCACTTTTCCTACTGAGTTAAACCAATTTTATGTATTGACAGGTGCTGACTGATCTTTACACAAGTATTTTTCAGGTAACCTCTCAGAGGGGTGCTACCTTTTAACACCCTTTTATCCTGAAGAAGAAGAATAAAATATTTTCCCAGTCTGGGTACTGATACATGAAAACAGAATTTTGTTACTACTGACATGTTAGAAACTTATATGATTTTGTAATGAAGGAAAGGTGCATTTTGTTTTTCCCATTCAGAAGGAGGAATTTCATCATGCCTACTGCCTATCATCTACCGCAAAAAGTCTCTCAGAAACCCTTTAAAAGGATCTATTTCTCTTAGATCAGTCCTTGGTTTTTTGATCATTAACCCAGGGGTTATTCCAGGGTTCTGCAGTACTAATTACAGATTTCTGCTTCCTGGAAGAATTAAATATGAGAATTAATTCAAAATATTTACTTAAGCCAACATTCATTTTTTTATGCATTCCATTTCTTAGGACTGCTGTGGAAATAGTTTTCATGGGCATATACAGCACAGTGCAGAGCATAGGGAAATTCTACAAACATGTTTGTATAGGCAATAAAATATCTGCCATCAGGCTACACTAGCATTTGAAAAATTATATGCAACATAACAACTGAAAAATTATTGAATGTACAAGCTAAGATTCACAAAGAATTGATGGTAAAACCTTTAACGGTGAAATTTGATCATGCAGCTTTTGTCCTTGCACTTACTATTATTCTTCTGTGATGTTCTATTTTAAGAAAAGGCATAGTGATAAGAAAAAGATAAATAGCTTACAAATTTCAGGGTTCTTTGAATTCTATGTACATGTGTCCTTATGTTGATATTATTGGACCAGGCACAGCCTGGAATATGGCCACCCCAACCAAGGCCACTGAAGATAAGCTGTGAAATTTAAAAAAAATACTTGCAGTAGAAATATTTTATAGGAACTTTCACTTTTAACGAATACTGAACTACTGAGGTACAATAGAGCAGTGCATCCTTTCTCCAACAGTTAAAAAGCTTAGCAAAAAGAATACTGCACAAACCATGTTGTTGAAAAACTGATTTTCTCAAGTATTCACTCATTAGACAAATGAAAGCCATTTGCTCTAGAACAAAAACTCTACTGCTTTTCCATGTCATGCTAAATACCAACCTTTTAAATTCTGACTTTTTAGTAAAACATTTGTTTAGCCCAACTAAATGATTGGTGAGGAATTAATGAAGAATGAAGCATTATGAAAACCAAACTGTAGCAGTGCCAAAGCTAACTGCTCCACATCTCTGTGCAAATTCTGTTAGTTTTCAAGTCTATCAGGAGGAGACAGGTATAGAAAGGTTCCTTATGACTGATTCTGGATTTTCTATACAGTTTGGAAAACCAGCGAGCTGAAGTCGGATAAATTCCAGCCACTTTCCGTTGCCTTGATTTCTGGAATGTGAGGAATAACTGGTATCTGCTCCAATGGTCCTGGACCTGCAGGACTGGATAAGAAGTTCTTGAAAAAATAATCAATGATAGCCAGTGATAGGTAGAACTCTACAAGAGGACCAGTTGAACAGAGTTTTGCTATTACTGTCACAATCCAATAATTTTAACCTATGGGGAGGGCTCTTAGTTGCACTTGAAGCGGAAGCTTAGCAAAATCAACAAGTTCTCTAAAGTTTCAAAAAAGATCCAAATCAGAAGCAAATTTTCTGATGAGAACCACAGTAAGCAAAGAAATGTTGGACTACTGGTCTAAAGGGCAGTAAGTACATGCACGACATTGGGTTCATTCTATATAGCAGTGGATAACACTTTCCCTAAATTAATTTGAGCTCACAACTGGTCAAGAGAAATATTTTCTTCTGCCCTGTCCCTTTGAGCCACTTCTTCTCTTGTAACCTTGCAGAAAGACTCAGTGGAAAGTTGCTGTGGTCACTTACTGAACACTGAGAAATCTGATTGAACTTTTTACCTTTTGGTTATGCTTTTGATCTGTAGCCCACATGATCTCATTAAGACCATATTATTTAGCTTAAACTCCAGATACTTGACCATTTCTCACAGTAGCCCCAGGCTGAGTGTAGTGTAATATTGTTCTGGCCAGCTTCCTGGCAGGGCAACATGTCATAAAGTATCTGCTGGATTATGACAGAAGAAGTAGGTTGGGGGATGGAAGCTGGAATAAAGAGGCTCAGACACTTAAGAGAGCTTGCAAGAAGAGGTCAGTGCCCATCAGATGATAGGATACTGAATCCCAATTACTCAGGAATGCTCAGCATGGGCTGCCTGATGCAGACTGCAATAAATCTTATGGCAGGCATTAGGAACACCTGGTTTCAGATGAGAACACCTTTCTTAGTTCAATCTAAATCAATCCTTTTTCTTCCCCTTGCCTGAACTGATCTCTATCTAGTGGGGGAGCAAGGGGAAGAAAAACAGGCAGGTGATCTTATTATGGGTCTTGTCAGCCTCAGTAATGCAAAACAGGTAACAGGCAGAAGAGACAAAAAGGAGAGGGTTTAACCAGTGCAATAGCTCTTGTCATCTGCCTTGCTATTTGAGAGGAGTTTCTTTAACAACTGACTCCAAATTGGCACATGTCACAACACTGGACTTTGTCCAGCCCACACTCAGATGTCGGATGAGCTTGATGTTCATGAGTCCGTCCATTAAAAGCTTTTAACATTGCTGACCTCCTGAATATCTTTGAGTCCATTGTTCTACCTGGAGAAGAAGCAGGGAGGTAAACACAGTTCAGCCACTGTCAGCTCTGCTGATATAAATCAAAATAGTTATGCTGATTTCAGGGAGCTGTGTCTGACCACATTGACTGTGGTCCTACCCTGCTTTTAAAGGACAAAAGGATAGCTCCAAATTAAAACTTTTTAATAAAACCATGAGCACTACCATTAACTGTTTACAGTTTTATATCTTTTATTTTTGTTGTCGGAGAAGGTGCAAGCTCTGATTTAAGTATTTTCCCTGTATTGGAATATCAGTAGAATCTTTGTCTTCCAGCATGCCTTCAGAAAAGGTGCTTAATCTCCCAGAGATCTCCACTGTTCCATGAAATTCTGCTTATGCTGGTCAATAGATTCAAAATTTACTAAGGAGGAAGAGACATACACACACGCACACAAAGAGATAGAAAATTATTTCATGAGGTTATTCCTTAGCAAGCTGCCTGAAAATAAGTCAGTAGTGGGGTTCTCAGTGTTTGTGTTCCGCTGTGTTCCCCATTTTTTCTTTCTAAGTTTTCTTCTATCCTCTTTTTTTTCTTTTCCCAAATAATTTTCTTTTCTTTTCCTCAAGATGGTCTCTTCCCATTTGAAGAGCTTCCATGAGCTCCCCTGAGAGAAATTCCTATGTAATAGGTAAACATCTGACCCAGTTGCAAATGGAGAATGTAGTCATGGCCTCATATACATGCGACTGTCCTAGCTTTGTTGCCTGTTAGCATCCATTGCAAACAGACATCCAGTTCTGACCCTGGCAAGCATATCCATAAGTTACCATGATCAGAAAGGGCAGTTTAAGGCCTTACACAAAGAAGGAAACGCTCTTGGTGGCAGTTTGGAGCTATCTGACTTCCCCATTGCAACTTTTGACTAGCAGCTGTATTCCCAAGAGCTCTAAGCAGAGGGCCCACTTCATGTTCTTCAGGTGCCAGCCTGAAGCAGCTTAGCTACCCACACCGTTGGCTGTATATAAAAGGACCTGGAAAGCCTGCCACGTAGGATCATTTCAGTAATGGTTCTCACTGGGCTACCTAGCCGATAATCTTCTCCCCCTGGTATACACAGCAGCACTACAACTCAGAGCACCCAGAGCTACAGGAGCCAATGAAAAACACAGTAAATTAAGTACAATTAGCAGGGCAAACATCACCACTGCTAGCATAATAGTCTTGTAATTATTCTAACAGCACTTATTATTTGGGCCATTTCTCAAAGCAGTGGTCTTTGTAAATGAATATCATCATTATGAAGTCCCTTTACAAATAGAGTATCCCACTGTAGAGTGGAGACTTGAAGAAGAAGGGTTTAGATCTGATTCAAATAAATATTTCTGATCCTCTCTGGAGAGAGTATCCATTGGACTGTGAGGTGAATTCCAGAAGGATAACTACAAAAAGAACCCATTACCTGCCTCTTCCTGACTAAAGCAGTGTTTAGATGCTGAATTTCTGAGTTGTGTCCTGATGGCACTGCGATACAGACTGCAGGAGAAAATCTGGTTGGTGATGTAAATAGGCATGTGTTAGACTGCCGAAGTCCAGCTGCAGGTCTCTCATGCTGGTCCTCAGCAGGACTGTGAAACTCAGTCTCATTGTGGGATGATGTAACTGAAGTGCACAACTTTTCACATGCAGTTTAAGACATGTTTTCGCACTGCTTGGCAGCTCCTGTTCGTTACATATTGCTGCTTACAAAAGCAGTCTGTATTTGGTCTTAGGCTTACATTTAACATCCCTTTCTTAAAGAGTGTGCCCAAATAGGAGCCAACCTGGCTAGGCTGAATACTGGGGGTTAGTGTCTGAAGTCCATCAGTAGAAACAAAGAGACACAGTAAGTTTTTAGGACCATCACAGCAGTTATCTTGAGATCTTGGGATGGACTAGCATTTTCAGCATTTCGAATTCCTTCTGAAGCCAATGGGGTCTGTCCATCTTTGCAGCCTCTGGGAATTTATGGATTCTGCTGCTGCTTTGGTGCCTAAATATGGATGGAGGTGACTGACTTCAGGCAGCAAGGGTATACTGTGGATAGTATAGCTAACAATATAATTATTTGAAAAGGTTCATCATCTTTCCTACTATGCACTGACTCATCTCTGCTGAGTGACAGAGTGGTGACTATTTGTTCAGTTTTCTACAACAGAATAAGGGTGAACTAAGGACTCATCTGTTGAGAGCATCAAAATACCTAAGTAAAAAGTGACTGGAAATGACAAGATCTCACCCCAGAAATAAACTGGAGTAATAAAGAGGTTAATATAATAATAATCCTCTCTGCATAGCAGAAGCTAGGCTTGAACAAGTGCCTGGAAAGATAAGGGGTAAACAGCCAAATAACAATTTCAAGATGCAAAAGAGAATCTTCATAGTTTAAGTAGGGAGTTCTGACTTCTTAGGTCACAGTTTACTGCTACTGAAGGTTTCCTAAATACTTAGAGACCAGAGGCATATAGAAATTTAGATGAGAGAACTCCAGAAGCATTTCTTATTTAGAGGGGAAGGGCCACTAGGTGGCACAAAAGTTGCCTAGTTTCATTAAATTCTCTGGTTTTGAGACTGGAAAATGACACTCCAAGGGGTGAACTACGGCTTTATAACTACAACATTGTAATGCAGCCGGCAAAGAAAATACATGGATGTTTAGAAGGTTGAGATTCTTTAATTCCATTCTGTGCATTGTAGAATTAGTGTGGTCTTTGGTACTCTTTTTTTAAAGAACCAAAAATGCATAACCAGAAAGTTGAAAGATTCATTGTGCTTAAATGTGGAAGTAAGTAGGATGTACCAAACAAAGAATATTGTACCAAAGAAAGAATAATCTGTCAAGACATCCTGCCTTCAAGAATGTAGGATTAATTTGAAGAGGTGAGAATGACATCAGGAAAAAGGCAGAAAGGGGAAAAAATATAGAGTTGGAGAAGTTGTAGCAGTGAGGTTGTTTAACCCAAGAGCCAGACAGCTAATGTAGAAGTCATCCTTACCAATGACATCTCAAAGGCATTCAGGTATAAGTTAATACCAGTTAATAAAACCGAAAAAACTGAAGACCAAGCCCTTTGGTCCCAGAGAACATGCAAGGAACATCCCATGAAGGAGAATTCATCTGACCCTCTGGACATACAGAATGTTGCACAATTTGCTTCTGGGGCTAACAACTGTCCAAGCAATGCATTATACACCACATAAGCATCCACAGAGTCATTCTGGTCAAGGAGAGTCAACTTACAATCTGAAATCAGTTTTAATGAGACGACTTTGATGGGCATTATGTCAGCTTCTTTCAACCTTGGGGTTTTGATTGACTGCTGAGGACTGTCCTTTAGATGGTAACAAGGATGCTGTCATTCCTGCGCAGATAGCTTGCACCAGGCTTGAATGCAAAAGCAAGTACTGCGTGTATCATGCATGCTCGTTCTGCATCAGAATGAATTTCAGCTTGAATTAATTTCACTATAGGTAGTATTTAGAAACCAATTGTGAATGGCACACCTTACAAGTCAGTTGTTCCTGCTGAGATAAACCATTGGCCTGATCATGAAAGCGTAGCTCCTGAGATCAGCAGCGTGGTATGCAGAGTTCAGTATGGCCCAATTGCTGTCACTGGTGTTCATTACAGTAGCTTATGATCTGATAATCTGAAATAGAGGAGAGAATTCTTTGATCTTCTGCATTGCTTGCACAGTTTTCAGGAAGGATTTTCAGCAGCACTTCAGGGATCTGTCTTTATTTCTTTAAATCAGTAGTGAATTTTATCTTTGTTTAAGGGGGAACTTCATTAGACAAGTGCTGTGTTTTTAAAACCCTATGGCTTGTGCTTCCATCTGGGAAGGAAGGTTAATAAAATTAGTAATGAATACAATCAGAGCTGGCTTCTTGAGGAGAGGAGAAGAGAGGAGACTAAGCTAGAAGCCGTTGGAAGAACTCTTTTTGAATTTCAGCCCTGCTACTGCAAATATTATAAAGCAAGATGTATTTTTAAGAAGTCATTAATGACATTCAGTTTTCCTCTGGTCCACTTCCTGCTTTCTCACAACCAGTGATATCTGCTATCACCTCTGTACTTCAGATGTGAGAACAAAGTGATACAAAAATCCCCAGAGAAATAAAAAAAAAAGAGGAAAACCCTTGCCAGTGACAGCTTTTTCGGAGTAAATAGAGCTTTGCATTGCATATTCAGAGTCCTGTAAACTTTATAACATGTTGGAAAAGTGCTATTTTTATAATAGGAATTATATGAATAAGGTTTTGAATTCTACGGCAGCAGCTCCAGGTATAAAATGGCTACACTCCTCAAGCCACATATTTACATTAAGCTATCACTAAGGCATACAGCAAGATGAGACAATTTTTTTCCTGGAATGTACAAAAACACATGGATTCTCTTTATTCTTTTGTCCACAAGATACCACATGATCAGGCTGAAAATACCACTTATCTGCTGGGGAAAATTATTTCTGGTTCCCACAAGACTGTAGTCAATATTAGCAGTCAATTTTTAAGTGGTTTATAAGGTGTTAGTAAATAATTAATGGATGTTATAAGCACATTTCAGATATGATCAGTGTATGCAATCGATGCATATCAGTATGTGGAAATTTAGTTGGTTATATACTATTCAGCTATTATAGGTCATTTGTTAAAACAGCTGCAAATAATTTAGTAACCCTTTCTGCATTTCTTGTAGCTGGAAGAATAACATGAAGTGTGACCAAAAAAGGAAGAAAATTCTTTCACTTCCTCAGTCAGTTTAGTCTGGCTTCAGGTTGATCCTAACTAATAATTCAGTTTTGTCATTGCTATTTTAACTCCAGAATCTATTAAAACAGATAGTAACATGTAAGATTTAAAATCTTTAATGTGGGAAAGGAACAAGCCCTGAAAAAATAGGACAGATTAGCATTTGATTACAAACCTTAAGGAAGTAAACTTTTATACTGTAAACCCAGACATATGTAAAGATTTGTGGTACAATACACCTTGTTCTTTTCCCACCATTCCCATCATTCACTGGGAAACTAGAACATGCAGGAATTCTTGTGAGATGCTGGTCATATAGGATAAGGTATGCAATTTTCTGCCCATTTTAGACAGGAACATACCAGATTATGAGAGGTTTTTTAAAGAAAATCTATTTTGAGCAAAGACTTTAAGTAGGAAGTAGCAAATAAAAGTAGATATATCTGACTATTCAAGCCAAAATTATCAACTCTGTCTTG
Organism: Myiopsitta monachus; assembly: GCA_017639245.1. Lineage (NCBI taxonomy): Eukaryota > Metazoa > Chordata > Aves > Psittaciformes > Psittacidae > Myiopsitta > Myiopsitta monachus. The sequence continues at coordinate 39,593,269 of CM029918.1, read as the reverse complement.
CCCAAACAGGAAGTGGATAAAATCCTCCTACTTGAATTGGCTGTTGGCTTCACTGCCACTTTACCTAGGGACTCTGACAGATCAACTAATAAACATAGTTACTAGTGTGTAAGACATCTCTGCTCTTTGCCATGCATGCTGTCCCTCTGCCAGAAGTTGCTGTCCCATATCTGAAGCCACAGAACAGAATGTGTAAGCAAGCCTGTGTATCATCACCCTGCTTTGATGGTCCACGATTAGCCATGAGGTGGAAGTACAAGTCATTCTCTTGGCTGTGTGGCAGAATGGCTGCCTGGGGCATAAAGCGGAAGAAGGAAACACTAATATTTTTGAACAGCAAAATTTGCAAACTACTTTTGCTAATCTCCCTCAGGAAACCAGAAAGTTTTCAGTATCACACCCCTCATATTTTCATTTTTAACCTAATCCTGTCTTATCCTTTAGTCTGCCATTGTATTCCCATGAAGAGCTCTAGACTGAGATAATTTCTGAACTCCATCTCAATTAAATCTTTTCTGGAAGATCAGGAACTCTGTCCATTGTATTTCTCTGAAACAGGGACCAAATCTACTTTAAAACTTTTGCCCAAAACATCATTTAGAGTGTATTTATTGTTTTTTTGGAAATATTTATTTCCGTTATCATTAACTGCAACAACAGTAGTAGTAGCAATAGCAGCTGTAGCAGTAACGGTAGTAGTAATAGTAAAATAAATGTACCTTGTCCATGCCTAAAGGTTAAATTTGTTTGGTTTTGATTTTTTTTAATTAAATGTTAAAAAACAGTTAGTTGAATAGTAAGCAAGGAAATGGTAACAATGAGAGCGAAAATGCAGTAAAGGCCACTTATACACATCAGTTACGTTAGCCTAGAGCAGGGTCCAAATTCAGGTCTGAACTGATTGGAGCTGTCTACTTCAGTTTGCTCAATTATCAGCCTCCAGTAATTGGAAATTTGCCCCATTGTACATTAGGGGCTAATTAAGATTTTATTTTGACCAATAAAGCCGATATTACTTGCACTTGCACTTTGTCCTATTTGTGTTGTTGGAAACCCCAAATCCCAGCAATTCCCTGGGGATTTTTGAGATCCTGTAACACACTCTGTCTCTGCAATAAAGACTAAGGGGAAAACTCTGACCCCTGAAGCTATTGACAAAACTGATAGTAGCACAGTGAAATCAGAACTTGAGTTACACACTATATCTTTCAGATTATTGTCTCTGTTTCTTCCTCATTTCCTAGATTTATTGCACTTCCAAAGGACGCTGTGTTAATTAACTAATCAATGCATGGCATTTTCTTTTTAGCATAAAAGCTATTTTTTTACTTAATCATTCACCATGTCAAGGAGCTAAAAAAGAATATGTTGAGAGGTTTGCCCTTGATTAAAACACAAAATGTGGCAATAAATATTTTTTATTGGTTATAATACCTTTATTAGGAAGATAACAGACTGCTGGTTAACTGATCATGAAATATTTATTTAAAAGAAAAATATATGATAGGGAGTTATTTCTGTTGTGTCTGCCTGGTTTTTTATGACTTCTTGTCTTCCTATAAAAAAATATAGCTTTTCTACTTTGTTTTTTATTATCTACATGGTATGATATTACCCAAGCCAGTCCTGAGAAACAGCAGATTTTGAACTGATGCTAGCACTTCTTTTACTTGCTTGTCAGTGCTATTCATAGAATCATAGAATGGTTTGGGTTGAAAAGCACCTTAGAGGTTATCTATTTCTAACCCCCCCTGCCATAGGTAGGGACACCTTCTACTATACCAGGTCATTCAAAGCACTGTCCATCCTTGTCTTCCACCATCCTCTCTCTGGTATATAGATTTGTAGAGCAGAATGAAAAAAACAAACAAACAAACAAACAAAAAAACCCAACCTGATTTCAGAAAATATCTTAAGAGTATTTAATACTTTTTATCTGATGTAAAGCATATGAAATGTACACATGTACCTGAGCTTAGTGCTGACAAGGATGAAGCATGTGCGAAAATACTTTACTGGATGGGGAAAATCAGGTTGAAAATCAGTTCTAATATGCTGTAATTATTATGATAAAAAACCATTAAAACTTCATTGCATGTTCTACATTTTCAGAAAGCGTTAGTGTTCTAAGAGGTTTATTGTATGCTAACAGCACATTACAGTATTTAGAAAATATATCAAATATATATATATCAAATGCTTATTTTTCAGGCATGTTTATGCAGGGTCTTTATTTCTAACTCCACTAATGCTACACAGTTGGGTATCTTACATGCCTACTTTTCATTTAATAAAAAAAAAATCTTATTACTGTAAAATTCCATTACTCTCATGCCTCCCTATGTAGTACAATGTTAAGTACACTACAATACTGAGTCCCAGATGGAATACAATGCTGTAATTCAATCGAGGGATCCTGCTAATGTCCCACACTGAAGAATATAGCTTAAGGGTTTGGGTATGGTAGCAAACCTCTCAGCCTGGAGACTGAATTACAACCTGACTATGCAATCTGGGCCTCTGTGCAGTTGTTTGTAATGTACAGGACCCTGATTATCTGTAATACATCTGTAAAACAATTATTCCAATAAAAAAGAGAAAGTAAGAGCACTGTAAATTAAAGCTTGTACATAAGAATTATGCTTTTACAGGAAAGCTGGTGTTACAACGAGCATAGAATAGAAAGAGAAGGCCTGCAAAGTGTGCTTAAAATTGCATGAAGGTCTATTGAATAAGGGTTGAATCCTGCCACCCACACTTCTATTAGAAAGGATTGCTGGTTAACTTCTCAAAGGAAATAAATTAAATGCTGTGGATAGGTTTGGCTCTCGATTTATGGAGATAGTAATGAGTATTACAATTTCCTGATTTAGATTCTTCCTTTAGATTCCTAATATCACATGTGCGATCCTGAAACCACCTGCCAAACTTCCAGCTGACTCCTGTAGCACCAAAATCTCCATTCCCATAGATTTCAACAGTAAAACTTACCACCACCAAGTCTGTGTTCTGACGAGACCAGAAGTGTTTCAGACATGGCAGGGCTGTACAGCTCATGTTGATGCATTTTTTGGACCGGTAAATGTCAAATTCATCCCATGACCTCTAAGGGCTCTGACAAGAGCAAGACAATGGTCAGGCTTGACACAAAACCAAGCACATTTGCAAGATGTACCACCCCAATTTTCCACTCTTTTTTGTATAGTAGTTCTTAAGGCAGTTATTTCAGCCAGAGATGTGGACAAAATCCCATCTGTCCATGGGGTATAGCACAGCTCTGAAGGGAGTTCTCTGGCCATGAGGCTGCAGGGGGTCAGGCTCATAGGGCACAAGGCTGGAGCTCCAAGAGCGATGGAGCCAATCTATCAGGTTGCTGCTGTCAGTGAGGCAGATGTGGGCTCCTTTTCTCCCTGCTCTGTCAGCCATGTGCTCCTGACTCCTCTCTTGTAGTGGTCCTGGAATGGATTTGATCCTGTGACAGGCCAATCCAAGGAGCTAAACCAGTCAAAAATTAGCCATACAAAACCCAAGTAAAGAATTTTTCTCTGCTTTAGTTACCCAAAGCACTTCATGAAAATATCAAATAAGCAGTGATACCAACTCTGGATGGCAGCGGGGATGTGCATCTGGGGCTATAGGAAGAGGTAGTCAAAAACTGACCTAATTCAGTGTATGGTTTCTGCAGTGCAGCTAGCTCTTTTTGCATTTGTTGCTGTTGCTCTGGTTTTAGTGGAATATCTAAAAACCAGTGGAGCCATGCAAAAAAATAGTAAGAATAGCTCTCTAGCTTACTGGTTACAACACTGGCCAAGGTTTGTTTGAAATTGGAGAAATTTAAATTGGAAAAGACCGTGTGAGTACTACTGTAGCACAGCATTTTAACAGCCCTGTGGCAGAGTTATCTGAAATGATCTTGGTCTCTCAAATAGTATTTGGCTGAACACGGAAGCTGTTTTTCAAACCATGCCAATCAGTTCACCTTTCAATGCAGAATATACTGCTACTAGATCAATACATCAGTGTTATGCAGACACCAAGGGAAAAAAATGTAATTGGTTAAATGAATGGCCTTCAGTGTTACAGCAAAGGGGAATAAGACCTCCAAGGAGGCTCATTATGGTGCACCCCACTGAGCCAAGGTGCTCTGGATGTGCTGGAGTGCTAGGTCATTGGGGTGTCATGAATTTGTGGATTATCAGGTACCTTCCTCATGTCCTCCCTGTTGTCAAGAAATCTGTACCTTCATAGAATTACCAATAAAACTTTCGTAGGAGCAGATTAGGTTTACAAATCTACCTAATGTAGCGTGAAATTTAGAGTGTATGCTCCAGCGATCAGAGCTGCAGTGTTGACCCATTATGCTCTGCAGTCACATTCTTCCATTTTCACCCTTTGAAGCACAAAAGGAGGGGGAACAAATAACACAGACACTTACTGAGCATTTTCTTTTGGTTTGTTTCTTTTGTATGTTTGGGTTTTTTAAGTAGAGCTGTAGCTTGTGCTGCTTGTGAGGGTTTACTTAGAGCTTTGTTTAACTCTGCTGGAGACTTAACATTCATTGATAGTATACCTGATGGCTGTTTGTTGTGCTTTATGAAAAGGCAGCCTCCAGTTTTCAAACTTATGGAAAGGAAACACCTTCTTAATTCTTCAGGCACGTGGACTCCACAAAATTGGGCTGCCATCCTGTGTAAGAATGATCTAAGCTTTACCCTTTAGCATATAGTAAAATGTACTTCACTGACGGTCAGGGAGGCAGAACACAGTTTGGTAGCTATAGCTTGTGTTATAAGATAGAAAGAAGCAGCCATATTAAAAAAGGTGTGTATAAGTTATTCTGCCCTTCTTTAGCAGTTATGCTCTTATTGAATGTGAAATGCACACATTCATCCTCTTCTCTGAACTGATCAGAAACAAATAACCCATATTCAGTAGCCAAAAAAGTTCAACAAGATTGTTTACATATGTGAAGTCTGGTTTTAATCTCTGGATATGCCTGGTGATCCTATCAGGTACTGCAACTTTTCATTTCTGTGCCTAGACTGAGTTGCCATTTCAAGGAGACCTGCAGCAGGTCTTAGCTGAGTAATATTACATGGACAGGAGCAGAGATCAATTTATGTTGATATTATAAAATAAGTAGATGATTATATATACAAACCAACTTGCAAAATCTGAAGCTACATCCTAATCTGACTCACTGAGACTTGGGTCCTGGAATATGATAGAATCTGATTTGGACTGAACTGTGGCAAAATAAGATTCCCAATTTTCGTTCTGCCAGAGCTTGCCAAAGAGTTTTTGAAGGATTCTGTCCTACTGTGTCAAGCTATGTTGCATCTCCCTGAAGTATCCCTAGTGTGCAAATTGAGCACTGATTTCCCCAGAGCACTTGCAGAAACTGAATTGTTATCATGATTTTGACGAGAAAAGACCAAAGTAAGTGTGACTAAGGAAATATGAATCTTCTGCTCTGCTGTACTTTTAGCAAGAAACCAGACTAACCATTCATCTTGCAAAACTCTGTACCTTAAAAATTCAGTTGTATTCCTTTCACGCTATTGTTCAGCACAGCAACTTATGCTATTTCATACCTACTGCCATGTACTGAAGCCTTCAACAAAAGACCAAAATTGTTCTAACTTCAAAAAATGCTCAGAAGTGGCTGCACCCTGCATGTGTATTTCTGTTGCATGTTTTTATTCCTGATCATAGAAACTGCAGACGATGTTGCAAAAGAAGAGAGTTACCAGTATTTATTTATACCACATAGTCTGATGAAAAGAAGTGCCCCTGTTAACTTTGCCAGGAGATATTAAAAAAAAAAAAACAGAACTATGCACATACCCATATCAGCTACTGCTGAGCTATTACATTGCCTACATTTGAACCCAGGACAGAGGGCTACATTTCCCAGAGTCCACTGCCATCAGTGAAACAGCTCGGGGGGTATAGATCTGTAACTGCAACCAGAATCTGGCCTTGTCCACTGGAATAACGACAGCATTCAAATATACATGCATGATAGTACCTGGTCACAGACTTTGTGATAATGGGATAGGGAAGAGTTAGAGGAACCATAGCACTTCCATTTGAACCCCCTGCTATGACACATTCAGTCTGGATTGCAGGATGCCGAAATGACCACACAGCTGTGCAGCCCTTCTATTCACACTATAGTGGTTGTGAGCCACTAATGGTCCTGACAGCCCTTGCAGTGTCTAATGCTTTTCTTTATATCCCCTCAAGTTACTATAAGGACAACCTTGGCTATCAGTTCAAAAGATAAATATGAAAGTTTTTCTATATCAGAAAAGATTTCCAGCCTTTCTGGTTCAGAAACCAGAAGGAAAACATGAAAACCTGAATGGTGTTTTAAATCTCATGATTTTTAAGGCAATCGGATGATTTTGTGGAGCCTGGCTCATGATTCTTCAGTGCTTGGGTGTGTGTTTTCTTATTAAACACTGTCAGTAAAATTACACAATAGAAGCTGCTTGCATCCCTGTTGGGAAACTGACGTTCCCCTGTGCAACAAACGCAAGGCTCTGTGGGGCTTGCTGTATAAGCCAAAAGATTTCTGCATTACGGCATCAGGTTATCATAACCTATCTCCCCCTCCTTCCTACCCCCAGAACTCATCTATATGCTAATTTAACGTGACTAATGCCGCCCCACAATATAATGTCTCTAATGTTTTCAGGGGAGGAAAGAGAGTGGAAAGAGGCTGATGCTCCTGTTTGATCAGTGCAATATCTTCTGACAAAATTCCCAGATTTTCTGATTATAAGGTCTGATTGCATCAGCACCTAGACTGCCTCTGGTTCAGCTTTGACCAAGCTTGCAGTTAGGTTTCAGTTTACATTCCTGTGAGTTAAGTATCAGTGACTTAAGCAAATATAAAATACATTTTTCTCACCTTGCTGTTGTAAAAATAACTCTAATCGTGCTCAGCTGTTTGTTTAAAGGGAAAGACACAACTGTTACTCTGACTGTCAGGGCTAACAACTACTGTATCAGCATCTGACAGAGCTCCCCACTGAGTTACTAGATACCTGAACTATCTGGGATTTGGCTCCTTGGCCTTTCTGGTTTGGTTGTACAGCCTAGGGAGCTTTTGGTTTCTCCACAAACATGTGCATTGATAGTCCCTCTGCCCCTTTCCGCCTTCCTCCCTCACACTCACTGTAACACTATTAAGATATCAAATGCAGCAATTACAACAAGAAAATCCTAATTAGGCAGCAGCAGCTTCTGTAATAAAGGAATCAAAGAAATCTGAATAAAGAGCTAAGCTGAAAGACAACAGAGGCTTCCTATTCTCAGACTTCTAGTTCTTGAAGGACTACTCAATGCCAATAGTCCTCCATGAATTTCACTAGCTTTCTCTGTACTTTTCTAGGGCAAAAGAAGTAATACCAACATAGAGTCCTGTGGCCATAATCAAATAATAATTGGCCTCAGAGATCACTTATGAAAATCAGGGAAGTAATAAGGTTTCTGAATAATTATGAATAATTAGGCACATTTATGAATAATTACACTGTTAATAACTATCTAATACATCTAGTTTTTAAACTGTAATTCAGTCATTATTGATTGGTTAGCCATCATCTTCACTGCTGTTTTCCTACTCATTAACATCCTGATTCAGCCAGGAGCCCTGCAAGGCTGCATTTATTCTTTCGGCATGTCGGTAAAGAGGAGTTCTATTGCTGTAACTTCTGAATTCTGAGGAAGGGGAAAACCTGTATCACACAGAACAGGTTTCACTGAGCATGGGGGAGGGATACTTTTGGGAAAAAAAAGTTATCCCTGCACTTTCTGAATGTGGTATCACAACAATGTAAAAACATTACAATAATAAGGAGGGCAGAAAACAGGACAATGGTGCTGTGTCTGGAGTTTCTATTTAACTTCCTTTGTTTGGCCTCTGAGGTTTTTGAGGCTTGGACCATCCATACAAATGGACTTAGCAAAGCTTACTCAATATGATGCCATCAGAGCAGGTAGAAATAAATGTTGCTTCTTCAAGAAAGAGGGGTCTGGGACATGTAATTCCCACCCTGGGAAGGAAAGAGCGAGGGAGCTAGTCAGACACTGCTGCTGGCCCAGCCAGGATCTCAACCACAGAGGAAGCTTTGCCTGATGCTGTAAAGAGACCACACCACATGTGCCTGCCATTCACCAATGTAGCTGCTACCACCTTCCATCAACATTTTCTTGTGCTCTGCAGTGCTCCCACAGCTCAGCTGGAGCAGAAGACAGCAAGATTGCCAGGGCCCTAGCTTTGCCTAATAACCAGCATTGCAAGGAGAGACAGTTCTCCCACCCTCAGCAGATACCTGTTTTGCCTATGTCTGAAGTTGTGGCTGATTACATAGATTAGGTAGCTAAATGGATGCCAGAGTTGCTGGCAAGGCCAATAATCAAAGGTAATACTATGTCTACCATCCAGAACACCACTGTTTTCAGGGACTTTACATCAGTTTTACACCAATAGTAAGGCATATCACTCAGAAAAAGTAGATGGAGTACCCTAGCTTTTAAACAAGGACCACTTTCTGAGATGTTATTGCTCCTCTACCTCTTCCTTATACAGCACATTTCATCCTGAAGAGCTGCGTCTGACATGAGGAAAATGTGAGTCATGGCCTTGTACGATTTCAATACACTGAGGCACATGCTACCTACTTTTGGAAAAGCATTCAGGAGAGTAAAAGATACGGATCAGATGCTATGAGCTGTCCGTCCCAGATGGAAAGCAAAGTAATGCTGCAGGATGGATGTTTGATAGTTCATGAATCCAGGACATTTCACATCAGACTAAAAAAAAAAAAAACTAAACTAAACAAAACTACAAAAAAAAAAAAAAAACCACTACTTGTACTTCCCTTTTTATTTTTTCAAGGGCATGAGTAAAATTCTGGGTTTTGATGAAACGTCTTCATTTTTTTTGTGCTTACTACTCCTGACATATATGATAGAAATTACATGGTGGACACAAAAACAAGCACTTAAATCACTCCAAGTATTGCTTTAAAGAGTAATAACAAAAGTAAATGCCGTAGACAAGTATTCTACATATGTTTCTTTACATGGTTACCCATTCCCCTGGAATGAATACTGATTTATTTTCCCTTTAGAAGAATTTACTTTCTGAATTTTCTTCATACGGTTATAATTCATTTCTGTGCTACAGTGCCCTATTTTTATGTGTCAGAGTAAAAAAAAAAAAAAAATTAACATAACTACCACTTACTAAGATTGTGGTTCAAACCCTCTTTCAAGAAGGATTGAAGCAGCCATGGTAACCTATGTTATCTCTTTCATAATCATCTTCGTCTTTCTAATCCATGAGTCGGCAGTGTGCGCTCGCAGCCCAGAAAGCCAACTGTATCCTGGGCTGCATCAAAAGGAGCGTGACCAGCAGGTCAAGGGAGATGATCCTGCCCCTCTACTCTGCTCTCATGAGACCTCACTTGGAGTATTGTGTACAGTTCTGGTGTCCTCAACATAAAAGGGACATGGAACTGTTGGAACAAGTCCAGAGGAGGGCCACGAGGATGATCAGGGGACTGAAGCATCTCCCCTATGAAGACAGGCTGAAAAAGTTGGGGCTGTTCAGGCTGGAGAAGAGAAGGCTGTGTGAGACCTCATAGCAGCCTTCCAGTATCTGAAGGGGGCCTATAAAGATGCTGGGGATAGCGTCTTCATTAGGGACTGTAGTGAGAGGACAAGGGGTAATGGGTTCAAACTTAAACAGGGGAAGTTTAGATTGGATATGAGGAAGAAATTCTTTACTGTGAGGGTGGTGAGGCACTGGAATGGGTTGCCCAGGGAAGTTGTGAATGCTCTATCGCTGGCGGTGTTCAAGGCTGGGTTGGACATAGCCTTGGGTGGCATGGTTTAGTGTGAGGCGTCCCTGCCCATGGCAGGAGGGCTGGAGCTAGATGATCTTACGGTCCTTTCCAACCCTAACTATTCTATGATTCTATGATTCTAACTCCTCCTGAAGACTTAGAAAGGAGAAGAAAATAGACCAAACCACCTAGTGGGAAAAACAAGTGATTGACTGTTGAATGTTTGTTAAGCTGGAAGTGACCATTCCTAGAAAGAAGAAAAAGATCCCAACATGAAATTCTGATAAGGCAGCCATGGAAGACAGTCTCTTCTACTTTGGTTTTGACATGCTAAGAAATGGCATGAAAAATAACTATGAAAAACAGCACCCTTTTCACTATCGGGAGGGTAGAAATGACAAATCTCTATCCAAGATCTAGAAAAGTCTGTTATTTTCTTTTCATATAATCTCACATTAATCTTCGTAACTCATTACCATCAGATGTTGTGGAGACTAACAGGTTAGATGGGTTCAAAAGAGATTGGAGAAGTGCATGTGGAAAATGCCCATTAGTGGACCAGATGTGACCTCCAGATCACTTCCTTTAAACTGGAGGAGAGCGCAAATATCCCAGGGTATATATGTGCTTATACTTTTTCCTAAAATAGCAAACCAAGAAAAACTTGTTTTCTGTAGAGGCATAGATTTCAGCCATTATTCCAATACCAGCAGTTCATCTTCCCTTTCTTTCCCTCTAGCTGTGGATAAATAAATAGCTTTGGAATTCCCTGGTAGGACATCTGCCTCTATCAGTTGGTGTAGCATATGCATTCTAGGCCAGAAACTGCTGTTTTCATCAGAGACAACCACTGTTACTGTACTTTCTGTGGAGACCACATTCATAGCTTCTGTATTTCCCTGATTATGTCAGCCCCATCATCTGTGCACAGCACAGAAAGTTATTTATATTTGGGGGAAGGGAGAAGGGTGCACAGAAAGCATAATAAAGCTTCTGCTGGGACTTTATTTATTGTGTGCTTTGAAGCATCAGATAGCATTCAGAAAACTGTGAATTTGGTGAGTTTGTTTTCTGGTTTTGTCACTACTGACTGAATTTTGAGTGTGGTGAAAATTAATGCTTGAGTAAATGATCAAAGTCCCGCATGGACTAGGAAAAATAAGAAGTGGATGAATAGTTGTTCATTTCCATCTTATGTTGTTTGATTCTGGTTGTAGAGGATTGCTTTTTGCTCTGTCTGTGGTTTTGTGGTCTACAGGAAACTTTTCATTTTTTAATTTGTCTCAACACTGAGTCATCATTTTATCAAATTTTTCTAGAGTCATTTTTCTAGAGTCCTAGGGCAACCTACTGTGGTATGTCTAGCATTTTACTGCATTCAGCACCAATTCGCTTCATCTCAGATGTAGCACACATCAGCAACCATCATTTTGCTGAGCTTTGAAGCACCCCTAAAAACATCTGTTTTCCTGAGCATAACATCTATAGGATCTGTCTCCCCAGCATTAGACTGTGCAAGGCTTTTTGTATATTTCTGCTTTAATGTCATAGAGAAATGCTGCTCTTGGTGTCTGTACTGGGGAGGCAGAGAAATGTGAAAGACCAGCCTTCTTTCAAAGTGAAAAAGTCACCTTCTACACAGCCACCTCTATCTGCCCCAGACTCTGCACGGTCCTCGCCTCTCCCCCACTGTGTATGACACTGTACCCCAGGCCATGCTAACTTCCTCCTGTCTCCACCCCATCCCACCCTTTCATCTTCAACTTGTTCAACCCCACTCCATGGATGCCATTGAAAGCAAGGGCCAATTAGCTGAATGTAGTCAGGGCATGGTGATATTTGGATCCTGGATTTTGAAAAATAAGTACAAAAAAGTACATTCAAAGTTGGTTCCTAACTGCAAACATCAGTGGTGGTGAAATGCTGGCGACCTAGGGTAAAGAGGCAGAGCAGAACCAAGTCCTCAGACTAGTGATGTGGGACATAGTTTTGATAACACAGCGGCTTCCACTGGGTGCTTTGGCTTCCATTAAACATCATTAATGTTTTCAAAGAAGCATGAAATATACACCTATGCTTCCTCTGCTCTCCCTCCCCCATCCCTGTCCCTCCTGCAACACTAAGGGGACCTTCTTTTGTTATATTTGGATAATTATTTTGCTGCTTTCCCTCCTGCTACCCACTAAACATCTGTGATTGATGAAGGGAACACATTGAGAATTTGAGATGAAAAAGTGAAGAGAGAGCAAGGCCGGGCAAATGAGCCAGTGGGTTGAAGCACTTGGGACATTAGAGAGTGTCAAGGATGGCAAATGACTTCATTGAAGTAATGATGATAAACATTTTATCCCTGCGCATATATGTGCATTATACCTAACGATCTCGAGCATAAGTAAGTGAAGAAAGGCACTAAATAAATCATACGAACAGGCCCTAAATGGGAATCCCTAAGGAACGGGATCTGAATTGTAAATGCACGCCTGAATTTCACACATCAAATTACAATAAAGAGATTGATATTTTAAACAGCTCTGTACTTAAAGGGTACTGTATCTAGTCCTGAGGTTTTCTCTTTTGCTTAATTTTTTTTCAGTTACACCATGTGTGTATATATATATACACACATATATGCGTGTCTGCATGTAAATTCATTAAATGAGGTATTTTGCATATCAGTGGGTTACTCTGGATTTCATTAACATCTCAGAGGCCGACTAAAAAGTGCTTTATGCCTGACTGATATTTTTGAAAGACATAAATGTTCAAGGACAAACTCTTTTCTGTTGCATCAAAGAAAATCTCAAAAAAAAAATAATCCTCGCTTTAAATGAACTTACTCTAGACTTGGTCGGATGTAACTGAAAATACAGTCTGACACTTACTCTTACATTTCTTTCATCTCTTTCCCTCTCTCCCTCAAATTGTGGAGCCTGATTCTTAGCTGGTGTCAACCAGCAATGCTTCATGAGCAGTCAGCAGAGCATACCTGTTGCCATGATTTGGTCCAATAGCTACACAAGTAGAGAATGGACTTGGATATTAAAGGGAACAGGTTTTGTGCAGAAGAAATTATAGTAGAAATGTGATCCCATTTCCTTCCAGCCTCAGCCATCTTAAAATCATCAAAATACAACTTCTGTACTATAAACACTCCGTAATAAATCTAATAAGGTATGGGGAAGCAGGCTGTAAGAAATGAAAATGTCTAATAAGACAGAGCAGCCCTATGTCCTCACAGATAACCCTGGCCCCTACTACGTTCTTCAGTAGAAACACATGAGAAGATAACCATGGAGATTTAAAACCTCTGGGATTTCAGCTCTTTTCCAGGTTTTCTCATCAGATTTTTTCATTTATCTAGTAAAAAGGGCTCTGCCTACAGATGTCACAGCCATCCCAGGCTCTCCATACCTTTCTCCCAGCAGTTTCAGAAAGGCAAAAAGTCTGCATGGAGTTCAAAGACTTTACCCACTGTATTTCCTGACAGGTGGACTCACTCTTGGGCCAGGGCTCTGGCGATGCTGCACTTGAGTTTCCTATTCAGGACTTCTACAGCAGGAAGAAATACTGAACGAACATCTTAGGTATCAATTCTCCTGGCTTTTCCCCTGGAGGATTGCCAGCCCTGCACAGAGACTTTGTTTCCCAAGTGTTCGTCTTAACTTGGAAAATACATGCTGGATTTAAAAGTAATATGCATTGATTCTTTGTGTTGCTGCTAAGAATATGCACTTCCATATGCTTATATGTATGTACATTAATACCTGCATACATATTTACATATATGCATGTATGTGTACACATACATACAGTTATTTTGCATTTGGGAAACATTTATACAGCATAGCATCCTGAAAGCAAGAAATTTAACCCATCCCCTGATAAAGTCTTACCCATTATGAGGAATCTGGAAAGCAAGCACATGAAACATGCCTTTTTGCATTTGAACAAATCCTTCCTGCTACGGATACTTATAGAAAGTAAAATCCATATATTGATCGTAAGCAGTTTCCATGCACTCAGTGGTGTATAAAGTATAGCAAGAGGTAAAGGTCATTCACATATAAAGGCTGGATGCAGAGTGCTCTGAAGTCCTTCTCTGAAGTCAGTTCCAGTCTTTCCCCAGAACTGAGTAAGCTCTGAATACTGGGAATGAACTATTTATGTGGGATTTTTTTTCCAAACTGAATGTATTTCAAAGTGCTGCTAAACTGTGAGTTAGCTTTCCCATCAGCACTGCTACCATTTTTATTTTCACTGGAAAGCCAGAATGCCTTTTTAAAATATAAAAACATATCCACTTACTCTTTACATTATCAAAATATATTTTTCATAAGCTATTAAAAAAATAAATATTACATCCTATAGTCCCTGCTGGAATGCTCAATCCATCACTACAGTTATTTGACTATTGATTAATTTTCACAAATGTGTTGACACAAAACTTTCTGTGAACAAGTCAGTTCCCTTCTCTTCCATTCCTGAACTGGATTGTCACATTTTTGCCTTTTTGCATGATTGATGTTGTTTTGAAAGTTTCAAGAATCAATAAGCCTTCTCTGAAATGCATACATCTGTATTTTAAATGTGTCCTATTATCTTAGTTTTCTAGTCAACCTGCAAAATATATTTCCCATTGAACTTAACAGGTGTGAGCTGTGTGGCTGGTGATAACATAGAAGGTCTTCTGATCTGGCTTGGCCTTGCCATGAAACCAGATCTTCCTTGCAGATTCAGGAATGTAGTATATCTCAAAAGAGTTTCCTTCAGGACTCCAGGAAGACTTAGTCACTGCTACACTTCTCTTCATGTCTTTAGACAGGGGATAGCTTTAAGATCTCAAATTCCTCTGGCTTCCTTAAATGTTCGGCATATTCGGTGTATTGCAGGATCAAACCTTCAGTGGATGTCCCTTGGGAAATCAAAAGAAAGATTCCTTCAAGCCAGCTAGCATCATATATATTCAACTGAACACAAAGGGGATGAGACAAAGTATAATCCAGCATTTTGGGGATTTTCACCAGCATGATATTGCAAGGATCCTGTTAGTCCACGCTGAGAAACACTGCAGGATTTGCGACAGTTAAATATTTGTTCTCTGCCAATGTAGGAATCTGTCCTTCAAGTGGTCACAGTACTTCTCTTTCCAAACTCAGAATCAGAAACTGATTGCCAAACTGAATGAGCCTGGCCTGTACTAATCCTTCAGCTTGCTGCAGCCGGGAGGAGGGGAAAGAAATATTTTACTTGCAGAATTCTTTTTTCTCCTCCACAGATTTGGTACTGTGTACTTGAAACTGCAGAAGCATGGAATATTAGTTCCGGTCCCAGGAAAGTGGAACAGTGGATGGGAATATGTCATAATCTGTAATCTGTAACATCCATTTATAAATGTTGCCAGCAACCTGTATTACATCTGCGGTGCAGTGTCACTGCAACATCTCATGCTGTTGCAAAAGGTATTATATATCTGTATGAGACTGTTTGCACCTCTGTGGTCTGAGCCATAACTAGAAAATAGTTATGCCACAGTAAACGCAGAAGCTAATGTAGGATCAGGAATCCATTTCAGGAGAAAGATGGGTAGAGAGGTAGGAGGAAAACCTGCTGAAAAGCACAGGTAAGCCCTTTGTGCTGTGGAATTAAATCTGGTTTTGGTGCTGGGGGCTGAGTTTGTGTTGATGAACAGAAGTAAAACAAGAGTATTCAGACAAGTGGAACATGATCTGATAAGCCTGGAAATAACTCTACCAGGCTATCCAGCCTGAATGACATCCCTATCTGTGTCCTTTCAACAAGTTTGATTTGAACACAGTCTTCCCAGATGAAGGCGTTTCCTGTGCTTTCTGTCCTGCTTCACTACTTCACAAACTCCCTGAATGCAGAAGCAATGCAGGTTGAAGTGAGAGGAGAGCTCTGTATTTTTCCTGAAGAGAAAATATTTCTTCTCGGTTTAGGGTTGGGTTTTTTTCAGCATTATAGCCTCTCAATGTGGTACAAACCAAGCCTTTTCCTTACTCTGTCAGCTTAATATGGTAATGAAGTTGTGCCTTTCATTCATTAGATGCTTGAACTCTGTGTGCATACTCTCTATCTGTATATGAGCAGATAAGACTAGAAATAAGTCTATCAGGTTTTCAGATATGAAGAAAATGAAACAATTTTTATAGACTTCCCAGAGTACAATTTCATTAAGCTCCATATCCATTGAATGAAAATTTGCAAACTGTATATCTTTATTACATGAATAAAATGAAACAAGATTCGTGCCTGAAGATTCATAGATATGAATAATGCTCACACAATACCAAATTTCGCTAAACTGAATATAAAGATCTATATTTGAACTATAGTCTTCAATTTGCATGATTTATGTCCTAGTGGTTGCATGGCTACATTTATCAGAAAGGGGCTGTTTCTTTGTGGAGGTAATTCTGGTAAAGCTTCTGATCATTTGGCTCTTGATCAGTGAAATGAACTGAATCTCATTTTCTGTGTCTGTCTTTTCAGATGTCTTCCACCCTCATATGCTCTAACTCCAACAAGAGGAATACATATTTCAAATCAGGATGCAAACCACCTGCCCATGAATCAGTCAAATACAGGCCCTGCACCTAGCACCATCTTTAACATTTCTCCTAGGCATGATACTTGTTCTATCCACAACGTGCATGGCTTTTAGAAATCTTCAATGTCTTTGTGTGGAAAAGTAAATGCTCCTCACTTTTGTTCTTCAAGTCTTCAGAGTACATCAGATTGTGTAAGTGCATACTTCTGAGCAACCAGGCCCATAATAGGTGGGTAAGAGATCAGTAGTTCTTAGATAGTCTTCAGACCCCTATTCCTGCCTTCAAAGCTCTTACTGTGTAGCCATTACTACTGATCAAATCATGTTGCATCAGAAGAGGGATCCTGACTCAAGTCTGAAAATTGCTGAAGCTCAGGAGATCTTGGATCAGGATGCAAATGTGAGCAAGTTGACTCTATTGGGCTATGGCAAATAATGAAAATCATCAATACAGTTGCATTAATGCGGTCACTTATCCCTGAAGGAAACTTCATTGACTGATGAGGTATCAGTGGCATTAATCAATTAACTAATGGTGCTTTTATCTTAATAAGACCAGGATAGTCTTGAGTAGAAATAGCATGCTAGAGTAGAAATATACAGGTAGCCATCTCTTTGTTGACTTAAAACAGGGTAAACCTCTTTATACTTTTTCTAAAAATATGGTTTTGGTTTAAAATAACAAAATGAAAATTAAAGGGAAAGAATCACCAAAAGCACCTCTTTTTCATGACTGATGTCTCTTCTGCAGCTGCAAGCACATTCATTTCTCCATAATCCCTAGCAGTGCAGAAGAAAGAGAGCCTTCAGGTGAAAGGTTACCTACATTTATAATGTCAGGCACTGAGACTGGTGAGGTAAAAGGTAAATGGTAATTTTATCATTAGCGTGCCTGACCCCTTGCCCCCACCATATCTCATAGGAGACGTTAAGAACAGCTCACCTGTCAAGATGCAAACACTTAAAGGTCAATGCGCACAGAAATCTTCAAGAGTTTACAACTGAATTGCTGACACCTTTTATTATCACCGCTTAAATAAATGATTCAAGTGGCAAGACAAGGGTAAGATTGGTTAAATGTCACGATTTACACAAGGAATTCTTGGAGCATTAGTTTCTAAATTCTGACTATATAGATATAATTTTTAATTCTAGAAATGTGTGATCAATGAGGTTGATTTTACACCATTTACAGAAGTTTAAACATATTCCTCTTTTGCAAGGCTGGAAAGCACTGCACAAGGAGGAAGTTTTGCTGTCATTGGAACAGAGAAGGCAGATTCCTGGATCCACTATCATTCTAGTGTATGACATCAGAAAAGTCGTTTGACCTCTGTACCTGAGAAGTGGATATTTATGACTCAAGAGGATGGGAGAATATCTTGCAATCTAGTCACAAATTTTTTAAAACACTTGTTACACTTCATTTTTACTTAATGAAATAACCAGGTGAAGATCTTGTCCTTGTTCTCCAAGCTCTCTTTACGCTGAAAAGCTCTGAAGTGTGAACACATCAGCACCAGTGTTTGGAAAAGCACCAGGGTTCACCCATGCATACACTATCTACGGGATCAAGTGTAATTCTATAGGGGTGAATGTAATTTACTCCTGACACTGTGTATCACAACTCCTGTTGTTACAAAAAGGGCCAGTCAGGTATACAGGACCCCTGAGGGTGATCTTCTTAGAGCTGGAGGTCTGTAATACAAAAGCAATACTTTTGAACTGCTACTGTATTGGACAGTCAGGTAGCCATGGTGTGAGTTGATCAGGGCAGGGAAAGGTATCTGTCTCTGATTTGGCTGTTCATCAGAGCCTAAGTCAGTCAGTAATTGCTGAGGGTACTCCAGTTTTAAGGAGCTCTCACAGCAAAAAAAAAAAAAAGAAGAAATGGGAATAAGAATGGAGAAAGATGGCTTATGCTACTTGAAAAGCAGACCTTACTCATTTGTGCTGAACAGGTCCATGATCTCATGGCTCTGTAAGATCTTCTAGAATGAATCCCCTTGCCTTATGGCTGTTACATTGCTTATTATTTCCAGTGAGACCATACCAACCCTGTGCAAGTGAGTTGCCCTGAAGGGTGAAGCTGTGTTCTTTCCGAGGGGCTGTCAGTGGTGAAGAGGGAGCAGGGTCATTTTAGCACTGGTGAGTGGTTCTGGCTTGATGTTGCTTGAATGGTGAGTGTTTTGAGGTCAGTGTACATGTTAAAGCTTCCTTACCCAAAGGGTTAAAATTTTTGATTGGTAGACATCTACATAATCTATATAAAGTACCAATATTTTTAATTTGACAGCTACAAATACAGTAACTGCTTACTAGCATGTGATGCAAGCCCTCCTGCACCTATACCTTTTGTCCTCCCCACACAATGATCACTATACTCACTAATCTGCTCTCCTCCACCTTGTCTCCATCTACTCCAGCTCTCCTTACTCTTCCTTTTAACTTAATGACTTCTAAATATACTTCTCCAGGTAACATTCCACATACTTTTCCCACATATATCATTAATCTTCTTCTTGAAATGGCTGCATGCTGCTGAAGCTACCAAATGAAAAGCTTAATTTCTCCTTTCCACATATCAACTATATGACTAGCACATTATGGTGCTTGCATTTCTTTTTTCCTGTATTTTGTTTCTGACATCTTATTGGTGCGCTGCATAAGGAAGTAATGCAGTAATAAAGGAAGATTAATAATAAGAAAAAAAAAGGGGAGCAGGGAGGAGGAAAGCCAGGTGCCCAAAGAACACTTAGTTCCTCTTCATATTTAAACAATGACCAAAACCAGGAACTGGATTGAAAGTACAAAGAGTGTTTATGATAAATGGATTTTTCACAGAAGCCCCTGTCATCCAAGTTCTTTGCTAGGAACAGCATCAAGTGAGCCACACATCCCTGGCTGTTTGCACCACAGCAATACCCATGCTCCTGTATACCTGACTGGCCCTTTTAGTAACAAGAGGACTATTAAGGTATTGCTACAAGAAGGTGCACCTACTGAGTGTAAAACTCAGGACAGACATCTCTTCTGAGAAAATCTCTTACTTTTTTTCATCCCCCCCTGCAATATCCTACAATAAGAGATCTGTCCATAAGTGACTTTCTTTGGTTTCATTGCTGTAATGTAATTCTATTTAGAAACATCAATAAATGTTATTGCAAAGCTGCAATCTCACTTCAGCTTTCAGATTTATAAAATGAGAGGGAATGCTGTACCCGCATATGGCTGTTAGGTATGCAGCTGAAATGCAGTTTAAGAAAGCATGTTTGTGTTATTTATTAATAATCCCTCTTTATTAATAATACTTAGAAATATTTTTATTATCATTTTTGCTATCTGTGAAGCTCAAGGACACCACAGATTACTAGATATTTAATTTCTAGTGAAATGCAGTATTTAGTATTTATTTGCCATCCTCTGCTGAAACTGCTCAGTGTCTGAAGATAGACATTTTGGGGGAGAAATGGCCATCTATCAAAGTTTTTGAAATCACGAAGTGCTCAACAGAAATGGGAATGTACTGTAAATCACTTAGAACTTTAGAAAGGCTCAGCTAAGGCTTGAATGATCTTGAACCTTTACTGGCAACACAGGACAGCAGGTTTCTCAACTTACTGAAAAACACTTACTTTCCCAATAATTCTTCACCCTTGGCTAGTGTCTCTGCAAGGATATTTTCCATCAATGCTACCTGCACAGCAAGCCCACCAGTGGAAAATAAAAAGCAAGGGGAGCACTAGTTTCGTGCATCCCTGGTATACTTAGTGCCACAGCATGTGATGTTTTTAAAGTAGGGTTCTGCACGACAAGATGCCTAAAACCTCAGTGACCAGTTGCACTTTTTCCACAGGAGCACCTGACTGCATAGCAGAGCATAAGCAGACATCCACATACCAGAGGTATCAGAGATTTCACTGGAGCAGACCTCAACTGGGCCACAGACTTAACTATGACTGAATTTACACAAACAAGTTACCTCAGTAGGACTTAAACTTAGCCCAATGCTTCAGCACTTAGCTGAGTCAAGGATCTAATGAGTGAACTGCTGGGATTACAGCTACCATTTCACAAAAGGCACCATATAAAAATATATACTGTTAGTGGCAACTACATCTTTCTATCTGCAGACCTTCTTCTATGGAATTTAACGCATAGATCAAAACTGCACAAAATGCAATCTTTTTTTGCCTTGCACTGCTCTTGTACATCAAAACTCCTGTACTATCTCAATTTTAACCATGCATGATTAAGATATTGTAAAATGGTTTATAGCCATTGTAAAATTATTTTCACTTTTTTACCTGACCACCTGAGGAAGACACCTGGTAGTAATAAAATTATTTTTACCATTGCCTTTCAGGACATAAGAGAAATAAAACAATTTCTTTGTTATGCAAGACCTATACAACTGTGCTTAAGCAAAACATCTGCTATGCCTCACCAAAATCGAACAGCCACCTTTTTTATATGTTGCTTGGTTGTTTTCTTGTTTGTTTGTTTTGAATTATTTATTTTTCATACTATCAGAAGCATGCAAAGACTAACAAGCAGGTAAGGTTAGCCTGCCAAGCACTAAACGCTCAAAGAGATGGAGGTTTCCTCATTTGCTTACCATGCAAAGCTATTTCTTTTTGGATAACAGTGGTCCCTATTTAAACAGAAGTCCCTATTCTGATTGTGAACATATGACATCTGCATACTAAGAAGGAGAAAAATGACTGCTACTGCTGAACCCAGGACAGCAGAACTTGCCACTGTCTCTGATGCTGGGTTTTTTGCAATGTAGAAATAGACTCCACAAAAATATAGAAAGAAAGCATCATGTTGCTGCTCCTGTTTGGATATTTCTTGGTTTGTTACACAGTACTGCTGACAGTACACCAGCTACTTACATGTTCGAAGTGACAAAATAAATCCAACTCACCACCTTTTTCCTGCAGAGAAGGACAACAGATCTACTTTCACTCTCTACAGAGCTGGAAGATGCTGCTCTGACCACTTCAAAGGCATGGAAGAAAGCAGAGCTCCCTAGGGGCATGCCCCCTTTTCTATCTGATGATACATGCTGCCATAAACTCCACCATGGTGTAAAACGTATCTCATTCTGTATGCCCAAGGAAGTAAAATTGAGAAAGCCTGGGCTGAGTATTCTGAAACATTCTTGGCTTCAGGGACCTGATATTCACTTCAGGATCAGCCCCCCATTTTTTCTGCATATCCACATAGACTAATACAAAGTGGGTACACATTAGAGCCATATTGATGTGAAGTATCTGATGCTTACTTTTGCTCAATGGATGTACCAAAACAATGGTGCAAAGGAATGAAGCATTTGGTCCTAGCACTTCAGGGTACTAGTTGCTCTTAAACGTGGTTACAAGGCCTTCAAGTATCTCTTTCCTCCATGTTTCTGTCTCCCCACAGCACACTTCCTCACGCACATTTACATTTCATGGAATCAGACCTCAGTGCAGTGGAGGAGACAGACAGTCAGGCTAATGTATTCTAATACCTCTTAACACACACATACACCCCCACACACATACACACACACACCATTTTTCTTTGTTGTTTTGCTCCTTAATGATCTCCAAGTGCAAAATATGTAGGAATCCATGCATAAATTCTGGTCATAATGTCATCCCCTAAGACACAAACACAGGCAGGAGCATTTTTCAGGGAGATAAAAAAAGAGAACATCCGATTTTCCACTACAAAACAGGTGCACTCAGATTTTCAAAGTACATCGCACTTGTCTCTCTTGTTTATTTAATCCTAATTTATTGGATCAAGACAAAGAATAGTACAGTTTGGTTTTCTGGCATGTTCGTGTCCACAGCAAAAAGAAGGTCATTGCATTTGGGTACTAATCTACCAGTGCAGTAAGCCGTGATTAAAATGTCTCAGTAATGTTCTCAAAAAAACATTACAACTGCTTGAATCCATATCCATCCATGGCTAGAAAAGAGGGGATGCTAGTCTGGTTTGGTTAAATAGATATAAACTTATTCCCCAGTCAGTCAGCTAGAGCAGCAACCCTGCATTTCAGCAAGCTAAATAAAAAGATTGCCTGGGGTCAGGATAAAAGCAAAGGTACACAGGACCATGAAATAGTTTTCACCGTTATCATTTCACTTCAGAGGACCTAGTATTGCTCTCACTGGGGATCATATGTGACCTCAGCTCTCCCTATTATATCTTATACCTCCAAATTTATTATAATGTTCACCAAGAAAGCAAAGGGTTAAACAAGGAGGATAACTGTGGGGTGGGTGTTTTGGCTTTGTGTTATGTTCTAATTCTGTCAAGGAGTTTTGGACAGATAAGCAGGGAAGGATGGAGTCCTTAAAATAAAGTGAAGGTATGATGCAAAAAAAGATACCTTTGTTCAACTTCTGGGTGAAGTTCTGTGTGCCGGAGCCACGCTCCCCCTGCTGTCACTGTGGCGGCTTCTCCTCTTCTTTTTTCATAATCATCCTGGTTATAAGTCTTTGTTCACAAAGGTGGGAAGCACGGAGGGCTCTAATGATGCATTATCACAGGTCAAAGAATGAACCACATAAATCTCCGTGGCATTTGCCTTCACACAATGCCTCTAAAAGGACAGCAGCATTCCTTAAAGATGCAGATTTTCTCCAGTCAAAGACAGCTCAAATGTACCTGTGGGCTTTCACCAGGATAATCACCTTTTCGTCTCACTGCTCCTTGGACACCTCCGACCTTGTCTGCTTTTCTTCACTCTGCTGTGTTTTTGGTAATGAAGACTAGAATTCAAGTACATCTGGGACTAATAGCTTTTAAACCTAAATTATTTCTCAGCTGCTATTACAGTCAGGTTGTCATAAACATACAAGCAGTGCAGTACAGGGAGGAGAGATCCTTAACTGCAAAAGCCATTTTCAAAGCAAAACTTCAGTCTAATTTGAAGATCTTGTTGTTGTTATAGTCGGAGACTGGCGGAGCTGTCTTTGAAGACCATGTCAGTTCTGCAATTGGCTTAGTTTAAATCAACAGAAAAGAAACCTGAATTGTACAGGGGAGCAAGAGTAAGACTGCATAAAATGTCAGTAATCAATGGCAGTTGTGTTATTGTCATGACAGTATGATGGTAGTTCAGTGAAGCAATTATGATTTTTCATAATACCAATGAAAACAAAGACTTTCAAAGAAATAATAAGGTTTACTATATATTTCACAAGAGGAGAGGGTGAGGGTGAGGGTGAGGGTGAGGGTGAGGGTGAGGGTGAGGGTGAGGGTGAGGGTGAGGGTGAGGGTGAGGGTGAGGGTGAGGGTGAGGAGAGGAGAGGAGAGGAGAGGAGAGGAGAGGAGAGGAGAGGAGAGGAGAGGAGAGGAGAGGAGAGGAGAGGAGAGAAGAGAAGAGAAGAGAAGAGAAGAGAAGAGAAGAGAAGAGAAGAGAAGAGAAGAGAAGAGAAGAGAAGAGAAGAGAAGAGAAGAGAAGAGAAGAGAAGAGAAGAGAAGAGAAGAGAAGAGGATGGCATTGCATAGGATGTGCTACCCATCCTGGTTTTATAACTAAACTCACAACAGACTTGGACTGTATGTTTAGGGAATATGGCTTGTGCAGACTCCTTTCTCCATCCCTGTCCTGACATGGATCTTACAGTCCTTGTGGGTGCTCTGACAAATCTTAACAAAATAATTTTCCTATTCTCCATTTCTTTCTTATGGTTTGGCTACTTAACAATAGAAAGACTATAAATAGAAGCAATAGCTGCAGCAACTACTAAATTGGCAGGCAAAGGTTATTCTAGATATGCTGATTTGTGTGTCTAGTATGGATGTGAATTCAACCAGAAGACACAAAGCCATAGTAGAAACAGGTGTCATTATTTCTACTGTTCTCAGAACTGTTTCTTTCAGAAGGAAGTCCCATTTATTTTGCACAATGTTAATGTACTTATTTCTCTCTTGCTTAATCTGTGCTTTGTCCTGTTTCCTGAAGAGCAGTTTTGCAGCTGTTAACACAAGCAGGATCTTTCCTTATATTTCCAGACTGAAAATTGCATGTATTTCTTTTCTAGGTGTTCTCAGAACAACATATTTTCTCATCATGATGCCTCTAGACTGACTAGAAATCAATCCATCAAGCTCAATTTTTACTGACAATTTTTAAACAGTTTATCTGATCACAAAACCATTTATAGTTGTGTTCTTCAATCTACTTATTTTAAGTTCTCTTTCATGAACATTCAGATCTGGTGATCAAAAACTCTTAATTGGCCCCTTGTTAAAAAAACCTCTTTGGGTGCTGGGCTTTGACTTCCTTTGCATTGTATTCAGAGAATTATCTTTCTTTAGTTATGAGATATTATAAAGCCATTGCATTCAGTTAGTTCCAAAGCATGACTGAAAACTGTTTTTCAGGGTCTTCTTCCTTCTTAGAATTCCAGTGGGAATGAAGGTTCTCTGGAGACCCTAACATGCTGATCATACTGGCTTTTTCATAAACAGCTATGAGATACTTGGAGTGAATAATAATAATAATAATAATAATGCTTATATGGAATTTGAATTTCATGATGCACATCTCTCCCTGCAGGTTAGCAGGTTTCGCTAACCACGATTTCATAACAGCTGTATCTTACTTCCTATGAACCCAGCAAGAGGTCAGCTGAGAGAAGGAGCCTTTGCACAATGAATTTAAGGTAGATACACAATGAAGTTAAGTGTATACAATCATCAGCAAACTTTGATGAACCTGCAGACACAAAGCAGACACATAGAATTCTACATCCACCAGTAAAGACAGTAACACATCTGACTCTATGGTCAAGAACATGTGCTGAGGAACCTCCACTGATGAACATCAAGCTAATGATATTTATCTGCTGAGAACTTGGAGTGAGAAGTGGATTGGAGAAGAAAGTTTAGAAAAAGCACAAGAAAGGGAGTATTTGTGCACACAGCTAGATTACCTGCTGCTTCCAAAGTATTTTGCTGAATACTTCTCCTAATGAAGACCTGGGATAATTTCAGAATCAAGGAATTTCCAGGATGTGACAAACCAATCAAAACAAAAAGCTGTTTTCCCAGTGATAAACAAGTTACCAGATAAGAAATAAGAATACTTCTTTCAAGTCCGATAAGATAGTAAAGCTGTAATTGCTGATGTTGCACCTAAATCTCCTATTCAGCTGTACCAGCTTCTGAAAAAACACTGCTTCCAGATTTCACTGCCTGCAATCTTTTTTCCCTGTCATCAAGTTCTCACCAGGTTTAAAAAAATATGGCATAGCCAGTCTTAAACCCAGAAATACAAAAGTGCTGACCATGTGTTTTCTGTGATTCTAGGTATACCTGATGACAAAATGATGCATTGTTCGACAATGCACTTTGTACAGTAAAAGTGTCACCAGGCCCTTTATTAGTGACTCCTGCGCCTATCAGTTAGGGCAAGATTAACGTAATAAAAAAGTTTGCACCTAAGCCACTTTTTTCCTTTTCACTTAACTGGACTTAAGTGTGTGACTAACATGAAGTGTGAAACTCATCTAATTCAAGGTCACAGAGCCCCTCACCTGTCCAAGGACTTTTGCAAAATCAGGACTTGAGTACAGAAGACTATCTTTTTAGGCAAAATGTGGAAAGACTTGACAACAGTTTAGGGAGTTGTTATCAATATTCTTACAGACCTGGGTTTTTTTGCCAACTCCTCTGGATTATTGAGGTCGGTGTAAGAGTAGGTAGAACGAAAATATTTGTAATTAAAAGGTAAGTGAACACAGGATATTTTTCCTTCTTGTTTGCTAGCAAGCATGAGATATATTGTCATTGCTTGATAAATAAGAAATAAATGCCATAAACACAAACACTCACTTCAGACACTTAAGTCACCCTTGGTACACAGCATAAAATGTTCAGTACAGTTCAAGGTGCAACAGTGCCTCTTTAATTCAAGACGCTTATCTCCACAAAACATATATGTATGTCTGTCATGTTTGTGCTATGTACCCGGAGCCACTTCAGTATGCAGCTATCAAATGTAATTTCTTTAAACTGGAACAGCATTGCTCCATACTATATATTAGATGAAGTCCTGAAAGAGAATAGTTCAGCTCTCATATAAGCATGTGATGAATGAACAGTAGAATCAGCTGAGTTAGTAATCAATGGTTGACTACAAACTACATATGTCTGGGAATCCAAAAAATTTATTTATTTTCAGAAATCACATCTTATGTTGAATGTAGTGCTTATCAGCATTAATCTTCAATACTGGTTGCCAGTGGGGCTGTAAATTATTCGTTTGTGTGAGCTCCCTGATTGATGTTGTTCATACAAACTTCTATTCTCAAAGCAATATCTACATGAAAAAAATATTTCACCATGATTAAGAGAATTATTGATGTTTTCATTGTTAGACAGTAACATCTCATCTAGGATTCACAAATAGTAGCAGATTCAGCAGCTTCAGGTTTTAGATATCTGTGGCATACTTTGGATTCAAATCACAGGATGAGACTCCAGGCAAAGCACAAAACTTGCAGAACAGACAAGCAGGAGATCCAGATAACATTAATACAAGTTTATGCCTTCACAGTTCTGCTTAGGGTCAAACCCTGGACACTTGGTGGGATAAATTCCAAGCTGAGGTATTGAGAAACACGGTCCACACCCACAGAAAAATCCATGTAGAGGAACAGTCACTTCTGACCCACTCACTCTGCCCTCCTCTACTGTTCCATCCATGCCCCAACCACAAAACTAGAAAGTGCAGAAGGGACCTCCTTGGAGTGTTTTAACTATTACGTTACAGACATTCTGCATATGCCAGATAATAGGCTTTTATCTCACTCATCTAAAGAAAATAAAATAAAAGAGGGCATTCCCATTTATTTCTCTCTTTGTATCTACTTTTATATCCCAACCACCTATCCTTACTTCTGTAGCAAATTTTTTAATTTCTTTTAAATGTTCAACTTACTTTCTTACAAATCAGCTTTAGCTCTGTAGCTTTCTTAATCTGCATCTGTATTCTCATCATATATTTAGCAATAGAAATACATTACTGAAGGAAGTCTGTTATAGGTTTTAAGATATATATGAGTGACTGCTGCTTTTTTATTGGATGTCAAATAGAGGGAGACTGGAAGGGTTTTTTCCATTTAAACATACTCACAGTTTGCACTGAAGTGAAATATTTGGCTAACATGGTCAAATATTAGAATCCACAGAAATGTAAGAAAAAACATTAATCATGTATTCCTCCATTTTAGCCAGATAGGACACCTCTTGAATTACATATTTTAGCTTCCTAAGGGTTAATTATTTTAGCTTGGTAGTCTACTTCTGAATATCAACCCCAGTTTTAAACCCCAGAGTGTGGATCTGAGAAATTGTCTTCTGCTAATCCAACTCCCTAGAGGCATTTTAGGTGATTACAGTCATTCTTGCTGTAATTTATATAATTATAGAAAATCTGATTTTTCTCGGTTGTCTCTTTCTTTTTTTTTTTTTCTTCACTTGTCTCCTGTTGCCTGGCCTTAAATAGTAGGTAGAGATTTCATTTACGCTGCTAGATATGTAACTGTGTTTTCCCCAAGATGTTGTATTGATTATGGGATGTTATGGCTATGATTTGCCAAGTGACATCTTTAGAAATATATGTCTGCTGCTGAAGTACCCATGCAGGTGTACACAAGAGTCAAGGTAAGGGAATGGAATAGCATAACATGCATCATCACCCCTGTAAAAGTGTAGCATATTAAAAGATACCATGTGGAGGCTACAGTCAGTGTATGTATTGCAAGAAGCCAATCCAGTGGAACTTGTAGATGACTAAACAGAGCATTAAGAGTGCAGTATGAAATGCATTTCAGCTCCAGGGAGACAAGCATTGTGAGGTGAGGTTGTGTTTTGTATTACACTAGTTGATAAAGAGCAAAAGCTTTCAGGCTTTGAATTGTCTCATTAAATTAACTTATATCCTCTGATCATCACTATTTCAAAAACCCTAGTAGATCATTTCTGAACCTGAGTATAAGGAAAGGTTTCAAACCTTTTTCTGAGATGATAAGCAAGAGGAGTTAAATGCTTATAGATCCTTGCCTGGTCACATAACTCCTGGAATGGGTTATCATGCAGGAAGAGTTATTAGTGCCAGGGTTCTGTGGGCACTGACAGGCTCTAACGGCTTTGACGAGCCTCACTGTGTGCCTGCACTCCAAATCCTGCCCAGCTCATGACTGAGCTTCCCCTGTCATTGTCCTTTCTTGGGGCTGCAGTAGGAGCAGGGTAATAGTCTCCCTGTGCAGCTCCGGAGAGCATCAGACTTGGTGCACACGCATGGGCCAACTGGTGGAGAACAGAAGTCTGACACCTGCACACTCCCTGCCTTTGGAATAGTAGAGTGGCTGTTTGGAGGGTCTGGACACCATAGTACAGGGGTGCAGAAGAGCATTTTATTAATGATGGAATAAAATCTGCGTCTTGGATGCCTCTAAAATTTCCCTTTTGCTGTAAAGGCTTTTTTTCTGTCTGTACCCAGAAGAACCTATATTGCATGGCCTAAGCTGCCATGAATTGTCCAACCTCTCCTCACAGCACTGCATCCTCATTTCAGAATGTCTTTCTCTCCTAATGCAGTGCATGTAAGTAATGTGCTGGGATTTCTAGGAGGTTTCCAATTCCATACCCAACCTATTCTAAATCCTTAGCAAAGCACAGAGACAGCAACTATGCACAGCTCAGAAGATACCAGATTAATGATAGATAATTGGTACTCCTTTTTAACAACCCTTGCAAAGAGATAATACAGCACAGCCATGAAGTCTGGTTTATCCTCCTTTGTTACAGTCCATTCTGTAGAGGGAAGGAACATTATGGAAAAAAGGAGACACAGAGAACCCTACATTCAGCGTTGTTTGGATATACAGTGATTTAATTAATGCTAAGGAAAAAGAAAAGGAAATTACGTGTATTTTTAATGTCATAAATATTGGAAGGGGGAGGGGAGCATCTTGTTTCAGCTTGAAGATTTTACTCTAGCAACATGTATCCATTTTCCTCCAGAGATGCAGATTCACAGAACTGATACAATTTTATTCTGCTCCTCTTGCGCACCATAAAGTGCCTGGATTAGAAAAGATTCCAGTTAAAAACTCGTCTCTCCTGGGAAGGGCTCTGAATATTCCTCTGAGTATTCAGCAGAGGCTTTCTTTCCTGCTGAAATGCTTCCACTTCCCATGAAACACTAAAATGCTCTTTAGAGTACATCAAGGAGCGTGTGAGAACGACCTGATAGCTGAGCATCAGGGAGTCCTCCCAGGAAATTCAACTGATTGCAATAGATAGATAGATAGATAGATAGATAGATAGATAGATAGATAGATAGATAGATAGATAGATAGATAGATAGATAGATAGATAGATAAAAGCCATGTTCTAAGGATGCAGGAAGTACTTCAGTCTCCAGCTCTGAGAGCACAAGATCTGAGAGAAGGGATGGGGAAGAGGGAAGTGCATCACACAAATTTCTTTTGCTCTCCATCTGAGTACGGATCTATCTGAAATCCTTCTGAAGAAAAGAGATAATATTTTTAGTGGGAGCTAAATCAGCTCCTCACAAGTGGATACTTCACAGAACTGGGAATTTTACCCTGGGAAGGAACTCACATCTGTAATTCTCACCTGCACTCAGCCTAATGGCAGTGTAACACCAACTAGAACAGCCCTTTGTTAGCATAACACATATATGAGCCCTGTAGTGGTTTAGTTTCTTAAAAGAATAAGAATTCAGAAAAAAAAAAAAGGTAGTTCTTGCTTTAATGTTAGGCTTCATGGCGCTTGATTCACAGTATTTTTGTATTTATCAGTAATTAATATTATGGTGCACAAAGTAACTAACATAGCTTTAAGCCAGTAGATTCCTTTGGGCTTCCTCCCACTCTGTCATTCCAACAAAGAGAAGGTGAATGAGATTTTTAATATATTTTTTCATCAGGAAATATTATTCCTTAGCATTTTGCATGTATTAAGGAACAGATAATACACATGTTCAAAACAATATTTATTTGTAGCGGTTCACCACCTCTTCATTTACGTAAATACTTATGACTTACATTTCTTGCCTTCTCCATTCTCTCCCTCCCCTACAGCTTTATTTTTATTACAAGTTTTTATATCTGTTTTTAGTAGTAAAATGCTATTAACCAGATATTTAGTTGATGTGGATCTGGCCCTATAAGCTCTACTTGTCCCATTAAATCATAGGCAGTGTGTGAGTGAAAAACAGGAGAAAAGTAACCACTGTTAAATCATCAAGCAGGTTATTGCTTTTCTCACTCATCCTTCTCCACCTCACCCCCACATACTAAAAAAAAATCAAGACAAGCAAGGTTTTCAAATCATATATTCCTTCAGCTATAATAAGCTGGTTGATGCTTAAAGCCTCTCACCAACCTTAATCCCCTAAATCCCCTGCATGCCATAGCAAATTGAAATTCAGTTGGGGCTGTCCAGCCTTGTAAAGACAAACCATCCTTCATCAAAGAGGTGTCTGTATTGATAAATTGCTCCCTTCAAATGCATGACACTATCTCTAAAAGTGATTTGTGTACATTAGGACAGCAGAAAAAGATGAAACGAAAAACCCTTAAGAGTAAACTAAGATGAAGAATAAAAAAGATTAGTTGGAGCAGTCAAGTGGCTTTTTACAGAATCAAATTTGGGGAAGAATCGTTCATTGCAGTCTTTGTAAAACACAAGTCCTGCATATAGGCACAGCAGATACGACTTAACATGGATGTAAAACCCACTGTGGAATTGCTCAGATGTGCTGGCAAAGCTTTTGTGGGGATGGAGCTCAGGAGGACAAAATACTGAGAAAATTGAATGAATTCTTCTGTTGTCTGATTGAAAGCAAACATATTACAACATTAACAAGTATCTTGATTCCCGCTGTTCTAGTGCAGCTGGGATGACATCTTAAGATGTTGTTGTGGTTTATCCAGTGCACAAGCTCGTTTTTCTTCTAGGGCAGCACAACTCCGGCTGCTGCTGCTGCTGCTGTCATCCAGCTTGAACTTGCCTGTCCTGAGTAGCTACTCTTCCTTACTTTTTGCAGTGCTCCTGATATACCACACTGTGAGCAAGGTTTGTTCCTGTCCTGGATTTCCACAGCAGCTGCTGCTTTGGGTGTTGAATGTTCTGCTGCTCCTGGTAGTTCAGGTGTCTCTGTGTTTTTCTGATTAAGAGCTCTAAAGAAACAAAAGGTAAGGGAAAGTGGATTCACGATAGAAGATTAGTAGGGATTGGAAAAGTAGGGTGGGAAAAAG
This sequence comes from Myiopsitta monachus, assembly GCA_017639245.1. NCBI lineage: Eukaryota > Metazoa > Chordata > Aves > Psittaciformes > Psittacidae > Myiopsitta > Myiopsitta monachus. The sequence goes on along the minus strand of CM029918.1, from coordinate 39,561,536 downwards.
ACAAATACAAGCAGCATTCAGGAGTCAGTTCAGTATCACGTGTAAGAATATCTGATTGAATGTAAGCAGTGATTTGCTGAATCAGAACTTGAAGCTTCAGACTTCATTGCACACCTCAGCTGTTTCACTGAGCATTATTAAAACCAGAAGTAACCAGGCAAATTTGCTACTTAAGAAAATGCGTTGTTCTTGAAAGTCTATTTTTTTTTTCACCTTGGATCTTTAGACCCTGGAAATGGATGTAGTATTCTTATGATTTCAGGCATGTAGCTTCTACTTTGGTTTTATTTCACATGATCTCCTTTTACAGTGTGATACCAAAAAAAAAAACCCCGAATTGTGTTCCTAAGTAACATTTTCTGTGGCATATTCTGGCATGTTCTGCCCTGTTTAAATTGCAAGTTTAAAATTTATTTGAAGTATAACTTTATCCAAACAGAATTCAATGGAAATGGAAGATGACAGTTTGAAAGTATCTGTTTTAGTAGTATTAGTCTGTGTTGCAGAAATGAATATCTGGTTTGCAGCAATTAGGAGAAGAAGTCTTGCTGAATAATCTACTCTGTAAGTTCCCAGCTGAAAATCACGGGTGCAAAAAAGTGTTAACAACTATCCTGTGTAGAAAGCCCTCTCATCTCATGCCACAAAACTCCCCCAGACCTCAAGCTCTGTCACAAAGAATGGTGACAAGTTACAGTGGACCAAATTTTGCAGCTGTGTTTTGAACCTGCTTCTAATCTTTCCCTCCTACTTCCCTCAGCCTTTCCCAGTGGCACTGTGGGCACTTCACAAGACTGGTCACCAAAACCAGCATTTGCCTCCCTGTAAGAGTTCCCTGAAGAGCAGCAACAACAAAACCAACAAGAGTAAATACAAATGAGAAAAGAGAGATGATTCCAGAAAAAAAGAACCTCTTTAGAAATGTGTGGCAAGTCTCTATGTATATCTCTGAAGATAATCAGAAGCAGACATGAGAATTCTGATCCCTACCATAGATACTTTGTCTTTTCTTGAGGCTGGTGACTCACACCACAAAAGACCTCGACAAAGAGAAGTGATTGACACTCTTCTCATTCAAACCTGATGTGCCTCAACCATTTTTCCATGATTCAATTTTGTATGCATGATCTGAGTCCTTCTAAAACATGCTGTTCACAGAATTCAGATGGCTTTGCACACCTGATTAATTGCTTACCCAATCCAGCAGGCTTTTCTTTTCACTTTGCAAATACGAATTTCGAGTAAATTCCTCTATGTGGATTCCTGCATTCAGATGTTCATTTTAAACATGATATGGGCATAGATGCATGAACTAATCTGTAAACTTACATTGCCTGCTTTATGAACTTGATATTGCTATAAAAGCAAGCAAAAGAAAAACAAAGGGAAAATAGGATGGAAGAAGCTCAGCTGTCTTTCTTAAAGACATTTTGTTTGAAGGGCCCTAGACAGGATAGAAATCAGAAGGAAAGAAATGGCAGCCTAAATGTATATGTGCTGAAATAGGGGAAACTCATAACTGCCTGTGCCTTCACAGACTTTTTCACTTTCTGTTGCATGTATTTACATGTGCATATATGGATATATTACTCTCTTCTAGTAATTAAATGTTGCAGTTCAGATATTTATTTCATGCCCCTGAAAATTTTTCTCGTGATGTAGAATTTTTGCCAAGAAAGTTTCCATATTTACATCTTCTTTGACCCTTATTGTCTGCTGAATCACAAAAATCAGTATATTTCCTGTCATTCCTATAATCTCTCATTTTATTTGTATCTTCACTTTCAAATTTAATTCTAATATTCAGAGGAGTTCAGTCCTTCCACAGGATTTCTTATAGAACTTGAGAAAACTGATTAGTTAAAATGTTGATCTTATTGATAGATTTATAGATTTATATTGTGCCATGTATTAGTAGCACTTGGTTTACAACAGCACAGAGAGGTGTTAGGCCAGATCATCCATGCAGACCTGATTTGGTCTGTGATGGTCTGTAGCCTGAAGATCTTGTAATTTAAATAATCAAAAGAGATGGGAGGTGGGAGGGAAGCACAGGAAGTGTTTCCAGTTTACAAACACAGGGAGAGGGACAGAGGACTGGGTTCACAGCAATACAGCTGAAGCACAGCTAAGGCAGGTGCCTCACTGCTGCCTGCTCCTTGCACAGAAAGACAGAACTGAAGCCCTGCAGGGGCAGGTCAGCCTACCTGATATCTGAGTCCTTCTATGAGCGTCTCCCCTTTGGTTAAACAGAGAGCCAGGGGCAACTGTGCTCCCAGCCAGAGAGGTTTCCCAGAAGGTCTGGAGAACAGATTTCTTTAAAGTTACATTATTGGTGAAAGATGCTGATCTCTCCCCAGGGGAGGGTTCAACAGAGTCCTAATTCTCATAGAAATAAAGTAGCTAGATGGCTTTAAAAATCAGGTCCTACACTTCACCTTTCAACAATTTCTTACTGCTGTAATGTTTACAGCAAAAACAATTTGTCCGGTCTTCTTTTTCCCCTGAGCCGTCCCTCTCTTACTCCCCATTCCCTTGACCTTGTCAGACCCGCTTTAATTCTGTTCCTCTCATATTTATCCAGCCCTGCTCATGTAGCCTGCGCATGCGGCTCTGAAGTTGCTCAGGGACCATGCAAATAGCCAGTAAGTTAGTTCTCTTGGACCAGCACCCACAGCAGCAGCCAGCAGGAAGCGCAGCACGGCACACAGCCTTTATGCCTCCCAGCAGCCAAACTCAGCACCCGTACAACACCCGCAGACTCTTCAGGCCCAGGTATCGACAGCTCTTTCTCATCATCAAGCATTAGCCACGCGGTACAAATGCTCCCTTGCTTGTAGGTAAAAATCCCCACTGAGGTCTGGCATTCACAGTCACCCCACACACAGAACTTCTCCCCCTCCACTGATATCTTGGAGTAGTAAACCGTTTGTTTAATCTCTTTGATTTTCCCTGACTGCCAGTAATAAAATGCTGCTCTTTCTGAAATAATTTCCTGGCTATTTGCTAAGATTCATCTCCGACATTTCATTAAATATGATCATTTAACTGTACAAGTACAAATGTATTTTTAATTTAGCTTACTGCAGATATTATAGATGTGGGGAAATGAATTCGCATTGCTCTAGGACAAATATATCATTCACATATGAATGCCACAAAAGAACAAATTATTAAAAATTACTGAAACTTCCACAAAGATTTATACTTCACATTTCCATTTTCAATCTCAGTGCCAGGAAACATATAGCTTGTCACTATATCACACATGATATTATGAAGAATGTTTGGAAGATTTCACTAGAAATCTTTATAAGCATTTCAGTCTTGGATTTCACGCAAAGCCGCAAACTGGTTTCAGAAAGAAAAAGTGAATTCAGCTGGTTTTTTTGGGGAAAGCCTGACTTATCAAAGAGGCTTCCACAAAAAAGTTCCCTGACTGCATATAAAAAGACTTAACTGATAAGCCAAAAATAATAGAAATAAATTAAATATTGATTAATTTATCCAATGCATCTTCTATCCATAATATTTTGTAAACCATATTTTATAAACCATCAGTCGAGGTTAGAAAATAGAAAAACTGTACAAAATTAACTCCAAGTTGGTCTCAAAGAAAGACAACCCCAGTATGTGTTTCATATATGCTTGAATTTCATGGGAACCTGGAAATGAACTGTTTTAGGTTGGACTGCTTGGGGTTTTTCCTGGTTCAGGACTAAATATGGCTGTTTAGACATAGGAAGTAGAACAGTTGCTATCATGGTATTGTGTGGTTTTAATATTAAAAATGTACTTTCATATTAGCAAAACTTCCAAACAGCCAGTTTGGAAGGGGCTGTGGGTGTTATATTGTGCTAATCTGTATCTAAAGAAGAGGGGGAAAAAAGCAGCCTCTGCTTCTCTATGTCACAGTTTACGGTTTAGAAGGTAAACAACTTGCAAAGCAATGGACAGGTCAATACAGAACATCAGTTTACAAAACATTTCAAAGTTGTGTAGTGAAATTTCAACGATGCATTTCAGTCTTTCCTGGCCTTGATGACACAGCTTCAAAATTACTTGTATCATGGGCCATCATTATGCTCTATTTTTGTACAGTATAAGGAGCTCTGGATTATGACTCTTATGTTTATATAGAAGTGAAATAGTAATAGTAACACAACAGAGGAAAAATCATACGTTGGAATTAGGAGGAAATAATGGTTTGTTGCTGAAGTGGGGAAAATGTGTTTTATGCTGTTCTGCTTCCCTGGAATGTAGCATTTTCTTGTGTTCCATGAATTGCCCTTTCATTTTTAATTCTGTACACATATCAAAAATTTATTAGTATTTTGAGCATAATTTCTCTCTTTTACAAAAAGCAACTTTACAACACAAATGTTTCCAGTATTTTTTCTAAACTTGACACCTAACATTGAACCGCAGTGTGGTGCTACCTCTGTGAATCAGAGCTTCCAAATTGCCTCTTCATAAACTAACGTTCGTTCTTTTGGTGCAAAGCTGTTCTGCTTGGCTTGTATCTGTGTGCAACAGGCACCTCTGAAACTAGTTTTGAAAAATTAGATTCAGTTTTTAAGATGAGGAACCTGAAGACAGGCTCTGCCACATACTCACATTTAGGTACTTAAATAACTCTACTTGCTTTCAAAAATTGCCATTGTACAGAAACAAGAGAACACAGTTTCCCTTAGTATGATATTGCTTGTATAAACAATATGCCAAACTTCTATATCACTATATCAAGTATAATATTACTATATCAAGTATAATATCACTATATTCACTATATCAAGTAAAAGAATAATGGAATCAAAGAATTGTTTGGGATCAAGAAACTAAGAAATATTGCTGAAAATTTAAAAATGTTCTGCAATCAGACTGTCAAATTCTCATTGTAAAGCAGAGAAAGACACTCTTTTCCCCAGCTCATTATGTAGCCAGCTCACAATGGGTGAGTTTATGATGCTACACAAATTGTCTCTTTTATTCTGGTATATATGATAGTCTGTGAGGAGGCTGGAGGTGAAAGCTGGTCTGAATTCATGTCAGTCTGGTTTAGCATGTTTTAAATTAATTTATTCAGTTCTTTATAGTTTCCCAGTGGACACTTACACATACCCTACAGCAGGACACTTTGTTATCTTCTTTGTGGGAGAGGCCAAAGATTAGAGCTGCTGGGAGATGACATTGCTTCAGCACTGAGGAAAACTGGCAGAGCTGGAAAACAGACTTTCTCTCAGGATGCTACAGGGCCTCATGGAGAGATAGATCCTTGGATCTTGAGAGCTAGGAACTTGAGAACACTTTGCGTGTCCAAATATCTGTTCTTGTGTCACTCAGACACTTCACCTTCTTCTTCCCAGCCCTGTATGCTGGCGGATGGGAAGAAGTGCTGAGCTTGCTTGTGGATGTGGCCAGATACAAGGAGTGCAACTCCTATTTCTGCTCCTGGTCTGCTGGATAAGCCTGAGCAAATCCCTTCACATCTCTCTGCCCATGTTCCTGCCTTGTCCATCAGTCTGTCAGCTCTTCTTAGCAAAGGACCTGTATTTATACCAACACAACAAATTTTCATCTTACTGGACTGAGACACAGGAAGAATTTTGGAATTCTGTTGCAACATGTATAACTTTTACTGTTGGTCAGGATTGGAAATTTTTGGTAGACAGATTTGGAAAAGAAGGTTTCAAATCGTGGAGGAAGCCAGAAAAGAGAGCTCTGAATTGACATGACCTGTGGAGGGTAAAGGATAATGGCAATCCTGAAACTGAAGATCATGGAGGATATCTAGTATTAGCCCTTGCCATAGCACAGGGATTTTTCTAAAAGTTACCTATTTTGTTGATCAGACTGTGCTATGAGCTCTAACATCGTCCTGATGTTAATCAAATGGTCTGTGATAAATGGTCTAAGAATGAACTTTAAAATTTTAAATGCAACAGAACAGCCCTTGAAACAGTCTCCTCATCTTCTGATGAAAAACATATTCATAGAATCATAGAATAGTTGCGGCTGGAAAGGACCTCAAGATCACCTAGTTCCAAACCCCCTGCCATGGCCAGGAACACCTCCCACTAAACCATGCCACTCAAGGCTCTCCCCAACCTGGCCTTGAACACCGCCAGCGATAGAGCATTCACAACTTCCCTGGGCAACCCATTCCAGCGCCTCAACACCCTTCCAGTAAAGAATTGCTTCCTCATATCCAATCTAAACTTCCCCTGTTTGAGTCTGAACCCATTGCCCTTTGTCCTCTCACTACAGTCCCTAATGAACAGTCCCTCCCTAGCATCCCTATAGGCCCCCTTCAGATACTGGAAGGCTGCTATGAGGTCTCACACAGCCTTCTCTTCTCCAGGCTCAACAGCCCCAACTTTCTCAGCCTATCTTCATATGGGAGGTGCTCCAGTCCTCTGATCATCCTCGTGGCCCTCCTCTGGACTTGTTCCAACAGTTCCATGTCCTTTTTATGTTGAGGACACCAGAACTGCACACAATACTCCAAGTGAGGTCTCAGGAGAGCAGAGCAGAGGGACAGGATCATCTCCCTCGACCTGCTGGTCACGCTTCTTTTGATGCAGCCCAGGATACAGTTGGCTTTCTGGGATTGCAATAAAACTACAAGAAAGCTTTCCAAAGTATCTCAGTTGCTTACCTGTGGTCACATTGGAAGAAATGTGTCTGAGGACCCTACTATGCACAAGAAAGAAAACAACAAAAACGGAAAAGCAATGCCAACAACAGCACAATTGATGAGCTATTTCAGCAGGTTTTCCTCAGTTTTCCTAGGTTATTTTATACCCTAAGTGTCTGTATTCTAACTGAATTCTATTTTGACTGTTCAGATACATTTAGAAGTCTGGCCTTTGGTGATTACAAGGCACACTCCTGTTTAGTTCAGCTGCAACTTAACTGTAAAACACAGAGGAGGAACTTAGAGTGCAACTTGGAATTCACCTCAACTTTATTTTACTACATTTCTTCTCTGAGAAACAATAAATAATGTAAGTCATGTCTTGCTCTAGTGTCCTCCCAACCTATACCTGATAATGGAAAATAGATGGCTTATCCAACATTAATAAATATCTATGCTTGAGGGGACCTCCTATGGATTTCATTGACTGTACATAACTGTACATAGCAGTTAGAATGAAAAGCACAGTTGCATAACTGATAGCATTGCTCTTGTCCTGGCAGTCAAGTATCAGTAGTACTGAAAGGGATTAGAGGTAATAGCTAATGAAGACAGGAACCTTACTTTTTAACTCATCCACCTTTTCCAGGGGATACTTGCTAAGCTTCTGTCTATAGATGAGAGAATAAGTAATGTAGCCAAGTAGCAAATGTATTAACCAACATAAGTGAAAGTTTGTAATATATCAATGGATGTTTCTGGCTAGCAAGAGGACTACATTTTGCAGTTCAAAAAGTTAACTGAAATAGGGGAAACCTGAATAATAATGCGGTGATAAATTAAGTTTGTGGTTAGAAAGGTAGTGGGAATAGCAGATGCTTGAGGAAAAGCCAAGTTAAGGGAGTTAAGTACCAAATCTCATTGAATTTCCACTGCCGTGTTAGTTATCTAATTGAACTGCTATAAGAAAGCTGCTTTTTATAGGCCCTACAGCATTCTTTTTTACATCAGTAACTTTTGTCCAAGTTTACTTGGGTAATTTTCTTTTCTTTTTTCCCCAAGGATGGTCTTTTCTGAGCAGTGAAGGAGAAGTCCTCATGGCTGAAGTTTGCCATGGCTTCCGTGACTTGTTAGCGTTATGCTTTGTTGATTTTCCAGTGCCAGTTTATTTCCATTACCAGCAAGTACTCTGCAGTCTTTGAATCTGTTCCAGGATGCATGAAAGAGGAGAGAGCAGAGGCTGGTTTTAAAGTTTGTGGTTTCTTTCTTAGGATGGAGCTAGTGGAAGAATTGTCTTGATATTTGACCAAGCAAATTATGCCAGCTAGTAGGTGCTTTAATTTGTATGCCTGAGGCTTAAACAATGCCACATCCACTTAGAGACCTGAATGTTACTGTTCTGCTCCTATTACAGTTAGTGATATCGAATTGCGTTACTGTAGATGTGTGTCTGTAAATTCTACTGGCTACGTGTGTGCTTATGTATGTATTTCTATCATGGGGATGGGGGAAGAGAAACAAATCTGAAGATGATGAAGTTAATTTTTTAATTTAAATTAAATGATCCAGTGGTCCATGCTTGTGGAGCAAATGAACAAAGGTGTCACAAGTAATCAAAAGTTTAGGATCCATAATCCCTGCTAATCCAAAATGATCTTGAATGCAGGATGTCAAAAGCTTTAGAATTGATAAGAGAACAGTCCTAGATCAACATGACATGGCAAACAACCAGTTGAGGTGCTGAGCTAAACAAGCCACACTAATATGCAGGAGACCTTATTTATTTATTTTAAAATAAATAACTATAGCTTTTCCTATGAGGATATGTCCTCTAAAATGCTGTGGCTTGCTTCATGGATTTGCATCATGCAAGCATATATTAATGAGATAAAGGTCATCTAATTATATGTTTGTTTCAAGCACATCATGTACGTTCTGAATACCAACTGCAGCATCAAACCAGTGCATAAATTATTCCCAGTCATCTTCTATAATAAGTCATCACCACATACTTTCTTACATACTGAGGGTAGTACTAACTGTATATCCCATCTGCAATTAATGCTCTGCACCAATACTACCACTGTTCTTGCTGTGTGACTACAAATTTGCAGTGAATTGATAAAGAACCCCACTAATAACAGGGCTGGGAAATGAGTAACAAACACAAAATTAATCAAGGCCATAGATTTTCAGTCTCCTTGCCCAAAGTAAAGACAGTCTCTAAGATGTCTGTTCTTTACTTGATAAAAAATACTGAAAGAAACCTATTGTGGAGTTATTCCCAAAAACTGTGGCAGTATTTTACATTATCAAAGCAGGACAATAATAATCACAGGAATTTATGAACATTGCCTGTACAGAAATGAGGAAATCTTTGGACAGATAAAATACAAGACTGAATGCAGAAGATCTGAGCTTTGTTTGTACCTCTGTTGTAGATTTCCTCTATCACCATATTTGACTCAGTCATTGTTTGAATGCAGATTATTCAATCTGTAAAACAGGAATATTGCCATTTGCAGATGCAAGTATTTTCTGCCCACCATCTTGGAGAAGCTATCTGATTGGGATGCTGTGTGGCTCCATACAGAGATTTTTTTCAGTCTCCTGATATTTAAAAATGTGCAGGTGGAACCCCTGTGGAAATCTGATTTAAATTTATGTCAAGCAAAGATTTTTTTAGAGGCAGTGCTGATTTTCAATTCAGAGATATGACTACACTTCATACTGGCCCTTAACATGGCTGCAGTTACACCAGTGTTAACAGCACGGTAACAATATTGGGAACAGTTTAGCTTATTCTGCTCTCACATATAAAATACTGTTGAGTTCAGAGAATTTGACTCCATTGTCTTTTTCAGTTACAGAATGCACTGTCACACAGATACGGCTTACATAATTTAGTTATAAGTGATTTGTTAATTTACATAGTATTTCAAAAGCAGATGCCTAATGGTGATGGCAAGAATGATAACAACAGAGATGTCAAAAGAGAAAGGACATGCTTGCCAAGGAGAAATCTGTGTGCATTGCTCATGCATCATCAACAGTATCAGCCAAAACCATGCCAGTATTTTAATTAACTATGACCTAAGTGGAACTGTAGAATTCTGTCCCCAACCATCCAAGCTACCATGCAGCTGAAGCCAAAACTATCTATAAGGACATTGTGTTGTCAAGTTGTTGGCACTGTGTTCCTTACCAGGGTCCTCATCCCCTGACTGCCAGCACTGTGCATATACTATTTCACACTCAAGCTTCAGGGAAGCCAGGCAAGAAGGAACGGGCAGACTGTCAGAAATTGAACATGCTGTCCAGTCACAAGTCATCATCCTACTTGGACAATAAAGATGCTGTAAGTTCAAATTACAGGATCATAAAACAAGGGGAGTTTGAACTCTGACAAAAATTGTATCAATAATTTAATTAAGAAATTGGTAAGAAGAAATACATGATTCTAAGCAGAACTGTAGGTTAAGCATTAGCAAGGAGTGCTAAATCACCTCAGATGTAAATGTCTTAAAAAGAAATACATTTTGTATGGAAAAATAGCTGTTACAATTTGCCACAGAACCAACAGGGCTGAAAAGCAAGTAACCACCACCTAGAAGGAAAGTTTTAAATCATCATTGAAGACTTGAGCAATCAGTGGTTTTGCATGCCCCTTCTTATTTCAGACAGACCTGAAATAAAATTCTGAGCAAAGCCACGTTACTTTTGTGAACAGCCTCTGGTAAAACACCAAAGAAGATACTTTAAAACCTCTTTAATTTCCTATAACAAATGACCTTAAGGTCCTGCATATCAAATCAATAGGTAAATTGTAATGACACAGTCATTTTTAAGGGGCACTTTTTTGTGTATTCATTTTGGCACAATTTTCTCATAGTCATTTTTTGAAAACCCTATTACCCATCATTAGAGATTCTCAGTCTTTTATTTAGACAGTGAAACAAGCAAACACTTTCTGCATATGTCCTGCTCTTGCATAAGACATGAGCAACTTTTTTAATATGCCTTTCTTGAAATCAAAACAATATGTAAGCTACTGCTAAAAAAAAATCAGTCTCATCCACTGCTGCAGTAGCTTTACTGTGTTCACCCAGCTACATGTTCCTAACAGAAATCTTGTTAAGAGGCAAGCTGGAACTATACACTTATTCCACGAATGGTAGCTATGTTTTGTAGTCTGACCTAAATTTGCTAAACTGCTACTGGAGTGGCAGGTAAGTAAGCCATGGTAGCTAAACATAAGAACGGGGCTCAGAAGACAATTCTACCCCAGTGTTTCTGCACTACGCGCTGGTGACTTCAGGCAAGCTACAAAAGCCCTTTTCCTTCTTTCTAGCCAACTTCAAACTGTCAATTCAAATTGATGTTTAGATTCATTAACGAGGTGATGTTAAATGTATTAGAATCCACAAGCACCACCTCTCAAGTAAGTCTTTGCTTTGTAAAACAGAATTGTGACACATTGGGGAATCTGTCTATCTGCAGCTTATGAATTCTAATTTTAGTGTAAAAATATCATCAAACATATCAGAGTAAAAAGGATCTACCATATGCTGCCTGTGCTTTATGATATATTGACCAGTCCTGAGAAAATATGACCCTTTGAATATCACTGGTCTCCTACTGAAATGCAAAACCTGTGTAACAATAACTGGTTGGAGTGAGGAAAGTAATCCATCCAATTTTTCTGTGAGAGAAGGAATCATAGAATACAAACCTCTCATTAGGAAACAAAAGTACTGGGTGTGAAACTCACATAGCAAGACTGGAAACACAACAGGTGAAAGGATGAAGGAATATGTCCTTGTAGGAAAGTCATCCAGCAACTGGGTGCAGAGCAAGTTTACTTAGAATTGAGAGATAAAGACAGAGACTCAGTGTTTCCAACAGAAATCTGGGTTGAAAAATGAATTCAGGATTGATCTGAATCAAAAGATCTTTTGGAAGTAACCAAAAAATTAAGGCATGAAATGTGTGTAGATTTTATTGCTGTATCCAGATCTGAATTCTTCATGTTATATAGGAATAGAATAACTGGTTTTAAGATCTTATGTAAAGTGTCTTTGTGCATCATGTCATTTACTATTGTGTATCTTTGAAGGGTTAAATTATAAATGCAGAGTTCTTGCCGTGTACACACTCCAGGGAAGAGTGTAATTAAGCTACTGGGGAAATAGCACCCGTTTGGAAGACCTGAAGCTGTCAGTCAAGGTCTCAATGTCTGTGGTAAGGAATAGGAGAACTAAGTGGTGGAAACATGATGGAAGGCAAAAGGGAATTTTTACAACGTAGTAACTCAGCCTAAAACATGAAGCCTAAACCAATAGTATTTATTCACTTATCTTGCTACATCTTTAACAGGCTTTGCATGTATGAGAAAAGTATGAATCCTTAATTGAGAACATTTAAAGAGAAAAGTTACAGAAGAAGAAGCAAATACTTGCTGTATAAATCTTAATTTGAATGTTGCAACTCCCTTGATCTAGTTCCATGCTGTGTTTGGTTATATCGTTCTTTTCTTTCACTGTGTATTGTTCATCCAAAGCAGAATAAGTAAAGCAAAGAAGGAAAAATCTTTTCCCTCCAACAGGAAGTGAAGAAAAGATTATTTCAGAAGAAACAAAAATTATTTTCTTGGTTTAACTACCAGACTGAAGCTTTATAATTCTCCTAGTTTCGTTTCAGGCTTCCTACACAGATAACCTGCACTTGATATAAACATGCTTTTAGAAGCTGAGTGTAGCAGCAAGGGGAATAACAGGAGAAGACTTGATAGACCTGGATTAGCTACAGCTACCTTATCACAGGTGAATTGGGGATCAGACCCCACTTCTCGTAACCATGGGAACAGACTACTAATATGTAATTAATATTATACGTAGCTTAGACTGTGGCAAAAATTCATGAGGCTGGTTTCAGGCCAAGGGGAATCATTTCCTCATATTTACTTCCCACATTAAACATAACGCTCATGTTCTGCACACATCGTATCAGACCTACTCCTTGCTGAAGCACAGAGACGTACAGGTCCTATCTAGGTATGTACACATACAGGACTGCTTTTCAGTTCAATTAGCCTGCATACATTATACAGAGGTTATGCAAGCGTTATTTTCGTGGATGTTGTACTAGGTTGAAAAACATCAGGTGCTAGTTTCAAAGAAATGTTTGAATGAAGCAGACAGTATGTAATTTGGCAGAACCACCAGCAGTACAAAATTAATACATCCAAATACTTTCATCATATTTAAATTACTGGAGGGAGATTATCCTGGCTCAATGTTTTTTATGCCCTATAGCCAAACAGTCTTTTATCTGGAATTAGTGTCCTATCATTAGAGCTACTGTGGCCACAGATTTACTCAGTTAATAACTTTTCTGCTCTGTGCAGCTGGCTTAGCGTGGAGCTGCAAAGTGACTACCACCCCAGCACATCTACACATACTGACCAAGCATTGGTCTGCTTTAAGGCAACCAGTGATTTTGGTGCATTTTTCTGTTTGAGAGGAGCCTTTCAGTTATCTCGTCTTATCATGGGGGTTTGCTGAATCTCAGGCGCTCCTGATGATCCTGCTAATGTCTAAAGCAGAGGAGAAGTTGAACGTTTAATAATAAAACAATGATTTTGCACTGTTAATCAGCTGGAGCACTGCAATCCATTCTGATAAAAGCTTTAATCTTCTGCTTCTCAGAAGAGTAACTAACACAGGGGAGGCTCCAGGCTGCCACAGCTAGCCTTATAGACCATTTAAAACTAACCTGGGTAGGCCCACGCACTTGTCCGCAGTACTAACGCTCCCCAAGGTATTCCAAAAGCACGACTAGAAAAGTGTGAACTTTCTACAAGGCTTAGAAAAAGTTTGTTAGCTATTTTTTAGTTATCTCCTATTGTAAATCTTTCTTCTAGATAGATAAGTACAGTCACTGTCTCAAGAGCGGTTGTGCTGTAGTCAGAACTTCTATATTTTTGATCATGAACTTGTTGGTAAAAGACAATTTTAGTCTTATACAACACTGGGTGTATTGTCTATGATTAAAACAGCAGATAATAATAATAATGATGATGCAGCTATGTGGAGATAAGTTAGCTCCTACCAGACAAAAGTGAGGGAAACAGGAAAAAGTAAGCTGATATTTGAATTTATGAAATCCATTCAAATTTAATGGATACAAAAAAAATGCAGCCTTGTACTGTAGTCCGACAGCTACCAACTCACACGGAGGCAGACTGCCAGATGCAGTCAGATCAGCTGCAGTGGAATCAGATCCAACAACCTGACTTTTCTTTTTCTTTGCCTTTTCCTCATCATTTGCAAAACTTTTCCAAATCACTAAGATCTGCCATTCTTCCCCTAGATAAATGCTGGCAAAGTTTCAGTCACAGCTTTACTAACAATTAATTTCAGAACAGTGCTATATCATTAGTTCAGTCAAATAATGAACTTATTGCACTAGGAAAATTGTTTAGTTTAAGAGGTGTTAACCTTGTTTTCTTAGGGATCTTTATCTGTAAAAGCCATATTTGACTGACCTTAGCCGTCTCACAGTGCCAATATGAGAAGCAAGTTATGTAGGATCCCAGAACATTTTAGGAAAATATTAGGACCCACAAGTTATTACTGTTTAGCTACTGGTTTATATGGATTGGTTAATCTTGTGGAGTTCAAGATTTTGGAAAATCTACCAAGTTGATGGCCTGACCTTGCCTTCCATGTATACTTAACACTTGCACTCACTTCACCAGTCTCTACTGTTTTCTTAAGTTTTACATATAAGGTCTATACCATGAAGTCTCTCCCCGAGAACAGAAGCATGTCCGCCTGTAGTTTTCAACCTTGAGGGTAATCAAACAGTGAGAAAGAGCATTTGCCAGCTTTTTAAGTTCCATTAAGGCTCTGGACTTGCAGTGCATTCACCCACATGGATAATCACTGAATTCAGTGGGTTCTCTAAGGATAACAGCACATGCTTTCAAACCACTTCTTACAAGAGAAGAATTTGCAGATGTGGCAATACCCTTATAGCAAGCTGTTGGCTGCATAGCAGAGAAAAAGTAAAGTGATTAAAACTCATTTTGCAGCCGTGTAATTAAACTCAGTTCTTAGATTCAAGAATATTCAAGCATTTGAACTTTTGATTTACTTTAGTTACTTTATATGACATATTGCCTTCAAGACCATGCATTTCCTAGTGATAAATTATAGGAATGTTTAAGTAAGTGTGCACCAACATTCTCTTTTTTGCTGCCTCAGACTAAAGAAATGTAATAATAGTTGGTGCAAATGGTCAGCATGAGACTGAGTCAGACTACAAGAGTTCTGCAGTGGTTCCAGATTCCCCCAGAAAATCCAGTTTTGCCTTCAAAACTAAGCATGGAAGGGCCCTACCATGATTAACAGGAAGTATGTGGATATTACCAAATCAAAACCATCCAAACTGGGGTTTTATCTTTCAACAGTTGGTGTTAAAAGGCTGATTACACTTGTATTTAATAAGAGGCATCTACTAACAGTAGCTCTAAGATTTCAAAAGCTTTGCTATTGTGTTCTAGATTGCAAGAATAAACAGATTAAAGCCAAACCCAGGAATGTGCCAATTAATATAAGCAATTGGTAACCTTAAAGAAGGTAAAAGAATTGACCCCTGCCTTACTTCCTTACTGACAATAAAGGAAAGTGAACCGGAAGAGACAATTACTCTTTTCTGAGCTATAGAAGAAACAGCTTGTGCAGAGCAGTTGCACTGGATGGCTCTGGCAACTACCTTCACTAGTGAGAAAAAAGATATACCTTTAAAATTCTGCAAGGGTATACCAGCCCTGGGGCACATTGTGAAGGCTAATCAGCCAGTCTGACACGCAGATGAGATGCTAAATCAGCTAAGTAGGATACTTATTAAGTATAATCTTAGTAACATATTTTCCAACTTCATCTATTTGCAATTTTGTTCTATTATTGCAAATATGTATTATTTTCTAGCTAACTGTAAGCTTTTATCCTTAAACCTTTTCAAAGGATTTAAGGATCTGACAAAATACAAAGCATCCCAGTTTTTTATCCCCGCATCCCAATACCTTTATCCATGGTATCCAAAGAGTATCAGAGTGCTGATCGGATTCAACCAAGCTGAGAAAAGATGGTGTAAGGGGCATGTGAAAGAATCCAGTGGCCCCATGTAAGGTAAATATGTGGCCTGCGTGAGGTGGATATGTTACCTGATTCTAGTCAAGTGGTTGGGAAAATTCAGGGTCCTTAAACTATCACAGAGCACAGTATATATTACAAACTTTTTTGGTACATAGCTACTTCCTGGAAAAATAATTGCAAAGAATTTTATATGTAGCATTGTGCTGCTAACTGGTTGCTTTGAACAACTGTTTTGAAAGCAGTACTGAAATTACTGTATTAATGTGACAAAGTTGCTGCTGGGATTCTTTGTGATCAGAGGGCCCTTTATTCCTTCGTTACGAGTAACAGCTTCAAGTAACAACGCAGGCATTTTTCTTAGTAACAATAATCACAATAATGCAAATTTAAGATCTCGCCCTTACTGAGATTTGAAGTCTTGCTCACACAGTCATTCTTGTCAAGAGCTTTTTCTTCTCCTCATTAACAGCTGACAGAATTAGTGTTAAGAACCTCTGCTGACATGACCTGCATTAAATTATGTCCTATTGTCTCCCTCATACACCTGCATGCAAGACATTTGTATCAATGTTCTGTTGGACAGTACTAGGTACTAGGCAGCCTAAAGTTTCCTTACCCACTCAGCTGTCTGAAGTTGTATCACTGTAGCATCTCAGCCTCCTGAAACATATGTGTCTATGAATTTTGGCTCTTTCTTTGATGATTCTGATGAAGTATTTGTATGTGCATAGAGGAGAGGAGAGGGAGGGAGGGGAGGGGGAGGGGAAAGGGAAAGGGGAAAGGGGAAAGGGGAAAGGGGAAAGGGGAAAGGGGAAAGGAAAGGGGGAAGGAAAGGGGAAGGGAAGGGGAAAGGAAAGGAGAAAGGAAAGGAAAGAGGAAAGGAAAGAGAAAAAGGAAAAAGGAAAAAGGAAAAAGGAAAAAGGAAAAAGGAAAAAGGAAAAAGGAAAAAGGAAAAAGGAAAAGGAAAGGGAAGGGAAGGGAAGGGAAGGGAAGGGAAGGGAAGGGAAGGGAAGGGAAGGGAAGGGAAGGGAAGGGAAGGGAAGGGAAGGGAAGGGAAGGGAAGGGAAGGGAAGGGAAGGGAAGGGAAGGGAAGGGAAGGAGAAGGGAAGAGAAGGGAAGGGAAGGAGAAGGGAAGGGAAGAGAAGGGAAGGGAAGAGGAAGGGAAGGGAAGGGAAAAAAGAGAAGAGAAGAGAAGAGAAGAGAAAGAGAAGAGAAGAGAAGAAGAAAAAAGAAAAGAAAAGAAAAGAAAAGAAAAGAAAAGAAAAGAAAAGAAAAGAAAAGAAAAGAAAAGAAAAGAAAAGAAAAGAAAAGAAAAGAGGAAAGGGAAGAGGAAAGGAAAGGAAAGGAAAGGAAAGGAAAGGAAAGGAAAGGAAAGGAAAGGAAAGGAAAGGAAAGGAAAGGAAAGGAAAGGAGAAAAGAGAAGAGAAGAGAAGAGAAGAGAAGAGAAGAGAAGAGAAGAGAAGAGAAGAGAAGAGAAGAAGAAAGAAAGAAAAGAAAAGAAAAGAAAAGAAAAGAAAAGAAAAGAAAAGAAAAGAAAAGAAAAGAAAAGAAAAGAAAAGAAAAGAAAAGAAAAGAAAAGAAAAGAAAAGAAAAGAAAAGAAAAGAAAAAAGAGAGGCATGAATGTGGCAGTTCAGAGGTGCAGCACAGCTGGATACTTTTGTCCATGTAGGGAAAGCAAAGCATAGAGAGCAGAGATGTGATTGTCATGCTTTCCTGCAGATCTCAAACAAAGCTTAAGATGAAGACATTCAAGGCCTGTCTGGGTGTGTTTTGAGGAACCTGATCTAGCTGAAGACATCCTGCTCACTGTAGCGGGTTTGGACTAGATGACCTCTGGATGGTCCCTTCCAACTCAAACTATTCTATGATTCTGTCAAAGGAAAAGCAACAGTGAGAACAAGTAGACATGTACAGGGACCAGGTAACCCAAATCAGGGGGTTCAAGTGTAATTCTTCTTCAATATCCTAATTCCATCCATACAAAAACAAATCACATTATTTTACATTAATTTGAGCTACATATTTTCATCTTCATTTTTAAACGTTAATAAGCAGTTTACTAGGAAATACTCATACTAGGTTGCATTTGCTATGGAAAATGCTGTAAAGGAGAGGTACAGAGATCTGGTCTTACTAATACTGGGGTTTCTTCTCACATCTTCATTAGCTCTCAATAAGCAGCCTTCTCTGGTTTGCACTAAACTAACTGCAGAGAAGGGATGACATTAAAGATGCCCAAGTGGCTTTTGCTGCTTAACTCGTTGGCAGAAAGTCACAGTACATATCAGCAGGAACACAAGCAGAAAGTAAAAGGGGAAGAAAGCATGCACCAAATGATTGGAGAGACCCATCAAGGAGAGAAACGAAAGAGAAATAATTGCTAGGAAGTTTTCTTAGTGCGTTTCCAACTTAGGTACACGCATAGAGCTATGGAACACAAAGATGACAACCAATAATAATGCTTTGCTGGAGAGGCAGGTCTAGGTCATGGCTGCATTCATGCTGGTCAGATCTGATTGTCTGTGACAAACAGTGCTGAGTAATTGCTCTAATCACTCCGGTAGGCACTGTACCTTGGCCCAGCGAAAGAATGATGCAATAACAGCTTCAGAAGCCTGCCGCCCCTTCAACCTGACATCTCTGACAGCAGCGCATTCATTTTAATGGGAGGGTTATTTGGAGTTGCTGCTGTTCAACAGGGGAGAGGCCAATGAGTATTCCTAAGTTGGCCAGAGATAAGGGCCTCATTAGAGTGCTCAGGAGTACTTATTTGCAGGTTGACTTGCTGTGATGATCAGTTGGTGGAAAACTATAACAATGAGAAGCACAAAAACATGTCATAGAGCATCGGCTGCAGGTTTGTGCTTCTCCAGAGCTGCAAACAATTAGGATGGTGTGTCATCAAAACTTTCACGTCAACAAAGCAACACATTCACTTTAAATGAGACAAAGTCAAATCTACTTAAAGGAAACCAAAACTGGAACAATCCTCCAAAGTGCATGTCGCTTCAGGATGCCTGACTGTTTTAGAAGAGTAGTGGGTGAAAGACTCCTTGAGGAACCTGTATTTCCCTCCTGTAATTCCCTGCTTTTTTCCTCCTTCATGTTTACATGCTCTCTACTTATAGCAACAAGATTTTGTGAAGTCTCCACTCCCTTCTAAAGCAGATGAAGCAACCTGAGATACTTTCATTTTTTCTGTTACAGAATGTCTTTGGAATGACTACTGCGTAGAAAAGAGCAGTTTGTTTGCCAAATTGCAAAGGGAAGCTACATTTCTGAAGCTCTCCAGCTACTGTACTCTCGTAACTACTTGCTGCCTCCTGGAAGTCAAGTGTGTTTAGGGTTCTCCATATAACTGGGCAAGGTTGATACATATATTAAGAGCCAGAGATGAACTTGAGTATCTGTTTTGCTGGCTGCTACAAGGCACATCTGTCTCTCAAACAATGTGCACCACACTATTTTACTGCCCACTCTTTTGGTCTCAAAAGCAAACACTGCTTGCTGGGATGTGCTCCCAAGTATCTCATCTGTAAACGCTAAGTGAATTGTCATTGAAATATAGAGCATAGCCTTCTATTATGAGAGCTAAAATGTTTAACACATGGGTGAGTCCCCTCTGGGGGACTGACACTTGGCAGAGCTGGCCTCCCTTAATAACATGATGTTCTCCAATGGAATGACTACAATAGATAATACTAAGTGGATGTAAGCAAAAGGCACGCTGGCAAATGCTTTCTTTTCAATCACTTCTGTGATGTGTGTGTGCATGCACACATGCCGCAGAATGTGTCTGTAAGGAGGTCAGGCTGCTTGACCTTCAGAAAATAGGTGGAGCTGCAAATTCAGCAGCACTGTTGTTTGTGCTGCATTAAACGTTCATCCCTCTGTAACGGAGGAAATCCAGAGCTGCCCTTTAGGGCCAGTTTATAGTTGATTTTACATCACCTAACTGCTGCCAGGCAGTGGGAGCTGTGATTCAGCTGATATTTAAAATGCATTTTTTCTTAATAATTTGCTATTAGCTTAGGTTCTCACCATTTTGCAGGAATGTGGGGCTGTGATGCATGTGCATGTGTTTGCGTATGTGTATGAGGGAAAAGAGGGAGACTCAGACGTGCAGATAATGCATCAATTTAAAGAGGGTTGTGGCTTCCTTGTCACTCACCAGCGCACAGGAAAGGCACGTTGGGACTTTTTGATGGAGCAAAACCAAGAAAGAATAAAAGACTCCGAAGGTGCAGATCACAGTGGAGGGGAAGAAACTTGGGGAAAAGTAAAGCCCTAAAACCAGTATTCTCAAGTGGTTTGGGTTTTGCTGTTTGGCTTTGGGGAGGGGAGGTTTGTGGGTTTTTTTCTAAATGAACTTTACATAGATCTTGTGCTCCAAATCCCATAAAAGTCGATACTGGTAGCTTAATCCCAGAATTTCAGAAAGAAACTGTGGGCTTGCTAAGGAGACAGCAAAGGCAGCATTTGTGAGCTACACAATACAAAGGGATGCGGAGTTAGCTCATGCTTTTGTCAAGACTGACTTAAATATCTTCATTAAATTGCAAGGCTATTCACCCAAAATATAGCCTATTGAGCTACTGCACCCGTACTGTGGCTTGTTGTGGAAGTTCTTGGGCCACTGAGGCCTCTCCTGAGCTAACAATTGAAACATTACTATGCTTGTATCAGCCTCCACTCAATTTTATTAAGGTTTATTTAGGATGAGGGAATGCTTGGAATACTGGAAAGTTTTAAAAGTTATGTAGCTTCTACCATTCACTGATGTGAAAAGGAATTATTTTGACTTACTGGTCCAATTTTTTCCTTTTGTCATACCAGTATGAATGAATGACTCTTTATTTCATTGAAAATAGGGAGTTATATCCACAGTTGGTATTCACAGATGTGTCTCCAGTGACTTTGATTTGCACAAGCTGTGGATCTGGCCTATGTTCTCAGTGGGCCTATTCCAGATACATATGAAAATTAGAATCCAATCCAACAAGTATCCAGAATGGCTACAGTTTTAATTGTGGGAATTACTTGTGTAGGGACATTACACTGAAATTTGATTATAGCTGCTTCGACAAGTGTAACACTCTGTAGGAAAATCAATCCTGTTTCTGTAATGAAGAAAAACAAGTCATTTTCAAAAGGAAATATGATTATACATTCGCAGCTTAGGCTGAAGAAACAGAAGGCAGCTTAATACAGTGCAGGCTTGCTCAGAGGGAATATCCACTTGCTGAGGCCAGCATAACAAGATTGGATTCCAGTTTAATGTGGTTGTGACTCAAATCCCTTTGGAGAGTTTGTTTGACAATCTGACAAAGTTATCTCAAGAAAAATAGGTTAAAAAACATAAACTTGACTTCAGTAACTGCATTTCCTCTTCAGCATGTAGAGCATTTTGCCTGGAGGCCCCTGCAGCCTGAAGCCCCATAGGTAATACCACTTTGTGCCTTTACATAAACCAAATGTTTTAGTAGGCATTTTGCTCCAGGAAAAAGCTTGCCATGTGAGCTTAATATGGGGAAATAAAGTCTTTCTGATCTCTCCATATGAAAAAGAGAATATGAAGGAGATGAAGTGTAACTGTTGTTACTGCAAGGACTTGGGCTCATCTCTAGTTATTTCTAACTACCCTTTTAGTTGTATTTCAGTAGATGCCTAATTCCCTCATGATACATTTGAGAAATTCCTGTTTAATGTTGAATCTTCACACTCAGTGTCAAAGCAGAATGTGCTAAATGAAAGTGAATGTGCAGCACTGTTCTGCTTCCGCAGATGGGAAATAAAGGCACAGAGAAATGTACAATATCACCTTTGGGGCTAATTGTTTAGTCACTGGCAGAGTCAAGTCACTCCCACACTCTATCTTCAGGCATAGTCACAGAGTTGCAAAGGCAGTAATTGGAGCCTTCAGGATATTACAGCCTCTAACTGTACATTACTGTCCCCAGTTGTCACTTGTCATCTTTCAGCTGGTGGTTATCAACCCACAGTTCAGCCACCAGACAGATTATGTAAATCCTAATAGATTCAATACCTAATCAGCCAGGACTTCTCAAGTCACCTTCATCTTCTATGGGGGAAGGCTAAGAGAGTTAGGGTTCTTCAGCCTGGAGAAAACTCCAGAAACACCTTATTGTGGCCTTTCTATACTTAAAGGGGCCTTATAAAAGAGTTGAGGACAGACATTTTTGTAGGGCTTGTAGTGACAAGACAAGGTGTAATGGTTCTAAACCAAAAGAGGGTAGATTCAGACTGGATATAAGGAAGAATTCTTTTGTGATGAGGGTGATGAAACACTGGAACAGTTGCCCAGAGAGGTGGTAGATGCCCTTACCAGTAGCATTTTTTTCACCATCTCACCAGTTTCCACCATGACTTCACTCCCCCAATCTCACATATGTTCTGCTAGAACAGCCTACAGATGAAGATCTTATTTTTCTTTCTTCCATTCATAAATTCTCACCATATTGCTGATCTCCCCATACTTGGAGTACAGCCTTCTGTTGGTAGTCATAGCTCTTCTCACAGACCCAGATGCTTCAGGGAACAGGAACCTGAAATTCCTTGGTTTTACTGTACTCTGTTTTATCATCAATAAGAAAAGGATTGCCAAAAGAATCAGTTCTGTCACCTGTTCCCCCTTCCTTGCTTGTGCAGTCCAGCACTGAAATACCATATGCAGGCCATCACATCTGCACATCCCTATCACCAGCCTCTAGCAGGAAAGGACCACTTTCAGAGGTACAGCCAGCAATGGATCCATGTTGCCACCCACTGCTTCCTGGAAACTGTGATGCCCTGGCACTTGGTGACATGCAAACAGCACGTTACTTGTGACATGGTGAGTTTCTAGGTTTGCTCCTCTGGTAATAACAGCCTCGTAAGCAGGAGCTAACTTTCCTACCACAGTGCAACAGGCCATCATCCCAAACTACACTTGAGAGATGTGAACGAATGGCATATGGGATATGTTGTACTCTGGGCTATCTCAGGGCACCAGCTGACATCAGCGCTATCTGATGTGCTGTGAATAATTCAACAAGAATGGATGCGTGTCTTTACCAAATTTGTATTTCCAGGTGATCCAGTAATGCATAAATCCAATCTTAGTGATCATCTGACCGCAGCCTAGATGTTCAATGCCTGGCTCTATCATTAATCTCACTGTGCGATTTTAGACAAGTCATTTTCCCTTCTGTGAGAATCACTTTCCCACAGCTGGAAAACAGGACATAACAGGTTCCTGTAAATCTGTACCTTTCGGGGCCTTACTGTCCCACTGCAGGATATAAGTAAACGCTGGTAGGATAGAATGAGCGCTTGCAAACAACAAGAAATAGTAATAAAAAAAGATGAGATATGCAAGAAGGGAGAACAGCTGTGTGTTAAAGATTGGTTGGAGGCTAACTGTCTCTGAAAATAAGGAGATTTATTTTTATTCAGAAAACCCATTTTAGAGAAATAAACTGGTTCTCTGTTCAACCAGTAGATGCAATTAGCCCAAAGGAGCCCTTTCTGAGGACTGTACTTTCGGACACATAGATCAGCATCAACATTGCAAATGCTGGTATGGGAAGAATTTTTCTGCTTCTGTAGTTAATTAAATGAAACTGAAATAATATTTGGAGTTTGTACATCTGCTCATTTTTGTGTTTTCTAATAGGGTACTTTTCTCCTCTTGATTGCTGGTCTGAAGTGCTTCTGTGAACAGTATTAGGTGATTTCACATGATGTCAATCTGTGAAGCATCACACAGTTAACAAATAGCTATATGGGAATAGTATAAATATATCTTTCTTCTTATCTATCTTAAATTATTGGGGGGGGGGGGGAAGAGAGAGGAAATGGCGCAATATGGATGAGAACTTATTCTATACCCTACTTAAGCTGTTCCAAACATACACTTTCTAAAGTTCCAAAACAACTGTTCTGCTAAAGTAGTGTGTAACGTTGAACAAAGTATTTCATTTACACAGCCTATTTTTCTTTCGCTATCAATGTCTGTCATATACTGCCACTGTTACTACTGCCCTTAGTGATTAATGGGTTTGACATGTTTTGGAAGAAAAGCACTCCTAACTCAAAGCCATAGAAGAAGTAGGGCAGCAACATTATGGGCTATATTCAATAGTGGATTTAAATATTTCAAATCTGCCTAAAGGTTGGTTTAAGCATATACATCCTTTCTGGTTTGTTCTTCTTGTTCCCTTCTTTTTAGTGTATACCCCCAATGGGCAAAACTTAAGATTGCCTGTAAGTGAATTAGTCCCCAGTTTAACAAAGCTGTTAAAGTTAAACATGTTTAAGTATGTGAGTAATCGATAAGCTCAACTCCAGGGACATGAAAAGGCATGTGAATACACAGCTCCCTCAATACATGCCTTGGCATGGTTGAGAAGGGGAAACTCATCTGCTCAAAGCTGATCCCAGAGCTGCTCAGCATGGAGAACTACAAATTAAAGCAGCCACCCATGAGTTGAACAATTTTCTTTCCTAACACAGCCTCCTGAGTTTGGATACAATGTGCTACCCATCGTCATAGTAGCTGAGCACATTTGGAAAGTTAAGTCAATCATTTTACACCAGATTTTAAGATTAAAAATGTTTACACTTAAGTTAACAACCGTGAAAATTTACTTGTATTACTTTTGGGCCACAGAGGGAGCATGCATTGCTTTACACACCCACCCAGAGGTAACTGATGATTTCAAAAAACCCCAGGCCTAGAGAATGTGAAGAAAATGTATTGTTCAAATCAAGGTTAATTTATAATACTGCTTTGATCTTCTACTAAAAAGTAACAAATTAAGAACATTATCCTATGCCTACCACAGATTTAAAAGTATTAAAGATCGAGTAACTCCTTTACTCATAAACATCTAACATCTTTCACTATTGTGTGGGATTATTTCTTAATTAATATCACATTTGCGAGCATTTTATCCAGCAAAGGTTTAAATATCTCAAAGAAGAGAATTTACAGTTTATATTCATTCTGTCAATGCAAAGATAATGGTGTTACTGGTGCTGCATAAAAATATTTAAATAAGAAGAAAGGTTCTTGCCAATTCAAATAAGAAACAAGCTGCCACGGTACTATGCATGTGTCTGAATTTGAGCTTTTCTTTCAGATTGTGAATTTTACTAAATCCTTCAGGTAAAAATGAAAGGCTGAGTCTCTGTCGAATCACTGCGTAAAATAAAACAAAATAAAATACCCCAAACAATTACCACCACCCCAAAGCCCCTTTTATTTCTGAATTATATTTAGAGCAGGCATTTTCAGACAATAAACTGGACCCAGTGGTCTGTCAAAAACCCTCTGTGAAATGCTGATCTGCCAAAGATTTTCTTTTAAAAGTTAAGCTGGTGCCCTTTTTATTTCTTTATTACAATAAAAAATGTGAATCTTTTTTCTTGGGATGTGGTTTTTTTTTTTTCCATATTCTTGTTTGCTTTAAAAATAATGGGTAAAATCCTGCCCAACTTAAGCCCCAGGGGATCTGCCAAGATATCACTCATCTAGTACAGATTTCACACCATAATGTAAGTATTATGGATGTTGAATTTTAAATAAAAACATCCTCTTTCCAAATGCTTTTTAGTCCACAAACTTAAAGAAACTGACAAAAATCAAAACAGTCGAGGCTAAAAACCTTTTCTCTCCTAACACTTGACAGTTTTGCTCTTGACTCTTCCAATGTTATAATTTAAAGGTTTAGTTCTCACAGGCAAGCAGGCGAGACAGGACTTGAAGAGTAAACATAAAATCTCTGCTTTCTTCCCACCTCTTTTAAAAATATACCTTTCAGACAGTCTTTATATGGATAAAAATAACAAAGCAGATAATCCTATTATTTTTATGGGTCGCGATTAAGACTTGAATTAGTTGCCTTCCTCAGTCAATTCAACTTTTAGCTAACATTTCATTTTTGAGCAAAAGACATTGACTCATTCATTGAAGTTCCTAACAAGCATGTTCCTCTCTAGTTCTTTGGAGTATTGATTTTTAACTTCTCCTTAACTGTACTTTTTTTTTCTGTTTTCAGGGGGTTTTAATGTTTGCGCTGTGCAAATAGATTATAGACTCTGTTGATTTAGATATCTACATGCAAGCACCAAACAATACTTCCCTTCCCTCAGATGGTTAGGCATTGAAATGCATGAGGGCAAGGCAAATTTAAGTTGTGACATTGTAATAAGAATTCTTATGAAGCACAAAGTACTCAATAAATGACAAAGGTATCTCTTGAGGAACAGCTGAAAGCCGTTTATATTCAGGCATTTCTACAACATATAAAAGCAGAATGAGACAAATTTACTGCTGTTATTTTTATTGATTAAACCTCATGTTAAATTTGAAGTAACTGCATTCAGGGGCAGTGTAGTCTCTGGAACCCCTTGTCTAATCCAACTAACTTGAGGATAAACTCGAGTTGTACAATTTGTATTAAGCAGCTGTTAGCCATGAGACATACGCAGTGATGCAGCATAAGAAAATTTGGGAGGGGGAAGATTTTTTATGCTGGAAAGAGGCTTGCAATGTTGCATGACAGAACATGCAAAGTACTCTTCTATGACATAAAGTAAGTAATATGCAAGAGCTACTTAAGGAATAGCTGAAATATGAGCAAACAGGTTATAAATCTTTATCCATCTGTTACATGCAAGGCTTTAAGAATGCAGATTCATGTCAGAAAACAGATTGCTATTGTATTGTCATGTACAGTGTCAAAAAAAAACCAAAAAACAACAGATGAAAGGAAGACGGCAAAACACAGAATTTCCTACATACATCTATATGGGACTGTATTTCAAAGAGTTGGTCACTTCTTGATTAGGAGACTTTACGGTTCCCCACTTACACTTCTTGAAATTATACATGTGCCACTTTGCCCCCCAGTGAGGCAATGCATCACTCACAGTGCACCCGTAAGCTAATTGTATTGCAACTGTATTTGTGCTTTCTTTCCATGAGCTCTGCTACAGGAGGCCCATACCACAGCCTTGTGTCCTCTACTAAAATGCAGCTACGGACTACCTACACTTGACTATGCCCCCACTATTAGTGGCCTGAGAGCCTCACTTGCAGAGAGACAAATACAGCTGAGGCAAATCTGATTCCACCTGATCTTTCCCTTGGGGCAGGTGAGGAATAGCTCTGATTTTGCTTCACAAAGAACATCTCCTTGTCTGGTGGAGTAATTCTGCTCTCTTTTCATGGGTTCTTGCTCTTTACTTTCACTAGCAGCGTTCATAGTGATTTCTCAGCAAACACAGCCCTCTTTCTGCTCTAAAGGGTACGTATTATTGTTTCAGTGTCACATTCCTTTACAGTGTTATTTACAGCCACGTATTGTGCTCTCATTTTTTTGTTTTGCTGCTTGTGTGTGACCCCAGGAGAAAGCCAAGTAACTCTCTTGCTGTATGCTGTCCCTCACCTCTTCAGTGATGGTATCTCTGAATACTGGTTTCAAGCCCTGGCCAGAAGACAAAATAAGCATGCCTCTTCCAAAAGTTGAATGTAAACTTTTCTGATACATCTGAAAAGGTCATTTATAGTAACTGCTTCTAGCAGAAATGTCTGATTTGGAGAGAACTCATCTGAATTGGAATTGGCTCTGGTCTGAGCTATGAATTATGCTTTCCTGATTGTTCAGTAGTATAGGCTCTCACCTGCTAACACTTCACTCCCTTTCCTCTCAACTTTGAGCCTGACTGATGGGGAGGGTGGAAAGTCTTTCCCTGGAGACCCTTGGGGTTCCCTGTAGGGAAGGAAATCTACAGATCAGGTGATGGGCTTTGCAGTGTCTGTTTAGGCTGGCAGGCTGAAAGTTTTCCAAGCCTGAAGTTCTGACCCACAGAAGGCATTTCTGATGTTTTCTCCCATCTTCTCTCTTCCCCACTCCCCTAAAGATGTTATTGCTACTTTGGAGCACTAATTCCTGATATTTATGTGCAATGCTTCCTGTACACTATCTCATCCAGCAGACTGTAAGTCATTTAAGTTAAGGATGTGGCATTTGCAGATTTACTCTAATGAGTAAAAGATCTGAATTTCCTCCAGACCTATAAAGACAAAATGTAATATTACATACCAGTTCAGCTGCTTCTCCCAAATTTACTGTGTTTAATTGAACAGTGATACATTCAATTACCTAGTATAGCAGATTCTCTAGCTTCTTTCCCAAGCATCCATCAGTCCTCCCTCAAACAATTCTGTATTTATGGAGATTTTTGGTATTCACCTACAGTTATCATAGAGCAAGATATAAAGGAGGACAAACTGCAGGAGGAAAGACAAACTGATAGATTGTTAGACTGAATCAGTTTGTAGAGTTGACAATTATATTCATTAACTCAATCAGCCTTTGGTTAATAGTGTGGGTTTGATTGCCATCTTGCCTACAGGTAAATCTCCATCAAAATTACAACCATTGGTTAGTCCCCATTTTTAGAAACTATATGTGCTGGGGGGGGGGGGGGGGGGGGGAGAGAGAAGAAAGGAGAAAAATCTTTTGCTGTTTCCTTTCTCCCAGCAGCAAAAAGCTGCTCCAAAAGCAGCTGGAGGTGCGGAGCCACAGTGACCTCAGCCGGTGCTGGAGAGACCGTGCGGCACCAGCACCCCGGTGGGGACCGCATCCACAGTTCTACATAGCCATGTTCCCAGCTTGAGGGTGCAGAGTGCTTTCCTGCCCTATGGTACTGTTTCTGCTCAGTGGTACTGTGGATCGAAATGCTATAGCCAATGCC
The DNA here is from genome assembly GCA_017639245.1 of Myiopsitta monachus. Lineage (NCBI taxonomy): Eukaryota > Metazoa > Chordata > Aves > Psittaciformes > Psittacidae > Myiopsitta > Myiopsitta monachus. Next base: position 39,532,972 of record CM029918.1, on the reverse strand, counting down.
AAACTGAGATCATCCCCAGTCCTTCTTTCTCACCCCCTCTGAGAAATGTGGTTCAGGATAGGCATGTCTCCATTGCCACTGGATAAGGATTGTACAACAGCAATTAGGCAGATGTTAGCTGGTACTGGTGATAAGGGTTTATTATGGGTTAAAATTAATTTTAGATTTTTGTGCAGGCACTTTTAGGAGACTTTATGAAACAGTGTCCCATGCATCTAGTAATATAAGCAACCTACATCTCATACTGATGTCAGCCTCAAATTTAAAGGCTATGGTGACTTGAAATAAATAATTCTGAATAAAATCCCCTATAAATTAATTTTATAAAAAAATTTTATGCTATACAAAATTTTCTGTTTCAGATTCTTATATTGCAAATTCTCAAGTCACAGTCCAAAGTACAGCTTCAGGAAAAAAAACAATGCTTTAAAAGGCATTTACATACATATTGCAAGGTGAAGGGTGATAATCTCCATCAAAGAGCTCATTCTCGTATTCCTGCCCACATTTTTTGCTAATTTACGAAAATAAGAAGATCCTTACATTTGCAAATAGCAGTTGTCATCTTTAACAGAAAACAAAACGTTTTTGCTTCCCCCACTTTAAAATGCATCAGGTGTTAATAAAGCCATATAAACATGAATGAGTGAGTCTTAGTTTCATGGATAATAGAGACCTCTTTTTTTTCCACTGGTAAGCAATAAACCCAAGATCTTTTGTTTCTCACTACAGCAAATAAATCCTGTGGAACTCCAGAACCTACAGATTGTACACTCAGCTAAAAAATATTCGTTTTGTTCCATTTGCATCCATGGAGCAATGTAGGTTTGCATTGAATTGAGAGCTCAACTTTCTGTGTGTTCGGGGCAATGACTCCATAGTCTGCAATCCTCATAAAATGTAACCCATCTTTTCCTAGTGCAGGTTCACATGCCATGAAACAGAGATGCTGTTGTTGGGAGCTGGAGGAGGTCACAGCACCAAGCTGCACTGTAAGAAAAGGTCACGTGGAAGGTTAGGGACCGAGGGTAGTTTAGGTTAACAAGTGGGAAAAGTGGGCTGGGAATGGAGCACAACCAGCGTTCACAGTGCACTGATTCATGTCAGTAACATGATGGAGAAGTTCCAGGGAGCCCCAGCTTCAGCCTTGGGCTGCTCTTGGAAATTTTGAGGAGTGATGCTGTGTCCCTTATTCAGAGAAAATTGTCTTAAAGCTTACACTGCTGTAGAGGCAACTTTTGGGGGGGTCTGATATGGTGTACCTGGGTCCTTTTTATGTCTGACCACTTGTGTCCAGAAGCTTTAAACCTGAACTGTATTCATTTTACACCATAAGCAAATAGTACCTGTTTCCTTTCCCCCCTTTGAAGTTAGCACAGAATTCATATGCACCCTTGGTTTGTTGTTTTGTTTCTTTCTGCTAGCATCATCCGGAGAACCGGCAACAAGCCAGAGGTTGCTGATGTGTCAGAAAAACGTAATTTTTCAGTCAAATCCCACCACTGCTATCAGCAGTACAGACATTTCCAGTCTAGCTGCAGCCTGGAGTCAGTTTTCTTTTGCATGCTCTAATGTGCTTCAGACCAGCCAAGGCTTTTTTTGTTGTTTTTCTTGGCAGGGTGGATGTTGGTTTATTGGTTATGAGAGACTGTACAGTCATTGCAGTGGAAGTAAAAAGCCCTGACACTAGAGCAGTAGAAATAACAATGTTGGTTTCTTCCCACTAAGTGGAAATAACATGCTCTGTTCCACCAATTTGAGGTACAGAATACCTGACACGAGATGGTGTATAACACTTTGTATTTTTCTGGGAAAATGTCTCAACATCACTGCACTGCGCCAGAGCAAAACTGCACCAAAAATGGTCAGGTACAAGGTCACTGATAATAGGCCAGGTTCTCAGGGCTGAGGTAAAACAGAAGAATGAGACTAAAAGGATTTCTATCAACTGCTAATAAGGCCTGAAACATTTATTACATTATTATTATTAAGTCAGTTCTTGGGTACTGTGCCCCCATACCTGTCTGTGGAAGCCTTTTAAGAGACTCTCTCTAACCTCCGATAAATAGATAACAATTGATAGGCACTTACGTATAACTGACAGGAAGAAATGGTGACCTGGGTTTAATAAATCATGCAGCTTGCTGAACTTGACAGCACCATATATTTTTTAGGTAAGCCCTCATAGATTTTGAATAAAAAGGGATCAATTAAAGGCATACTTTTTCTGTTCCAGTCTCACTATATGAAGGTAATAAAAAGCCAATAAGCGGCCAGATTCACCTCTTTCCTCCACTGACCCCTTTGCAATGCTGTATCATTGCAGATTTAAAGGAAACAAATCTTTCTAGTGACTACTTGGAACATCATTGTTAGTATACTCTATATTTTATAGGACTTAAACAGTAACTGTAGTTAAAATGTAATCTTGAGTTTTGGAGGGACCCTAGATGTGTATTTTCATTGTAGTTTCAAAACCTCTAGGTTAAATATAACAGCAACACAAGTACAACTGTCTACTTCAGTGGACAGTGAATCAGGACTGACCTACTCCAGGACAGAGTGAACAGGCAGGGAGTGTATTTTTCACATGTACATAAATCAGCAGCATTTCCATGCGGAAATTTTAAAACACAACTATCAAAAAAAAAAAAAAAAAAAAGGAAACAAACTTTACATAAAGATTTATCTTTAAGGTTTCTCCTTTCCCTTCTTCCCACAAGTATTCTTATATTCTCAAATGAGACAATTCCTACAAAGCTTTTCTCCTTTCATCCTTTTTTTGTTTTATAATGCTTAACCTAACATTAAGTTCTTTAATTTCAATTTTCTTTAATTTTCTTCAATTTATAATGAAAGCGAGTGTCATTTGGAGTAATGGAATCTTCACCAGGGTCAGCAGTAGCCTTCGTTCAGATCGAGACTTGGTGCAGCTTTGTGAGGACAGATAGGGCTGTATGATGGAGGGTGAGCAGTGCTGCTACTTGACTGCCTCCTGTTTCACATGACACAGAGTACAAGCAGGGTGCTGGGCAGTGCTGGTGGAGCTGAGAGAAGCATGTCTGAATCATCCTCATTATTGGACTAGTCTCTTGTTAATGGCATGGTAACAGATGATAGATGGTATATTTTAGATCAATCACCACTGCCTTTAAAGAGCACCCTCCACTTGTCCAGCTCACAAGGCTGTCATTTCAACTTTTCTGTGTTGGTGGAGTATAAATAACTGACTTTCCAAAGATTATTGATAGAGCTTGTTTTAATTAAATAACAGAAGGTGAGCTAGGCAGGCAGAAGTGGTCGGGGACTGGGGCCTTAGCTCAGCATGTGAAAGATTTACATTCTTCTAATACATGCTTCCTGCAGAGATTAAGGAAACCACCTACCCTGTTGTGCCCTGTTTGACCGAAGTGGACATGAGAGTTTGATGTAAGTATAAGTGTATCAAGGATGAGAAGAGCATACAGCCTGTGTAACAAGAGCGATGATGTACATGTCTTAGAGTATGTTTAGCTGCGAGGGGTTTTTGAACTTTGCATGGTCTGACCACCTTGCACCCCTCCTTGAAATAAACTGTTTTCAGTCACAATGTGATTTTATCCAGTCTTTGTAAATATCTGATCACAGCAGTTGTTCGAGTTTTTTTCTCAGCACTGGTCTGAAGTAAAAGAGGAAGATGTTCAAGGGGAAGATGACACTATACATGGATGCATTTCTGAGTGTTACAGCTCCTGGGTCAGATCCTCAGTTGAGAGAGCTACAGAGTAATTGGATTACAGTTAATGTAAATCTCCTCATTGACACCATCAGAGAATCTAGTCCCATCTTCCAAAATCAGACACTTTTTCAAAGGGACTATGATATCTATAATGTTTTTCCTGGCTGTTTGTAACAAGAAATAGAGTGAGCTTTTACAGTGAACTTCTGAGCTTCTCTGAATTTAGGTTTACTTTTACTGTATTACCGTTTTTTATGTCACAACTAGACTGCAGATTGAAAGCCTGACAGTGTCGAGGGAATTTGGTGTTTTACATTTAGAAGGAACATTTAATGAATTATTCTGCCCCTAGATAACCCCTATTTCATTTGTATATAATGCTCAGGGCTAAGGATTGTCTTCCTGATCCTTCTCAGATGTTAGGCAGTATGATTCAAGAGTGGTCACATTACTGCTCCCATCCTTACTTCTGACCCAATCCTGCAAGTGCTGATGCCTTAACTCCCACTGAGGACATAAAATGGCTTTAATAGAGCAATAATCTTAAATTTATCAAAAGCATAAAGTTCAGAGTGAAATCAAATGCTTAACTTTTTTCCCTGTGTGGCTAGTGGGCAAAACATATTATGTAAACATAACCTTTTAGTAATTTAATATTTAGTGCTTTTTATATTTATGCCTAATTGCTAGATTCCTTTTAAATGAAAAGTACTCTAAAACATTAGATTGCCTATAAATATTCTGTCCCCTTAATCCCTGGAGGTATTACTGACTCAGCGCCCACTAACCAGGCTTGTTAGTTTGCTGTTCCACACCTTCATGAGGGGAGCTACAGAGCTTTAAGTTGATGTCGGAAATGAGCTGAGAGGAGTGCACAGAATAGCATATTGGTAAGAATATAGGAAGAAACTCATCTACTAAACAGCCATGCAATGTAAAACTGAAAAATTAATCAGACATTGGGCTTCAGGGTGCAAGTTTGTTGTCTGTCAGGGTCAGCGACAAGATTTCTCCCCCTCCCCTCTGTCAAGGCACTAGGATAATTGGCTTCATGCATTATAGAAAGCAGCATCTCTCCCTGTAGCACATGGCGATTGTCAGTGGGCTCTGGAAACTGGGCCTTATCTCCAGCGTGCTTGTGTGTTTCACACCGCGCTTCCCAATTTTGTGTTGGCTTTCATTTTGTTTTTAAATATGTACGTGATTTGCAGCCTATAAATGCATTTGTGTATTGTACCTATGTGAGATACCAGACCAAATGAAAAGGTTTTGCTTTTCAGCTGCGAGGTTCAGCATGTGGATGAAGGCCAGGCTCATGGGGGTCTATGAGGTTGCAGGCCGTCTAAGTGACTGGACCCCACCATGGCTGCATAGTTTAGCTAGTACAGGTAGTCCCCAGCTGTAAAACTAAGTGATGAAAAATGAACTAAATTCACTCTGAAAAGAATTTACAGCTTTTATACAAAATGCAACACAGCCTTCTTTATCACTTCTGAAGTGTTACCTGAGGTCTGTGTTTGGCCACTGATTTCTATCTCACCCAGACATACAAACAGAGCAGCAGTCTATGGCACAGTGATGTGTTCAAACACTGCCAGCCTGAGCCTTGGCTAGGAAATTCAGTAAATACGGTATATGCTATTGCCTACAGTGGAACTGTGCTAATTTAATCACGTGAGAACCTGCCCTGTGTTTCTTCACCTGTGTGTCTTTGATTCATTCACTTGCTTTTAAAAGCAGGATATGGAGATCCTGCTATGATATAGAAGTGGTGGAATCCCTGTCCCTAGAAATGTTCAAGAAATGTGTAGATGAGACCCCTAGTGAAACAGTTTAGTGGTGGAGTTGGCAGACCTGGGGTAAGGGCTGGACTCGATGACCTTCAAGGTCTATTCCAACCTTGTTGATTCTATGATTTGGAGCCTGTGAGCTAAGATGCTAGAACCATCAGCCAAGCTTACAGTAGTCTGAAACTTAACTGTATTTTCTGGATACTTTAAAGATACCTGAATTCCTTCAAAAATGCAAATCAATTGAAAATATTCAGTTAGCTCTCTGCTGATTGTTTAACAAATCATTTCACACTGACAATACGGTCTCAAAGCCGCATAGACAATCTTTGGGATTGGTCTCAGCCTCTTTGCTCTCTTTACCTAACACTGCATCTTTGTGGAAAGAAAAGCACAATCCTGAGGCCTCAAAAGGATATGCATTAAAACTCATAGGATCCACATCTAAATCTCAAGAAAAAAAAGAGGGGTTGCATTGCATGCAGTAGGCATGTAAGAAAATGCTCAGCAGGATCTGAAAGGGTTTTGTTATTCCATTTAGGGAGATAAGTCAGTGACAGCTGTACCCTTATCTCAGGCAGTTCTGCTCTGTTTAATGTCATCAAGAATACAAGGCTTGCTGAGTTCTAATGAAGCAATTAAATAATATGGTGGTGTCCCGTCCAAAAAGGAACAGTTTTAGTTGTGTTTTGAATAACTGAAATTTGCAGAGTTTTTTCTGCTGATGTGCCCAAGAAGCTAGTGCAAGACTACCGTACACAGCTATGTAAACTGCAACTACGCGAGCAACTAGATACTCTTCTCCAATTCCCCATGTAGGTGCTTTTAATAGTTAAATATATCATATCTTATTCCACTCCATTCATAGATAGATGTTCTTAAGATTTTTATGTCATTACAGTGCCTGCCCTACTCTTCTAACGGCAGTTTTCTTCCCTTAGCTGGGGCGGCAAACCCAAATGCGGTTCAGTCCTTCAGCCATCACCAACAGCAGCTCAGCCTTCTCTGGTAATTTCAGTGAATTCAGGCAGGCTGTGAAGGAGGATGGCAGAAGTGTGCCTATGTGCTTCTTTCCATCACCGCTGGAATAGGGGCCATAATCTCCAGCTAAAGGACAAAGCAGATATCCAGCGACAGTGACCCCTTAAACTACCTCAGTGAGCACTGGCAGAAGCCATCTGAGCACACCCTGAGGGCTCACCACTCTCCCTATAAAGAATGAGTGCAGATAGCTACTGCACCATCAGTTTTCATCTTACCTTACCACATGCTGATTTCCCTATATAAGCAGGCCTTTGGCTGCCCTTTAAAGTCTGCTTGCTCCAAAGATCTTTCTTGGTCAACTTTAGAACTGTGAAGAGTAGTAATTTGCATCAGAGATGCCCCTGTTATTTACAGAGACTGCTTCTGGACCCTGACCATGTTAAAAAGCTAAACACAAAATCTTGCTGACATCTGGGAACCAAAATTTTTTGGGTCAAACTGATTTGTTCACTGCAACCTACTTATGATATATTTAATTAGTCCATACTTCTAGGCAGCTGTCAATCAATTTCCTCTGTTGATTGGTCACAGATGGAGCTGCAGTGCTGAGGGAGGTGGTGGATGTTCCTGGCGCTATTGAGGAAGATCAGCTATTTCTTTAGCACGTCTTTTTCACGCTCTCAGGGTTAAACCTGTCACCAGACTCAAACTGATGGTTTGATAGTAAGATATTTCAGGATGAGATTTTACCTCAGGAAATTAGCTTCATTTTCTGGAGTTTGGGGCATGGCTCATGGTACCGCAGATTTCTGGGAAGATCTGGAAACATCACCTAAGAAATTGCTGCTTCATCCAAAATATTTGCAATGCACCCTTTATTTCATCTCTTCCTTGCCTGTGACACCATTTTAGAGGCTTAGAATCTTCATAACAATTATAAGGGCTTTCATTCAAAGGTCTTGGGGGGTGTTTTATAAATTTTAGTTAGTCTGTATTGCAGAACTGCCTGCAGGTGTAAGACACTGAACATCATGACATGCAGTTGGTCCCTTGCCATTCCTACTTTTCAAAATTAATATGAGCTCAAAGAAGAACCTGGGAGGTACCACATCTTTCCCAAACTAAGAGGAGCTCAAGTTCTAGGTTTAGAATATGTCAAACGATGCACACAATTTTATTTACTGGGGCAAATGGATGGTTGATGTTTTCCTTCACCAGGTTTTTCCACTAAAAGATCTCAAAGTAGCAGCCTTTGCTGTAAATAGTAGAGAAACATGACTAATCGCAGTGCTGTCTCCTGCATCCAAATGATGGTGTGCAAGGCACATACATAACTTCTCAGCAAGGATCCGTTTGTCAAAATAAAAGCCAACTGCACGAGGGAAAGAGATGACAGGTCTTGACAAACTTGTAGATGCTAGCAAAAATGTAAACAAGAAGTTGCAGTGACTGATGTATTAATGTAACACCGCCAGAGTACTTGCTTTAAGAATTAACAACTGCTGATGCTTTTATGACTAGTCAAAAGAGCAAGTGTCATGATTTCTGCTATGTTTGACGTTTTCTACAGTTTCTACTCAATTTTAATCTCTGTATAATACTCAGTACTCAGCTTTCTACTGAGAAAGACAGAATAAGTAAGATTCCTACAAATGGGATAATACATTTGAAGACAGCTGACCTAAGAAAAGAGATAGCAGAGATGAAAATTTCTTGACATTTTTATGAACTCATCATTTTTGCCATTTAATATAAAAAAAAAGAAAAACCTATTTCCACTGATTGATTACTTTAATGAATAAATGTACTCAATGATGTGGTGGCTTGAGTGGATTAAATTTCCCTTGCTGGCAGGAACTGGCCTTAAATGAAAGTGTTTTGAGGGTTTATTCATTTCTCCTGCACCAAAAAAACAGACAGAAAATCAGTCTGGATTTCCAACCACTTTGATCTCGGTGTATATTTTATAAACTCTTGTCTGAACCTCTGTGGGCTCCTGTGAAGCAAAACCCAATTACAGGCCTCCAGATTGTGGGCTCAAATAATCCTAAACCAGATTTTTCACAATGTCACTGATGTGTTGAACACCACCCAGCAGCTTTAATCATAACCACCTTCTTTTGCATTATACCTCCTTGCTGTAATCAATTCAAATGCTCATCATCACATAAGCCTCGCTCCTCACCTCCACAAAATATCTTCCAAAACACAGCAGCAAATAAGCATTTGATTTAAAAAAAAAAAAAAAGAAAGAAAAAAAGGCTGCATTGCCAGGTATGGTTTTGTCCATAAGTTTTGGATGGAGACAAGAAACAAGAATGAAGATCACTGCAGGGAACAACAGGGAAAAGGAAAAGAGGGGAGTTCATTACAAAAACCTAAATTTGCCCCACTTTCTTCTGGTAGATCCATTATCAGACTCATTGGTTTTGGTGCAACATAACCCCAAGCTCTTAAACTCATAAACTTAGTGTGCAGTTCTTTCTGCAGGCATGGGTCAGGCACCATGTGACATCCCTACCCTAACACAGATCTTCCTTTGGGTGACGTATGTGCTAATGTCAAACACACACACTTGCCAAAAGCTGAATGTAAATATCTCCTCAGAAAGGCAGCCTCGGCAGAGATTGTGTTGGCCTGGGCCTATAACATACATTCCAAACATATTTTATCTTTAAGAAAGTTACTTTAATGGAAAAAAAATGCATTTAAAATGTTATACAGTGTACTGCTTTACAGTTTTACATTAAGAATATGTTTGCTTGTTTTGTAAATTCATGTCTCCAGCAATTGAAAGTTGAAACAGACTGAATAAAGAGAAGCAAAGAACAAATAAAGGACCACAACATGTATCTTCACTAGCAGTACTGGCTTCAAAGGGCTTTGCTGCAGACAGGTAAACCTTATGATTGCATGTATACAGAAAAGAACTCAAAACTATGGTGAGTCATTTGCTCCATGTTTTCATTTGCCGGGTTGTGTTCTGATGTTTGTGCCTGTTGTCTTCATGTGACTTGTCTCAAGCCATAGTTGCATCAGAAGGGGCTTGTAAGCATTCCTTTGAGGCTGGCTGCCGCTCAGTGAAGGGCGCTCTCGGTGTTCATGTCCATATAAATACACCTGCCAATTAATTGTGTCAAGTCTGTATTCCTTTTTTTTTCATTTCTCTGCTCTGCAACATTTTCTAGTTTTATTGAGCAGCTTCTCATTGACTTAAAAAAGGTCAAAAGAAAACTGTGTTGCGTGTAGTATTTGGTCATTCCTGTCCTATTAGAGAAAATGTACAGATACTGTAGGAAGTGTCAGATAGTTAGAGTAACAACAACTGAAGCCTGATTCCTCTTTTTTTTTGTTAAAATACTGAACTCTCTAAATGCTACAAGGTGCAACACCGAAGGTGATAAGGACTTCGTCTGGGAGAGAAGCATACAGGCAGAGGACAGAATTCGCTCACAACAATTATTAACCACAGTGCATCCAATACACAGCAATACAGGCAATACCTGCCCTGGAGAGACACCAAGGCTGCCTATTTCATGAGACATGCCTGGAACACAGGGTGTTTCTCCAAGCAGCTTTGCATAACTGTGTAGCCAGTGGAGATAGATGGAATAAAAGGGGGGACAGAGATGCTGCTGGGATTGGCAATTAGTTATTCAAAACAGCTCACAGTGCAACAGCACAGAATCAAAGGTGTGGTTTTAACCCACCTCAGTATGAATCTGTCCAGAATTCAAAAGACCACTGCATTTAGAGCCACATTTAAATTGAAGTTTAAATTTCTTAGTTTCTAACTATGTCTGTTTATTCAAAATGAGATTTTCCCACTACTGTTCTCAGGAGTCCAAGTTATTATAGTACCTGACTCGGTGAAAAAGGCAATTGAAGCTACAAGAGCATCTAGTTCATAATTCTCAAATGATACAGAGCCACAAGCAGTAACAGTTTACTGAAAAGTCTAGGAAAAAGGCAGGTTTTCCACCATTTGCTGTCTAGGGATGTGCTGAGTAGGTTTAGGTGAACTGGCAACAAAAACTCTCTTGCTTCTACGGAAGTGCTCTAGCCCTGCAACAGATGAAGCAAACTCCCTAAAATCCTCAATATAGACTTATTTTATTTGTGCTAACAACTACATTAGCATGAGTCTGAGCATAGAGTATTTATGTCCCTAAAACATAGAGATTAATGATAATTAAAGTCAGAAGAGGTGCACCAGCTCAGGAATTCTCGTACCCTAGCAGAAATCCTAAATGCATCTGATTGCAACTCAACACTGAGGAAACTTTCTATTTGAGGAAAAAAAAGCAGTTGATGACCACTCATGGCATTTCTACAAATACCACTCATGGAAAAAAAAAAAATATTGGAAAGACTATTTTTAAATGCAGTTTTCTCTTAGAGACCTGTGAGAATCACCTATGACATTAGCATAATCTGGTAGTGCTGTGATACCTCCTTTCAAATCCATCCTTTCCTCAAGGACATCAGGAGAGGTGAAAGCTGACAGCACTTCTGTTACACTGACAGAGCTGTGGGTCAAGCAAGCATCACACCAGTTTACATGAGGGCCACACTTGACCTTGTGTCACAACAGCTCCCAGAGTTCCTGCAATAAGCACTGATGTATTCCAGGCTGTACATGCTGGCATTGCAACAAGATCTCCACTTTAAGGGCAACATTGAGGGCACCGTTCATCCTAGGGCAAACACAGAGCACTAGAAAGATGTTCTGCTACAAAAATTTTGCGACAAGCTGCCATCATCTCCTGTAGGGCAAATACAGGAGTCTACTGCTGAAGACAAGCCATCAGAGCCTGCCTCAGGTGCTGACAGCTCTTCTTTAACACATCCACTTCTCTAACACAAGCCTTATTCTCAACAACAGCTGCTACTGATCGAGCTGTTACTGATCAGGCATCTCCTTCTTGTCGGCTAGAAGGCAAAAGTAAATCTGTTGGAAACAGCATGGCCCAGCACCTTGTGAGCAGAGGGCTAGATCAGCTTCTAGTCTACTGACTGCATACTCACATCCAGCACAGCGATCCAAATGTGCTTTTGTACAGGCCTGAGGAAGACCAATTGATCTTTTGGAAGCAGGAGGGAAGGCTGCGTGATGAATGGGCAAGGCTCCTTTCCAGCCACCTGACCTGCCTGCCATCTAGTGTTATGTTCAGGACATATTTCCAGCTCAGTACAGCAATAGCTGGAGAACAAAGAACACAATTAGCCTGGACTATCGTGGCGTGTTACTAATATCTTAGGCTGAAATAGCTTGGCCTTTTCACCCCAGAACTCTGCATCGTGTAAATAGGACATACCCCCCTCTCCCAAAACAGACCGCAGTGATTGTTACAACCAACTGTGCTTGTTTTCAAAAACACAGCAGACAAAACCCAGCGCATACTTAGCTGTAAAAGAAGCAGATTACATTTCTGACAACCAAATGTACCACATTTACATACAATGTGTGTAAACTTACAAATTAGGTGTAGTGTTCTAGGCATACTTCTTTTTAAATTAGTGATCTGCTTCATCTAACTGTCTTTCAGGAACAAAACTGCTGGTGACACACATGCAAAACTGCTGAGCACACCAGTGGTCCTGTGCCACACCAAACCCCAGTGTCCAGATCATCAGACACCAGTTTGTTCCCTTCTGTGGGGAACAGCCAGCTCTTTGCCAGAACCCTTCGTTTCCTTACACCCATCAATTTCAATTGCTTTTTTTTAATGATGTCTTCTAATTTGGAAGACAAGTGAATAATAAAGGGTAGTAAATTTGACTTAATAAACAAGGGTGGAACCAAGAGTAGAGTATGTCTCTACAGATCTCTCAGTAAATTTTCCATGCAGGTCCATATTGTCTTGTCTCAGGGAAATCAAATTTGTGCCAATCAGTGTCTAAGAATTGACTCTTTCCTTTATCGAACAACAATGTTATCTGGGCTTTCTGACAAAAGAACACTTCAAAGGAATATCAATGAGACATTTTAGATATCTCTATATAAATATGTATACACACTTGGTCTCCAAATCCATGGAAAATAGTCAAAATTATAAAATTATTCTAGAATTATCAAACCCAATCTCACATCCATGTTCAACAGTTGTTTAATCTCAAAACTGAGTCATGATGCTTTTGAGATCCAAACACAGACATGCCTGTGACAGACAAAGTTCCTGGAACTCTGAGCTATGAATGAATCTTCTCTGGGAACATATTAAAATCAGACACAGCAGTGTGGAGCTAATTGCCTCCTATCTGGGCTAATGAACCTATGCAGCAGTGCAGTAATTCAGCTATCCTACCTGTGGATCTGGCACTGCCTTGCAATTCAGATGTAATGCCTGGGCAGTGCTGTGACTTGCAATCATCTTCCACAGAACAGAAGACAGACAGAAAAAAAATCAATTTTGTAATGGTCAATGATGAATCTTATTGTCACTCCAACTGCAATGAACATATACAAGTGCTTATTTTGCTAAATTAAGACATATGTGTGCATGAGATCAGTGTTCTCAAGAGTATGACAAGCCTCCCTTGCCCTACTTTTGGTCTTGCACTACCACAGCAGCAATATCATGACAACTTTCCCTTCCCTGTTCCCTTCCATACGTACTCAGGCTAAAATCAGCTGCTGGCTGTGGGGACAGTAACATCTCTGAGTCATTGCCTGCAGAAAGGCTTCTAACTAGAAGCCCTTTTGTCAGTGTAACCTAGTGGAAATGAGGCAAAGTGATAAAATTACTGTGCCTCTTAGGTGTAAAATATTGCTTTTGAATGAAGTTGTTTTCTGCCTGACACATACAAGAATGGCTAAATTTTAACAGGGACCTGGGGCTCATGTTTCTGTTGTACAGCATAGGGTTGAGCAGCAGAAAAGGGAAGCTGAAGCAGAGGAGAGATGGCTGTTACAAGAATCATTCTTTTTGTGTGTTCGATTTTCCAAGAGAACTTTGAAGGAAAAAAAAAAAAAAAGCCAATTTCATCTTTGTTCCATTCAGCCACTGCGGGAACAGGGAACGTGTCTGGATCTTTCAGTTTGACTGCGCACATTCCTCTCATTTCGACAAGCAGAGTAGCAGCAGCAAGGTCTCTTTTTTTGCTCTAAAGCTAAAGGAATCACTGTGCTTACACAGGCTGTAGATCAGGCAGTGTAAGGGGTATCAGACACAAACATTTAGCCAGTTTGTTACACGCATCTGAAAATTAATCATGAAACCTTGCTGCAAATCTCTGCTATTAAATCTTTGCTGGGGGAATTTTCATGAGGTTTGGATTAGGAAGGTCCTATTGGTCCTATTAGTGGGAAATAATGTAGTTTATTGATATTTTTATTTCAACAACTGTGTAAAAGTGCCCATTGGGCAAACCTGCCTTCTTCAATTCCCCCACAGTATTTGTGCATAAATTCACATTAAGGCTAGTGTAGTTTCTTGTGAAAAGCAGAGACACAACATGCCAAAAGCGAAGACAGACCTCTTTGCTTCTGGTCTGGGGCAAGGAGGGGAGGGTGCGCAAGAGGGACCTCCCTGTGTCAGGGCACTGTGGGCTGAGGAAGGGGTGGTACAGGCAACCTGGGACACCCTGTGGAAGGGCACTGCAGGAGTACAACCGCTGCTCTGAAATTAAGAAGGGGGAAGGAAAACTGAATGCAAATTGTAACTGCAGTGGGTCCAAGTCACAGGGCAGAAAACATTCTCCATTTGTATAAAATATAGATTTCTATGTAAATATTCAACAACTTCTCTAGTAATGAATAAGAAATAAATTGCTTATTTGATGTATGATAAAACCATTATTTTGCACAGATGAGGCAGATGATACTTGATTTATATTGTCTTGCAAAAGATTCAGACAATTAAGGACAAAACATTATTATATTGACAAATTTCTGGTACAGCTAACAGCAATATGATTCGCATAAGGATCGTCTGGCATGTAAAGCTCGTTTTAACAGATACCAATGTGACATACATAAAGCTGTCAGGCTTCCTCTAAAGGACAGACATCCACTTCACATTTCAAGTGTCAAATTAATTATATTTGACATTTAATTTATAACCTAAGGTATTTTAGGTTTGGAACTCGACCATGATAACAGCAGATCAGAGCAGTGCTCCGTTTGACAGAATCGATTTTTCATGTTATTTTCCTTGTATGTGAGGGTCTCCATTCAGATTTCTGTATCGAGCTTGCGTCCAGGACACTGATACCTCTAAGCAACGAAGGCTTCCCTCTCCTCCTCCCCCAGCCATTCCGCGGTGAATTGTTTTGCACTTTTGGGCAAGTTTCTCCCGCAGACTTAATCACAAAGCTCCACCTAATGGAACTAGGGGAAAACTGTGCACAGAACAAGAGAAACGCTGCTGACTCTTACCAATGGAGAACTGCTACACAACTGTAAACAGTCAGTCTCCTCCACCTAATTTATAAAGCCTCGTCTTCCTAAGACTCAAAAAAGTTTAGACGGGAGGAAAGCGAAAATCTTAGTTTTCCATCGGACTGAAATTGTAACCGATAATATTTCAATCCATCGATACTCGTATTTCACACCGATAAGTCTCACCTTCTGGGTTCCAAAGCATTTTAACATTGTAAATATAAATAATAACCTGTAAATGTAGGTATATATTTACTGACAGGTGGTTCATTATTGAAAAGTAAATCTTTCAATAATGAAATAATCCACTGGCTTTTTTAAAAAATGGCAAAACCTTTCTATCAATTTCCCACTGAAAATGAAGGGTTTCTGTACAATATTAGGTCATTCATTGCTATAACACTAGAATACAGCTGGAACACTAGCATTTCAAAATATTGCTGCAGGAAAAGAGCTGAGGAATTAAAAAACTTTGCAAAGAGCAATGCCATTTTCAAAGCATAGCAATTTTTTTATTATTATTTTTTTTAAATGAAGAGCTTTGTAAATGTTACTATAAAGGATTGGACAAATTCCTGGAAAAGCTTAAAGACCACTCATGAATTCAGAATTGCTCCCCATTCAGAGGAAGGTTCTGCAGCCACTTTCAGACTTTTTCTGCAACAGAAGGTACAAATCTAAATGTCACCTTGTATCAAGATAAAGCGTTTCTCTGAGGAACCGGGACATTTATCAGGATCACCTTATCTGACATGACTGACGCAGTGATAGCCCTGGATTGGTATTTTGAAACTGTCAGTGGCAGGACAAGACCAGCCTGTTGTTTTTAGTAAAAGCAGTAATATTTATTAGTCTTCTATCAAGACCTGCACTTTGATATTCTGCAGAAATACATCTGCCAACCTATAACTGTTTTAATTTCTAATGTTTATGATCAGACATAGCAGTATGACAGCCACAGCAGAATATATTCAACTAGAAAGGCGATTAAATCATGTCTTCAACAAATCTCAATTACACTAAGGTGAGTTAAATCTCAGGTTATTTCACGGCCAGCTCGGATTTTGTGGGTTTTATCTTTTAACTTCACTGCTATCATTATTCGTGGTTCATTAACGTGGGTTTTTTTCAGCCTACTTCTTTCCCTCCTTCCTTTGATGCCCTTGATCAGAGCATGTAATGGCTCGGCTCTGCGTGATCCTCCTTAATAGCACAAAAATGTAGTTCTCTGAAACTTCAGCTTCTCTGATAAATTCGGCTACACTCGGACAAGCTCAAAGTTTACGAGGTGGATAGAGGAAGGCAGGACCGGTAAACGGCCGGGCGAGCAGTGTGATTTAGTTAGCCTCGGTTCCCGAGACACCAGAGCGAAGGGAGAGCCGCGTCCGCCCCGTTAGCCCGGCGGTATCCCCCCGATGAGCCACAGGACAGCACGCTGCCATTGCATTCAGCCATCGAAGAACCGGCAGCAAGCGACCGGACAGGCCGGGACGCCGGAGAGGGGGCCCCCAGTGCCTGGTCACTACTGCCCGCCTCCAGCAGCCGGGACACCCCAGGGCCAGGGGCTGCGAGGGGGTCGCACCTTTATCGTCCTTTGCCAGCGGCACAGCGACAAAGCCCATCAACAGATCCTGCCCCATTACGGGAAGAAAGCAGCCGCTATTCCCGTTGGAAGGCTACCAACATCCCGAGCTATAAACCGACTCGGGCAGGGCCGGCCGAGAAGCGCCTTGCTCGGAGAGACCGCTCGGCCCCAGCCGCCAGTGGCCTGGCCGCAGACCGGAGCTCGAGCAAACCCCCGCGACCCGGACCCGGACCCGGACCCGGACCCGGACCCGGACCGGCCACCAACGACTGCCCCGGGGAAGCGGTGCCGGCCCACGGCTGAGGCCACGCCCCGGAGGCGTGGCTTAGCCCCATCCGCGGGCTCCAAGCGGGCGGCGGAGAAGCTGCACGCATGCGCCTTTCATGGCCCAACGCTCTTCCCCGCCCCGAAGGGTTTCCGACTCCAAGCGCGGCTTAGCGTATGCGTTGGTTACGCTCCGAGCATCTGATTGGTTGTCCTGTACGTTCAGGCCAATAGCAGTGTCGGTTCCTTCGGAGGGGCGGTGGTTCTGCTTTCCAGTGGGATTGGAGGTTGTTGTGAGGCGGTGCTTTCCGCTTTCCTTCCCTCCCTCCCTCCCCACGTGGTCTTCCGCCAAAGATGGCAGCTGCTGCGCGGCCGGGGCCGGGGCCCGGGGTGGAGGAGCTGGTGCTGCTGGAGAAGCTGCTGGGCCTGCCGAAAGGGAGCAAGTACGGCGTCCGTGGGGAGCGGAAGGTGAAGGGAGCCAGGAGGGGCTGGCAGCGGGCGTCCGTCCGTCCACCCTCTTCCCCTGCGGTCTCTTACCTCGCCGCTTCTCCTCTCATCTCTCCGGCCCGGCCCCGCAAGATGCGTCCCCTTCACCTCCCCCCAGACTCCTTCTCTCCGGGGCGGGCGCGCCCTGTGTCGGTCTCAGCTGCCCGTCCCGGCTGCGTCAGCTCTTTGCTTGAGTGGGAGTTTCATCTTTTTCTCCCCGAGCCGCTTCCTTCACCACCCGCCCTAAATTATGGCTGTAGGGCCTCGTTACCTACTCGTAGGTTCTGGAAGCTTCTTTCTTCCGCCTGTGGAAGGGATATTGCCTGTCGTTGTAGGCATGTCGGCTTAAAATGTGCTTGTTCTTACACTACCCCTCCCTACGTTTTTCTTGCGCCAGTGCAAGTTACATCTGTGCTGGCGTGGTTAAATTGCATGGAGAAAAGATACGGTTTTAGTATCAAGAAGGCATCTGTAGTGAGGAGTTGCTGCTCTTAAATATTTTGCTTTTTTAAGTAGAAGTCTTGGCGTTTTGGAGTTTTTATGGAAACATTAAATTCCATAGTTTAAGACACATCTTAGGCCTGAAAAGTGTAATATCGGGCTGAGAGTGTTACAGATGTGTAAGGGCCTTTACATGCTGCTTTTGGAGAAAAATAACAGAAAAGAAGCTGTGTGGTTGCCTTGTGTCTATTGGTTTGTAGGGGTTTTTCCCTTGACTTCACTGCTTATGATTAAAGTCCTGAATATCAGTATATGCATTCTTCAGTTACAAAGGCTTCCTTAATTATTTGCTCAACCTGAGTGGTGTTTTAATGTTGTTGCTGTAAAGCAGAAGTCTGAAAAATCAAGTAACTGGATCAGTCTGTAGTTTTCCAGACTGCATATTGAGAGAAAAAAGTGAAGAGTAGTCAAAGAGTCTTGGTACAACTACAAAATGAAAATCATTATTTAGCATGTACTTTATGTTAATTAAATCCAAACATGGAGGCTCCTCTGTATGGTCAGATACTTTGAAAAAAAGAAAGTATTGCATTTTAATCAGTTTCTTTTGTCTTTTGATGTTGTAAATGACTGAATGGGCTTTACTCTGTTGCAGTTAGTTTCAATTCATTTGCTTAATTTCTGATTCTTAGCAGTTCAGTTTCTTTTCCCACAGTTTAGTATGTGCTAGTGTCTCTAACAAAGATATGGTTAAAGCTAGAGGTGTGTTGTGTTGTTTTCCCCTGATATCAGTGAATTACTAACTTCTGTTAGAGCATTTAGGAATAGAATAGTAAGTATGAATAAGCATTTTGGTAAGCCTTGCTGCTATGATCTGCTCAGAGAGAAGTTGGATGCTGCCGACTTTACAGTCCTAAGTCAGGGTCCTGAATTTGAAAATAAGTTAAAGGTTAGTTAATTATATTTCTGCCAGTGTTAGAATGAGCAATACCATTTCTTGCTAATATAGGCAGAATTTGATTAATTTGAGCTAAAGGTGTCTTGGCTTCTGCACGTTAAATACATTTCTTCTATAAAAACTAAGAATACGTCACCCCAAAGAGTTAAAATAGAATATACTCTTGACTTTAATGTTACAGCCTTTAGTATCAATATTTCTAAATTCCAATATATCGCTTTAAAGGTCCTTCTGAGGAGCTACAAAAAAAAAATCTATTCTTATTGTGCCTTTTTTTTTTTTTCCCCTATTCTAGGTTCCTGTTCTTCAAACAAACAATGGACCTGGTCTGACAGGAATAATGACCATAGCTGCCTACCTAGTTAAACAGGCTAAAAAAGAGCAACTGCTTGGAAGTACTGCAGAAGAGAAAGCTGTTGTCCAGCAATGGTTGGAATATAGAGTGACTCAAGTAGATGTAAGCTCTAGTAAAGAAGATACTAGCATAATTCTGAAGGTAAGGAGTACTTAATTACCTTGCCACTGAATTATGGAGTGACTAGACCTTGAAGAAAATTACGGTGCCAGTGTGTGTGAACAACCAAGTAATAAAACTGAGCGAATGGTAAAGACTTGGCAGTATCTCTCAGTACTGGCTTTTATTCTGCTTGCTGCTTTTCACTTTTCTTGGCAAAAATACCCAACAACCTGAAACAAGGAGAACAGCTTCAACTGGAAGGTATGGGAAGCAGAGCTCTTAGTGTTTTATGGCTGTAGTGCTGAAAACTACCCAGGGTATTCCAGATAGTTTAGAGGTTGTTCAGCTGCCTTGTCTTGCCATGTGAGATGGCACTTTACAACTGTCTTCCTAAACCTCAGTTAAAAAACAAGTTGATCCCCTATTTCAAAATAACACTGCTCTGACTGTTTTAAGAGCAATTCTTACCAATTTGGTAATTACGGAATACAGGCCATACTTTATGTTGCGGTACTTGATATCAAAAGGAGTTACTGGACAGAATTCCTGTGTTGAAAAGGGAAATCATAAAGGAACTCTGCAAAACTGCCCTTCACATAGAGCTAACTTATATGGAGGGTTTAGTCTGCTGTAGTAAATGTGTCTTGTAGCCTGAAGCTTGCTTTCTCTTAAGCAGGTGGAAACAGGAAAGAGGATCTCAAGGGTCACTCTGTTATTTGAGCAAGAAATACATGGCAAGGAGTAGATAGCAAAGCTTACTCTATTTTCCTCCTTTCTTCTTGTGACTGATAATCAGTATTTTTGAAATCTTCTGGGAACAGAGCTTGAAGAGAAGATTTGATTTACACTGTTAAGTGTTAAGGGCTCTGTTTAGTAAGTGTGTATGAAACTAGTAAAATTCAATCAGTTCTTGAAGTGTTTCTTTTTCTGATTTTAAAGGTGTATTTTAGATGGCAAGTATCAGTGCTCAGTGCTACTTTTGAGTCTGGGTTTAGAAATAGCTTTGTGATGTGAGAGGTATTAGGAAGGTTGATATTACGTGAGTCTTAATGCTTCTGACTTCTGTTAGGTGTGGCAAGTCTGTGTCAGCTAGAACTTTCAGAAACCAAAGGTAAACTGAAGCAGCATTCAAGAGTTAACATGTCATGTTACTTAGTCAAGGAAGATCTTGCGTCTTAAAATTGTGCCAAGCAAAATCCTTGCTAGTAATCTGTTGTCCTTTTCAAACTGACAGCCTCCTTGGTCTTGAGGACTTTGAATATCATCCCTGCTTTACAAGGAGCAACTTGTTGAAAGCTCTAAAGAACCATTTTTCTTGTTTACTGCCCCAGATAATCTGAGTTATTGAGGTCTCATTGTAACTGTGTTATATCTTCCATTGGTTAAGCATCAGTTTGTTTATATTGCTTATCTTTTTTTTGTAACATAACTGCTCTTATTTTCTACATGCAAATGCTATCAAAGCCTTTACAGTCGTGGTTACTCTACAGATACTGCATGAAAACTGTCTACCCTTTGGTATTTCCGAAACTTGGCTGAAGGAGGCATTGACTAATCGGGCTTTAATTTCAGGTTTACCTGTACTTTGAGCAGGTGGTATGACTGGGTGCCCCTCAGAGGTTCCTGTTGTCTCATTAATGTGTTTTTTTCAAAAACCTTTATGACAAGTATTACATAATTTCAGTCATTTTTTCAAACAAACTGGTGATGCCTTTTATTCTTTCCAAAACTGTGAGAAGACCATATGAGAATAAATAACTTTTATTTACTTTTCTTGCTCTTCTATTATATGAAAAACAAACCCAAGTTTTCTGTCTTGTTATAACAAAATACATCTGCTCTGGATGGCTTAAGTGGTGATACCTTCTTTGTCAGCACACACATGTGAGTATCTGCAGATCTGCATTTGAGTATTAAAACCAGACACAGTGATATGATGGTTTCATGCTGAAGCTGATATCTCTTTTCAGTTTTAGTCCTAGAAATGCTGGCAGTGTAGAAAAGACAATATACTGAAACACAAATATGTAGATAAATCGAGTGTTTCCAACGAGGCAAAAGTTTCCTTACTGAGAAATGGCATCACTTGAGGGAGAATCTCTGCCTTTAAGTGTTATCTGATAGATATTACAACTTCAAATTTTCCTGTGGATTTTTTTTTCTTAGCAGATGTTGAATAACCAGAATTTATTTTGACACAGGGCTGCTGTGGAATTGTTCCAGCACTAATAATTTCATAGTATAGCAATTAAGATTTTTTTTTTCTTTTAATTTGCTCTCTTGCTACCATGATTAATCAGAAAGAGGCAACCTACCATTAAAGTATACTATGCCAAGAGGGAGTACGGGTGAAAAAAATTAAAAACTAAAATAGGAAGGGAAGTCTGAGGTTGTAGTTTTACAATGTGTCTGGAATACACAATGGCAGTCTTGGGACAGCTGCAGCCTAGAGCCACAATTTATAATAAGCTACCAAAACCAGTTCAGTTACTTCTGCTATAAACTTTAGACTGTCTCTGTTTAACCCTTAATTGAGGTGATGTGGTTCTGAAAAATGTTAGTAACTGGTTTAATGTTTTCTAATTTGATTAGGAAGGGGTTACTGTTGGCCTTAGGAAAACAGGTTCTTAAGTTGTTCTTGCTGATGTGTTGACTCTTACCTGGCATGAAAGCAATCATGAAGTAGCCAGACCATCTCAGCCAGGTTTTTTCATTCAGAGCAAATGCCATACTGTTCAAAGTGGCCAGTGAAAGTGCTCTTGGAGTTTGGTCTTTGATTTACACTCCTGTACTGAACAAAATTAACAGGAGTAGTACCTCTGGGCTGTTCTTCAGCACATATGCAGGACTGATGATTGTTGATAGTGGTGATAGCATAATATCTAGTGCATTATATTCACTTTGTTGTCCACAGGATGGGAGAGTATTTTCCTTTGTTTCTTTGATATTTGGTTAATGGTAAATGAAGCTTGTCGTGGTTTAAGCCCAGTCAACCAACAAAGTTCTCTCACTTCACTCACTCTTCTCTCTTTCTTCCTCGAGTCCCCGGGGGATGGGGAGGAGAATCAAAAGAATGCAACTTCCACAGGCTGAGATAAGAACAGTTTACTAACTAAGGTAGAACACAAATCACTACTGCTACCACCAGTAGTAATACAAGAGAAGTACAAAGAGAATACAACTGCTCACCAAGTCCAACCCAGTCAATGCACCCCCCAGCAGCGAACCCCCCAAAGCACCACCACCACACCCTTCTGGGTCTCTGCTCTCCGCTCTCCGTCTTCACATCCTGGGCATGACGTGCTGTGGTATGGAATACCTCTTTGGTCAGTTTGGGTCAGGTGTCCTGTCTCTGCTTCCTCCCAGCTTCCCTCCTCCCTGGCAGAGCATGAGACTTGGAAAGTCCTTGGCCAGACCAAAACATTACCAAGCAGTAACTGAAAACATCTGGTGTTATCAGCGCTGCTCCCAGGCCCAAAATCAAAACCACAGTGCTGCACCAGCTCCCAAGAAGGAGAAAAATGACTGCTGCTGCTGAACCCAGGACAAAGCTTCATAGGAAAAACTGAAAATTACTGAGGAGTTGTGCCTGATAGCTAGCAGTCTTTTTACTCTTCCAGGAAGGAATTGAATGTCTGTGAAACACTTGTGCCATCAAATGTCCACTTAGGTGTTAATTAATTCAATTGAAGAGATTTGAATGTCTGCCTTGACAGTTTTAGGTATTTGAAACTTGAGAGTTCTTCCCCCTACTACATCTTCAGGGGCATACGCTAAATAACTGTGAGCTTGCTATAGAAATCTCTAGATTCTGAAGGATAATTATAGCAAAGAATTTTTGTGTTCTGCTTTCAGTGTCTTAAACAAAAGTGTTCCATGATTTCAACCAGTTTTGTCCTAATTTCCTGTGGTGTCTGGCTATAAACATGAAATCCAATTAGAAATCTGAATAAGAGTTTGAAAATTTACTGTTTCCACAAATTCATAAGCAGGTTAATCCATACGCTGCCCGTGCCATTAATCACAGTACTTGTACACTGTTTTTGACAGACTTCTAAATGGGATGTCTACCCACTTTGGCAAGCTTGTTCAGCAAGTGTTTATTAAACTTCAAGTTTCTGTGTTCACTTCTCTCCCTTTTCTATTAGCACCAGGGTATTTTTGTGCACTTGCAGGTGTAAAAGATTCTATTTTGATTACTTGAGCAATGTGTCTTGAGTATTTTTTCTTCTATCTCTTAAAGGAAACTCAGTATGTTGAATATAATACTTTTCCAGACCAGGTTTAGCTCGTAGTTTGCCAGTTAGAGAACTCTTGTGTGAGAATTAAAAATATGCCTATGCCCCAACAGTTCAGTTCTACTTTTCTTGGGTATGGCTGCAGAATCCTTTCTTGAGTTCTGCATTGTCAGAGGCTTTCCTGACACATTTGAGAGTGCTCAGCGCTTTGTCTTTGCATGATGAGATATAAAGGCATTTAGGGTATAAATGACCTTGAGAATACTGCTGATTGCAAGGATGTGCTTCTATGCACACACAGTATGTGTTCTGGATATACATACACACACCAGTGGTGTGTTCTGGACAAAATACCCGAAACAGTATCAATATGATTAGATCCATTGTCAGCTTTGAGTCGTGTAAGAAGCAGCTGTTACTTATCTGAGCTGTTGTCTTGATTTGTGGTGGTTGGAAGGGATTCAGTTTCCTTAATGGATGAATTGTATTACGGATAATTAAATTGCATATTTAAAAGATAGTAAGTGATACTGTGGGGTAGCCAGAAGTGTGCCGTGGGGGGGGGGGGGGTGCGTTGAGCTGTTGCTCCAGATATAGGCTGTAAATTGGATTTTTTTTCCATAAATCAAGGAAATGGGAATCCATCAGTTAGCCCATAAATAATGCAACATCTCTTCTTCCTGTTGCTTTTTCCCCCTTATACCCAAAACCAGAATTTGAATTGCCTGTGGTGGTTCAGTGTATATTAGTGCATCAGGCTGCAGTTATGCCTTAAATACCTGTTTGAAATTTGACAAGGGGCTTCCTGAGGGACTGCAACAATAAGTTAGAACAGTTCCAAGCAATTTCCAAGTTTATTTCAGTTGTTTAATATTGGGATTGTATATATGTAATCAGTTTAAGTAGTGATGTTCAGTACATGAAAGACAATTGTACAAATGACAGACCTAAGTCTCCTGGATGTAATAGAAACTCAGATACAGTTTTGTATTCATATTTTCATTAGTCTTTCCATGACAGGGATACCAGTTTAATACCATGGTCACCTATGAAAGCTTGACTTTAACACAGAATTCCTACATACGTGGCTATCAGCCAATAATACAATCATCTATAGGAAGCAAACCCATGAGGCAAGATTAACTGGATGTGCCTAGTGCACATGAAAAGAATTGTGCGTTTCTCAGTAAGTTTGACTTACAAGATAAAATCATAGTGTCTATTTTATGCAAGAAAAGCACGTTTTCAAGAAAAGAATTGAAAACTAACACTAATTTATCCAAGACTAAGCCATTTTTGCCAAATTCCATTTGTTCAGTTAACTGACTTCGTAAAATTTCATGAACCAGAGTAAATAATTGTTCACACTGTAGTGGTTTACTTTGCCTTCAGAGTTTTAGGATTTTTTTTTTAATTGATGAGTATTCTGTGTATACATGCAGAGTATATAATTTTGAGCAGGGAAATAAATGTGTTGATTGTGCCTTAATGAATGATGAGCTTTTTACTTTATGAAATCCTGAGTCTGTAGCTTGGACTGAGAAGAAAGAGGGGAGGGAGGATATCATTTCAGTGGAGTTATTTCTTACTACAATAGGTGTCAAATTTCTGGTTAATCAAAGTGAAAAATACTGGTCAGACAATGTGTCACAATAGGTGATTTCATGATTTATTTTTTTTTCCTAGTAGACAGATCTCTGGGTATATTTGGGGGTTTTCTTTCCTGCACACCTTTTCTTAACATTGCATTTGCCTTTGTGATGTGTGTACAAAATTCCTCAGAATGGTAGTTATATGCTTAAAGTAATCTGAGAGCTTACTAATATGAACAAAGCAGTAAACCAGTCTAAAGGAAAAAAGCTATATAGCCAGGGCAGATGACCTTAACAGAATTTTAACTATGCAGGCGTTAATATTTTTCCCTGATTTGCTCTAATAAAAGAAATCAAAGCAGACATGAGAATGTTTAAATACTACAGAAGTACAGGGGTTCATCAAAGAATAAGGTGGCATAATGGAGTCAAACTTGTTAAAATCAAGTGCAGGGTTAGATGTCTTTGTCTCAGCATTTTATTTTTGTGTTTTGGTTGGTTTTCCATATGCACTGTAGAATATCTCCATCAGTAAAATTGTGGAACCACAAAACTGCAATCTGCTAATGGCTAAATATAATTTTTAAATTGTTCACTAATTATTAACCCCCTTCTCTTTGCCCTAGACTCTTTTGTTTGTTTTTTTGTTTTAATAAAAGGTCGTCCTAAAATGGGATGTGCTGTAATTGAGACCAGAAAAACTATTTCAGGGACATTTTGAAAAATGTTAGTCATATTTGAGTTTCTTTCCTCTGTTTCTGGGATAGGGAGGGGTGGCTTAAGGAGATTGCTGAGGAAACAGGAGGGCATTTACTACAGTTTTTTTTCAATGCGCAGAGGAATACTAACAGGGAGAGCTTCCTGATCACAAAAACTAAAGCTTGCTTATGCTAGGATCAGGGTTAACATAGGTAACTTTGCTGTTGTATTTCTTTCTTCAAAGTGAAGTAGGGTGCAGAAAGGTGCATAAATTGAATGAGAAGTAGGTAAGATGTGGAAAAGAGGAGGGAGGTAGAGGTTATGTGTGATTGCCTGTATTATCAGAAGTGATACACTTAATAAGTCTGTCAGCCCCCTGTTTTGCAGCAGAGAATGGCTGCATACAAAAAGATGTGAAAAAAAGTCTTTCAGTAGTACAGATTTGAAATAATTACTGAACCTTCTGGTACCCACCCTTAGCCTCTGATACAGAATAGTTGAGAGATGATCTTAAAATGCTGAAACGGTGTTCTCATTGAAGGGACTTTGACAACAACTGAATTGACAGTATCAATCAATAAGAGTTGCTAGCAGTGATTTCAACGTTAATAAAAGTAGGTGTCAATACCAAGAAGTGGGTAGCAGTTCCAGACTGCTGACCAGCTGCATTGAGTCCTGGAGGACAGGAGAAGCTGCTACTGGAAGTGCAATACACTCTCCTTTGATTGTAGAATTGTATTTCCTACTTGCCAAATGTTAAATGTCTTAACAGCAGTGCTTCTGAGTCATATGTGCTAACAATAAAATGTGTTGGTCTTGGTTTTGGAGTTCCAGTAATTTGGAGCCAAGAAGACAGACTTGAAAGTATTTGTGAGGAGTCAGATTAGAATATAAAATAAATCACACTTGTATTTACTAAAATTTGAGCTGATATATGGGGAAGAATTATAAAATATTATGTGCCAGCAGCAAACTGGCTAGTACTGAGTTTAGGCAGCAACATTTAAATTTTATTGAATCCTCGCTGTCGAAGAAGGATGATAGTTTATTATCTTGACACTTTTTTTCTCCTTTGCTGAATAGGGATAAATTAATGCTGGCGTTTATTTTATGTGCATGGTCTCCAGAGGAAGTTTTCTGTTATTTTTAACAATTGCCTTAATATTTTGTCTTATGATGTCAATACTACAGCAGTACAATGACTTTTTCATTTTCAGGATCTTAACATACACCTTGAAGATAAAGTCTACCTTGCAGGAAACATTTTTACCTTAGCAGACATTCTGATGTACTATGGATTACATCATGTCATGGTAAGTGTTATTTCAGTTACTTTTATATGTATAGCTGTCATAATTGTTTATCTAAAGGGCAGCTTATTGTTGTAGAAATTGACCTACTGAATTGCTCAGTGAAAATCACAGAATGAAAATTGAGAGATTTCGTACAAAACCTTCAAATAAAACTTGGGTTTAAGTTGTGGGTTTGTTTTTGTGGGGTTTGGGTTTTTTTGTTTGCTTGTTTTTATTATTTTTTTTTTACTTATTTTAATATTTAGCAATGGATCTGTCAAAAAAAGAAGTGTATTACCTGTAGTGTTCCGAATGCTTTAGTTACCTCTGCATAACAGAGATAATAGCTGTCCCTCTGACATGCATGTGTGTCTGAGAATCGGTGAATTCAATCAACTGGGTGAATGGTTACATTATACCATTAAAGATAGGACTCTGGTTGAAGAGTGCAAGAACAGTATGTTTCAAAAGGCAGGCTGAGGCGGAGAAGGAGAGGGAAGATCAAGTAATGAAATACTACCAGAAATGAGAACTTAGGCTGTTGAGGAGTAAGTTCAAATGAGAAAGTGTAAAGCAGCGGTGCAGGAAGGGAAGCTTCATTTCAGAAGGTTTCTGAAAACATGTTAGAGTAAGTCACCTAGAATTAATTCTGTTAAACCATATTTGCCTTGTAAAATATCTTAAGTAGTAGGATAGATGTGTTGACTAGAGTGTCGGAATGGGTTACCCTTCACATGTGATATGTAGGCAGAAAAAATATGTAAGTACTTTCTAAAAATGACCATATATGCTGTATGAGTTCAAATTATAGGGTTTTTTTGAAAAGAATTCAGGCAGAGAAAAATCAGGCATATTTTAAATTTAGAGTTTGCTCTAGAGTAGACCACCTAATCAAGAAGATAAGCTAAAAGTTACTGCTTTGGGAAATAGAACAGATGGTAGAAACAAATGACTTTGTGCTCCTGGGTACCTGCAACCATCCAGACACTACTTGGGACAAGTTTATAGTACAGCGTCTGTTTCTGGAATGTTTGACTTCATGGAAGATCATTTTCTGAATCAGAAGGGTATAAAGGGCAAATAATGGGGTGGCTATCCTAAATAAAGAGGAAAATTTAGAAGCTGCTAGCTAGGAATTGCATGTATTTTGAAGGTTTCTGACTTGATTAGTATAGGTTTCTAACTATAAAGGTAAACACTTGAACTGTAGAAGCTTGTGATTTATTTTTATTTTTCCTGTCATAAGAAGAGAGTACGTCCAGGGCTGCAGTTCTGCCCTAAGCTTTGAGGGGTAAGCTGCTCTATCTCTTAATGTGATGTGGTCTAGTGAAGCAGTTTGTCATATGCATCACTGTTTCAACTAAACCTTGTGCAAGATATCAGTAAATGCTTCCTCTAATCCTTCAAGAGAGAAGGTAGAAATGGGAAGCACGGAGAGGGAGATCCACAGTTCTTGCTGTCCATCAAGCTGTTTAGAACATTGACCTGAAAATACTACTGATAATGACCTTCAGGCTTAATCTCTTACCTTTTGATAGACTAACAACTACATGCTAGCATAAACATTAGTAACAAAATACTGAAAATATTAGTGACAGACCATGGTTGTCCTGAATGAGCCAAGTATTTTCCAAACATTAAAAATTTTCTGGTGTGACTTTAATCGGAAATGATTTTAAGACCAGTCAGTCCTTCTTCACCCACAGTTGCATTTTCCTTTCGTAGTGTTTCTGAATATAGATCATATGCCTTTGTATTACTTCTCTCCTCACACCTCCATTAATGAGTGAAAGTCAGATTCACAGGTAGTGTTTCAGGCTTATTGCAGACTTGAGTTTATTTTGAGTCTATTAATTAGAAATACATTTGTAATAATAAGGCAGGAACTGAATTGTATACATTGTTGTTCTGCATCATAATATAGGTCAAACGCTCTAAAAGTGTGATGCTTGATAGGAAGTTTTTTTTAAATCAATGTGATTTACACTGTCATATGTAATTTCATGTCTCCATGTATCTGATATAAATATTGTTGTGTTTAGACATTTTGATTACTTAAGTACATATGTGGATAAGTATAATGAACAATGAAGTTCTACTAGATTAAAGCACAGATTGCAGAGAAAGCATGAATTTGGAAGTATTGCTTGAGGATAGCTCAAGCAATCAGTAAGCATTAAATTCCCCCTGTGGTAATGAACTTGTTTCCCCATGTTTTTATTCTTAAGTATTTTCAAACAGCACAAGTCCAGTTCTATTTAAGAGAAATAATCAATACAAAACTTTGTCAGAACCAAAGAGGTAGTCTCAAATTTGTATGTCTGACTTGGAAATTTCTTTAATAAGGCCTAGAAAATAAGTTACGGGTGAAATTCAGATCTGCAAATGGAAGATGCCTCAGCCAAAGTTTCAGGGTCAAATCAAGTACAAAACAAAGTTGTTCTCAGATCAGAACTAATACTGAACTAAAATGAGAATGCACTAGGAGCTTGTTTCCCACTTATTTTTTTCCATAATGAACATTTCCTGTAATAAACAGATTGCTGTAAATTTTTGTTAATATTCACTGATAAACTGCTTTTAGTAATGAGGTAACAGGCTTTTCTTCTGAAAAATTATGCTGGAAATGGTACTTAAACTGAATACAAAACCAATTTCACTTTAAAGAGAAGACTTAATTTTCATAGAATTATTGAATAGTTAGAGTTGGAAAGGACCTTAAGATCATCTAGTTCCAACCCCCCTGCCATTGGCAGGGACACCTCACACTAAACTATGCCACCTAAGGCTATGTCCAACCTGGCCTTGAACTCCGCCAGCGATGGAGCATTCACAGCTTCCCTGGGCAACCCATTCCAGTGCCTCACCACCCTCACAGTAAAGAATTTCTTCCTCATATCCAATCTAAACTTCCCCTGTTTCAGTTTGAACCCATTACCCCTTGTCCTCTCACTACAGTCCCTCATGAAGAGTCCCTCCCCAGCATCCCTATAGGCCCCCTTCAGATACTGGAAGGCTGCTATGAGGTCTCACACAGCCTTCTCTTCTCCAGGCTGAACAGCCCCAACTTTTTCAGTCTCTCTTCATACGGGAGGTGCTCCAGTCCCCTGATCATCCTCGTGGCCCTCCTCTGGACTTGTTCCAACAGTTCCATGTCTTTTTATGTTGAGGACACCAGAACTGCACACAATACTCGAAGTGAGGTCTCACGAGAGCGGAGCATGTTCCTTCAGCAGCAGAAAATTCATCAAACTATGTGAAAGTGCATGTATTTCATGAAATAAATTGTTCAGCTGTTTGGGGTTGGGTTTTGTTGGTTGTTTTTTTTTTTTTCATCTTTTCCTCATATCTAAAGGCTGAATTTGAAAAGTTAGATTGTATCTTATCCTTTTTTTGATGCTGAAGAACTTGAGATATAGGCAGGTATTTTTGGACTTTCCATGCACATTCAGGGTGTGGGAATGGGAATTTATGCCTCCATCCCCAGTGCAACTGAAAGCAAATATAATTAAAGCATGTATATTTATAGCTCTTCTAGAAGCTCTTCTAGTTGTGTTGTATGATGACCACCTTGGTTACCCTTTGTGAGCTTTGTGGTGGGAGAATAAAAGACTATTCTTTTTTTTTTTCTTTTCCCCATGACATAAAAAAGCCTGTCAAATTGAGTGTCTGCTGCTTTGCTATTAAAATAATTGCTTTAATAGCAAATAATTATTTTAACAGCAGAACAGCAGCCTTTCTTAACTTGGGGGAATTATCTAATTTAATGAGGAAGAACAGAAAGTACCCATCTAACAGTGTTGTAAAAAATGCCATGGAAGTGATCTCTAAACAATTAACCTAAGAGTTATATTCCAAGTAAAAAGTAGAGCATGCCACAAAGTGCTTTTTAATATATTTCACTGATGGAGTACATTATGTAAATAAGTAAAAATATCTTGCTTATTGTGCCTAGAGTACAGAAAGGGGGGTTGTTATTAGAGTAGCTGTCTGTTTTGCCCTTTGGATGTTTTTTCACTGCAGTATCAGAACGAAGGAAGACTAGTTTTCCAGATTTTATTTTTCATTTACATCAGAGAAATTTGAAGATTGAGAATTGTCAGTATAAAATTATGGGAGGAAATACTGTACCTGCTGCAAAATCTAAAGTTTAGTTCAGCATTTTCATAACCAAGTGCTTACCCATTAAAGACTTTGGAAAAGGCATTGTAATTATAACTTTACATGTGCACAGCTGACAACTAAAGCTGACAGTATTTTTATTACCTGCTCATACTTAAATATTTTTCTTCATTTTCAGTAATTTTAGGTGGCCTTAGAATACACATGTTGCTCTTTTCATGCTCCATGTTAATTTGTAACTGGTTCTACGACTTTATACCAAACACTAGCTTCCAACTACCATTATAACAAACTGCAGATGACCAAAGCATTTTCCCGTCAGTGGTACTGCATGGGAAGTTTTGTCATGGATATCCTGCACTTGCAGAAGCTGAGGCAATTTGTGAAGCACTCAGTGTTACATTTTAATAGCTTCTATTCTTTTTGTAATACATTTAAAAATTCTGGAGTTTTTCCCTTTACCAGTGTCATTCTCTTCCACTGGGCTAATGCTGATTGACTCCTTTCTGTTTCTAGCTCAGCAAAAGTAATATGTGGTTGTGTTTTAATGATATGTCTATGCACTTCTGTCAGTCTGTGCAGCTGTGGGAATAGTGTTTACATTTCCATGCCAGCAGGAAGGAACTCAGATTTTCTCATGCTGTTTAACTGGGGTTCACAGTAGTTTGAAATTGCAGAAGTTGTTGAGGAAATACATGTGCAGTGCCATGCTTGTATTGTGGCAGGTGACTTCTATAAGAAGAACAGATAGTTGGGTTTAGGAGCAGCTGCAAGATCCCTGATTTTTGGTTGTTGCCTGCAGTTATTGTGCTCTTAACTTCCTGTTAATAGAGTTTTAATGGTATGTGGCATTGGTTTAGAATTCCTTCCTCCTGCAACTCCTTGAAATTATTCTTCCTCGGTAGTTTTCCCATGGCTCATCTTCTAGTATATATCTGTATTTTCTTTTTACTACTATGTACTTAAATCTTTACAGTTCTTAGCCAAGTGCTGGGCTGTGTGAAAGAACAGTCAGGAAAAGCAGCAAATATTACAGGCAGCTCTTCTTCAGGAAAGGGCTGGTGCAGCATGAGGTAAAATTTAGCATGAGAGTTAGTTTTGTGCACCAGCTTTTCACTTAAACAGCTGAGTAAATGAATGCATATAGCTTTTCTTGTGATTTAAAGTTTGTTGCAACATTTGTTTCCAGGTGTCCTGTGCCCAAGACGAAATTTGCAGTGCGCCGGCATTATCCATAAAATCTGGTATTTGTGGAATAAGGCATAAGGAATATGCCATCTGTTTAGCTTTTCAGAAGGGGATTAACCTTGATTAGCTCTAGAAGTCTAAACGTGAGAAGTATTAGGCATGTCTAGCTATGATTTGTCTGTTAAAACTATCCTATACAGGTGTGCCCTCTTTCATTGACTGCAGGTGTTGTCAAGATGACTAAGTTCAGCTTGATGGGTAACTTAGCTAACTGAAAATGAAGTGAGGTGAATCCTGTGCTGCTTGGTTTAAGTATTGGTGAGATGAGATAGGGCAGTTGATGTGAGGTTTGCATGTGTTCCTGATGCAGTGTTTGTAGTCTGTTTTGAGGACTACCTGATTTGTAATTCAGTTGTAGTGGGTTAATGTGAGGAAACACATGATTGTCTAAACTGATAAGCTGACTTCATAACAGAAGAATGAGGAGACCTAACATTTCTAATCAAGGAGTAGTAATGCAGGTGATAGAGGATAGGAATAATTCTTCTGCAGCTAGCTTAATTCTGAAGTAATAAAGGACTTCAGTGAGGATGTTGGTGATGTGAACTTTGGTGGCTTTAAAAGGCATAGTTAATATTTGTAATAGTACATGACTTCATCTGAGCCAGTCCTCTAATAAAAAAGTAAAGGTAGGCTTGAAGCTTCTGATTAATTTTGGCCACAATTCCAGTGGCAAGGAGCTGTTGGAATACCTGTATCGTAGTTGGAGGCTTCTTCCTGTCTGCTCTTGCAGCTGTTTAGATTTGAATTAAAATAAACAAGTGTATATGCTGTTGACTTGAGAGCACAACAGGACCTCAAACTGTAAGAGTAAGTGATAGTACTTTAATAAGTTTATGAAGTATGGACAGGTTTCCAGTTTGGTTTACTGTAGTAATTTGAATCATTCCTTTGCTGCCGATGTGAGCTAGCACGTCTGAACATTTAAGTGTTAAGATATGCTATTTCTTAGTAACTATTGAATGATCACTGCTCAAAATAAGAAAACAATCTTCAACTTTTCTATCCAGTCTGAAATTGCCTGAGAAAAAAAAAAAACAACCGAAAACATATTGCTGTACTTATAATACACCTTGAAATACAAAGCAGTTACTTCACTGAAAAGACTGCCTGCTAGATTAACATGAAAGGCTAGTGCCTGTTGTGTAACTCTTCCCTGCACCCCCAATAATGTGTGCTAATCCCATAAATAAACAGATGCATTAAATTCAAGCAGGCTAACACCCTTTATAACCCATCATTGTAATGCAAATATATATTCCAGCCTCCAGGTCTGTTCATTTGAGTAAACTAAAAGTAAATCCATATTTTGGGTTGTGATTTTTCATATGTGGAGTTACGATAAAATACTACTGGACTGTAAGAACTTTTTATGCAGGTTGGAATCAGCTGTAAAACTGTCCACTTTTATTTTGCCTTACCACATGGTTGACACTAATGATGCAGTGCCTTGTTTTATTGGTGCCTTGTGTTTCTTCCCCATGCAGGTGGAACTCACAGTGCAAGAAAAGGAGAAATACCTTAATGTGTCTCGTTGGTTCAACCATATTCAACATTATCCAGGTGTCCGGCAGCATCTGTCTAATGTAGTCTTTATCAAGAACAGATTATACACTAATGCTCATTAAGGAAAATCTTAATGTCATGTCAGAAGTGTGTTTGGGAGTTTAGAAGTTACACTGTCCAAAACCACTAACTTGCAGATACTGGTTTGTAACCTTCTGTATGTGAACCAAAAATGTTGATGCCTCAAACAGAATTGAATTGAATTGCTGTTGTTCATTTCAGAATTTGAGCTTATTAAATTGTATCATGTATCTGATTAAATGCAACAAAGGTAGAAAGATGAAAATTGAGTTTTAAGTCACTATTTTTTGAAAATGAGAAGTTCTTTCAATTAAGTATTCGAGGGTAATAACATAGTCCGTATAGGAAAGAATTACTTCTTTTCCTTCAATTATTCACTCCTTTTGCTATTTATTGAATTTTTATGTATGTCATGCTTTCATTTTATTTTCCATGGATGTTTACACTAGTTTTGTAAAAGTTAAGAGATATATTGTGTGCCAAGAGGATATGAAAAAGGGAACATGCAAATGTTAAAAAGTATTTATGTGACTGAATAAATTATTTTAAAACTCTATAGTCTTAATTTGGCTGTGAAACTTCTTAGTAGCTCTACAGTAAAGAAAATTTTGTTTCACCTGTGGCTTTCTTTTGTGATATATGGACTTCTGTTTTGACTCTAGAAGCGTTTTCTTTCAAACCAAGTAACAAAGGTTAGCATTCTTTCAAGATTTCTGCTTCATACGCTGTTTCCACTTTCCACACAAGTGCAAATGCAAGTTTCAAGATGATAAAACCCAAATCACACAACAAGAGGAAAAAAAACAACCTTCCCCTTAGCTTAAGATGGTAATGAGATCCTCTGTCAAGTTTACTCTCAAGGCTGGATCAGCAGACATTTGGACAGTGCTAACATAATGCCCTGAGGATATACCTGAACTAGGTAATTACCCTCTGTGCAATTCAGTTAACGTTTTCTTTTAAAATGCTGAAAGAAATATAAAAATGCTTTGATATTTTAAGTGGAAAACTTCCATTTTGGTTTCTACAACAGTATTCAGCAAGCATCTTCTCAATTGTAGATTCTTTTGTCTTAACTTGTGTGCTGCTTTAGAAGCCTCCCACCCAGTAAGATAAATACAAAGATACCTTGGACAGGTGTTTGAGCCTTAGGGAAAAAAATAGGTATTAAAATCTATCCTAACACATAATAGGATAGGAGAAATTTACGCAGGTAAGCTTATCTTGCACAATTACAGGCTAATAGGTGTTTTCTGTATATACATAATTTCTTCAGAGGGTTTACAGGCACACTTTCAGGAATGTCGTATGTTGCTAAAAATGAAAATACTCTTGCTTGGTTTGAAAAAGTTCTTATTGTTTCCCAGAGTAATTAATTCTTAGCTTCTACTATCTCTCCTATTAGTTGCTTTTCTTCCTTGCTATTTAGAAGTAGGCCTTGCATACCTGATTATGAAGGTCTTGCTGAAATTTTGAGATCTGCTCAAGAATTGTGGAGTGGGCTTTAGCGCAAATATATGTTAGAAACTTCGTACTCCAGACTTTTGACATTTGATTACCTGAGGGTTTCGGGGTTTTATTGTTAGTACTTGCACTCTTAATTCCTAATTTGTTACCTAGTAAAATGTGTATAAGCGAGTTTGCTTTTTTTTTTTTTTTTCCCCCATTTTTGGTTGGGAGAAGGTGATGATGAGACTTGGAAAAGTACCTTTTACTAAATTCTACTGTGATGAACCATTTTATGTTTAGGAAAGGGTAGCATGAGTGGGAATCAGTGCATTTGGTTGGAGTTTGAAGAATTTCCACGTTCATCTTGCAGGCATTGGTCTTGTATACGCTATTGTGAGAATGATTAAGCTTTGTAAAGCGTATGTGCAAGCCTTCATCCATGGAAACAAGCAGCTTATGTTACAGCTAAGAACACTGAAATGGAACCAGAGCTAAAAATACTCCTGAAAACAATAGTGTTATCTGCTCAGGCAAGTTTTGTAGGGATGATGCTACAAAGTGTCTTTCTTTAATCCCAGACAGACCCTGTTTCCAAGTGTTGGGATTTCTCAAGGTGGCTGCATGATACTGCAGCAGTATCCCCTAGCTCTTGTGCCAGTTTTATTTTCTCTGGTGTAGAACAGAAGCATTACTTGCTGCTGAAATGTTGTGGGTTTTTTTTTAAAAATAAAGTTCAGCTAACAGATGAAATGTTTAGAAATGGATTAGTAAAATTGAACTCTGTGCTATCCAAAAAGGCATTTGGTCATTATCATGTGCTAACTTGAGCATATCTATTTTCCTCCCCTGCATGCAGAAGCTCAAGGAGGTAGAGGGCTAAAAGCAAAGAATGATGAACCGAGATTTTGTCTTTAGAGAGACGACTGGGAAAACCAAATAGTATTGATTTCCTCCCCTCTCTCCCTTTCCGTGTAACACCTTTTGATCATCAAGGACAACTAAATCTGTACAAAAACTTCTGAAAAATCATAAAATGTAGCTTGGTCTGTGTGGAATTGTATGAGGTACATTTTTTGCGATGATGTTTCTCGGCATTTACAGACGAGGTGTGTGTGTAATCTTTCAAACCAACATCAATGGTTTGTTTAAAGAGTGCACATGGGAAAATGTTCTGCTGATTTTAAAGCTACTAACACTTGTCTGTGTAATATTTTATCATACTTTCACTGAACATTAGTAGAAGTGACTTTCCTCCCTTGCAACCTTCTTTCTCAAAATTTCAGTTGCTGAAGGGCACAGTAAATATTGTGATGTTGTTTTACTTTTGTTGCTTTGCAGTTTGATGGTGATGATGACCACAGTGATGTGTGGAATTTATTTTCACAGTCTTTCATGAACAGTGGCACTCTCATTTGTTAATGTATCTCATCATTGCAGTATTATTATTTTGCATAATTGTTCTATCTAATTTATTCAAGGGGCCTGACATGTTATGGTCTTTTAAGTATGTGCCTCTGGGACTTGAGGTTGTTGCCATATGGTGAGATCGTGCTGCATGACAGCCTTTCAGCAACTGAAGAATTCAGCACTGAAATAAATATGATAATTGTAAGTGTTCAGTGAAAGCTTACACTTAGCACTTTGACTTGTCTTTTTCCCCTTGATGCCAAGATGGCAGCTGCTTGCAGACAAGCCAGGCTGAAACAGGCATCCGATACGTTAGAAATGCACTAACGATTTTTAGGTGTCTTTGTATGTATGACTTCATTTTCAGGTGAGAGTTCAGAAGTCTCATGGAGCAGTTCTTACACTGAGACTTATAACTGGGCAGCAGTGATTTAAACACAAATCCAAGTTTAATATAGGGTTAGAGAAGAGTGAGTAGAAATGAGAAAATTGAGATCTAATTTACACTGTACAGGAAAAAAATTGTTCCAGTTTAGAGCTGGGTACTAAGAAAATCTGACTGAAACTGAAGGCTTTTCAGTAGCAAACCTGTAAAGATTTTCTTTTTTTTTTTTTTTTCTGTGGTAGATTAAATGTATAATGGATAATACATTTAAAGGGGAGGAGGGGGAGGACTGAGTTCCTTTTGTATTGTCAGTGATTTACCTATCATATTGACATCCCAGTTTTCCACACAGAAAACAAGTTAGGAGATACCACTTCAGGTTAACAATTGAAACAGTCTCATCAGGCAAAGTCTGTTCCCTTTCTTCACTGCCTACCCACAGTAGGGACTTCCTTTCAAAAGGGTTGCTCCTATGGAATTACCAGAGATTATTTGGGTAGAATGTATCACATTTGGACAGTGAAATGTCCTAGCTAGCATCTTGGCTGTTAGCATATAAGAGGTGATACTTTCATATCCTTTTAATCTTCTTTTTTGATATTGTAATCCTTCTCTATAGCCTACCCCACCATCTTCAAAATACTTTAAAACCGAAGTAGCCTTTTTCCCAGGAATTTCTTGCTACTATCTGAATCTTTGGAAGTACACAGGCCTAAAAATGGGGAACTTATTTTTTATATGGTACGTCTTA
Organism: Myiopsitta monachus; assembly: GCA_017639245.1. Classification (NCBI taxonomy): domain Eukaryota; kingdom Metazoa; phylum Chordata; class Aves; order Psittaciformes; family Psittacidae; genus Myiopsitta; species Myiopsitta monachus. Next base: position 39,495,136 of record CM029918.1, on the reverse strand, counting down.
AACTTCCCAGAAGGTGGTGTAGTTCATTGGAGTATTTTGATAAAATAATTATTCAATTTTGCTTGCTTTCTCTCTCTCATGCATGTACACCCATTTATTTAAAGTATAATTCCAGCTCATGGAAGAGTAATCTAGATTCTTCAGTGTAGGTGTAGATCCTGGGTTATTAGGAGGGAGCTGAGACGCTAATATTTAAGGTGCACGCAAGAACTTTGCAATTCAAGTAAGACAGATTTATATTAACTATATGAAAATGTAGCTTAGAAGTGTTAACATGTTTTTTGTCTGTGAAATAAAATACACTCAACTGACATTGCAGATGAAAATAGCTATAGAACTTGGGCATCTTTATTCTCCTCCAGGTTAAAAAGCAACAGATGATCAAAACTCTGCTCCCCAGTGCTGTGGATTTGGAAGAGATGAGGACAAAGTGCTTCATAAGAGATTAGCTGAGAAAGATGAAAATAAATAGGTGCAACTGTAAAATCATTGTCATGAAATCCAGTGTAAGCTCTTTTTAGAGCTCTAGCAAACCTAGACTCTAGTATGTAATTTTTTATATCTCATTTTTTGCTAGGAAGAGGGATCTGTACGCCTATTGGATTATATTTTTTTTTTGCTTTCAATTCTATAATTTCTTTTAATCTTTGGTGTGTTTCATGGTCTTTAACTTCAAAGTGTAATGATGCAGCTGCTTAATGGATTAATATGTTTAATATTTTCCCCCTAAGAGGGGAATTTCTTCTTTACATCTATAATTGGATCGTGCTGCTACTGTCCCTAATGGCAATGCCAGGTTTCATAGTCACCATACACCTGAGCACATGCTTACTCACTTGGTAATGTTAATTTTTGTTCTAGATTTATCAAAATTGAATTGTATTCTGCACTTCTTTTGTGCTTTATTGCAGAAGATGAGTGAGAGGAGATGCCATCGTGGATCTCTGCTGCATGAGTGTTCAGATTCAGACTGGGTCTTTGCATCCCACCACTGCATGTCCTGAGTATTAGATTTATAGTACTTCAGAACCCAGCTCCAGAGAGATATGTAAAATACCAGAGATTTAGAGGGGAGGGGGGACTGATTTTGTAGCAAGGTTACTTGTTGCTGCTCTGTGCACATTCCTGCAAGGCATGGCCTTTATTTTTCGTGCTGGTAGTGACTGTAGCTACTGTGGCTGCTGCAGAACATCGCACATCCCAACTCTCACTCTGCAGGCAGGCAGGAGGTGAGTAATTTTTCATCGTTGCTGCATCTGAAGGATTCTCTTTTCGCCTCCCACACTACCTTGGCCCCTTTAGGAAGATTTTCATCTATTAAACTTTCCCTTCTGTGTTGGAAGAACTAAATCTTTTTCAGCATTTCCAGGCTGGTGATCTAATTTGACAGCTCCTGGGTGATGTCTATTCCACTTCAAAGAGGCAGGTAGCCTCAGGCAAGCCAGCTGCATTGTGGATTCTGCAGATTTGGCTTGCTGTTCCTGCTGGGTGTCATCTGTCTTCTTAGTCTTGCGGTGGATAATTTTTGTCCTCCCTAGCATCATCTGCCTGAGCAGTTTCTGCCTGGCAGGCCTGTCCATCCAGGTTGAGCATCAAATACAGTAGCCGCACAGCTAATCTGACAAGGCATTCCTCCAAACAGCGCACCCCCAGGCCTGCTTTGGCCAGCATCGGCATCACGGCCCTCAAACTTCCACCCATCACGATCATGGTCTTGGTCTCCCATCACGGGTGCAGCCCATGGACTTATTCTGCTGGCGCAAAGTATGTCCCCCGCCTTGCCCTCTTAAGGGCCGTCGCTCCCATTCCTCCCTTCGTGGCAGATGTCTGCCTCAACAGGTTTGGGCTTCCCTGCCTGTTGCCGGCATTTGACTCGGACACCGCCACTTGGATGAAACAATCCTTTAGTGGATTATCATTGCTAGACAGCCTGTGGGGGAAATGACAGGATTCAGCACGTTCATCTGGAGATTCTGCAATTCGGAGTGCTGCTAACACTAATGGGAAATGGCAGGGTGATCCCTGAAAGAGAAAGCGGGTTCCATTGCACGGCAAAAGTGACAGAGGTTGTTTAGCCTATCTTCCAAAAGAATACATGATGACTACATATGTTGATTTTCATGCTCCAAGCCAGAGCTATTTCCATATTTTTGTGACTTGATGGCTACTTCCTACAAACTGACAGGTTAGGGGCTCCACAAGTATTGTCTTTTTATAGCCATCGCCTCTTTAAGTCCTCCTTAATTTTTTTAAATATGTTTTGAAAATAAGCTTGACAGTGCAGTGAGAGTAAGCAAGAGACAGAAAAAAAAGAAACAAACCAGGCATAAATGCAGCAAATAAAGCATATTCATAAAAAAAAATAATAAATAATCAGTATTCAAACAGAGGAGGAACAGTTTCAGGACAGTAGTAATAGAAACCGATACACATATCTGTCACAGGATTTGTCCTTGTTGCAGTCCTGTGCTTCTGAACCTGACATTATTCCTGATGCAAAAACTTTCCTAGAAATGCAGTAGTTATAACCCCCCTTAACTACAGGATTTCTTCCTCAGCAAATAAAAAGACAGCTGGAGCATAGGGCTTAGAGGGGAAAAGAACTTGTTAGGGGAAAGGCTAGGAAAGGATGGCAACTAGACTGGAAAGGAATAAAATTAACATTTGAACAATTCTACCCCTAATTATCAACAGTCATCAGACCAGCTGGAATATCCTACCAATATTGTTAACATAAAAGCACTAGTGTAATTTACTGGTGGTTGGCAAGTGCTTACCTGCTTTGGATCCAAGTGGAAAAATAAAAATACTCATCTATAGGTTGCAAGAGGTGGTTACCTTGGGGGACGGGGGGGGAGGAAAGATGTGAAAGTGAACAGTATTTTTCAGTAACAATTCTTATCTCTGCTAATTGCCTATTTAATATAATGTTTGCAGACCATGTAACAATGGAGTGAAAAACTATTTTAGATTATATATTTATGCTGAATTTAGTCATATTTTAAGCCAAGTATTGAACACTTTCCAAAGATTCATTTTATTATTTAAACAGATTCTAACCACATTTTGACTGATTTTGGAGGAGTTTGTTTCAATGAAACCAATTCACTCATTTTTAAGGCTGAGTTCACAAGATTATATGTATTGTCAAAAAAAAAAAAAAGGTGATTTCAGTGGGCAGTTTCTGAGCTTTGATGATGGCAAACAATTTAGGAATAGGAACGTTTTTCTGTGTTTGTTGTAACATTTTCACACAATAAACAAAAAAAAAGAAAGTCCTTTTCTGGAGGCAATTGCTCCTACTTACAAAAGCTATGCAGAGTAGGAAATGGGCAGAACTAATCTCTAATAAAGAAATGTATAATACTTCCGGTTTCTGCTGATATAACACCAACTGTTCCAGGTAAACTGGCTTCTTTCAGGTGTTCCAGGTCAGGATACTGAAGGCTGCAGCAGCTGTAGAAGAATTTGTGGTCCATTTCTTCTTCATTGACCACACAAAGATGCTGAGCAGGGTGGTATGTAATGCAAAGAAAAAAGAAAAAAAAAAAAAACCACGTTAAAGAACTGCTAAAAACCAAACTGTAGGTGCAATGATTGAAATAGGGTCAAGCTGTTCTAAAAGTTGTTGAGCTTATGTAGCATGAAAACAGAAAGCCCTGAGAGAAACTTACTGTACTGTAATTACAACTGGTGGGCACACTGGCTACAAAACTTAAGCAGAGCAGTCTATTTTACACCTAGCAAAAAAGCAAAAATTACATAAAATCTCTATAGAGTTCTTTTAAAAACACTTGAGGCTGTCAAAATATTTTCAATATACTTTGATAATATTCTATATAATTTGAAAATACTTAAAAATATTTTATATACTTTGAAAATAGTCTATGCAGTTCAAAAATATTAAATACACTGAAAGTATTTTATATACTTTGAAAATACATATACTGTTATAAATATCAGCAAACGGATTTATCTGAATGCATGTCTCTCCTAAGAAACAAACAAGTACTGGTGTTGGGGTTTGGTTTGGTGGGTTTTGTGCTGGTTTGGGTTTCTTTTTCTTTTTTTTTCTTTTCTGTGGGCGGTTGTGTTGTTTTCTTTGGGGGAGGGTCGGGTGTGTTTTGTTTGGGGGCTGTGGTGTGCATTTTGGTTGGCTGTTTGGTTTAGTTGGTTGGTTGGTTTGGTTTTAGGAATGCATGGCGCTGTGCTCAGAGGAAGCCGAGCCCGAGGCTCTGCGCCGGAGCCGTCCCTGACGCACTCCTTGGGACGGGGCAGCCGCTGCCGGGCAGGCCGCATAGGTCTCCCCACGGCAGCAGCACCTTCCTTCCAGTCGAAACCTTTCCCCTCACCGCAGCTAAGGGGGGATCCGCGGGACGACCCGGACGCGCCCGGTGACCGCAGGGGGTCAGACCAGACCACCCGCCCTTCGCGATTACCACAGCAACGGCCGCTGCCGCCGCCGCGGGCGCGCGGCGATGACCTCACCGCGCGGCCCCGGGTCGAGGCGGAAGCTCGGCGGGCGCGGCGGAGCAGAGCAGGGCTGCCGGTGGGCCGCCGTCGGGGCTGGGGCGCTGAGCGCCATGAGCGGGGCTAGCCCCGCATCCCCCGGCCGGACCCGCGACAGGAAGCGGGAGGCGCTGGCGGCCGGATCCCCGATCCAGCCCATCATCAAAGGTAAGGAGCGGGGCCGGCCCAGCTCGGTGGCCGAGCCCGCAGTGTACCGCGCAGCCCGGGGGGACACCGCGCCTGGACCGTTGCGGGGCTGCGGGCCGTTAGCGGGGCCTCTTGAGAGGGGCGGAGCTTCGAGTCGCTGCGGGGGGGCGGCTGTAGAATCAACTAGGTTGGAAAAGACCTTTAAGATTATCAGGTCCAGCTGTTACCCCACCACTGCCAGGACCATCACTAAACCTTGTCACTAAGGGCCTCTTCTACACTGTTTTTGTGCACTTCCAGGAGCAGTGATTCCACCACTTCCCTGGGCAGCCTGTTCCAATACCTGATCACCCTCTTGGTGAAGAAATTTTTACTAATATACAGTCAAAACCTCCCCTGGTGCACCTTGAGGCTGTTACCTCTTGTCCTGTCAGTCGTTACTTGGGAGAAAAGACCAGCCACCTGCTTGCTACCTTTCAGGTAGTTGTAGAGAGTCTTCTTTTCTTCAGTCTAAGTAACTGCAGTTCCCTCAGCCTTTCCTCATAAGACTTGGGCTCCAGACCCTTCACCAGCTTTCTTACCCTTTTCTGGACCTGCTGCAGCATCTCAATGCCTTTCTTGTTGTGAGAGGCCCAGAACTGAACATGGTGTTCGAGGTGCAGCCTCACCAGTGCCCAGTACAGGGGGGAGATCACTGCCGTGGCCCTGCTGGCCACACTGGTGCTGATACAGGCCAGGATATCGGTGGCCTTCTTGGCTGCCTGGGCACAAGCTGGCTCATGTTCAGCAGCCATTGATCAGCACCCACAGGGCCTTTTCTGCCAGGCAGCATTCCAGCCACTCTTCCCCAAAGAGTGGCCGCTTTCCTACCCTCTGCGGCTCTGTGGAGTGGTCTGAGGTTCGAACCTGGGCATCAGAGAGGCTTAACTGGCTTGTCTCTTGATGGAGTGTCAGGTGTCTGGCTTTACTTTGTGAAGAGGAGTCTGATGCCAAGTCCTTGTCACTGGCATTAAGTTCCCTGGGAAGCTGTTACTTTTATCTTGTTTGCCCAGGCACATGTGTTCTGGCATAGTTCATCTGTACACAGGAGCATTTGAATTTGGAAGTGTTTCAACCTGTGCTTTATCTACTGCAGTCACATTCCCCAAATATGAAATAATTGTTCTTTCCATGTGGCTTATTTTTACCCTTCTAAGAGTACTCTGGGTAAAGATTTTCAAAGTGGCCAGTAATAGCTCCGAGAAAATGCTCCTGTCCTCAGATTTCCTACCTAGAAGCCATCCTAGTCCCTTTCTGTCTCATAACATCCCTGAAGACAAGGGTGTTTCCCACTCAAATAAAAATCTCAGCAGAAAATAAAGTTTGTTTTTATTTTAATTATCCACTTAATAAGTCTTTGGGTTAAAATAACAAAAAGGTCATATAACACAGTCCGTAAACCTAAACATTTTAATTTGGGAATTGCATGATTGAGTTTTTTGTGAATGGGACAGGATTCAGGGTGTGGAGCAGGAAGGTGTGGGTACAGTAGAGAGGGAGTTCCACATGGTAACTCAACAGCTTGGACAGAAAAAGTAGGGCTCTTCCTGCAGACAGCGGTACCAGCTAAGTACCAGTTTAAGTGCTTGTTGGAGCCACACTGGAAGCCGTACTAAGGAGGAGAGGAGGATTGAAACCAAGCATGCTGGGAGACAGAGGAGAGCATTCACCTTCACAGAAAGGTGTCTGCGGCACCTGGAATACCAATGCATTGCATTTTATCTAAGTTGTTAGTTCAGCTGAATAGATAGATTAGGCAGCAAATAATGTTCTGGTGCTCTTTGGATTTTGCATGTGTTTGGAGAGCAGTAGTCCTTCTTACATTGGAGTATGGTGTGCTACTTTGTGTTGTGTAGCCTAGTTTGAAGTGTGAGAATAAAACTAAAAATCTGACTTTCATTTATCTTCTAGATGTTGGGGAGATCTACTCAAGACTACTGGATCACAGACCAATAATTCAGGGAGAAATACGTTACTTCATTAAAGAATTTGAAGTAAGTATTTTTATCATGTCTGGTGAAGCAGTCTTTGGAGTCTGAGACTTTAAACAGATTGATATTGTATTAATATTATATCTTTAAACAGATATATGTGTGTAAATTCTTCAGAAAGACTTGATGTATATTTGCTGCCCAGAACAACTTAAACTCCTATAGTATATATCTGCATCTTTAGTAAACAAAGCAGTAATTAAGGTCTTTTTATTTAAGAAGTTTCAAAAGGGACATAAATATTTTCCTTGCAGAAGACTGGCAGGAATACTGATGTAGGAGAATGTAGCGTTAACATTCTAGTTGACGAACTATTTGATTAGGTGAGACGTCTAGTTGGTTTAAGGAATATTTTGTTGGCTGGTATAGGTTTACATCTCATTAAGAAACTGGTTTGTTCCTCAGCTGGATCCAACTGGTGCAGTTGTAATTGAATTTTGCTTTAATTTTTTTGTTCTGTGAGATAGTAATATTACTTGAAGAGAAGAGCAACACTTTATGCAATGTAACAAAAATTGTTAAAAATCAAATCAATATAATCTGATTAGCTGCAGATAAGGCTGAAGTACTGAAGGTATAAAAGTGTTTTATGCAACTTTGTTTGGAAAGTGTATTACAATTTCCACAAGATGGCAGTAAAAGTGTAGAAAAGTAGAATCTTGTGTCAGCCAGAAGTGGTTTCCGAGTAGATTTTCATTCTTGCAGAATGTGGATTAAAATTAGTCCTGAAAATACAGTTACAACTCAAACTTTCATTCTGCAGAGCTCATTTAAAAACAAAACAAAAAACCAAAATCAAAACCAAACCAAACAAACAAAAACAAACAGAAAAAGAAACAATAAAATATCTTCCTTCCCCCCAGATTGTTTCTAGGATTTCAAGCAGATCTAATTTGTCTCTATACTGGCAAAATATGTATGTGAAGCTAAGTCTCATCAGATCTGTGGTGTATGAACTTGAGAGCCAGAAGGAATGATCTGTTTTCTTTGCCTGCCCTAAACAAGTTCTACGATACACTAAAGAGCTTTAAATGGCTTTTCAGAGAAAGAAAAATTTTCAACTCAATTATAAAATTTGAACTGGTCTAATGGAAGGTATCCCTGCTCGTGGAAGTAGGGTTGGAGCTAGATGATCTTTAGGGTCCCTTCCAACCCAAGCCATTCTGTGATTCTGTGATACCTTTCTCTCATTGCACCCAAAGTCTTGTTCTATTTCTTTGACAAATTTCATATCCTCTTAGATATTTTCTTTAATTGCTGGTGTATACTTTGGGGGGAGGGGGAAGGCAAAGCAGGGGATTATTTACGTTTTTGCAACTTAGAATTTCTTCCAAAGTTTATACTTATTTCTAACTTGGAAATACCAGATATTTTTTGGTTGCAGTAGGATAGGACATATGCTTTTTCTTTTAATAATTATCATCTAGTGCATAAAGTATGTAGCTTTGCGTTCAGGAGGTCTGGAGCCTGTTTAATTAAGTGGCTTTACTTGTCTGTGCCTGTGTTTCTGAAGTTTTAAAACTGGTGTGGTGTTCCAGTTGCTCACTTTGTGTGATGCAGTATGTTTTGATTATCTAAAATTGCTTTATGATTCACAACTTTCAGTACAGGAATGCTTGTGTACAACTCATAACTTGGAGGAGATTTTAGAATCCTTTCCATTGTCTCAAGTGAAAATGCAGGTGAAATTCAGAGTGGAAGTAGTACTGTGGCTTCAGAAAAATAGGTGGGGTTTTGTGGTTTTTTTTTTTTATGTGAGCAGTAAAGCAAGCACAGCTTCTTCTTCTAATTATGATCAGCAGTGAGCCAGAAGAATGGCTGTCTCTTTAGTCAGCTGTCTTATGTTATTTTCTTAGTCTTGACGTCATTGCTTTGCTTCAGTAAAAATAATTTTACTCACATTATTTTAACCTTGTAAATCCGTATGGTCAGACATCTGCTAAATCTGTACAGTCAGACATCAAGCAAGGAGAATCACTGCTATGTTATTTTTCTGTGACAATGAGTTGTAAAAATGCAATGTTTTCAAGCTCTGCTTCTCCTCATTGTTCTTGATATGCTGGGAATAATTTATACCAAAAAATGCTTTTTTCCACACAAATGTTTTCATTAGGATCTCATAAGGGCCAGAAATGTCATTCAACATATTGTTGCATTTTAGCTGAAGAATGGAGCATTACTCTCTTTTTATTTTTATTTTTTTATAAAACTAATCAGTTGTGCTAAGTAGAGTAACACTTTAATAGACAATGGTGTAGTCTTTGAGATAAAGCTTTTAGTTTATCAACTAGGAAACTAACTTATTTTGGAAAGTGGAAATTCCTTGTTAGCCACTCATTTTATTGCAATTCTTCTGGCAGGAAAAACGTGGCCTCCGAGAACTACGAGTACTTGAAAATCTGAAGAACACAATCTTTGAAACAAATGAACACATTCTTCCTAAGTGTGAGCAGGCAATGAGTGACAATTTGAATGAAGTATTCAAGAAATGTAAGCATGTTGCTTCTTCTTTCCATTGTTGCATCATTTTGAAGAACAGTTTAAATAGTTTGGATCCAAAATATGATTTGTGGAAAAATTACCTTTTTCAATATATCCAATTACCTTGGATAAATTTTCTACCATTTATGTGCTTTGTTGTAGTTTCTGTGAAATTTTGAGAAGGAAACAAGGACATTTTTTTATATCTATTGGTTGAGCCAACACAGCTCTTTTTAAAGTCATGTTAAAGCTTTTAGTTGATTGAAGTAGAAGTTATTTCATCTCAGTCTTTTGCTACTCACTCGGAAACAGGATGGGTTTCCATATTGGCTAAAGCCATGGATAAAATTTCAGTTTTCTGGTTTGCTGCAAGTGTGCTGTGGTGTGACTTTCAAGTTTCTTTCTTTCTCTGTGGGAGAGTATAATACTGCCCCCATGATTTAAAACAAAACTTGCTTCTCTATAGTTATGAAATGTGCTGTTGTTATAATCTTAGGCACAAATAGAGTAGTAGTAATAATTGTTGTGTGTTAATCCTAGTTTCATCATTATAACCATCTAATATAATTCTTATTGCTCAGATTTCAGAAGAAAGTTTAAAATTTGTTGTAATAATTTTTCAGTAGTTTTTTCTTTACTCATTCAGGAGGATAGCTTCTGAAAAAGGTATTTCAAGGGAGTATAGCTTTAGCTGCCAAATTTATGCAGTTGAAACATGCCTGGTGTGTGTTTTGTTACATTTGATGTATAGCGTATTGTATAAGCATTCAATTTCATATAATTTATTTATATGGCATCTGGCATATGCAGAATAACAAATGGTAGGCGATGTTATGCACACAAAATAATGGCAGGAAAATATTTGAAACTTGAAACTTAGTCATGCAAATAAGGCATGAATGGAGTAAACCTTTGATATTACTACCTGAGCTACTAATGGTCAGCTGTGCAATACATTATTATTAATAAATCACAGAATGGTTGAGGTGGGAAGGGACCTCTGGAGGTCGCTTTGTCCAACCTCACTGCTCAAGCAGGTGCAGGTAAAGCCAGTTGTCCAGAGCTGTGTCCAGTTGGGGTTTGAATATTTGTACAGATGGGCACTCTTGGTGACCTGTGCCAGTGTTCGACCACCCTCAGAAAAAAAGGGTTTTCTCCTGTATAGATGTAATCTCATGTGTCTCAGTTTGGGCCCAGTGTCTCTTGTCCTGGCAGTGATCACTATAGTGAAGAGTCTGGCTCCTTCATCTTCATTCCCTTCGATCAGATATTTATTTGCATTGATGAGTTCCCCACCAGGCCACCTCTTCTCCAGTCTGAACAGTCCCAGCTCTCTCAGCCTCTCCTCATACGAGAGATGCTCTGGTGCCTTAATTGTCTTTGCTGCAGTGTGCTGGACTTGCTCCAGTAACTCCATCTCTTTTATTTACCGGGGAACCTAGGAGTGGACAAACTACCACAGATGTGGCCTGTGTTGCTGGTCCTCCTGCTTGGGATTATTTCTCCCTGGATACGGGACTTGTCACTTCCGTGTGTTGCACTTCATAAGATTCCTCTTAGCCCAGTTCTTCAGTTGTTCTCTGAATGGCAGCACAACCATACAGTCTTTCAGCCATTCCCAGTTTTCTATTGTCTGCAAGCTTGCTGAGGGTGCACTCTGCTCCAGCATCTTGGTCACTGGTGAAAACGTTAAACTTTTGGTTGCAGTGCTGATGTCTGGGGTAAACAGCTAGTGACTTGCTTCCAACTTGACTTTGTGCTGCTGATCAGAGACTCTAGCAGCCAGTTTTCAGATTACCTCACTGTCCACTTATCTCACCTGTACTTTAACTTGTCAGTGAGGATGTTACGGGAGACAGTCAGAAGGCTTACTGAAGCTGAAGTAAGCAACGTCAGCTGCTTTCCCCCTATCCACAAAACTAGCCACTGCATTATGAAAGGCTATCAGGTCATTCAAGGATGATTTCCCATTTCTAAATCCATGCTGACTCTCTTAATGACCTTCTTGTTCTCCATGTGTTTGGGAATGCCTCCAGGAGGATTTTTTTCCATCACCTTTCCTGAGATAGAGATGGGGCTCACTGGTCAGTATTCTCTGATCTTCCTTCTTGCCCTTGTTGATTCAAGTTCCTTGAAGAGTCAAGTCTTCAGGAACCTCTCCCAGATGCATTGACCTTTCAAAGAGAGAGAGTGCCCTCACAATACTGTCAGCTCCCTCAGAACTTGTGGACACAAGCTGTGTTGTCCCTCAGACCCTGGGGACTTCACATATTTCCAGTTTGTTTAAGTGTTTCCTAACTTGCTCTTCCTCCACCAACAGTAAGTCTTCTTTGCTCCAGGCTTCCCCTCTGGTCTCAGGGGCCTGGGATTCATGAAGGCTGGTCTTTATCTTAAAGACTAAGGGAAAGAACACTTTGAGTACCTTGGCCCTTTCCATGTTCTTTGTCACCAGCCCCCCGACCAATTCAGCAGATTCCTATGCCCAATTCCCTGCATTTTCCCTAGTTTTCCTTTTGCTGATTACATACTTGTAGAATCCTTTCATGTTGCCCTTTGCATCCATCTCCAGATTCAGCTCTGGATCAGCTTTGACTTTCCTGTCCTGTCTTTGCAGGTCATACAGCAACTTTGTACTTCTCCTGGGTCACCTGCCCCTGCTTCCACCTCCTATATGCTTGCTTTTTCAGTCTGAATTCAGTTAGGAGCTCCTTGCTCATCCATGCAAGGATGGTTCCATGCATACATCCTCCTGCTGCCTTTGCTTGGTTTCCTGCTTGTTGGGGTGAGTCTTTTTTGAGCTTGGAGGAAGTGATCCTTGAAAAGGGAGCTACATTCCTTCTGTTACCATCATCCCAGACCCTCAATTTGCCTACCCTATCCACAGCTTTACTTTTGGTTTTGGTGGGGTTTTTTTTTCCTATTTTTGAGGAATTACTCCTTTACCTGTCATTTTATAGTGTAAAGCTGTCCCTACCAGTAAAGGCTGGAATAGGAGACATGACCTATGTTAGCATCCTGCTGTGTGGCAGGTCTCCAACAGTTAGCTGGGTGGGTTAGAGTTGCAGAAATCTGCATTTGCAGAGGCAGTGACCTGCAGAGCTGCCTGTGCTGGTGCAGCAGAGCCAGGCTCTGGCCAGAGTGGGCAGGCACCACGAGGAGGTGAATGTGCTGGTGTGGCTGCTTGTTTTAGAAGTTCATTGGCCTTGTCTCTGCTCTGGGGAGACCTCCCCCTGCAGTCCTGATCCAGCTCTGGGACAACAGCACGAGAGGGATGTGGAGCTGTTGCAGCAAGTCCAGAGGAGGCCACAGAGATCCTGCGAGGGCTGGAGCAGTTCTGTTCTGGAGCCAGGCTGAGAGAGCTGGATTGGGTCAGCCTGGAGAAGAGAAGGCTCCTTCAGGGGAGACCTTAGAGTAGCTTCAGTGCCTAAAGGGGCTAAAGGAAACCTGGAGGGGGCCTTTGGACAAGGGCGTGTAGGGACAGGACAAGAGGGATGGCTTTAACCTGACAGAGGGGAGACTGAGATGAGCTCTTAGTGAGAAGTTCTTCCCTGGGAGGGTGCTGAGGTGCTGGCACAGGGTCAGCCTCTTGGCAAAGGTACTTTTGCCCTCTTTAGTCATGTAGATTCCACGTAGCTGTTGATGCTCAGAATGAGTCTCATGGATGTAGAAACTGAATCCCTGCTGCCAACACCAACTGCGCAACCAACTTTTAACCCCAAAAATCCATCGAGTCTCCCTCACCAGTAGACTTGAGGAGAACATTACCCAGATCCTCATGCCTTGACTGTCCCAGATCCCTGTAGTCATTTCTGGTATTTCTCAGGTCACCTCTGCAGTAATCTACAAGGAAGAGCAGCAGTGATAATAGTCTGAGCCTCAGTAGCCTGTCTACAACATCTTGATTGCGAGCTCCTGGCAAGCAGCAAACCTCTTGATGCCAGAACATTTTGACAAGTGGGAAGCCTATGTCCCCTGCAGCAGGGAGTCTGCTACAATTATTACTTGTCTTCTCATGGTCCTGAATGGCTCAGGCTGAGCCACCAGATGCTCCAGTTCCTGGTGCTGCCAGCTCCTCATCAGCTAGAAAGGTAGTGAGCCTGTTCTGTAACTGGAAGTCCTCAGGGGGCAGGAGCCTGCCTCCTGGTGTGAGAAGTTACCAGCTTTGAGATGCTGATAATTAAAGTATTTCTTGATACCAAGATGTGTTAGTGGGAGAAGTGGGAAAATTTTGCTTTGTTGACATTAATTTATTTGATTCTGCATTAAGTAGGTGTTAAATAAATTAGGAAAAAAAATGCCTAGGAACACAGTTCCTATTTCCATTGAGGAGTTTTCCTAGTCTTAGTCTCATGAGAGAAGAGGCTGGCTCCAGCATAAAGATATTCTCCATGTAGATCATTTATACTGTCACTTTTTACATTTGATGGGAAAAAATAAGAAACAAAACCCAACTAAAACATGGAGCTTGCTCACCTGTTTCTACTTACTGACTTGAGAGGTTTTTTATGTCTTCTGAGGTGCTGAGTAGTGCACTGTAGCTCTTCGGCAACACTAAGGCATCTGGGCACAAGAGGACCTAGCTGCCTTTCTTTTTTTGGCTTCTAGAATGCGCAAGGGTTGAACTCCGATAAACCTGCATACAGTTGTCAGTGTAATTTTCTGCAAGTACTGACAAATCTTTTTTGTGCAGTTAAGTGGCACAGTGCAATATGATCTTTGACCTGCAATGGCCTCATGTCTTTTAAATCCCTTTCAGGAGAGTTTTTTATTATTTAGAACAGCAGACTGATCTACTGCAATTTGTTATTTCAGTGCAAGCTGCCAATGGTATGATCCATAAACTCCAAGAGAAGGAGCATGAAGAGAGGAAGGTAAAGGATGGTTGGATAGATTTTTGTAATGTGATCTGAGTCTTGTGCTTCTACAGCAGTATCTCCCTTCAGTATAGCAAAACTTAAAAAGCATATTTTTCTATACTTTATATACTTGCAGTAAAACTTATTTTGGAGGGTTTTCTCACTCATAAAACACATACTGCAGGGACATGTATGTTCTTACCTGCAGAATTCATGGATCACTAGCTCTTCCTACAATCTCCTGATGTATGGAAACAATTTATGTATATATCCTTTGTTTTATTTTCCCTCCTAGCTCAAACTATAATATTTGTCACATACAAGGAAAGCTTAAATATTAAAAAATAATTATTTTCTGTGGAACAAAAAACACCTACTAACCTACCAGAATGGAAATGTAAATCTTTCCTAGTTAGCTAAGAACATTGACCATATTATATATATTGCTTGTTGAAAAGGAAGTGTGTTTTTCACTTGTGGATGGGTTATTTAATGAAGGGCTATATTATAGGAACATGCGAATCATTGGCGTCTTTTCAGTTGGCTACACTTTGCGCATTTGAAATACATGTGCTCTGAATCTAAAATTTGGAAAATTATACAAGAAATTAGATTACGTGTTTTCCCATTACTCCTTCATGATTGTGTTCCTATGTTATCTTTTTACTTGCAAAATGTTATTTATAATCATTTAGTTCAGAAAACCTGAAGACATTTCTGTGGCCATCACGCAAAACAGGCTGAGTATTGATTTATGTAAGCTGATAGTTGTGTTTTTCTTTCCTTTTTGTAATTGCTGAAGATGGGCAGTCTGGTTGCAGTTTGAATACTCGTACTGTGCGAATAGCATGCTGCTGAACCCTGACAGAGTTTGCTTGTGTCTAACACTAGCAAAGATACTGGTAGAGAGATTAAATAAGAAACTCTTTACAGTTCTGCTACTGTTTGAAGTAAAACTTTAATAAAAAATTATAACTTATAAAATGAACACTAAATAAGAATGGTAACTATTATGTTCAAAAATATTAGCTGTATGTTTTCACTCTGTTTTGTTTGGTTTGGTTGGGGCTTTTTATATGCAGTGGAGGAATACTAATAGCTTTTCAGGATTAATATTGTTTCCTTAAGCTTGTGTAATAAGACTTTTTGGCTTGAAAGTTTCCAAATGTGAGTAGTGTCAGGTAGGTAACTTTTTTAAAAATTATGGATGGCAGCTGTCATTATAGTGCTATTTGAGGATAAATAATTCTTCCTTACTTTCTAAATACTTTTTCCTTACTTTCCTTTCTGAAATCATGTGTTCTGGAAATATAATGGAATTTTGGTAGGATTTACTGTCAAGTGATTACTGTTAACAGCCCTCAGTAAAACTAATTCAGTGTCTGCTGAATGGAATGAATTTTAAGATAATTTTCTTTACTAATTATCTTTTTTTCCTTTCAGTTCCTTTTAGCTACTGATATCAACAAGTGAAAAAAAAAGGAAATTTGTTGTCCCTGCCACATTATCACTTAGGGTGTAAAGTGATTTCTGATTACAGGGGTGTCATTGAAAGAAGCATTCATGGAATCCCCTGTCTCATTGAGTCATCTTCCCATCCAGAGCAGTAATATTTAGTTAGTAGTTCAAGCTGTGGATTACTTCAAGCTTGTGGGAGAAGCTAGTGAAGACCTCCAGAAATTCTATAAACCTGTTTTTGTGTGCTATATTCTTTTTTTATTATTATTTTGAAATATTTTTATTTTGAAGTGTATAGGCTTATACTGGAAGCTGTCTAACACTTCCCATTATATTCGTCTTTATTGATTGTAGCATGAACTAGTATGGTGACAATTCTCAAAGTCTGTGTCTTGCAGATGGTGGTGGTTTTGGTTTGGGGTTTTACAAATGTGATTTTAGTTTTGTTTGTGTTTTTTAATGTTAGCAAAAATAGCCCAACTAATACTAAAACCAAATTTTTCCTGAAAAATTCCATGTTTTTAAAATGTTAAATTTTTGCATAACCAATAAGAGTAAAACAAGGATAGAAATAAATACAACTAAGTCGATGAGTCAGAACTTTCTACAGGAAGGCTTTACTGTCTTTCAGGTTCAGGCAGTATGCACTACTGAGTGAAGTATGGTTTCATAATCAGATTAGATTTTTTCCAAATAACGAATGTCTGAACTGAGGTGTTGATATAAAAGGAATATGAAAGATGTCACTGCCAAAATATGTAAATTTGCTAACACACCAAAAGGAATTCCCAGAACAGGAATCAGTAAGGCAGCAGCTATGTTTGTAATTTAGATAAGCTTTGCTTTTTTATCAAAACCAGATAATGGAACTTTAACTCGGAACTGTTGTCAACTTTCTATATGAACATGAAAGCTAAAAATCTTCCCAAGTTTTGTGATGTCTAAATATCCTATTAAAAAAAATTACTCATAAAAGTAATCTGGCATTGTTACAAACATAGAACAGATAATAAGCTTAGCTTGAGTTTCCCAAACCTCTTGTATTTATGAAGTTATACTAAAAGACAGAAATTGAGCCAAGTATTCAGCTTTTGTGTGAAAAGTGAACTATAACAACTTGCTATGGCTTATGTTCTGCTGGGTGACTGAAGGAACTTCCAGCAGTACAGCTGAAATATTGTTTGGAGAAGAGGAATTGCAGAAAGAATGAATAACCATCAAAGGCAGGAAAAAGCTGTATTGGTGTGGTCTGGAGCTGGGAGCTTCATAGGAGGATGGAGCTGGAGTTCTAAGAGTGTTTAGGCGCTGAGGAGATGATTCTCTGATTAAATAAGCAAAAAACATCTATCCAAATGTTGACAAAATAACAGACATAGAGGAAGACCATTTGTACTACCTTGTAATTTTTTGCAGGTGGGGTAAAGATGAGGGTTTTTTGTCTGTGCAGTAGAGGGGTAGGAAGTGCCGGTCACTAACACAGGATAGTAAAAGCCTAAAGCATAATGTACTGTTGCTGACAGTTAAACAGTGTTTTGGTTCAAATAAAAATCTACAGCATGGCAGGAAATGTTGGACTGTCTAATGCTTAAAACATTGCAATATATAGCTAACAATTTTTTCAGCTCCTAGCTGAATATTGTACCGATACCATACAATTTTGTGAGTTACCTAAGGCTTCTTCTTGGCTCAGAAAAGTCTGTCTGGATACTTTAGTTCATATGGCAATTTTTCCATGTTACAAAGGACACAAGGATTTGCCTAAGAAAAAAATGTGTTGTTCTGAAGCCTGAATATGGTATCTTTGTATTGGCTTTTGTCTTGTTATCATGTGCTGTTATATTTATACAATTAAATACGAAAACAACTTTGTAGATACTTCTTGACTGGATGAGAATGCTCAAAACTTACATGAGGTAGCTGTATTTGGTTTATTAGGTGCTGTTTTGTAATTTGTAATTGGGTCTGACTGAAAGGGCTTTGTTCTTTCTGTTTGTGTAGGTTTTTTGCTTGTGAGTTCAGACTATAGTTATTTTACAGATTTGTTTGTTTTAGCAGTCATTTGAAATGACAAAGGTTGGAATTATTAAAATTAAGCTATACTCGGGAAAGTTACAAGTTTAAAAATAATGAAAATAAACACTGAATTACTACTTTTTCATTTATATATATATATATTTTTTTTTTTTTTTAAGGAGGAGGAAGGGGTTCCTTTCTCATGCAACCGTACTTGCATTTTCAAACATGCAAGCATTATTTTTTCCTTCATGACAGTAAAAAATATTAAATTAAAGCTGTTATAAGATAGTGGAGAAGGCTCAGATGAGGGAAGCCTTTTAGTACCTTAGCTCCAGGGATGGTGCAACTTTTTGCTTTGTTAAAGGTGTAAATTGCAATTATGTGAAGTTATTTTATTTAAAAAAAAATACTGTTTCAGTAGAAAGCTGCTTGCATTTATATACTTAAAGAACAAGCACTTACAGCAATTGCTTCTTAGTACTCAACTGCTTTTTATGTAAGTATAGATTAGGCAATGTACATAGCCTGACTACTAATATCCCTCTATTTCACAATGTCACTTCTCTTGTGCTAGAACAAGCTAAAGACTGATTGAGCAGGGAAAGGCAAGAGGTTTTTTGGGAGAAGAAAGGAATTAGACCATGGATTTTTAATAAACTAAACTTTGCTATCTCTTGTTCTAGCAATGTCTTAGGTTGTTTTAACACTTTATATCCCTAGTTGGAGTAGTAGACAATCAAAGTAGAAAGTAGCAACGTAAATTTCATATTCCTTGCAAACTGTTCATGTTCTGAGGAGCATGGGTTAGTCTAGCCAAAGTGTGGTTGGGGTAGGTGCTCTATAATCCTGTGAAAAATTGTGTGATGCGCTGACAGTTTCAAAATGTATTGAGTATGAAGTAGTGTACAAGTCAAGCTGTTAGTATCTCCTGATGTAT
The DNA here is from genome assembly GCA_017639245.1 of Myiopsitta monachus. NCBI lineage: Eukaryota > Metazoa > Chordata > Aves > Psittaciformes > Psittacidae > Myiopsitta > Myiopsitta monachus. The sequence continues at coordinate 39,476,702 of CM029918.1, read as the reverse complement.
TTTATTAGTAGCTAATATTGCAACTGTTGCAAACAAAATGGACCTGGGCATAATGTTGCTACTATGTGTATAAAATGTTGCTGTGGCAGAAATTGTGAATTTCACCCACAATGTGTGATTTTGAAGAAAAATACATAGAGAGTATTGAAGAATGCATAAATGGGTTCCCATTGCATTGACAGAAATTCCAGATGTCTGTAAAAGCTGTATGATAGTTTCTATTTCCACACAGAATTACTGTACGTAGAAAATAGTCATTGTTGGTATATCAAAAAGGAGAAAAAAAGTGTGAGGAGGAAAGACTAATCTTTTTTGCTGGAAGTTGAAGCAAATTTAAGAACAATTGTCTACATATATTGTGACATCAGCATCTATAATATAAGGAGGACAGACTGTTAATAGTGTATGCAAGGAATCATACAGTACAGAAGTACATCTCATTTTGACATGCATATTGGATGTGTGTATGAGCTCTGTTCCTAAGTAGCTGATTTTTTTGCTTTTCCCCCAAGATAAGAAAGTGAAAGGAATCAGACTTACCAGAAGCCAAGCAGTATGAAAACATGAGGGGAAAAAATAACTTATTTATAAAGGAAGACATTAATCACAGTGAGAGCTAGCTGGCTAAAGCAGAAACACTAACTGCCAGTTTCAAAACATTTAATATCTGTGTGTTGTGGTTTAAGCCTCTAACCCCCCCCATGCAGTTTTCTCACTCTTTCACTCCTTCTCTTTCTTCCCCCAGTCCCGGGGAAATGGGGAGGAGAATCGAAAGAATGCAACTTCCACAGGTTGAGATAAGAACAGTTTAGTAACTAAGGTATAACACAAATCACTACTGCTACCACCAGTAATAATACAAGAGAAATACAAGGAAAGAGAATACAACTGCTCACCAAGCCCGACCCAGCTAGTGCACCCCCCAGCAGCGAACACCCCAGTGCACCACCACACCCTTCCGAGTCTGCTCTCCATTTCAACATCCTGGACATGACGTGCTGTGGTATGGAATAACCTCTATGGTCAGTTTGGGTCAGGTGTCCTGTCTCTGCTTCCTCCCGGCTCCCCTCCTCCCTGGCAGAGCATGAGGCTCAGAAAGTCCTTGGTCAGACCAAAACATTACCAAGCAGTAACTGAAAACACTGGTGTTATCAGCGCTGCTCCCAGGCCCAAAATCAAAACCACAGCGCTGCATCCAGCTACCAAGAAGGAGAAAAATGACTGCTGCTGCTGATCCCATGACACTGTGTGGTTATGTTGTCTTTCATTCTTTCCTTTTTTTGTATTAGAGGCTTTTCATCAAGAGTAGTATCTGATGCCTATGCTAAACTATTGTACTATGCGGTAAAATGGAAACATAGTTTGTTTCTGCTCTTAAAAATGTATTCAAGAATGTAGAAGATAATTTTGTTTCAACAAATGAGATATTCAAGGGGAAAGTAGCAAATGTCAAGAAAAGAGGAACAATATGTTGAAGGATTGGCTGGCATAATTCGTAGGAGTGTTATTAACCATAGTGATTTGTTATGAAACATATAAGCATTTTATTTATGCATGCTTGACGTAAAATCTCAAATGTTGTCTTGAATGTTCAAGTCTATCCTTTAATCTCTGGCAATGTATATGTACCTAAATAATAGACATACATAAGAAATGTAAAATGTAGTGGACCTAGTGTTTTCTCATAACTTGGACGCAGTAATGTGTCCAGCACATTTTTAATCAGTAGCATATACGTAACGTAGCTCATACTTGTAAAATCTTTAAGACCACTTATTAAAAATTAGATGCGGGGTTTTTTTAATTATATCTGGTTTGGTTGCTTTCGGAACAGTGGACATCCCTGAGTCTGTTTGTGTCAGAAGACAGCTTCTTTCTGTGGGAACACAAGAAGGGAGGGGGGGGGAGAGGGGGGAGCGGTGTCCGTTTGCTGTTTGGTTATTGGTTTGGTTTTTTTTTTCCAAAACCAAGGGGCTAAAACCCCTGAATACTGTTTCCAAAATCAGAATTTTATTTTAAAAGCAAATCTTAATGAGATAATATGGATTTATATCAGCTGCTTACAGTATTTATAGCATCATAAGTAATCAGAAGAGCAAATAATGCAAAGTATGACCTTTAGAAACCAATGGAAGTGAGCTAGGCAAGCTAATAACTTTAAAGCATTTGTCCATTCATTTTTTTTATTTTTCACCAGAATAGCATAGAAACGCTATTGTTGCGAATGCTGTCATGTTACTGTTATCACAGACATTTTACTGTTTGTTTTTGATTGACTATATTTTGAAAAATAAATGTTTTCTGTTTAGTTTTACCCTTTCATCTGGTTTTCCTCTAGTTTCACTTTCCTCTGCTGAAGTAAAAGTCCAGTTTCTCTGGCACTTGAACATTATGTAGCTCTCATCAAACCCTGTGTTTTAATATGGAAATGATTGTTAAAACTTCACATTTTCCTTCTCTCAGCTTCAGGCGGACAAGCTGATGGCTCGTGAAGAGAAGCACATAGCCCACTGGGAGGAATTCATGAAAGAGCAACAAAACAAAAGAGCAGAGGTGGATGAAGAGCACAGAAAAGCTATGGAGCGCCTCAAAGAGCAGTATTCTGATATGGAGAAGGAACTGGCCAAATGCGCTCATTTTTAAGGCGTTTCTTTTTTTACTAATGCTGGGTTTGTGCCAACACTCAGTTGCTTCTGACTTAAATTGCAATTCTTTTGGAAAGCTGAAACACAGAAGAAAAAGAGTTTCCTCTACAGGTTTGGTATGGGAAGAAAAGGTTTGCATACTTTAAACTTAAGTGCCTATCTATGCTTGTTTTGTTCAGGGCAGGTGGAATGCCAGTATTTCTTCGTTTGTTGGAAGGTGGAATTGGAAATTACATTGCGTGACTACATCGGCTCAGGGAATTGCAAACTGGAATTCTCTCCCATCTGTAGAGACTATCGTATCATTTGGGAAGAGAGAGATTAATGTAACATTAACTAGCCCAGTGTGCTGCCTCAGCTCTTTCCCAAAAAGTAGGTGTAGTAGGTTCCAGCCATAGTTAGCTGAGAATTCATTTGGAAAACTGTAAAGCCCTTTCATAGATTTCACGAAAACCAAATTATTTTACAGAATATTTTATTCTGAAGCTTTAGCAACTCTCAACAGAGTTTTAAATCCAGTTCTAATTCCAGCTTTTGGGTTGTATGTTCAATATTATGAAGCAGACTTGAGATTTCAGTGGGGTTTTGCTAACATAAAAATGACTAAGTGAGCTTGGACAACAGTTTCTTTTCTCTCCCTGTAAATGTCTCTAGCCTCTCTTTTTAAGCTTTACTGTTCTAAGCAAAGCCAAAACAAGCTCAGAAGTAATCAAGAGAAACATATTGGTCTTTGTATTAGATTTGTAGCTAGTACAGTATTTACCTTAAATATTTGACATGTTATCAGTTTACTTGGGATAAGCTTGTCAGAACTTTATAAAGCAATTGAGGAAAGATTTTTGTTTCTTTATCAGTATAACAAATGAGCAGATTAGTGGTAAAATACCTGTAATACTGATCTGCTTTCTTACTAACTGTTACTCTTACAGGGTATGCGAAACTCCTTTTGCTTTCTTTTATTTACAACTTGCAGTTAACAGCAGTGTAACTGAAAAGGTTAACTTAATCAGTTCATTAACCAAGCAAAATGAGACACAGTCCCTTAATGAAATATGCTGCAAACTAACCGTTAGTACAGGAAATATCTTTCCGTAATTTAGCTGGTGTCCAATATAGAATGGAAACAGGTAAAAATAAACAGAATTTACCCTTTACCTGTATTGCAACAGTAATATGCCAACAATGGTTGCTTGTGTAAGTTTATGGCTTCATGTCAAGGCTCCGTTCCTGGCAGCCTGTTGATAGTGTGATTAAAGTTAGTAGAGGAGATGGAATAAGTATTTGAGATTTCTTTCAATAACACTGAATTCCTGCCAAGCTGCTCTGCCTGCTACTGTAGGCCCAACAGCTTCATCAATCATCATCATGTATCTGGACTGGAAAGAGGACTTGCCGACACTGGGGCATGCTGGAATGTTGTTAATTCTCTGTTGTGGATGGAAAAAACGTAGATGTCTCTAAAGTATCCCACAGATGAAAAATAGGAAAGCCTCTTTTAGAAAAACCCTATTTGAATAGAAGGTGACCTCTGTAATATTTTTCAGCTTGTGTACCCATGATGAATGTTGTAATGGAGCTCAGACTTTAAAAAGTTAGTTCTTGCCTGTCTTCAGAATTGGGTGTGGAATAGTTTTGACTGTTCTGAGCACAGACTGAAAACAGCTTCTCTCTTAGAAGATTATTTGATGTATATGTGCTCAAAGCCCACATATCTTTACAACAAAATGCATTAATTGCATACTGAATTAATTTTTACTTTTGCACTATTAAATTTTTATTCAGATTTTGATATCTAATTGTGCACTGGAGCTGTAGATTTTAGTATTTCGCCAATTTGAGGGCTCTTAAGCAATGGTTACAAGTGTTGCAAAGTAGATTATTCACTGGAAAATAAACCAGTATTTCCAAAATTTTCTGGGATATGTGCTCCTGATTCTTTGGGAAGCTTCTAAATACCAACACTAAAAATGTGTTCATCTTTTAGAATGATACAGGTATTTTTATACTGAAGATTATTTGAAAACACTTTTCTTCATAGTCTGTATCTGCCTGTTTGCCCACTCTCATTCATTTTGGGGACTGCCTGAAAACTGTGTTGCTGAAATCCTTTATTCAGAAACTTTCACTTTTTTTTCTATGATCTGCTGGAGGTTTTAAGGTACTTGGAAATGCTTCATTGTCTTTGAAGCAACTTGCCAACATTCAGAGGAAATGCTTAAACCAACCTACCCCCCCCCAAAAAAAAAAACCAACAAAACACTGATTTGTCAAAACTGAACATATCTAATGGATAAAAGTTATCCATCTTCAGTAATTTTTTAGCAAGGTGGGACTATGGTCTGTCTGGATACAATAGTTCCACAGTGGGACTTTTTTGTGAGATTCAAATTCTTATTAGTCACTAGTCTCTGCTGTACGGGAGAAATATAAAAATTAGTAGTTTAAAAGTTGGGTTTATGTCATTGGTGCATGAAGAACATGTTTTACCTTGCAATATTTACATGACTGAATTTCATAGTTTTAAAAGTCTTGAGAGTTAGTTTAATCCCTGTTAAAAGCTGTAGAAGTTTGCATTGGATTCCAATAAGAGCTAGAAAAGGTCCTCCACGCATAACTTTTAGCATGGCAGGTGAGTTTTGCAATTCATCTTTCTGCCAGACTATGTGCAGAACTTTTCACTTAACTATTGGTGCTATTTATTATACTGAAGAGTAGGATTAAGTGTTCTTTGTAACTGCAGTGGGTTTGGGTGTCATGTAACAGCATATTGGAATATTTTCTGAAATATTTTCTCAGGCTTTTTATTCTAACTGAATACATAGCAAGTAAGTGGTATCTTTCTTGGAACTGCTATATGAGATCTGCCGCTTCTGTATTTAGGTGTAATGAGAAACTGAGGAGCTAAGAAATACTTAATGGCTTCTTTTGTTTTTAACTGCCTTGTTTTAACCAGATGTGGTGTTCTCCTTGGAATGTTATCTCTAAGGCCTATCACATTTTTTTTTAATCTTAGAAAGCTCATTTACTTGCTCTTACTCTTCTTTCTATGCTAACACTGAATAATACTTTTTATAGAAAAAATCCATAACTACAGCTGGAGCATTGCATCTTCTCTGGTATTTTAATTTATGGCTTCTTAAATCTTTCCTCAAAAACTGTAGAGGGTTTGGGTTTGGTTTTTTTTTTGGTAGTAAAATTAAGTAGCAAAGAGATTATATAGTTCACTCCCAAGTAAAGAAGCTTCGTATGTCTCTGGGCTATGGATTTTGAGTTTTCCAAATACTCTCCAGTAGGTGTCAGTGCAAGCCTGAGAAGAACAGTTAGAAAGCCTTTTTCATGTGGTATAGCATGTGAATACTTACGGTCAGTTGTAATGCAGTATTTTGTATAAGTACAACACATTTTGTGCATGAAACTACATGCTTTTAAATAAAAAAATCCCGTTATTTACCCACAGCATTTTGCCCTTTTAGTTCCCAAAAAAGTTTACAAGTCACCCCTAAAATTATTTATGTCTAATTAAATATTATAATAATGATAATTATTGCTGATTTGAACAGTGTTGTCCACAATACTTATGTATTCTAATTAGGATTTGTTATAATCAGAAGTTAGACACAGTGTCAGGGATTAAAACCTTCATTGGTGATCAGGTTTTTTGAAGGTTTGAGACAAAAGTTTATACTTATTGGTAGCAATTGTGCCATAATAAAGAAATGAGGACTTCTGACAAAAATTTTGTGACAGAATTGCAATACTTAAAATGTGCTTTTAAACAGGCTAGTTATTTTATTTGTAATGGAATGAACTTCTCAAAGTAATAAAGATGCAGTAGGCTCAGTAGTCTACTTACAGTCTGTATGTCAAGATACAGCAGAATCTGCAGGTAGATGGGATTGCAGCTGCTGTAGTAGGACTTTAATAACACAACTTTCATGGTTAGTTTAGTCGTGATATTATTCAGAAATTCCAAGTAACACAGACATTTTAAAGAAGGGAGAAGTCAGAAATGTCAAAATCTATTTGGGGGGCAAGTAACTAAGGGAGTTTTATGAGTGTTGAAAAAAATCTTTCAGAAATACAGTACTCCATCTGTATGTACCTTTCAGTTCTGAAAAGTGTATAGTATTGCATGCAAGACCTTTGCAGTTTTATATATAGTAAGGAGCAAAGAACAGTGAGCACTAGGAAAAAGAAAGGCTTGTAGAAGTCCTGTGAGGGCTTAAAGCTGTAGCACTCAAAATCCAGGGCTCAGATCTGTAGTTCCTAATTAGGAATCTAGCAGAGCTATCCAGCTAGATTTCAGATTGCCTCCTTAAATGCTTTCTCTGGGCCAAATCAGAACCTGGAGGGTTCAGGGTTTTATTTAATATTATTTTATCAACAGTGACGAAAAAGCTGACCATTTCAATATGAACTTTCAAGACAATTGCACTGAAGGATGGAGAATCATAGAATTAATTAGGTTGGAAATGCTGTATTTCAAAACTGATTTAAAATAAAACTTTACATTTCCTCAGTCTTCTCTACTGATGACTCACTGGGTGGGTACAAAGAGACCTTTAACTGAGTATCATTGTTATGTTTAACAGACATTGGATTTAAAAATTTAGTGAGAAGCAAAGCAGTATTTATGGCTCTTGCTCATTACTCATTACTAACATTTTGAGATGCACATAATCTGTAAATTTATTCAGCATTTCATGACTTATGGTCCCTATATTCTGTAATCTGGAGAAAAATACCTTGTTTTTGCTGAGGCAAACACTGCAGGACCTGGATAAGCATTTTTAGTTGTCTTTGAGTTAACTGGACAATAAATTCTCAAGCTTGCTTTGCAGAGTTTGTGGGGTGGTTCGTAGCCAGTGGTCTCCCAAACTAGGATATGCAAAAATGTCTCTTGCTGTATCATGTTCTGGAGTATGCACAGAACTTTTCAGTAGCTTTAGCTTTGGGAAATTTAGTTCCTGACTGCCTGAGGTCATAGGAAGTCCTTTATGAGTGGACCTAAGTTTGTCCTTTCCAGATGTTTTTTAGCCCTCATTATATAAATTCCGGTTCCTGAAAATCAGCTTTCCAGGTGACTCTTAAGTTTTTCCAATATTTACTGTGTCACCTAGAAAGCTTCTAAACTGAATTACATAAATAAGAAATACTGTGCATCACTCCAGTGTACTGATTTGAAAGAAAATTGAGCATAATGTAGAAAATACTTACTAAGCAATTGGTTTCAAACAACTGATCAGCATTTGGAATCCTAAGGGGGAATTATCCTTTAAACTATCAAGCCCTAGATGGTTCAAAAACATTTGCAGAATCAGCAGCCTGCAATACATCACAACGGTGGAGAAGTTCTGTGGCAGCCAGAAGCACTCTGAGGTAGTAGAGCTTTGATATTTTTGTCCTTACCAAGTTCAGAGGTGTTTATGTGTTGACTTCATTGTCTGGGACACTGTGAGTGCAGAATACAAATGCTGTGCAGATACCTAGTGTAGGACAGTACCTTTCTTTTTGTGCAAGGCTTTCTGTGTATCCATGTATCCAGGAGAAGTTGGTCCAAACCAGGCTGCCATTTCTGGTTGTGAAAAATACAAAATACATGTATAAAAATGTGGGGTGACCAGGATGTATAGTGTTCTGAAATTTTCTTGCAACTGTGACTCACAAGAGGTACAGCAAATGCAATTTCCTTTAAAACATCCATGAACAGATAGAATTTTATGTAATAAAGCTATTTAATTTAAGACTTTTTGTTTCTTAGCCAGGTGTTGAAGTAGGGAAGAAAAGGATGATGCAGTCCACTACATCAGGTTGCTTTACGATGGTGGTTGGTGTTTGTTGCCTGAGGTGCCAGTCACCATCACCATGGGATCACAAAATGCAAACTCTTTCTTTGGTTTTTTGGGTTTAGAGGATGCAAATCCTAGAGAAGTGTGTGGTGGTCAAACTGGAGTGTAAAAAATCATAGCAGAGTTTCTTTATGCTGTCCCTTTGTCTTTTGTAGTCTCTCCTGAGGAAGAAATAGTAGTTCCCTCTTTATACTCTTTCCAGGCCCAATTTTACTTTTATCAAAAATCTAATAGAAATTCAAAAACCAAGTTCAGCTTTTGCCATTATCTTCAGTCAAAATAATGTAAGAGGCTCAAGCTGAGCCTCTGTTGTTATGAGTTTCAGTGCTGATTATATTTTGCCTGTTGACACAGGACTGGACTAAGACCACATACCTCTGCAAGGAGGTGATCCAGCAGCTATTATATTCGTGCTACTGTAGGTCGTTGCCTCAGTATGCTGCCTTTGAAATGGCTGCCATAAAGAGAAACTTTATCTGAAAACTATTTTGAAATAATTTTCACACGGTAAGAAATTATTCTTCATATCTGATGTGATTTCCACGTGCACCTTCCCTGTGCTTTCAAGTTCCCAGGCTAGCTTGTCCTGCAGAATCCAATAAAGAAGTGTAATTTCTCCCTAGGGTCTTTTCTGGTCATGTTTGATATCACTTAACATAATGAGCTTTTTAATCCCACATCATAAAAGGTTTTGTTTGAGGCTGGGTTTTTGTTTTTTTTTCTGCAGCACATAGTGTTGCTTACATCCCTTCTAAGGAATGCTCTGAGTTATGTGAAATGTGGACATGTTGTCTGGGCCAGCTTCTTATCTACACCAGATTCAAAGTCTGGTTCAGTACAGTGACTTAGACTGCATGTTTTTGTTGTGTTTTGTTTCTTTTAAAAATATGTATGTATGTGTCTTGTTAAAAAACATCACTGCCCCTGTCTAGGAACAATGCAACACTCACATCATTTCCTGAAATAATAGAGTTGGAAGGCAATTATCTACTCACCAAACAGGCTAAAACAACAGTTCCTGATATTCTTCTCAAATATTTCAACTTCCCAGGAATCCGGAAAAAATAATTCCATGAGGCGGTGTTATGAATGAAGGTATGACATTCCAGTTTCCTTCACTTGGAATCAGACATCCAGAGGTAATAAATTACCATGCACTTGGCACTGCTGGAGGGGGGTCTGACTGTGGCAAATTGTTTTTCTTCAGTACAGGAACAGTGAAGTGCTTTTACATCCTCCTCTGTCTGGTGACAGGCATAGCTTCTTAATGGGCTTTCAGCAGCAATCGCATGAATTACGCCTAGAAGAAACAGCAATTTGACAACAAAGTACCTTGAACAAAAATTATTTAGAGATAGGACAGTATAATAAATACTTGGGGTGGTGTTTTTTCCCTTTTACCTCTGTGAAATGAATCCAGTGACATGGTCTGAGAACTGCACTGTAATAGGAAAAAAATGGGAAAAAGACAAGCAGTGAAAAAGCATCTTTGCCTCTTGCATCTCGAAGAAACCAATTTTCAACAGCCTTATCCTGGTCCCATTTCTGTCACTCAAATGACTAGCTACATCTGCTACCCATATTCATTTTATATTTGGTTTTGGTTGGGTTTTCGGTTGGTTTCCTTCCCCCCCATTAGTGCAAAGGAAAGAAGAGTAAATATACTGAAAGGGATTCACATACTGCTTTTGCGGGTTCTCTGTCAAATTTGATTTTCAGCTTAGTCATTAATTCATGTTTGAATAGTTCTTGGAAGGGATTGTAAATTTGAATTGTATGACAGAGGTTATATAGGCATATAGAAGAGTGAAATGCTGCTCCTGGGAAAGAGTTGATGCACTTGAAGAACTGACTTGAGGTATTTAATTATCAAGTAGAGGGAAGATACTGATGAAGAAGTGTTTGGATCCAAAGTGAAGCATTTTGGCAAGGTAGCACCAGGAGCCTTGCACTATTAAATTTGCAAAGTCATAACAAGAAAACAGCAAATCAGTGTGCATCTAAAACCAAATACTATTAAAACAGAAGCTCTTAATTGAATCTGCTCTCATCCTTCCTTCAGGGTGAAGTTTGAAGGGAGCTAAGAATAGGAAATACATAAATTGTATTTAAGTGATTGAGAAAAGAGACCTGGTTTAATGAGAGGATATGCATATAGTGCAGTTTTTCTAAGAAACTGTGTTCTTTTCTTACTTACTTGAGAGAACTCAACTGAGCAATCCTGCCAGGTTCAGGGGTATGTGTGTAAGCATGTGCCACATGCCAGCAAAGGCTGCAGAGTTCAGCTCTGTACTTAGCATCCTGAAGCAGATTCCGCATTTACAAGGGATCACTTGGCCAGGAAGACCTAGACTCAACAGAGAGGTTTGCATGTCTCCACAGTGCCAGGGAAAACAGAAGGACAAAATCCTGCTCCTGTTGAAATGTTCAGCAAAATTCCCAGTAACTTCAGTGCAGCTTGAATTTAGCTAGTGGTTTTGGAATCAGGACTCTTCAAGAACAAAAAAGCAAGTAGTTCCTTTTTTTTAGTAATGACGCTGAACTATGGTTAAGAAATGTGATGAATGTAATCGCTATTCTTGTAACACATAACTTTCATGTCCATACTATTTAGGTCTTTTTCAAATTGAATCTATCATTGCAGGTTTGTAATTTATCTGCTTATCTCTATTTTATGAAATAGTCGAAAGTGTAATCCTGTTTGCTGTATCAAGCTTTCATTGCTTCATCACAACTCAGCACTAGCTTTTTCTAAGCTCTTATAATTGCTAGACAACTCATCAGTAACGAGGTCAGACACCTTTAGCGTGTTTCATGTTCATGGCTAATGACACTTTGTGAACAACAGACTGGTTGGAACTATCTGTAAAGAGTAGATAGTAAGACTACCAAAATGTCACAGTGACTTTTATATGAACAAAAAAGATAATGAAGTTGAAATTTAGCTTATTGTTAAATAGGTCTTTCTTTTCCTGCCTGCCAGCCCTGGATGCATAAACTGGGCTATATGAAGGTGAATTTCTTATTTTCATTTTGTTTTCTATACTCTTGCTCACTCAGTAATTTTCACAGATGTCTTGGTGGAGCCTTTTCAAATGGACTCATAGTTGTGACTGATGGTAGGATTCAAGCCTGCCATAGGATTTGATGTGTTGCTTTTCACCAGTACTGTCCCTTCAGCTTCATTTTGGCTTATTTTTGAGTTGGCAGTGTAATCTTAAAGGAATAAAAGGTAATAAATAATTTCTGTTGGTAGAACTAGAACACCTTTAGTGGCCATTAAGCTGGTAACAGATGTTTAACTGAAAGGTCAGATAATTTACAACGTGAAACATTATTTCAGTTGCCACCTTTCATAATTGCAAGTATGTTGTTTACCTACCTAATACTCTGAGTGTTTGTGGCCCTGTATGCAATTAAGTGTGCACAAAGGGTTATTAACTAAAATAATCTGGGCTGGGAATCAGACTCACTTTATTATAGGATCATAAAGAAGAAAGAGAAAAAAACTGACGCAGAGTGTCAGGCAGAGCAAACTAAGAGTCATTATTGTGTCTAGCTATTCTGTATTAACTATCTTGATATTTTGCTACGGTAAAGATAGGATTAGAAGACTCAAGTGTCAGCTTGCTTGAAAACAAAGTGTGTTGTAGGACATATGGTCCAGAAACCTTAGGCACACAATATATATAAAAAAAAACCAAAACAAAAACAAAACAAACCCCATGGAATTTAGTAGAGAAGAGTGGAATTTATTCTCTGTTATTTTAATGTCTGCAGAACATAGGATTATCTTAGAGTGCAAATAATTGAGTCACAAAGGCTCAAAATTTATTTTCTATAAAATTGAAAGGGAAAGAGAAGATCTCAAATCATGCTTCTTTCCAGCAGGTAACTGCTGTGGATCCAAGGGTAGTAAGCAGGGTTTGGGCTAGGGGTGGAGGGGTTGGGTGATTTTTTTTTTCCTGAATATCTTACTGGAATAGTTGTGGTTTGTGATAAGTATGATATCTTGCTCCTGTGATCTGTTTAACTTTGTGTAAGTAGGGAAAAGGATAACACTAAAGCTATAAGGATAGTGGTATTGCAAAGATACATAAGGCTTTTGTAGTTAGATTCTCTTCCTATACTTCTTGCTGTTAAATGCTATAAACAGAGAAGATGGAAGCTAATGCATATTGAGAAAAAAAAACAACACCTTTTCCCTACCAAATGTATATTCATTTAATTTCTAGATCAGTGGTTGAGCTGACGTTTAAAGTTATAATTTAAAATTATAATTTAAAAAATGAAAATAAAAATTGACTTTGTGGGGGCTGTCATGTGTCTGGCAGTGGCCGGATGCTAGGGCGGACTCCCCAATTAGAAGGTTGCGTGCTCCATCTGGTTGGTCAACTTCACTGTTTATGCGTCCTACACTTTACCGCAGTCGAGACTCAAAACAGTAAACACCTCGGAACACCAAAAGTGCCAGAAGCCGCCTTATTTTTTTTTTATTTTCTGTAATTATACCTGCAAGGATTGGAGAGTTCTAGAACTTTGTTTTTCTCACTTTTTTTTTCTCCTTTTTTATGACTTTTATTTTGCATTTCATAAACCCTTGGCAATGGGTGCAACAGCTGCTTTTGGACTCATAGGTGAAGAGATCCTCTAGGACATGCACACTTCCAGCAATAATCAGTCCTCTCTTTCTCCATGCAGCATGCCAGTGGTACAACTGAGCAAGCGGACGTCATGTGTACAGCCTCCTTGCATGATGTGGACTTGCCCTCAAGAGTTGTTTCCCAAGGGGAATTTCTCTCCTCTCATTTCTGTTCAGTGTTTGTCTTCCCAGTGAACAAGGACACCCTCTGAGCTCTAACATTCCTCTTTTACCTACCTCATCCTTGACTGTGCTTTTTCTCAACAAGCCTAAATCAGGGGTTGCACAGTTCTGATTTATTTTCCCCTTCTTTTTTGCTTTCTTTAACATGAAAAGGTCAGTTTGGTTTACTTTATGGTAGAAGGTCTAAGATTTATAATGGAAAAGATGGATGCAAATTGGTTTTGCGGAGTTTAAGTAAGGTTAAGGAAATTTCCCCCAAGGTTTGTACTGGTGTTGGTGCTGTCTAATGTTTGATTTGGAGGAAGGTGGAGGCAGTGGGGTGGTAAATCAACACATGACCAAAAAAATCACTCAGTCACATTTAGAAAAGAAGAGAAGGAAATGTAGAAGGGCCTAACAAAGAGCAGGCAATCTGACATGATGATGGAGCTGTGATTGCAGTGCAATGTGATTTAGAGAACCATGTTGACTATTTATATGTACTAGATTTTGAATTACTGAAACCAGAAGGGAAAAGATACATTGCTGTGAAGACCTGAGTGAAAACATTTCTTCATGTTGCAGTGTTGGCTAAAAAAATAGATAGGTGCATGGGAAAGTCGGTAGTATTGAAAGGACAATACTAAAAATAAAATAATGTAAGACCATGGCATATAGCGTGTGCTCACGTAGACTACTAAATACAGTCTGCTTCATTGCAGAAGGGATATGACTGAGATGGGAAAAGGACAGTGAAAACAAAGTTTGGAGAAGTGTAAACGTAGGGAGAAACCTTCAAAAGTCTAACTCTGAGAGTAAAGTCTTTAATATAGTAAAACGCTGCGGACAAAGTAAATCATGTCTATTCTTTATTATGCAAGAGTAGAGAGAAAAATTGATTAAATCTATTTGACTTTTACAACTGATTAAAGAAATTTGGTTTTATGTAACATGCAGTTGATTTGTAGTCCATGCTACAGGTTGCCATTGACCAACTGCTTTGTAGGTGAACTTTCTGGGAAAATCGCCCATGCTTCATTGAAGGACTTCATTTAGGAAACTTTCCATTGGCTTTTCGAAGCAAATTTCATGTGATCTTTCCTAACTCTTGAGTGCTGTCCTTTACACAATGCTTTCTAACACAGATGAGAGCATTTCATCAGACACTTAGCTTCGGGCATGAGTTTTCCATGGATTTTACTTTTTCCAACAGCAAATTTCATGCTATGTGTTTGTGTAACAATTGCTGTCTAATTCGTAATTGGTTAGGGAACTCTGGGAATGCATAAACAACAACAACAAAATAATGTTTTACCAGAAGTATGCTGCTATATTCTTTTTTCTTTAAGAATCCCCCCATCCCATTGCAGCTTGATGTTTTTCTGAATAGGTACAAATTCACATGTGTTTCACAAAATGCTGAATGAGGAGAATGCGTATGGGTGGTCATCCTGCAATTATTTCCAGTGTTAGAATTGGCAGTGAATTTTAGGCAGGAAGAAGAACTAAGGCAGTGCTGTCTGTTAGAAATACCTTGTGGGAAGTGGGGTGGCTTTGGATCCTGCATGACTTTGAAAGGTGGTGCAGGGTATGACTGCATGGTATGTGACTTGGGGAGGGCAGAGAGTGTGCTTCTATTAGGAAAACCTGAAGAATCCAAAATTTTTCTGTAAGCAACCACATACACACCATTATAAAAGCTTTCTAGGGCTTTGAAATAAATTTACCTTGCAAAGGTACTGAAAGACAAGGTGGCTGCTGTCTGTGCCAAATTTGTAAGACTCTGTTGCTCTTATTTAATAAGACTTCACTGTAAATAAGCTTCCTATCTAGCTAGGTTTGCTTTATGCGGAATTTAATAGTTCAGCGGTATGTTTGCCTACAGCAGGCTTTGCTTCCAGCTTTTCTTCTAAAGTGTAATATATCTATCTTGCTTTATTTTAATGCCACTGAAATAGATGGGTGCTTGTGTGGGGACTGGCTGTTGAAGTGCCTCTTGGACAGCAAGACTGGCTTCTGATCATGAGAGAAGGGGAATATGGCTGTGGGCATCTTGCAGATGAGGAGATAGTGAGGCTTTCCCAGTGCTGCTGCAAGAACAAGAAATGTGGTAGTACTGTCCTGAAGGGTGGAATAAGGAGCATCAAGCAACCTTAGAAGAGCTAGACTTTCTTTCCCACCATAATAGTATTGTTGGCCAAATGCTAGGGCCCAATCCAAATGAAATCTTCCCTGGCCAGCAGTCAGCATTGGACGAGGCTGCTGTTGTAAGGAGAAAATACAAAAATCCTCTAATTTTCAAAACAAGCAAATTCCCACAAAAACAAAATACAAAGCAAACTCCACCAACCCCTCCACAAAAAAGCTGCAACAACCCCCCAGCCAAGTTCTGTGTTTCTGAATCTGAGCATATACTTCTGCTTCAATGCAGAAGAAAATTTAATGAGAATTTAATACTTCAGTCTTGAGCTTCCCACTGAGCAGCTGGCTTGGGCTCCTTCACAGAAACAGGGTAAGCAGTAGGTGATGGGAGGTTTTCCAGTTAGAACTGGTATGCTTCAGAAAGCAGAGGAGGTATAGAAGTGGAGTAATGGATGCATATTAATAATTAAAAATAACCCACCTTCACCAGTAACAACACAGAAAATACTTTCCATGCTATGTAAGTAATAGATCAACATTTAAACTGATTAAAATTTGATAAACTACTACCTTCCCCATTTTCTGATAGGAAGGCTGGGGCCCAAGATAAAGCAGTGTCAAGCTGGGGAGGACAAACACCCTAGCATCCAATAAACTTTTTATACATTTATTTTGTTAAGACTGATTCCCATTTCCTTTGTAACTCTTTGTTTATTAATGAGCTGACTCACCCAGAGTCCAGCAGCTTGTTTCCATACCAGAAAGATGGATTTGCAGCCCTGCCAAGTGGAGTCAGAGGCAGAGATAACAGCCAGCAACAACAATAGTCTTCCCTGGTCCCTTTGCCAAGAACAATTGGCAAAAAGGACTTGGGGAGTAAGTTATCACCAGCTCAGGGAGAGGCTGAAGCTCTGGAAGCACAGGGGTTGATGCTTGTCTGCCACAGATAAACAGCAGGATGCAACCAAGAGCCAAGCTCACATTGCAGGCTTTACCTGGCAGAGGAGGAGACAGGCACCCATCAGTTAACATAAAGCTCTATGATAACCCAACAGTTATTTTAAGTAGCCTGCGACACAGCAGACTAATGCAGCAGGCATTTTTCAAGTGGCAAATCCATACTGACAAAACCCTGAAGATAATTTGGTCCTGAGGTAAGTATTGTTGATGAGTGCACACACATCTTTGAATTGGTTAAGCTCCTCTCAGATGACGTGCTGTATTCTTAAACGTGAGCAATTTGTCATATCCTGCACTCTGGGTGATGTGAAATGGGCTCACAACAGTTGATATTGGATGTTTCAGCCTGCTTCTCCTGAGTCTCATTCTGCAAAATAGTGAGCACCTGGTCATATCAACTCAGCTGTGTTGGATTCTCATGGCTCTTTTGCTCGAGAGTAAAAAGCAGGAACACCTGAGGCAAATTCTTTCACAAAAACATCAGTTTCACCCTGTGGCTGTATCATGGTTCTCTCTGAGAGAAGGTCCCCCTGCTAGCAAGTCAGGTAAATTCAGACTTCGCAGGAATGAGGACTCTCAAACAGGTACAGCTCTTACTTGCACATGTTCTTAGACAAAATGGCTATCTTAAATAGCATTTTGAATCCAAATGAAACCCATGGAAAGAAAGTTCTATGTGACATACAAACCATCATGATTAATGAAATATGACCTAATATGTGTAATTTAGCAAAAAAAATGTGGTAAGTTTTGGGGCTTAGAGTGAGCAGCGGTGTGAAGCAGTGTGTTGTAGATTGTGTACTACAGCTGGCCTTCATACTACTAAACCCTATTACAGATTAAGGAGAAACTGGAGTGTGTTCATTTGTTCTGCATTTCTTTATGTGCCTTACTCAAATTCTCTTCTTTACCTGACTCAGTGACAGAAACCATCTTTCCAGTCTGGCTTGGTAGAGATTATTTCATGTTATTCTTTCCTCTGCTATGTCTCTACAGCTAGAACACACTGAGATCCTTCTGCTGCTTCTTCTGCAAGCATATCTTCGCTATAACTTAAACTTGATTTCTCATTTGAGCTTTTGTTATATCATCTGTTGCTCTTCAGCTCTTGCAACACACTCGTTGCAAGTGTGATACAGACACATGCTTTCCCTGCCAAAACAGGTGTTCAATTCAAACTCTGTTGTTATTTGTTTGATTGTGCTACTTCTCACTTCATATCTAAGACCTGGCTTGTGTGTAGCATCATATCCAGTTTAGGACTCTGGTTCTGTCAATGCAAGGATACGAAATTGCTGTTTCTTTTTAAACTTTAAATTTCCTGATATTTTGAATTCTAAAGTTAGGCTTTATTGAACCATTAACATTATTTTTGTTTCACAACAGAAACGAGTGAGGTAAAAAAACCCACAAAGATGGCTTACAATACAACTTTTCAGAACCACTAGACCAAGAGATGAGAAAGTTACTGATTTCCGAGGTTTATCTGAGTACAGAGTGGCAAAGTAATGATATCCTGTAAATCAACAACACTGTTATAAAATTTGTGCATCCCAAATGTACTTATGCGGTAATCTTTGTCTGTGAGCTGACCTCAACCTCCTGTATTCTCACTCCCACTTTGTCCCATCATATATAGACTGGTAGCAGTAGAGGAAGAAACCACGCCTTTCCCATATCTTTTTTTCCTCTTAGCCCATTTTTGCTTGCTCTATAAATAAATAATAGCCAGTGTGGTGCCAGGGAAGGAAAGGAAAAAGCTACAATTAGATCACAAGGCAAAATAAGAAATCAACCAACTGAAAAATATTTTTCTTACAAAATGCAACCACACTCTAGGGAGAAATCAGTGCAGTCTGTTCTATGAATGAAATTCATCTCTTGGCTGTAGCTTTGCTGTTCCTGATAAAGAGACTGCCATGACATGCAAGGTCATTTGGGGCACCTAGTGGTGGCACTATGGGCTGTTCAGCCAGTGCCAGCTTGGAAGCCACTAGCAGGCAGGGGCTGCTGGACCAGGGCTAGACATGTTCCATGGGCTGCCTTAACTGCAGGTAGGGACTGGCAGTGATCCCCACCTTCAGCTACTTGTTGCTGTGGCACCCTTCCGTTGTGCTGGGTGTTTGGCAGCAGGATTAGTGCCCTGACAGGCTCTACCACATGGGGAGCAGAAGCAAAAGAAGGAGTTTTGGGGCCAGGAGCTGCTCACATCAGCACGACTTTCTTTTTATATTGGCATGGTTAGTGGTGGTTGAGTGCCCCTTTGTCCCCAGCATCAGCCCAGAGTCAACATGCCACCAGCATGGCTTTAAAAGCCATTAGTATTCATTCCCCTTAAGGTATTGGGGTTAAGGTATTGGGGTTTTCAGCCTATAATCTTACCTTGTGTTTCTAAGCATTCAGCCATATAAGAGTTAGCAACTTGTTTGACACTTGACATAAACTAACTGCTTTTATCTTAATGTTGTGCTATCAAATCAATTTGCCTATTGAATTTTCACTGTGCCTCTTTCCTTCCCATTTAGTACCTCCTTAAGCCTCCTTTTTGCATCATCGTATTAACCTTGCCTAAGATTCAATTGTATTTTTCATCCAGATTCTATTTTTTTTTAACAAGGATTTGAGGAAGCTGGAACACAATTCTCCATCCCGGATGGATGTTATCTAGTTCTTTAAAGTGTTGTAAATTTCTTATCAGTAGCAAAATATGAATAAGGAACATGGACTACACTGGATTACCAAGAGAAAGGCTGGGAGTGAGGAAGTTAAACACTTTCTCATGAGATCAGTAGTCCCTTGTCATAAATGTCTTTCTAAAACCAGATCAAAATGTATGGCCACTTTGGGTGCAGCAGGACTGTGTGTAGCAGAGCATGCTTCAGCTCCAAAAGGCCGTTGCTAACTTACTGACCTGGAAAGGCCAAGAAAAGCCAGTCAGTCCCAAGTAAGAGTAGGAAGGAGCACACAAGGGAAGTTATGTTTCAGAATGGAGGAGAATCGGAAGCATGGTGCCAAGGCTGTCAGTTGTTTCCACCATAGCCATGATGACCAGACATATTGGGTGGTAGTTTATAATTTCTCCATTTATGCCCTTAGGCTACTTTAGGCAACTGGTAGAACTTTTTATCCTCTCACAGATTACTGTGCTATATTCACAGCACACCTATCTCAAAGAGCTTGAGAGAACTCCCTGCCACTACTGGCACTGGCAGAATCCTGGTATTTCAGTTTTGAGTGGATACCATCCATGAATGTTACACTTCTTTAGCTTCTTCTTAGAGCTGCTTCTTTATGTACAGCAGTAACAATGGCTCAAAGAGTACTCTGAGCGTTCAGCTTGTCTTTTTCCAATCCATTTCTCACTCCAAGTTACTCAAGAATACATCCAGAACATGTATCTGATAGCTATGCCAGGCAGTTACCTTTCTTTTTTACAGAGTAAAGGACTCTAAAAGCTTTGTAACACAGATGTCTTTCTACACAGGCAGATGCAGCTGCTTGTGATTTGTCTTTCCTCCCCAGTGTGTTAATCTACTAACACTCAGCAAATGCACCTGGAAGGTGTTTTTGAGACTGGGGAGCAAACAGCACTGAACAGTGGTTGAGAAAGAGCACCTGATGTTACTTAAAAATAGCATTTGAAAGTGGTAAAGGCAAATAACCTCCAAGTACAAATCGGTATCTCCTCTAGCTTAACCCGCCTCTGTAGATTTTAGCAAAATCTGTCCCCTAATGGATCCAAACAGATTGGAGAGCTAAAGATCTATGAGATTTCTCAAGTTTTCGACAAACACTGCTGTTCTGAGCTGCATGTGGACAATGCTTTTCTATTAGTAATTAAATGCCCTCATGAAAAAGCAATTTTCTTTCTTGATGTAGAGGACACTGAAAGTTTCCCAGAATTTCAGACATGGTGCATACACAGCACAAGGACAGCCCCCAGCAAAAAAAGAGTCAAGTGTGGGATGGCAGCTTGGTTTGGAAGGACAGTTCAGAAAGTGGTGGCTGGAAGCTGCTGAAACACCAGCTTGAATATGGCTTCATCTCACAGCTTTGTCTTTACTTCAGGGAGGACTCCTGTTCATGAACTGTGAGTGGTGCAGCATTGGAAGGACACTTAGAGCATTAAAAGGTTGGGACCTAGGGCTCAGCAAAAAGAATAACCTGCCTACACTGTTAAAATATTCCATGAAATGTGTCATCTAGTACCCTGATGAGATGGTGGGGAGGCCAGTTTTATGGTTGTGTTTCTGATACTGGCCTTAAGCAGCTGCTGTGGTTCCCTAATACATAAGCATTCAAAGAGGAGAGATATGAACCTCTCCCCATGTATCCCCGATGTCAGGACTGCATTTACAGGGTACTCTTGAAAATGCCTGTTGTGGGTAGGTCAGGGCTGCCTCATGGAGTGGAGGGGAATAAGGCTGTGAGGAGTGGGGGAGAAGAAGCTACTTTGATTTTTCTGCAGGTGTTCTTCTGGAACGCTGCTGCAGAGTTCAACGTCTGAGCCTGGGATCAGCACACCAGCCTGAACATTTCTTGATTTCCCAGGACACCTCTTGAAGCAGTTTTCATTAATTAACAATATACAAAACCCCATTAGAGACTAAAAATAATGGCAAGGCAGATTTTTGGATGTTTTTTTATTGTGATTTTTTGGTTGAATTTTTTTTTTAGTTTTTTTGTTGTGTTGAACAGTGACTGGAAAAGTGATGTCTTAAAGTACCTGGTGTATCAGGGAGATGCCTCATACAAATAGCAGACAGGCAATACTGTACAATATTGCCATGTGAAATTAATTGTTTACACCGTAAGACCAGGTCCATTTGCATCAGTGGGACTCCAGGCATGTCAGTATGAGAAATGCAGCATGTCAATACTCCCCTCCTTCTTTACAGTGTCTCATTTTGGACAGCCACTGAAGATGTAAGCAGATAAAGATGAAAGTGACCCAAAACCGTTGATTTTTTTGAGTGCTTTCAAACTTCACGAAGTTTGATTAAGCATCTCAAATTTATGACTTGGGTTCCAATCTGTAGCAACTGTGGTCCAACAGTAGTAATTGCTACATTAGAGTAACTGAAATAATAAGTCTCCTTTAACTGTCAGATGTTGAGCAGGTGAAGGCTTGAAGAAGTGATTCACTGTAATAAAGCCAGTGATGTGTATTGACTTTTGGAGCTGTATATCAAGGAGCAAGACTTCCTTCTTCTGGTACCTGAACTTTATCAGCAAACAGAAGTCCCAAGCCAAATGCCACTGTAATGACAGATGCTAATAGTAATAACAGATATTACAATGCTTATTTTTCAGCATGATTTCTCATATTTTTTATAAAATCCATATTTTGATCTTTCCCTGCACAGTAGGGATGTCCAAGTAGAATTGTGTGACAGCAGCTGTAACTCACTGTAATTTGAATGAATATGTTGCCCGGAACAGGAAACAACAAAGTTAGAGGAAGAATAAAGCAAAAGTTAGTCATATGCTAGAACTTGCTCCTATAGTTACTGTCCGGAGTGCTCAGGAGAACATATTTACTATTTACGGTACCTTTTTTCCAAATTAATTTGCAAGTATTCAGCAAGTCAGTCCTCACATCACTCACGTGGATTGAGTATGAATTTATTTTCAGCAGAGCAAAAGTGCAGACTTGTCACTGTACTCATCAGGAAGATTTTGAGTTTATTGTGTCTCTCCAAACCCTGTAGCACTGAAGGCTTCAGTTTGGATACTTCAGCTGATGATGACTGAGGTAGGCTAATGCAGGCAAAACATGCCCACTGAGAGTGCTGGAGGCTCAAGTCGGCTGCCTGTCAGTTACATGCTTACAATGAAAGATCCACCTTAAAAGCAGGATCTTCTGTTAAAAAATAGCTTCCATTTGTAAACAAGCTGTATGTACACAGCCTTATCTGGAGAACCTTATATTGCCTCTGCTTTGAGATAACAGGGGAAGAAACTGCAGCCAGGACCGCATCTCGATAGATGAAACAAGCACCCTTGTCACAGGTGCTGCCCGTTCAAGGAAGATTTGCTGTGCACTAAACAGGATCCAGATCCTGCAAACATGTGGAAAGGGCGGCTTGTGCATTCCCTGAGGTACAGCCGAAAATGTCTTTCCATTCTTCCACCACTCACACCAAACTGCTCATATTATGTCAAAACAACTGTTTTGACCAGGCAGACTTCATTTGGTTCCATCTCATCCACACATGGAGGGAAAAAGTTGTTTTATTGATAGCTTTATGCCCTTTCATTTTAATGTGGTTAACTCCAAGTCTGAGATTCCTTTTTTAGCTGAAAGCTTCTGCAGGTCCTAGAAACAGGTATATATTTACAAGCAAAGAAAGGTGTCACATGGGTCTTTAAGTAGAAATATTCCTTGACATAAAAGCCTGGATGATGGATGTTTATCGCTTCTTAGTAGTTTTCCACACAATACCTTGAAGCATGGGTACTTAGCAGTACAAGAGGCAGGAGACACTGTTCTGTTCTTTGCTTGTGTTATTTCAGATTTATGTTAGAAATGGAATAAAGTGTATGCAGAATGGATTCATTAAATCTGAACTAAGTGTTACGCTGACTAAATATTGAGTGAACAAGTGCTGCATCTTAATCCTGGATTTCCTCTCTCTCCTGCTCCTATAATCCAAAACATGCTTAGCCCTTGCCTGTTACTATCCTAATGTTTTTGGAGGGCAGTGTAAAACTTGGAGATACTGTTTCAAAATGGAGTCAGTCTTCCCAAATTATTTCTTATTTCTTGAAGATAACATTGTTAATTGGATAAAAAAATATATCCACTTTTCAGGGTATCTTACCCGTGTGATGGAAAAGGTGCTTCCCTTTTTTTCCTAGAAGGTGAGACTCATGGCTGGTTTGCAGTGCTTCACGTGCCCTGTGCCGGTAGGAATGACTGGTAAATGCCTATATTGAATTACTTATTAAGCAATAAGATCTGCTTACCATTGCAGACTCCACATAGTGCTTTGTACACATGAAAAACAAGTAGTTTTGGCTCGGTTTCTGTTGATGGCAGGGGCTGTGAGCTCTTTAGTGTAAAAGAAAGTCGGAGCCTAAGCCAGTTGCTGGCTTTGAGCACATGAAATCATGGGTCAGTATAAACAATACAAGTTCACAAGCAATAAACCCATCTTCCTTCAAAAAGGAAGTTAAGTAGGAGAATATGTGGAATAAAATGCACTTTATTTACCTGACAGTTTTGTAGAGAATGAAGCTACGGAGAGGTGTTTGCTGGTGACTGACTGTCTTTAAGAGGAATCTTATGACCCACAACAGTGCATGAGAAACAGTATTTCCTGGTAAAGGGTTTTCAGTTCAGACTAGGCTTGATAGAAACAGTGATTTTGGTGGGTTATGCCAATGGCTGAATGTTCCCAGGCTATCTTTGGTACCTCCCTACTTCATGATCAGATTACATGTTCTTCTGCATGAGGTGGAGAAAGAAAATAGGTTTAACTGTTCGAAGGTTTAATGTTCTAAGCCATCTGTGACTGCCACTGCCTAATTATAACATTTTGGATTTTCTACATGCAGAGCTTTAACAAATTGTGTTTGAACTCGTATCAAAGAAAAAATATTTTGTTTAATACTTTCTTATAGTAGGCACACATATGGTCCGTATACCCTGGCAAGATGGCAATCAAGGAAGGGTTTGGTTTTTATCTCATAGGCTGAACCTGCATGGAAGAACTAGCACGTTTAGTTTTGTTAAACTGTTTGAGGTACCTGAGCTTTTTATTGGGAACATCAGCACAGAAAATTAATTTCTCCCTGGCTGAATGCCTAAAGCTACAGTCAGTGATTTGGTCATATTTACCCAAGGATTAGATCAGAAATACAGGTACTTAATACTTTTCTAGCACACTAAATGCACTGGAAACACACTCATGTTTCATGAGATAAGATTAAATTCTGTCTACAAAAAGAGCAAATTTTCTCATTGAGAATGATGATCCCAAAACCTCTGATGGCTAAAGCAGCTTAGAGCAAACTGAAATGGCAAGGACACAGTTACTGCTCCTAAAACAGAAACCTCTGCTTGAGAACCATTTGGACACATAAGGAGAATGACAGAAAAGCTAATGAAACTGCACTGGCTACATGTGTCCAAAACAAACTCCAAAGATCCTACCACAGCCCCTCTTCCTATCTCGCCGAGGGGTAGTGGTAATACATTTGTTGAAAGCAGTCCTTAACATGTGTGATGTTTTTGAAGTCTTTTTCTGCCAAGCAGGAGTTAAACAGATCACTCAGGTTAAGCTAGAAAAAGCTAATTTGGCTAACTCATTGTCTAGTGAAATTAGCCACTGTTAGCTGCAGTCCTCTCATTTTTTGTCTCCCCATTACACCCGTTTCCATAATGCTCCCAGATGACTTTCTGTGTTCAGGGGAATGATGGTATGCTTCCCTGCTAGCTTTGGCCTCCTTGATGACTTCATCTTTTTTGAAGATTTGTCTTTTTTGGGGGGTTGTGACATGATTATTTCCTGTTTCCTCTCTCTTTTCCTGCTGCCTTTGACCATGAATGCTCTCCCTTCCCTCTCCTGTGTTTCTAGGGAAACATCCCACCGTGTTTGGTCTCTGGCCTTCTCATTAAATGCTTCCTGAGCACTTCATGAAGCTCTTGCCTCCTGAACACCTTTCTTTATGTTATGGTGTGATCCCTTGTTTTAAAGTGTATGACTTTATCTCTGACTTTGATAAAATGTCCGGTTTAACAAGGAAGCAGCATCTGCTAAAATATTTGTCACTCTGGTGACCCTTGCCTTATAATGATCGGTAAAAAGTTCTAAGTATTGACAGTCCTTTCTGAGAGGTCCTCTCATGGCAGACTGGTTGTTCCCCAGCAAGTTAACATTTGCCATGTGGAGCATGGTGTGCCCTGCAGTCCCTGATTCATGCTGCAGGCTGAGGTAGGGTCTCCTAACCAAGGCCTGGTGGCTTAACCCCAGCCAGCAACTAAGTATCACACAGCTCACTGCCCCCTGCCTTACCCCAGCGGGATGAAGAGGGGGTTTGGAAAAAGGCAGAACTCATGGGTTGAGATAAGAACAGTTTAATAATTGACATAAACAACAACAACAAAACAAAAAGAGAGGATTCAAACTCAGTAAACGCAAGTGATGCATGATACAATTGCTCACTGCCTGCTAACAAATACCCAATCCAGTCCCCAAGCATCAATCAATCCCTCACAGGCAACTCCCGCAGTTAATATACTGAGCATGATGTGCTGTGGTATAGAATATACATCTGGCTTGTTCAGGTCAGCTGTCCTGGCTGTGCTCCCTCCTGGCTTCTTGTGCCCCTCCTCACTGGCAGAGCCTGAGTGACTGAAAAGTCCTTGAGTTAGAGTAAGTGCTATTTAACAGCAACTAAAACATTGGTGTGTTATCAACATTATTCTTACACTAAAGCCAAAAGACAGCACTCTACTGGCTACTAGGAAGGAAATTAACTCTATCCCAGCTGAAACTAGGACACAAGGTAATTTACAGCTGTTCTCATACTGTTAAGTTACGTACATGAACACTTGGCCTCCAGTTGGTTGACAGATTAAGAACAAAATTCCTGGCCAGGCACCATCTCTCCTGCAGTATATCCTAGGTCCTGCAGCAGGCACACACAGGTTGCTGTACCTTTTAGATTGCTTCTTCCTTTGTCCGTATGGATAGACACCTGCCTCCCCCAAACCACATGCATGTCTTTATGCCTTTCCAACTTGGATGTTTCTTCTCTTCCTCTTACAAATTCTCGTGCTCTACTGCAGACCATGCCTGTTTGCCTTTCTTTGTGTCTTACCCTGCTGCTTCCACCTTATGTATTTTACAAACTATATTCCTTAACTGTCTTCAAACTTTCTTCCTGCCAATGCTGTGGTGTTCCTCTGGTGGTGTGTAGTAACAGCCTGTCCGTAGACCTCTTCCTTTTGTGACCCCAAAGGAACCACAACCAGTAGGTTATTCTTCTGTGTGTCATAGATGGGTTTGTCACATATGTGAAATAGAAAGGGGGGTGAATGTTAGCCTGATTTAGAAAGAAACACAGTGAGTATTTAATATTTTTTTAAATATTTATTTCATTTATCGTGTGATATCTGGAGAGCTAATTTTACAGTCCGTAGGATAGAGTGTGATTTCTTAATTAATATGCCTCCAAAGCCAAAGAAAGAAATACTGAGAAGTGTGGGTATGAAGGTGCAAGACAAAGCAGTAAGAAAAAGAGCTAAAAATAAAGAAAGAAGCTGTTGGCTTGGTGAGTGCTTGTACCAGAAATGCAAAACTGTAGATTGTAGGGACAGAAAGGGCAAGTTTCAAGGGATTGAAGTGCACATAAGGAAGACATCTGTGTTTAAATCCTAATCAGCTAACTCACATTTAAAAGTTTGGCTATTTGCTTTATTCTTGAATTGCTGTGCATTCCTCTTTGCTTCTGTTAAGCTATAAATTCTGCATTTGACATCAGCTGTTACAGGGAAAAGAAGTTCATTAGTGCTGCAAAACCTCCAAATTAGATTATGTGACATACTGAAAATATAAAACAAACATTAAGTAATGGCAGTCCTGTCAGTTAGAATTACAGTCCTCCGTAGTTTCGGGTCTTCTTTTCTAAAGAGAGGTGGTGTTGCAGTTCAGAAGAGAAAAACCAAGTGAAAAATATTGCTCTTATTAGGAAATGCAGCTGGCTTTGAAAGAGCAACATCAGAGTCCAACTTTTCTTTGGGTGGATATAGGAATATGCTGGTTGTGAGCCACCAGAAGGGTACAGGGCAGATCAGGGGAAAAGTGCTGATTAAAAAATAATTAAAACCAGTTTGCTTGCTATACAGCATGTGGAGCTGGCCAGAAATGATGAGTAACTCTGTCCATACAAGTGCTTTTTGGTTTCTTTTTTCTCAATCCACGTTCACCTTCTGGCTATCTCGGGACATTTAAAAATTCTACTCGTGCCTGCAGCCTCTGTTTCTTGAGCTTCAGGTTGGTTTTATTTGGGGTATGTGGAGAAATCACAGGGCTCTCTAATGTGTCAAGTATCACAATGGACCATCATTTATAGTGGCAGATAAAAGCAGCTGCAGGTTACTTAAGAGGGTGTGTGCAGTGTAATGGAAGAGAATTCAACCATGGAAAAAAATAGCCTCCAGTATTCCATCATTCAGAGGAACACATTAAAACAGCTGCAGAATTAATAGACAGGAAATTCTTTCTTTATGATCCATGAAATCTTCAATCTATATTATCCTATTCTTCCTAACAACTTCTAATTGCCTAACTGAATTTCCCTCTTTATTAATTTTGCAGCATAGTGGCTTACAATAGAGAGTAAATTGCCTGAAAGCAAAATTCTGTTTCATTTGACTGAACTGTAATAATCAGTAGCATTTCCAGCAATTATATATTCCTTTCCTGCAGCCAGTGGGGAAAGCAACTATTGAAACTGGAGTTTGTGGCCACAGTGGTCACAGCCCCACAGAGACAGAGGTCAGCCAACACAATGAGCATAGGCTTTCTCCAGAAAGAAGAGTGCTCACTTGCTTTGGGATTGCTCTTTCCTTACTGCTGGGCTTTACTGCCATTTTCTAGGCTGTCAAAGTGGTAACATTTTGTGGGTGGCAAAATGATGTCATTTTATTCAGCAGCTTGTAGTAATTTCCACTCCTAACCTTTCATGAGAGGTACAAATTACCAAAGAAAAAGGGCTATGAGCTTACAGATGGCAGTATCGCTTTTCCATTGAGATCACAATATCCTTCTTTCTAGCTGAATGACAATTGTGCTGTCACTAAAATTACATAATGCTATGTCCCCTAAGGGGTTATAGTTTGGGATTCAAAGGACAGCTGTCAAAACACAAGTTGCTGTATTCTGAGCTTTAAAAGTCTCTTGGGTGTCATACATACGAGTTTGTCCTTGGCTTTTTTTTTGGTGGATTATAGGTAGATTTAACAGTGGAATGTAATTGAGAAAACTACATTTACATGGCAAGTTAGGTGTTACACCTGAGATACAAATTACTAAAATAGCCAATATTTGTTGTAAATCATGGGGACAAAAATCAGGGCTAACACAAATGGCAGCACTATACTGACTCAGTGGAGTTTGGTAGTCTATGGTAAAACTGCCCTTTCTCTTTATTTTATATATCATCACACAATACAATGTGTAGTAAAAGCTGCTCTGATTTTCCAGGTTTTGTCTGATGTATCAAAATCAGCTGTGCTCTAACAGCTGCCACTGCTGCACACTTGTTCCAAGTGCCTGCCAATTGCTATGACCAAGCATTAAATCAGAGAACCTCAGTGCAGTCTTTGAATGTGATTGAAAGAGGAAAACTCTTGGAGTTTTAGATTTCCCCAAACTAGGAAAAAAAAAAAAAGGGTGGGGGAGAATGTTTGGGAAAAAGTATCTCAGTTTGAGTAAGTGTTGTGGTTTAACCCCAGTGGGCAGCTGAGCCCCAAACAGCTTCATGCTCACTCTCCCCCACTGGGATGGGGGAGAAAATCAGAAGGGTAAAAAAGGGAAAACTCCTGTGTTGAGATAAAGACAGTTTAACTGGTAAAGCAAAAAAGGTGTGCACAAGCAAAGCAAAATAAGGAATTCATGGACTACTTGCCACCAGCAGGAAGATGTTCAGCCATCCCCAGGAAAACTGGGTTCCATTATAGGTAACATTGATATGGGAAAACAAATGCTGTAACTTTGAATGCCTCCTCTTCCCCTTCTTTATCCGGCCTTTACTGATTCTTGTGACAACATGTGGGGCGTCATATCCCCCTGCTCAGTTGGGGTCAGCTGTCCCAGCTATGTCCTCTCCCAACATCTTGTGCACCCCCCATCTGCTCGCTTGGTAGGGCAGCATGAAAAGCAGAAAAGGCCTTAATGCTGTGTAAATACTGCTCAGCAATAACTAAAACATCTCCATGTTATCACCACTGTTTCGATCACAAATCCAAAACACAGCACAATAGGAGCTATTATTATAAAATGATTAGGGTTGGAAGAGACCTTAAAGCTCATCCAGTTCCAACTCCCTTGCCACAGGCAGGGACACCTTCCAGTAGACCAGATTGCTCAAAGCCCCATCCAACCTGGCCTTGAACACTTCCAGGGATGAAGCAGCCACAGCTTGTTGGGGCAACCTGTTCCTGTGCCTCACCACTATCATAGATTCTTTTCCTAATATGCAATCTAAAATGATGCTCTTTCAGTTTAAAGCCATTCCCTCTTGTCCTGTCTGTACATGTCCTTGTAAAAAGTCCCACTCCAGATTTCCTTTAGGCCCCCTTTTAGATACCAGAAGGCTGTTCTAAGATCTCCCCAGAGCCTTCTCCAGGATGAACCACCCCAACTCAGCCTATCTCCATAGGACAGGTGCTCCAGCCCTCTGATTGTCTTCGTGGCCTTCCTCTGGACTTGCCCCTTCTCATATTGGGGGCCTCAGAACTGCACACAGTACTCCAGGTGAGGTCCCACAAGAGCAGAGTAGAGGGGCAGGGTCACCTCCCTCGACCTGCTGGTCACGCTCCTTTTGATGCAGCCCAGGATACAGTTGGCTTTCTGGGCTGCAAGCGCACACTGCCAGCTCATATTCATTTTCTCATCGACCAACACCTGCAAGTCCTTCCCCTCAGGTCTGCTCTCAATCCATTCTCCACCCAGCCTGTGTTTGTGCTTGGGATTGCCCTGACCCAGGAGTAGGAATTTGCACTTGGCCTTGCTGAACTTCATGAAGTTGGTGTTGGCCCACCTCTCCAGCCTGTCACGGTCCCTCTGGATGAAATCCCTTCCCTGCAGTGTGTCAACCTCACCATATAGCTCGGTGTCATTGGCAAACTTCCTAAGGGCGTACTCGACCCCACTGTCCATGTCACCGACCAAGATGCTGAACAGCACCAGTCCCAATACTGACCCCTGAGGGATGCCACTCATCACTGGTCTCCACCTGGACGTCAACCTGTTGATCACAACTCTTTGGGTATGATCATCCAGCCTATGTTGGGTAGGCTTCATGATCCCAGCCCCTGCCTTTGCCTTCTTGGATGACTTAGGTGGTGTGGCTGGAGCATTTACCAATGAAGACTGAGGCAAATAAGTGATTGAGTGTCATGGTTTTCTCCATATCCCAAGTAATGAGGTGTCCCGTTTTCTTCTGGAAAGGGATCACATTTTCCGTAGTCTTCCTTTTATCACCACCATGCCTATAGAATCTTATTGCTATTGACATCCCTTGCCAGTTTTCAGTCTCTGAGGGCTTTAGCTTTTCTAACCTGATCCGTGGCTCCTAGGACAATTCTTATGTATTCTCCCCAGGGTACCCGTCCTTGCTTCCACCCTCTGCAGGCTTCCTTTTGGGAATGGAGTTTGTCCAGAAACATCTTGTTCATCCATGTAAGCCTCCTGATATTTTTGCCTGACTTCCTTTTTGATTGAATGAATGACTCGAGCTTGGAGGAGGTGATTCTTAAACAGTAGCCAACAGTTTGGGCTCCTCTTCCCCCCAGTGCTTTGTCCCAGGGCAGTTTACCCAGCAGATCCCTGAGGAGGCCAAAGTCTACTCTCCTGAAGTCCAGGTAGCAAGTTTTTTGTGCACTCTCCTTGCTACCCTGTGGATCTTGAACACCAGCATTTCATGCTCACTGTAGCCAAGGCTGCCCTTGAGTTTCACTTTCCACATCAGCCCTTTCCTATTGGTGAGAATAAGGTCCCCCAGCATAACTCCTCTGTCATTTAGAGAAGGAAGTTATTGTCAGTGTGTTCCAGGAACCTCCTGGATTGCTTATGCCTTGCCATGTTGTCCCCAACAGATACTAGGGTGATTGAAGTTCCCAGTGAGGACTGGGTCTTGTGAATGTGAGGCTGCTCCTATCTGTCTATAGAGGGCCTTATCCACTCTGTCTTCCTGGTCAGACTGCCTGTAGCAAAACCCCCTATTATATCACCTGTTCTTGTCCTTCCTTTAATCCTGACTCATAGTCTTCTCATCCATCCCAAGTTGGAGCTCCAGGGACTCCAGCTAGTCATTAACATAGAAGGCAACTTCCCCTCCTCATCTTCCCTGTCTGGTCTTCCTAAAGAGCCTGTATGAAGAAAATTAGCTCCATCTCAGACAAAACCAGTACAATAGGTCAATTATATAGTCAAGTTTCTATTTGAAGGAATGGAACAGAATAGAGCAATTTCTATGGGACCATAGCAACTCCTGAAACGTTATTTTTATTCCGTTTAAAAGCAAGCATTGCAAAGAAGTGTGCACACACCACTTTCACAAGATGGAAAAGATTTAGTTAAGACATTTCTAAATAACAGAAGTCAGGAAAGCTCAACATGACCAACACAGGTCTTAAAGCCATAAACCTAGAGCCTCAGCTTTTCCTGCTCAAAGACCTCATTAGCTGGGCTGGATAATGTGATTAGTATTTCTTCCTTGAGGGTCTTGGGCAGTTTCTTGTTTTCTCTCAATGTTTCCAGCTATTAAGCATCCTCTGCTGACAGAATTTCAGCTGCTGTTTCAAAATACGTATCAGAAACAGGAAGCTCTTAAGAAAACAAGACTGGCTCTAGCGAAGTCCTTGAGACGGGGAAAACATAGGTGAGGAAAGGGAAGCTGGGAAAAACAGAGCAACAAAGATGCTTCTGAGGGGTCGTTTTCACCACCTGCATATAGTCCTGTATTACTTGAGTAGTGCAGAAGAGAGAAAAGTGTGGCACAGAGGTGTGTGTGGATCAGGCTTTGGTTTGCAGAGCACCTATTTCTGGACTCTATCAAGCAGGGCAATCACCTGCTGTAGATTGCTTTGATTGCCAGTAAGCAAATCACATTTTAAAAACCCCAAACTGAATGCATACATAACATCACCTTCTCGTGTCAGGGCCATAGAACGGAAGTAGTTGTCTGTGACTTGAATGGAAAGGGGAACATCTGCAAAGCAGTCAAACTCTTAGACAAGATGCAAATCCTGTTTTAGGGATGCATTAATGTCAGGGATAAGACGACTAAGATGCACAGGCATTAAAATGCATCTGCTGCTCAGCTGTGTGTGAGTGGATGAGACGATGATTGATTGTTTTTATTTGCCAGTCTGGTTTGTGCAGAAGATTTGTGGGATGGTACTTGTGAATGAATGGGAGCTGTTAGCTTGTTTAGTCTAGCAGAATAAAAGGGTGCCACTGCTACCTCTAAATACTGTGAGAGAGGAAAAGAGTATTTAATCTAAACGATAAGGCTGGCACAGGAACACCCTGGTATAAATAAGCCATAAATAAATGTAGGCTGATTATGAAAAAAGTTCATAATCCTGGGCAAGGAGCGAACTTTCCAAGTGGTGTAGGCCTAAAACCACCATCACTTGTAGAGCTAAGGCAGTCTGCAAATAGGAGTGTATGATGCTATTATCTGGCAGAACAAGGGCTTAAACTCCATGACCTCTGAGGTCCTTTCCAGTCCTAGGCTCCCTTGATTCTACAAAACATTTACATGAGGCCTATGCTTACACAGCCCCCCTGAGTACAAGCTTCCCACTAAGGACTTTCTTTGCCCAAGCATATGTGGGTAAACAATTTGTACAGTTTCACTTCTGCAGGCCAAAGCATGCACCAGGAATGAGCGGGTGCCTCTTAGCCATGGGAGCTGATTGCCTGGGCAGTGGCATCTAAGAGGCAGTGGGCTGGGTCTGGGGTATCTGGCTTATTCCTCTGCAAAGATTTTGACGTTAATTGTCCTTCCAGAATTGAGGCCAAGAGCATGAAGGACTTTGGGAAACTACCTACATGTACAGGGGCTGTAGGACTCCTCAGGAGTCATAATCAGTACTGACTGTTAATATCCAAGGATAAATTCCTCTTGCTCATAAACAATGCAGGTTCATTACCGTGTACTGGCAATTTTCTCTTGATTAGGTGGTCAGTTTAGATTAGTTGTTGCAAACATTGACTCCAACCTGTAGCTTGACAGGCTTTGATGCATTTCACTCCAGATGTATGTTGTCATCCACATCGAGCTCCTGTGAGCTGACAGTCAGCAAGGAGCAATTGCAGCAAGTGTAAGCAGTTGCTTCTGGTGACTCTTCACCCATAGGGTCATTTGCTCCAAGTCCTGCCTGCTCAGCTGCTCCATGGTGGTGGTCTTGTCCTTACTCTGGGACAGCACTTGGGAAGTTCAGCTCCTGGATGTCAATCACTTGCAGCTGGGTGGAAACTCCTGCTGACAAGCGGGGACTGATTATTCCTGGCAAAGCACCTGAGGCACAAGATACAGACACTGGGTGATGTTGGCGTGCTGAACTGAGGAATAGTATGGGTGCCGAAGAAAAGTAAGAGGATTACAAGGTGGGAAATGATAGAGAAATATGGATGTTGGAAGTCTGTTGTGTTTCACCCTTATCTGATGTGCCCTCTCTTTGTATGATGTGACGTGAGTGTGGTTTGGGTTGTGTGAAACCTTTGTGGGTGTTTCTCCAAGTGTACTTTGAGAGACAGCAGTTGCCACCAGGCTACCTGCAAAGCTGCTTCAGCTGTTTTTCTCCCCATCTTTGCTGTATTCCCAAAGTAGTTAAGAGAAATAGGAGGATGAAAGCTAGAACAAAAGTTCATAAGATCCAAAGACAGAGAGAAAAGGGAGCAGGAGTAAGGTGGTGGACAGAGTAATTAAATTTTAATCAAGATCCAAATCAGCAAGCAGGAAACACTAATTCACATAAGCAATATTAATCTCATTAGCATTTTATGGAGAGGAAAGAAATATCTCGGAGAAAGTTTTATTCTGATCAGCAGTTCTGTCCTTGCAGTACTTCTTGCTAATTGCCAGAACTTAACTGTAATCTGTACCTATTCATCTTGGGAATGTTGAACAATTATACTCAAGTTTCTACTGAAAGTAATGCTGTATTTCTGTAATTTTTATGTGGTCTGTTTCTTAGATGGAAACCTTAAATTCAGACATCTATTAAAATTATTCAAAATAACTTTTAATTAATCTATTTTTAATTAAGAGGATCATTCATTTAATTGGAAGTCTATTTTTAAATGTGGTAGCTATACAGAGAAAAAAAAAGAAGACCAAAAATACACTTGTATGGAAAAGAAACCAGCTTGCTTAACTGGTGAGGTGCTTTCTGTGGTTAAACAGCCCACCTGGTTGTATCAGGAAACTGTTCTTCAAGATCTGAGAATTAGTCATTCTTACCCTCTCTGATACTGCCTTTTTGTTTAAGGGGGTTTGTTGGTATTTTTTTCATATGCTGAAGGGGGAAAATAATCTGCACTTTTTTTTCTTAGTTCTTTTTGAATTCATGATCAGTCAATCACTTTGAAGCACAGAAACAAACCTGTTTAAAGAAAAGGCTGCTGCTTTGCACTTAAGGTTACTGCTTTGTACTTAAATTCTAATTCTGGTGATTAGCTACTCTTCTGAACAACCTATGTTTGGCTTTTTTTCTAGCTTGGCAATAAATGCAGTTTGAGTCTTTTGTATCTCTTTCACGTATACATAGTGAAGATTGTTAGGAGCCTAGTTTTGAGGCAGATATCTTCTACTTTCAAAAACTATCTCTAATTTTAATTCTTTACTTTTTTTTTAAGTGATTCTTGTTGGGTCTAGTTATGGTCCTTGCAAAGATGATGTAGCATCAAAGTGAGCTGAGCAACCAGACCCAGCCTTGGCTCTAAGTGGAAACTGGCTCAGGCAAGGAGATGGTTGTTGCACAATGTGTACACAGGCAGCACAGAAAGCTCCTTCCTGGTTGTAGTCCTGTGGAAGAGATGATGTTAGAGGGGAGAGTTCAGGGAAGAGATGACATGGGAAGGAGAAATCTGGAAGACATGGTATGAAGTGAACTCCACCTGTCTGAAAGCACTAGTGCTCTTGACTGCAAGCAACAGCCTGGCAGAGAGAGGAATGGTGCCCTGTCTTGCTGGGCACAAGTCCTGGTGTTATACCAGCACAGATGTCTGCAGAGGTACAAAGGCCAGCCTCGTGTGCTCGTGTCTGTGTGCATGCAGGTGTATTTAGTTACCTGACATTTTCATCAAAATGCATTTTCCTGTTAAACAGATGATTTTTACCCATTTCACTATCCCAAGCTCAAGGACTTGCAGTTAAAATCTAGACTGAAATTAACTGAACTTGGAGCAATTATAGAAATGTACCCCCCTCTCCTCTGTTGTATCACCTTCCAGCTGTCTCATATTGACTATTACAGAATTACAGAATGGTTTGTGTTGGAAGGGACCTTAAAGATCATCTAGTTCCAACCTCCATGCCATGGACAGGGACGCCTTCCACTAGATCAGGTTGCTCAAAGCCCCATCTTTAAGTATTATTTTCTGCTATTATTAGTATTATTTACTGATTATTGCTATACTGCAGCAACTCAAGCAACCCCCGGTTGTGTGAGCGCCCATTCACTACCCTCGGTAGCAGGCAGGAAGCACCAAGCAGGATATCCAAGAGTCGGAGCCTTTATCCAGGTTGGGCACAGCACCATTATTAACCCTGCCTGCCTTTTCTTCATTGGTTTATTTAAAGAAAGGCTTCATCACGGCTTGTCTGTGTGTATATTAAAATATAAATCTATGTTGTTATTTTAAAAAGGCAAATATAGTTTTATATATTAGCATAATTGCAATTAATATAATTAATATAAACCACCAAATAATATGGTATATAAAAATAATATCAAACATAAATACGTATATAATATATATATAAAACATTGGGGTTTTTTTTATTTTCTCAGTTTTTTATCCCCAGAAGGGAGGGCTCCGGACAGCGTGTGCAGGGGGATGCGTGCAGCGGGGTGCCCGAGGGAGGCCGGCCGGTAGCGGTAGGCGGGAGCCGTGGGGCGGGCGGGGCGGGGAGAGCGGCAGGAGCAGCCTTGGTTTTGGCCGATCGCTCTCTCGACACGGCGATGGCTCCGCTCCGCTCGGGCCCGGCCTGGTGGCGTCTCCTCTCCTTGGCCATGCTCGGCCCCGTCCTCTGCGGCCGGCCGGGGCAGGCTGAGCCAGAGCCGGGCCCTGACCCGATCCCGGCGGCGGAGGCGGACCCGGACGTGGCACCGGACCCGCACGGGCGGCACCTCTACAGCGCGGAGATGCTGCGGCACGGCGCCGCAGCCGCCCCCCACTTCGTCATGTTCTTCGCCCCGTGGTGGGTATCCGGAGCGGCGGAGCTCGGCCCGGCCCGGCGCACTCCTGCCCGCCTCTTCCCCCGTTGACGTGGCGGCGGGAGGCGGCCGAGCTGGCGGCAGGGGAGGCCTCGGGGTCGCGCCGCTCCGAGTCCCAATAGCCGGGGCCCGGCGGGAGCCTTCCTCCTGGGAGCCGCGGGGGGGTACACGCGTTAAATGGCAGCCGGGAGCTACTGAGCGCCGGGCCGGGGAGGGGAAGCTGAACCCTCGCTTGTGCCTAGCCCGGGCCTCCGCTGCCGTGCCGGCGCTGTCGGGGGCTTCACCCGCTCCGGGCCGGTCAGCGGTGGCCCCCCCTCTTTGCTGAGGACCCTTGGCAGCGGGGTGCCTCGGCTTGGGGCCTGCGATGAAGCTGCCCGGCCGGGCAGTGAGGGGGCAAGCTGGGACAGCCTCGGTTCTGATGGGCTGGAGCCGGCTCCTGTCCCCGGTCTCAGCTTCGCGCTGTTCCTCAAAGAGCCCGAGAGCCCGCAGCCTCTGTGTGTGGCAGCGGTTGCGATTTGGTGACCATCATCTATCCTGTGCTCTCAAGTCTCACAAGTACTTCGGTTGCAACAAGTTATCCTCACTTTCAGTCGCTAAATTTAAAGATAAATGTGCAGTGAGAGCCCTGTAATGATGGTGCTGTGTCCCCAAGGCTGCAGGTAGCCGTAGCAGAGCTGAAGAGTTCTCAGATTGGCAAGAGACCAACTGGGCTTATGGCCAGAACTGGTACATTTGACACCAAGAATAGTTGAGAAGAGTGGGAGAACAGGGCTTTGCTGGATGTTACACTCTCACAGGGCAGTACTTCCCATCCCTGAGCCTCTCTAGTGGTTGTTCATAGTCTTCCCTTTTCTTCGCCTTTTCTCCTACCCTTTTTATCTTACTGAGATCCTGTGTAGGTTACTGGGAGTTTTGTTGTTAGGATTGATTGGGGTTTTTTTTTTCTCCAAGTTTTCTTGAATTTAGTTAAAGGGAACAATGTGCAAAAATAATGTTTTGATCCTGAGTTATCCATTGGTGCACGGTGCCATTTATGTGTGAGTCATGACGCTCTTAGAAATCAATAGCAGAGAAGGATTTCCTTTCAAAACTGAGGAACTCCTACTTTTTTTCTGTTATTAACGTCAACTTGTTTATGCAGTATGAAAATGTTAAGCAAAAGCTTGAAAGAGCAGATGTCTGCCTTTGTTCTCTGAAGATCACTGAAGTGGAGGATGTTTGACTTGCGGGTGAAGGACCTGTGCCTGAGTCTGCTGTAAGGCCTAAGAAATGCCGTGCAGAGCAGGAGTGATTCTGCTCTGTTCTGTTTCCAAGTGGTAATATCTGTGCCTGGCTGAGCTTTGACTGATTATTTCACAGGCAACCCTAAAACCAGATGAGCTTTGTCTCGGCACACTGTAGGAGATCCTGTGCCAAAAGGGCTGTTGCAGAGTCCAGTGTATGCTGCATATCCTCAGTGTGTATCAGAGAGCACACTGGCCTTGCAAACCTGGACCGTGCTGTGCCCTTGTGAGGGCTGAGGATCTCTGCTCAACTCAAGAATGAAGGAGCTGCATTGTTTCCCAGGCTTCTGGTGGCTTCTTTGGGCGTTCTTCTCACCCATAGCAAGTGTCCTCCAGATTATCTGTGTCTTCAGCGCCTTCACTCTGAACTTCTGGCTCCTAATAGGTAGCAATAGGTCCAGGTTTCAGGTCCAAGGAGAAGAGAAAGGCAAAGGGAACATCTGAGTGCTTGAGAGAGGTGCTTATACTCACACCAGCAGTTTTATCACCAGAGGGATCAGGTGGCAACCTGACAGCCCCGGAGGCTATATTAGAGTCTCTTGCCCTATTCCTAGGTGATATTAATGTGCTAATCTCCTAATGATTCTCAGAGAGGCATGGGTTTTGACACTGCTCCCTTTAGTTACAAGGGAGAAGCCTGCCGAACAATCCAATATTATCCAGCATTAAGCTAGGATTTCCTATCAGATTGCTATGGATGCTGCTAATGTTGCATTGTCAGTGCTACCAGTAAGAGTTGGGTTAGAGCAGACACAGCTCTTCCGGATTCTTGACCCAAATGCTGCTGAGGGCCTCACTCCCAGACAGCAGCGGTACACATTTGTGTCCTACATTTGTTTCAAATACTGCAGGCTAGTCCAAAAAGAGAGCATTCCAAGTCCTTTACCATCAGATGTCTAAGGTCTTTAATCATCAAGCTGTCCCCCTTAGTAGCTACAGTTGGCAAGGGACAGAGCTATGACAGAACTATGTCTTAGTTGATACTAGATATTCTTAAGATGTTGGCCATGCCAGCTGTGCGTCTACAGAGGAATGAGGTTCCCATGGTTCCTTACCTGGAAGGAACCTCAGATGAGTAGTTTCATTGTGTTATTGTGACTGTTTTCAACATATGTGGTCTCTTGGTAAACCTCTGGAAGTCCACTTAGCTGAATTGGACTTGAGCACCAGAGCTTGTTGCTGTTGAATTGTAACTCCGTTGTTTGGATTTTACCTTAGCTGGAGTGTTCTGTCTGGGGCAAGACTGGTCCTGTGCTGCTTGTACCATTATACCTGTTTATCCCAGGGTCTACCAACATTTTTAATTGGATAATCTTTTGCTCTGTATTTTACTATGGTGCTGCCCTTGCTAGCTGCAGAGCTCAAGCTCTACTGAGGGCCTCAAGAAATGCCTGTATTCCTCACTGACTGCAGAGAGTGTATCAGTTACTGCAGATTGACATATATGGTCACTATGTACCTTTACATCCCACCTTACCAGGAAGCCCACCATCCAGTTTTGCAGATGAGAAGTGCTGGTACTGTGGGTGGAGCCCTGACCTGGCAACATGAGGTAGAGCAGCCTGGTACTCTATAGATACTACCACAGCAAAATAATCTCCATGCATGAACGCTTGTGACACATGGCTGCTCAGATTTAAATTGGGCAACCTATCTGCAAACTCTTACAAATCAGGTTCTTTCACCCATATCTCCTGATGTTAGTGGCATACAAGAAGTAGGGTTTCGGGTTTGGTTGGTTTGTTTTTTCAGAAGGATGAATCTTTCCTACAGCCTTGTTAGTCTCTTTTGGATCTTCAGTTATGTTTGTAAACAGAGATTATGAATGCTTGCACATTCCTAGCCCATGTAAGGGCAGGAATAGCAGGACTCCTCATTGATGTCCAGGTCTCCATCATTGCTGCTCTGACTGCTCCTCCAACCCCACTGATGTAATGTATGAATTACTTGAGATTGCCTTACCTAGTTTTACATGTTCTGTTTTTTGAGAGCAGTCAGTATTAACTTGGTGTTTAAAATCACCATAACCACTAGGGGAAGGGACCATGAAATCCAAAATGCTTTTAAGTCAAGCTGCATGAAAAGAGTTGACCATGGAGGGACTTCAGTCTGAAGTTAAATATTTAAGGAATATTTAATTTTAGTAATAACACATGATATCCTTTCACTATGATGAGATCATGGTGATCAGAATAAGATCATATGGAAAGTCTGAATTCCCCATATAGTGGGGATCCCCCACACACTGCACCTGACTTACAGGACCTTATTAAGGTCAGAAGACATTCTTTATCTTAAAGTAAATCTGTATTTTTGGGGGGTTGGGTTGTGGTTTGGTTTGGCTTTTTTCCTAATGATATCAGGATACCCAGAAAGGTGTGAATCCATGCAGCTTTTCTACAAGTGGATTCAAATCCAGTTGTGTAAGTGAAAATGTTTTAAATGGGAGCAACTTTCTCCGAAGTCTTAATGGTGTTTTCATTGTTACTTACGAAGCAGACTGCTCAGGTCATGCAAAGGGCGAAAAGAGCTTTCATACTGTTAGGTTGAAAATGTTTTCTGCTAATCCAATTATGTATTTTTAGATGCCTTGAAGGGATGGCAAAAGCATCCATTAAAGAGAAATGAAAATCCATTCCTTAAAAATTTTCATCTAGTTACAAGAATGGCATATTACTATGATGACTTGAAAGACTAAGAAAACTGCTAGAAGAATGATGATTTTCTGCTTCTGGGAACCTGCTGTTATGGCAACTGTCTGAGGCCAATTTTCTGTGTATATGCAGATGTAAATACTTGGTGGCGTGCCGCTGGGGCGAAGCATGGTATAGGAGGATTTTGAGAAATTCTGTCCAAAAATCAGCCCTGATATGCTTTGTGACTTGTGAGTTACAATTCCTGTGACACACACAAGCACAAATGGCCTTACAATAAGGCTAGAAACTGTTATCTTCTTACTTGCCACTAAAATATACAGTATGTTGAAATGTTAAGAGTGGAAAGAAAGCTAGACAGCCTCGCAAGATTCTTCTAGAAAGCTGGAAGACTGAGTGCTTTTCTTAATAGTCTCACGACGTTCATGGGGGTGTTCAGTAGGCTTTGTAATGTAAAAAGATAATAGCAAGAAGCTGTCATCTCTTGATTTTTGCATGTGTTTGCAGTGCCCTACAATTCTTAATAGTATTGACTGTTGCTTAGTGTAACAGTGCTCGAGTGTGGAAGATTTCTGACTTAACTGTTTTTAAATGCATCAAAATCTCTAACCATAATGTGTATGACTTTCTCATAGACTGATTGCCCTCTAAATGTTAAGCTCTTGTTCCTTGTGTCACAGGTGTGGACATTGTCAGCGCCTCCAGCCAACTTGGAATGATTTGGGAGATAAATACAACAACATGGAAAACCCACAGGTCTATGTTGTTAAAGTGGATTGTACTACAGATACTCCACTGTGCTCTGAATTTGGCATCCGAGGATACCCTACGTAAGCATAAAAGGATGTCTGCTCCTGTTTCTTTTTTAGTTTTAAGTGGTACTCTGCCAATTTGTTGAGGCTAACTTCTAAACTATATTTTCTGGTGTGTTTCATATGTTCATTTTAAGCCGTTTTGCCATGTTGCCAAGTATCATGTGATACATACTGCTCTTATTCTTTTAAAGAAGCTGTTTTATATCTTGAAAGATGGCTGTGTTTAAACAAAGTCCAGAATTGTCAGTTTCTTTTCTCTCAGAGTACCTCTTTCTCAAGCAACAGTGCATTACACAGCTGTGATATGCATGATGGAGCTGATCTCTGGTAATGGTACTTTTCAAAATAACTTGTAACTAGTTTGTCAGTACACTGCACCATTCATAATTCACATATAGGTGA
Source organism: Myiopsitta monachus (assembly GCA_017639245.1). Taxonomy (NCBI): domain Eukaryota; kingdom Metazoa; phylum Chordata; class Aves; order Psittaciformes; family Psittacidae; genus Myiopsitta; species Myiopsitta monachus. The sequence continues at coordinate 39,434,963 of CM029918.1, read as the reverse complement.
TCTTTTAAATTTTTGAGTGAAGTTAATCCTCATAAAATGATTAATATTGTTATCTAGCATAGCAGTGGTGATGCTATACAGACCTTTTCTAGGTAATTTTGCATGTATTGATCTAGGAGAAATTCACTTCAAGTTTGAGGTTGTTAAACTTATCCTGCTATAAAGGATATATGGCTTACTACCTCAACTTTGGTAGACAGAACATGATCTAGAATATCTATGAGAGGTCAGCTTGGATAGTACTTCAGGGTTAAACACATGTGCTCCCTTTTTAGCTGCCACAAAGGAGTGGAGGGATTTTTTTCACTTGTGTCTTCTTTAAAGCTTCTTGCAGAAATGGATGGGATTGTTTCAACCACTTTAGTAGTTACTCATTTCAGTGGGAATAGGTGGAGACTGTAGTCATCTGTACCCCTCCTGAAGCCTGTATTTTCAGTTTCCCGCCCTTTGCTCACTTTGTGTAGCGTTACTCCTGACCCCAGCAACAGCCTGAACTTAACAGTTCAGGCTCCTGGCTGCGCCCACTTTGATGCAGATGAGTGCTACTAAGTAGAACTTGCGAGTTATAAATAGCCAAGTCCTTGTTGAAATAGGAATTGTCCTTAAGGGCAGTTTGTGGCTTAGTTCCACTAGTAATACTAAGAAACAATGAATATAGAACTCTGTTCTAATATCCCCAAAACTGAGTATTTGTGTCTTTGCATATTTGAATAGATTATATTATGGTGCTGTTCCTTGTAAAATAGAAAGATTGGCAGATACTTTCAATAAGAAAAAGATGCATGGACATTTAATTGCTTCCCGCCACCACCCTCTAAGATCATTGGATATCTAGGAATAATTAGCGCTCACTTTTATCCACTTGAAAAATATAAATGATAAGGCAGTCATTTGCTAGTTATAGAAATATAGAGATGAAAGGTAATTCATGATATCAATTCTCTTCCTGTCTGAGTCAGTTTTGAACTAGCCTGTTTTTAAAAACTTCCAGCAAAGGAAATTTCACAGCTTCCTTGGGCACAGAGGGGTTGTCGCAACTTCAGGATGTGCTGGTCCCTACACTGCTTTTCCAAACACCCGTCAAAGGAAAGGCTGCATCCCCTTTCCATCCCCCAGAGAGTAAAACTGGCTGGGCAGATCACTTTGCTTGTTAGTACACTTGTCTCAGGATTATTTGGTGCTGCAAGATGTTCTCTCAACTGCACTAGAGAAACTTACTCTCATTTGAAGAAAATGAAGGTGCAGATGTCTCTTTAAGCTGATTAGCTTATTTTTTCTTTTTCTTGTTGCTTTTCAAAAGTATTGCCATGAGATGCATTTTAGATGTTCTGCTTCATTTTTGTTGTTTCCTTCTCCTTATGAACTTGCTTCCTGCCCTCCCCCCAACAAAACAACTTTTTACTTTCTATCATCACAAAGAAAATTCAAGAACACCTGAAATAAAAAGTGGAAGTGGGAGTTCCTATTTCTTTTGCATGTATTTGTATTATGTGCTTTTTCAACACTTTCATATGTTCGTCTTTTCCAACTGTGGAACAAGGAGAGAAAAACAAAAAGCAGTGCAAAACGACAGCTTGCAAAGGAGAACTGAGGGCTAGTTGATAGTAGTAATTGAAAGTATGATTTGCTTTAAAGATAACACTAGGTCAGAAGTCAGTATTGCCCCTTTACCAAATATATTTCCAATTTTAACTTAAGTATTTAATAGTAAATGCTTTACGTAGTTTATGGGAAAGTTTTGATAGCCATTGTTAAATGTCAATAATCGTGAAGTCTTGAATCCCTACTAGTAGTCACTTATCTCCTTGACCTATTGACTTGTTTGAGCATGTTTTTAATCATTTTAATACCACATGAAAAGTCCTACATTCCAGGAGCAGTCACGGAATGAAATGGGAGAAAGAAATTCCTGGGAAAATAAGCATTGGATATTTTTCCTCTGGTGATGCAGAGGGTTGAGCAAAACAAAATTGATGTTTTTTGGCAAACTGAATTAGGATTCATAGGCATTATGAATGAATAACCTTAGAACTGAACACTGCAATATTGTATTTGTTATTGCTTTTTGCCTGAAATAATGTTAGGCTATGTTGATTTTTAACATGATATTTCTTTTTGCTATTTTTAAAATATCCTTTAAAAGCTTACTTTTTCCTGAGTAATTCCCGTGTATCCTGAGTTCTAGCCATGACCCTTTAAGCTGAGGGAGGTGCCTGATGCTGATGCTAATAGTCAAGAGAGCTGTTACTGCAGCCTGAGCTGTGTTGCTGTGGATTAGCAAAGCATGTTCGCTTCCCAAGAATGCTTCCTGTGTGCAAATTTTTGCCTCACTCTTTTCTACATTTTGATCCTTTAGCCTAAAGCTGCTTAAACCAGGACAAGAACCTCTGAAATACCAAGGCCCTAGGGACTTCCAGGCCCTGGAAAACTGGATGTTGGAGAAACTAAATGAGGAACCATCTGTAAGTGAAAAGGAAGTATTCCCTCCTGCAAAGTTGCTTATCTATAATTTCTATAGGTTAGGTTTCATTTTCCAGGAGGAAATCTGCTCCTGAGAATAAAAGTCAGGTGGCAATAACAATATGGGATAGCTTCCATATAAGTCAGCTTAGTGATTAAAGCTGTCATCCTGTAACCTGCCCTTTGTTTCCTGTATATAAAATACAGCACAAAATCCAGTTTTAAATGTTTAGCATTTTGACATTTTAAGATACAATTTGTGGTCTTAATTTGATTGACACCTCTAGGCCATAGTGTTTATAGATTAAGAAAAGCAATTTAGCTATAATGTGTTATAAATCGCATTTGTGTTGGGTTTAATTACCTCTTAAATCATGAATGCTGTCTGTAGATCAGTTATCAGATTGTCTGATAATGTTGAAACCTAAAGAAAGGTTTTAAAATAATCAGTTAGGTAAGTTAAGCTAATACCATCGCTAAGAAGACCCTTGAGTTTAGGGATAGTATTTAAATAAAGCAGCCAGGCCCTGCTTAAAATTAAATTTGATTGCTGTTTCTAATCTGGATAAATCTATAGTGGTTGTGAACCGCAGTTAGAATGTGATTATATTAAAACAAACATGATATTTTTAATAATTAAACATTAAATGCTGAAATATTTGAAGACATGTACTTTGGGGTTCTTAAATTCTTTCCAGCTCTGACCCCAGTACCTAGAAAGTTGCTTTTGCTGAAGTGCCAATGGTTTTGCTGCAGGTTATGCCTATGAAGTGTGTGCTGTATTCCCATTGTTGCTCTCTGCATGGAGCCGTTAGGTCCCTCTGTCTGGCGATAGGGGAGCAAGAAAATATCTTTTTCATCAGCTATTTTTAAATAGCCCAAAACCCACTGGAATGGATGTAATGGGAGATGTGTGATGCTAGGAAGGAACTGTTACGTAATCTAAGTGTACTAATATGTAGTGATGTGATGGATGCTGTAGCAGTTATTGTGCTCTGTCACTGTATTACAGCATGGTGAAATTCCAGTGACTGCTAACTCTTTTGTGTGGTTGTCTTTTTCACACTTTGCTTTCAAGTAGTTGTTCATTAGGAAACATTAGATATCTAAATCAAGATAAATAAGGACATTGCTTTAGGAATTTAAAATTTCAGAGTTATAATAATAGTTAATAATTTATTATTATAATATTATAATAATAATATTATAAAAATAATAAATAGTTATAATAAAAAGTTACCATAAAAAGTTATCATAATAGTTAATACCAGAGAATGGTGTGATGCAGGAATCAAATATTGTTTATTTACTGTACAAGGCAAATAAAAATATTTTTTTTTCTGTTAATAGGATCCAGAATCTAATGTGGAACCACCAAAAGCCCCTGAACCTAAGCAGGGAATGTATGAACTCTCAGCAGACAATTTCAAGATGCACATAGCAGAAGGTAACTATTTTTTCGTGAGCAAGGGACACTTGCTCACAGAGAAATCAATAGTGGGAAGTCTGCAACATAAATATTAGTTTTCAAGGTGCCTCCTTTCCACTTTTGTTTTCCAGGGATACCTAGTGAAAGAGGATTAAAGTTACAGACTGTGTAAAAATGTAGTAGTGTGTGTACACATTGCATGCCATGAGAAAGTTTAAGAAAACCACCCCACTCAGTAAAATTAAGTAAAATTAAGGCAGTAAAATTAAGGCACGTAGTCACATGGAAGAAGCTAGCAGGGCCTGCTTGACTAAACTGTTTCTTTCCTTTAGTGCCTTGCCACTTGCTTTTTGTTTTTGCCAGTCCAGTTTCCTCATTCACTAGGTACTAGCTTATTCTGACTCCCAGGCTGCTGTTCTGGATAAATACAATCCACCCACTTCATCCTTACTGTACTATCCCATTCCAGTCTGGCCCCTTATTTAGCTTTCTTCCTCCAGAATTTCATGTGGGCAAAACACTTCACTTGTTTGGCCATTTTAAAAAATGTTTTGTCTGGAAGCTTTTAAATTAATGCCAGGATCAATACTTAACATGGGAAATTTTGCCAGGCACATGGTGGCTTTTTTAAAGAATGAGCAGAATCTTACCATACAACTTTGGGCTGTCATAACAGCAGATGATCTCTGTTTTCCTAAAAACAAAGGCTGGATTAAATTAACTGTCTGTATCCATGTGATACCACCAGTGAGGTAGATACTTGAGCTTCTTAAAGCAACCATTCATCGATTAGAAATATTTTCAAGTGTAAAAGAGCATTTTATGCAGCTAACTTAAAATTTCCCAGCCTGTGTGGCTTAGCACATAATTACAACAAAATATGGACTTTTCCATAAGCTGTCAGGGAGATGCTAAGCATTAAAAAACTTTACAGTCTGAGAAGATACACTAAACTTAGCTATCTGTAAATGTTTTAATATTTTTATTGTAATTTTCTTATATATCTATTTGCATTGGTAGAGTAGACATTCTCATGGTCATATCCAATGTCTGAGCAGGTTTGTGATCCATCTGTAAAGCTGTTGAGGTCTCTCTGACTTCAGTTTCAAAAATTTCAGTACTTAAATATCATAGGACCATAGGTTTGGGTTAGAAGAGACCTTAAAGATAATCTAGTTCCAACATCCCCATCACTGGCCCCATCCAACCTGGCCATGAACACTTCCAGGGATGGAGCAGCCACAACTTATTGGGGCAGCCTGTTCCTGTGCCTCGCCACTCTCATAGTGAAGAATTTCTTCTTATATCTCATATCTCATCTAAATCTACACTCTTTCAGTTTAAAGCCATTCCCCCTTGTCCTATCTCAAGATGCCCTTGTAAAAAGTCCCTCTCCAGATTTCTTGTAGGCCTCCTTTAGGTACTGGAAGGCTGTTTAAGGTCTTCCCAGAGCCTTCTTTTCCCCAGGCTGAACAACCCGAATTTTCAGAGCCTTCTCTTCCCCAAGCTGAACAAACTGAATTCTTCACAGGAGATGTGCTCCAACCCTCTCATCATTGTGGCCCTCCTCCAGACTTGCTCCAACAGGCCCACATCCTTCTTCTGAGGGAGCCCCAGAGTTGAATGCAGTACTCCAGGTGAGGTCTCACAAGAGCAGAGTAAAGGAGGAGAGTCATCTCCCTCGACCTGCTGGTCATGCTCCTTTTGATGCAGCCCAGAATACAGCTGGCTTTCTGTGCTGCAAGCCCACACTGCTGGGTCCTGTTGAGCTTCTCATCAACCAAGCATGCTCAAGTCCTTCTCCTCAGGGCTGCTTCCCGTCCACTCTCTGCCCAGCCTGTGTTTGTGCTTGGGATTACCCCAACCCATGTGCAGGACCTTGCACTTGGCCTTGCTGAACTTTCTGAGGTTTGTGCTGCCCTACCTCTCAAGCCTGTCATGGTTCCTCTGGATGGCATCACTTCCTCCAGCACATCGACTGCACCACACAGCTTGGTGTTGGTAGCAGGCCTGCTGATGGTGCACTCAATCCCACTGTTCATATTGCCAATAAAGATGTTGAACGGCACCAGTCCCAACACTGACCTCGAGGAATGACTCTCATCACCAGTCTCCTCTTGGACATCAAACCATTTTAGCAAGGAGGCTTAGCAGTTCCAGCTGGAAGGTTAACTTTTGTTCTTAAAAGGTCTTCCTTTACTTTACTTTTTTCATGTTCTAGGGTAAAAAGGTTTATTTTTTGTTTCTGTCAGGAGGAGAGTATATTGGGGTATGTGGCATGGAATAGCTGATTTTGTCTTCCATGTGCAGATCAGGCAAGTTAGAGCACAGTATTACTACAGTTTCCATTTCCTATTTATTTTGTGATGTCTTTCCTCTGACCGCCTGTTGTGAACAAGCCCTCAAATTAGAGAGGAATTCTAGTAGTATCAGCCCAAAAGCAGTTATCAAAGGATTATGAATACTTTTGTTATAAAGAGCTATTCTCCAGTTGCTGGTGTTTCCTTCAAATTAGACTTTTTCCTTGTTTTAATTAAGTTAATTTTTATTTCATTTTAACAGTCTTGCCTTGATGTGTGCAAAACAGTGCAGCATCTTGAATTAATAGTAATCTCAATTGAAGGGAATTCTAGTACTCTGCAACTAAGATTATACTTTTAAGCTAAACGTCTCTATAAACCACTGTGAAAGTCTACTAAAGGCAGTGATTCCTGATTAGTTAACATGAAATACAAAGAGCATGGCAGAAAAAAGAGAATGTAAAGCTGAACAAAATGATTTAGGTAGTTCATGGGCTTATGCAGTGGTGTTTCCTAATAAACATGTAAGTTTAAGTCTAATAATTGCTTTCATTTATGGTCTTATGAACTCACATAGAATCATAGAATAGTTAGGGTTGGAAGGGACCTCAAGATCATCTAGTTCCAACCCCTCTGCCATGGGCAGGGACACCTCCCAATGCACCATTCCACCCAAGGCTGTGTCCAACCCAGCCTTGAACACCGCCAGCTATGGAGCATTCACAGCTTCCCTTGGGCAACCCATTCCAGTGCCTCACCACCCTTCCAGTAAAGGATTTCTTCCTCATATCCAATCTAAACTTCCCCTGTTTAAGTTTGAACCCATTACCCCTTGTCCTATCACTACAGTCCCTAATGAAGAGTCCATGTGCAGCATCCCTATAGGCCCCCTTCAGATACTGGAAGGCTGCTATGAGGTCTCCACACAGCCTTCTCTTCTCCAGGCTCAACAGCCCCAATTTTCTCAGCCTATCTTCATAGGGGAGATGCTTCAGTCCCCTGATCATCCTCGTGGCCCTCCTCTGGACTTGTTCCAACCGTTCCATGTCCTTTTTATGTTGAGGACACCAGAACTGCACACAGTACTCCAAGTGAGGTCTCACAAGAGCAGAGCAGAGGGGCAGGATCACCTCCCTCGACCTGCTGGTCACATTCCTTTTGATGCAGCCCAGGATACAGTTGGCTTTCTGGGATTGCAAGCACACACTGCTGGCTCATGTTCATTTTCTCATTGACCAACACCCCCAAGTCCTTCTCCACAGGGCTGTTCTGGATCTCTTCTCTGCCCAACCTGTAGCTGTGCCTGGGATTGCTCTGACCCAGGTGTAGGACCTTGCACTTGTCGTGGTTAAACTTCATCAGGTTGGCATCAGCCCACCTCACAAGTGTGTCAAGGTCCCTCTGGATGGCATTCCTTCCTTCTAGCGTATCAACCGAACCACACAGCTTGGTGTCATTGGCAAACTTGCTGAGGGCGCATTCAATCCCACTGTCCATGTCACCCACAAAGATGTTGAACAAGACTGGTCCCAACACCGATCCCTGAGGGACACCACTCATTACCAGTCTCCATCTGGACATTGAGCCATTGAGCGCTACTCTTTGCTTTGGTTCTTTCTGCTCTCTAATAGGTCAAGTGACAGACATGAATTAGACATTTTGGCCAATGGTTGGGTTAAAATTATGAGGTTTAATATCTCATTTGTTGGCTTGAAGTTGTGAAGCTGTTTGGATTTTCAGGGAAATTGGCAACACTGGGACTGCATGCAGTATTGAAAACCTAATTGCTGAAGCATGCTGTCCTGGCCTTTGATTTACAGTGTTTCCTATCTTTAACTCAGGAAATACCATGATAAATTTGCAGTCTGAGATTAGAACCTAGTCTTTAACTGCAGCCAAATTCATTCCAAATGAGTTAAATGTGGGGGTTTTTTGTTTGTTTTTCTTTTTTTCTTTATTTTTTTCCCCCTTCAACTTAACAGGTAATCACTTCATCAAATTCTTTGCCCCTTGGTGTGGTCATTGTAAGGCTTTGGCCCCAACATGGGAACAGCTGGCTCAAGCCTTTGAGCATTCAGAAACTGTCAAGATTGCCAAGGTAGGTAAAGTACTCTTCATCTAAAAGTTGGTTTGTGTGAATGCATGTTTCAGCCAAGTATCATAGTTTTTGTGCTTTGATTCGCAAATAACAATTGTTTTGTTTGTCACCTCTTAAATATTTTTATAGTCACAGTTTCTATTTTAATTGTGTGATTATTTTTTTTTTTTTTCCCCGCCTCTCATGCATCCACAGTTGACAGGACTCCCTCATTTTAATCAAGGACTTGTTAGAAACACAGCTAGCTTCCTGTGTTTGAGAGACAGAGACAGGAATAAGGCCAATACTTCGTATGCATGGAGTAATATTTTGAGATGTGTTTTTTATTATGCTTCGCCTTTTTCAGAACTTGATAGATGTCAGTATTTATTTTGAATGGGAAAATGCCTTTTAATTTGCTCTTTAACACACTGGATTCCTTAACAAGCTCCAGATCTACAGGGCTCCTTATGATGATTTATTTCTTGATTGGTTGGGTTTTTTGCCCTTTACCTCCCTAGAACTTTCTAAAGGTTTCAGGGGGTCTTCACCTTAAAAACTGATATCCTGTCCTGCTTTACTATTTCTCTTAGGGTTGATAACCAGGTTCTGTGGTGTATTTACCATGGGAGCTTGTAACTTGTACGTGGAGTGACTTCTGTGCTGAGGTATGGAGGTGGTCTGGCAATTGCAGTTACTGGCTTTATTTGCTGACCCATACCTAAGTCCAGGTGGCTCATGATGTGAATCACTCTGTACTTGCCAACAGTGGATAACTGACAGGGCTCAACTTCCATATCCTTAAGCTTTCCAAGTGATACCAGTGATCTGAAATAATGGTTAGCAATGTTGTCGGTCCTGCAGAGGGACAAAAACCCAGCTGTCTTCTCTGCCTCTACCCTCAGCACTTTCAGCTGTTACTAGAGGTGATGAGCTTGACCTTTTTCATTTAATATTTTTAATGCTTTTGAAAATCCACTAATTGAGGTATGCTGTAGATTGTAGAGCAGGTCAGCATAGTTGAACTTCATAGAGAAGACATATTTATATTTTTGTATGAAAAACATTGAGACCTGGATATAAAATTGAATTCTCTCTGAGAATAAAATACTGCAGGCTATGCTCCTTTGATGTTGTCCATACCAAATGTTGCATCTGCTGATTTACTTTTTGAGAACCTTGCTTGCTGTCTGGTAAAATCTTTGCTTAGCTTAAGCAGCTTCTTGAAGTCACCATTCTCTGCTACCCGGAGAAAAACTAACAAAAGTTTCCAAAATTCCTGTTTTATTCAATTGTCTGTCATGTTTGCAGTTATTCTTACCAGTAGTTACATTTAATAAAGCCACTGAGATTTGTCTTGATGCCTAATCAATTTTGTGAGACTGTATACCTTGTGAAACTATTTGAAACATGTCTTGGCTAAGATTGTAAGTATGCAAGTAAACAGGAAACACAGCTGTCTCTATGAAGGTTGAACCATGACCGTCATGTGTTTTGGGAGAATAGTGTCTTAACAGCAGAGATACCACTGGCAGGATGCTCTTTAATCTTTAGAACTGATCTTCAGTGATCTGGAGCAAAGCATTTCTAATGTAAAATTCATAATCCCAAAGTGCTGTGTCAAGCAATGACTCCAATGCTGAAGTGATCTTTTTTTCCTGCTTCAAAAAAGATGATAAACTGATAACTTTGTAGATTGGCTTATGACATATTAGAATCAAATGTTGCTATGCACTTGGAACTTCCCTTGAGGGAAAGTTAACTTGGTAGCTGTTGACATGCCTTCTGAAGTCTTTAAAGAGTAGTCTTTTAAAATATGGATGAGCCAATATATCTTCATTTTAAAGCTCTCTCACATTAGTGTTTTGTATCTTATTGTCCTTGCAGTGATTTTATTCATTGAGAATACCAAGTACTTTTTGACTGGAAAATATTTAATTATGTCTTCATTGTTCTTTGCAACTGCTGCTGCTTCTTTCTTGTCCGTACCTCCCTCCCTGATCCCTCCTGAAAAAAGGTAATAGAATAATCAAACACACAGAGAGTCTTTCAGTTATACAACCACACCACTGTTTGGAAGGCAGACATAAGCATTTTCAAGACAGTACTTGGTACTGAATTTTGCAAACCCATGTATTGCTTGTACCTATATTTTTCTGAGGTTGTAAGCATCAGGGAGGCTATGATGCTTGTTGTATGTTTATTTTATGCACTGAATGGTTTGTTTATTTATTTATTTATTTTAAACTATAGGTCGACTGTACCCAGCATTCCAAAGTCTGCTCTGAAACCCAAGTTCGTGGCTATCCCACGCTCCTGTGGTTTAGGAACGGTGAAAAGGTGAGTCTGCAAGCTCAGCAAAAGATAAGACCATTTTTTCTGAATAATACTTGGACTGTGTTTGTGTCATGGGAAAAGTAGATCAAGAGGGTATATATGAAAGTCCGCTTGTGAGAGAAAAGGTGGTGGAGGTTCAGATGGACACTGGAAGAGGTATACCTCATCCACAAATAAAAGATACTTTTTGGCTCTTTGTGCTCTGCAACTAACTGATACGATGTTTATAAATCTGTAAACAGTATCTCCAATTATTCTACTGTGCAAGAGAAATCTGGGTTTGCTTTATCTTACTACCTTACCTCCTATGGAACACAAAACCATGGATGAAATAGAAATAATTTTAAAAGTATATAATTTTCACAGTGTGCATCAGAAGGGTTTCATCTGTAAGTGGTACCTATCTGAGTGATGTTTGAGTAGTGAAAAATTTCCTTCTTATAAGTCTGAGCACTTCATATGACAATGAAAGTCCTTTGGGCCCAGTTGACACTTTTCCTTGTAGCAATTAAAACAATTAGAGTATTCTGAAGTTACAGGGAAGTAAAATATTTATAAATAACGTGTACATGAACAGCAGCAAATAAACATATAAATAGTAGTGTTGCTTATCATATGTTTCACACTTTCAAGATTAATTCAATATGTGAGTCCAGAGGAGGGCCACAAAGATGATCTGAGGGCTGGAGCACCAATTTTTTGAAGACAGGCTGAGGGAGTTGGGCTTGTTCAGCCTGGAGAACAAGCCAGGGAGACCTTAGCAGCCTTCCAATATCTAGAGGAGGCCTACAAGAAATCTGTACCTTTTTACAGGGGTGTGTAGTGACAGGGCAAGGGGTAGTGGCTTTAAACTGAAAGAGGGCAGATTTAGACTAGATGTAAAGAAGTTCTTTAGTGTGAGGGTGGTGAGACAGTGGAACAGGTTACCCAGAGAAGTTGCAGGTGCCCCATCCTTGGCAGTATTCAAGGCCAGGCTGAACAGGGCTTTGAGCAACCTGGTCTAGTAGAAGATGTCCCTGACCATGGCAGGAGGTTTGGAACTAGATGATTTTTATTGTCCCTTACAACCCTAACCGATCTATGAAATAAAAACAGGTCCGCATGCAGAGAACTCAGAACTCTTCTTTCAGCTGTTACCTGCTGAGTTTTGGAGGGCTTTGCATTCAGCTTGCATTCCTTCTGAACATCTACAGTCTCAGAGTTGGTTTACTACTCAGTCCAGTTTAGTGGCTGTTGCCTGTGGCAGTTTTCTGGCGCTCTAAAGAGAAATTAGCTATAAATACATACCAGTGCCCGTGAGGTTTGGTATAAGCACCTCTGTAAGATCAGACACTCCAGAGAATTTAATGAAGCAGCGCTGGGATTTGTGAATTCTGGCCTGATTCACTTCAGAAATACATGATCTTGTTACTGCTTGAGCAGTGGTGCCTGGCACGTGTTGGAAGCAGATAAGGAAGCTGAGGGAATGCTCAAGTCAAACATGGTGGCATGCCCAAGGTTAAAGGTGTTTTCAGTTAATTAAATGTGGGAAGTGTTTTGCTGTTCCTCCAGGAGAGTTTTCCACCTGCTTTGTTTTTATTTTTCAGATTGCTAAAGATGGCAAGATACCTTGCCAGAACCATACTGTCTTGACCTAGGAAAGTTAGCTGTGGTTTTCTCAACCAGCCAGATCAATATTTTTTTCTTGACCCTTTGTAATTATTGAAGTTTGAGTTGCTCAGTTATTTCCATCAGGAGTGCAGTGAAAGAAAAAATCAGATCACTGCTCTTGTATTTGCTAGAACTGAATCTCAGCTGTTGCTCTGAACAATGTATTTTGGTTGACATCAGTCTGGCTTTTCTCCATTGGCAGTGTGGTATTCCCTGGTGGCATACTACCACTAGAATCACATATTTTTTTATGGGCTGATACAATATATTCAAACAAAAGAACAAACAAACAAAAAGATCCCCCACAAAACTCACAACAGCTTTCCACTAATCTGATCAAGAAATTCCTGGAAACCTCTCTTGCTGCTCTTGTACTGTTCAGTAAGGGAGGGGAGGAGGAGCAGAACTGCTTCAGCCATCCAGACATATTGTCCAGCCCTATTGTTGTAACTCAAGTCTGGCATCACACCATACTTCTTGGTTAGATGCAGCAGAAGCCCTGGGAGGAAGGAGTGGGCACTGCCACTGACCTGCTGAAATGGATGCAAACAAGCAGGTACAGGCTTCTTGCATCATCTTAGATTAATTCTTTTGTGATTTAGACCAGCGTGGGGAAAGTAGCTATAGTTACAAGTAACATTATCAATGACAAAAGTGTTAGAAAGAGTTCCAAAAATGTGGGAAAGAGTTGAAGAGGTGTCTTTTCTTCCTTCCAACATATGGAAGATTGTATGCTGTTTCTTGAAGATTATTCCTCATCTGTGAGAGGGGATATATCTTCTAGCCCACACCTCATGGGCTCAAAACTCATGAATTCTACCCAAAATAGATATATAGAGTCTCCAAGAGATGATCTCTTGTTTGAACAGAGAATATAGTACTAATTTTCATGAGGAGCAGTATGGACAATCACACAAGAGCCGGTTTGGAGATGGCCAACAGTGGATTTGAATGACTAGAAACTGCTTGGAGGTGCTCCGATTTCTTGTTCTCTATAGAGTTGTAAAAGTACCTGAGATATGGGGAAGCAACTAAGGCAAATCATGGCTTCTCACAGATCTTGCTGGTTGCAGGCTTTATGTGCAGGTTCAAAAATGTGACTTACTTTCATGAGACTGGTGCTGTTGGAAATGCCTGCCCCACAGCAGGCAGCTGTTGTCTCTAGCTCCTAGGTTAACTTGGTTGCCTGGAGACCATTGCCTTACTGTTTGGGTTTTCCAAGAATGTGTGACAAGTGTGTAGTCAGCAACTATGTAGTCAGGTGACATGCAAGTTGAGTCAGCCCTATCAAAGCACTGGACAGAGCTCTCATGGTAACATACCACCATGAAACAGCGATAGCTACTTATTGTAGCAGCTATTATTCCTTCCAGTAGCTTTTAGGGTAAAAAAACCTACCAAAGACTGTGAAAGATCTGACTAGAGTGAGAGATGCAGGCCAAAGTGGAAAAGTTCCTAAAATTTGCTTCTATGTTTCTGAAATACCTTTCATTTCAAGGAAATTTTAGATTGTTCCCTTTTGGGACTGAAGAATCTGTGGCAAATCCTGAAGATGTGGAGTGCATGGAATGCAGTGGAGAGGTTTAATGACTAGCTAATCACGTTTATTGTGAATATGGTTACATTTGGCTGTGTCAGTTTTTTCTGGTAGTTATTTGCTAATCATTTATTTGCTAGATTAACTGCATATACACACTTGCACAAACTATTTTCTAATTGTAGAATGACCAGTACAAAGGGAAGAGGGACTTTGACTCCTTAAAGGAATATGTGGATTCCCAGCTAAAGAGCTCTGGAAAAGAGCCACCAGCAGATACACCCGCTGAAGCCCCACAGCCACCTGCAGAACCCACCCATGTTGAGGTAAGCGCTCCTGCACTTTGCAGCGATGTTTGAAGTGTTCAAACTGCTTCAGCAGCTCATTTGAGTCTTCCATGAGTTTCTCTCTCTGATAGCTTGGCAATTTCTAGATGTAAACTGTACCAAATACTTTCCTGGTTATTTTTTTAGTAATTAATGAGTGGAATCAGACCATAATTCCTAGTGATACATTTATTAACCTGATGAATTCAGGTTAGTAAAGGAGAAGGAAAAAAATCTGAGCTCTGTTCTTATGGGTTAGCTAGAAGAAGCGTGGTCTTTTTTGGCCTGCAGAACTGCTGGCATCTTGGTCTGTATGACAGCATGTTTCATCACTATGGAGGTGAACGTTTCTTGCAAGATTCTCACTTGAACCCAGGAAGATGGCACGTGCCACTAAACCACTAAAAACAGCCAGGGTCCTATACTTATAAACTAGCTGCAGAAACAATAAACAAGCGAAGATTATAAAGGCTGATCTAAAAGTGGCAAGGAACATGTCCTGTGACAAGAATACTCCTTGGGTTGGGAGGCTTATTTTAATCCTGGCTGTAGGAGCTACAGGGGTTGTGAGTGTTGCCAAGGAATTGACAGGAATAACTTTTATCACCTTTGCATAGTTGTACTTGATGTAGTACTTTGTAGTTTTCTGTCTTTTATAATCACTTTGGTATTTCATCTGCCATTTTTCTTGTAGATGAATGTATATTTGGTGAGGCTGAGAAATTAAGGGTGGTTCTCAAGCATACTCTATTAGGAAATGTGGAAAACATACTTCTGCCTAGAAAATAAGGGACAGTGATTTACACTCCCTTGTGATTTACACTCCTTTGTGATGTAGAATGAACTTACATACTTAAAAAGGATTAACATTATTATATAAATGCAGTTTATATGCAGCTTCTCACAGGAGAATATTGCCCTTCCCAGTTGACTTTCCTAACAGTGTTACTCATCTTGCATAAAGTGGCTTACCAAACATGATATATATATGCAATTTTCATACCCTTCAATTTTATTTTTTTTTAATTGAACTCATATTTGGGAGATCCCAACAAGCTGGTGTTAGTACAGTGCAGAAAGTAATTAGTTGTCTTTCTATTTTTATAGAGATAATGCAAACCACATGTGATGCAGATTCCCACTTAGGCCTTGCATGCACCAGCACACATACAAACAGAAATGAATAGTGGGGGGACTTTTTTGCCAAATAATAGTAGACACAGTGTAGGGCTCCACTTGTCTTTGCAACTGTACAACACAGCTTTGGATGCTACTAGGGTTGCCCGTCTTCATGCACCTTGGTTCTGGTTTTGTTTTTGTGAATTTTGAAACAAGGTGCTAGTCCATGTAGCCAGCACACACAGAGCATTTGCCATCAGCAGCCCACAGCTGGTGCCACAGGCAGCAAAAGCAACTGAGTTCAGGCTCCAAGTTCATGTTCCAGTGTTGAGCCCCTGCATGGGTTCCTCCATGTCTTAAGTAGGCCAAGTACTTGCCAGTAGTTTCACAGAAGCTGTACTGATATGTCCATGAGACTTCTGTCCTACCAGACATGACTAAAATTACTCAGTAATTATCCAGATGGATTAAGGTAGAGTGATCAGAAGATGCTCGGACTGTGTGATTGCATAAGATGCCTTTTCTCAAGAAACCAAGCTGAAATTGAGCTATCTGATAGCAAATTTATTTTTATGGTTATATAGTTCACATTGCTATTCTGATAGTAATCTGTGGATCTTTAATATTTGTTTTACTATGTGGTTCATGGGGAAGATGGCATTTATGGGTTTTTCAGATTTGGTATCTTAGACTGTAAATGATGTCTGGAACATGTGATGTCCTTTTAGGAAATTCAGAATAGAAGAATACTATTTACTGCTACTTTTTTTTTTCTTAATTTATTTGTAATTATTTAGTAATTAGGAAGTGTAATTTCTAAATAATTCTTTAGAGGGTGTAACACTTTAAATTTAATGAAATAATAACTTAATTTCATGAGCTAGCAGTTTTTTACAGAAATGTTTAAAGGTACTGGGTAATTTGTGATTTTGATTTCCTTTTGGCTTCTCTTTATAAAACTCTTACTATGTTTAAAGTAGAATTGGTAATACTGTCACTTATACTGCTGGTTTGCTCTCATTTGAATTTGAAGCTTTTATAGGCATGAGATTTGTTTGGTGGTTTTTTGTTTGTTTGTTTTTTAATCCCCCCCACCCTTAAGGGTCTCACACAAAAAATGAAGTTTGTTACTGTTCTGTGCTCTCATATGAGACTGTAAGCAATGTGCAAGCCTCCCTTCACTCCCATGCCTCTGCTCCTGATGTTACCAGGAGTAAAAATTACTCCTGGCATACATGTGAGTGTGGTGTGGTGATGTCCTCTTGACAGGCAAATATGTGTTTCTGGTAAGAGTGTTCTTCTATGAATGCAATGCAGGGATATAGCAGAGGGAGAACAGCTGTCAAGACATCATAGTATGCCTTGAATACCTCATTAAACTCTCAGATGGCCATAATGTGCTCTGAGCTAACTCCTCGCAGGGCTGTTCCTTGAGACATTTGCATGACAGTGTATTATAATGAAGGTGTGGTTTTGTTTTTTTTTTTTTTAATTCCCCCAACAACTAAGATTTGTTTAAAACAAATCCTTTGAAAATGGGATGGTTTTGTTTTCCAATTATGGATGAGATTCAGTGTGAAATATGCATTTCTCTACAGCTCTCCAGGGGAGGAAAGTAGCTGAGGAGTAAAAGTGAAGCATACTCCTGCTACTCATTTATATTATCAATCAGTAACATTATCTTTTCCAGTTAGAGTTTCCCTTTCAGGTAGCTAAAAGCTCATTTGGCTGATGTTGCATATACAAAAGGTTTTGACACTTTTTTGTTTGCTTTTGAACAGGCTACAGTGCTCTCTCTCTCTGAAAAAGACTTTGATGCAACCATTGCTAGGGGTATCACATTTATTAAATTCTATGCTCCATGGTAAGTTCATACTTGTTGTTCAGGATTATTGCTGGCCTAAACTGATGTTGCATTTAGGTCTTTGCGTCTAGTATTGTATTTGTTGTCTGGATCTAAAATATGAATTTAATGAAACTTGCATGCCGTCTTTCTCATCCATTGACCAGTCTCTCAGCCAATAGAAGGAAGCCTAGTGCCAGGAAGAGATAAAGCTGTATTTCGCTTTGTGAAAGATAACACATCACTGATTTCATCATTAGCCATCCCATTAATGCCATATATGAACTATCAAAAGACCTTTTGTTTGGGGTAGTGGAAGGTCACCATTACAAAGCAACACAAGCAAATGCAACCCATATTTAAATATGCTCAGGAGTATCAAAAGATTGCAGCTTAACTTTGGCAGTAGGCATGAATGCATGAAATGTGTTTCTTATTGTAGGCAAAAAGTACCAGGGAGAGTGTTGTTTTATGTAATCTCAATGATGCAGTCTTTCCCACTGTTGTCACCTTTTTTACCTGTGTGGTTTGCTGCTTGAGAGCCACTTCTGTACTCTCTTACATCTGAAAGACCTGCTTTTGGATGTGGGCAAGGATCTGCCACCACTGTGTTAAGAAATATTCTGCCCATATGCACATACATAGTCCCTTCATGTTCAGTGCTCTTTTTTCATTCTCTTTATCCCCTCTGTGCGCTGTGAAGGATTGATATGGAATCTGTGCCTGTGCTGCTACCACACCACCAGCAGAACTGGCTGGTAAATTCAATTTACACCTGTGCACAAAGCAGCTCCTAGTCTGATTTCTGAACCCAGGGCTTCTTGGCATATATAGGAGTTTATTATCTGAGAAAATTTTCTGGAAAAGCTTGAGATGATAAAGGCTCCCTTTTAATTAACTTTGCTTACTAATACTGCACTTAAGTTATATCCTCATGAGATTCTGATGAGGTGCTGCTGGATCTCACAGATACCATCAGTGTCGGGTAGTCAGCTGAGACGTGGTGGCTCAGGATTCGGAGTCAGGTTCATAAACCACTGTGTGCTCCCTGCTGCAATATTCAGAAATCCACAGTTGAGGAGAATACTTCCTATATTTATGTAGCTGCTATCCTAGTTTTAGCTTTGAAAGTCAGGCTTATGTATACAGTTGTAGTGCTCTGCATATAAAGGACCTTTTTGTCTTCCAAATGGATTAAGTTGCGTAGGGCTCAGCAAACACTATTATGTTGCTTGCTAGTTCTGTCTTTCAGTTTATTTTGGATAAATATTAATGTAAACTTGCGTAGTAAGCATAAAATCAGCCTGTTCTAGTAGTTTTTGTGCATGGTCAGAAATGCTTTTATGCTGTCACTGTGTATTAGCAAGGTGGTTCAAATGTACACTGGCTTGCATTAAGAAAACTCTGGCTGAGACATCTTCTATTATTTTTGTAAATGCCCTGATCCAGTCTCAAGGCAATTGTGAGGCTCTTTCACTAACCCAAATAAGCTGCAGCTGGGTTAGAATAGAATGAGCAATGCAGCTTTCAAGTCTGAAGGGCTTTGGGAATTATTCTTGAAGGCAGGCAGTAGTAAGAAATTCAAGTTATGAACTTGGCTAAACCAAGTTCAAAAGATAAACAAAATTAATACTATATATTGGTCAAGGAGGCCATTAGGAGCTGGAAGAAATTTAACAGGGAAATTAAAATCTCATAAATAATTAAACTTGGGCTATGTAGCTTTAGCACATGCTACCCGAAAATTTAATCATACTACAGACATGTTATGCCTTACTGAAAATGTGGGTTTGTTGGTTGGGTTTTTTTCCTCATTTAAATATCCTCTGTGCTCGTCTTCACTTGGCTTCATATTTTCTGTAGGGTAAAATGTTAATGCACTGACATCCAGAATAGCGTTCCAGATGAGACGAATGAAAGCCAGAAACTACTTCAGTGCTTCACTTACATAAAATCACTCATTTTCTTAGCTCATTTAGTGAGACAACAGTGCAAGGGAGTTGGAAGGCCAAATCATTAAGGGATAGGAAAGGCAGCTGGTTAAACTTGCAGCCACTGCAGCAAGACAGTGGAGATAAACTGAAAGGTGTATCTGCTAAACGAATCTCCCTCTTTTGTTTCTAGGTGTGGTCACTGTAAGAACTTGGCTCCAACTTGGGAGAACCTTGCCAAAGAGCAATTTCCAGGTTTGACTGATGTCAAAATAGCAGAAGTAGACTGCACTGTGGAACGTAACGTCTGCAGCAGATTTTCTGTAAGTGTGAAAGATCTGAACTGAACAGGATAGTATTGTGTCCAAATGTTAGCAGCTGCAGCATGTGGCAGAGCTGCTGCTATGCTGCAGGTGCCTGGCGACAGCACAGCTGTGTTCTCTGTTAGCTAAACAAGAGGTAGTTAGAACAGCACCTGGTGACACCGTTTCTTTCCTGGCCTTTTTGTCAGACTTGGTCATTCTCATTATTGGATAAAGCTGAAGAAGTCCCTAATTTAAGAAGCCTCCCTCTGTGAGAGCATGCCAAAGCAGTCTTCTTGTAGCTGATGCAGAGTTCTATTTCTAGGGGAAATAAAAGTCTTTTGGTGCTGGTAGGCAGACAACTGACGATAGAGAAGGAACTGCCATTCCAAGAGCCTAGATTATCCCAGTCACTTATCCTAGAGTCATCAAACAGTTTGGATGGGAAGGGACCTTAAGGAGCACCTAGTTCCAACCACACTCCCATGGGCAGGGACACCTCCCACTAGACCAAGTTGCTCTGATTAGCTTTAGTTTTATTGATTGCATGTTTCTGTCACTATATAATAAGCATGTCTGTTTGGAGTTTGTGAATATGATAACTGAAAGTTCTGGGGTGGTGTTTGGGTTGGTTTGGTGCTTTTTTTCTCAGTTAAAGTAGCTTATTATTTTAGAGAGGTATGGTGTCTTTTCAGAGTCAGGTAAATGCAAGTGAAGGATACCAGTGAGTTTTGACATCCGTAACAAGTCTCTGTTGTGTGTGTGTCTTTTGAAGGTACGTGGTTATCCTACGCTTCTGCTTTTCCGAGGTGGAAAGAAAGTCAGTGAACACAATGGCACGAGAGACCTTGAATCACTGCATAGCTTTGTGTTGCGTCAGGCAAGGGATGAACTGTAATAAAAGTCTAGTCTAGATGCTCCATCCCTGGCTGTCTCTGTACAGTAGCTGAGGGATTTCAGTTGTTGCTAATTTTCAAATAGTATATTTGGGGGGAGGAGGGGATTTGGGCAGCGTTTTTTTGTTTGTTTTTAGGAAATTGAATGTACTAAACATTGGTATCTTCCCTCTGTGTGCGTGTTAAAGATGTACTACCCTGTGTGTGAAGGAAAAGTAACAAGTAGTTACTGTGCAAACTGAGAATATTTTCAGCATTGGTAGTATTACTGCATTTCTGCCTTCCCACAATGAAGTGTAAATGGTTTCCTTTGAGACTAAAATACATGAAGAAAACCAGCTTAAGGGGAGCAGTAGAATATTTTTGTATTCAGGTTAAATTTGGTTCAAAAGTAATCCTTACAAACTGCCTACCATTACTAGAAAGGTAAAAGCTACAGCTGTGTTGAGTCATTTTTGCCTCTACAACTGTACTTATACCCTGTTTGTCTTAATATAGCTGCTGGTTAAGAAATGGAAAGTCACAGGAGGTTGAAAATACACACACTTTTGGAAGATACCAGGCCACCCTGAGCTGGTTATTACCTGTTAATCCTCTCAGCATGGGAGGTCTAGCCATAATGAAAGTGATGGTACTGTAACATGTGCCTGAACATTACTGATGCCATAGTGTACATGTGTCAGGTGGATTGTCGTAGGCTGCTTCCGTCCAGCTCCGGAGGAGTAACTATGCTCTACTTATATAGAGCCAAAGTGAATAGGCACTATTCTAACTGCTCTGTTAATACTAAACGATCAGTTAGACTTCAGAGCTGATGACGTGTTTCCTACCCTCACCTGAATCCAGACTTTGTGTTGAGTAGTACATTGTTTAATTTTTTTTTCCCCATTCAGCTCTTCTACAGTAGTGTAAAATAGTTCCCCACTCTTCTTCCTTGAGCCTTAACCTTTCTCGAAGCTGTAAGTGTTGATAAGTTTGAATGCCATGTGCTCTGTGGTGCCTTGGATTATAATATGGATCTATTCTTTGGTGCATAAGGTGTAACACGTCAGAAATAACTGAAAGCCAAAGAATTTACACTGCAGAGACTGTCACGATACAAAGAGAACAGCAAACCAAGGACTGAATTCTGCATCTCGTGTACACAGAAACTCATGGAATGAGGATGGCTAATTTGACTATACTGTCAAGATGCTGATTTTTGTCCATCATATGGAGTAGGTTGGGTATTTTTTAGAAAAAAAAAAAGGCAAACCAGCAATGAACTTTTAAATCAGTGAATTTCTCCTGGTACTTCACTGTCTGTCCAGAACTTTTGTTTCTGTTCAATCTAAAAATGTGTAAGGGTGAAAAAGCCACAGTGAAAGCTAAGTGTTGTACTGGCAGATGTATTAGATCAATGTGTATACTTCTGCCTTAAAGGAAGCCTTTATTATCACGTTTTTAACAACTTTCTAGTGAAGCACAATCTCATGAGTTTCTTGTATAAAATCAGAGTGGTACAATTGTTTACACTGAGATTTTTCTAAATAAAAACTTTTTAAAAAAGCAGTCTTTCTATAAATGAAACAGCACAATGAATATACAGTGACAAGTGCAATAAATTATAGCCTGTATTTACAAGAAGCCTTTTAAATGCAAGAATTAGAGGTAAGTGCATTTAATACAAGTTTAATATTGATCAAAACAATTTGCTATTAGCTTCTGCTAGACAAATGGTGGCTATGCTATGAATGTATCCTTTATACCAGTTTGTTAGTTGCGTGAGTTGATTGGGGAAGGTTGGCCAAAGATTTGCCTATGTTGTTGACATTCTGTCTTCCTGTAAATAAATTGTCCAGCCAGAGAATGAATGGCGCCTAAACTTTTACATCTGAATTACAGCTGTCAAAGCATCCCTTCTTCCTTCCTGGGCAAGTGGTAGTAGATGAGGCAGCTCCACATGGGGAGCGGAAGGAAGTTGCGTAAGAACAAGTGTATGAAGTTATACTGGTCAGTCAAGTAGTGAATGGGAAAGACCAGCCAGGGCCTGAGTTCACACTAATGTCTCTAACACAGGGTGCAGCCAAGCCACCTTATGCTCTCAGGATCGGAGTTACTTAAACTGTGCTTGGAGAATAAGAGAACTGAAACATTTGCTTTGGCACAATTTAAGATGCTTACTGTCATGACAGATTTCAGGAGACTAACAGGCTAGGTGTAGTAACTGGTCCTTCTAGACAAAAGGCAATTCCTAAACTTAGGAATTTTTTTTTGTATCTATCTAATACAAGAATAATACTCTCAGCCTGAAGTACTAACACCACTTTCTTTACTCTAGCTTCCCCTCTCTCTCCTCTCATCTTTCCCCGTCTCCCTAAAAAGACTCAGTTGTTTTGGGTGTCCAGTGTCCATCTGGTAAAACTGCAGCACACATCCAAAACTGCTAAATGCCACGCTGCTGTGTGAGATTTAAGACCATCCCAGACAAATAAAGCATGTGTGGGCGTATTGCTGCTTTGTGCACTCCGGCTCTGCAATGCTGAGCAGCCACCGCAATGTTGGGTCAGTTTGTAAGAAGTCCAGCAGTTTGCTCGCACCCCAGCATGTAGTCCTCACCCCCCCTCCTCCTCCCACAAGGCACATACATGGTGTTCTGAAAGGTGGTCCATCAATTATTTTTCCTCCAAGGTCAGGGACTTCATCAAAGCAGGGAAGGCGGGATGGAAGTTCATGGTAGAATCACATAGTCCAGTGTGAAGACTTGTTTGTCAGTGGCATCCACAAGCTCTTACTACCATATTCCTGTATTTCTTCAAGATTACGTTAGAATTATCATCGAAATAAAGAACAGATATGGCATTTAGTTTGGTAGGTGCACAGCACGGTTTGGGAACATAATCAGGATTCATAAGATGAACCTGTTGCCAAAAAGAAAACAGAAGTGAGACAATCGTAACTCATTTATAAATTCACCTATTGCTTTGGCATCGAGCTTTCTGGAGCCTTACCAGAGTTTGTACAATGGCATGATTGGTTGCGTTCATATGGGCGTTGAGTGGGAACGAGCACTCCCCATCACAGTAGTTGGCTGCATAGCCCTTTGGAGCGATTATCCAGTCCTTTTTAGGAAACAAACAGAATGTGATCCAAATTAAAGAGTTGCCAGCTTGTAGAGACAACTGCATGCAATTAAGAGCAGCTGAAAATTTTCCACTAACTTTTTTCTTGAGGGTGAAAATGTGTTTTCACTGAAACTGTTAGGGTTTGGGGTTTTTTTGTGAGCCATCACTTTTCCATGGACACACTGATTTTAATGTGCAAAGAATGGTGCACGTCTATGCACAGCTTAAAACTCTTAGTTCATGGCAGTTATTTCTAAAACTCTTTCTGGGTTGCCCTGTGGGGATTGTGGTTTGGATGCTTTTATTTTCCAGTATTTCCTGCAGGTTAGGCCCTCTTGCTGAACTACCTTTCCTAGGCTGAGCCACTGCCTCAGCCGGTGTTCCCTCCTGGAGAAAGTCATGTTCATGCATCTGTGTGCACACATGAACAGCTCAACCAGGGAGCTCCAGAATGGCAATATAAAACACTGGTGTGGTGCTTCCCAGGCACATTACTTTATATGCTGTTATACAGGGAGACTAGTCTGCTAAGGTGTGAAGTAGTAGCACCATAACAGCTTCTCCCAACTCTACCAGTCTCCTAAAGGAGACACAGGGCAGCAAGCCTGTGCTGCATGTGCAAGCAGGTGGCCCCAGTGACAATCCATGCCATGCTATGGAAAAAGATGACTCCTCTCCAAGGGGTTATTAAAGTAATTACAGGTTCTCTGCTGCTGACACAAAAGAGCCAAAGGTAAATTAAAAGCATCAGCAATTCTCAGGAGGCATTTCACCTCCCTTGGTGTCAGGCTCTGCAGGAGGATGCACTGCTGCACTTCACATGCATATAATTCTTAAATGATTTCCCCTTTAGCTGACAACAGTTACCTGGGTTAGCTTGCAGTTTGCTACAGCAGGCCTAAGCAGCCAGAGCCTTGTTGCAGCTTTCCTAGCCATGTCTGCTGGTTGATTGCTAACATAAGAATACCTGGGCATAGCAAAACCACTCCTCCACTTTTCTGTACTAGCTGACCCATAATGTGCACCCGGTAAACGGAACTGCTTTTCATAAGACAGTCACTCTCCTACTACAGCAGCCAGTACAGACCATGTAATTAAACTTGAGGTTTAATCCAGTATAAGAATAAGGGAAGTGCTCTGCTAAAGGATTTGAAGGAGAGAGCAGTGCCTAGCAACTGCAGGGGGCCGCTGCCCATCATCTCCCTACAATAAATAGGATCTGGATTCCAACTCCTGCTGGTCTTTGGCAACATCTTACCTTTCTGCAACTAGAAAGATGAAGGCAGTGCCCTCTAGACCATGAACTTCACAACTGGAATACACATCCTGCCTAGAAGAAGGGCAAACAAGCTAGGGAGGAGTAGGACTGTGCACAAGTAAAAAGAAAAGCCACTAACAAGTAATGGGAAAGGAGTCAGTACGCAGCCACATTTGTGGCCAGTGGGCTGGAGTTGACATAAGCTACAAAGAAATGTTGCTGTCCCATTAACTGGGAGAGGATTTTCATGTGTTGGATATTACAGAAGCAGCGGGGGTAGCCCTGGCATCCTGAATTATAATCTGGTAAAAACACTGGCTGATCTAAACAGGACCTCCCTCACAGAAGTGCTGAATGAAAGAATTTTAACAAATAAATGAATTAAAAAGAGTCCATGAGGGCATTCTTTGAAATGTGATGTTTGCTGACACTCTATACATAATGGTCCTAAATAACTTACTCTAAACAACTCCCTGGCCTCGCTCATGGTGTTGCAACTAAACCCAGTCTTCAGTCCACCTACCGCAGCCAGTGCTAATTGTGGGGCAGGAGGGGGAGGATTTCAACACAATGGCCAAGGTTAAAATTAGGGCTGATCATTAGAAGAAAAAACTTCATTTGTTTAAAATCACTGCTTAACATCAGATTTTTTTCCTTATCATTAGAGGCACATGAATATGAGCCCTTGCCCGTACCGTGACTCCAGTGAGTGACAGAGAATGACGGTATATTTGAATCTCATGAACTATCAAGCTTCCTCTGGATCTTATCAAATGTCACAACTATCAATATTTATTTGCTCTTCCCTGTGACTGGTTTTAGTGAGGAGACACAAGGGACATTTTAAAGCATAATGGCAGCCTCGAGTGGAATTACCGTGACACTGTTTAGATAACATTTCATAACAAAATGTCTAGTTTACCCAGAGAGAAACATCACCCACCTGCCATCCCAAGTCTTGGAAGCTAACGTAAAGCTCGTGCTTTCTGCACGCTGTTTTTAAGTCACTGCTGTTGTAATCTGTTAAAAGAAAAAGAACAAAACAGGAATTTAGAAAGTAAACCAGGCAGAGCATCGCTGGAGGGCACAGCTGGCCAGATGTGTGCACGCTGTGGGCTCAGCAGTGAGAAACAGCAGCTCCCTAAGCAGCCAAAGGGATAAGGGTGTTGATGGACATCCAAAGCGGGACTGAAGCTTTTAAGATGCCTGTGGGAATGGAGGCACCCAAGTAACAGTGACTTGCTTATAATTCCTTCAGCTGCCCTCAATAACTTGACAAACAGCGCTTGTAAACATCTCCAGTAAAATGACTTCTTAAAAATAAATCTACTCCTTCAACCAGGCACAGGCAACATCCCTGCTGGGCGCTCAAACTCACCCCTCTTCCACAGCCATGGTTTCCAACGTGTGCCACCCTAAGTGGTAAGCTCAAAATGAACATACTTACTGAAAGAATTACAAGCCTGGGAAGGTTAATCATCACCTTGTGCCCCTGCACTGGTCCTTAAACAGCTAAGATGTCAATAGGCAGTGAAGCCATGTCCCCATCCCTCTCTGTGCCCTACCCCCAGCCTGCCCTAGACACCACACACAGCTCCATGTACCACCACTGCTCTTGGACCTTCACAAGCAATGCTTTGAAAAACAAGTTTCTCCTTCCCATAACCTGTTTATCTGCAGATAACACAGGATTTGATGCACTGTGAACATTAACTTGCTCCTTAATGCCAACACTGCACAGAAAAGTGGGGTCAAAGCCCTGACCACAGACTTCCCCCTTGCCATAGCACAATGTATGAGGATGGTTCAACCATGCAGGAGCTGCTCCCGATGGCCCTAAAAAGTGCAGCTTTTGACAGCAAGTGGAATTTCCCATTTACATTTGGAATGAGAGGCGGCTCCACACATGAACACCTGGAACCGCAGAGGAGCTGAGCCATGACAGAGGGGCCTTTCACCCCTGGGTGGCTGCACACATCCAGCCTTGATGGGCAGTGACTGATACTGTCATGCCTCATAGGGCTGCTGGACCTCAGCACAGCAGCCACAGAACCACCTTTACAGCTGAGTGCCTTGGCCGCCGGCTGTGGCTGCCGAACCCAAGCCTCACACCCATGGGAAGCACAAGAGGAAGAGATAGCAGCAAATCTGGCTGAGCAGCATGGGAGCCCCAGTCCCCATCAGTGCGGTGACACGTGTGTGCTCATTCCAGAGCTAGACCCAGACTGGCCATGCCTTACCCACAGGGGCTCCTCTCCTCTCACATGCTCCATTTGCGAGTAAAGGCGTTTCCATCAGCAGGCAGATGCCACATGCTGATGTGCCTGCACCCCACTGTCCTGAGCCATTCAGCTATCCAGTCCCACAGCGCCCCTAATACAGCTTGAAAGGGCACCCTCCCGGCATAGCTTTCCCCAGACGCAGCAGCTGGGATAGAAAAATATTTTCAGTGACTTTTTCCTTGGCTCTGAATAAGCCTTTCTTTTTCTTCCCTCCACCGCCCCCCCAAAGTTTGGGAACTACAAATGCAAATATTTATTCAAAGGAAAAACTATAATACTAAAAGCACATCCAACTGACATTAAGGGCAGCACAGCATCACAGCTGGGTACAGTTAACACTTGAGGGCTGAAAAAAACCCTACACCTCAAACTCGGCCTCCAAACCACCAAAGATTAGAGAGTTGTTTTCAGAAGCAGTTTGGGTTTTAAACTGTAAGGATTACATTTCAGGCTTTCAATAGCTTCGCTCAATCACGGATTTAATCAGGTGAGCAGCGCTGGTTAACAGCCTGCTGCAGCATAAACATTCTCTCTTTCAGGAGCACTCGGAAGCAAGGCTGGGGGTGAGTCTCTCTATTCAAGCTTTCTGTTTTCAAACCAGACGTACCCAGTAGAAACCAGAGTGTGGTGGGGTTTTTTTCAGATGAAGCTTTTCAGTCCCTGGCTCAGCCCAGGAGCAGATTTCTAGCATGAGATGTTTCTAAATGATCTGATCATAACGAGAGGAAAAATAATGAGCAGAAGATACTTTGAGTGGTCAGAGTCTTTCATATAAGTACCCAAACCCACAATTTCATTGTTCTTCAATGGGACATGTGTAGTTCTCTTAGGGGAAAACCATCTGTATTTGATAGGGGGTTATAGTGGAGTTGATCTATTCGCAATCGAGCGGGCAGAATGATGCTACATTCCAAATCTAGCTACACCTTACCCAGATCAGCTACAGGAAAGGGGAGAAGGCAAGGGAGGCAGAGAAAACAGGAGTGGGCAGGAAGGCTGTGAGCAATCACAAGTTTAAGAAAACACAAGGGGAAAAAAAGAGCTGTTTAACAAGCTACACGAAGCAGAACATGCTATGAACGTGTCCGCTCTCACACTGCCTGAAACTGGCCCCCAAAAATCAGCTCAGCTCACTAGCTGGAGTGACCTGACTCACACTCTGCACTGAGGGCTGGCTACTCCATCCAAAGTAGATGCAGACAGCTCTACCTCCTCACAGGTGGGGATCTATCCGCTTAGGGAGCAGCTCTGTGGAAAGGGAGCTGGAGGCCCTGGTGGACAATGAGCTCAATGTATGTGAGTGAACAGTGTGCTGCTGTGGCGAAGAAAGCCAAAAGGATGCAGGGTTGCATCAATAAGGGCATCACCAGCAGAGATAAAGAAGTCATCATCCCACTCAGTGCTTGTCAGGTCACACCTGGAATACTGTGTTAGATTTGGTCCCCGCTATGTAAAAAAGATGTGGACAAACTGGAGAAGGCCCAGAGAAGGGTCACAAAGATGACCAAAGGAGTGGGAAGGGATGAGAGGAGAGGCTGAGAGAGCTGGGTTTGTTCAGCCTCAAGAAAAGAAGGTTCAGGGGAGTCCTTACCACCATGTTCCAGTATTTAAAGGGTGGCTACAAAGAAGACTGAGACTCTCTTTTTACAAGGAGTCATACAGAAAACACAAGGGGAGATTCCAATTGGATGCAAGAGGAAAATTTTTCACAATGAGAACAATCAGCCACTGGAATAATCTCCCCAGGGAAGTGGTGGATTCCCCAATGCTGGACACTTTTAAGATTCAGCTGAAGAAAGTGCTGGACCATCTTGTCTAGGTTGTGCTTTTGCCAAGAAAGATTAGTCCCTTCCAACCTGATACTCCACGATTCCCACTTGTCCAAATTCAGTTTTTGCTTTCTTAAATGTTGACATACTAAATATCCCTTCTCCTGGGATTTGCCCTGTCCCCTGCTTAGCCCTAACCCCAAGCTCCTGTGCCCTCTCTTCTTGTTATGTTTGCCTACCAGGTCTACTTTTTGGAATCTACTGTAGCTGAACTTTAGGGATGTTACAAACCTTTAATCAATCCTTAGCACTGGCTTTCTGAATTGGAGAAACAAATGCAGCTATACAGATGCACATAACAATGATCTATTCCCCAAGGTCCGGGGCTCCGCATATGCCCGACTGCCATGCACACTGGATGTACATGCAGGCTGAAAGAAGAAAAATCCACGCAGTAAAGGGTTTCTGGCGGTGAGACAGAGCTCACTGAGCTACTGAAGTTGGCCTCCACAACCCATTTTCCCCAGTATCAGCAGTATCAGCCACCCCAGTCCAGCATGCTCACCTGGTTTAGCTCAAATTGCCATTTGAGGGGGTTTGCAGTGGAAGATCCAACTGCCAAAAGACAACAGGGTACATGTCCCTGCCTGCCAGCCCTGCAGCGAGGAGCCAGGAGGGCCGAAAGGAGGCAGCCTGCAGTGGGGGGGGAGGTCACTGCAAATAAGCACCACGGGCCCAGCTTACACTGCCACGACATGATTTGCAAGGATTGTTTGCCAGAGACCTTCAAAGTCTCAGTGAGTTTAGGGAGCTCCTATAGGCTCATTGTGGGTTTAGCAAAATTGTGTCTTTTTTTTCCCCCAAATGTACCAGTTCAGAAATGCTAGCTTGGCATTTACAAGACACTGCATTTAATCATACTGCAAACTACTTTGTCTAAAACAGAGGTTTAAAAAACCCCCAAGTTCTACACTTAAAAATAACTTCCAGGGCAGCGCAGTTAAAACAGCACAGTTAACATGGCTTGTGTCTGTGGCCTGTTTGCACTGAACATCATCTGCCTTCACCAGAACACAAGTCTGACTTTCCGTGAGCATAGATGTTTCTCTTAAGGCTGGACACTGGCATGTGTGTTGCCGAAAGGGGAGAGAGAATAGCCTGACTTAATGGTCTTCCTCCTACAGATACTTATGCACCCACCTTAGATTTCCTATATCCTCTCCCACGTTAAGTGCTCGCAAAGAATATATAAATATTTACTGAGGCCGATCCATCTGAGAACACCCTTGCTGCTCCCAAGGTGCCAGCTTACCAAATTCCACACGGTAATTAATTGCTTCTGTGATTCAAAATAGCTCTGACAGAGGTCTCCAAGGCCAGCCCCTTCTTCTTGGTGTTTGACTTTGGTGATTTGTGCGGATAAAGCTGGTGTAAACTGATCACACAGTTAATAACAGCCCACTTCACATGAAAGTGATCTGCTTGGGTGGGAAGAAGGGAGATGTCGGGCTGACGTGGACCTGCATGCGAAGGCATGTACAGAAATGCTGGCTACACCGCTCCAGTCTGCATCTGAGTGCTCTTACTAAAGGGAAGATTGGCTGCAAGATAATGATGTTTGTTAACAAGACCCTTGCCATCATGGAAGCATTTGGCCTTATTTGCCTTTAGTGTTTCTGTGTGCTGCCCTTTGCGGTATTTGGTTTCCCGTGTATGTGGGGAAATCTGCCTGGTGCCATGCATGTCTGCTGGAAGGCCACTTGGAGAGCCCCTTCATTTCTCATGGAGCACCTCATAGCAGTTCCAGGCGGCTAAAGAGAAGGACCCAAAAAGGGTTATTGCGTGAGTTTCACTCAGAGCAGACAGTGCAGCCCAAGTCAGGTGTTTAAATGTAATTCTCTCCGTAAGAAGGGGCTGATGGGAAGGGATGTGCCTGAAGACTGACAGAAAAGGAGAGTTATCACTGCTGGACAGAGACAGCCCCATACAGGAACTGTAAGTCATGAAGGAGCTGGCTGTATGGTGGCAAAGTCCTTAGGCTTGAGGTTCACTGTCTGTTAAGGAGAGTCCCAGCTCTTCAGGTTAACTAGAGGAGCAGCCCTGGAGTCTGAGAGCACAAGCTAAACCCACTTCAAGACATAACTGAGAGAGGGCCTCCAGGTCTGACAGACAACAGAATAGAAACACCTGCATCCTCCTCCCATCCACCTCATTCCTCCTCCATGTCCTGGGCTAGAACTGGCATACGGTTATCCACCTCAACAGATGAACATACTTCTTATTCTTCGTGTTCATCCTCCTTCTGCAGAAGAACAGAGCTTGGCTCCAGAAGTGCACTGGATGCAGGACTCTCTGTCAAAGCAGTTTATAGCCATGGGGGTTACTCAGTTCTGCTTTATATAAGCCAGTCATAATTGCATGTTGATAATACAGGGAAATGAGCTTCCTTAGCGAAAAAATACAGACCACTGAGATTCTTATGCCACAGCCACAACCTTAGTATCTGAGCACTTGGTGCTGTCTGCAGGACAACAACTGCACATCAAAGGGAGCACAGCAGGGTCCCAATCCTGCATGTAGCAGATGGCTTCACGTAACTCCCACTGCCAGCTCACCAGATCCAGTACCAGCCCAGCAGCATACTTCATGCACTCCTAACGGCAGGCCTTGAAATGCTTTCCATGTTTAGACAGTAAATAGGGCTTTTTTAAACATACCACTCCACCCCAACTCACAGCATCTTTTGGGAAAGGGGTTCATTTTTGGACTGAAGAAAGAAAGCCCTGTGTATTCACTAACATACAGGAAGGAAGGTTCAATCTACAAAAAACATCAACACTAGCCAGCTGCCTTGCTCTCCAAGAGAAAAAACTGCCCTCAACCCCTGATAGGCAGCATCAATCCTAGCTCAGGGAAACGCATAGACCAAAAATCTGATGTGATGTAAGATACAGTGAGAGGAAGATGTGCAGGCAGGGAGATGCACAGGAAGGGACCACAGCATCCCAGTTCTGTACCTGCTTTGGGTCCAGATGCATCAGGGCACCTTTAGAAGAGCAAGGCAGCCTTCACGGTAACACCCCTGGGCTCGCATACTGCTTCCTCCTGGGGTGAACACTTTTCCAGCTCTGCCACGCGTCATCAGGGCATGGATGTGGGAACTCACGCAACAAAAACCCAAAAAAAACCCGTGATCTCTTTAATGCTAAAAACATATATTGGTGACTCCTGGGCTATTAAATCAACCACTTCTTAAGTAGAACAGTGTCTAAGAGTGTCATACTTAGAAAGGAAAATAAGCTGATGTAGTCTCTATTCCAAACACAGAAACCAACCAAACATACATCTTAAGTTTAAATTCCCCTCCTTTCCCCCGCCTGAAATCCACAGTGGCTCAACCGTACCTTGTTGACTACTGAACTGCCAAACTTCAGGTTTTAAATTAAAGCTGGCTTTGAGCTGGAAGAGCTCAGAAGAGCCCTCGAGACCACAGAATGACCAGCTATTTTTTTCCTCTTTGTCATTTTATAATTTTATGACCTAATGTGTGGTATATTCAAGAAAGCAACGATGTAGAAATGACCCCTTTTGCCCAATATATCTGCTCCCCCTGAGCTTTGAGTCACATTGCCTGATTTAATAGGAGTGAAAATTCGTTTTTAGCACTGTGAAGCTTGCAGAGCTAGGCATTAAACTTTGGAGCTTATCCTGACTCTGTCACCAGCACCACAAAGCACCAATGCAGCAAGTAACTTTCCCCAAATCCTGTGAATGCATTAAAATACTGGCTCTTGTGATGGAGGGAGTGCAGCAGCCGAGCCCACCTGAGTGTGAGAACTGTAAGCTGCCTGCGTAATGACTGGGCTTATTGCTTTTATAACACCCAGATGAATAAACTTGCCGTTGGCAAGCCCATCACACTGGAAAGTAACCCAGTGAACAGCCCTGATGCCTGCTTTTAAAACTGCAGCTTGGAGACTCCAAGGAAAACCAGGACCAAAGCACATCTCAGCAATTGGGACTGACGGACAGCTCCTGGCCGCAGGGCTACAGAGGGCTGTCATCTAATCACCAGACTAGATGACAACTCCTCTGGCCAGCCTCCCATGAGGAGGTCGGGCTGGAGAACTGAGTCACCCCTTTCGCCCTTAAAATCCATGAAGTGACACTTTACACCCAGCCAAGACCAGCACTTGCATGACATGGCATGGGAACCCATGGCCACGGCGCAGCATGCACCATGAGGACACACAACAGCCACTTGGTGGCAAACAGCTGCTGGCACGCACTAGCCCAAAGGGCAAGTCCATCACCACACTGGCATGGAGCAATAGCACTGCACTGACACACAGCCATGCCCAAAGCCTGGCTGCCAGCCCTGGAGGGGTTCTTAATCTGTCTCTGGCTCCCTGCAGGCTCCCAGTGCCACAGCCAGCATGGGACCACTTCAGGTGCACATGCAAGAGAAGGGGACAGCTTACTGATTCACTCTAAGTTTTGACAATGCTGCCTCATCTCCCTGTGCTGTGTCTGGACATACAGTAAAAAATACAGCCACCTCTCCTCCTTGGAATATAGTCATTTCTAGACACAGGAAAAGCAGGGATCCTATTGGAAATGAAGGGGGCAGCATAAGCAAATTAATCAAGTAACTTGGAACAGGCTGAAATGTTTGAGAGGATAGAAGGTACACAGTGAATGAAGAATTTGCAGCACTGTGATGCAGGGAAGACTGGACAGAAAACAGACAAGACTCAGAAGACAGAACACTCAATTTTTGCCAAAATTTCAGCGTTACCGCATTGTCCCACCAGCCCACAACAGCACTCACAAGGCTCCTGTACAACACCTGCAACATGCAACATTTCTACTGCAAACAGGCAATCCTCTTTGCCTCCCTGAAAATGCATTTCACCTACTATACTATGCTAGGCAAATACTGCTTAGCAAGCAACCTACAAGCACAAGTGTCAGGATTAAGACTCCTCAGCCCCATGAATTCAATGGCCGCAACTTCAAATGAGGGTCTGGACTCCACCCTGGATTCAAGAGGTCTCCCGTAAGTCTCATTTTAAGTGAGACCCCCTCTTCCATTTCCTTGCAGATACAACCTGTTCCCCCAAGAGCATCCCACCTTACATACCCCTTCTTGCTTCTGCACTCAGAGAAGATAGAAACATGACAAGAAGTCAGCCCAGCTTGTGTTGGATGATTACCTGTGTTCATCATTACCTGTGACACTAGACACCCTGGAAACATCCTGAGCTTGGGTGGAGCGGTTTCGACTCTGCTGCCGGCGCCTGCTCGTTGCTGACCTAGTGGTCCGTACATGAACTTCACTCACTTTGAAGAAGGCCACCATGAAAGGCTGTTTGTCATAAGGGCCATCTCTGCCCATAAGGCCTGCTTCTCTAGGATTTACACTGAAACCTTCAAACCAAACAGAAAAGGGAGTGTTAGACAAAAAGTGTGGTTAGATTGCTCTGTCCAACATCTTGGCATCCCCATCAGCAGTGTTTCCTTTCTTCTTGCTCATACTTCCTTTTTTAATCACTAAACATTCCCCTCCTGCCACCATGACCCATGGATATTTTTGTGATAGCACCCCATCCATCCTGGATGAGGGGCTTGCAGCACCTGGGTCTTTGGTATCCCAGTGGCATCTCTACTTCAGTTTAGGCACTGAAAAGGTATACAGATAGATATATAAACTATAAAAGCCCAGATGTGTCATGAAATTAGTTCTGCGTCCCATGAAACACAAGCAGCAGAGATGGGATTAGGAGAGAGCAGAGGGCAAAGAGATGGGGTGCTTTTGTCAGGAGCACAGGGACAGGCTCTCAGACCATTTGGGAAGGTGGAGGCTGGCACTAACATTTCCTCAAAGAGAACAGTAGATAGCCCCTCTGGTCTCACTTGACCCCATAGGTGTATCAAACTCCAGCATGAAGCAATAGGAAGAAAACATAAGGTTGGAGACTGATTCCCATAGATGACAGATGTCGTAGTCATCCTTTTAGTAACCTTCTGCTCATCTAGATCCTATTCTGCTTATCTTCCAACACTCAATTTCATGCTCGTTTGCAGTTTTTTTTCTCTTCTTTTCCACCTTGCAAAGTTTCTGTGGACTGTGAAATGCTATCGTTGCAGCCACTCTCAGAGGAAACAGCCCCACACAGACTTGTATTCACTTCTCCAGTGCACGGCTCCCATCTCAGGTTTGATGAGATCCGAGCAGTGACAGCAGCTGCAGCAGCCAGGAGGATTGCCATAATCCCACATGGGGAGGTGCATACCCACAACCCTGGCTCCATTCTCTTCCTCTAACCCCTAAACCTCACCCCACCTGGAAACCCAGCTTCATGCCGCTTCCACCTCCAACCCAAGAACTGGTGCCCTACCCCAGCCCACTTGCACCAGCTCATCCTGGTACTGTTCAGAGATACTTCACCTTACTCGTGAGGAAAGACATGTCCATCAAGGGACACCCAAGAACTGACAGCCCTCTATATGTGCCCTGAGATTGTTGCTCATGTTGTTGGCTACAGCTGCCTACAAAGGCAGGGTGCTCACGCCCCCATATCACAACTGGACTCTGTCAGCACCACATCTAGACATCATACAAGAGACTTGTGAGGTGACTTGCATTAACTTGCCCATAACCTACCATCCCGAGTCACCACGCTCAGCTGCAGACCCATGTTGTGCTGAGGGTTCATCACCCACATGTTACTGGTGGCAGTGACATCAAACTCCAGCCAGCCCTCCTCTGAGGCCCACACCACCCGTGTATCCAGCAGAAACAGGTCAGAGGCCCTGCAGAGGAAAAGCATAATGATAATATTGTGATGTCTGGGATTTTCCTTCCCTGGCTTTTGTCGTTACAGAAACAAAACCTGAAATCATTAGAAGTGATGTTAATAGCTAGGAAAAAAAACCAACATCTAAAATCTGCCTGTCTGTATCCAGGGTTTTGCCATGAGATGCACATGCTTGCACATGTGAAATTCAGGATCACAAGGGCTTTTCACTATTTTCTAGGCTGGAGGAAAGCAATCCTACTCCTCAGATCTGTCCAATTCTCCACTGGCAAGGGATTAGTAAGGTACACTTCTCCCTGAAGAGTATAATGCTAGACCAGTAGGGCAGTGCTCAAACTAACAGCATTTCCAGGCATTTAATGGCTTTGTCAGAGGTGTTGCATGGTTTCAGCCCACTTTCCAAAACACAGACACACTATAATTGACTAAAATAAAAAATTAAAATCAATTAACAGTCCAAGCAGCAAGCAGTGATGGCCACCATAAAGACATTATTCCAAGGCTTATCAACAGGGATTAGAGCACCTTGTCCCCAGGCTCTTGGCACTGGGTCTCATTCATAGGCTTCACCTTACAAATGTTATCAAGTCTATATATACCTTTTTTTCAGCATTAAATGCCTATCAAAACTCAATGAAATGACTTCAATGAAATCAGCTGGAGAAGCACCCAAGAAACACCATGTACATTTCCCCACTACATTATAGGCATAACTTTACTGTGCAAGAGAGCTATAATTCCTATCCTTAACCTGTGGCCATCACACAAAATGGATACTGGGTGTCAATCCCATCTTCACCTCTCTTCCTCCCTGGATTTCTTTTTTCTAACAACTTCATGAAAATGAGAAAACAGGTACCTGTCCCTTCCACCCATCAAAGGTCAACTTCAGAAAAAAACCAACATTTTGATTGAGTTATGTTTTATTTTTGGCTAACTGCTACGTCATACTGCCCAGCAGCTTGGTTTGCATGAGATCACACGTGGAAAAATAAGCACTTAAGTATATTAGGGCTCCTAGTGCAGCTATTTTTACAGCACAGAGGCTTTCCTCCGCCTCGCTGGTAGCCGCACACTCTGTGGTTGACTCAGCAGCCTTTCCCACAGGGGTCTTTGCCATGGCTCCTCCAATGTGAAGAGGGCTCAGGAACAGCTCTGACCCTCACCTCCAACAGCGGTGAGTGGCTGGGGCCGGCCAGCTGTTACATGCTTTGGAAACCTTAAGGTTGAAAGACTTGGGCTTTCCCAGGCAGGGTATATAAGTGGAAGTGTTCCTTAAAGGAGACCACAAATAGCAGCTGCAGCTGAGACCACTCTTACCCTGCCCAGGTTTAAGAGAGGAATGAACTGCTAGATCATTCCCACCTCTGAATACAACTTACACATTGGTCCTCTCCAGTGCTTGAAATGGACTATATCCAAAAAGGGGTTTACCTGGCACCTGACATTCTCCCTCACACCAATTGCTTTCTGATCTCCTGTCCTACCTCTGCTCCTCTAAGTGCCATATTCTTCCTGTCACTTGTCCACTCCAGAAAATGCCCGCTGGAGCCTCCAGAGTAGAGTAACTTAAGCATTACATTCCCCCAAACCAAACATGTCTGGCTGGAGAGCCATTGGGAACTCCGTAAGAGCAAACCCACAAGAACACTCAACCACATGGGAGTAGCCAAATATACAAAAACATGAAGAGGAGGCTCAGAGTTTACATTCCCCATTGCTTTGCACTTTGGGAAGGCACATATCAGAGAGCTGCAAAGCCTGAAAGCACCATCATATGGCATCACCTAGCACGTTCCCCTGAATTGCAGGCAGGATCAACTACCTCCACATCACTCCTGAGAGATGTTTGCCTGACATGATCTTACAGATTTCCAGCCTCAGGAATTTCCACCCTTCCAGGAAATTGAATGTGCTTCACTTGATCTGACTGAGTGCAGTGGAAGGATAATCTTGATGCATCTCACAGACTATGCCTCTACTCATACATGTCAGAATACGATTTTGGCTTCTTCACAAAACTCACATTGTTAACTGAGTTCATCTTGTGATCCACTATAATTCTTAGATTCATGCTGCTGAACTGCACAGGACCCAGTCACTTCCTATGGTGTATTTACATCACTGATTTTTCAGGTCCAAATGCAGTTCTTCTTTCTACCAAATCACACTTTCCTCCCGCCCCTAGACTGAACCGCCATCATTCTCAGATGAACTTAAAATTCAGACTTGCCTTCCAGGGAGTCTGCTCCACCATAGCGTCCTCCAAAAAAAGTAATAAGCAATGGTACAATCTACCAAATAAGAATGCTCCACTTTAGCCCAGTAAGTCACACTTACTTTGGAAAGATTTCAATTCCTTTGTAAAATGCAGAAAAATGGACAATTGGGCTCTCCAATCCCGTTAACTCTTTGCAATAAGTCTCATACAGGACTTGTTTTCAATCAGTTATTCAACTGACTTTCGCATTATTTGACCAGAAGCCAACACTGAGGGTTCACCCCACAGGTATTGTTTTGTCATAGTAGCAATGCTAGCAGGTAACACATTCTAATACTTTCTGCTTAAGCCTGCTTTCCATGTTTGTCACCCAAACTTCACCAGACTGCACAAAATTGTACACCATTTCTTACTAGTTTGTTCTATGGCATGAAGGTTTTAAAAAATAGTCACCTTTGTCCAACAAAGTTAGAGAAAAAAAGAAAATTACATAAAAAACAATCCCAACTATTTATTTGAGTGTCTTTAACCACTCCTGTGTATTTTTCAGAACAGAAACGTTGTATGCCCTTCCTCCTTTAAGAAAATCACTTCAATTTTGGCCACGCAGAAGAACTTGACAATTGCTGCCCACACAGGCTCAACAGAGATTCAGAGTTTAGCAACAAAATCCTCTGGACTTTCTGTATCCAGGGAACATACTTTTCCCTCCTTTCCCCCTTGATAAACCAAATACCATGTATCAACTGATAGCAATCTGCTTTCCCCTAGAGTCACATAGCCGAGAAGAAATGTTCTTACTACTCCTGCAAAAAGGCTGTCTGATTTTGGAATAGAGACTGGGAGATCTCCCAGACTGGCCCAGGGTGGAAAAGAAAGAATATCTGTTTAGAAGGGGAAGGGTGAAGGATTTGCTGCAGTGGTGGGGGACACATGGACGTGCAAGGACTCGATGGAGAGACCCTAGATAAAAGGAAAAAGTCTGCAGAGAAAAGAGAGTAAAAAGGCCTTATGGCCACCAAAACTCTGTGAATAAGGCCCATTATCCCTGACTCAGAATCCCTCTGCTTCTAGAAGCAGTAAGGAAACTATTGGAATCTTCCTGTACCAATGGCTCACAGAGGGATATAACCTGCTACCACTGTCATTTGCAGCAACACAGCTGCCAACATAGTGACAGATGTCAGTGATGTGAGTCTCGCACTTCCAGTCTTGCTCCAATGTTCATAACTGGATTTTTCTTTCCCCTCCCCATCAGTTCTGTTCTCTGAAGACCACAGAAAACACATTTATTCCATTCCTCTCCCATAGGGCTGCAAAAGAAAGGTGGGAAGCATGAGAACTAAAGCTGCTACATAGCCTTATTGCCACTCCGGCTGCTGGACTGTTGGATGATTTTGGTAAAGACCATTTTTGCCATGGGTGTTTGCATCAGCTTCTCATCTGCATGATGAGAACACCACCATCAGCTTTGCCTTATAGCCTTGTCAAAACAAGAAATAGTGTAGGAAGCTGTAAGATACCATGCTGAAGAGTGCTACACACAAATAGATGCAAGCCCATAGTCAAAGCAAATTCTAAAGAGTGGACAAGAAGGTGAGAAACGGATCATATATTGTGCAAGTTGCATGCAACAAACTCTTGAATTCCTTGTCATTAACGGATGACATTGATCCTGTGCAGTGAGGCGGGCAGTGGCCATCCAAGCAAAAGTATGCAACTGCGTACGTGGTCACTTTTACGGAAGGATTATTTGAAACTTCAGCATTTGAGAATAACAGAGGCAAGATGGGACCTAAGGGAAACGGGAAGGGGGCAAGAAGAATGAGGAAAAAAATAGAAAAAGAAAGGCCAGAAGAAATACATGAGCCAGCATTGTTGAGCAAAGAGGAATACCTGCTTTTTCAACACAGGCTGAAGAAAGCAGAGTCAGCCCAGAGGTTTAATGCCCACGCAACCCCGCATGTCAAAGGACATCACAGGACCTCTGGCACCTGCATAGCAGGAAATTCAGTGTACAGAAGATGAATTCCATCACCAAACCAGGCAGCTTTTTAAAATCTTCTCTGTCCAAACCTGCCTCTGGGGTTTTATACAGCTACTGTCATCTCATTGTCACTATGGTGCCTGACAGCGTCATCTTTCACAGTGTTTAACCATCTGGATGAGTTCAGTTAATGATTTTCATAATGAAGGTGCTGCAGGCAGAATATGAATTATCCTTAGATTATTAATGAAAAGCAAGTGAATGGGAAAAACTGAGGCAAGGAGCTGAAACAACTTTCCTGGAACAGGGGGCAACATTAAATGGGAAGATGTAAATTAGAGATTCCCAGCTCAAAACAGGAGGGCTTTGTTCTGGATCAGGGCCCTAAAGTATGGTCTCAAGTCCCAGGAAATAAATGGAAGTGTTTCCATGGCCTTCAGAGGACTCTAGAGGAGGAAGGAGAAGCAAAGGTCAACAGAGCAATCACAAGTGGCTGCAGTAAACAGAAAGAAGTACACAGTTTACTGGAGAAATATGGCCTGTATAATTCAGAAGGCAGGATTTAGCTCCAGCGTCCTCAGAGAAGGAGCTGATCTGTCAGATATAAATATCAAATATAGTTACTATTCTTAACACCGGCATCCCAACCATGTACCCAGGGCATTTATAGGAGAAACAGCTTGCATTCAACTTCAGTGCTTTTCCCGCTGTAAGACAAATATTTTGTTAACTGAAACCTCTGTGTAAACCTTTCAACAAAATGTCCCTGGGTGCTAATTCTCTTTAATTGAACACTAATTAGATTAGAATTTAGTCAAATTAGTAACCAGGTCAAGTGGTTAATCTTAGTTACTATACTTAGTGAAATGTTCACATTAAAATAATTTCTCTGTTCTGGGTACACATTACAACATGGAACTTTGCTACAGGAAAAACACCAAAGCTATAAAAAGCTAAATTTAAAGAAGCATCTGTTGAACTAGGTTTTTTAACTTTCCCACTCTCCCTGGCCTTCTTTCGCCAACCAGGCAGAAGTTTTACCAGGGAGGCAGTGAGAACAAACAGAAATCTCACCTCCAAAATGATCAAGTTAAAGGTCTCTTATTTTAATTACGGATCTCGGAAAAACATTTTGGCCTAACTTCAAAGCTCACAATTACCCAGGTGTTTAAAGGATTGTTACGCATCAACAGCCATTTACCAAAGCATTAATTACTGTAAGTCTCTAAAACTTTCCTCAGCTGAACCTTTTTGTTTACTTTTCTTCAAAGACAAGTTGACATAATAGTCTAGACTGCCTAGCAGCAGTTTCTCAAACGGGAATTTTGCACAGAAGTGTGTGGGATTTACATTTTAATTAACGCACTTTCTAAATACTCTCCTGCGTACATCAGGATCCCAGTCTTTAGTTGGCACTGATATCAACCTCCTGTAAAACTTTTCCTGCATATAGCAAACTAGCAAGTTTATTTGCTCCTATCCACTAATGATGGACTAATAACTAGAATCGATAAAACTTTGAAATTGTAGCCTTTTCAAAGGAAATACCAAGAGCTGTCAACCTACAATGACACCTACTTTCAAGGTGAAATAGAAGGCCAGCAACTGGGCACTGATTTGCAAAGATTGACAGCCAGTGCAGGAAAAAGCACACAATGGAGATGCTGGGACACTCTGGAGGGGGTCTGCAATTCAGCACACGGAGAGGAGAGCCATCCTGGATGCATCAAGACACAGGGGCACACCAGAAAGGAGAGGTAAGCTCAGTCTCAGATCACCACTGTTCTGTCTGATAAGAGCTCCCCCGTGCTGAGGCGGCTGTCCTGTACCACTGCAGGCATCGTCCCAGGCAGTAAAGTCTGCAAAGGCAGAGGGCTAAGACTTGCAGACTCACTGGAAGAGCAGCAGAGTGAAACACTCGTTTCAAGGCTGCAGCTGGCAAAAAGTGGAAGATCAGAGCCTATAACTAGTGGATGTTGTCTCCCCATACCAAGACTGTGGGAAGCTCAGCCTACAGGCTGCTGTAATCCCAGCAAAGCCAACACTGCTATTTGAGTGAAAAAGTGTCTCCCTACATCTAGCTCAAGGTCTTGAGCTTCAAGCTCTGAGGAATTAACATTTTACCAACAGGAACATGAAAAAAGAAGAAAAAGTGGCTACAGGGACAGAAGATGTGTTTCTCATTTCCTTAATTTAATGAGACTAAGGGGTATTCTAGCTGCAGTGATGGTTAGAATACTACACCTCAGAATTTAAATGCACTTTGAGGCATGAAGATGGGTGAGAGGGAACAGGGTAGTAATTTGTCTTTGTCTTTCATGAAAAGAAATAAGGCACTGATATGCTATTTTTCATCTTGTTAGAAAAAGCCAGCTGGCTATGGAACCAGTAAGTTTCGTCCAGAATAACTTTGACTTTTAAACTACCAAAAAACAGCCACCCTAAACCACAACAAATTGCATACCCATGGTGGGAGTTGAACTGAAATGCGGACACTTCTCTATAGCATCATGGAAATAGTTCTATCATATACAAATATATGCACACTGTATACAAATCTGACCCCAACTTGAAACAGATTGATGCTAGCTTTGTCATTTGTATTACACAACCCATTCCAAAACCCAGTTGAGGACGGTTATTTATTTTCTAAGCTATAAACACTGCCGGCAAATCAATTTGCCCTTTAGATTAGAAGCTCAGATCACACTTGTATAAATATCCTGTTGCAAAGAGGAAGACTTTTTACCACTGTAACTGGCAGCTAAAAACCAATGAGCGCCTTAACCCTTAAGGAATTAGTGTTCAGCAGAAGAAGAACATACTCCCAAGGCAGTCACTCTGCAAGGCACAGCTATGGGTCCACATGTGTCTTATCATATAGGAGAATCTTTCTGCAGATCAAGTCCTCATATTTCATTCTGGGTGCAAACAAAACTGTTTAATAAACCTTGACCATTAAGGTACCATATCTTCCTTTGATCACTAACACAGGCCACTGTGTTTTTCATAGATCAGTTGTTTGGACAGTGTGGGAGTGGTTTGAGGTCTGCATTAGCAGGATATTTACACTTGAAAATGTACTGATGATCCAAACCAAGGCCTAATATCTTTGATCAACCATAAACTGCCCTCCCTAGTCCTGACCTGACACCTCTCTGGGTGAGAGATAGAAGCTTTTGAGAAGGAAAAAGAAATTAATGAGCTGTTTCCAAGGACAAACTTATTTCTTCCTTTCCCTTGCAAAGGTCTCACTTACATGGCAATCCACTCCCAAGAGGTATCACTAGTCACAGAAGGATTTGTTGGTTCTTCCACAAAATCATTGCTACACCTTAGACATAAGCCCATGTGCAGGACTTAGCTGTGCTTCGGTACCACCAAAAGGAGGAGATTCAAGGTTGTGCAGCTCCTGCCTGCTGAAACTAAATGCTCCCTCAGATACGGTAAAGGTGGGATAAGCAGCTGGAAGCTGATGCCACTTGTCTTCCTGAACGGGTGCTTTGGCAAATCTCCCTGCTCTCTGCACATACCAAAGGTAAGAAGAAAAAATCCACCCTAGCCTTCAAACAGCCCAGTCTCTTAAACTCTGGGAAAACTCTGGGAGTCAGAAGCCAAAGATCCAGAAGAGGTATTGCCTG
Source organism: Myiopsitta monachus (assembly GCA_017639245.1). Taxonomy (NCBI): domain Eukaryota; kingdom Metazoa; phylum Chordata; class Aves; order Psittaciformes; family Psittacidae; genus Myiopsitta; species Myiopsitta monachus. The sequence continues at coordinate 39,391,673 of CM029918.1, read as the reverse complement.
TTCTCTCTCCCAGCTTCAGACCCTTCTGTCCCCAACCTGTTTCTAAACCCAGAGTCATCCCCCTCAGAGCAAACTAGATGTCAGCCCTGTTTAGTAAAGCTGCTTCTTCACACAACCTGAAATGCATACTGTTGACGGCTGGTCACAAGCTTGACCAATCCTGAGGATTTCATTAATCTCTTCACAGCATCCGACTGACAACTCCAGCAGTTTGTGTTATCACCAAATGTGGCCGTTAGCTGCGGTTCAGTTAGAAAACAAAAGCCTAGTTTCTAGGCACTATTTTTTTTACCTTAGAAAAGGATGGAAGGAATGGGGAGATGAAAATATTACTGACACAAGTGAGTCAGTATTAAAAATGTTTTTGCTTTTAAGAGGGAATGTACTTAGACCACACTGTCTTCAATGCGCACTTCACAGCCTGGAACCTCCACAAGTACCGTTTTCATATTTCTGATGGCTTTGAACAAGGAAAGGGTCAAATTTCTCCTCAAAGCTTCTGTGATATTTCAGTCAGCACTGATCTCTGATCATTCATGCTCTCCCCACATACACCCCTACCTAGGAAATAGTCTCGAATGGGCCCATAGAATCATAGAACAGTTAGGGTTGGAAAGGACCTTAAGATCATCAAGTTCCAGCCCCCCTGCCATAGGCAGGGACACCTCCCACTAAACCATGCCACCCAAGGCTATGTCCAACCTGGCCTTGAACACCGACAGCAATGGAGCATTCATAACTTCCCTGGACAACCCATTCCAGTGCCTCACCACCCTTACAGTAAAGAATTTCTTCCTCATATCCAATCTAAACTTGCCCTGTTTAAGTTTTAACCCGTTACCCCTTGTCCTCTCACTGCAGTCCCTAATGAAGAGTCCCTCCCCAGCATCCCTATAGGCCCCCTTCAGATATTGGAAGGTGCTATGAGGTCTCCATGCAGCCTTCTCTTCTCCAGGCTGAACAGCCCCAACTTTCTCACCCTTGCTTTTAGCCTTGGCTCCAGTGGCAAAAATCAGTTTGATAATTCAGTAACTGGCAAGAAATTTTAGCCTCAGGCTTGGTTTTGTTTTTAGCCATCAGGGATCAGCCATCAGTACCTTGTAATTCCATGCAGCAGCATGCACATCTGGGCTGGAGTCACACGTTTATGCTGTTACTGTCCAGATGAGGTTGCTTTTTTTTCCTTTGCTCAAGTAATACTGAATTAAGCCACTTCATTACACTTAATTGGAGCTAAGGGATACTTCCAGTCTCTGAGCTTTGGTGAAGATCTGTATTTACTGAAGCTTCCTCTTATCTCCTGTCCTCCCAAACTCATTTCTTTGAGAGGAACAGGCAGGTTTCTTTTTCTTTATATGTTTTCCCTCAGAGCTGCGTGCTGCCTTTCTGTTGCAGACTGCTGGCTTAAATACATTCATGCCAGCTGCCCTGTTAAAAATTATGTGTGCCCAAAAGTATTTTACTAGCTACCAATAATTGCCTCAGACAACTGTTAACCTCATAAAAGCCAAGACTAACATGGTGTCTTTGACCTTTCTATGAAGACTGCCAATGTTGACTGAACAGGCACTTTCTGCGGCCTTCAGAGACTAATCTTCCTGACCAGAAGGAATATCTGTCAGCAGAACAAGATGAAAAAATGTGCTATGTCAACTCCGTCTGTTTCACCTGCTAGTTCCCCAGCTAGACTTCCAGATCTGTACAGACTCTTCCTTATGCAATAAAATGTCATAAAATGTCAGGAAATATCAGGCTGTCCAAAGGAAGTGTGACACAACTTTTTTTAGCATATCTTTTTTTTAAGTCAAAGGCAGCTGTTATTTTCTGGCTCAGAAAATATCTGCTAAAATGCAACAGAAGCCTTACAAATATTTAGCAAGTTCCTTCAAAAAACACAGTGCTTCTTCTCTTGTAATTTAACCTTCTAGTGTTCTCAAAAGAAAACATTATCTTCCTAATTAATCTACTGAGACAAAAGGAGGAGAACAAAACACTTTGGATTTCCCTCCCCACCCCCAGTAAAAGCATGTAAGTGAACTGATAATCAAAACCCAAATGAGCTGAATAAAGCTCCTTAAGACATAGCAGAAAAATCTGAGGCATTTTTCCCCCCATGTAGAGATACAAGTGAACAGCTAGATACAAGTTTTTAGTATTTGTTTTCAAGAATGCTTACAGGCCAAAGCCCACTCAGGTCACCAACGCGCTGCATGCTTCAATCTGTAGCAGCAGTAGCCTATGGAGCCAGAACCTCAACTGAAGGTACAAATGAAGAGTGGTAAGTAGCTTCTAATATCTGTCTTTAAACAGCTGTATATTTTAATATGTATAGGAGAGTTAATATAAATGACTATTTATAGATATACACTTTTAGATACATACAGCGAATACATATGCAGGCATCTATTTATACACAATCACACGTTTTCGTATGTGGTTTTATATTTTACAAGTACATGAAAGAATCCTTTAAGCTAAAAAGGGTGGAAAAGGGCACATCCTTTTTACAGCTGCAAGAATCTGTGAGCCACATCTTACCCACCTCTGCACAGATGATGTGACAAGTCCTTTTAGACTCATCCCAAGTGCAAGTTTCTTTAGCCAAAGGTCTCCCTCCTTCCCACCAGTAAAAATAAATAAATAAAGAAGAAAAAGAAACAGAAAGGGAGCCTTGAGGGAGTGGATGAGTCAGAGGTTAGTAATGAACTACAGACACTCATTCCTGGGTCAGCAGTTCACGCCTAGCCCATGTCAGGAGGGACAGCGAACTGCTGGCAGTCTGGACCCAGAGGAAGCTGCTTTATGATTTCCAGTCCCAACAGCGGGATCCCCTTACCATGAAAGCCAGCAGCAGCAGGAGGAACACGATGGAAGGGACCTGAAAGATGTGAAACACTCGCCTGCTCTGAAGAGAGACCACCCTGCTGATCCCCACCCAAGCTGACGACTCTGCTCTCTCCAAAGAGAGGTCTCTAGCATCCAGTGATGCCCAGGACCTGCAGATGCCATAGCACCCAGTGCCATAGGACATGCATCCCAGCTTCATAATGCAGTACAATTTTGGCACGCTTCTGGCATGGTGTTCGAAACAAAGACACCAGTTGCCAGCATCATGGCTGCATACAGCCCCTTTCAGAAAAAAGAGTTCACAAATGTTTTAGGAGCCGGGTACGTTAGGGGCCATTTGCTGCACTTTATTCTCTTTCCCACAGTACTTTACTTGCTTGCTGACTTTACTCTGAAAAAATGCTATGTACACATAAAAGTTGATAGTTCTCCTACTCTGTGCCCTGCTTTGGTGACCATCACAGAGCAGCATATCAATCGCTTCCAGACACTTGGCAGAAGTTTTTCTCCAGCTGCAGAAGTAGAATCTCTACTTGTGAAATCTAAACCAGACCAACATTCACCATTTTTTATTCACTGTGGCTCTAAATGAACAATACAGCTAACATCTACGAATTCTGCATGACCATCTGGACATCCACCAGCTCTTCAAGTGTGGGCATTGATGTAACATGTTAACCAGCATGTATGTTACCCAAGGAGGCACTCCAGCAACCCACAACTCAAAGCTCAAAGCAAACACTGATTATTTAAAATAAGCACCTTCTTCCCATCGCCTATATACCCAAGTATTTCTCTCCATTTGCCCAGATGCCACACTCCACATAGAACAACCACCAGCTACTTGATGTCATCCTCACAACAGCAAATCAAAGGCAAATCCCCCCAAAACGATATCAATGGAAAGGACGTAGAAAGAAGGACCAGAAAGGCAAACACCCAGGAAACCTTCACAGAGAAAAGAAACAGTTACAGTGCTGACATGTTTCAGCAGAAGTAATGAAACACTTTTGTACCACAGCATTACTCTGACATTTAATTGACCTTTGTTTTCAGCTTTCAGCTTTACGTGATTCCCTCATCCAAAATATCACCCTTTTTAAATGAATTACTCCATTTACACTTGTTTGGACTTTTGTAACACATTTTCTACCCTGCCTCTGTCTTTTGCTTCCCCCATTGCCATTGAAAGCCCAGGAGTGATTTTGCACCTGTGGTCAGCATGCTGAATTTTCTTCTGCTTTATTTACTTTACCATAAGTCCAGCTGAATGCAGGTCAAGTCTGCACTAATTACCAGTATTTTTCAAACAGGCTATGCTTTATTTATGTAGTACTACTAAATTGAAAGAGGATAGATGTATTTCGGTAGACAAGAGCAATGCCAGCGTAACAACTTTGGTTTAAAAATCTATTGCCTCACAGCAGATTCTTGCTCTATTTAAAGACAACACATGGACTACAATACCATGGACTTTCTGCAGCTGAGGTCCACTTTGCACTCTGCCATGCCCATTTTCCACAAGGAAATAACAGGACCCCATTAAAGAGAAAAATCCTGATAGTTATTTAGCAGTCCTCTCAGCATGAATGTACAAGCCCAACCTTCTCCAGGACAGCAGCTGGTGGCACAGAGCGAGCCCCTTCCTGCGTACCTGTTCTGATGTTCCTGCAGCACTTGGTAGATGCTGATAAGGAAGGTTTGGTTTTTAAAGCTTCCCACAACACAGTCTTTGTAGATGCGAAACTCAGCGGCTGTGACGGCCTCGCCCTCCGGAATCTGAGACAAATTGAATTTGAACTCCTTGTGGTGCCGCTGGTGAGGCGTGAACTCCTTGTCGTACTCAACTGCAGATGGGAAAAGGAAAAGAAAAGGGAAAAAGGGACCATGACTAAAATTTAACAACAACAGGTTTCCACATGCTGCCACCTGTTCCTCACAAAAAACAAACCCTAAGAATCCTATTTTCTTCTCCAAAGATACCTCGGCAAGTGCCAGGAAAGCTTATGTTGTTAAAGCCTTTCAAATACAGTACTGAGAAGAGATGAATGCTCCTCTTCTCTAACCAACGCCTTTGAGATTTCCTGTTTTCTAAAGCAAAGCCAGCTTTGACAGGTGAAATATGACCATGTGTTTTGCTCCTGTGATCTGAAGCTGTGACTACCCCAGGGTTTTCCACCTGTGGATCTCCATGATCTTCACAGCATTTCTTTAGGCCTCACACCTGTCTTCCAAAAGAGGAGACAATTATTCCATTTTGATTTAGCACATGAAGGCACAGACAGAAATAAGTGTCAGCAGCAGGTCAACCAATTCCCTAACTGCCCTAAAAACTGCTGCTTTCTGGCTCCTGGTTTTGTGTGTTAGCCATCAGACCGCCTTGTGAAAAGAATAAGATTAACACAACATTTATAAGGGTTAAAGTAAACCACAGATCCCCTTCCTTTTGCAGAAGCTTATTTGAGAATCAGAGAGCTGAGAAGGAGTGACCCTTTTTGCTTTCTGGTCTTAGCCCTCCTCAGGTACGCTATCAGGTATAGGGTTTAAGACAGATGCAAACTAGAACCCCTCCTTCTTCAGGCCTCAGGATTTGTGTTTTCTCTGTTTGAGGTGCCCTTTGCAAATTATACTTTTAGTTCCACTCTTGTATTAATTGATTATATCTAGGTTTAGCCTGACTTTGATTTATTGTTCAGCATTTCTTCTAATTTTCTATTAGAAATTGCTTAAAACATTAACAAATTACATAAACATACAAATTACATCTTTAAAACTCTCACAAGAAAAATATAAAGCCAAAAAACCTGTTCCCACCAGTGCAACCGAAGGAGTATATCTCAACGATGAATAAGTTGTCATTATATTGTCATTAGGGACATGATTACATTCAGAGGTGGTGAGGGAAGTTTGTCTCTTTGCTTTTTGTTGCTCTCTTCCCCTTCCCACTCCCCCCCAATTAATACATCAAACTGCAAAGGCATCCACGAGCCCACCCTTACAACATCCCATGAGGTAAGCAGCAATCCCCATTTTACAGCTGGGATACTGAGTCACCAGGAGAGTGACTTGTCCAAGGACAGGCAGCAGAGGCTTGCAGTGGAGCCAGGAACAACAAGCAGCCAGCAAGCTTAAGGTTTGTTGCCTTGTCCACAGGTTACCTCCTTGAAGAGCCAATACGTCTTCTGGCTGCTGGGAACAGCCCATGGAGATTTTCCCCTCTATCCTTCCCTTCTGCCTGCTCCACTTCATCCCCCAGCCCCAGTTTTGTCTGTGTCCTCTCCCTTTCCTTTGGCAGTCCTTTCATGTGAGCTGCCTCATCTGGCTGGGTCCATGTCCTGGCTCCCTGTGAGACAGTTAGTCACATCCTTCTCTTTGAAGCTCGCCTGGAAATCTTTTCACCTCCGCGTGACTGCTGCCGAGCATTTAGTGGGACACTGCACTTGGAAATCCTGCGTTAAGAGCTGCCATGGGGCAAACAGGCAAACTTGCAAATTGCTGTCAGAGACGGATGCTACTGCCAATTTTGGCAGTCGTGCATTGCATATGTTTGAGCAGTTTAGACTCAAACAACTGACAAACACAGGTGACTGGAACCTATGGCTTACAGAAATAAGGGTTGAAACCAGCATTTCCATCAGAGATTGCACCAAGGCAAATGATGGTACCACTCACTTTCCAGTGCCACCAAGGAATTACCTAGCTAGCCACCAGTTATTGGCAATCTGAGCTCACCTTTGAAGCACCTGCCCCTGCTTTTAATTGAGAATGACTCTGGCAATACCAGATTGGTTGGCATCACTCATATGCACACCCTCTGAGAAGGGGCCAGAGCTGCCTGGTTACTCCCCATCCTGAGGCGAGCCCTGCAGGATGCACCTCCCAAACAGCATGGTCATGTACTGTCAGAAACTTGCAAGCATCCAACCAACAAGAAACCACGTTCATCTGCTTGCAGCAGAACGACGTGCCCAACTTAGCCTTTTTACTTGCTGCTATGAGACGAGAGGATGTAATTAATGGTGAGGGAATGTCTAAATCCATGGGTTTGGAGAGACACGCGCATGAAGCAACAATTCTCAATTTAGAACTTGCTAAGTCCTTGGTCGCCGGTGCAATGACCAGCCAAAACCCATGTCCCCTCCCGTGCTTTCATGGGGACAAGCTGACCTGTGGGCTCAGGGCTGAACGTGATAAAGGAGGATCAGGAAGAGCAAGGGGAAGGACACTACCAGGGCAAGCAGCAAAACTCCATCAGGGTGCCGGAAAACTAAAATTGCACCAGGCAGAAACAGCAAAGGGAATATTTGACGCTTTCTGCCAGCTACAGCTCCATACGGTGAGATGCTGCGTGGCCTCTCCAAGCACACAAGGGAGAGCTCAGAGCTGTCCCGCCTGCCAGAAGGCTCAAAACATGCCGAAACATCACTTCTTGTTATTCCTTTCCAACCCCAATTCAGCTACAGCAGCCTCACCTCCACTACAAAATACATAGTTTAAAAGTTACACAGCCAGACTCTAGTCCTTTAAATCAGTATTTTCCCATACCCTTCTTTGAAAAAGTGAAACACAAGCCACAAAAGGAAGAAATCCCACAAAAACATCTACCAGAGAGCGTCAAAAGTAGCAGCAGGCATGATGCTTGACTCCAAGTACCCTTTTCCAGTTTATAACTTGCCTGATATATTTACAATAGTGCTTTCCTGTTTTTAAAACTTTCTTCCTTTATCCCTGCCCTTGTCCAAATGCCCCACACAATCACAGAAGCTGACTAAACTGATTATAGGAGAAACCTTCAGACTGATTTCATTGTCAGGCTTGGCAGAGTAAACAACCTGAAACAAACAAGGAAAGTTTTTTTTTATTATTCCTTCAGATTGTGTAATTTAGCTTTTTTCTATTATAAGAAATGCACTCTCAGAACAAAATACTGTTAAGTTGATGGCGAACTCCTCAGAAGCAGTCAGAAGCATCCCTACAACATCACAGGATGGAAAAAAGTCTACATTAAGCTTGTATGAAGCCAGTATAAAAGTTTAACGAGTTGGAAAGTTTTTCTGGCTATGTATCTTCCCATGATACAATGGAGGGTGCGGTGGGTTTTTTTTCTTTGTGGGAGTGGTGAGATATTTAAGTTCTATATACTCATTGTCACCCCATCAAGTTAATAATTAACTGTTTTCATTCAGCAAGACAGCTTAAAAATATAAAATGCCAACAGATCTTCTCTGAGGGCTTTTACCCCCTGGAAACTGTTCATTTTTAACAAAGAAGTCAAGTTTTAGAACAGTAAAATTTGGAAAGGGAAGGTCAGAGCTGCTGGTTCCCAGGATTACCCAGTCTGTATTGCTATCATGATACAATGCATCAGACGACCTCGTATTCAAAACACAGACTGCACACGCCAAAATGCAAGGCAACAGTAAAAAGGAGAAATAATTTCTCAAGCTGCTTTCCAAGCATTATTTTTCCCACATGAATTCAGTCAGGTCAGTCTGATGGGTGACATGTGAAATCCAAAGCTAATTTCTTTCTGAAGATGGACACGTCAATGTCCCAGCTGCACAAGGCCCTTGCAAGGAAAATCAAGCAGCTCATGGCTGGGGCAGGTTGCAAGCAAGCAGTCCTGCATGGTACTGGCCTCCCATAACCTCTCCCCCGTGCTGGCTGGAATTTCAGGACCAAGCCAGGCAAAACCAGAGATTGTAGGGTCATTACATGAATTATAGCTGTATAAAATTCATCCTCATGGTCAGACTATATTCTCCTGAACATTATTACTCATTTGACAGAGTAGCTCCTTAGATACTATAGATCCAGCTATGCACGTACCGGGGTGAGTTGGGAAAGGAGACTGTAAACAGAAGTTTTAGCCCATCATGGGTGTTACATCCTCTGAGCAAAACAGACTGTCAGTTCTATTGTGCAGGTCTCTGACTTCGCCCTAGCTGGGGCTTCGGCTGTTCCTCTGCTTGCAATGACAAGCAGGGTCTGAGCTGTGGGCATTGAGAGTACTCGCCCCAGAGTTTTCATTACAGCAGAGTGGCCGAGCATGCACAAACAGTTAACAGAGAAGCCTGCCAGTAGCTCTTTACATTCCCCTTAACAAATATTTTTAAATACTATACAAACACAACACTATTGTTAAGCAGTTAAAAAGGCAAGAATGGCAAAATTAGGGTTACTGTGGTTTTGAATTTTGTGTATTCTAATTCTAACCCAGTGTTACAACAGCCAAATTCAGCACAAAATGTCCTTGGTTTAAAAATAACATACTGCTTACAATACTTGTTACTTTAAAAACACTGCAAACACACACACAAATTAATTACAAAATTAACACAATGCATCTATTTTGGTAACTATACCAGTAAGCTTCCATTTGACTGTGTCACATCACCTTGGACCAAAGGAAATATAACCCTAATGACAGTCACGGAAATAACTCTCCTCATGCATAGCAATTTTCAGCATCTTTTTTGATCTAAAGTAACTGGTATGCAGAAATAACAGGACAACCATCTTTCCTGACGAAACACAATTTTCACTCGGAACAGCAGCATCGTGATATTGGTGGTTTTCTCCAGCTCTCAGCTGTGTTAGGCCAGGTGCTCAGGTGAGAATCTCAGTGGTGGCTTAAGAAAGTCTCTAGCTTGTACTCTAGGAGCTTATGCCAAAAATACTAATACATATACTTATAACTTAGAGGTCCAAAATTATTTTTTTAATAAATTGTTTATATTAATAATTATCATTTCCACAACAACCTGGCTTCTTGAAGGGGGCAGAGAAGGAGTGGGGTTGCAAATGAATGAGATATGATTATTTGGGATGGGACATTCTGCATTCGTCCTGTCTCCAGCAAGGCTGAAGCTTCTGAGAAGTCTTTTGCACCCCAAGATCTTCAGTGATGACTTGGGTTTGCAGGACCACTGCAATTTCACTCCAGCAAAAGCAACCTTCATAAAAAAGTATTCATAGCCTGCTTATGAGTTTTGCACACATGTACACACGTGTACAAAAGTTATATTTGAGTACAAATATAACCCATTCCTATTCATTGCTTCTCAGCTTTCATACATGATCGCCACTTGATAAACTGAAAAAGCCCCTGAAAACCGGAGATGTTAATGGGAGATTCACCACTACAGCTACACAGTAAGTGCAGAGGCAATTTCTGGTTTACATCGCCAATTTCTCTATTAAGTCAATGGCATTTATCACATCTGGAGCAATGAATCGGTGGTTCACACCTCAAATACTTTCAGCACTACCACAGCTCCAACAGTCTCCTTCAATAAAAGGACCATGTACATATATGACCAATCTACTGCTGTAACCTTACAGCTTACATCACCAGAATTTCTTCAGTAAAAACTGTCAATAGTTTACACAGGGCAAAATTTATGTCAGCTTAAGAAAATCCCTCAACCTCGGTCACAGTTGCCGTAAAATGCAGCAAAAGGCAGTAAGAATCAATGTATAGGGCAGGATTAATATAGAAGTTAGTAGTACTTCCATAAGACTAACAGATACATGATGGGGGAAGACAGAAAAACGAGCCTTCAGGCATGCAAACCTTTCGTACATCCAGGCTGAGGATGTCCAACCTAAGCGTAAGACGCATGCTTCATTTGGGTCTTACAATTTGCCTCTATTCCACAAAAAGTGCTTATCCAGACTACCAGACACAGGCATCTACACGGATGGGACCTGCGACACATGCTTTTTACTCTGCAGATGCCAAGGATATGCCTAAAGGCTTGACTGTGCTCTTCCAATCCTATTAGGTCAATTTTAAGAAAGACACCAAGTCTCCCAAACAGTCCTGCTTCACTGGCTGATGATCACAACTAGATAAGCAGTGTTACTAGTAAAGATTAAAGCCGACCTTTATTACTAAAATAAGCAGTATTTCCTAAATACTGTGCAAAAAAGGGCAAAGAGAACAGCCCAAAGAGTACAAAATACCAATTTAAGATCTTAAATGGAAAGAACAGAAGACTAAAAGGCTTCACAGCTACTTTCCGGGTTTAACAAGGAAACAGAAGTTATGCTGTACTGAGTGGACCTGCAGCAAGCAGGCAGCAAAAACAGATGGCTCCTGGAAGTAGAGTGGATGCACAAGGGAAAGAATCACTGATGTGTCTGGTTTTCATATTTACATATAGTACATGCCACTGTCAGTTGGATACCAGGCTAAAGAGACATACAGTCTAACCCACTGCAGCAACATCCTAAATCCACTACCTACATCAAGGGCATTGCCTGCTGCTCCTGCTGCTATGCTCCTACATACAAGGTCTTCCCAGATCACTCCCTCTCCACCCCCTTCTGAAAAGCAGAATGAGCAAAAAATAGCTCATTTCAAAAAAGGAGCAGTCCTTCCCTCTGCTTTCCAGACATCATACATGGATTTACAGTTTGTTCTCATAGCATGTAAAAGCTCACCAGACATCAGTAACAAACTTTTCCCACCTGCGCTCTTGGGGATAAAAAGCAGGTTTTAAACAGGAAAAAAAAGCCAAGATACTTACGGTTGAATCTGACATTGCACCTTTTGTTGGTCTGTCTGGGACCAGCTGATGTGGTCTAGAGACAACAGCTAGCTGTGCTACCATAAATATAATGCAACTGCAAGAAGAATCAAGACAACTTAAAAATAAGATTCAAGGCCAACAAACTTTAAAAGGATGCTTTCTTCGAACCAGCTATAATATCAAATCTGGGCCACCACAATATAAAGTGGAATTATTCCACTAACTTCACTGGAGTGATGCTAGTTTACATCCAATGAAGACCTGTCTTTATGCTCAATACCTGAGTGCCAGAAAATAATGACTCAGAAAAACAACCCATCATTAATCTAATCCCACTGCAATTATGGAGATTAAATTTAAACAATAGCAAATTACTCTCTAAACATAACACTCTATAGAAGATCTTCAAAGGAGGGGGCCTTTCACTTTTGGAAAAAAAAAAAATACAATGAGCTCCTCTTTGTTTCTTTGTGCTGGGAATCAAGCTGGAATCAGCTTATAAAATCAGATTAAAACAGTTGCACAACAGCTTCCTTTCAGGATTCTTGAACCAAAGGCAGTCTAAAAATCAAAATAATGCACTAATCAAACATGTAATACCCATGGGACACCAGAAAGTACTAAAAGGCATTTTTATAGTATCCACAAAGATGCCTACTGTATAGCCAGTAAAGCTTTTCCACACTGAACTGGGGAGGCAGGTGGCAGTGGGGACCAGACTTGCTTGGGCACATGATGGGAAGAGCTAAAGTGAATGTGAGGAGGAGGAGAGCCTTTGGCAGAACGCTCTGGGGGAAGCTAAGCCTGGGAGGCTGACTGCAGGCCACCGGCATCTCTGCAACCAGCATTCACTTCTGGGCTTCCTGTGATGTCCCCTAGCAATAACAGAGATCACTTTGCAACCGCAAAGGCAGCCGCCTCCTTCATCCCCTCCCTACAGCTTCCAAACACGAATTTTAACAAAAATGGTATTTTCTTTCCATATGCTGGCACATACGGCAGGTCCCTGCACTGAAAACAGCATTGTATCTTAGGAAAACAAAACATCTTTCTGCTTAAGAGATGCCAAATTGCTTTATCAAAGGCACTACTGTTTGCATTTTTGTGGCAATATTAATGCAGTTCCCACTGAGAAGTTGATAAATACCCTGACAGCAAAAACACCCCTCTGGAAGAACTGATCTGAAGCTATTTCTGTATTGCATTTCCAAATAATTCATGATTAAAATAATATTATGCTTTCCAAAAACCATTTCTACTTCACAGCCAGGTTTCAGGCATGCAGACCAGCATTCGGGGATGAAGGCAACGCTGTCAGCCTGGGAGCAGGGACACACGATGGGAAGCACTTCGCAGCTATGCACGTGGAGGGAAGATCATGCTCCGCTCCTGTTTGCTCCCTTGGCTTTATGTTTACTCCTGCATCCATGCCCACGCAGTAACTGCCTGAGACACTTAGAGCCACCCGTGGAAATGTTCTGCTCACAGTGTTTCCCACCCTCCAGGCTCACCACAGGTCACGCCACATTTCCTGCTGGCATGGCCACCGGCATGCAGCTCCCTGGAAGTGCACAGCTGCCCTGGGCACACCAAGCGGGTCTGGAAACGTTTTCAGGAGTTTTTACATGGTGTGGCAGTTGCTTGGCTTATCTTGCGTCATCTCTCAAAATTATCTGCCCTTCCGCAGGAATTTAAGGCAGCCCAAACCAATTCACTCGCACGTTTGAGCTAAATTTCAAAATCAAGGTTGTACAAAGTGAGAAAGTTCTGGTTTATTTTAATTTATACGCATTTCCCTCTCTGTTTTTTTCACAGGGGAGGTTTTGTGTTCATCAATAAGACTGTGAATCAACCAACAAGTAAGAAAGCTGGCAGCATAAAACTGCTTGAAAGATAAGTTGCACGCTTTCGTTTTGTTGAGCACTCATCTCTTAACATTACAGGCAGGTTTCAGCTTTTCATTTACTAGCCCAGTTAAAAAAGATATCTCCTGAACACAGTGTAATTACTCCCTGTAAAAATACAGCCCAGAGTGCTTAAGGTTTGATGAACTATTGGAAAGGTTTAATCCAGCACTCGAGACACCGATACACAGAAAAAAAATCACCTGAGCTTCAGCTTGTCATGCTGTCCCAAAGCCTACACCACCACACTGTAATGGTAGCATCACTGACATGACTCCAGAGGACACCATGAAATGCTGTTGTGTCACTTAGTGTTGAGCATTTTATATAGGGCTCCAATTTCAAAGGACTCCATTAAACAGCATCCAGCCAAAGAACCACCAAAGACCATGGGCTTCGGGGAACTGGCAGGGCACTCTGTGAGAGAGCACAAAGGACACTGGACTTGGTATCAGCCAGAGAAAAGAGAAGACATGAGAAAGGAGAAAGTCCTGCACCTACAGAGGGTAGAAAGTGATGTCAGGAATTAATGGAGCAAAATCATGATCTGGAAATGCCACAAGTTCCCAATGTTCAACACAGCTGCAAAGCGAATGGTCTCCAGGAGAGTCAAGGTAAGAAGATGCCACAGCTCTGAAGACCTACATGGCATCACATGTAGCCCTGGGGACTGGAGGAGACACAAGCAAAGCCAACCCTCTCTAATAGAGATTTAAGGAGCCCCAGCACTGGCCAGCCTGATTCCTCCCACCCTGCCATCTGCCTTGCACCCATCAGAAGCAGATGCCTGTGGAAGCAGAAGGGGGAAACCTACCCATTATGTCCCCAGAGCCTTCCCTTAACAAGCACCATAGTACAAGCCCTTCTGCTTATCACCACACAGATGTTGCTTTAGACAAAATGAACTCCAGGCACATTGTCCTCTGTGCAACCCACAGGAGGGATGCAGCCAGAATCAACCAGAGTGAGTTCCTGGCGTGCCTCAGTCATAAAAACAGAGGTCTCCTACCCTACCAAACCACTGAAATCCTATTTTTTCATCTGCTCACTGGCCATGCCATCAGGCTGCAATTTGGGACGTGACTTTTTTACCTCTGAAATCTCATCTGCTGTCAACCAATCTAACAATGCTGCAGAGAGCCAAGCAGCCATCAGACATCTAAAAATTTGCAGCCGCTGTGGGCGGTTGGAGCAGAGGTCACAGAATTGTCATTAATAGTTTTACCTAACCTGCAGCTTTTCAGCTTCTCAAAACATGTATTTAGAAAGAAAAGAAACTTACATCATACATCTCTAACAATCTGCGTAGGGGCAAAGAATTTTACCCTTTAACAAAGAAATTAAACTAAGAAAAAAAAAACTTGACAAAAAGCCCCAGTTTGCTTAACAGCTGTTCTCTAAGCCTTCCTTTTTCATTATTTTTTATACTCCCATATCCCCCAGTGACCAGAAGCATACTTGGAATGTCTCTGTCCATCTGATAAAGCCATCAGTGGCCACAGCCCTGCACCAGGACTGTGGGGGACACAGCTCCTCTTCCCAGCTGTGGAGCATTGATGCCCAGCCTGGTCAAAAGCCAGGGAGATGCAGTGCTTTGGGAAAAATGGGAAAGTCCTGGTCAAGTTGGGAAATCCTAGGGAAAAAGTAAAACTTTAGGAAAAACGCCATTTAAAGAACTATTAAAAGAGGATTTGTGGAATAATCCTTAGTTCCACACAGTTGGACTCATTTTAATACAGTAGCATAGCTGGGTCGTTCACCTGAAAAACATCCAGCAGGAAACAGGACAACCCCTGCCAAGTTCTACTTTCTTTTCCCTCCTTTCTCCCCCCCCCCATCCCTTCACTCTCACCAAATACACAAAGCAATCCTTGGGCTCTAGGCATTTAAAAATTAAAGTTACATACAAATGGTCTTAAAGTAACAGCACATAAATTGACTCCACAAGTCCTCAGGTAAGCAAGTAGGAAACTAGTAAATCTCGCTGGTTTAAAACCAAGTGTATATAGGCATTTCTGGCTTTCAGTTTATCTTGACCCTTTTCCTGAATACTGATCATTTAAGGAACCAGGTTCCTGGATACAGAATTTATAAAGAAGAAAAGAGGTGGTGTTAAAATTCTCAGCAGAGATGCTTGCCCGCAAATTAGTTTTTAGATATTTGGCTTCTCTATCTTCACACTCTGCGATTCATGCGCCGGCTGTTTGGCTATCCCAGTATCTCTCTGCCCCACCCAACCCAGCCTTGTCATCGCTGATTTTATTTTTCCACTCCTTTTCTCTTAGTAATGCCATCCTCTCTTGCCTTGACTGGTCACATGCCATCCTTGAAGAAAAACATCAAGACTCTTCAACCTTCAGTAAATCTACGGAGATCTTGATAGAAAAAAATACCCACAACCCAATTTCAAATTTTCATCTCAAAATGAGTCTATTATCTTTCATTGTCAACAACTGAATTACCCAGACACAGATTTAAGTTTATGACTCAGTGACAAGCACACTGGTTATAAAAAAGATTTGGGTTTGTTTGGGTTTTTAAAATATATTATTTTTTTTTCATTTTTAAAGTTACTGCAGGATGACAATGCTATAGATGTGACAGTGTTAGCAAGACTCCAAGGAGACAGCTGCCATACCTAGACGGTTTTGGTCTGTGTTTTAATAAGAAAACCATCAACCGTTACAAAGTTTGGATCAGTCTAGCGCCTCAATGCACTTTCTTTACAAACATACAGACAGGAGGGCGATCTGACAACCAAACCCCTTTCTAATGCACATATACTAAACCACTTTTACCCCTGAACGCTAAACCACCCTAACAAGTGGGGTTGTGGCTCACATAACTGAATGTTTTTACTGCTGTTCTCGGGTAGAGACAGCAGGGCTAAAGCTTTATACATCTGCATGCACAAAGAGGGCAATTAATTATATGGCATGTCCCAGTAAAGAACTTCCTCCAGTCAAAATAGAATATCAGGAACCTAAATGTTGTATAATTGATGTTATTAGCTGCAGGTAATGATACTATCGTATTTGGAGAAATCTCCAATTCAGAAACAGCAGTAATGAAGTGCTCCACAATTAGCAATAATATGCTTAATACTAAGGGATAAAAAGGATTCTGAAAAATGTGCTCTCTGGTACAGTAACAGTCTCTCAGAGAACTGCCAGGCAGAAAACACAGCAGGATACCAAAAGAAAAGCACACCACGTTTAAAGTGTTGTCTCCATTATACTGAAACTGGGGAGGGGGGAGAAGGAGAGAAGTGGGTAGAGAGGAAACCCCTTGTATTTACCTAACCTATGTGAATGCTAATGCTCACATGTGTGTTGTAACAAGATTGGGGACTTTGAAAGCTCTAATCAGTAGGTGCATGAGCAAATATTTATTCTGATCCATTCCAACTCTCTGTGGTTTGTAAATCCCCAAGAAAAAAAAAAAAATACCTGCAGAACAAACCAGTCCAGAGCACAGATTCTGGCTACTTTACACGAGTTAGAAAATTACAGGAAATAGGCCAACTCCAAGGACGGCTTTTTTGGGGACTTCTTTGTTTGTTTTCTGAAGACCTGTGACTACCTGGTATATGTGCACTTGTTTGGGTAGCTGAGGAGAATTCTTTCAGGCATTCTTTAAAGCATAATCACTGCAATATAGAATTCCACATGCTTGATGTCTCAGTGAGGTGTTGATGTATATAAACTCCCAGACTCTTTCTGACCCACGCTTTTCATCCAAAGACATTACAAAAAAAACCCCAAACCTGAATAACAACTCCTTTGTATTTCAAAATCCTGCAGAGCTTCTAGCAACGTTATTTCTCACCCTGTTGCCCAAACACATGGAAAGAATCACTCCATATCTTTCCATCAGAGGAAAATCTGAGCTGGAAAATGTTTTAGATAGAAGGTTTATCTTATTGAGGATAGCATCCATTCAAAGTGTTAGAAGATCTTTCCATTCAGCACTAGAAAACCTCTTCTATAGGAAGAAGACAAAGTTTCTGCCTTTACCATGTGGAAAAAGATCAGCTTAAGCAACTCTGCTTTTGGTTGAGGCAGAAAGAGTGTGGGTGAAACAGAACTCTTGGCCTCTACTGTAGGCACTGAGATAAGGCCAGCAACTTAAAAAAAAGCTGGTAAATACAATATGTTTTCTAATAAGTATTTCCATTAGAAATTCTTTTCCCATAATTATGCTCTTAATATTTTGATTTTGGGTTGTTGTTTTCTTTTTCAATCTGGGAAAACAGAAAACCCATAATGAGATATTTTTAGTGGGAAGAAATACCTATGTTCAAAGACAAGATTTTATTATGAATATTAAAAAAAAGCTGATGCTCAACAACAGCAAAGCTGATACAAACCTTCCTGAAATGTATTTTAACCTCATACTTCTGGTTCAATTTTGTGAGAAGTATTTTTACTCTGCCATTGCCTTTCTGCTGTGCACTCATAAGTGTTCACGGTGGCAAGAGCAGCACCAGTGCAACAATAGCAGCTGGGATAGCCACCCTGCATCCAATGTGTCATTTGCCACAGGACCTACTGAAGCTGCATCTTACCCAAGGCACCGGGCATGGTCAGTGGTCTGACAGCTAACAGCCTGTCTAACTTGAAATAAGGTTAATACCACCTGTGATTTACCACAGTCATATATTTGATTTGGCTCAGTGCATCACAAATAAATCCTGTTTGGGTACTGTGGGATTACCAAGTGTCAACATCTAGGTCTTTAGATAGGTGTCTGAAGCAGTACAACTATTTATTTTTTAAGAAACTTAACTGTCCTCTGCACACAGGAGGAGGTATGACAGAAAGCCTTTGAAGAGACACTCAAATTCTGGGACGGGAGCTCCCCTCTCCTGTCTCTAATTGCCTTCAAGACGGGAATCATCTCAGCACACAGACTGATGCTGCTCAGCATCTTCCAAGGAAAAGACTTTTCCATGGGCAATCAGATGATTTGAATGCTCTGCAAATTAAACAACTTTCTTTTTGCTTTCCTCATTCAATGCAAAGCTACCAAGCCCTTACAGCAAGTTCCAGCTTCCATGTGCTGCCTTTGAGGCTTTTGCCACCACTTTCACTCCATAGTGGGGCCAGACCACGCAAACACTATTCCAGCCTCAATGTCTGCTAAAGCTCATGGTCACTAGCCTCAAGGTACCTTGGAAAGCCCACTCCAACACTTTTCCTAATAAAGTCCAAAGAAATGGAGTGAAGGAAGAGTTGTTTCTCACCTCCCTTTTCCAGCCTAATTTCACCTCAATTTATTCTGAACTTGTATAACTGGTTATCTTTTAATGAAATCAGCCTGCTCCTGAGAAACATTTCTGTTTCAAAGAAAATTTCTCCAGCAGAAAACAAAATCTTGTCCCCAGATACGCAGCCAGCCCAATCTACAGCCCAGCAGCAGCACTGGGTGCTCCCTTGGGTTGCTCTCTCCACTGAAGAGAGTCCTACACCCACAGGGAGAGCAGATCAGCAGAGTGACTGAATGCTGTAGAGGTCAGTTCCTCCAAAATTGCACCAATCCCTTGTCCAAAAAGTTTAACAGCATTGGCCTGTATGGGTGGCACTGTCCTTTCAAGGCACTGATATCACAACAGGTAGAAACACCAACACCAGCACTAGGACAGGTTAATCTTCTATGTAGAGGTGTATGGAGCACCATGCATATTTCCTCTTACGGATAGAACCAGAAAAAGCCCTTTCCAGAGACACAGGTGGGGTTTCTTCAGGAATTTAAGCCCAGCTTTACATAGAACACAGGTGATACAGGGGTGGATCACAGCGCTTGCATTGTGTTGCATGAAACTACCCATAAGAGAGGTCAGAGCATGCAAAAAAAAAAGGGGGGGGGGGCTCAGGAAAACACACCTGGTTTCACCAAAAGCTGTTGCTTTGTTAGGTAGTATCCAAAAGTACACTTAAGCCACTTCAGATAACTCACAAAGAGCTCAGCCAAGCCAAAACAGCTATCAGAAACACAGAAGGTCTTGCCGCTGCTTGGGTAAGAAGGCTCAACCAAAACTATACTGGACATTCTTGAGTTATTTGAAGTACTGCAGCCTAAATAGTTCCTCAAATAAAAGCTCCATAGGACAAATTATCTAACTGATGTAACAGGCACACCTTTCACGAAGTTGTAACAGCCAAGTTAAGAGTCTCATGAAAACCCCTTTCCGCTCCTAAGTCATTGTTAAGAGTCTCATGAAAACTCCTTTCCACAAAGCAACCTCTCTCCAAGTCATTTGACCGACTGCAGGTATTTGCTTCTGACATAAAACTAAACACAAGTCTATTTGCTTTTGGTTTTAAAAAAAATACCTTGGAAAGACCTTGGGAAACCAGAATGTAAATTATTTTGTAGCTTCCCTCACAATGCTCTTCTCTCTACAAGATGAAACATTTTGCTGGCATCTGTAACAAATCTATATTTTTAATACCAGTAGCATGCTGAACAAGCAAGGCAATTTAATACTGGAAAATATTCTACATGATTTTCCTCATTTCCCAATAAAATTGGCTGAACTTTATTTGGCTGTTCACCTCCACCAACTAAAGACTGACATCTGCTTTTTGGTCTACATAGTTAATAGAAAGTTTCCATTTATTTAGAGTTCATTTCGCATTCCTATAGATAGCAGAAAACAGTAACAAGATTTTGCATCTGAAGGAAATACCATTCACATCACAAGGTACAGGAGTAGACATTCAGAAAGACTAGAAAGTACATGATCAAATACTGCATAATCTATTTAGCTCAGAATCTATTTAACCTCTTAAAAACCTTCTCTCCACTGCTCACTTAGCGTACATGCATGCACTTGCTACACTTTCACCTATGTTGCAAATGTAACACTGTGAAAAAATGTGTTTTCAAACCACTTCCTTTTTTTTTTTTACTGTAGGTAACTGCGCTTCATAGCCAGTAAAGAGCTCAGAAGCAGATGGCATCAAGTATAGGTGCATTAATAAAAGAATGAAACCCTCCCTCTCATTTGATCACCATATGCATTAGTATAACCACAAATGATCTTCAGCTCTTCCTCCTACCTGCTGGCTGCATCTTTGCAAAGACTCAAAACACTGTACACAAGCGACTGCCTTCCCTCACTAACGCCCTTGGAATTAGAGCTCTCCCCGCTGCCCCGAGGCACAGATGAACCAGTACTTGGTTTAATTCCCTTCTGGGAAATGCCACAAGTACTTGCAGGCCCTTTGCAAGCACCACTGGTGCCATCCCTGCCAAAATGAGCTGTGTAAGCACAACTGAAGCGCCTTGTACACTTCCCAGGCAATCCTTGCTTTGCCACTTCCCTTCTTTTGGACAGGACCCATGACCATGGTTGCCTGTGTCGTAAGAAGATTTTCACACTCCTGCCTGTAAATTCTTATCTCAGTGGACCATTGTGTATGTTGTTCTTGCACCCTCCAACTGAGTTGTTTCTTTCCAAGCATACTATCTCTTGCTCTCTCATACACACTCACTAAAACAACAATAGTGGGATAGGATAGTTTGATGATGAGACACTGGCATAGGTATATTTTACAGAGATATACAAATTCATTATTTGCTTGCACGCTGAGTTCGCACCCACATTATAAAGCTCTTAGTTCCTCCATACCACCAGGGATTCTCTAGGGAAGGACATGGCTTTGTATCCACAAAACACAAGCAGTGCTACACTATCTCCAGGCAATAGATACTTGCTTCCATCGGGAAGCAGAAGTGTCTCCATGGCAGATTTATACCGCATCCACTTCTCTTCCTTCTTCAAATAAGAGACTGAGAGAATTGTTCAAAAATTAAATTTACAGGAAGTTAAATCTTCCTTTCCTTCTTCTTATGTGCATCAGATCATTTATATGCTGTGTTGCCAGAGACCACTGGTGAGATACTGAGAGGAGATTACGTGTGTCTCTCTCAATAGCACCCTGAAAAGTCAGAGAAGGAAATTAGTTACTGGTCCCGCCCGCACGTTCACCTGCAGCACCAGGAGACTGGGGGCAAAGTTCTGGATTTTTCTTGCCAAGCATCGAAGTTCATCAATGGAATGAGAGTTCTGGAAACTTGAAAAACTTCTGCATGTTCAATTTAGCACTGAACCGTTGGACAAGGAGGAAAGGCTTTTTACGTTGTATCTAAACCCACCAAACAGAATGAAGTTGAAAAGCACACCAAACAGAATCAACAGAGCTGTGGAAAGCTTCTGAGAGTGAAAAGGGTAATTTTGGCCTCTGTTACACATGGGGAAGGCTAATGAGAGGACTGACGGAAGAGTCTGTCTCACTAGTGTGGCTCTAGGGTTCATGTAAACTCACAGTGTGACTGGCAGGTGCTCACACTCTGCCAACTTCGCGCAACCCCAGAGCATGCTAAGAGTGTTAGGACATGATCTGCAAGCACTGACCCAGTTCCCAGGGGGACAGAGCTCAACCTCTGCATGCAAGTGTTAAGTGAGTTAGACACACACTTCTACGTGTAACATGTTGAACAGGGTTAAGCCACCTGCCTAAACATAGCCAGCGATGCTTTGAAACCTTTTAAGTTTCTTTTATCCTTTTAAGACTGAGACTGTTCAATACAGTATTTTCAAAACTTTATACTACTGTACTCAAAAGAGCTAGGGATGGAGTAAAAAGAAAGGAGACAAAACCTCTTCCATAAGGGCAGCTGAATCCTAGGTTTAGGTCTACAAATAGTTTAAATCCCAAGGAAGAGCTTGCAAATGCCCAGCATAAATCCCTGATCCTTTTTCTATTGAACCTTTTCCCACTATTCCCACCCCCTACTAGCCCCTATGAAGCCTCAAGTTCAAATATAAACCCAACTCACCAGCTGCAAAAGCTTAAAAGGGATACTCACAATAAATTGCCCTTCAGGAAAGAAAACATAAAGATAAAAATCTCTTGCCATTGTCTTGCTTATGGATTTTGAAAATCCCTAATGGGTGGTGAGTGGGATGTGGTCAGTAGCCAGCAGTGCCTCCTGCATATTCACGCTTTCTGTGCAGTCCTCCAAGGAGAACAGTGGTTGTCTGCATTTGATTTCTGAACCACATTTTCATCCTTTCCTGCCTGCACCCAACCACAAAGAAAAATAACATCCATGCTGCACATTCTTTTCCCAACTCAGGAGCTGGTCTTTCACAGCTCCTCAGGACAGATCATCTGCTACAAAGCACTTCATAGCAAGATAAGCTGGGATACAAATGTCAGGACTGCCAACCTTTTTTTGAGGACTGCCAGCCAAATTAGTGGTTGTGGGGACACTGATCTATTTCTGTCTGCAAAGGGTTATACACTGAAACCACTTCTGACAGTCCACACTATACAGCAAAGAGGAGGAGGCTGGGGATAGGGTAGGGGGCGAAGCCCTTCCCAACGTATGGATCAAAGATGACAGTGTATATGCTATCATTGCTTGAAAACACCGGAATTTTTGCCAGATTCTATGTGGTTTTCAAAAGAAATGACTCTATGATTTCTTTACAGTCTCAAGATTTCAGAAGTTTAAGGAAGCATAGGAAATAATGAGAAGCGGGTGATGCTGGTTACTGTGGTTCAGCCAATTGTCCAATTCTCCCTGTCTCTCAAAGTAAATAAAAATAGACAACTCTAGTGCCGGCACTGAGGGTGAAATACTAACATCTTTCTTAGCCTGCTTCCTACGAACAAATGTTCAATTAAGAAAAAAAAATAAAATATTCAAAACCAGAATTTCGACTGAGCTATTTGTTGCATTTGGTTCTGAGTAACAGATTGTGACACGCTGGCTTCAGCTTCAAGACACCAAAAAGGTCTCTGAAATAACGATTTATGAGATTTGCAATTCCAGTTTAGGAATAACCCTCCATTAGACCTTGCTGATCAGAGTACTTCCTCTGGCACCCAGCACAGGAACAACAAAAGCCATTAGAAGACCCCAACAGATGATACATCTAGAAGAAGAATATTGACCTTAAAACTTGAGAATTTAATTAATTGTGCTTCCTTTTACTAAACCATATAAAAAGCAAGCCACAAATCAATATACACTAATTTAACTCATCATCCCACTGTTTTATACAGCCACAGAACTCAACGCTGACATTCCCTATGCCTTTCTGAAATAAATGTGCCAGTACTCTGGGTTTAAAAAAAAAAAAAAAAAAAAAAAAAAAGGTGTGAATGAAGAATGTTGCCACCATAAAAATTTGTTCCTTTTAGATGTTATACTGCAGACTATTGCATTCCTATAAAATTATGATGAGGGGAAATTGTCCTCCTGCCACTTCAAAAAAGGCAGTGTATTAAGCAGTTTCTTTGTCAGTTTTTTTGGCATTATTAGTATGCAACAGACATGATGCTTTAGGCTGCATGGTGACCTCGTAGCACCCTTCCAGTATCTGAAGGGGCCTATAAGGATGCTGGGGAGGGACTCTTCATTAGGGACTGTAGTGATAGGACAAGGGGTAACGGGTTAAAACTTAAACAGGGGAAGATTAGGTTAGATATAAGGAAGTTCATTACTGTGAGGGTGGTGAGGCACTGGAATGGGTTGCCCAAGGAAGTTGTGAATGCTTCAACCCTGGCAGTGTTGAAGGCCAGGCTGGACAGAGCCTTGGACAACATGGTCTATGGAAGGCATCCCTGCCCATGTCAGGGGGGTTGGAATTAGATGATCGTAAGGTCCTTTCCAACCCTAAACATTCTATGATTCTATGATAATCCACCATGAAAGTAACATCACTGACAAGATAAAAGAACACCCCGATTTTTTAGTTTTTTGTTTTAGACACCCACCACTACAGTTACAATGTCAAAAGACACCAGAGAGAATACGCAGCATGGTGGAAAACCCCATCAAGTGTTTTTAACCTATGGACATTATGTGGGCATTCTGTCTGCTAATTTTTGCCACAAAAATTGCAACAATATGGGGCAGAAATCTCTGCCCTTCTGGATAAGGGATTTCTGGGGGTTTGGTTTTGTTTGGTTTGATTTTTCTGTTTGGTCAAAGTTTTTGGTCGGTCATGGTTTGGGGCTTTTTGTTGGGTTTGTTTTTTCTTTGGTGGTGGTGATTTAGGTTTTTTTTCTTTCTTGTTTGTTTTTTAGGTTTTTAAGTTTCAGTATCCATTATGAGTAATGTGGAAGGTAAAGCCAGAAATGGAAAACTCTTTGGGGAAGACTAGCAACATTTTCTTGCTTGACCCAGATCGGACACTTGCTCTCCTCACATAGCTCAAGACTGACATGTCTGTGTAACATAATTCATCCTGGCAATCTTTGAGGATGCAAGAGTGCCAGGATCACTCTGTGAAGAACAATAGGGTTTGAGAAAAGTATGTTCCTCAGGGTTTTCTTCAGCTCTCCGTTGCCAGCAGTAATGTCACACTGTATTCCTTGAAACGGGTGAATATCAAAAAGCCCCAATCACAGATATCCACAGGGTTAATTTCGTATTCTCACGAACTGAAGTTTAAAATCCATTAAACATTAACCGTTTGCAATGCTTTGAGCCATAGCACTGACCTGACCCACTAAAACAGAGCAATTCCTATTGGTGAGAAGCGTGTAGTCTTTTTAACCTGACACTTCACACTTCAGCAATAATGAGACTAAAACCCAAATGAAGTCATGTGTCGCTTTGACTGGAGATAAACAGAGCTAACTCTGCTTTATTTGATGACCTCCCATAGTGTGGGAAGGCTCAGCCTGAAATTTTTCACATACGTATCTAAGGCACTGAAGTTTTCCTGACATTTTTCATTGTACAGTATTTTATGCTCTCATTTGAGCCCTTTGATGATCCTCTCTGGGATTTTGTTTTGCCTTAAATGGCTCTGCATGTTTCTTTGTAAAGCTAAGACTGCTAAACCCACTGTTGATGCCATGTTTGTTTTCTTTCGTCATAATGAAGTATCAAGTATTTGATTCACAGTCATTCTTGTTGCATGAAAACTTCAGCATGACCCTCACTGGGAAAGATCTGGTTTCATTCCAGAGCCTTTGATGCATCTGCACAATTAAAATGCCATCTATTTTGAACCATTTAAAACAGATATAAGCTATGTGAAAAAGAACCTGTGTAGTGCAAAAACACTAGCATCTGAATGGCTGAACTGTGCAAAGTTATCAGAGGAAAGCCACTAAATCCAGTGTCCTATTCAAGCTAATTACTGCCCAGATAACAATCTCACCTATGCTGAATGGATGCAGAGCCCTTCTTATACCTGTTATAGCAGTATATGATTTCATAATTCAAAAAATATGAGGCATACATATTGTTAGAGACACTGACAATTGAAGCAAGCCAGCACCTGACAAAGGCTGGTTTGTGGTAAAGGAAAATATACATCTTTCCTGCTTGCAAAGCAGGAAAACAATAGGGCATTAAATGCCACATATATTTTAACAAACATGAAGTTTTTACACTCATCACAGAAAGAAATAAAATAAAGGGAAGCCCGCAGTGACAGCATCCACTACAGGAACCACTGTAACATCCATGTTGACCTTCACAGAAGTGATGGGGGAAGCAAAATCCAGTGCAAGCAAAGCTGGTAACCATACTTCTGATCAATTGATGGAAAACCACAAAGAGTTGTTAAAAACAATGCTTTTGAATGATACAAATAAGTGCATGTGGCATAGCACAGACCACGTGTGAAAAGCTTTTCATTGTATTTTTCATTTCTTTCAAATAAAGCAAGGCAGATGCTCTGTTCTCCTCCTGGTACCACATGCTCCTTGGGTAATAATGGGATCCCCTGTGCTGAACATCACATGTTTCCCTGTATCAGGAAAACATGTGTTTTCCTGGCACATGTTTCCCTTGTGTGCAGGAAAACAATGCCAATCTTCCCTCCATTACTTAAAAATGTTTTATTCCTCACATGACGTTAGCTAAGCAGGCTTTGAACTGTCACACATTCAAACTTTAGACCAGCAAAACAGATACAAAAAAATGAGGAAGGCAAAAAGTAGGTTGTGACAGAAACAAGATAAATGTTTTTGATGAATGAATGAATGAATCTTTCCCATTGTTCTGTGAAATGCTCCAAAGACAGAGCAGCCAGTTCCCCAACATGACAGCAAACAAGAATGGCTTCCAGGAGTTGAACAGGAAAGCCAGAAGAGGGATGAGCCAAGAACCACAGGTTCAAAGTGCAAAGGCCCTTATGCTTCTTAGGGGAGATTACATGATTTACATAAGGTCAGAAAAGAGCCAAGGTTCAAGCTGTGATCCAAATTCAAATGTTTTTGGAAGCCTCATTTTTTGACACAGTTTAGATTGTTTCATCTTATCAGAAGAGAGCCTGGGAGTCTGCCTTGATGTTCCCAAATTAAAATGTGCTCAACTAACCACATGCCCTGCAATTCCTCTTTTCTTCCTCCCTTCAGGGCTTTCAGGGACAAGTTTTTCCCAGGACCCTCAATCCCAGCCAGCAATATACAAAGCAGGAGTGGTACCAATCTACTGCACCCCAGGAAAGCACAGATAAACCAGCTGCGGGGGAGTCTGTAGCCCATATCACATCCATAAGCTTACCCAGCACCAGCCCATTATTAGCACAGTCAGGCTCTGCCATAAACCCACTGGTTAGGCTCTTCATGCCAGAATGGGAAGAAATAGAAAGTCTCTACAACAGCCACCCACAGCTGCTGCAGCACAGGGGACACTTCATCATCAGCATCTGGCACCAGCACTGAAAACATGGTGTGGAGGAAGTCCTCCTCCTCCTGAAATGCTGTCTTTGCCTATCCAAGCAAAGCCTATTTGCTAAAGCTCTGCAGAGAAATGAGGATCCAGTCCTGGGAAGCATAAACTTTACTCATGTGCTGAAGGCTAGATACATTTTTACAAGCCTGATGTATTGAACACTGGAAAGATTTCTTTTTTCCTTGGGACTTTTTTTAGGTGGGAGGAGGAAAGAGAGCTTGCTCTTAGGAAAAAATCTGTAAGAGATTTTTGATGTAAAAGACTCTTGAGCTTTTAATGAAGTGGAAAGTTAGTCTTTTTTGGGGGGAAAAAAATAACATTTATAGCCTTCACAATGTCTATGCCAAAGCTAGACCTCTCCAGACGTAAACCGAGTGTCCATCAAACAAGTATTTGTAGATTATAGGGAAAAATAGGGCAGAGATTATTCTTTACCATTGATTACTATTGACTACCATGCAGCTAGTACAATCCAGTGTTTACTGTTAGCATTTTTACAGGTCATGCCTAAGTACAGCAGTATGTATGAGTGCCATCCCTAGTGCTGGGCCAGGATGCAGGAGGGGAGGCATGACCATGGTAACCTGCAGCATTCTCTTCTACTTGGCCTGCAGAATTTAATCTGTAAATTAAGATAACAACTTTACCCTCCCTGTTTAGTCTGCATTCTGCCCCAGGTCTGAAAAATCCCATCCATCAGTGGAGAAGCCCCCTGGGAGGTGCTATTAACCATCACTTGGAAGGGGAAGGTACAGCAGATGCCTGAGGAGAGCATGATGCAGGGTACGAAGAGATGCCCTGCCAGAAGCCCAAAGGCAAGACCCAATATTCCTGTCTCAAAATGCTCCATACGACGCACAAACACACTAAAAGCTACTTTAGCTCTCAGCGAGATCAAAAGCAAGACAAACCTTTTGGCACAATAAAAGAGAAGGCAAGCAAGGCTTTATCATGTGATTCCAATCACAGACAAGGGGTCTTTCAGCCGTCCAGAGATTAGCTTGATTGAGCAGCGTAGGCTTGGGGTGGAATAACTCTCCATTTCTTAGGAAGTTAATCTGTCTAATTTTGGAGGGGGGTAGTGAGGGGGCTCTCCTCCTCAGGAGATAAGCTGCTTTTATAGTCTTAGAAATTCTTACAGCTGCCAGGGGTATTAACAAGCCTCATACACACAGCATGATCTTTTCTGCTTTCAGTGAGAGTAAACCTAGAGCTGTTGGCAGCCCTATTTACGGCTATCTCCCAATAGGCAACGAAATGGGTCACACCACTGACAAACAGGTTCCCGAAGCATTACCAGATTGTTTGCATTAGTTTACAGGAGACTTCCATTTGTGGTTGCCTTCTTTTTTTTTTTAATAGGAGGCAAGGAAAGTTTCAGCATTTCCCTCAAGCATAACTATGTTTCTGACATGTTAATTGCTACTCAGAAAGCCTGCAATTAGACAAGCCTAACATCATTGCTCTCCATGTCTATCACCAAAATCATCATTTCAGACCAATTAAAGAAGCCCCTCACCCACCTGATGAATTGGTTCAGGCTCCTTTGACACACAAAAACCTTTTGTAGCAGATACAATTACTCCAAGGACGGTGCTGGCCCTTTCACCAGTTGGAACAAGGCTCTTTCGCAATTGAAAAGATCTGCTTCCTGCCCCTGACAGAAAGAACATAAAATTGTTTCGGGACCATCTTCAAGTGCTGTCAACCCCAACTGGCTATGCCTTACTGCTCTGCTTATGAACAAAATCCATCAGTTTGCACTAGCATCTGAAAGGCTACCGGCATTCAAACCTCCCCACAAAATTTGTGGCTTGTCATGCTCCTCATTATCTTTGATTTACCAAGGAACCTAACATTTTGGCCACATCCTCATGATACAATCTCTGAACCATGGGTGTTAAGAGACAGCAGCAACACACAGGTCCCTGAGCTTGCCACCTTCCCATGCCTACCCCTCAGGCACCCCCTAACTTAACTCCATCCCCACGTGCTGCTTCTCTGGTGTTCTATCATCATTTTCTTTCCCCAGGTGTGACAGACTGCTCCCAGGATGACCACCAGAGAGAATAGCGACCTTGTTAGCAATGATCATTCCAATCAGAGGACTTAGTGCACAGTCCAAATGCAGCATCTGCACTAACTCCTTTTGGATACTCCCTGTAATCAGACTATGAATGGAATTTGTCCATGACCTCTCTTTAGCTTCCTGAAGTAAACAAAGCTACCCCAAATGCTTTTGCCTCCTGCAAATCCTCAGCTGTATCTCTTGACCCAGATTAAGATAATCCTCTGACTAGATAGGGGTTTTCGGAAGCTGCTGTCAAAATACATAGGGATTATTTTTAGTGACATATTACCATTCTTTACTTGGTTGCAGTATATGCCACAGAAAAAATAAGTTTCTCCAACAAGCCACCTCCATAAATTCTGTTTGCACATTTGAAGCCGCTCCAGGGAGGTGACTATGTGTAAGTTTTATTCCTTCATTTCTGCTAGAGATATGCAGAGCAACTATGGAAGGGAACTGAGGCATGAAGTCCTAACACTTATTTTGGATCTTCCAAAATGCATGTAGTGCTTTACTCTAAATTGCCTGAACAACAATAGCATAACAATAAATTTACACCCTCACTTTGTGCTGGACCTTTTCAGCCATTTCCTAAAGCTATTAGAAAGTACATTAAAAAAAACAAATATGTAGGTAACATGTGACTTGGTGAAATCTATTTGTACCCTCAGTATTTAATCATAGGAGATCACAACATTAAAGCCCAAATTCTGACCCCCTTTGCCACAGGGGTAGTTCTGGAGATGAATCTGAAGGTGAAATTTACTCCTAAAATATTGATGAAGGGGAAACAACTTTCCCTTCACCTGGACTTGCTTCCCCTTAAGAAGCACTCAAGACTGAACCAGGCAAAACCCAACTTCACAGTAGAAGCTCTTCCAGGCATCTATTGGGTTTCAACATATCTCACCAACATGTTATCTCACTAACATTGCAAGCCCAAACTTATCTTCCCTTCACATCACCTTCCTCAGCCAAGGGTGGCCAGATCCCCACCCATCATGGGGGTAGCAAAACACAGCAGAAAAAGGAAACCCAACAGTTTCATGGGAAAAGACATAAAGGGTCTTTAGCTAAAGAATGACAAAAGAATTACCACTTAATTATACCTGCAGTGAATTGAAGAAGTAATTTTTTTCCCCTCCTTCTCTGAAGGCTCATGAGCATAAAGGAGAAAACCTCTTGCAGGTTGGTTAAAGACAGCATTCTTATGCACAAAATGCAGCTGGTAGACCACCAGGTGTTAGTCTGGGGGTATTCCTTTCCCAGAGCCTTGCAACCTAACTGCAGGGAATGCTGTGCCGGGGATGACTCCTTCAGTTCACTGAAGAAGCCTAAGCAGAAAATACCACTGTTTGATCATGCTCTTTCCTATACATGACACACCTGCTTCCTCCTGTGACTAATCCCCTTTTCTGTTGCGGAAATATCTGGTTATGAAGACAGCGTGGGCACAGAGACAGCTAACAGGCAACGGAACTTGCCACCAGTCCATAAACACAGGTAGTAATGGGAAGGCTGGTAAGAACAAATACACCACTCTTCAGTGCCAGCATGATTAAGTACCACCTGCAAAACCTAGGGCCTAACCCAAAGGCCAACAAAGTGAACAGAAGCTTTTCCAGCAAAAGGTGCCAATAGCAGCCTTAGCAAGGGTTTCATTACAAACCCCGGTTCAGCTCTCTGCCAGTGATGCCACTCACAACCCCCACCACCAAGGATGGTCACAAGAGCCCAGCTAAGCCACACAGGCTGAGGTTCTCTTATGTCTCGCTCTGCGCAGGGTCTCATTTGTGAGTTAGGGTAAGGAGAACAAAGCAAAAGAGCACCCATCTGCCTGAAAGCTTGCCACAGTCCCAGAGAGCCTGGGACTGAAACAGCTCTGTGACAAATCATGACTCCTTCTAGATTTCTGTTACAGAAAGAGGCATTTTGCAGGATAATTTATGGGTGGGATTTTTAAGAGTGCCTGAAGCCTTTTCAAGGAGGTCCCTCTGATCCCAGCTGACAGGGGCAGTCATTAGCCCTCATCTGTTCATGTTCCATGTCAAATATCTTAATTCAAATCCTAACTTACTCATGCTCCAAGTCAATATTCTGATTTCAACATTCATGTAAGCATATGTGAACATGACACACACAATACAATACAAAGACAGAGACTAAAAAAAGTTATACTCCAACTTGCTCTGCCTAATGATTGTGTGCATAAAAAGCTCTCTGACCAGACAGTTGAGATGATAAAAAAAGCACATTTACCACACCAACAAAAAACAAGCAGTCACGAAAGGAACACCACGATTTTTGCCTTTGGTTTCTTTTAGTATTGTTAAAATG
The DNA here is from genome assembly GCA_017639245.1 of Myiopsitta monachus. NCBI lineage: Eukaryota > Metazoa > Chordata > Aves > Psittaciformes > Psittacidae > Myiopsitta > Myiopsitta monachus. The sequence continues at coordinate 39,360,261 of CM029918.1, read as the reverse complement.
TGCTTACACGGGTCTTTAAATATTTTTCTGATCTCCGCTTACTGCCTGGAGGCATCTCTCTGAAGAAGAAAGTTCATTCCCCCCGTCTCCACTAATATCCTATGTTAAAAAGTCAGGTTTTTAAGAAGCCAAGACTGAATAGAAGATTCAATTCATATGTCCAGAGTTGCAAGAAATTTATTCCTTTTCTTAACAACAGTGAGTTCATTATGAAACAGGTGTGCTGCTGAAATGGTGACATTTCCAGCAGTTTCCACAAAGATTTCTCCTTACTGGCACTGCTGCGCTGAAGCATGCCCTGAACGAATAAACTCCTGTTGAAATGTCTGTAGCCATTTACAAGGGAGACAGGGAGGGAAATGTAAGCGGTTGTTCCCAGTCTAGGTTCTAGAAGAAATGTCAGCATCTGGAAGCCATCTCAGATGGAGTCTTTCCTGACAAGCCCTGCAGAAAGGCTCTTTAATAGACAACAGGGAGGCAGCTACCATCTCCCCAGGTGGAGGAGAGAGGACAGCAGTGGAACAGCATGGTGAAGTACGTATTGCTGCTGCTCATCCCAAATGGACTTCGCAGGACTGCTAAGGAGGACTAGGCAGTGGTTCAACCCTCCGCTTAATACAAGGCAGTGTCCTCATTTTTCCAACAGGGCTCATTCCAGCCAGTGACCCGAGTTGCAGCTTGCTTTTAATCAAAGGCAGAGGGAGGACCAGTAGCAACCTGGAATCACCAACAGGTCAAGGCGTATCTTAAATGCCTGGTCAAGGATGCCCAGTGGGAGTGTTATTAGTGCAGAGACTTTTGTTAGTGCTCTGCCTGTGTCTGTGCAGACTGAGCTGATGACAGCTGAGGCTGCAGTATGCAGGTCCAAAACTCCAGCAGAGGTCTCTCCATTAGCTTTGCACTTGTCCAGGCTCTCACCAGGAGATCTTTCTACCACTGTAACCTTCATCTGAACACAGCTGTATAAATCCAGCTGTGAAATAATACAAAGTGTCCCAGCAAAACAAGTCTCATAGCTTAAAATACTGCTTTCACACTTTTGCTATGAATCTTGGGGGGTTTCTTAAATGTGAACCCGGAAACAACAAAAACCACCATGCTTTACCTCCCACTTCCCATTCCCTTTTGGCTTTTAGGTATTTGGCTACTTACTGCATCTAGTTTTAATTAGACTCTAAACTCTCCTAGACATGGATTGATTCTTATGTAGAGTGCCTTGCACAATAGGAGAGGGCCAATTTGGATCAAGGCTTCCAGATGTCACCCTAACACAAACAGAACAGTATGTTAAGAAATGTCAGTGATTGCCCCGGTATGGAGCAGTTTTGAAGGGGTAAAAGGTCATTTGTGTATGTATTTTCTTCCCCTACTTAGTCAAGAAAGCTGCCCTTCCACTGGTAAGCACCATAAAAGCAAAGGTATCCCCTAAGAACTGTTTGAAGACTCAGGAGTGGCAAGATACAGATTCATAATTTTACAGTTGTCAACTGACGTTTTCCTTGCTAATTAGGACGCATACAACCAACATAAATGAAAGATACTAGAGCATACATCAAACTTTAATAAGCTTTTGGAATCAAACTGTTTGGAAATATAGCTTCCAAGTTCATATTTAATATACTATAATGTTTCCAAGAGGGAACAATATTTTCTGCTCTAATTCTATTATATAAAAATATGTTTTCTCTGCCAGTAAAACATATGGGACAGTTTTTCTGTTGTTAATAACTGAAGTCATGCAGTACAGATTTTCACATTCAGTATTCTGAAACTAAGCCCTTTTTGGTAAAAAATTTTGGCCAAAAATAATCCTAAACAGAAGTGAAATTAACTGCTTTCCCATCATCTTCTTTAAGGGTGAATTTACACACAGTATTCTTTTACTATTCACTGAAATGCAACAACCATGGGCGACAAACTTTCTTAGTGCAGATCCTCCACTGAAGTTAGCAACAACCCTGTAAGAGGAGGGGTTGCAGAAAGGAAGATGCATGGCTGTTCTTCTCAAGCTAAACAGAACAAAGCAGTGCTCTCATTCAGTTGAGCCTAAATGCAAATTTTTGCTTCATCAGTCTGTGAATGCCTCAGTCCTCCAAAATGGTATTCATGTATATGACTTTTTTCAAGTTGTATAAATTCCACCTGAACTTTAAGGAGTCTCCTCTGAGTATGCAGGTTTAAACATCAGCTTAAGCTTCTGTGGAATTCAAACCTAAATCAGAAGCAAGTAGGTTTTAAAGAGAAAGAGGAGCTCCCTCTTTAAGCTAACACCTGGGCAGGACTGGGAGATCTACATGAATTGAAAAAAAGAAATCAGATCTCTTATTTATTAGGAATAAAGGTGTGTCACTTTAGGATATATATAAAAAACCCTCCCAGCTCCTACTGCTCTAATAAACCTTAACAAGTGGTTCTGTCCTAAAGAACATCTTTACAAATATGAAAGCCAAAGACATCTTTCTAGCCTTATAATGTTTTTCATAGCACATTTCCTAATACCGCATGCCGTAATACTGAAGAAACTACAGGAAAAACTTGCTGCATAACTTTTGTGCCATTGCCAAATTGCCTCTCGCCATGCTAACTCTGAAGGGTTTACTTCAACAGTAGATAAGCTCTGAAACAAACCAACTGTTGTAGCTTTTGCCTGACAATAGAAGAGAAACAGAAAAAATTCAAAGCTACTGCCAATTACCCAAAGTATGGAAGCGAGTTAACTAGCAAGTACCATCCTTGTTTTGGGCTCTCCTGACTCAGTAGGCAAAGAAATTGCATTTTATTTTGCATGACACCATGCAATTCAGGCATATTCAGCTTAAACTCACTTAATATGGTATGGGAGATAAAAATCACTGGCAGTGATGCAGAAAGGGGAATCCTAATCAAAGTAATGCATCTCAAATGCCAACAAAAAAGCAAGATGCAGAAGCAATCCTCCATTTTCAGGACATTGGTTTTCTTTCTTTACTGGCAAAGCACTGATGTTTCAATTTTCCCAGCCACAACTAGACCAATCTATGGTTATTACAGTCTGCTTACGTGCTTCACTTTCAAGAGCTAAGCTGAAAGATATTACAAATGGGAATTTACCAGCACCCACTGTACAACTTGGAGATCCCCAACCACCTGCAAAACAGCAGGTTGCTCAACAAGTGGGAGAGGGAACAGTCCATCTCTGATCCAACCATGTGAGGAATCTGGGTAACAGGCACTCCTCCATGGACAAAGGGGATGGGGATGTCTTCGCAGTGATTACCTACACATCCTTCACTTTCAATGATACTCAGACCCCAGACCAGAGAGAGTGGGTGCCACCATGTTTCTGCCTTGACCATCCCAGCAGGGATCCCTGCAGCTCTCTGGCTTCCCTGCTGCGCAAGCACACATACACACACACTGGACAGCAACTCAACTCAACCCTACCCATTTCTCCCCGGCCCCTGGACAGGCAGGACCTCCAGCAGGGGTACTGCCCTTCAGCCCTGCTGCTCCTCTGTCTCAAGCAGCATCCATCACAGTCTCTGCTGAGGATCTCCAGAAATAAGTTAAAGATGAAGCCCGGCCTTCAGGGTCCCTGTCACTCCTTTCCAGGTCACAAAGCTCCCTGCCAGCTTTCATAATGTATTCTACTCAAATGTATTCCATTCAAATTTGATCTCTTGGTACTTTTTCCTTCCATACTAATGCTGCCCCAACTCCACACACTCTGTAAGAAGCCAGAGCATGGTGGCTATTTATTAAAAGAGAATTGCAGCATCTTGCACTCTGTTTTGCAAGACAACACAGTTGATTTAACTTAGCTTGAAGGGCAACCAGTTGAGCCCTTCTTCAAAAGAATAGCACAAATGCAAAATCATTTTATCACTCATTTCTTTCATCCAGCACGAATGAAAGAAATTTGTCCATTTATCCTTTGTATATTTTCATCCAGCAAGCCCTTTGGTTTTGCATCCAACCTTCCAGCTGCCACACTGGAAAAATTAACCTTATTTCTCAGTGTTGCAATATTGTCACAAGTGATTATCTGCCCAGACCAGACTTGACAACATGATGACTAAAGGGCTGATAGGCTCTCAGAGTTAACAAAGCCAGACCTTACCCTCAACCAACTCTCGACCAGCATCTTCTGGTGCAAGCACTATCTGAAACCTGCTGTTACAAAACTCGAAACCTGATTTAGAAAAAAGGAGTACTGTATTTATTGGCCTCACACAACAGAAGCAAACAGGGCTGCAATAACCTCAGAGTCCCCCTGCAGCATTCACTGGCCCTTCAAAGTAAGGAACTGCCATAAAAAGAAAAATGTAAAAGAAAAAGCAGCAGATGGAGCATATTCATGGTTTTGGGAACAAGTTAAGAAACAAGAAACTTTGTTAGAGATCTGGTGGAGAAAGGATTCATCTTCCGACTCCCTCCCCCTTAAAATATCCACAGAAATCTGTCTGCTGAAAGGGAATATGAATGGGAAAAAATCTGGCTCATAAGCCAAGGACTTAGTCGCAAATGCCTGGGGATTTTTGTCAGCTGGCCAAATAGGGCGCTCCAGCTTGTTTTTAGTCTTCCTGCTTCCCATTACCTGCGATCAAAACATTCTATATTGGTACAGGACAAATCTCAGCACATCGGGGAAAAACAGGGGTTGACAGCAGCAGCAGGCGAGTGAGTGTGCACTCTCCTCTGGGATAACAGATAGGGGATATGCCTTGATACTTTAATCACGGAGCTCATTTAGGCACCTGAAGAAGGGCAAAACCTATTTGACCAGTGTGCCTTTGAGGCAGAACATGACTCCAGGTGCCATTGATGACCTCTGGTGCAAGCAACCCTTGCTTCAAGTGCTTTTCCATCTTTTTCCTGGGTCATTTTAGGAAAAGCTGTAGGTACGCTGGGTTATGTGCCCAGGCTCACTGCAACCTACTGAAGCGAGACCACCGTGCCACTCAGGGGTCTGCCCCAGGACCCCATGTGAGCACTTTGAGCGAGGGAGCCCTTGCCAGGGTTGTGAGCCATCAGCCTTCCTCAGGGACTTGATAAATAAAGGAAAAACAGACGAAAGAAGGGAAAAGCAGCTGTTTGGAAATGAACTGTAAAAACATCTGTAGCACACCACCGACCGCCTCTGGCTGCAGCCACAGAGGGTTTTAAAGGGCCACGATGTTGCAGCAGAGGACTGGGACTTTGCAGCCACCCCAACTAGATGCACACTGGCTCTGAACAGCACCCCAAAGCACAACAAATAAAATCACAGGAAAACTGAGTTGTGCCGCCACAGCGAGCCCTCTGCTTTTGAGGCCATGCAAAAGAAGTAAAGAGGAATTAAACTTTGAATAAGGAAAAGTCCTTAATAACCCTGTACTGCAACTCTGACAGCCCTTCATAGGTGATGCTCTTTTTGGCGAGTGGCATCAAGGGGAGATTTAAACAGGGATTTGTGACATAGAAATTTACTACTGGAAGGCCGGCAGCAGCACTACTGGAAGTGGTTAGTTCACACACAGACGAACTCCGTTGCTGCCTGCACTTGACTAGCTGACAACATACCAAAGGAACATTAAAAGCAATCTAGTTGGCTTCAGTGCGTATCATTCCAACACAATTTTATGCATTTGCTTCAGACTTAGCGGGAAGGGGGAAGGGGAGGGAAGAAGGTTCAAGGGTCTAAGTAGCTCAAATTATTTTTCAGTAACTAAGTTACCAGAGACTCATAGGGAGATTGTATTTATTTTCTGAAGGAGGCTCCAAGTTGGCAGAGAGGTCCTTGGAAGTACATATTTCTTCACGTTCTCTTGATCTCAGTGTGTGGAGATTCACTTAACAGCTGTTTTATGTGCAAATGTTTTTTCAGGCATGTCCTCCCGAACCATAAACAGATTTTTAAAGGAAACCCTCTTAAAAGAAGTTAAGAGACAACAAATCTCTGAGCCTCTTCTCACCCAGACCTGGAGATGAGATGTGAGCAAAGCCCAGAGGGTCTTCACACCACAGAAGGCCGGGAGGGTCATGGTGCTGGTTTTGGGTTGGGGTTTTTTGGTATGGTTTGGTATTTTTCTATTTTTTTAAATGTATCAATACTGTAGTGGCCTTTCCAACAAAACAACCCAATGCTCTGTCCTCCATACAGCTGCATCCAATTCCTTTTTTACATATACACACATTTATACACATTTGTATGTGCAAAATCTATATTAGGGCTACCTGCATTTAATCTTAAAATGACATTTTTGGGAGCACAGATTTAATAAAGAACACTTGGAGTTAGTATTTATGAACCCATCTCAGAACCAAGGTCCTACATGAAAAAAAACCCACCACTTAAAGGTTCTACACCATACTAATAAATCATTTGTGTTAACTTCGTCAGATTCAACCGAACAAGACAGGACCCATCAGCTGGGCTTCAAAACAAATTATGTAAATTGTGCCTCTAAGGATACACTGTCAGGAATTTCAGCAAGAAATAAAACATGAACAACTGTTTTGAAACACCCAAAGGCAAGAAAAAAGAAAGAGGAAAAAAAAAAACCCCAACCAAACCCCACAAAACCCCCCAAACAACAAAAAAAAAAGGAAGGGAAGATGAACCATTCTTTGAAGGGAATAACAGCCAGTACAAGAAGAAGAACCTCTGAGGCCACCTGGAGAGCCAGGATAGCAGATCCTAGCTCTGAGAGGGCAGTACCACATCTTACATACATCCTTTGGTGGCAGAGACAGTTTCAGAGGTTGCTGTCTGCCTTTCTGCTTCCAGGATGCCATTCTAGACATATCCTCATCCCCAATGGCTGCTGTTGGCCCCTCGTTGTGCTGAGTGAAGTGTCTGTGGAGCCAAGCTCCAGGTCAAATCTGCAAAACGATCTGGCTAATAAAACAGAGAAAGGGGTTGAAAATCAGTATTAATGCTGATGCTGTGGTTTGCTGGAACCGTGAATCCAGCTTTAAAACTACTACTACCAAATTAAAAAAATGTGATAAAGAACCAAGATATGGTAAAAATTTCCTTTAGTGGTTTAAGCTTGCTTGACTCTTTGCTACCTATTTGACTTTGTATTGGCAGGCTCCAGGCCAAGTCATCTGTCAGTCTGTGCTTCCCATAAGTAACATAAAACCAACATAAAAGCACCAAGGTTGCATTAAATCCCATGTCATCTGTTTACAGCTGATCCAGATCACATCCATCCTGCAGAGTGATCCAGTCTGAGGTAGGGACCTGGGACTGGACCAGGGATCCACGGCTGAGTCATTGCCTCACATGAATGAGTAGGCAGGACACTTGACAAAGCACTGATGAAATCTGCTTCCTGCATTTAACAGTGCCATTACCTCTTCTGTCTCAAGCTGTCAGCCAGTAATTAGGATCTTGCAGGTTGTTTCCATTAAGAGATGAAATTGGAGCCAGGTATAGAGCTGGTGGAAAAACAGGATTTCCAGTTGTCAGGAAATTTTCATTTCTTTCGAGTATGGTTTTGGACTAAGTTAGATGTACTTTTTCTGCAGCTGGGGATCATGGTCAAGATCCTCTGTTGTACCTGTGCTGGGATTGGGGACCCCAAAACTCCCAGCACTTCCTGCCACAGGGCAGGGCTACCACATGCAAATGTTTCCTGGACTCTGGATTCAGCAGCCCAAGGTATTTCAAGTGAAACAATCTAGGCTCAGCTACTGGCATTTCCTCCTTGCTCTTGACAAGTATTTCCTCAAGCTAATACACCTGCTTCACAGAGGATTTATCCATATGCAAAGTCCTACTCCCCTGAATACAGCGGAAGGCTCTGCTGAGTTCCCTAGTGCCTTTTACATCCTCAAAACTGCAAACCAAACTCACATCATCTATGTTCTGAACACGCAGAAGTATAAAATGGCCACAACAAAATTTAAGGTCTGAGATAAACTGCCAGAAGCACCAAAGAGAAGTGTATGGAAGAAGCAAATCTTGCCTCTTGGAAACCAAATGGCCTGGAGAGCAGAGAGAAACGACGTGTGCTTGGCTGCAGATACCTCTCAGGTGTATCAGGGAGGGCGAGGGTGATTCATATCACACTCTCTTTTCCTTGAAAGTTGCTATGAAATGTGTCTTTCCAAATTTTATCTTATAAACCAAAAAAAATCTCCTAAACTAATGTTCTTTTAGTTTGAACAGCGCTGCCGTTCTCAGTTACTAACCCTACAAGGATTAAACCAGCAGAAAGACGTTATTTCTTCTACCAGTCTCCACTTGCCAATCATCAACGAGCAGTTTGTGAGCATCCCAGATCTGTTGGTTGGAATAATCCGCTCCACTGTTTTCTACAATTAAATTCCAGGGACTGCCAGCTGCAGACACGCAGTTCACAGCAGCAGTTCACTGTCCAACCTACTGGCTTGTTCAGTGGACACTAAATCTGCAGCTTCTTTTCACTCACATAACCAACCCTACTAAAATCTTGCACTGTTATGCTTAGCATCCACAACATGGACATTTCTGTAGGCTTCTGGGTAGGGCTGTTTCTTTCCCCTGCTTTGGTCTAATTGTTTTCCAACACAAACACTTTCTAATTCAAAATTCCCTTTTTATCACTGCATACTTAGCCAAGTTTTGACCCCTTCACCAACATCCCTGCCAATGTATTCGACTGTTTGCAAACAGTAACACAGGAGGCACACATACAGTTAAATAAATTTATTTTTCAAGAACTATCTGAGAAACCTTTTTTCTTTTACTCCATATCCTTCTAGTTAATTGTTGACAACGTAATTAAAAGGCACTCCTATTAGTAATAGTTAGCATCAACATGATTAAAATTTTCCAATATAAATAGTTATAATACAGATCCCAACAACACAAGTATCAGGATCTGTCTCTTATGCAGGTAGTTTCCCAGTTGCCCACTCATTTGCCACCACCCTAGCTGCCCCCAGACAAGTGAATTCTTGCAAAATGCAAAAACCACACAAAACATAGCATTGCTCTGAAAACGCAGCATGAGCACCAGGGCCAATCAAAGCAGTCCCATTTCAGGACCATAACTCAGCCCAAGGTGGTAACCAGGGGTCAGCGATGTCCTTCCGTACCATTGCAGTTTGTGCTAGCACTTGTTTTCTGAGTCATTTCGGGGCTTTTTAAGTCAGTTGTAAGATCTCCCTCAGGCCTTGAACCAGAACTTGGCATAAAAACACCCTGAACTAGGACTGGATACTTTGTTCAAAACAAAACCTTGAAACAGCTGTTTGCACTTTTTTTTTATCTAATTGTAGGTATGTCAAAAACCAAACTACCTTGCCTCAAAAGGTTACCACTTGTGTGTGTTCTCTTATAACATAAAGCTCATATTAATAGTGGGTTTACTTTTTTGAAAGATATGTAGTTTATCGCTTGGGTATATGCTCAAGGACCTTTAATGAACAGATCTAGAACTGAAATAGCAGTTACTGGTACCTATGCATTTCTCATCAGCGTAACACACCTTGCCTGCTGCAAAATCTGTCCAGTGGTCTAACAGAAAGGGGTTCCCTGCAGCCACAGTGCAGCTGATGCTCTTGATTGCTCTTCATCTCATTTCCAAATCGAGTAGTTTTATTGTGAGTCTTACAATACACTTCAATTTGTTTTCACATATTCAAAAACCTTGAGCCAGCCACTAAAGCCAACTCCTTTTACTAGTATCTATATAATGATCTTTCTAGGCTTCCACAGGAAAACTCAGAAGGAAAAGAAAACCGAAAAAACCCAAAAAACACCCCCAAAAAAACCCCAAACAAACCCAACACACCAAAACCAAAAAGCAAAGAATAAAAATATTGAACATCTTGATCTTTTCAGCCAAGAAAACCACCTGAAGAGTTCAATCTTTGTTGTTCTTTTCTGCTCTAGAAATACACAAAAAAGAAAGGCTGGCAATCTTACTCCCTGCAGTTTTCACGTGGGAAAAGGTGATGGGGGCAAAAATCACAAAAGATGTGGTTGTGTGCCCATCACAGTCTGTTCACAAGCTCTTGTCCTAATGTCAGGCTGCTGAAAGGCAATGCCAGAGCAAAGCCTCCCAGGAAAGACCACCAGCAACAGCTGAGCAAAGGAACAATTTCCGACAAAGTCTCCTCACAATGCTCAATGACAAGCTCAAAAGCTGAAGGATCTGCCTCTGTTTTAATTGCTTAATCAAAATACACAGCCACCAAAGGCTGCTACAGGGCTGAGGCTGATCTTGTGATGTGACATTGAGCAAGTCAAGCTTATTTACTAGCATGCCTCAGCTTAGCCCTCTTGCAGAGTGAACAGACACCTCTTGGGTCATCTTGGTCTCCAGGGTTCTGTCAAGCCCTTTGAAGAGAAGGTACAGCCACACAAATGATTCATCATCGCCTCTGCTGAGCACTGAAATGGTTCATCAGAAAAGCAGGTAAGACCCAAGAGCTAAATCCTTCCCATGAACACAGTGAATTCACTCAGGAGTTCATCCAGCACACTAGTAAATATCCTTTTAGTGTCATCTCAGAGCCTATGCGAGGTTGAAAATTGTCATTCTTCTCACCTCTAATACTGGTTACCTCTATTCTTCAGCTTTAAAAGTATGAACACTGCAGTCACTCATATTCCTCATCACTGCAGATGAGGAATATGTAACGTTTCCCTGCAGGTTTCCACCACTGTACTGCTGAGGAGCTACCTGCTGCTTGCACCACAAACTAGAGAACCCTAACTGAAGTCAGATTCACAAGATCATAGAAACAGCCTTACAGACCAGACCAAAGAGACAGGCAGCCCAGCATCTTGTCTCCAAGGGTGGCCAGCAAGAAACATTTCAGGACAAACACAAGGCAAGAGATGGCACAGAAGGATCTGTACCCTGGCACACAGCCTTCCATCCACCAGAAGCTTAGCAGCCTCATGGGAAATTAAGGACAAAGTTCATTACGATGAGGGTGGTGAGGCACTGAAAAAGGCTGCCCACGGAAGCTGTGAATGCTCCATCCCTGGCGGTGTTCAAGGCCAGGTTGGACAAAGCCTTGGGCAACACAGTCTAGTGGGAGGTGCCCCTACCCATGGCAGGGGGGTTGGAACTAGGTGATCTCAATTAAGGTCCTTTCCAACCCGAAACATTCTATAATTCTATAAAATAAAGATTATCACATTTAGCAGTTACCAGCACATGTATTATTTCCATCCTTTTTTGAACTATTCATATCTCTGGCCTCCACAACATCCACTGGCAATGGCTTCCATAATGTAACACTGATGCACTACAAAGTGAGTCTTTTGGGGAGTGGGGGAAGAAATCGCACTTACAGGACAAACTGAACAGGGACTGGAAACAAGACACACACAGTCTGCAGATAGACTGCAAGTCAACCAAAAATTGGTAAAACAATGAATGCATAAGAACAAAATTAATGAGAAAAACACATGTGCTGAGATAAAATCTGAGAAAGACAGCAAAGGAATTTTTGAAGTACTGTGCAAGAAAACATTATCAAAAGGCAAGATCAACACTCTAAAAGAAATACTTGCGCATGACTGTATGAAAAGAACTAATTTTTGAATTATTTTTAACAGGAAGCAAAAAATTTGATCCAAAGTATAGCAACCCAGTTATTTTCTTTGCACTCTACAAGCCAACCTTCAGAAGATGATAGGTTTTGCCCCTGGTGTTTTCCAGAGTGCATGAGATGCACATTTTCTGTTTAATTTGTCTGGACTAAACAGTTTAACCTAGGCCCACTCTCTATCTTTTGGCTGGCTTTCTCATTATAACCCTACTCTTGAAAAAAAAAAAAGAGGACAACTGTTATGCAGAGATCCACTGACAAAAATGGATTCAAGAGACCAACTAGGTAACTCCAATTGGTAAACTGAGCTCATAACAAGAAAACCCCCTAAAGATGAAGTAAATTAAAAATGAGATTTTTCCATATTTAAAGTATTTTCTCCAAGAAAATATGGCTGGGGGCTCTTAAAAAAAAAAAAAGAAAGACACTTTTACAAATATCCACCACATATGCCAGTAAAGGGATGGAAAAAATAACCTTTCTTAATTAAAAGACACGCTTATTTTTTCATTTTCTTCCCCTTCCCTTTTTCATTTCCATTGCAATAGAAAAATGAATAATGCCCCTAAAAAGCCCAAACCATAACACTTTAGCTCTTTTGTTAAAAAAAGCTAAATGTTAATTTTTCAAAAAAATTGACTAACAAAGCTGAAATCCAGCAATGCAGCTCATGAAAATTCATACTTACGCAATACCAAAATAAGTAGTTACAAGAACTACTCAGAAAGATACCTCTCACCTCTGAAGGTAAGAAGTAGGTGGAATTTCAAGCCGAACTGTATTTTCTTAATGCTGGTAGCTACTACCAACCAAGACCCCAAAATCACAAGCTGGTGGCTTCCAGCACTTACAGAAGAAGGGGCAAGGAAAGGCTGTGCCCAGCCATCCCCCTCCATCAGGTATATTGTAGAAGGGTTTGAAATAATTTTATACCCACAGCAGGGACATTCAGGCTGGTGCCTAGAAGTGGAGGGGACCAGGCTCACACACAACTCATCATCCAAAGTTGACTGGCCAAGGACAGGGCAAAAGACAACCTGCAGCAGGAATCCTGGCACTCAGCACCCAAGAGCCTTTTCCCTCTCCTTGCAGGCATGGTTGAGACTTAGTCTGGAGCACCAGTGAAAGTCAACAGCAGCAAATTACAGCAACTTGCTTTGCAAACTTGTTCACTCCTGCAATACATTGCTCCTGAGGTAATTCAGCATCGCACTACTTTTAAGAACACTCTTTCAATTTCTCTGATGTCACCATTTACTATCCCTTCCACAAAAATCATTGCATTTCTGCAATGCTGTCCCAGCTACTGCCAGAAGCACAGTGGCACCCTTGCTCACTGTGAAACCTAACCTGCTTGCACAGGTGCTGGTAAACCACATTACTCACTCCCATGCCCACTTCGTCATCTGCCCAGGGATCTCTGCAGAAATGTTCTCATCTAACTTGCCAACTCACCTGCTCTACCAGCCCATGTGTCTCTCCCCTCCATCCTTGATCAACACAGGTACCTGTCCTCAACCTCTCACCACTTCTCCAACCATAGCCTGGCTTACCACTGGTATCTTCTCACCACCTCCAGCCAAGGGCCTGAAGTATCATATGAATTCCTCACTGGCACGTATTTCAGAGGAGCCCATAGGCATTGACACTCATCCTAGAATCCAGTGTCTCTCACCCACAAGGGCCAGCAGGTCATCAGCGCAAACCGCATGGTGTATGAAGCCAGCCTAGAAGGCACATTGTGAACCCTGGCTGGACTGCGGTGGAGGTGGCTGCTTTCTTCAGAATGAAGAACAGGAAGCCCCAGAAATAAAGCCCTAGGAATGAAACCTCAGTGTTTATGTAATCAGCAAACATGAGGTTTAAATGGTAAAAGCCGAGTTCGTAAGGGTGTGACGTGGCACACAGCCTCCCACACTTATCCACAAATATGTGACCATCTCAGAATTACTTGATCAAATTACGAGCTGTTGCATAGCTGAACAATGTTCTTCCACAGACTGTCTTCTATTGCTGCAAAGAAACTCAGAGCTGAAGCAAATATCAGCTTTACTGTAAGAAATCATAGAATCATAAAATGGTTTGGGTTGGAAAAGACCTCTAGCTCATCTAGTTCCAACCCCCAGCCATGGGCAGGGACGCCTCCCACTAGACCATGCTGCTCAAGGCCTTGTCCAACCTGGCCTTGAACACTGCCAGGGATGGAGCATTTATAACTTCATTGGGCAACCCATTCCAGTGCCTCACTACCCTCACAGTATAGAACTTCTTCCTTATATCTAATCTAAATCTCCCCTATTTAAGTATCACCTGGTCTCAGTGATTTCAGTGTAGATATCAAAATGACTGTTCATAGAAGGAAGGCCAGAAAGTCCATCTATCAGATACAGGAAGAATGCGCTTCTAACCTATGGGGAGCCCACAAGCTCCCCTTCAGAATACATACCAAATGCACAGCTATCCCTACAATCTCTGAAGATGCCCACAGCAAACAGTGTGGGCAGGAAATGGCAGGTCACTTTTACCTCAGAAACTCCATGTCACAAACCCCACATGAACCCTAGCCATCCTCCCAAAAGACTGAGTTGAATGGAAAAGGTTCCTTCCATCCATGTTTGGGCTTTGCACTAAACTAGAGATTTGTTCACTCTCCTCCCGAGTCCCTACACTATGCTCTCCAAAAAGCAGGATGATTCTGCATATTCTGCTGAGACCAATTATCGATACAAATCCATCATTTCACAACAGACATCCCTCTTCTCTCCACTGAACAGAGAGTTCAAATCATCCCCTCATGATCAGATATCCAAGTTCTAAACCCAACCATCATCAATTCCTCATTGGCATTAGTGATTAGGTATTGAAGACTACTCTACATATACACAAATAAATTTTGTCCAATCTCACTTTTCCTTAAAAAGAAAAAACTATGTACATCTCCACATGTCATATGAAACAACACAAAATACATGCTCCTGCGTAACTGATACATAACACAATGTATTTTAAATAATTTGTTTAACGTAGGTGGCCACATATTTTGAACTGTTAATCTCTGTACAATTTGTTACTCTGTCCTCCACCCCTTTTGCTACTCCTATCAGCCCACTACGTGCTCTTAGCGGTCAAGGGCCGAGCTGCTTTCTCTGTTATGTACTGGTACAACGCCCAGCACAGACTTCTCATTACAAACTCCAAGCCCCACTACAAAAAAATAGCAATTAAACTGAAGAATAAATAGATAAATTTCTGAAGAGAATGTACAACTTAATGACACAAATTCACAAAAATGCTGGTTTCATGTCAGTCAGCGCGGCAAACACCAACTCCCTCGAGAGCCTCCATATTTTATAGGGCTTTTTATGGTGCGCTGGGACAGAAGTGAGAAGATGACAGCCTAAAGCCAGCTCCTAATCAAACGCAGATTTACCTATGGGGATTACATTAGAAAACAGCTGGGAAACCAAAATAAGTCTTGGTGCTAACTAAACCTCAGCGCACCTGAATTTAAAATCAAACCCTTGAGGAAAAGACTTCAGTCAGCCATCATTTTTTATTAACGGTATGTGGGACACTCCCTGCTACAAATTCCTGCTTCTCTGGGTGGAGGCTGATTGCTTCTGAGCCATTTCTTCACTGAGTCTGAACCACCCACATCTACCAGGAAAATTTATTGTGATGAATAGACCTATTAACACCAGCTTCACCCCACCCTATACTGCTTCAGAGTATGGAAACTCGGTGGATGTATCTGGTTCTGGTTAATATGCCACAACTCTCGAGTTTTACAATGGGAAGGCGGAGAAAACATATTATGTATTTTATTGTAGTGTTTCGGCACATTCTCCATACAATGGAAAATTCAACCTATCAGGGATCCAATTTGCAGTCTTTAGTTACCAAACCTTACATCGCCCTTTGCCTTTTTTCACAAAAATTATTTTCTCATTCATTCCTTGCCTCCTTGCCAGGAGGCACCGAGAGCAAGCCTTAGGTCCTCCTTAGCTCAGGTAGAAACCACATCCAAAAGGACAAGGAGGGGACAGCAGCACGTGAGATTTTAAATAGGAAAATCTTTCAGGAGAAGCTTTGAATGTGGCACAGACCTGCTCTCACCTCACCTTTAAAAAACTTGGCCATGGCTAACACCTACCAACTTCAGAAATTAAATGTCCAGGTTATTGCAACCTGAGGAAAAACCCACGCAGGTGTCACTCAGAGGAAGACAGCTACACATAGGCAATGGCTTAGACTACTGCAAGCTGCGCTGCAATTACAGATCTCAAATTACGAAAAGAAAAAAGAAAAGAAAAGAAAAATAAGTGAGACAAGACAACCATAGTAACAATGGAGCCAAGTGCAGGCAGCAGAAGGGTGGAAGACACTGAAATGCTTCAGTTAGGAAGCAAACAGCAGGTCCACAAAACCTAAGAGGAGAGAAAGAAAATACAAGTGATTTTCAAACCATATACACCTTGTTTAAAATCCAACTCAGGAAAATGAAAGAGTGAATTTCTTCCTCCATAGGTAGGCTGAGGCTGCTACAAGAAAAGAATCCAACAAGACAGAGTCCAACACCACTTCCAGCACTTCATCAACATTGCTTCTGGACAAGGATGTCCAAAGTACAGGACCTATGGTGGGCTCTGTATGGAAATCTTCTCATCAAAGTTACTTGTCTGCCTCCAAGAAAGAGTTAGCAGTACTCCATCCTGCCTTTCAGAGCTACAGAGACTGGTCAGGAAGAGAAGCAGCCTTGCAATAACTTCACTTTGTCTAGCTCATCTGATAGTGCCATTAGCACAACTGGCTCTCAGCCACCAAAGTGAGAAAAGGAGCAACTGGATGCTTGTAAGGAATGACTGAATAAAAATTTAATGTCTGCATAAACAGAACAAAACATCTGGTAGAACAACTGCAGTCCAGCCACACATACCAACAGCACCAGCAAGAGCTCCAGCACTGTGTAGTGCCACTGGAGAGGGGAGAAGCCTTGAGCCCAGGCTGGTTCCAGCGCAGACCCTGTAAACAGTTTTTGGTCCACTTCTTGGCAGAGCGCTTCAATTTATTTTAGACAGCCGGCACTTGCTGGAGGGAACTATTGGGAGGCCCATAAAAATTGAGTTTCCTCTCCTAGTGTCAACTGATGAAGTAGTCTTCGCTTCCTGACCCCAGTCATTGTAGAGCGCCACTGCCTGCTATTACAGAAAGCTGCTGTGTGACAGTAAGCAAGCTGACACCTAATTGTTAAATTCAATCAAGTGTTTTAATTAAGGAAAGAGCGTCTTTAAAATAAACTCTTCAAAGACTTTGGCCCGTGTTCAGGAAAGCACTTAAGTACAAGCTTTAGACTGTCCCTATTCAGGAAAGCACATGCTTAAGTGCTTTCCTGAATGCAGATATATTCCTGTCCTGGGGCCTTAAAAGCATACTAAATAATAAAATTTATTGCAATTTTACTTCACTATTTTCTTGAAATACTTATTTAGCTACTTTTCTCTGAAGAGTATGGTCACTTAGATTTTGTATCTATTTAACAACCTTTACTGTTAGCCGATTGCATTCCAAGACAGAAACAATCTGTTAGTGTTGTTTCAGTTAAACTCGAGGTTTTTTACCCATTATCATGAAACTATCACATTTTCTTGAAAAATATCCCAGTTAAACCAGTCACCCTCGTATAGGGTACCTACTGGCCACATATCACTTCAAATAATTTTGCGT
Organism: Myiopsitta monachus; assembly: GCA_017639245.1. NCBI lineage: Eukaryota > Metazoa > Chordata > Aves > Psittaciformes > Psittacidae > Myiopsitta > Myiopsitta monachus. The sequence continues at coordinate 39,343,017 of CM029918.1, read as the reverse complement.
GGAGTTGGAGATTTTCTGAGTTCATTCTTCATTATATACATAATAAGGATATAATGTCAAATTCATCTAAACCAACACTTATGTCTGGGGCATTCACTGAACAATGACATTCACTCATGGCTTCTACAAATACTAATGCTCGTGTTACTATACCAGTATACATGGCACGAGTCAAACACAAAAGACAAATTTCAACAAAAGCAAATCTTTCCCCAAGGGAATACCCATGTTCTACATCTCCCACATGCTACCTCCAACACATTCCTGCTGCAAATCTTAGATTTTCCTAAGAAAAAGTTGACAGGGTTGAGGAGGAAGAGACAAGAAAGTGAGCTCAGCATACACGTACCCACATGAAAAACTTGGAGAAGAGTTGGGGTGTGCTTTGTCCTACCTAGCCGCATTCTTGCAGCTCCTAAAGCAGGAATCTGAAACTTGGGAAGTGAGGCCAGAGATGCCAAATTTGTTAGTACTGCCAGAGTGCAACAATCACCTCCGATTACCATTCTTCCTATGTTTGTTTGTCCCATTGTTACACTGTAGTAGTCCCATGTTTCATGAGTTATATCAATGGACCAAGCTTTTATTTCCTGTGGTCCTGGGAAGCATCAGATATCAACCCCAGCTAGAGAAAGAGCCTCAGTTCTTTTCACAGGGCAAGAGACTGCTGGGACCCATTTCTGAGTTACTGACAAACCCTCACATGCAAAGTCAGCTTACAGCTGTAGTTGCTGGTCTTAACGTCTTTGCTCTTAATTTTTTCCTGCCAGGGCAGCTGGCAGGAGACCTGTGAGACGTAAATCGGGAAGGATTTCTGTGGAGCTTGCTGGACAAAATGCCTACAACTTTTTTTTTCACAATGGCCCTGAGGGTCCTTGATAGTCCCAACATCAATTTACATTTCTTGCTGGGATCTGGACTTTTCATGTGCATCACCACTGCTAATGAAAGTACCAGCTGTTGTACCTTAGATAACTACCTATGTACCCAAAGCTTACTACCTCTGCACTTACTACCACTACACACAGAAATTTCAATGCAGTGAAAAACCAGGACATTTAAGTGTGATCACATAATCTGAACAATATCCAGAAAAGAATTTCAAAGACTAGATTTTGGAAAAAAATCTGGAAGATGAATTGTCCTCTGCCTATGCAGAGAAGCAGGTGAAACCATAGGTGTCCCAGCTGTGACCACCAGGTACATACTTAAAGCAACACCACATGATGACACATGCTTAATTTGTTCAGGTGGCAAGGTTAACAAAACAAGCTCAGGGAATGAATGCAGCTCAAGCAGAATGACTTAAACATGAAGAAAAAGATGGTCAAGATGAATCACATATCCCAGTCAAATAAAGGAAAGTCTGCCTGATTTAAACTTAATTGTAACTGGTTTCCCCTCACCTTCCAAAAATGTATTTTAAAAGGAAAACAGTGTTTATGGAGCAAGCTAAACCACAACCATTTTATTCATCTGTTGTTTCAGTTTTTTCCTTAAGGCTTGCATTCAAATACAACCCAGAGCAGCCGACTCTCAGAGCCTTTTAACACACACTGTTAGTTAACCAGAAAGAATAAGGAACATTGAGATCAGGTTTCCTAGGAGAGGACATCACAAGAAAAGCAGAACAGCATCATTTCCTCAGGCTTCCGCCCCAGGCACTGTCTGGCAGAGCCAGCTCAACCCCTCACTCCAACAGTCATCTGGGGAGCTCAGAGGGACACCACCCAGGGATGCACAGGGGATCTCATGGACAAAAAGGCTTTTAGGACAGAGAGCATGCTTGTGTCCTCATCATCATCAGTGATGGCAAACCTTCTGCCCATGTGAGCCCTGCCTCTTCCACACAGCACTGCTCTTACAGCAGGCAAGACACCATTACTAGTGCTTACACACGTCTGAATCATGCAAACTAGGAAAGATGGAATAAGAGGCAAAATAAAAGCTGCCTCAGCAAGAGCTGTGGTTTCAACCAGCTGAAAACACTATTTTTAGAATACTGGAATCTCTTAGACATCATCCTTCAAATTCACTCGCCTGCACGGGCGAGAGTCAGGACCTGCATGAGTACCTCTCTCTCCACTACAGTTCATTCCTCCAGCCCCCAATGTTTCTCCTCTCCTCCATGCAAGTGAAGTCAGTCATGCATAGCCCGCCCAAGAGATTGGCTGGATGTGACCCACCCATGACCAACTGCAGCATTTGCTCCGACACTGGTGGGTCTTCCAAATTGCTTGTGATTGTATTCAACATTTTAAGTTTTTGGTTTGTTTCAGGTATTTTTCAGGGGGGTTTCACAGTTGTGCTTCACATTAACTTCTGCCTCAGATAAGCAAGGCAGTTTTCACAGCCCATCTGCTTCAGAAAGCATGACGACTATTTTCTCCTCGAGTACAGGTTGGGTTTATTCAAACAGAAACAGCAGGAATAGCAACATCTTCCCTTCATGCCACATACAGCAGTAGGCAAATACCGGGTAACCCAGCCAAAGATGGTTTGAATTGCTGAATAATTGACATAAAACTTTGAACTGAAATGTGGGATGGCAGAACACATGTGATCCTGCGGAGGACTCCCCTCTTCCTCTACCCTGCTTCTTGGCAAGGGAAGGTATTCTTCAGTTTCAGGAACAATCTCTTGTCTGCATGAATTTCTGAAGTGACTTTTCCCACCTTACCTTTGGGAACTGATACCAACCCCAGATAACTTCCCACAGGCAGGAGAGTAGCGGGGCAAGAAAAAGCGTGACATGGAGACAAGCCATGAACCCCAGGAAGAAGAACAAAAATTCCTTCACTGAAAGGGTTGTCAGGCTTTGGAGCAGGCTTCCCAGGGAAGTGGTAGAATCACTGTCCCTAGAAGTGTTCAAAAGACATGTAGATGAGGACCTCAGTGACATGGTTTAGTGGTGAAATTGGCAGCTCTGGGATAATGGTTGCACTCCATCTCAAAAGCCTTTTCCAACCTAGTTGATTCTATGATTCTATAATCTCCTTCCATGCCACTATGACCTTGGCTTAGTACACAGTCCTTAACCTCAGCTTTGGTTTTGTTTCTACTTGCTAAGTTCAGGTGCTGCTGTCCTTACTCCTCAAAAAGCATCAGTGAAATCTACAGGACTCTGGAGATTACAGCCTTTTCTCCAGGTAGCTGCTGCTTCTGAATCTGGCACAAGGCTGCACTTTCAGCAGGAGAAACATATTAGAAAGCCACTGTTTCATATCAAAGCCCTCAAGGTTTCTTAATATCCTTCATCTTTTTTCTGTACCTTTATAGACTTCCAGAAAAGTTTTCTAATTTAAAAATAATATGTTTATTTAACCATGATCTCTCTAATTGCTGAGAAGATCTGTAGTACAAATCCAAGTTTTCTTCCATCTCAAACTGGTACAGTCCAAAGCCAAGAATACGTATGTTGAAAGCTGGAAAATAAAGTGCCCTTGATTCCTAACTTTATTTTGGACAGTCCACTCCATGTTATTAAAAGCCAAATTCAGTAGTGAGAAAATATATATAGCTTCAGCTGTTTTGTGTGGGTTTAAAGTAGTATTTGCTTTATGAATAAGAGATTCGATAATGCATATATTTACATAAAAATAGTTTTGACATTTACATTAACTCCTTGCCAAGCTGGTGCAAAAATGGAAATGTAAAAAGCATAAGCACAGAAACAAGCCCCTACGCTGTAAGTCTGCTATTTACAGGTATATTTTTTTTCTTGGCAATAAGACCTGAACAGTATGTTTTATAGCACTAGACCTAGCCACTCGGAGTCAATTTAGTGTTTATGGAAAGTGCCAGACTGACAGTTTGAGATTTAAACTCTCCACGCCAGAGTATAGCTGAGCTGGGGTAGCAGCAAGGGGAGTTTCCAGAACCTGGGACACCGATGGACACTGGCTGCATCCTGCAGACACAAAACAATTAATGATATCTCAGTCCAGTATACAGCAATGCAAACACCCAATTATTTCTCAAGCCCCAAGAGGCTTCTGAAGAGGGTGGCACCACTGTGTGCCACATGGATAGCATGGAGTGAAGTACCTTGCACAATTCAAAGCCCTAGATGGCTATGATATATCCAAAATTTTCAAACCAGAGCTGTTCAAAAGACCAAGTCTATCTCATAGAAGATTTTAATATTACAAAGCAGATGTAGATTTGCAGCAGGCGATAACCTGCCACTCTCTGGGCTTCTAAGCAGCTTCTGAAGGCCACTGGGACAGGACAAGCAGCAGAGAGTCAGGAGCTCATGGAGACCTTGCAACTGCAGAGCCCAAAGCAAACAGCAGAGCAGACAGGACACCTGTTTCAGCTTCACAGCCTCCCAGCAACACATGGGCAATCAAGCTGCCCAAGGATCAGGCAAAACACCTGGCAAAAAGCCTTCACAGGTACCACCACAGCTTTGTCAGAAGTGAACCCTCACATGGATCATATAGGCCTTGCTACCTCAGCCATCCTCAACACACAGCTTATATACAAGCACATCGCACTGGAGGATTCCCTAACAACAACTCCTCTGATCGATCATACACAGGGATTAATATTCTGTCTCATCTACTCTCTGCTACTTCCCACCTGAACTGTCTAGCCCATTTAGTCTTTTCTCAAAGCCAAGAAGGAAAAAGTAATCTCTTTAATAACCAGCTGGGATAGGTGATGCACAATATGATGCCAAGCGCATTACATAATTGGATTGTGTCAAGCCACAGAAGCCCTACGCTGCTAGATCTGGGGACGACCATGCAGCAGTCACTAAATAATTGATGCAATGGTTAGAAAAGGTTGGAAGCTGTCTTTTCTACTACAGTAACCAAGACCATTCTTTTCTTTTTTTTTTTTTTTTCCCCCCAGAGCAATTAGTCAGCTCAGGGATGTCAAAACATATAACTGGGCCACAAGACAAATTACAGTGCAAGTGCTGCTGCTTTGCCAATGACCTAGCAGGCTTGGCCCTGAGGTTTGTAATGTTTGAAGCCTCATGTCCCTCATTCAGTACTACAGTACTTCTAAAGACATTTTAATGAAGATGAAATTACAGGAAAATCAACCTGCATGGATCCTTCATATACACAAACAAACAACAATAAAGCCCAGACAACCAAATCAATAACATATTGGTATGAAAAAAAGAAATATAAAATACATACATATACGTAGTGGCCACCTATTCAGACCCTTTTACAAAAGTTCACAACCAATATACCAATACTTAATACTCCAACTGTCTCAGCTGAATGGTCTGGATATTAAAAAGCCATCTTTACATTCCAGTTACCCTACAACATCATAAACTGATGAAAATATGCAAACAGAAACAATTAATCAGAGCTGAGGATAGTCTTGATCCTTACTGCAGCCTCATATGTTACATATTTTTTCTGCTGTGATCTCACTAGCAATGCATCACTGTTTTTAACCACTCTGAGCACTGATTCTACACTCAGCAGCTGTGTTTGTTTACAGGGCTAGAAATTAGCACAGGACAAATGGACCCCATCCAACTGAAATTTTTTTTGGCATTTTCCACTACGCTTCACAATATATTGGTCCTAATAGTCCAATTATGTATTTGCCACTAACACTGGCCAAGGAGAGTACATCAGCAGAGATGGTGCTCGCTAATACTGCATGGGGATGCTTTTCATCGCTCCAAACGTGGACTCTCTAATTACTACGCACAGTTCAGACAGACACTTGTAGCCAGGAAAGTCCAATACTATATTGTCCACAGTTTTCAGTAGGAAAGTAAAGAATGTCATCATAATCCATCCTGCATCTTGCATACTGCCCGTTCAGTAAGAGTGATGAAATGCAATGACATTCTATACTTAAAAGAACTTGCCAGTGCCCTTCACACTGTTAACTGAGCTCCCAAAGCCAATTCCAAAAGACTGCAAACCAAATTTAGACAAGTCAGCCCTAAAATTGTTTTCCATTTCAATATCCATATGCTTTTTCATTGTTAGTTATTTAAAAAACAAACAAAAGAGCAGCCCTACACCCTTACATTTTTTTCATCTACTCTACTGTTTCCTTCGTACACATTTGGGGGGGTGCTTTGTTTTTCCCCATCCCGTTCTGGGATAAACAGTTAAAAAAGAGTTACTGAATTCCCTGGGACATGGCAGCAAATACTGCTGCCCTAGTTCTCACACAACTGAAGGTAAATACAATTTTAAATGTTTGCCCTAATTATTCAGAATACCTCTGTAAGCAATCCCTGTTTACACTAGAGATAAATACAGCATGCATTAAGTTGCAGTTTACAGACTGCTTATGTCTTCCACACTGCTAAAAATACTCCAGTTCTATCTTATAAAATGTATTATACAGAAACTACCAAATAGCTTCCCAGGGCAAATGTTAAATCCTGAGAGCCAAGCAATTTCTCCATGTAAATATCCACAACTATTCTATCAATTCACCAATAAGTCCTGATCAAGCATGTTTCTGGAGAGAACAAGGTTGAAACCACTATGCAACTTCTTGAAATAAGTTTCCTTGGAGACGGAAAAAGCCCATTTCCAGGAACATTTGCAAGGCATTTTGTTTCTCAGGGACTGACTCTCGCTATTCTTAACTTTGTTTCGTGCAAACAAAGTCCATATTTCTCTGATAACTTCAGATAATAGCAATGATGAAGTTTCTGACATCACAAGATGCATGAAGAACCCTGTCAAAGTAATATATTGCACTTTGCCATGTAATTATGTTATGCTGGAGTAGAGTGTTGGAAAACTTAGTATAATCATTAGCTGAGCACTGAATGTTTTGATTGTCAGACAGGTTGTATATGATGCAAATATATGACTCAGAAATGATTTCACATAAACATTTTGGTAACAGTAATCTGACTCATAACCTCCAACATAGAAAATAACAAGCTGCACAAAACATCTGTGCGCTCCAAGCAACCCCAGCTTATAGCAACCTTCACAAGTCTCACAGCACAGAGAAACCAGAGGGTCCCATTCCTGAGGACCCAAAGCTGAGAGGTGCTGAAATCTACCTTCCCAAAAAGAGTCAAAGAAGTAAAAAGGCCATTGTTCCCACCAGGGAGCCTTGCTGAGAGCTATGAAAGTTTACTCCATCTGATAGCCTGCCCAGCGGGCATTGCTTGGTTTAGGTCCACATCTAACAAGGATAAGACAGGAGGAAAGGTTTGTTGTTATTCCACCCCGAAGCTTCGCCATGTCAAGCATGACACAATGCACAATTCTTCTTCTATTTATTTTCTCATTCATTAGGAGATGGACAGCTTCTTTCACGGCCCCTTTCTGAAGACAAATGTGCAGTCTTGAGTGACAAGGAGAATTTACCGTCTGTTATTTCAGAGGAGGTTTGCCATGTTTATTCTGGAAAGTGCCATGAATTAATGAACTATCTCTTCAAGCCTCAGTGAGTCGGGACTGCCAGCTCTCTGGCTGCCAGAAGCAACAGACTGTTTTGGGACCCCATAAAATTGTTTTTACTGAGACTAGCAATAGCAAAAGTATCAGGCAGACCCAATCCCAATAGCTTCTTAAACATAAAGGAGTCATTATACTGACTTCAGCCATTACACTGCATTTTTATTTGGAGTTTTTCAACAAAACTATCAGTTAGCTCAAAAGACTACCTAACATTACCTTCTTTGCAGTATGGACACTACCAACAGGCATTATGACTCTGCAGCATGGACATCACCAAAAAACATTACCACCACACAGCATGGACATCACCATCATCATGGATGTTACCAAAAGCCAGACAAACCTTTACTAGGCTTTCCAATAGTTTCAAGTGAAAAATGTGCTAGCCGCTGACCGCTTTAATTTTTCCTATCCAGCTCCTTGAGGGTGCCAGCTTACACCAATGTATGGCACTTCAACATGCTACCATCCACTGTACCCAAGTGTCTCCTGCACCATTCAGTCAGAGACCACAAAGGAAAAGCTGTTCCCTTCCAAAAGCTACCACTTAGGGCAAATAGTAGGCATCATATACAAATGGATGTCTGGTGGAAATTCATGTTCAGGTAGCACCCACAAAGATCAAAGGTGTTTGCTGTTTGCAAGTGCATCTGAGGAGCCATGTCTCTAACAGACCATGGCTGCAGAAGGCTCAGACTAGGCAACATGGACGAACAAGGTATACAAGTGGGAAGTACTAAAGCCTAAGCCAGGTGAGAACCTATGGTCTCCAGCTGACTGATGCTACAACCTGAGAAAGGGCAGGTTTCACCAAATTAGACCCCACTATTCCACTGACTCCACAGGCCACTTAGGGACCTGCTAGGATGGTAACACAGAGCTCAGTTTCACAGTTCGATCACAGGACTGAAAGCAAGAATTTCAGAGACCTCATCACAGCCCTGGTCCAGTCACACTCTTCAAGCCTCAACTTAGCCATTTGGACATGAGTATAGTAACAATTTATGTTTGTCAGAGCATGATGTGAGACTTCAACACCTATGAAGTGCTTTGAGGTCCTGAATAAGAGAGAGAGCAGTAGTCTTACATTGTCTAGTAAGTAACGAGCATTACACATTCTGCAAAATGGCACATTTTTGGACAGGACAGCTGCTACAATCATTAAAGTGTAAAAACTACCACATGCAAGAGACAAGACACAGACATCTCAAAATGAAAATCTCTACTGTAGTGTGTTAAGCAAAAGTATTTTCTCTTCCATAGTACAGTAAGTTAGAACTTACTTAAATAACTATTTTACATCTCCCTTTTTATTCACTCCCTCCCCCCCTCTGTTTTTTTGTCTTTGTGGAAAAAAAAAATATTGAAAGGGCAAGCCAAGAGATTCACAATCACCAAAGTCTGAAGAACGTACAGTGAATTTTGGCAGGACATGCATGTTTATCCTTTCATATGCTGTTTAAATTATTTTTATAAACAAGTCATTATCTTACATAGCCACTGCTATGTCCCTTTCATGTCAAAGATGTTTGATGTTACAATAATTAAGCAAAAGGGTCTGCATTCTTGAAATGCAGTCTCAGGATGACTGTTTGTGGGCAAGAGACTGTTGCGTTTCTAAAATGAAGGGCATCTTCTCCAAGCTCCACTGTTTAAGTCGAGCACCTGGATTCCGTACTTGTGGATTAAACCTTTGTGCAGATATTCAAGTGATAATTTCATACCAAGCTTACATTTTAGAACTCTACTCCTACCATTTTGCACCAAAATTGGGCATACAGAACAAGGTCCTCAGGGAAGCTTCTCACTGCTCTAAGTTAGATATAAGGAAGAAATTCTTTACTGTGAAAGTGGTGAGGCACTGGAACAGGTTGCCCAAGGAAGTTGCGAATGCCCCATCCCTGTCAGTTTTCAAGGCCAGGATGGACAGAGCCTTGGGCAACATGGTCTAGTGGAAGGTGTCCCTACCCACAGCAGGGGGGTTGGAACCAGATGAACTTAACATCCTTTCCAACCCTAACTATTGTATGATTCCATGTTGATGAACTGACCTTGGCATCATGATGAAGACACAGGTATATTAAAAGCTTATAAGGCCTATTCCTGCACCAACAAATGTTTATCACAGCTAACATGGAGTACACCACCAGTGTGGGCATTAGAAGAAACATGAATGGGAAGCGTATGGTAAGTGACAGAAAACACTTCCTCCTTTTTTTCCTGCAAAGCATCTGACAATTAAAGGCTGCTGCTCCAACCTCTGCTCATCTGGATTCAGCCAGAGGGAGCTTGCACCACTGTGACACAAGGAATTAAAGCTGCAACTATGTCTTCATTCCCCAATAAAGAGCCTTAACCCACATACTTTTAACACAGTTTGAAAAAAATGGAAGTTATGCTGCAGTAAGTGTTCATGCCCAAACACCTTTTATTACAGAGTTTACAAAGCTAGAGGCAGAGAAGTCTTTTGCATCTGGTACATGCTTGTAACAGCCCGACATTTTCTCCAATTCACTTGGACAATTTTATTCCTTGTAAGAGGACTGAGAATGATTGCTTACAGCTTTGCTCTCCCAGATTTATCTATCAAATGGTCTGAAAAGCCCAGGAGACACAAGGATGCAAGAAAGCAGCTCTGTTTCACACCGAAACTGCAGACTCCTTCCTCCTGGGTTACGGGTGTGACTATCAAAACCTGCCCACAAGCTCTAATCTGTTCTCATTTTTTAAGTGCGCCTTTTTGCCTGGTGTGGAGCTAAACGCCTGTGCTTCAATAGACATTATGTCACTCCTTAGGCCTTGTACAAACAGAATGTCTAATACCTTGACCATATACGCCACGCGAACGCAATGCAGTAAGTGACAAGATAAGACTACTGCATTTGCACCTGTGTACAGCAGCACACCTCACCAGGAATGTTTGTGTGCATGCTTTAAACAAGGTATATTTTACAGCCTGCACTTGATAAGAAATCGTGGCTCTCAATTTGCTACCATTAAGATTTTGGGTTGATCAAATATATCTTCTTTAAAGGGGGGCTTCAAATAGCTAACTTGCATGTCTCATACTGCAAAGGATCATTAAAATACATGGAATAACATCTTCGGAATACTGTTTGAAAAACACTTTCTCATTTATTATCAGGAAATTTGACTTCTTCCGAACAAGTGTTAACACTGTCTTGATGAATTTGCAAAGCTATTCAAGCCACGAAGTACATCTGCACACTGAGTATATTTCAAATACTGTGCTTCTGTTTTCACTTTCAAAATGTTTTTATTTATACACTAATATTTGACCTATGAATATTCTACGTTTATATGGAGCCAGCTGTTCTAAATTTTGGTTATACTGAGCATTCATGCAAAACATCAGGTGATATCGCTGGATATTTTTAAGGGGAAAGTTCATAGGAAAGCAGTTATGTATTCTTGTGATTAACACCACATTGGATCAAAACAGTCATGTCTAGCTCTCTGAAAATACAGCTACTGTTTTAGTTAGCAGAACACTTCGGCTCTGTCTACATTATCCTTTTTTGCCAAAAAAATCCCACTGTTGCTACCACTGATTCAATTCTGTCATTGTGCTATGATGAACACTGCAACATAAAATAAAAAGAGCTGAAGGCAGTGCTGTCAAAATCTTTGTGCCCTTAACAACAAAAAGTAATCTCATGCCATCACCAAGAAAAAAACCCAAAACAACAACAACAAAAAAACCCACCACAAATATGACAAACAAAACCCAGCCCCAAAATCCACTCAGCACTACAAGGCTGTTTCTTAAATATCTGAAAGTTTGGAAATACTGTCCCAAATCCATAGCAGGTTTTAGGAATCAAAGTCCAACATGATGTATTAAACGCTCCTCCAATCCCAGAGCAGCTGTTTCTTTAATTAAGCTTTTTCCCCTGCAACAGCCCTATGGCAGCTACAGCCCTGCGCCCTTCCCAAAGCCATCACCTTGGGAACCTGCTCTGGGTCCAAAGCACAGGACCGCACAGCTCTCAGGGAGCAGGTACCTTTTTGGGGTGCTAGGACCAGCCAGTCCTGCTGCAAGCACCGCAGACAGTGTGGCAGGAGGTGCCACTCCTCATCTTCTGCCAACTATGGCTGGAAAAAGGTGGAAACAACCTGCTGAATGTTTTCACACATAGTCCCTCTCCCTTGGTGTATCACAGATGGAAAATCCCAGTCCCAAATGCTCTCTCCACATTTGGAATCACAGGTGGTTTGGGCTGGAAGGGATTGTCAAAAACCATCCAGTCCACACCCCCTGTCATGGGCAGAGACATCATTCACTAGACCAGGTTGCTCAATGCCTCATCCAACTTGACTTTGAACACTTCCAGGGACTGGGCAGCCACGGCTTTTCTGGGCAGGCTGTGCTAGTGCCTCACCACTCTCACTGTAAAAAATTTCTGTCATATATCCAACCTAAACCTACCCTCTTTCAGTTTAAAACCATTGCCCCACTGGAATAGAAGAATTCCATGCACTCCACCAGTGAGTTTTTGGTCCTTAACCTGTCTTACAGGCTCTGAGGTCTGATGCCTGCTCAAACAAATAGGAATCTCTATTTGTTTTAGCAGGCATTAGCGCTTGCTCTCTGCTTCACATGGCTCTCTGTTTCACATGGAAACACTAAATGATTAGTAGGGGGACTGTACTTAACAGCATTACTGTGCAACTGCTGGGATACAGCAGAAGAAACACACGGTAGGACTGTTTATGTCCTAAGTAACTCGTACCTTACTCTAACCCCCGCCAAGTTAGCCATGAGGCAAGATGACTTAAAAAGAATCATGCCCTTGCAGCATGGAAAGTCTAAACACCACCTTCCTTCCTCCTAAATCACAAACACCACTTAAAAGTTTATATTTAAAACTACAAGAGAGCATGTCACCACTGCAATGCACCAGGCTAGACCAGGCAGGACCTATAGCTCTTCAGCAGCGGTGCACGCCTCCAGCAAGAAGTCCCTGCAGGAGCTCAGCACAAGACATCCACGACAGCTGCCCAAGCAATTTTCTGATGAAGCTGCAGGAAAATTGCCAAAATAAAACCTTTTCATAAGAAGTGGCTTAGTTTCAACCTTCTTTGAGGAAAAAAACTAGGAAGCATTGCTTTTATTTTTACAAAAATAAACAAACCCAAACAAACCCCACACCTGGGTTTGTATTTCAAAATGCAACTTTGTAGTTATTTACACATACAAAATCTGAGTCAAATCAATCAAGACTGCTTTGGCAATCCTGACTTTTTCCAATTACAATCACTTTTTGTTGTTGGTTGTTGTAAGACTTCAACATTTCACCCAAATATGAGACGGTAAATTTTCAAGCTCTGAAAAGCTTTCGCAAGACAGAGAACAGTCCTACTAATGCCACATGGTCTGGTTCCAGTACCTTAGTCCAGATGACACTTAGCCCTTACATAAATGTGACCCTCCACTCACTTCAGCAGTGCAGGTTTTGAAGAGCAGCTTCACCAGGAGCCATGCATCTTGCAGGGCTCCTGCCAAAGCAGGAGGAGGACTGCAGTCCCTCAAATTCAGAGTCTCGAGTAGCTGAGGACTTCTAAAGGACCATCTACAGTTTTAATCATGTCATTAGGCAGCTGCATGCTAGCAGGCAGCTCTCAAACAACAACTACTTCAAGGAGATGACATAAATGAGGACCCTGAGCTGCAACAGTTGAACAGCAAATGTAAGGCTGCTCTACTGACACTTGGGATCTGTCTTGGCATCGAAGCCCAGTATACAAGGCTTGGCAGAAGTCAGTAAACTCATTCCCATCATCAGCTTCATGATTTCTAATACTGGCCTGCTCTGGACACACGTGGAAGACACTGCTCGCACGCTGAGAGAGCAAGGCTGTACACAGCCAGCTGGCAACACAGCCAGATCTGCAGCATCACACACTCCAGTTATTCCCTTTGAGTAGATGTCTTGACCTTTACAACATGTGGCCAAGAGTATAAACAGATGGGATGACAGTATGAATGGTACGGTCCCATCAATATAATCATGCAACATCCCTGATACATCTTGGTTGCCTCATTTCATATCCCCTGACAGCAAGCATGACACCAGGAAAAAGACAGGTGGGATGATCAAATCCTTCAGATGAAAAAATTCACCTGCTTTAGAAACACACGTAAGGATGCTGTAGTGCTGCTTCCCTCCTGTGAAAAGCCATGTGGAGCGCAAGCATGTTGCTTTTGCCTAAGTTGCCATGGATTTTTGAAAGCTCATTCCTAGAAGGAAATCTGGTAGGTGATGGCTGCCAAAAAGATGAAAAGCCTGCTTGGAAGACATTGCATCCAGAAGGTGCTGTTTTATAGGCCACGGGAGAGAGAGTATTTGTACAGCAAGCCTTACACTGACCTCTGAGCAGCTCCTTTGCACTGAAAGGGAGAACCCTTGCCCCAGCAGATACTTGAAGTCTTTCAGGGAAAAAAGGGATCACCTAGGGCTTGGGGATTCAAAGATCAAAGAGGCTTTCCACCATGATACCAACTTTAATCACATGGAAAAGCTTCAGGGCTGCCTGCAGGACTGCTTGGAAAACAGCTGTGCTTTTCCCTTACTCTTTTGCCTGACGTCCTCCCAAGAGACCTGTAGGTCTTGTGTTAACAGGGGAAACCCTCTCTCCAAAAATACAGGAATACAGTGAATCTATGCTGTTCACCTGCTACAAAAAGGCACAACACTGTGGATAACCAGGCACCAGACCCAAAAAGCACACTTTTTATGGTCATTATCTCTGGAGGGTTTGATGGGTTCAGGCTTTTCCTGCACAGCCATCCACCTGTCAGCAGCCTCAGATCTGGGTGACAGCAGAAACCTGCAAAGACTCTCATTGGATTCCTTGGGTTTTCTTGTGGGAAGCATGTGGCTTTTTTCTCTTGGTGTGGATGCCAGGGTAGGAAGGCATGGGTGATCACCAGGAAAGCTTCTTCCTCGTTTTGACACAGGATTGCTCCACAGCACCTTATATCCATCTACTTATATGTACTAGCATCCAGACTTCCTATGTGGGAAATGGAAAGAAACAGGCACTTTTTGGGTGCCTCATACTAGTGCAAATATTCAAAATAGGCACTTTTAGGATCATCTTCCAAAAATAGAGACCAAATTTACTGAAGATAGATGATATTTTCTGTCAAATTATTTCTTGGCATCTAACCTGATAAATGAAATTTATTATCTAAATTACCTGAACTGGTTATATCTTACATGTGGTTTCACTTGTAACAGAACACTTATTTCTACTTCCCAATTCATCTCTCCAGGTGCCTTATAAAACGAAGTGCTAAGCATCTCCTTGAATACTCAAAGTTCCCCTATAGTCAGCCCCACTGGGAATCATTGCCCATACCTCCCAAGTCCATACTACAGTGCAGACATCACCAGGTACGCAAGACAAATCCCAGACTCTGAGCTTCAAAGACTTATGCTTCTTGTCCTTCATGTAAGACAGCAGCTCCTTGCAGCTGGAGAGCATCCACTCCTCTATGCCCCCCTTTTTAAATTTTATTTCTCTTTTTTATTTTTAAAAGAAACTTTCCCAGGACATCACCTTGGAGCCGGGAACAAGCCTGTACTGCCTGAATAACCTGAACCTCATCAACGTCCCTTGGCTTCGCAAGACATCGACAAGGAGGACTTCTACCCTGAGCACATATGGAAGCATAGCCTTCCCCAGACAGAAAACACATCAGTTGTACCCCCAGACTGAAGGGATATATACGTTGGCCAGGAAGGGCTGGAGCACTGCACATTAAGATCAGCAGTGATTACAAGCTACTGACTCTTTCGGGGCTATAGGGCTAGAAAAGTTAATCGCGCTTTTAAAAGAACATTAACACCTGCAAACTCTCAAAACAAAGCAGGACTTCTCTGCACAGCTGACCTAGATGAAGGCTTTCCAGCACAACCAGGTGTATCAAATGTTCTGGGCTGCAGCAGAGGGAATATCAGCACCTGAAGGTAGGTCACCCACACTGATTTTACGCCCATGCAGCCCCACAGGTCTTCAGGGCAGCCTGCACCTGTACACAGGTATTACACATATAATACCATACACTCCCAATCTCAAGGGAACACCAAGGGCTCCTCATACCTCTTTGGTAGCTGCCCTTTGGTGGTAGAAAGGGAAGTCTTTAATGTTGAACACAGACAAAGCTCTTCAAAAGCAGATTTTAATGAAGCAGAAGTTATTATAGGTCTAATCACATACAGAAAACTCCAAGTAAATAATTCTAGCAGTGTCTGCTTGTAAGAAGACTCCAGCTCTGGGATTTCAGGGTCACAAAGCATACACTTCATTGGAACAGTCAGTGTCCTTGAGTTCAGGAGCCTCCCCTTTCTGCCGCAATCCCACCATCTTTTGCTATATTTCCTAGACTACATCTAACAAGCCGCTTTAATAAATCGCAGGCTAGCTCTCTCCTATCACACCTTTGGTTTCTACATTGCAATAGAATGAATTATTGTTTAGTGGAAAAGCAAATGTCAGTATACATGTGAAAGACCCCCCAAAATCCCTAACACGTCAGAGGAGCTACAGAAAACAGCTGAACAGATGTTCAGTCTCACCCCCTCGATTTGCCAACACTCTGGTAACAAACAATCACATTAAATGACATTATGGTTTATGACTCGGAACTTGGAAGTTGATGAGAAATTTCTGCAGTTGATTCATACTTCCTGAAACTCATAACTAGCATTTCAATCATGCTATTTTACTACATTACGTGAATAATTTTCCTTGTTGTTACATAAGTGTCTAGATCCAAAATTATCAGAACTGATCTGAAACATATGATTTTAGGTTTTTTATTTTTGAAAGAAACACATAGTTTCAGGTTACTGTCTAATACTGCTCTCCTGGTGCTTCATAAAGTAGGCAGTGAAATACCTTGTGAAACACCACATGCTCACATTTCTCCCTGAAATCAGCTTCTCGGGGTACCACCCAGCCCCTTGCAAGTACCTTGCTCTGCATCTTTTAAATAAAATGTGCTACAAGGATTTCTAACAGACATCTACAGCCAACACCATGTTTCTGAAACTCACAGCTCCAAGCATAGGTCCTGGAACTCCCGAAGGCAAGGAACAATGTGGCAACAGCTCTGTGTATTCAAAGGACAGAGAGGTTTGGGAAAACTGGGAGGGGAGAAAAAGAGAAGCAGCTGCTCTTTGGACTCAAAACCTTTATAGTATTCCCACACCCCAGAGTCCAAGCCAAATGAAGATCACGCTGCCTTCATTGAAGGATGATTTGAGGATGCCTCAATCCAAAGCACCACAGCTCTGAGACAGCAGCACCAACTAAACATCTATGAGCTAATTTCAAATGGGAGGTTGAGACCCTGAGAGGGATAACTGCAGTACATGGAGCCCACAGGGCTCTGCGCACTGCTGCAGGGGCTGAGCACCCCATGAACCTCGGTTGTGCCTGCATGAGTTGTAGTCACCACAATCTCAACATAGACAGGTCCTTCAACAACCATTTGCAGCACAAGTGGGACACTTCCACCATACTACAGGATTTTCACCAGGTACAAAAGCCACCCAGCTCTTGTTCTGAACATATATACCGTGGCACAAAGCTATTGAACACATCTACCTGTTCTGGGAGCTCAGAGAAACTTTTCGCTGCAGTGACTTATCGCTGCTGTAGATGAGAAAATGCACAACTTGTATTTTGCTTTAAACAAGACAAGCTGTCCACAGGTGTCATCATTCTGGCACGTAGCTCTGGCAGCACTAGTGAAAAGACAGTTTGCAGCAGACCGACTGGCTAAGATACTTGAGCTTCACAGGAATTCCCTAGAAAAGGAACTGCAATTTGCCAACTGAAATATTTTCATTCTCCACATTAGGTTGAATCTAATTACACTGTTTCTTTATAATTGCAGTCTAGTATTGAGAGCTCCTTCAAGTAAAAAGCTTAATGGCTTTCCCTCTGACACGGTAACTTGGAGCCCTTCACATCAGTAACACGCCGACAGCACAATTTGTTTGAAGAACAGGTTGATGTCTAACAGGGCTTACTTCCAAGATCCCCACACGATACAGATTTTTATATCACATTCCTGAGTTCAATCACCAGAGTATCCTACATGGAATCACATATTTATCACCACGTTAGCTCCTCAAAGAAAGAGGAGACGAGGACAGCGAGGAGTAGCATGAAGCGACTAAACTTTTCTCCATTCCGAAAGACATCTGCGCGCCGCCGGACCTCGCACGGAGCGAATGCAACTTGCGCTCCGGCGTGAACCCGACTCCGCTGCCCAGAAACCAGAGTAGGGTGGGTTTGATCGTGAATGACGGACTCTGATCGCTACCAGCATAACAAGGGCAAAAATGCTATTAATAAAAACGATAATAACATGCCCCCTTCTTTTTTTGTCCCCCTCGGGGTTTGCGGGGTTTTGTCTCATGGGCGAGAGGAATGGGAGGTTCTGTCCTCCACCGAAGCCAGCTGCTCTCCTGGCCGACATCCGTGCAGCTCAAGGTAGGTCACGCTCGACAGACCCCGAGGATGGCCGACCCAGCCGCGCTCCCCGGGGAGCAGCCGCCCGCCTCCCCTCCCCGGGTATGTGTGTCCGCGGACGGTGCGGGCGGGCTCTGCTCACCACGGCACTCACCCAGGTTGACGAAGCTCATGACCATGTCGGCATCGCTGAGGAAGGCACTGTCCTGCGAGCTGGGCGGCGGCGGGGAAGGGGAAGGCGAGCGGCCCCGCTCCGCGCCCGCGGTGCCCTCCGCGCCCTCGGCCAGGGCGTGGTAGAGGTCCAGCATGAAGCGCGGCGCCGCCGTCAGGCGCCCCGGCGGCGGGGCCGGTGGGTCCCGCGGCAGCGGCCGGGGCCGGTGAGGCAAACCCAGCACCGAGAGGATCTCCCGCTGCATCTCCCGCTTCTCGTGCGACTTCAGCCGTCGGTACAGGAAGCCCGAGGCGGCCGCGGGCGGCGGCTCCCCGCCCTCCGCGGGCAGCGCGGGTTCGGCGGGGCGGCAGGCGCCGCTCAGTAGCGCCCAGCAGCAGCACAGCCAGGCCAGCCGCCGCGGCATGGCGCTCGGCCGGGCGGAGGCAGGCGAGGTCCCCGCTTCCCCCTGTCCCCGGGGAGGCTCCCCGCCGCCCTCCAGCCCTGCCCCCCCGCGGCGGCTACCGCCTGGGCCGGCGGGGGCAGCCAGAGCCAGAGGGGCTCAGCGCTCAGCCCCACCGCCGCGCATGGCCGCCCGCGGGGCACAGCGGGGCAGCCTCCCCCCTCCCTTCACCCGCTCAGGTGCGGCGGGGCCGCCCCCCGCCCAGGCCGGCCGGTCAGTCCGCCATGCCCCTGCCCAGGGGCGCCGCGGGGTCTGCGTGTGGGGGGAGAAGGAGGAAGAAAGAGGAAGAGCAGCGAACTTTCCCCCCTGCCACGGAGCAAGCGAGGGAGCGAGCGAGCGGCTCCTGCGGCGGCAGCCCCGGTCCCCGCGGGCTGGCCGGAGCGCTGCTGCTGCCAGCGAAGGCAAATCACCAGCGCGCCCGCCTCTCGGCGGGGCGGGCTGCCGCTCCTCCGGGGCGGGGAGCAGGCGAGGGCGCAGGTAGCGCGGCCCCGCGGGGCGGGCGGGACGGCGGCGGGGGATGGAGGGGGGCAGAGCAGGTTCGTAAGCGGCAGCCCCGTCGATTGTCATTGGTTTGTTGCGCTGGAGCAGCGCTCCTCTAATTAGCGGCACCGGCCGCCTCGGCGGCTCTGCTGGCTTGCTCCTTCGTAAAAGAGGATTTCGGCCATCCCTCCCGCTCCCAGCACTTAGAGCATGTAGGTTATTTCTCCTGAAAATAGGCCGAGTGGTACCTGTTGTGAATCTGAAAAAGCCTTATAGTTCATTTGAACTGGTTACAGCATCCCACCCCTTTTTCTGGAATATTGAGCAAAATTAAGCACTGAGCACTGATAAATGGTACGGGTACCTCTCCCTCCACACCCAGCCTCCATCGATGAAGTACCAGACTGCGTCTGTGTACTGTGAAACAGGTTGTACCGTTGTAAAAGAACATACCCACTCCTAAAGTCAAATGCTAAGGTTGCAGCTGTGATTACAGCCCTTTCATAAAAGATAACCCCCACCACCATCCAGCATTCTAAGAACAGCAATGAAGTTGAGCAGGGAGCAGCTCATCCATATGCTGATCTCTGACTTCATGGATTTTGCTTGGGTTGGATGAGTAAATCCAGGCTAGCCCTGCTGAAATCAGTGCAATTGCTCTAGGTTTGAACTGAGATAATTTCATAGGAGTTTGGCCTTGAGAATAATATCTGGACTGTTTGAAGTCACTGGCAAAATTTTCATTAACTTTATTAGAATCAGAATCTGGCAGTAAGCTCATATTCAGATTCCCAGAGACACAGCTGAGAATATTCAAGACTGAGTATGTTATTTTCAGAAATGGAGGTTACTCCAAGCATTCACTTTGTGAAAGCAAGGTCGCAGATGGCTCTTTCAACTGCACGAGTCAAGGAACACTATAATGCTAGGTATTTGAAAGCTTGTTTTGGAGGGGAAAAAATGCATCTTTAAGGAGATTTGAGCATAGCTATCACAGGGGTGGCAGAGAAGAGTATGGAAGTCACTTTTGCAACTATCCCCCTATTTTTTCCACTTTGTTAAGAATAGTCAGAATTTGAAAGTGAGGGTGTGTGCAGCAGCACGGGCTAAGCACGTTCCTTTTGCTATACTGGACTTCATTATCATCATGGAAGAGGTCTGTCTCTTAAAGACTGGGGAAGGCAGTGTTCAGGGAAACGTCAGTACTGGTGATTCATTTATTCAATTCTGTCAGCTTAGAGCAGCAGTGATGATTTGATTGAAGAGGGAGAGGAGGGCTCGGTCCCAGAGAGGAGGTGAGCAACATCCCTCTCCTTCTACGAGGCAGTGTGGGATCCTGCTGGGAAAAACCCAGGCTCCCAGGCAAAGAGCCCAGTGCACAAGCTGTCCTGCATCCCTCTCAGCCCACCAAGAAGTTATTTTATAGCAGCCTTAGGAAGGACATTTGGAGGCTGGGAGGAAGTGCAAGAGCCCTGAGGTCAGTGAGGGAGGTTTCCCAGGCAGGCACTTATCCCGCAGGTGGGGAGGAAGGGGAGCAGCCACTTCTGTGCCATTCACTTCCCAGTCAGAGCCTATTTGGATGTAGTTCATGTTGCTGTCTCCAGCAAAGCTCTGTAGACTCCGTTTCCTGTTTTGACAGCACCAGAGGGAAATGTCTCATTATACCATTATCTCCAAAGTGTGAACCTTTCCATCCAAAGTGTCCCCCACTTCTCTTGAAGTCCAGCAAAGATGGTGCATATTTAGCAGCAGACAGCATTTTAGAAATTCCAGGACAGCTGTTGGGCATTTCTGCTTCTCTGATGCTCAAACGTGTACCACTTCTATGTTTTTATTTGAAAAGAAAAATATTTTAAATACTGTCATTTGCATAGGGATCACTTCAGTAAATTGCAGCTGTAATAACAGTTGGCAGCATTTGGGCATCTGAGTTTGATGCAGCCTGGGGACAGGGACACACAGCAAACTTTCCAGTACTTCCCTGTTAAGTTACCATATTCTTAAGGTAAGTTTCCGTGTGTAGCTAGGAAGCTAATGCCCTCCTTAGGAAGTCATCGCACCTTCTGTTAAGTTTAATTTAAGTCTAATTAATAAGTCTGTCAGTTTTTTCAGCAGTGCTTCCCAGAGATATACACTACTTATCCCTGGAAATGCATCTCAATTCTAGTTGTGAATGCTTTACTGGGGGTTCCAGCTAATGTTATGGGACCTAGGAAAGTCACTGCATCACTCAGCAACTTGTTGCGGGGTGGAAAGAATTAAGTTCTTTTACACAGGTCACCTACAGCAACAGGTTTCAGATATTCCTCCTGTTTTCCAGAGAATGTTAAGACTTTGGATGAGAGCTGCATACCTAATTCTCCGGAGGAGTGCAAAGGCTCTGTATTCAGCAACTGCTGCAGGCTGACACGTGTTTTAAGAGTTAATTGAAAATATACTGTAGTGCTACCAGCAGAATTTTTCGCTTGCCAAGGAGCCTTCGTAGTATAATCCACCATCCAATGCTCTGCCGTAACATGTATTTTCACTCGAACTTTCCCTTCACTGTCGTATCTTCAAAAATGCTGTGGAATTGGGCTTCTGGGCATCGCTCAGGTCACCGGCTTTTCCTGCTCATGACGGACACCTGGTGGCAAAGCGGAGAAACTCGGGTCTGTCCACTCGTCGGCAAGTCAGCAGTAAAACCTTTTTTCCTCAAAAAAAAACCAAAAACAAAACCAAAACCACAACCCACCCCAAAACTCCCCCAGAACCCCATAACCCTAATAATTCAAAGGGGTCTTCTACATCCCCCTGAAAAGTCCTTGTTTAATCTTCATCCTGTAAACAAAATTTCAGTATGTATTCGAAAGCCTGTATCGGCTCAGTGCTTCATGAGGAACCTGTGGTACAAGTGGCCATGCACAGAGCCCATACCCCACAGGACTCCTGTTCCAAGATGTGGTATGGTGCCAGCAAGGATTAACTACAGCACTTGATTTCTTCTGGCAGTGCCAGTGTTTAGGTTGTATGCAATAAAAATCTGGGCTACCTGTTTCTACTTGGAAAGGATTCATTGAGTAATCCATTGTCTTAATTCAGCAAATCATTCCTCACTCTGGTTTAAGCAAATTAGGTTCCTGGTTATTCTATGGATAAGTCATGAGAAGCAGTTCCAGGCAGATAAAGCATTGAAACGGTAAAGAGGTAATTTAAGTTTAGTTGGAAGCTTTCAGAACAAGAGAGAGGTTCCATTACTGTGCCTTAAGATACACCACCGCATCTGTAATCAGGAAGAAGTATATGCAAAACCTTTTTCAATGCTTTTAGGTGTACAAGTTCCCAGGTGCCAGGATTTCATGACTAGCAGAACAATACACCTAAAATTTGGCTTTTTTTCAGGACTAAAATTATGCTTTTGAATATGGTATTGAACTTACTATTCCAGTGATCCCTTCTCCATCTCCTGAAAACAGAAAAGACATTTGATTTTTGTAACTTGGCATTCCCATCTTCCCTCCAGCTGAACCGTCAGCTGCTGAAGCGCCTGCAGCAAGCCCTGCTCCTGCACTTACAGGGTTGGCGAGTAAGTTGGCAAGCTGCAGTAAGGGCAGCTTCCGTCTTCACAATCCTTTTGCTAAGCAAATGTAGGTTTGGGTTTTTTTTTAAAAGCAATGTGGAAGAGCTGTATGTAATAAGAATAACTTTCTGCTTTCTAAAAAAACCCAAACCCTATGCTGTACAATAATGACATAGCTGGAATGGACTATTTGCAGTGCTGCCCTTGGAGAGGTTGAAAATGCAAACATACCTCCTAATTTTAGCATACTGGTTTCCAAGGTCTACTTGTGAAATGAGAAAGAGTGGTTGAGTATAATCTTAGTTCGAAGATTGAAGCAGGCTAAAAACAGTGTTTGCTATGAAAGCTCAAATTTTTCACTTCATTTGCTGAACTTGCTTTCTCCACTGCAAGTAGGGGCAGTTGAAAAATAGTAACATCATCTTATTTGCACATAGCAAACCACTACTTTCTTTACTCAGAAATCTCATCTAAAAATATGCAATGATGATTTCCCAGATCAGAACACCTTAAAAAATGGCTACAAATATTAATTCAACAACAAAAATGGACAGCTATCCTTGCAAAAGCAAACAGTTAAAAGTGAAGTAAGTTCCAGTATGCATTTCACAAACAATTCCAACTCTGTTCTGCCCCTGGCCACCATCTCCACCCTATCAGGGACATACTTATGTGCAAACAATTATAGCTTAGTTTATTTGAAGTCAATAGTGTCACGTATTGAGGGAAACTGACCTGAAATGACAGCAGTTAAGTAAATATTAATATATCATATCATTAATATATTTTCTCTGAGAATTTTCATTATATTTGCTTCTTGTTTTATTTTTGCTAATAATGCTTTTTCTGTTTAAAACTGAGGAAAGTGAATCATCAACTATAAAAGGGAAACAGCAAAATCTGCTTTGTACAGGCTGCAAATTAGGCTTGGTAAACTAGAGAAAGTTATTGAGATTGAGTAAATGTAGAAATACTTTAACCAACATGAGGTAAGAGTCTACCTTTAGCCTCTATAAAGTGAAGATGAGATTTTAGTAAGAATAGGTCCCCACTATTACTGCTGTCATAGGTAACAAGAGCAGCAAAGATGCGTATCATAATCCATATAAGCTGGACTGCAGGCATACCTGTATTGTAATCAGACCTTCTGCCGCTGTGCAGGTATGCTTATACCTGCTGTGTAACAATTACCCCAGTACAAAAAGCACAGAACCATGTCTAGCCTGCATAGTGCGGTCTCAGAGAAAGAACTTAATTTCTCCTGAAGGATGAAAACTAGAGCAGTACCTGGCTGTGAGCACATGAATGCTGCCAAAAAGACACAATGAGAAGAGGCGAGGTCCTCAGTCTATCCTCTGCTGGTGTCAGCTGGTGAGCTGTCAGCCAATGTCCTGCCATTATGTTGTCTAGAGGAGTGAGCAGAAAAAATTAAACACTGATCGGGGTAGCTCATAATGTGAGGATGAACTGAAAGATGAAAGACTCTGATTTTAGTAGACAAATCATGACCTTCAGGCTCACATGAGGTACAATGAATGAATGTCAAGATGTCTATATGATAGGCTAAAGCTGGGAAAGGATGAAAAGGTAAAAGACACGTAGATCTTAATGAGACTCTCCATCTTCAAATATTTGGTCTGGATTTAAGTTTTTATGCTTTAAATTAATAAACATGCATTAGTAATCCTAACTCTGGATTACATTTTTATTTAGTAATTGATATCTGTTTGTTCTTTTTTCTTAGAGCCACACAGAAACAGAAAGCTTTTCTATTAGGTTGGTTTGTCTTTAAACCTTAGCAAATTAACAGAAGGAGCTAAATTAAAATATGAGCCCTCTTCTAAGTGCTGAAAGGTCTTTCAAAGTTTGTAGGAGCTGCTATTTCTGCCCTTGTGCAATGGGCATTGTAAACAGTGAGCCTGGAGCTGTAAAAGCCATTGTAATTCAGAAAATTACAAGAAAGAACATGTAAAGAAACTGGAAATTGGGAAAACCACAAATGGTTTCCAATACCATTGATAACCTCAGAATGTGCTGTGTTGAGTTACATTTTGCAGGTTGGGAAGGATGGGGTTCAGGTGTCTTCCCCATGACATACTGCCTAGGCTACTTGCTGCTTAGCCCCCTCACTATTCAACTGCCCATCAACAGAAGAGTATTAGGCAGCATACTTGGCTGAAACAATTCTCCTCCATTTCTGCCTTGTCTTGGTGTCAGCTGTGAGCAAACACATACTGGCGTGGTTGGCGTGCTGCAGAGCAGCACCTAGAACTGCTTTCTGGGTCTGAACGCCCAACCTCACTCACCTCCAGAGATGCACATTTTATACAGACAAAAAAAAGAAAGATGTGTATTTGAGATTCAGGGGCTGATCATCACCTTGTGATTTGGGGAAAAAAAACCTAAAAAGCCCCACCAAAGAAACAAGACCAATGATAATTAAGGAAAGAACAGCTGTTCATATTGCCAACAAGTACTGCAGAATGGGACTGGAAAATATCCTGGAGAGAACAAAACTAGGGGGAAAAAAAGTTCTGAAATCTTATTTAAAGTAACTCTGACAAAGTCTGCTCTGACCAGTGTGTAAAATATGTCTTTTCAACAACACTTTTCAATAAAATTGGGATAGACCGAAATAGCATTAGGCCACGATGGGGACTGCCAGATTATTTAAGTTTGAAAATACAAACACTGTTCCCAGTAGCATCCCATTGTAGAGGCGGCTGTACTTGGGCTGCCTTTCCATTTACATACATGCAAACAGGGGTGACCCTCAAATAATAAATATCAGAGACCATTCCCTGCTGCCTTAGGCTTAGTAGCCATTTTGCACTAGAAAGCCAAGCCACCTCTCACCCACCCTACTCAAACCCCAGTGGACATCTCCCTCCTGAGTAGGGCAGCTGCAAGGAGCTTGGCAGGCAGGTCAGTTTCTTCTCCCATCCTTATTCATCTCCACGGCTTCCCCACTGCCACTGTTCCCCCACCTTGTGGTGGAGCTGTCACCAAGAGGTTTTCTGCTTTATGGCCTCCTTGGGCTCTGGGGGATAAAACACATTTCCTACCTTCTTTGCTGCTTACAGACATTCAGTAGACACCACCTGCTTTCATTCACATTTGTTTTAAAAAGTGCCTCATATGGTGCCAACCCAAACACAGGTATTTTAGGGACAAGCAGGGTCACAGAAGACACTGCACAGGGCAGCAAGTCTAAAAAGGCAATTTTAGACATCAAGAACTGTAGTGGCTTAAAAAGCTTTAAAACCCTGTTGTCTTACAGCTGAGCTTTTTCTTCCATGCTTCAGGAACAAAACACTCTCTCACCCCCTAAGAAGACATTTTTCAACACCTGTACTTACTGTCATGACCAACAGCCTTATAGATAAGCTAGTTACTTAAGGAACTAATTCAGCCAGGAGGAAAGGGACATGTGTTGTTCCCAAACACCATTTAATACTTAGATTTAAGAGGTGGACACTGCAATAATCATTTTGTTAACAAGTCAGGAGAAGAGCTGACTGTGTATCTGTTTAAGCTGAAGAGATGCAGCTGCTACTGTGCACTAAACAAGTTTCCATGCCAGCTCAAGATGATGACTCAGAAAAGGGAATCATCTTTTTTCTTTTTACAGGAAATGTTTAGAGGCTGATAGAAAAGATTTTATACATTTGCTGTCTGGAGGTACTTCCCAAAGTAATCACAGAGAAAGAAACGTGGTTTCTTGAAAGGGTGTAAGGAGAAAGCCTTGTAAAAATATTAAACATCTACTTCTGTGTTCTTAGCCTTCTCTAAAATAACAAAATATCCTCTTTGGTGAAGCAAAAGTGATAACCAGCTAGTAATTACATTGCTTATGGGAGGCTTCAAGTTTCCTGAGCAACAGCATGCCTGTAATGCAAGGCTTGTCTTTGTTGCACTGTTAGCCCAAACCAGAGCTCATATTTTCTGTCTCAGGCAGCTCACACACAAGCTCCAAAGCCTCCATCCCTCCTGCGGGAAGCCAGCAGCCCAGACCTTGCTGAGTCCCCAAGGCATGCAGGCTGAGAGGTTACAGCTGCTGATGCTTGAGCTGGGAAACCTGGTTGGGACACGGCCACATTGTGTCTTTGGGCTGCAACGCAGCATGACTGCTCCCCTGAGCTAGCATACCCACTCAGGTCAGCACAACTGTGGGTGCAAGCTTGCCATCATGGCACTGAAAAGCACATACAACCTGCCCTTGACAGCTCCGACCCCTGCAAGCTGTTTGGGAGAGACTCAGGCTGCCAATCTGCTCCAGGTCTGTGGGGGTCTTTGCTCACATGTAAAAGGGTGACTTGCACAGGGTGGAAAGAGTAATCGCTAATGTATTGTTACTGTTTTCATATTTAACAAGTACAGTACTATAATAAATAATGTAAACCAATAAATAAATAATGTCAGCTAGAAGGTAGGATTAGCTTAAAACCAAGTACCTCCAGTGTATAGGTGTACCTTGTCTGCTCTAAGAAGGCAGCTCAGCTCAGAGGAGTTTTGGGGAGAGGGGAAAGCTGCTATGGCAGCTTCAGAGCATCAGCTTCTTTTCTTGTACTTCACATATGGTCAGAACAAGGTCTCTGCGCCTTACTGATCCTTTGTTGTCAGACTGATGCACAACAATTTCTAATAGCTTATTCTACTCTGTGCCAGGGGATTCTTCCAGCAAAAGACCATCAGCCTCACAAACAAGCAACTAAAAGGTAATTTCCAAGTGCTTTTGAGATATTTGGTGTAACTCTGAATGCCGCCGCTCAGACAGCAGAAGCTGCACAGTTACATTAGCATGATGATCTGCCCAGGCTTTCTAGCCAGAGCACTGCAGGTACCTTCCAGCTCATTTGAGCTGGGGCAGTGGGACAGCCCCAG
This sequence comes from Myiopsitta monachus, assembly GCA_017639245.1. NCBI lineage: Eukaryota > Metazoa > Chordata > Aves > Psittaciformes > Psittacidae > Myiopsitta > Myiopsitta monachus. Next base: position 39,315,550 of record CM029918.1, on the reverse strand, counting down.
CATGCCTAGGGCTGGTGGACCCACACTTTCCCTGCTTTGAAAGTAAATGTTGTCAGGATTGCTCTCTGGGACTGAGCCCCTGAGCAGGAAAGGCTCATGTCCACACTAGTGCTATCATATTCCCTGGGACTGCTGTTGGTCTGTGCTAGCATCCACTCATCTTGGGAACCATTTGAAATGGCACTATTCGCACATGCCAAAATAGTGCCAGAGACTGCTCTGTTCAACTGGCCTGTTCCAGGACCTAGGAACATAAGGAGGCACTGCTTGATGTATGGGGACATAGCATGAGCGCCTGCCAAACTGCCATGCAGGCTGGCATCCTTTGTGGCAACCTAGAGAAGGGCACTACTCTCAGCCCTGGGTAGGCAACTACTATGTGAGTTGATGTGAGTGGAAACCACAACTCATTTCAAAAGGCTACCCAAGGTTTTGGGCAGCTGTTTCTAACTGCTGAGCAGAGCTCCCAGTGGAAACACAGCATTCAACTTGGGAAGAAAACCTTTCTAAACTAACTTCTTGCTTCAAGTAATTCTAGTCTCTTACAACGTCTTTATTTCACTCGGCTTTGAAGAGATAGAAGAGGCAGATAATTAATTATAAAAGACAGTTAAAAAAAAGAAAGAAAGAAAGAAAGAAATAACCAGTCATTCCAGACTCTTACAGCCCCAAGACAAAACAGATACACCAGTGACAGCATATGGGCCCTTGCTAGTGTGGAACCAAATGCTTGCATCTGATCTCCATTAGAAAAGCCTCTGTTGACTTTCCTCACCCAAAATAATAGGGAAATCCATTTAATTTTCTTCAAATCATACAACAGCATTTGGCGAGTTTTGTTTCTTCCCATTTTAAATAAAATAAAGCAATAAAATATGATAACAACCCATCAAGTGATGTTACAGTTTCATTTATGTGATGCTCAGGACAGTTCGTGGCAATAAAAGGAATAGGTACTTGAACAAGGTATTATGGTTAGTAGCTTGTGGGAAGATATATTTAAATACTAATAACCTAATAGCAGCAAGGCAAGAGAATAGAAAGTGACAGATGTTGGATGTTCTGTATTTGCACTATGCCAGATGTGTATTTTAAATTACTGTTTACATCATGAAAGGACCAAGAGACCTCAGTTTTGGATTCAGGGCCCTATGAGGCTGGACTGTGCAAGCAAGTATTTAATTCCTTTCTTGTGGTTTAACCCCAGCTGGCAACTGAGCCCCACACAGCCACTCACGTACTTCCCACCTTCCCAGTGGGATAGGGGAGAGAATAAGACAGGTAATAGCGAAAAATTTGTGGGTTCAGGTAAAAGACAGTTTAACAGGTAAAGCAAAACAGGGAATTCCTTCACTACTTCCCATCAGCAGGCAGCCACCTCCCGGACAGCAAGGCTCCATCACATATAACGGTTACTTGGGAAGACGAACACCATCACTCCGAGCATCCCCTTCTTGTTCCACCAGCTTTATAGGCTGAGCATGACACCATACAGATCATATCCTTTTGGTCACTGGGGTTCAGCTGTCCCAGCTGTGTCCCCTGCAACTGCTTGTGCACCCACAGCCTGCTCACTGGTGGAGTGGGATAAGGAGCAGAAAAGGCCTTGGCTCTCTGCAAGCACTTGATGAAATCACTTTTAAAAGCCTCTCTGAGAAAGACTCATTTTCACCTCAAGAATTAAGGAACAGGGAGAATGAAAACAGTCCTTCCACAGTTCGATAGGAAACTGAGAGCTGAGCCCTGTTTTTCTGATTCCCAATCAGTGCAAGCATTAGCCTATTTTTCCTCCAATAACAGATTCAAGCTGTGACAGGATTCTGACATATGGATTTGCTTCCTCCACCAAGGTTTTTGAGTATCTGGGTCTTGATCAGCCACTGTCACCACCATGTATCTTCAAAAGAGATGTTATGAAGTGTTCTAATCAGCATCCGCCACAATCTGAAACAGGGAGAAAGGGAGAAATGGTTCACAGATCCTCAGAGCTACTATGCGGATATGTGGTTGGCATCAAAGGGGACTGCATATGGTAACAGCAGCGCTTAAAAGAGATCCTGAGAGATGCATTTTCTTGCACAAAGTTTTATATAACCACACCACTTTGTTCTCAAATATTTAAACAGGTTAGTGACAATGAATAAGCTATAATAATTATAACATGACAACATATTGAAGCCAGTGTGGTGAAAGTGCTTAGTATTCCCAGGCACCCTATGGTCATCATCATCTTCAATTTTTGACTGTAATTCAGATCCAAGAAAGTATTAGAACAAACCAGGTTGCTGACAAATGAAGAATTAGATGTATCCTTGATCAAGTACTTCCTTTTACATAGAGGCCCGTATGTTGACTATACTGCAGTGTCATCAATAATATCTTTGTCTGTTTAAGTCAGAGCACACAACTTTCTACTGTGGAACACAGTTGCAACTGTTTATGAAGGTGGTTGGGTTTTTTTTAGTTCAAGACATGCGTGAATTACAGAAACTTCAGCTAAGATACACTACGCAAATAACAGTGACAGCACTAATCAAAACTTCCCTTTATCTCCCAGCAAAGGAATTCCCAAATATCAGGGGCATTTCCATAGGAGACAGCCTACAGTTCTACCCTTCTATTCTCCCCACACTCTGTTCCTCAAACTTACTTTTGCATTGGAAAGTCCTACCTGGGGCTCTGTAATCTTACAACTCCACTCACTCCATAACGTATTTCCCACAAGGATAGCAAAAGAAAGTACTTCAATAAAATGCTTTCATGCAGTCTGCTTCAACAGGATTTCCCAGATATCTCTGTCTTTAAAGGATGTGGTATGGAAAACACTGGGATAAGGGGTTTGCTTTGTTTATTAAAACAGAAAGTTATCTTTAGTTTTAGTTGCGGATAAGCTATCATAGGCCTTTGCGCTATAACTTTAATTGAACATATTTAATGTTTCTAATTTCCATTTTCATTGTCGGTGCACAAGTTATTTTTGCTGGCAGAACTAATAGGATTTTAGTTGAAGAATATCTGCTACTTGTAGTTACGATTGCTAAGCATGCCTTTAGTCAAATTTACATAAACAGTAACTGCATAAATGAAGCATCCTATGTCATGGTAGCACTGTAAGTGAACTATTTACTTACAAAAGCTTTTGAATCTTTTCCAGGGTAGAGAGAATGGGAAGAGTTGCAGAAAAATAATAAGACACAACCAGTGCAAGAGCTGGAGGGACTGGAGCAGAAGGAAAAATTGAGTGTGGGTATCACCAGAGAGGCACTGGAGACTGTTACAAGCTTCTTCAACAAAACCAGCTACTGAAAACACAACTTGTCCTCCAAACAGCTCTAAAAAGCTGCTTCCACAGCTTCCCCTTGCTATTGCCCTTTACCCAAAAGCCTGTCTTGTCCTGTTTCAGGCCGCCTGGGGTTCTGCCCTGTCTGTTGAGGAGCGGATGCAGAAGTTCCCATCTCTCATGTGCAGGAATCCAGCATCTCCTAACTGTCCTCCCTTTGACTCCATGGCCAAACCACCCTAAGTACACCACTGTTCCTTCATTGGGATACCTGTCCTGATACCCTCTGACACCTGTGTAGTGACTGTGACCTCTGTGAATATCATCCACAAACATAAAATCCAAAGGAAAGTTACCGAAGGTTACCGAAGGTAATCCACCCAATGACAAAGATTTTACTGATGGTTAAGCAAGAGTTAACAGCTGTCTACTTCTAATCTCCAACATAAAAGCTTCCCTATGCAGGCTAAATACAGCTTCAAGCCCAAATACGCAACCCCACATCTTTCCCCAGGAACAGCTGTGTAAAATCCTTTAGTCTTTTGGCTGTTACCATCCATATGACTGTAGGATAAACTTTAGACATTTATATTTATTTATTTGTTTGTTTGTTTATTTGTTTGTTTATTTATTTATTTATTTGCAGATTGCTAACATTGGTTGTTGGGGCTTTTTTTCCCAGTAGAAGTGCAGCTCTGAAAGTAAATTTAAGTCTACTATCAAACCCACTTTTCTTAGTTACTTTTCAGAGAGGCGTAGAAGCCATCTGTGAAGTCCCCAGGATCCGAGCACAACAAGCTGAAAATCTCTATTTTAGACAATGCAGCTGCACAAATTGCAGTTTGTACAATAGGGACTTTGTTACTGGTTGTCATGTAGGTAGAAGAAAGAACCCTCTTTGACTTTCCCAGCCCAGGTTAAGATTTTTAGGTGCTAGCAGCTAGAAAAACCAGTATTTTTACTTGTAAGCTGAGCAAAAAAGTCCATGAACATCAAGCTTTTCTCACTGCCTCTTCCACTGACTCCTTCAGAACTGAACTGAGCTTTGAATTAATGCACAAATCTGACAAAGGACAAAACATTTAAATTACCATTGATAAATACTCAGCTAAAAGCAATTACTTGTACTGTGCTCATTCAGAAAATGTTCCTTTAAAGCTGTAGAGATGAGAGTTAAGGTTCAGCATGTTACTGCACAAATGTGAAAATATTTATAAAATGCTCAGATTGTGCTTTTAAAAGGCTGGATCTTTCTCTCTCTATTTCTAACCTACCTCAGTTCTTCCTAACATCACGTCACTGACAAAGAGAGTCTTTTGATTTCAGAGGACTGAAGCTGGCTATCACCGTGGCTAGTCTACCTGAGCTCAGAGCGCAAGAGTAGGAAGAGAGGATGGGTTTGAGCTGGGAGCATTACAGCAGGCTAGATACTGGGCTGCAGAAGTTCAATGCCATTATATAAAATAGGAAGGTTAGAGTAGGGTAGCAATCTAAAAATGCTGGGTAACACTGACTGAATTCACATAATCAGGTTCTTTGCTGCATTATGGTTTTGGCTAGATATCACAGCCCTAGAACCCTGTCACTACAGTAAGGAAAGACAGCAATAACTGACAGGATATCACCTTGCTTAACCGGTTGGATTGATTTCTCCCATTCTGCTCCAGTTCCACATTACAGTATCTCTGCAATAACTAAGCATAAATGGACAGTGCTAAGCACCGATCTAAGCATCTAAGCATCACTGATAACTTAGTAGAGAAATAACCTATGTGATCATGTCCTGTGCTCAGCCCACAGAGTTTTACTCTTCTTGCATATTCATTTCATGCTGTCCTGTCCATTAATCGTAATTAGTCTTTCAAGTATTTAGTCAGTTTGTTCTTGCCCTCATTACCCCTATTGGAAAACTGTTCTAGAAGCCCACAGCTTGGATACTGAGAACCCTCTTGTTTCCAGCCTAAAATTATTCCTGGCCAGTTTATACTCATGCTTCTTATTTGATGCTGTAGACTCTGCAGGTAAAGAGTAAAGTCAGAAAATGCAATCCACATTCTCAGCAGGCCAGTACTTTAAAAACAGTGTTCAGCTCTTAGCCTACACCTTTTGTGAGGCAACCTTCAACTGGTTTAGAAGCCTGTAGCAGATTTCTTACTGCTTTTAACAGAAGAGGGAAGAACATAAGTCTGGTGCTGTTTACAATGATCCATACACACTTTAAACAGCCCAGGTATTTTGCTCAGTGAAAGTATGTTGAGGTTAAGATTCTTAGGATTACATAAATAAAGCATCTGGAAAACTAACTTTTAGAAAGCAAACCCTCTGTATCAGTTACACGTCTGTCAAAAACCAAGAGTAATCTCCAAATGAGAGAAGCTGCTACAGATTTCAGGTGATACAAGTGCCCTGTTTCCATTTCAACTGGAAAAGCCTACTGACCTTGCCGGCTCTAACATTACCTGAAGTGAGACCAGAAGAGATATAGTGTTGGGTGAATAGATACTGATACCTGCAAATCCAATACTGATACCCGTGTATCTAATTCAAGCATTTGCTTTCTGAAACTGTATCCACCTACATTGCTTTTTAGTAACAGGCCATTATGAATGTGCCTCTGGCAAATTCACTGCTAATGGAAATGTAAACACATCCCTTGATATTGCAAAAAATGATTTATAATGAACTGAGAATGATCATGGTACATGCAGCAGCGAAGAGGTCAGCAGCAGCATAAAAAGGCACTTGCCTGACACTCTCTGCCAATAACAGGCTAGTTTGTCCCAAGCTTCTTTGGTAAGAGACAAGTCCTTCCTCTGCCAGGTCAGAAAGTACAGGACACTGGTGTTAGGAGCATTTGGCTCTGCAGTCAGTCTTTATCCCCCTGAGAGGCAGGGACAGCTTTCCTAATGTCTTTGCAGGAGAGGAAGTAGAAAGGACTCCACCCACAAAAAAGTGAATTATGTCTTTTAATACACCAGACAAACCCTTCACCCTGCTTGCCACCAACACAGCAAAATAACAGACATCTGAAGAAGTGGCTGAGGAATGCTTGCTGGATGCCCTGTCTTCTTTGCCCATGCTGAGAAGTATCTCCAAATCAATGTCAACCAGTTCTCTGGGGCTTTAGGAAGACAAAAGAAAAAGTAAGGGTGGCACATCATGTGGGTTTAAGGTCTTATTCTCAAGCAGGTTTGCAACCTTAAGTTTGCAAACCTAGAACAAATGTAAACCAGATGCCTGTAGGTTTTACAAATGCTATTTGCAGCAAGAGAAAGGTTTTACCTATGTAAAGTAAGACAGACACATACATTAGCCTGATCTTGACAATCTTTAGGAGACACCACACGTACCAAATTATGATTACTTCCCACTTGCAGTGGCAAAGTTCACCTAAGTGGGAAATTTTGCACAGGGGAGGCATTCTTAGAGAATATGCTGCAGACTACCCAAAACTTGCAAGGCTTTTGAGAGAACTCTGACGAAATCAGAAATGGGGGGGGGGGGGGGGGGGGGGGAACAGATTGGGAACAAAACTTTTTGTCTACAAGTAAATAGACATGACATTCTTACTTTACATGCATTATATTTGGATGCCCAGAGCTATCTAAATTAGGAAACTATCAATTCTGCCTAAATTTCTTCAAAGAATTTGCAGGAGATGTAAGGCAGTAGAAAGTGAAGTGCAATGATATGGAAAATCAGAGCAAAAACATAACCAAATGTACTGTGGTGAAATTAAATTTGATAAATTTGAGCTTACAAGACAAAAAAAAACCACCGAGTTGAAATATGTATCTCCACTGACATACATGGCAGAAATACAATGGCATGACAGAGAAAAATCATTTCAGAAGAAAATTTATTTATGGCTTAATGACATTTAAGCCAACGACTATTATGTTAGTTGAAATGAAAAAGAAATCACTGGAAAATTGGAAAAGAACAACCCTTAGGTCAATCTGACAAATTTGTTATCCTGCGTGTGGGAAAACATCCCTTGCAAAATTTGAACTTCACAGCTGGATAAGAACACGTAAGGAAATTTAATGCAGAGCATAAACTGTTGGTTGTCACCATCAACAACAATGTACAGTCAGAGCACACCACGTACATGAGAAATGACCAGCCTCCCTCCCTACATTTAAAGCTGCATGGAAATACAGATTTACCAGCAAACCTAGGCTGTCTCCATTTCCCACTGGGCCAAAGCTTTCTTGAAGATCTACTCAAAGCCACTTAACATACTGTGTATGAAAAGGGTTAAATGGCAGATCCTGGAATCCCCTCGATCTCTCCACAGCTTCTGCCTAGCAGCATTGCATTTCCATTTGAACTACAAATGACCCTGTACACACAATCATGTAATTCATATTTATATAAACAGAGGGTACAGTATGTATAATTTGAAAGATTTCTGGGAGGGGATGCATCATAACTAAACTCCTACTTTTCCCTTGGGGAAACAATCCCATTTGGTTGTAGTTAACTTCAAAGGAGAAAAGTATTTTCCCTTCTGTGTCAATAATTTAACAGAAATTTGTCATTTTTGTCCACAAATCAAACTTTCAGAGTTGCTCTGTTAGCAGTAAAGCACTGACACACACACACGCAAGCTCGCACACCCCCACATACACACAGAGAGCACAACAACTGCAACACAATGAAATGCTCCTGCAGCAATTTTTAACCATGGAAATTGAGTTTAGTTTCACTGAATTGCCAGAAACCTCTCTGCACTGGGGAGTTGTATTTCCAAGCACATACCATGGGACCAGGACCTTTGGTGACATGCTGTTCCAATTTGATTGAGGTCGGGTTGTAGGCCAGCCCTCTCAAATCATAACCAGCAGAGAAATTACCTCCTACAAAACACCACGGAAAAGTGAGATTGTGCAGCAACGAACCCAGGAAAGCTTCATTCTGGGGTCAGTGCAGTTTTAAGCATCGTTAACATTTTTTTCCCCTCAGAGTTTGTCCAAGAGCTGTTTTAGGGGAGGCTAAAAGGACACTGTTTGCTTTTATCTGGAAATTTATGTTGCCTCAATTGCCTAATTCAGAATTCGGTGGAGGAAAAAAAAAAGTATGAATATTTAAAGCAACAGATTTGGATTAGAAAAATTTACACATAAATCTTAGGCAATCATCACTTTTTTCCAACCCATTCACTGTCTGCAGCACATTGCTAGGAAGGCATTATTTTCAAAACAAATTAATAAGTGCAGCAATGTCTATTGTCTATAATACAGCGTACAGTTTAATTCATACCAAGTCAAACTCTCCCAGTTTTAAAAGTCTGAAAACACATTACCCAACTGTGCAAGAACTGCAGCTGTGCTTCAACGGGAGCAACTTTAACCCTGGACGACACCAGATTGATATTCCCATGCTTTCAGACCCCTGGCTGTGAAAGCCTCAGCGTGATCACTGTGCATCTTTGCAACTAAGCTCTGCTAGGAGCTTTCTTCAGTTATTTGCTTCCCTGCAGAAGAGGTTGCTAGAAGCTTCTGCCCTTGTGAAACTGATTTTAGGTCAGACTACAGCATTTCATAATGGATTATAATATTTGATAGATCTGTTCAAACTCAGTGAAAAACCTAACAGCTAGAAATAAGTTCCTAGGTAGATGCTAATCATGTATCCTGCTTTCAAGTGTTTTAGTTTCATTTAGACATTATTTGAATTCTAAAATTCAATGGGGCTTTGGGCCCTATAAATAAGTAATATTTAGAGATATAAGGCCAGTAGATTGAAGTAGTTTCCTCGACATATCATTGAGATTACACTAATTTAAACTAGATGGAAATCTGACTTGTATATTAGAGATATTTAAACACAAAGAAACAGTTGCAATACAGCTCTCTCAGGTCTATAAAATATAAGTGAAAGAGGACAAAGTACTCCTTTCTTACTTAAGCTAATAACTATTCACACCACCATGAAAATTCAAAGTTGCTTACAAAGGTATAAGTTATACCTAAAAACTGCAGGGAAAAGTCATAGGATATTCTGAGCAGTTTGCAGCAGCACTCCATTTCTCGTTAACAGCACTCCATTTCTTGTTAACAGCACTACATATTCAGTAACATCCATTTCCTTAAGACTGCAATATGCTAAATGCATGTAGAAGGCTTTTTTTACACCTATTCAATAGCAGGTTGGAGAACTACTGTGTGGTAATGAAGCAAGTTTTAAGCACTAATGGATATAAAAAAGGGCAGAGGAGAAAGCTGTCACAGGTAATCTTAATTCTTCTCTCTCATAGCCTTAGTTCCCCTTTTCACTCTTCACTTTAGTGCTCTCTAACCCAAGGCAGCTGTGAGGAGACCAGCCTCTTTCCTGATGCAGGTTTGCCAGATGCTTGCCACCTCCTGAAGGCCTATTTCATTAGATAAGCACATGCCTCAGTATGTGAGCTGATGTTACGGGAGTCATGAATCACAATTCCTAAAGTTCTAAATGAACACCTGTATCTTCACCCAAAGCAAACAGCTCTGTGGGGCTAAAAAAATCTTTGTGCAAGGCCCTGCCCTGGCAGAAGTCAGCATATCCTCTGAAGTACAGAGAAGTGATAAGGTATACCAGCAGAAAATTTGTCCTACTGCCTTATGAGCAGACAACTTGGAATCCATGATCTAAACAACACATGGATGGATGACGGATAGAAAAAAGCATGTCTCTCCAGGGAACAGCAAACTCATCCAAAAAATTTAATTTACAGAAAAATGGCGTTCTTGCTCTTTGTTGGGATTCCTATTGCTCAGCTATTGCCCATATGGTAAAGTATTACAATGAGAGAAGAGAGCGAGTATTTAATCTCCCCAAAAGGAAGAAAGCAGCCTTTCCAGACATGGATGAATAAAGAAAAGCAGAAAGAAAGAAGCTTACAAAGACTGAATGGCTGCACAAATTGCAACCAGTTTGAAGGGCCAGCTAAAGCCAGGTTATAAAAAAGTTGACAAACAGCTGGTTCAATCTGTTAAAATACATAAATAAATTAATAAATTGTAGATTGAGGCTGAAGCTTTGTCACTGCATGTATTACATTAAGAAGAGAAGATGAAAAGGATTTTGTTTGCCTGCACCATAAGCGATGCAAAGTGGTGTCTCCCCATAATGAACAATAAGGGATGTTCTGCTCCAGGACTGGGATGCTTCTTGAAAGACAGTATATTGAATTCTAATGAGTCAGATTTCCTGCCAATAGGTTAAGAATTAATTTATGATTTTGGACTACCTTCTGAACCTTTCTTGGGCATGTTGTGAAAAATGAGGATGTATTACCTTGAGCAAAGGAAATGACCCTCATATTGAAAGTAGAAAAATATATCAACAAGTCCTGCTGGTTCCTCATCCCTGAGATGGTCAAAAATGTCTTTGAAAGAAGAGATATCTCAGCATACGAGTTAGTCCCAGTGCTGTGGCAGATTAATAAAGGCACATGCAAATCTCTCCATGAAACCACTTTTTGAAAGACATTGAAAAAGAACACTTAATGAACACTAAGAGTTGGTAACAGCTGTATAAACCTAACACCTACCTACATCCCAAATTGAAGGTAGATTAAAAGATAACAAAGATTTTTTTCACCCATGAATGCTAAAGAGATGCTGATACGAAATTAACTTTCTATTCAAGCTTACAGTATGAATGAGATGAAGAAAATATCGGGTATAGAAATTAAACCAGGGAAAAAATGGGGGGGGGGGGGAATTTGTCATAAATGATTTAAAGAAATAGTTGATATTCTGGCTAAAAGAGTCTCCAAGAACTAGTGTTCAAAAGTATTAAATCTGTCTGTGAAAGACACATGAGAGGGCTCAATTATTTGGGTTAAGCAGGTTTTAAAAATGACAGTGTCTGAGGAAGGCTCTAGGGCATAAGATATTCACTGTGGACCAGACCTAATAATGGTCAAACATGTCTTCTATCCAGGGCATTTGAACTTTTAAGATTCCTAGGGGTGTATAGGATCAGGCAAGACACAGTGACATATTCTACATTAACAGTCAATACAGTATATGGTAGCACTTACGCAGGAAAGGAGTGAACCACTTTCCAGTACTGCATCCAATGAACCACGGAATATAACATTTTTTATTTCTTGGTAGTAAATGTCAAAATGCATTCAGTTTGGGGGAGATGAAGAGGGAATGCACGAAGAAGTGTAGAATGATTATGTGTTGAAAATTAAACCCAGTTGTCTGAACTGGGAAGAACAATGTAATGTACCAAAGGAGGTCTAAAGTACTTTGGCCAACAAACTTAGAGGTTATCCAAGATGACATATTTTCTGAATGAGAGGCAAAGGCAGCTCTTTGTAGTGCACTCCTCACCTTTGCTCTTTAGTTTTGTAATGCCACAGAATGGACAGTTTCGCAGCATAGGGCCGTTTCTCTCACACCTACCCAAAATCAGCAGATAATGACCAAGGACACAAAAGCAAGCCCAAATTCTTAGTTCATGGATGCACGTATGTGCACTACAGCAGAAAGATTTTAAAGAACAAATTCCTATTCAAGAGTGGCATGAAAGAAGGAATTCTCTTCCAGCTGCAGACCAACAGCAATTATAGAGTTGGAAGAACTACGAAACTTAACCTTGCCAGGATGTCTGTGGAGCCAGGGGTCTACTGGCAAAACCCTTAACTCCCAGTCTGCATCCTGAACAAACCTTCAGGACAGCCTATTTAAGGCGCAAAGGATCTGTGTCCACCACATGGAACACCTGAATTACAGTCTAAGACACTGTTTCACAGCCAGAATTTCCTGCTACCCCTCCTAAGAAGCAGTGGGAAGAAATGGTTGTCACTGTGGAGCATCTGTGCAAAACCCATGAATCCCTGGAAGGTAGAGAAAATGCCAAATGTCTTGGTGCTGCAACCATTGGCACTGTGACAAGATTAGAGATAGAGCGTGCGCTCACTGTGATTGAGACATTGCTTCCCAAAAAGCAAATACAACAATTAAATAAAATAAGATGCTTGCTAGGCTGATGGTGGAGATTCTTGCCTATCATCAAGATATCAGCATTGCAGTGATTTTTCTGGTAATCTGTCCGGTGTTCTTTTCTTGCACCCTGACTGATTATGCCCTGAAGAGATACTACATTCCAGAAAGCACTGAAAAAAGAACAAGCACTGAGCCAAAGCAATCCTTGCAATGACTGGAGCCAAGATGAAGGGGTACCCAAAGGGAGGTTAGGCAAATGATGTAATTTGAGTGTTTTGGACAAGGAAGGGTGGTATGCTTCTCAAGCCTGCATACGTACCATGAAATACAAAGGGAGACTGCAGGCTTGTAACTGCCACGTGCCCTGCATTTTAAGGATGGACACACAGAATAAAAGGTTTAATATACTTCCAGAGTTTTGACAGGGTATGCTAGAAACATATCCCCTTCCAATCCACAGCCATATTTCATCACTGAGGGTATACCTCCTCTGTACATGCAACTGGGCCAGACAGAGAAAACTAAATTCATTTTTGGGTGACTGAAGTATTGTTATTTTTAAGTGCTGCAAGAAAACTCGGCTTCTGATTATGTCACACTGACAGAAATCAGAATACAGCATTTATTTTAATACCAGACTGTATGACAACACAAAAATCTCCAAAACATAAAAGGAAAGCAGGAATTTCCCATGCGCAGTTTAACAGACAGAACCACTGTGAAAGGCCACAAAATTCAATGTTATCATTTTCTCACCCTGTTCATTTGTGGGCTCAATACAACTCACACATATGCCTCAATAAATAAAACTGTAAATCACACACAAGTACCTTTCTTTTTTCCTCCTTTTCTTTTTATAAGTTTGTTACAATCATTTTCATAAATTTGTAGGACCTACAATACCACTGCTTCCAATTCCTCCCTTTCCTCTTTTCCCTTTGGATAACAAGTGACATGGCTTTGTAATTATGTACATATTAGCATTGTGATCATAAGCCATATAAAATTATCAATAGTCTGAAAACTGAGAAAAAAAGTGAATAGTTAAGCTCAGGGTGATGTTTTCAAAAACTACTTGCTATTCCCACTGTTTTTGGTTCAGAATGCTCAAGTTAAGTTATTTCAGAAGCTTTGGTGGGCTTTTTTCTGAATCAGTGGTCAGTACTCCTTTGCATTACTTGTCCCTAAGGTATTTCAGGACATTGTCATTCAGACACTGCAAGTGGTTAAATGCTTTCTCTACCTCATTCCAGGGATGCCAGCAACTGTCCCACGGGCATAGAGACAAAAGCTCTGCCTGAGCCAAAAGGTCATGATGATTGTCTAGTTTAAAGCACAAGCAGAGCAATTATGCCTTTGTTGAGTCAGACCATGTAAGGATGCTATCAGCTTAGGCACACCAAAACCTAAAAAAGAGTTTCCACAAAACAAAACATACACAATCTTGGGAATTATCATTTCAGAAGCAGCTGGTTGTATCGGGAACACAGAAGTTTTTGCAGAGAATATGATGTTATCCTGAATAACAAGAATACCTGTGGTTTTTTTCAAGATTTGGGAGTTAGCTAGATTTGCAGGAAAAGAACAAAAAAGATATTGTGAATCACACTACAGAAACCATGAGACATGAGAGCAGAAGACAGCTCAATTCATGGAGGCTGCAACTCTATGGATGTAAATGAAGATACTGTCAATTTGGCCCAGCATATTTTTCTCGGAGTGAAGGAACAAAACTGTTCCAGGACGAGGGGAGTGGAGCTGTTCTTCCTGAAGCTCCAGGCTCTCCTCTGACACTCATGGGATGATAAATCAAAATGCTGATATACTCATCATTTCTGTGTGTCTTTGAGAAGTAGGATGACTTACATCACGAGCGTGTTCCTTGCTAGTCGCTATATTGCCACGTATATGACCTCAGTTCAAACAAAAATCACAGAAAAGCTAAGATCCCAGCAGGTTGCAAGAAGCTGGGTGCTTGTATCCGCAGTTACTGGGTAATAAGATGTTATATAGCTGACTAATTGGTTCTTTTTTGTTTGTTTGTTTGTTTCCTTTTTTTTTGTTTTATAACTAGAAGTAAAGACACATTAAGTTTTAATCTGATTTTCTTTGATTCACTAAACATTGCAATATGAACTGCACTGGAGAAAACTAGCTTGCAAAAGCCTGGATATCTCCAAACTTAGAACGGTAACGTCAAGTTGGGTGTTTAACTGCTTCTTCCCTGAAATAGCTGTTTTCTCTCAAAAATGACAGGATGATCAGATTTGGACTTTTCCAGTTCAGAAACAGAGTCCCACTCATTTAGTTTGTATTTTTAAAGTGTGTTGAAAATCTGCCATATAAAAATGAGTTATTTAATTTTTATTAATCATATTTAAAAGGCTAATGATCAACATTTGATGCTTTAGGGTGCCAATCTCATCCATATGTACCTAGATATGTTACACATATGACCACAGGCATATCTTTCATAATATTTTAAATCAGAGAAATGAGATTAAATTGCTAGCTTAGTTAATTTGGGAGCAGCATATGCCTTCAATTTACTCTCTTTGTATTTACAGCAATGACAAAATCAGCTCTGAAGCTGGATGGTTTCTAAGGTAAACCAGAGCACAAGAGCATACATGGAGAAAAACAAGTTAATATAATAATAAGGGCAATTAGTTATAAGTGCTGGCCCAACTGAACCAAATGCAAGGTGTCATTGCTAAGATTTTCCCTACAAATGTAAATAACTGCCTTTGAACTAACACTGCAGGAACTGCAGCTAGCATTCTTAATACTTCAGTGATAAACAGTAGATACAAATGTTCTCCACGCAGACAACAGTAGGGCACTAACTTCAAATTAGCAATTAATCATGTCTCTCCCTGTTTTGCTGTCTTTGTTTGACAATTCACAAAAGTTCTTTGATATATTCTTTGAAGTGGGGCAATGGGTTGGAGTTTCCAGAGCTGGGTTTTATATACCACCTGTCCACTATTCTGCTGCTGAACTTTCAAGATAAATGAATATAATATGAATAAGATGGACACATTAAATAACATGCACGCTTTCTTTTCCTATTGTGAGTTTTGCATTCACATGTCCTGGCTATGCTAATGAGTACAGCAACCCAGAATTATTAGTGCTAAGGATCCGATGTCTACACTACACACATTTCAAAGCGCGGATACTTTCCATTAGTTTGCGGTTACTTTCCATTAGTTCTGGTGAAGTCCCATGGACAGAACTCTCGGCAGTGGCTGGAGCACAGCCACTGAAGTGCATCTTCCAATTCAGTGCCACATGGAAGCAACCTAGCTTCTATACTTAAAACATGAAAGAAAACATAGTAAGAGAGGACATTGAGGAGCTAGACTTCAGTGATACACCCCAGCTTCAAAGTAATTTGCTAACTGAGATGCACCCTATGTTTCACCCTCACAGATATGTTAGCATGGAATGAAACAGGTGACTAGGTTTTAATAGCATTCCATATAAGCCATACCTCCGTGCAAAGAAAATAAACATTCTCAGAAGTCACACAGTACCCCAATCACTCTAATTAAAATAATTACCAAGTTAGACTCTTTGTGAGAAAAAGGAAGGCAGCCACACTGTTTTACAATGGATCAGGCATAGATATTGAATTTTCTGATTAACATGTTGCTTTACATCTTGAAGAGAACAAAAATAAGACTTACTAGTTCAAGACAAAACAAAGATGCATTTTACAGCAAACACCAAAGCAAATCAGTAAGGCATTTTTAAATGTTTCACCTAGCTTCAATTTCAATTCAAATACATGAGTGGACTTCTGAGTAAAATGTTGAGTATTTCATAACTGAGGCTTTTCACATGCCCATTTTCATCCATTTGTTGAAAATTTTCGAGGATTAAGAACTTTTTGCCTTATGTAGATGCAAATCACATCTCATTACTCATTTATGTATCCAAGTTTTAGGAAGGCAAAGGAGATAGTAGAAGTGTAAACTCATTCAGTCCTTTCCATTTCCTAGTGTCCAATCACTTTAGCATCTCCAGTTATGAGGAGATCAGGACAGAGGTTTTTATACTGAAGAGTCCAAATTTCAATCTTGTTTTAGAAAATAAAGTAATAAAAAAATAGTTTCACACTGTTCATAGAATAATTTTGGGTTTTTTTTTGTTCCCAGAGAAATGCCATTTACAATTACAAGAATAACTGTGTGTTAAAGCATTACCTCGACAGCTTACACTGAGACATCATTGGCAAGTGCCAGCAGAATGGCTCTGCCACAGTGAAAGAAAAGGATCCAACGTGGCTAGAACCCAACTCTCTGGCTAGCTAGCTGTCCCTAAGGAAGAGCTGGTAAAGTAAAAACTCTGCAGCAAAAAGTCAGAAAAAGAAGAGCATTCACAAATGAACTCCTTTAAGCACAAATGGAACCTAAGGAAGAGAGCTGGCCTGGGGCTTGAAAGAGTTGATACAGCTGGAGAAGCAGGAACAAGAACAACTCTGCATATTTTTCTCAAGCAGAGTGACCAAAGCCCTTGGAAGCCTCTGGAGCAGTAAGGTGAGGGCTGAGAGATTATATTCCTCTGCTGCTCACTCTGCTGTGTCTCTAACATTCTTATGTGGCTTATGAGAAGAGCCTGTGCTTTTAACAAGTTCTTTTTCAAAGCATGTACTTTCCACTTTAACTGTGATTTGTTCTTGACCATCAGGATGATAAATTTGAGTGCTCATGTAATCAGAAAGTCTGGAAAAAGCCAAGCACTGGCTGGGAGGGAACTAAGAGAAGTTCAACACCTTCTTTGAGGCCTCAGGCACACAAACTAAGAGGGCCACAACAAAGATGGCCAGGCACAGTCCCTACAATTGGAGAATAAGCATTTGAGGAACAAAGAGACAAACTGTTTTTTGCCCAGACTTATATGGTTAGAAAGCACACAAACCCCATAATGAGCTCACACTGTAGCAAACCGCTGACCATTGACTGTTAGGGCTGACAGTCCTAAGAAACTTCACCTTTTTCAGGAAACAAAGCTAGAGCAATCCACTTCAAACATACTGAACAACACTAAAAGTAAAGCAGCATTTTCCTGGTTTATGGAATTTTTAACATCAACAGGCTACTGGACTGTTAATCCCAACTGCCGTAATGGCTCACTTTTTTTTTCATGCTGACACCTCTTTTCTCAAAGACAAAAAAACAACAGTCGGGCTAAAAATGCATTTGGGTTTATTAAGAAGGGTGTCTGGGATGCTTTTGTTCCCCCATTTTATCTACCATGACCCTTCAAAACAAACACCAGAGGTGAAGCTAGGGTATTACTTTTTAACCCCCACAGAGTTACTTCTTCACAGCTGGGATCCATCACATAGTATGATTTCAAGTTTTACACTATTGTGTTTGAATGTATTTTGCTCAGTTTGTATTCAAGAAACAAGAAATTAGAACCTAGGCCATTTCCTGGGGATTAATAAGAATGACCAGCTGTGAAGAATGGATGGTCTCAGGCACAGCTGGGGACCACTAATCCCCCTGTACAAAATGAAACATATTAAACTTTTCCTTAATGTCTTAGAAAAATCTAGTTGTGTCTGTAGGCACACACCATCTGTAGAAACTTAGTTCACAGAATCCTGTATGCTTCAAGTGGCATGAAAACTCTCTTGGTAGTCCCCCTTCAAAAACATTAACTTCTAATTAGGCAGTTATTTGGATTAAATGAGAGCAGAGAAAAAATTGAGTTTTCTTGAGATACAAGAACTCAAATGTACCAAGAAATTAAATCCAGGAATTAAATTCTATTCTCAGGGTAAGGAATTAGCTTGCAAACCTTCTGGGAAGGGACTGTCCTTTAGTGTGTATTTGAAAAGCATCTAGCAAAATGGTTCAGATTTCTACTCACTATTGTGACACAAAACAATACAAATAATTTCAGGAATTTAAACAGAACTACTCCAAACAAATCAGGCAAAATGGTGAACACCATCTGAAGAGGAAGGTACATTTCTTGTATTTTTTTTTATCACATACAGTTGAAAATACAATACTTTGCCACTAAATAGCACTATAGAGGGAGCCAATGGTTGAAATTCAAAAGAAACAATATGGCTGATTTTCAGCCTGTTTCAACCTACCTCCCTCAACACAGGCAGCTGCATCTACACAAACTGAGGTTCTGACCTTACTACTCATTTCTGATGGACCTGCGGACAGACTCATCTCTCTTTCTGCTTCATACTGGAAGAAACATTAACGCTGAAAACTCTTCCACTAGAGAGAGAGGGCAGGGAGACCCATGGTAGGAGACACTTTGCAAAGAGGTCCATTGATCCTGCACAGCTATCTGTTTACACACTTGGGGATAGAAAGGCTAATGCTTGTGGGAACAAGACATTTTGCCATATATTATTATTCTGGATCGAGAGTGAGGAAAAACTGCTGGCTTTCCTTCCAAAGTTATTGTATTTTCAATTGCTCGCAAGGTCTCCCAGAGCCCAGAGAGGTATTCTGCTAAACTGAAATAAATAAAAACTGCTGTCTGATTGGCCAGAGATGAATAATTTCTACTACCCCCAGATGTACCCATCTAGGATGTGCTTATTCGTATGATATGTGAACTAATTGTTTAACACTACCCCAGAACATAGTATTGTTCATCCAGAGAAAGCTACACAATAGAAATTTATTGACTCATCACACTACTATTTTTTAGCCAATTATGTTCCAGGATTTTTCCTTCGGATATATAACAATAGCAGAAAGATGCTTCATTTCCTTGGGACTATTACTTTCTTGGGTGGCAAAATTAAAATCAGCCTCCATAAAACACTTGTGACAGCTTACAGCAACCCCAAACTGCACAAAGGGCATCCTTTATTCTTATACATTATTAACAGCAATCTGGAAAACTGAGGGGGGAGAAGGGGGTGTGCAGAGCAAAACCCAGTGTCTTGTGGGCCAGCACAAAACCTTTCCGCCACCTATTCATTCTATTGCTCTGGAGACAGCTGCCAGGTGGGAGGTAGCACAGGGCCTTTCCCTTTCGAGGCCAGCCTCACCCCCCCGCCCAGGCCTGGGCACAGAAGGTGGAATTTTCCCTTGTGTCCTGTTAAACAGAACAAAACCCACGATCTCAACGTGAAAAAAAAGACATACGCACCCCCCCAAACACAAGCGCGCCCGCTCACGCGCGAGGAGTCGGCGCAAGCCGCCGTAGCAGCGGCGCCCTCTGCCGGCTACCCTTCGCTAGGGCGGCTGCCGCGGCCATGAGCGGGGCACCTGCTGCTGCGCCCCGCCGCGCCGCCGAGGGGCGCCCTGCCGGGACCGGGCCGTAGCGGGCCCGTGGTGGGCCTGAGCCAGCAGTAGGCAAGCTCCTTCACGCCTCTGCCTGGCCGAGGCCCTTCGGGCTGGGCCGGGCTTCTTGCTGGAGACCCTGACTGGCATTGCTCAAATGAGCAGCTGAGATTATAAAAATATACACAAAATACATATTTACACACACGCAGAGTCCTCGGGTTGTGCCTCAGCATGGGCAAGGTAGAGAAGAAGATTTAATTGCATTACCTCCTGCGTTAAACGGCATGATTGGTCACTTAACTGATGATCTGTTTGTGCAGCTTGTGAAATATGGAAGAGCATGAAGAGGCACCTTTTGGTAACAGCATCTCAGTAACTGCCTGAGCAGCACAGAGGCTCAGACACATGCACAGCACTGGCAACGATCCCCAACAGCAGTCTAGACAGTTGGTTTGGGTGGGAGGTTCTTTAAACTTCTGCTAAATCTAGCAGACAGCCCTGTGTATTCCCTCACAGCCATCATAGCTGCCCTATCCACTAAGCCAGGGACACTGGCTTTGGCAAAAATTAGTGCACAGCCCTACGGAAACATCCCTGGCCACCTCGTGCTAAACCTGGGCTGCTGTTCTCCGTGTGCCTTCGCACTCATGGCATCCCAGCTGAGCAAGCTCTTTGGACAATCAGGAAGCTGAGCAGTCTGCACAGGATCCCGCTGCTGCTCCCGGTCTAGCACTTTTATTGCCTCTGCGTGATAACTTAGGCAGATAACCTACGACTCAGACATCCCAGCATGAGTATATCCACAACTGCAGACATCACATAATTGCATATCTCTGCAAGGGAAAATTTTATGCCTTCTACAGATACTCCTAGCTTGATTTTTCCAAATTCCTCTCCTTCTTAAGAGACCTTGATGAAAGTCCTCTCTAGTCCAAAAACACCCACTTAACTTTTGAATGATGCTAGTCTCAGCTTGTGTAGGCAAAGCCAACTTCGCTTTCAACTGGTGAAGGAGCAAAAGTTTTCAAAGTTCATATTCTGAGCATTTTCCTTTATGAAATCTCAGGCATTTGCTGGTAGATGGCTGCCTTCGGGCCATTTGTGAATTTTCCTGCTTGCTTTTTCTCCATAGTCTCTTACTACATAAAAGAAACACATCCAAATAATGAACGCTGTAGGTCAAAACACACATATCTGTACATCATTACAGAGTGGTTCTCCAGCTCTTGTAACCCAGCACTGACTTGGGCTCTTCACTACAGTTTAGACTAGAGTAGTGCTTTGGAGTCTGTTATGATACAGGCCTGTTGTAGTACAGAATCAGTGATAGCACTGCCTGTTAGTAACACACACACTCCACAATTCACATCATGCATGCGAAAACTTCCATATGTTCAGCTATAATTTTTAAAATGTGGTTTCCTGTTTGCTTTTTCAGTGAACGCTCTTCCTTATAAAGTCTGCAATCCATAAGCACTCTGCAGCAAGTCTGGACTAGATTTGAAATATCACTTCCAAGTACCATCCCCCTATCTGCTGATGTCAGAGGTAACTTCTCATTCTGCATCATCATGGGGAAAAGTCCATCAGTTAAGGCTCTCCAGAGTAAGACTGGGACTGGCTAATATGGCTACATAGGGGACCCGAAGCAAGTATATTTTCCTTGTTCCCCCTTGCTGTGGCTAGAAGATGTGAGAGCTTCAGCGTGGAGGAAATTGGGGTCTGCTCCTCAGGCACTTTCCCTTTGGGAACAAATGAGTTGGGGAAGGATATGAATTTTGCCCAGATGTCCCTCTCCCACACTGTGGAGGCAGAGCAGGCAGGCAGTGCCCAAGGATATGTTACATCTACTGGCAGGCCCTGCCAATCACTCTGTTATGGGGTAGTCCACCAAGGCATTGTCTACTTCCTGAAGCAACTTGTGCCTACACCACATCATGGCTAAGTGAGAAGCCCTGCTAGCTCCAGTCAAGGCTGTGTGTGGATAACCAGGCAGAAGGCACAAACACACTTTGTCTATAGAAAAGGAAGGGGCATGCCTGAGCCTTATTTTGGATAGCAAGTTTTAAATATCAGCTTGATCTGGAACTTCTTTTCCTCTACTGAAACTATGCCACTATGAAACATGCAAAACCTAAAGATGAAACTATTCTGTAGTACACTAATTTCCTTCTCTTATTTCTCAGTGTGGGGTATGCTGGTAGCAAACAGTAGGCTCCTGACAGCAAAGCTTGTCTTTCAGACTGGCTGTGGCAGAACCCTGAACACAACAAGTTCTTCAGCAATGAGAGATTCAGCTCTGGTGTCCTGCCTTCTCATTCCTTAAGTCCTCCCTCTCCTGAGGCTAGCAATTAGTGCAACAATTAAAAGGGACTCAGACTGCAATATTTCAGTGTAAGACTTTGTACTGGTTATACTTTTTTTCCCTTCTTTGTGAAATACATCAACATAATCAGTTCACTACTTGATCGCTTATCAGCAGCAGATATACACAGGAAAGGCACTATTCCATTGGTCATCCTGAAGGTCAGAACTCCAGATAAACAGTTTGACCCTTGTTGAGTGCTTTATCTTTGGAAGGGCTTGGTTTGCAAACTTAAAGCTATGTACAAACAAGAAATGACAGACTCAAAGGCCAATTAGTTTGTTGGCTATGTACCTTGTTGCCGTTGTCCCCTGGCTCTCCAGAATCCCATTCAAAGAGGAAATAATTAGAAAACTGCATTTGAAATTTCTGTGTCATTAATGTGATGCCTTCTATTTTTCTCCCCACCATATTTCAACCACATGTCTCAAGTTTCTGTTTCTTAAATGACTGTGTTGAGCTCCCCCCAAGCATGTTTATAGGCCGTGTTTTAAAACAAAACACGTTTTAAATTAAAGGTCATAAGACTAGAACTTGAGGACGCATCTGCAGTTTGCTTTTGCAAATGTTCTGTGGTGAGGTGAAGACTTCTTTTTGAAAACTTTCTGGAAAAAAATTTGCTTTTTGAAAATGCTTTCTGGGAAGAGCTTCTTTCATCTGATAATGCTTTTGATTAGAGAATGAATATCCAAAATATCTGCGTGGGAGAGAGAGGAATACATCAAAATTTTAGCATGATTTGATTCATCAGTAGAATTAGGGAAAAAATGGCCTTCCTCACTAGCCTTACAGCTCCTTATCACTCACATATTCCTCTTTTTAAGGGACATCATTGGGTTTAATACCAAAACATCTATCAAAACAACAAAAAAATGGTGTTCCCTCTTAATGTTCCAGATGTAACTAATTTCAACTGTAAAAATCAGGAATGTGCAATCTTGAACTAAATTAACAGAACTATTTCTGTGGGAATTTAAGGTTCCTGTGCTAATGGTTCTTTGTGGGTTCTTTTCTTTTTGGATTTTTATCATATATTATATCACTTATTTGGGCCTTAGAAGATGAAGAAGTATGTCTAAGCCTCAACACCATGGTGCCAGAGTGTCTCCTAAATTATTAAAAACAGATATAGCAGCAACATGAACATCTATTTTTATGTATAGTGCAATCGTTAGTACTCTGACCCCAATTCAGAAAAGGACGTATATCCATGAAAAAAAAAAGGAATCAACATATGTTTAACTAAACATTTAGATGAACCACACGGAAGTGGCAAGATTGAAATGCATAACTGGAGCTAAACAAGGTAATTCTGTGAGTCATGTATTTCATTGTATGTTCAACTATCAGTGCCACAGAAAGTAGAAGGGCAGAAACCCCCACTTGCTATTGAATAAAATATAATACAGAACCCGTTTCAACAGTTATACATTGCTCTTAAGTTATAAATGAGTATAACATTACTGCTTATCTAACTGCTTCGACAAGGGTTTGTATCTTTCTGCAGAGCTTCACTCATTCTGATGGATATGCATAAATGGAACCAGGAGTGAATGGTCCTTTTATTCCAGCCACAAGGGATGATCCGGAATAAAATTTGAGGCTTAAATTAGTGGCAAGTGAATTAAAATTATAACTTCTGAGAATGATTTGTGGTCTTCTGAATCTGTGAAAATATTAAATAATACATTGATTTATATTGGTTTACAATGCCTTTGCCAGTTGCAGAAAAGGATCGGTAATCAAAGTGATGATTTCTATGAGGAACTAATGCCAAACTAAGAACTCCAAACTATACAGCTACTAAGAGCCCGTATAGAATTCAGCAACTCTTGGGAAACAATTACATCAGTTTGGAGTTGTTACACGGAGCTACAAAACTTTTGGGTTTGCTGCAATAAAATCTGGCTGAAAACAAAGTTTGGTTTCCTTTCTCCAGTGCTCTAGTCACAAAGCCATGTGCTGTGTCCAAACGAAACTGCCACTGGTTTGGTAAAAATCTGTCCCATTCAGTTTGAGCAAGTTATTTTGTCCCTATATCTCTAAGAAAATGAAGCGCATCAGTGATCTTCACCTGTCTCTGAAGACCCTTAGTGGTCTGCAGTCATATTTTAAAGTATTTAAGACTAGAAATTCAAAAAACATCTATAGTACAAATCAGCTTAAGTTGATTAAGCATTAAATAGGGCTGCTGTCTTCCTGAAAAGAACAAAGGGCCTGCCAACAGAAAACTAGGACTTGGTTATTTCTATGTGCCTTTATTCTGTATACCTCTGCTCATACTTCCATTTTCACATCCCGGTGCAGCAGCCATGATAATATTTCCATTCCTGAGGCCACATGCTCATGTTTCCTTGTTCCTGCAATGCCTTCTAGCCAGCCAGATTACAGTATTTGCACTACTGTTGCAGGCTGCAAATAGCTACTAAGGTGTCCCTGCTGACTGCCTTGACTCGGAAGCCAGCATGGCCTTTGGTCTGATCCGGAATTTTCAGGGAGATGAACTTCACTTTCTGGCACAAAAAGCCCCCAACCTATGGAGCCACTAGATGGCACTTTCAAAACGTGGTTTTGCACACTCTGCCCAGCCAGATACGGATCTGTGCCTGAACAGCAAGGTGAGCTGTAAACCTGCATAATAAATGCTGTTCTCCAAAAACGTTCACTGATTGCCCTGAACAACAGACATACTCAAAAGGTTGACAAAGCAAAACGACCTTTGCACCAAAGACAGAATTTCTCCTGCCTTCCCCCATAGCATCATCCTCTCATAAATGCAAGGCCATCAGTATGTAACCATGGGCGTGCTTAGAATGACATCCAATAACCCTTATAGCATCTGTAGGGACAGAAACATCATGACAGAGGAGATACATGCCATAGTGGGAGTAGCAGTCTCCTTTCTAGTTCGGAAACTATCCTAGAGACCAGATTGTCCAGCCATGACTTCAGAAAATCTGTGCACTTTGAGTATATTTTTGTATACTACTTTGCTGTTTCCTCCCTTCTGTCTCCTGCTAGACACAGTATTGACAAATGAACTTGGTTTTAAAAACAGAAAATGAAGTCTTATTTTAGGCAATAAGTTCTTCAAGGCAGGGCTTTCCATCTCTTTTTGTTTCTCTAGTGCTCAGCACCATGACAGCGCATACTGAGGTCACAAATTTCTGCAGTGTAGGTGATTACAGTAAAAATAATCCCATCATACAAAGTTGCAAGATGTTGCTTATTAGCCATTAGAAGTTTAATGACAACTTTTACCCCAGGGCAGAAAAGATGAAAACATGATACCAGTGCAACAGAGGGCCAGAGGGCTAGTCTCTAGCCTCTTCAAAAGAGGGTTTCAAATCAAGATAACCTTGCAACACCCGAAATACAGAACTGCTAGGCTGTGTGCTGCTATTTGGAATTCATCACCATGGATTGAAATTTTCTAGGTTTTTTTTCACTTTATTGTCACTCATTGCCTACTCCTGTCTACATCTACCAGATGTTTCAGATGACATCTACCAGTGTCTGTCAGCAGACACTCTTTGTCCTTGACTCTTGCTATTTTTTAGAGCTCTGGATGCATAGTACATGGAATTGACTGGATTTTAATGGCTGTGGTTGTCTTCGTTATAATGGCAGTAGGAACACTGCCCTTATAAAAGCTATATGACCTCAACTCTTGAAGGATTTTCTGCAAATGTAGTGAAATGGATAATTGTCCTGGGTCCGTGGAAGTACGTGTAGTGCACTGTGTATTTGCTTGTTTGAGAGAAGTGTAAGTTTACACTAGAAGTGTAAAACTTGGGGGAAAGTTCTCACAGTTCTAGCCTTCTGATTGAGAAAAAGGAGCAGAAGATAGCTGTGTTCATGAAACAGACAAGGCTTCATTCAACTTAGCTGGCATGTGGAAATCTTATTAACTGTGGCAGTCTGCTTACTCTGCAAGGTTTCGGAGCTTTTGTTGTCAAGGAAACATTTTAAGTGTTTTCCACAGTAATTACTTTGTGCAAGCATAAGGAAAGACAGGGTTTATGAAAATGAAAACATGTTATGAAAATATATGTCACATACACAAAAAATACTAAAAGAGACTCTTCAAGGTGCAAAGTTGAGCATATCAGAATCAAGAAATACCAGAATTAGGGTTACTTATGGACCATCAATTTGGCTCCTTTGAGTCTACAAATTCTGTTAGCCTTTAATTTCATTATAATAGGTTGAAATTATAATTGTTTTATTCCAAGCCAACCCTGTTCTATTGAGAATATATAACTGATTGTCATGTTCTTTTGTTCTTGATATATATTTTATCTGCTGTCATTTGATGTATGACCCTTATTTGCTGCACATTATTTAAGCCCTTCTAAGAATTTGCTCATTAACTTTTCTAAAGCGTTCATCTCTTGAATAGCTAAGTAAGTGTTTCATATATTATTTATTTTCATAATACCTGTGTAAACAGAGGGTAAATGAGTCAGCAAAATCTTACAGATGGGAAAGGAGCCAGAAAGATTATGGTTAAAACATTCTTTTTGGCTGCTTAGCTGGCAATTCTATGACAAGATGCTTTATATGTTTGCCATTATATGTCAGTTTACATAGGTGGGACTCTGCTGGTGCTCTTGCGGTAAATTAAATAGAAACTATTTTTTCATTAATTCTGAGTGGCTCATTAATATCAAAACTAGAAGAAGCAAACATGATCAATGGAGAAGCATCTATGTCTCAAGCTGTGGCATCCTTCCTCTTTTTACAATCTTCTGCTTGATTTCCTAATGTGGATAGTCCACGTGTAACTCAAGACAAATCCAGACACAAAGCAGGCCATGTCTTACATCCTGAACAGGGTATGATACAAACAAAACGTACAATGCCTAACTGCAAAAAGAAAGCACAAAGGGTTTGGAGACATCATTAATATGTGTGTAGGAGAGGGTCTCTCAGTCTATGAATATTTTCTAATCTAAACGGCAAAGACCAAGGAACCATTTTATACAAAACAAATTACAATACTCAATATGCTTTTTCTCTCCTGTCATAAGGTTCCTCTAAGGAGAAATAAGACATTAAATAAAGATGATATAAAGAATCAGTTTCTATATTTTGTCCTCTGAAGAGTGGAATAGGTGTTTGCTTGTTTTGTTTTTGTGGGTTTTTTTTTAAAGAACTCTCATATCAGCTAGACATTGAAATAAGGGGCCAAGTTGTGAAAATGCTTTCCAGCCTGAATAAATGTCTCTGAAATTCTACTCACTGCAGTGTGATCCATACTCCAGGTACAAAAAAATTCTGCTTATTCAAGCACAAATGTGAACAAGCCACTGTTAAAAAAATACTACATAAAGTATACGACTAGTATGTCTTACAGAAAATGCTTTGGTATGCAAAATTGTTTCATAGTAGATGGAAGGTTATTATCTTAGAGTGAATAGCTGTGACTCATAGCCTGACTAATCAGAGTCTGAGTGAGAAACAAACAGCAAATTCAGTGAAACTCGTTTGCATCCGCTAAGGAACAGGCTATTTCAGTTCAAGTTTTGTTTATATCATCAGGTTGTTGGAGGACACAGAACTCTGAAGTACGTGGCTTACATGTCTCAGCCTATCTCCTATTCCTTCTCTGGATATCCCTCTTTCTCAGTTTCACGCATGATGAAAGGAATTGCCACATCCATTTCCAAGGGACAAATTGTCCAGTAAACAATGTATAAGCAAAGGCGAAGACTTCTTGCAGCAGTCCTAGCATGTACAGTACACCAGACTGCAGTGAATCATGAGGACACCAGCATTGCACCTTGTGAATGCGAGTGCTCAGTTTGTGGATGGCAGGAGTCACATGTGCTCTTGCACCTTTTGGGGGGCTCAGCTATGCTGAGTTCAGAACCAGGGACAGCACCTTCCCCACCCTAGCCTGTCCCTCAGCACCCATGGCAGCACCCTGTGGTGCAGTGGCCCCCCACAACAAAGCACGACTGCTGGTGGGTCATCACCTAGCTTTCTGCAACCACAGCAGGGTATGACCTAGGGCAAGGGGGGTGGCTGGCAGAGGCGGTAACTTTCATCAGGCCAGCCTGAAGTAGCTGATGGACGAAGACAAGGGGTTTAGCCCTGATTCAAGTCAAGGCCTTCCAACACCTTGACAAGTTCATGAGAAATACATGTGATGTGTCACTTGAATAGGATGGCTTGTTGCAGCTGGGCTCCCCCCACACCAACTTCTTTTCCCCTTTCACCTTTCCATATTTCATTAAATACACAAGAAACAGAGCTTGAGTGTTCTCATTTGATACCTGATTATATTTGCTGTGAAACAGGCAGAATTAATGACTAATAACATAATCTGACTAACAACTAATAAATGCACAGCATGATCTGTTCATTTTAAGTTCTAAAGTTCATCAACGAATCTGTCAATTTAATGTCAACTTTCTTTCAAATTTCTGAAGCATTCTAACTGCATTTGTGGTCAAAATGCCGCATCGTATCCTTTTTCCAAATAGTTTGAGTATATGAGAAAATTGTACTATATTGCACATTTGGCAATAGTTGGCTATACTGCACATTTAAATACACTATACACTCCTTCATAAAAGTAGTCTTGATTCTGCAAATAATGCTGCAGTTCTTTTCATGAGTTGCAGAAAAACTGCAAGATACGTACACACACGCCCAAATAAAATAAAGAGTGAGTATATAACTGCCACCTGCCAAAGCAGCAGAAAGGTCCTGGAAATCAGGGATAAACAGAGAGCTTTGTGAAGATAATTTCAGTTTGTTATGAAAGACATAGGAAAAGGATTTAAGAAATAACTGGGAGAGGAAAGGTGAAGACATTGAGGCAAAAGGGACAAGATGAAACAAAAAGGTGGGGTGAGGATTTCTTCTTTAAGGAGAGAACAGGACAGTCTGTGAAGCAACATATAGTAGGAGATGGCATGTGTTATGGAAAAACATTTATGTATATGTGTCCATATATACATATATAAACATATATTTGCAAAATACATCAAAAAAAGAAATAAAATATTTCATTTTTTAAATAAGACTGGATTTAAATTATTCTAGGAATGTCAAATGTGCTGAAATGACAAGTAAAAGACTTCAGTGGGACATGGGCAATATTCCTCTGATACAGGTTTTTGCATTTCCCTCTTACAGGAAAGAATAATGAAAAATACAAAAATTGTATGCACTAGTTAAATCCCAAGTCTTGCTGAGGTCAAGGGTGGGTAAAAAGACAAGAACTGGGCAGAG
Source organism: Myiopsitta monachus (assembly GCA_017639245.1). Lineage (NCBI taxonomy): Eukaryota > Metazoa > Chordata > Aves > Psittaciformes > Psittacidae > Myiopsitta > Myiopsitta monachus. Next base: position 39,286,432 of record CM029918.1, on the reverse strand, counting down.
AAGCTAAGAGTCAGACATGTTTGCATTTGGGAAGCAGATATTTCCCACCGTTTTGAGAATTGCCATAGGCATGCCTGGAGCACAAAGATCATAGAATCATAGAATAGTTAGGGTTGGAAAGGATCTTAAGATCATCTAGTTCCAACCCCGCTGCCAGGGGCAGGGACACCTCTCACTAAATCATGTCACCCAAGGCTCTGTCGAACCTGGCCTTGAACACCCTCAGTGATGGAGCATTCACAACTTCCCTGGGCAACCCATTCCAGTGCCTCACCACCCTTACAGTAAAGAATTTCTCCCTCATATCCAATCTAAACTTCCCCTGTTTAAGTTTGAATCCGTTACCCCTTGTCCTCTCACTACAGTCCCTAATGAAGAGTCCCTCCCCAGCATTCCTATAGGCCACCTTCAGATATTGGAAGGCTGCTATGAGGTCTCAACAGTTGCCAGACAGTTACTGATGAGAAACGCCTTGACAATCTATTTCATTAGGGAAGGGGCAGTCAAGGAAGACAGAAGACATACACAGGATGGCAAGTGTTAAAATAATTGTTATTATATATGGAATTACTGTTACAAATCTGTCCAGTGCCTTTAGAGGCCAGTATTTGAGAAATTATGTCTGACTCAAGCACAAGGGTATAGTAAAACCTCTTTTCCCTTTTTAACATTTTTTATTAATTATAAGCCGGTTTATCTCTCACCTCCAAATATCATTCTCAGAAGTAAATGTGGAAGAGAGTGTGGCTATTAAAATAATTATCCAGGTGACAGAATCTTACAAAAAAGACTTCCGGAATTGTACTTAGGCTATGTAATTTTTGGACTGATCTCGCATTCTTATGGGCATCTATTTCTGTGTTATATGGCAAGCTGGTCCTATTTATTTATTAAGCTACTGTTCATGGCATTCTCAGAACTAGATGACAGTAAATTAGACACTTTGTGTGACTGAAATTCACACAGTTTACATGAAGTTTAGTGTATTTTGCATATGAAGAGATGAGCAAATATGTTTGTTCTTCTAACTTCTAGCTAGAAAAAGAAAAATGGAAAGAGAAGAAGATGCAAATACATTCATCCTACTGTCCTGTAATCACCTACAGCTAAAGGTGGACTTGCTTGCACAGGACAAGCTCCTGTCTTTACACTCCAGTGGAAGTGGATACAGCATAAGTCCTGGCTTGCTAGACACTATGGCAATGGTACAACATATAGAATATTGCTGAATTGTCAGTCTGTGAGCTGTCTCACTGGGATTTGCACTTGGGAATATCCAGGTCACTTTTTGATCTATCCAGCTGCAGCTAGTAGGACTGTTCAAGAACTGTTCTCACTGGAACCCATGACTCTGGCTCCTTTCTTTCATGGAAATGTAGATGGAAACTTAACGTACCCTTTCCAATATTACCTTAACGCATCAGAGCTGTATTTGCGGCAGCATTGCTCTGAGATTGCAAATGAACAACAGTGTGATCCATGAAACAAAACTGCTGCAAAGCGTTTTCTTCTCTAAGAATTGGTTCCAGTACCTCTAGCTCAGTATTTTGATTCTGTAATTTTTACTCTCTTGACAAGTAAGAAATCAACTGAAATTTAATTCAGCCACACTTTCCACTACAGCCGCTGCTCTGGACCCCCTTCTGCTCACCTAACACCAGCTCCTTTAACTTTCATTTCAGTGGTTCCCACATCAAGGCAAAGCACTGAGTTTAAACAGCTGGCTTTGAATAACCTTCTGCCAAGCATCCCGTTTAAAATGAAATGGAAATGAAATGGAAATATTTTCATGTCCCAAAGGAGAATGCTCAGACAGACTGATAATCTGCAAGGCAAAACTGTACTTTGAAAGTTATTGCGGTGATACACACATCAGAATCATGCTGCAGATTACTACACACTGCTGACTTGGGTGACTTGTATAAGCAGTTGCTCCTCATGTATTACAAAGGCATATATATATGTACATATATCTTTATATATTATATACATACACAGGTATGTATCTTATTGCAGCATATATTACAATGAAAAAATAAAATATCTTACTTTTATCAGTCTGAAGAGATTGTACAAATGAAGTAATTTCTACAAAGGGTTGTGAACTGGCAGCTTTTAGGACTTCTAGCCTGTGTGACGCGTTACCAAAGAGCTACAGGGTGAAAAACTGGAAGACAGAAACTTGCTGCTTAAAATTGTAACAAAACCTCTGACTTTCTGACACATCAAGGTAACTACGAGGTTGAATGAGTTGCTGTCATTTTGGAATTTTAAGCCACTGTGACTGAAATAATTAGTTTGGGGAAGTTTTGTTCCACTTTTAGAGAAAATTATTTCAGAGAACCACTGAATCATGAAAGCTGCCTGTTTCCATCGCTGCATTGATCTGTATTCATTCATGCTCAAAGGCCAAGTACTTAACCATGTACATAATTTCAAGCATGTCTTCAAGCCCCATAGTGTCTTAATTTGAAATTAAACCTGGAAGTGATACACTGGATCGGTGCTTCCAATAAGTGACAACTTCTTTCTCCCAACCTTTTAAGAGGAATGATGTTGAAGTAACCATCCAGTAAGAGGCAAAATAGCACTACAGTTAAAAAACCTGCCAAGCAAAGTGACTTGCAATTTAATGAAACAGCAGAAAGGAATCCTAAAATCCATAGAGGAGGACTCATTTGCAGAAGAGAGGGATTAACAGTGAAGAGGCAAAGTGTCCAGATGACACAAAATTAATTAGAGCAATGAAAATCAGAGATTCATGGAAATTTCAGGGGTAATTTTTAAAGATCAGGAGGCACCACAGCTGTTATTATTCAGTTTTGATAAAGTGTGAGATAAGGCACATCAGGAGAGATAACATGCAGGAATTGCTCGGTGCCTATAGCCACCTAGAGAAAGAGCTGGTCATTCACGTAAGTCTTTTTTCCACTGAAATCAAATTAAAATTGATGTTTAAAAATGTATTATCAAATAATTTTGCATCAAGTTTTATCTCATAAGTCATTGCAAATTACGGTGTCTAGTGCTTCTAGTGTCCAGTAGAGACATGAAGCTGCTAGAGAGAGTTCAGTAAAGAGCCACTAAGATGATGCAAGGATTGGAGCATCTCACAAATGAGGAAAGGCTGGGAGAGTTGAGACTATTCAGCCTGGAGAAGGACTGAGGAGATCTCCCTGATGTATATGAATATCTGAAGGAATTTTTTGTGCACATTTTGTGTAAATTGTGCAAAGACAGCAGAGTCAGGCTCTTTTCAGTGGTGCCCAGTGGCAGGACCAGAGTGAATGGGCACAAACAGGAACACAGGATGCTCCCCTCCGAGCAGCAGGAAACACCACTTTGTTGTGAGGATGACCAAGCACTGACACAGGTTTCCAGAGACCCGGTGAAGTCCCCATTCTTGGAGATATTCAAAAACCTTCTGAACATGGTCCTGTGCAGCCTGCTACAGACACCCCTGTGCTTAAGCAGGGTGGGGGTTTGACCAGATGGTCTCCAGATATCCCTTTCCAACCTCAATTATTCTGTTAATCTACATCTTTAAATGAATGCTAGTGATTGGGTTTAACCTGCATTCATTTGTAAATACTGCAGTTAAAAAGGGATTTTCATTGAGATTTCTGGGTGGCTAACCAAGTGACAAACCACTAGAGAGAAAATGCAGACAGTGAAAATTATGATGTTGCAGACCAAGACACCTTAAACCACACTTTAGCTGAAACCATTTTCTGGTATGCTTTGCATTTTTTTAAATGCTGAGATTTTGTCAAATTCAATCTTTATCTGTATCTCTGCATATAGATAAAACCACCCTACTCAGTAAAGATGTTGGATCAAAGGCAAAACTAACATAAGGTTTTGCACTTGCCTGTTAATTCTTTAAACTCAAACAAAACCAATATATCTCAATATTCAAAATAAGGCTCTCGTCCTCTGAGTTCATATAAAGCTTTGTGGAACCTTCTCCTCTGGGCTGCAGTGTCAAGACTTGCTGCCAGCTGATCTTGGTTACTCACATTTCTGACCAGTTTCAGTAATTAATAGTTCCTAAATACTGGGGAAAACTGTAACTCAATTCCTTATTTGCACTTACAACTTAAGGAGTATCTTCAATGATGTCATTTCTAGGAAGTGACCAAAAATTAGACAGGCAAGCACAAAAATGAGAAAAAAAAAATCATGAAGAAAATTATTCTTTTATTATGTTTTTTTCTTAATATATTTTCGCACTTACCTTAAAAAGACCAATCCCAAACCCAAAACTTTATTAGTAGATACATTGTTAAAAAAATAGAGGAAGGCAAGAGGGGTAACCTCTTTTCCTCTCTAAGCTTACTCAGTTACAGAAACCCTCCAGTCAGTAGTTTACTGAACTATTAGCACTTTCTGTAAGAGGTCTTCAGTTTTTACCACTGATGTATTAAAAGAACAGCCATTCAGGTAAGTGCCTAAACTCAGTACTTACCATTAGGCATGCACCCAAGCTCTGCATATTCCAGATATTATAACTAAGATGATAAGAAGATTTCCCTCTCTGGGGGAAACATTCTTATACTGTGGGCAAGCATTTTAAGCTCTCCCCAAGGGCTGTGACTCAAGTTGCTAGAGGTGTTTTTATAAGAAAGCAAAAGACTGCTTCCTCCATAGAAAAGAAACCTGTCCAAAAAGGCTGTGCTTTCAGCACTGCTCACTACTTCAGAGTATGAAATGTCCGCAAGAAGCACAGCAGTGATTTCTAGCAAAGAGCTGACGCTGGTTTCAGCTAAATAAGCCCATGTACCATAACTGCATGGTAGAGGTATGTCACAACTCTGTTACAAATTAATTTTTGAGTTTGTCACAGGTATCCCAGTTTCTATCCTCTAAAAATACATCTTATGTCAACTTCTCCTGGTATGTAATAGGTAACTGAAAACACAGGCAAGTGCTAGTTAAAGTTCTAAGGGGAACTGTTGTGCAGCATCTGAACTCCAGTTGTCCAAAATTTCACTGTATTAATGAGTTTTGTATGGTTTCTCTGAGAAACAACACACTTCCAATATTTTCAGGAAGCTGTTGACACTCACCACAAGGAGAATTGATGTGGTCTATAAAAATGCTCTTTCTTTATCCTGCAATGTAGCACTGTATTGCATCTGACATACCAGAAATACTGCAGCATTTTACCTAGCAACAAATACCAAACAGCATACATTAATGGAGGTCATAAGCCTCCCTGAAGAGTAACTGCTCTTCTCTCTTTCACTCTGCAGGTTATTATGTTGTTGTCCTGGCTTAGTGCATCATTATGGGATCATGGGACCATTTAGGTTGGAGGGCACCAACTGCCTGGTCCAATGTAAGGCAACAGTATGAACTCAGAACTGTAAAACTTCTGAAGAGTCCACGAAGATGCTGTACATTTGCCATGAGCTGAAAAAGTTTGTCTTTCTAATCACACAGGTCCTCAGCATCTTTGGCTGTACCAGCAGGTTTCCTCTGTGGCGTGGTTAAGAGTGAGGACCTGGACTCTAGTCTGTCTTGCTGTTATTCCATGTCAAAGGAGAAGAAGATCTGTCCACACGCAGTTCCAATACATAATATCAGATCAATTAACTTGCTTGGCCAAAGGTAAAAATAAACAGACAGTACTCCTAATTTTATGATTTCCAGTTAGTTTACTGATATTTTCAGTAGGTTTCCCAATGTTAAACATAGACCCTACTCTAAATAATCAGGCAGTGACTCCAATTACTGAAGTGCCAGTAGATTAAGATGCAGGTGTACAGTAACAGAATAGGCTATAACAGAAACGAAGCCAGCATGGAAATGACACTCATAGCTTGCAAGAGGGGATCTGACTTTAATTCTCCAAAAGGCGAATGCGTAGTTTAAGCCTATCACCTACCTCCAATGGATAAAAATAGACAGGCATTGCTGATACCACTGTGTGATTCAGCAAGCTTATTTAGACATTGCCTCTCTTTTTTCCCCCTGAATATAGGGGATGCTTAGCTGTAGCCACTTAACATTTAGATTTCTAAAGCTAGATGGGATTAACCCTGCCTCTGGTGCACCATAGATTGTTATATGTGCCTGTAGACTTTAAAGTCCAATAGGATTTCTACAGAGGTATATGCTGAAAGACAGAAGCTCCAGAAACACTGGGCTGACAGACAAGAACAAGAGCTTTACTGATGTGCGAAAGATTCATCTTCATTGTTACATCTATCTCACACACAAACTACATTATGATGGGACCTGTAGACAAACAGCCTTTCCAGCTGCTCCTGAACCTGGAAGTATGCCCTTCAGTAGCTGAATCAGGGAATAAGCAAAAGATGACCACCACAACCATCTCATACATCACATACTATTCTGACACATGCTATATGGAGGAAAACACTCATGCCTATCACACATCCAATCTGCTGGATAAGACCACAGAAAGCAAGCTATACCTATCCCCCTCCAACAGAGACCTACACCAATGCCAGAGGTGTCACAGCCTCCACACTGTTCAACAGGGAGAAAGAAGCTGCAAAGGAAGGGGGGGTGTGGCAAGCTTATTCCTATCCTACAACGTATTGTAACAGTCAAATACAATATCCATGTGTCAGAACATCCAAATGCAAGTTTTTATGGACTGTGAATATAGATAGCTGAATAAGGCAAAGAACATTTTATTCAGGTAATATTTCAGGCTCATTATTTATCTCTCTGATATTAAGACTCTTATACAAGCAAAATCAATTTGTAACTTAAAAAACCTGTCACCTTTCTTATGTAATTCCATTTCAAAATGAAAGATTATTAAACTTCTGCTCCATAAATCTGTACTGTCAGGTCTATTTATCTTCAGGTAGCATTACAAGTTGGTGGGTTTGTTTTTTAAAGCTCCGATGTCTCACTTTTCTATAGTTGAAGCTAACTGGACTACTATGCCATGTATCTCTAAGGACACCTCCTGTCTTGGAGGTGGCTTTTTATCCAACCTTTATGAATAACATCTGTTTCCTTTCTTTTGAAAATCTCTTTCAAGCATAGTTTTTAATTTTTGTTGTTATTCTCACCTACTTCAGTCATTGATCTGTTGGAACAGTTCAATGTAGCTAGTGGTTTCGGAGTCTACATTGTTCCAGGATCACAGAGTGACCTGCCAGCACATCAGCTTGGGCCAAGTGTGCAAATCAGAAGAAAAATTAAGTACATAAGTGACATCTGTAAGCACTTGGGCTTTTACGCTGACATTAAACAAGTCCTTCCTTCTCCAATACCTTTGAAGCAGTGAACTCAAGCGTAACTGAGTGCCAAACTAAGTAATAAAAATAATGTGCCATATGTCCACTGGATTTAGTAGAACCTGCAGGTCCAGTTCCCTCTGATTCAGATTTAAAATATGTGATGGTAATTTGAGAATTATAATATTTGATTTTACTAATTTGTCTGGGTATTTCTCCTTTCTCGATAGCGTTACAGCGCATTTAAATCCCTTTTTGGTACATTTATTCACCTTTGTCTGACAACCATAATTCCCCATGCCAGGTTTCATTAATGGAAAAAAAAGATATTTTTTTTCAAGGGGGTTCGTATTGTTGTACTGACAGCAACGAATAAATACTTCTAAAACTGTCCTGTGGATTGTTTCTACATTTGTTCTTCCTGAGGAATTGTCTCCACCTTTCATAGTGAGAGGACACTTCTAGTATGACATGGGACATCTGGGAGACGAAGATAGAGATGGGGCTGATTGCTTCAGGTTACATCTCTATGGAAAGAGCAATGCAATTGATATCTACAGTGCAGCTGGAGAAGGGTCTGGCAGTGACAATACCATCTTTGAGAACATGGGAAAGGTTTTGATGAAGCCTGGCACACACTTGGCTGAGTGCTAGGGGAAGCCAGGTCACTGTGTTTGGAGAATGCCAGCTAGAAGGCACACACTATAGTCAGTCACTACGGAGCAAGGAAGGCAGATAGAGATGAGGCCCTGGCAAGGTGAGCCCAGGACAATGTTACTCCCTGGGAGATCATCAGGGCCTTATTGTGTATGTAGAGCTCCACTTGACCTCAGCTGCTAAGAATTACCCTATGCATAACTTTGGTTGTGCATTGTAATAGCAGGAATTCATTATTTCATTAATGTTTACCTTCAGGATTACTGTCTGCTAGAACCACATCTGCAGTTAGCGGTCCTGATTTAGGGTCTGGGAACAGCATTTGGTTTATTTCAGGTGCAAAGGATGTGCTCCACATTAAGTAGAGGAGACTGGCTAAAAATTGTTTAGCCCTTTTGTTTAACAGAAGAGACTGAAACGTTCTCTGCCCTTTGCTTTGTTTGCTCCAATATACAGAACAAGTCTCTGTCCCATAGCTAAAATAACCCTTGAGATTCAAAACAGCAGTCATAGCATTTCCTCCTGTGGTCCTGACCTGCTACAGAAAACCTCCACTGGAACAATGCAAGGCCATCCAATTTTGGAAAAGTAACACAGGATTTCATAGACAAAAATTTCTAGAAGCTCACTTCCAGCTGAGATCACTTCAGATCGTAACACTCTCCAAACTAAATGCACAAACCTCCTTGAGATTTAGTATTTCCACACCACAGCGCCATGCAAACAAATCCATAAACCTGCTAAGCTCCTTCCCTCACAAACTGGGAATTAGTTATTATATTTAGCCCTATATTTGGGAAATACTCATATATATACTAGTGAAGACATCCATATGTATAAGCAAAAGATTGTAGCTAGACTTCAGGAATTTTAAAACCTGTTTTTCTATTGACTTATCCTGTAGGTTGATTTACCACAGCTTGAACTTTGTGTGGATCATAACATGGCAGCAAAGGAAACCTGCTGTGAAATTACCAGCTTGGTGAGCTGAGTGAGTGCGAGTAACACATCCTTGTGGTTTCTTTTTTGAGAATTTGATTAAATTCATTTGCCTAGTTTTCACTCTTCTATTCCTTAGAAGAAGATAAGCAGGGGAGTTTCTTCATGGATTTGTAAATATGGAAATTAGACATACATATTTTCTTCTGCTTGGAACACACAAGGAAAGTGTATGTCAGACACTGCTTAAATGTGCCAAGTTTAGCCTATCTATGCTCTACTAATTAGCTTTCCCATCCCCACAAGGGTACTATGTTGGATGCGTGGAAACACCAAAGGATTGCAGTAGTGTTTTTAGAGAGCCAGATCATGCCAGTCCGCCTGGTAAGGCGGACAGATATTTACTGATTAGAGCAAGCCTCCAACAGCACATGAAGCATTTGGGGGTTGCAAAAATGTATTACTCATTTGCTTAAAAGATTGAGTTTGCTTGAAAATATTAAAGAACTAAGGTGAAAAACTGGTCCCACTGGAATCAGTAGTCAGTTCCCTGTTCTTTTTATAGAGCCAGAACTTCACCCTAGATCTCCAGGAGGCAAAGCCTCTCTCCTTGTAGCTACAAATCAAAGTACTTCTAATTCCTCTTAATTTACCTAAGATTACAAACAGGTGTGGTTACTCTGATTAGGACCTGTGCTTGAATCCAAGTATGGATTTCAGTTCTAAGGCCACTGCAAATTCAAATTTTGGAGAAGAGAATCTAGTCCCTGGATATTTTCCTTTCTTAACTCTTTACAGGCTTTTAGCAATAATGATGCACACTGGGTTGGGGGGAAGGATTCATAAATATCAAAGGCAGGAAAATACTACTAACTTGCAATCTATTCACACAACACCCTTACATATTTCTGGCCTGAAGTCTTGACCACACACTCCTGCCTCTGTTATATATAGTGCATTACCATGTTGCAATGATCCATCTGAAGTGCTGATGTATATTATCTCAATCCATTACTGTTTTATAGTATTTGTGTTTAATTGTGACTCTGGAACCATTTGTTTCACGTGGGACTCATGCAGCATAGTCTGAAGCATGTTATGTCCAAGGGAAATCAGAAGTGAAAACGAGTCTAGTCAGATCTTTTCACAATCATGTCTTATCCTCCAGAAATGTTTTTGTGCTCTTCATCCCTTGGGATGAAAACGAAGGGCATCCGGATACTATAGGGAAACTGGAGTAGCTCATATATGAGGAAAGGCTTGCCAAGAGAAGTTGCAGGGAATCTTGTCAATTAGTACAAATAGCTGAAGACAGAGCCAGCCTCTTTCCAGCAGTGCCCAGAGACAGGACCAAAGGCAGTGGGCACGAACTGAAACACCTGAAGTTCTATCTGAAGATGTAGAAACACTACTTTATTGTGAGGGTGACCAAGTCCTGGCACAGGTTACCCAGAGAAGTGGCAGAGTCTCCATCCTTGGAGATGCTCAAAACCCCATCCAGACATTGTCCTGGGCATTCACCTCTAGGTCGCTCTGTTTGAGCTGGAGGGTTGGACCAACGACCTCCAGAAGTCCCTTCCCACCTCAACTATTCTGTGATTCTGTGACTGTACAGAGGACAACCACGTAGTCACATCTAGGAACAGCAAATGATACTTATCTGTCAGATACTTAGAAATTAAATAATTTTCCTCATGCTCTTTGTTCCCACTGTAAAAGCCAGTATCTTGCATTTGAACTGCAGCTAAAAAAAGTGATAGCATATGTTAATAATAAGATGTATGAAGTGCCAAGAATTGCTATAAAAACCCGAATTTGGACCTTTGGAATTTCTTGTAATTACAAGAAATCAGCATTTTCAGTGTGAATTACATTTTTTACATCACTGCTTACTTCTTCACACCACAAGTCACTAACACCTGCATTGATTTTTATCCAGGCAGCTTCTCATCCAAAATTCCTCCTGTGTTAGGTAGCAACTGCTTTATCAGATCATCATACTTATCTTCTGGCTAGTACACTAAAAAGGAATGTCTGGTAGCTTGACTGAGCACCAACATCACCCCCAACTAACACATCAGATATGATTCATACTCAGTCCTTACACTACAGAATCATCATGTTTTAAGATAGATACTTTATTTTCCTATTTATTTCCCTCCTCACTAACCTGCTTTTAGACTAGCCTAATACATGTATAAACATAGAATAGCAAGGCGTATGATATGTATGAGTTACTGCAGAGCATATCACCACTGGGCACCAAATGTTGTATATATACCTTCTACAGAAGCACTTTCATCCTTTCTCTGTCTTTCAGGACTACTTACACTACCAGAATGACAGCTTGAAAATTATTTCCTCTGATCTGTGACATCCCTGCTCCAGAGTTAACGATTAGTACTTGCTTTAGAGTTGACAGGTTGACTCAGATACAGTAAACTCTGAGAGATACTCAGGAACTATGGTAAATGATCAAAAAACTTACACATCACTCATAACTACAACCACTGTAATTTCAAAACATGCACCAGTTGCTGTTTTCTTTTGTTCCCTTCACCAAATATTATCTTTTTTCACTATCAGATGCTAGGTACCAGGGATTAGGCAAATCAGCTAGCAGGACTTCAATAGCTTTGGGTTTGTGTGGTTCCAAAAAGAGAGCTGTTTTACCACCCAGTACATGGGCTTGAAACTTCTTCCTTGTAATTACAAATTAAGTAATAAATTAAATAATAAACCCCACAGGAATAACTGTTGGGTTTTCTGAAGAAACAGGTTGAGTTGGCTCTTAAGTTGAGGAAGCCAATATTTTACATTGCTTCATGTATTGCCTTTAACACTAAGCTTCACTTATTTAATTTGTACATAATTGTATCACCCTTGTTTACCTGTCTTGTTCACTTGCAAATTCATGTCCTATATTTAGATTATGGTGTTTCCCAGTCCAAAACTATCTTTCGTCAGTTGTGCTGATGAAGCCAAGCAGCGCAGGGCTCTGGTAGCTCACTGACATTTTGGTACTCCGTAAGGAATAGCATCTACCCATGTGTATTATGAGGCTGAGAAATGAAGAAACAATTGATTCAGTGTGTCTGGTTTTAACTGTCTGAATTCTCCATCACAGCGAGATCCTACTTTGCTAAGTCCACAGGGTATATTGAAACCAAAAGAACACAGGAGGCACAATTAATACCTTGCATTTTTACATTGTTTTCTGGAAGCAGCTAGGTAGGAATCATTGTAATCACACTGCTCACTCAAAACCAAAAGTAATAGCTGGTTTTGCATTCTGGCATGATATTGATAGAAGCAAGGGAGATGGTTGCTCATGTGCTAGAAAGTATAAAATGTCAGCCAGATGACAGTATGCATTTATGAGACTTGATCTTGTTGCTGTGTTTACAAGAAACACAGGTCCAAAAAAATTGAGTATTCTCAATAGTACATTTCACTGCAAGTAAACATTTAATAATGACAACATTGCCAAAAGGTATCCTTAAAATGTAGTTCAAACATCACCGCCTTTTCCTTCATGCAAATGATACATTCTTCAGATTTATCAACTCCCACTGATTCCACACACTGAGACACACCACTGCTCATGGAGTGGCTAAAATGGCCACTGAGGCCCAACACAGCTCTTAGATATTCTCTTTAGGTGTGGCTTAAAAGTCAGCAGAATCCAGGTACTTCATGTGGCAAGAACTGTAAATTGTTTCTGAGCATCATTGAGCATGGACAGAAGTAGGGTGGATTTTCAAGTCGATGTCCAAGGCTAGGAGCATGAGTAATGCACACTGCACTGGAAGGCCTCCTAAAGCAGCAGGTTTTATTCCATACAGCAGCTCTCCAGATGTGGCATGCTGCCTGCACTGCCCAGCTCTAGCTGCTCCAGCCCTTTCCCTAGGGGTGGCTAACCTGAGGAAGTCGCAGTGGGAGGGACCCAGATCCCTAGAGGTGTACACAGCACCACTTTCCCTATTTCCTATGTTCCGCAGTTTGATGAAGTTTTGAAAGCACCAGACACCAGTTTTGCTAAACATGGTGTTACTGACTGGCACTTGGCTTCAGATTAATCTAGAGTGACACTGGACAAGGACAGAGGCACTGAAGCCCAATTTGAACTGAACTTTTCCTGTTCCTTTATCATATTAGATCTGGTATCAGTTTAGGAACTCATCATGGCAAAGAATTTGTAGTGAAATCACAGTGGTTTAGCTGTGGAGGCTGAAGGACTGCAGGTATGATTTTGTGAGGAGTAAACAACTCTGTTGGAATAACAGCTCTCCAGCCTTCGTCACAGGGCTTTCCTGGTGCTAACGGACCCAACTGTCTACCTGGAAAGATGGTGAGCCTTACAGCAGGACAAACCATGCGTTTTGCCTCCGTCAATGCTGAAAATGGGCATCCTGAATATAAAAATCCGTCCTGTGCTAATGGTCAAATAAGTTCACAGAAATCTTGCAGAACTAAGTCACAGCAGATTTAGATGCTATAGCCCTACTACATACAGAACTATTATTTGCTTTGGTGTGTGCTTACTCAAGCAGTCATTAACGAAACCAGTAGGATCCCCAGCAGTGAGGCAGGGCTTATCCCAGTGCTGGTGCTCCCAAGAGGCACAGACACACTCTATACATCCTAACCCCCACTGCTGTAACAAAAATGTCTTTACAGGGACTATGTCTTTACAGGACTCACTGCTGCTGCTCAGTACCTTTAACCAGAATGAGCCCTCCTGACTCCAGCAAGACTGAGCACTCAAGGACCATGAAGACTGCAAAAATCAGGCAAAAGGAAGGATTTGTTGGCTTTCAGCAGACTTAGCTGAAAAGACTACCACGAGCTGTCTAATCTTTCAGGTTACTACTTCTGCACAAGCTACTTAAAGAAGGGCACAAAGCACTTGGGCAGTCTTGCTTCCCCAGCCAAAAGACAGGATTCAAATGCATAGCTACATGGTAGACAGAAACACTGCAGCCTTGAGGAGACTTTAGTCATTACTGTAAAAATTAAGGAAATTATTACTATACAGGGTGATTAATCCTGACTGTAGTCTTTGCAAAACAGCCATTCTGAGATTCAAGACTGATAAAAGCTTATAAATGGTGATTTTCTGATGCTTGTTATTCAAAGGATCACTATCTTTTTGATGCTGTACACTGTGCACCACGGAAAGCTTCAGGCAACATAATTACAGCAGCATTCCTTTAATTGTGCTTTACCTAAGGTTATGCCGGAGATATGTGAGACACTGGAGCATATAATATAAAACAATACCTGTTTCAAGCTTGGTCCAATATCATTGATATCAATGGTGCCAGAAATTTCTGAAAAGCAAGCGTAATTTTTAAAAAGTGATTTTTAGGAATCCATAATTAAAGTATTTTACCCAATTTTTTTCCCTTTTTGAAAATTTCCATCATCCTTGCAGTGAAACAGCACCTTATTCTTACTCCTGGAAGGACTTAGCTGCAATGCTTTGGCTTCACTGCATAATAGTGTGCAGAAAAATGCCATTTCCCTCATTTACAGAAAGGTTAATGGGATTTTTCTCTTGGGGGTGAGCTGGAGAATGGAAAGAAACAAACTGTTCCATACATTGTTCAGTTGGCCTAAAATCAAAGTTATTCCCTTGTGCCTGAAGATGGCTAACTAAAAGCATGCAAGTGGAACATGATGTGTAAACTTCCAGCTTTGAAGACGTTCCTGTTCTATGTTGAAAGTGACTGTCCAGCAGTATCAAAGCAGATTATTGGAGAGCATTAAATTCAGGCACACAAAGAAAAGCAAAAAGATCCTCCACAACACTGGAAAACATTGAGCAAGATGGAGAGCTTTAATTGGAGTGCTTTGTTATTCCCAGGGTGATGAAGGGTATGTGGATCTGAGGAGTGGATGGCAGTCCAGAAAAGCATGTGAGTTAGGGTTCACTTCAAAATGCTGAATGAAGCCGATTTTCAGGCATGAAGAGCATACCCTGGCAGATTTCATTGTTTCCTCAGGGTCCTTTGGGGATCACAGGGCCAGGAGGCAGGACAGGAAACCTGGGACCACAAGACAATGCAGTATGGCTCGCGCATGAAAAAAGTCAGTTTTACCACTTACAGCAACTGGAGCACAGAACAAAAAGAAACAAAACAATAGCAGAAAGTAGCATCTTCCAGAGCTCTACCTTCCAAGAGTACTTGACTGACTTTACAGTTAAAAGCCTTGCCAAAATCTGAGAGTGGCTAAAGAACTCCAGATGATTCCTAGAGCCCAATTTTTACTCTTATTACACCAAGAGGCTTGCCGTGTAATCCAATAATATCCTTGGCAATTGCTGCTGCCTTCTAAGCCTCTCCTTTCCTGCTCGTCAGGTTGCTGCAAAAATGAGCTGGAGAGGAATTTTATTGTTCCTCCAGAACTAAAAGAAAACCCTACCAAATAAAAGTTCTACAAACCATGACGAGTCCAGCTTAAAATCTCTTAAGGTTCACCTTAACTGCAGAGTGTGCTTGAAGTCTAGTACCATTAACTGCCCTTTTCCAGATGTGAATGATCCCAGATATTTCCAACTGCCTTGGCAAGCAAAGTTAAGGATGACCCAGGAAGACCAGGCTTTGCTGTGCTACACAGCACAATCTTCTTCTTCAGTGCTGGAGCTTGTGTTCCAGCTTTAGGACCCAATGCAGTACAAATACGTACATGGCAGTGTGTGCCTGTCCGTGTGCTGGTAAAGTATGAAGCAGTGATTTTATTTAATTTTTGTTACTGCTTCAAATGCCATTTCCAGGCTGCTTCAAAGCCCAGGCAGGAAAGACAGCAGTCTAGAGAGAAGCTGGAGGACACACCTCACCCATGCACGGTTACCAGCAGTTAGCACAAGCAAGAACAGCTGCTTGCCAGCTTTTTGCCACTGGTTATTGATCATTCTTTGCATTAAACCAGCTGTGAACAAATATAAGGCAGCAACAGCAGCTCCCCCTTCCCTCACACAGCTGTGGCATAGGTCTAATAAAAAGCCTTTCTCTACTGCCTTGCCCAAGTAAAGTGTGATAATCAGCATTTGATCTTCACGTGCAGTGGGCCAAACCGAGCAAGACACAGACTGACCCATGAACTGTGTATCATTCATTCAAACCGATTTATTAAGAACCCTTCTGCAGCACATTCAGCTACAATCAATATTTTGGTCATGTTTAAGCCTATGTTTTCCTACTAGGTTCCAAGTGTATGAACTTTCTGAGCACAGTCAAAGCTCAGAAAACACAAGTACATAGCTGCTATCCAATACATATGTGCCAATGCCTGTTCCCCTACCAAAGGGGTGCTAACTAGTTCCTCCCAGGATGGCAAAGCCACCTGAGAAAAAGGCAAGAGCTGTGCCAGCATAATGCAGCATAAACCAAAACACAGTCATGGTGCCAATGACAGCTCAGTTGCAGCAATCAGAACTCAAACCAGAACAGCAATAGTCTGCACTGATGCCCCACATACTATGTTATCCTACTACAAAATGACATAGCAAGTACTCTCACTTCTGCATCAGGCAGCAGGTCAGTGTCCAGTGTACTGTTGTGGAACTGGATATTGGATGTGACCCAGAGCTTGCACATACCACCTAGGACAGCCAGTGGTAAGGGGAGGTTGTAACTGCTAGAGAAGACTTTGCAACCTCTCTTCTTCAATCATTCCCCACCAGGAGCTTGCAATGGGTATAGCATGTTTCTTGTTGAATCTGGAAGCTGTAATAGCAACCTGAAAGAAATGGAGATTCTAAAGTTCCCAGGCTATAGACAAGTGCATTCCTCCTACCCTTCCTAAATGCAAATGTATATGGCAACATTTTAGAATTGAATTAAATTTAATTATAAAGCTTTAAAAATAAAACCATATGAAAATTAAGCACTGGATTATGTTCTTAAGCTCCTTAGCTCAGCCAAGAAACCAAGCACTATCCCAGTTCTGTCCTTGGTTGCTTGTAAAATAACTTTCCAGTACTTCATTCTTTGTTTCATTTTTTTTCCTCCTATGAAAATAAACACACTACTCTCATCCTAATTTAAATTAAAATGAAAAATAAAATAAAATAACATAAAATAAAATAAATAAATCTGTACCATTTTAAGAAGAGAAAACCTGGTCTGCTTGGACTTAATGGTGAGCCTGGCCCTGGAGAACCTTTGGGATTTCCTGGAGTGAAGGGAGCAGCTGGGAAACCAGATAGGAATCTAAAAGCCTTCAAAGCCAGTTTACAAAGCAGAGTCGCACAGTGGCCACACATGCTTCTCCTCCTATTTTATCGTGCAGGGGACAAAAGCTGTAAAGGGTAGAAGGGCAATTTGTGCAGACTTCTCCCTAGCTTAGATAGGGACCAAGGTCTTGGAGGTAACGGAAATGTTGAGTGACAACCACCTCTTACTGAAGCTTTATTCTACTTACTCTTGATTCAGTCATTAAATGCAACATCATATGAGAGAAAAGCTTTCCATATAGTAAAGGGCTTATTTGTAATCAGATATCGATACTCAGCAGCTCCTACACATTACTGTTTCCACTGTGTTGGAATCACAGCACTCATTTGACCTCTGTGAGAAACTGAGTTTGTTTGATAGTTGCCACCACATAGGCAGGTAACAGGATGTGTCGCTAGGGCCTGGGTGAGAGAAACAGTACAAGCATGTCTGTTGGCACACTGAAGGAAAGGAAGAGAAAGCTGCTCTGTCTCCCAGCAGTCTTTTCAGTGCCACGTAACTCAGCCACCCTCATTTAAGCATCTGCCATTCACTAAGTAAGCAATGAGGACCCCCTAGTCCATTTGCATGAGGAGGGTGCCATACAGGCTAAAGAATTTCAGAGAAGGCATGTCCCTCCCCAGTGCTTTACTGCTCAGTTCCCATTGACATCCTGATCACCACAATTTGCTTGTGTCACTGTTTTGCTTTTATCTCCAAAGCATGTGCTGGATGCAGATCCTCTTCACATTTTACACTGGTACATTCTGCTATTTCTCATGGAGTCACTCCTAGTCAAAGCAGCATGAGCAGGTAACTTGGTGGTGCACAGTGGCGAGTCCACTCTTGCAGTGTATTTTCTTTATACAGACTCATTTTCCCTTTTCAGGGTCTTCTGTATATTCTATGGCTGCCCAAGTTAGGCAGCCAGGTAGAACACATCCCACCCAGACAGTGGCCACCCTGAGCATCCAGCACTGGTTCACTAAGTGCACCTGGATTGTGTGAAGCAAACAATTGTGTTATGTACACAGAATAGAGTCATAGAATAGTTAGGGTTGGAAAGGACCTTAAGATCATCTAGTTCCAACCCCCCTGCCAGGGGCAGGGACACCTCACATTAAACCATGTCACCCAAGGCTCTGTCCAACCCAGCCTTGAACGCTGCCAGGGATGGAGCATTCACAACTTCCCTGGGCAACCCATTCCAGTGCCTCACCACCCTTACAGTAGAGAACTTCCTCCTTATATCCAAACTTCCCCTGTTTAAGTTTGAACTCATTACCCCTTGTCCTCTCACTACAGTCCCTAATGAAGAGTCCCTCCCCAGCATCCCTATAGGCCCCCTTCAGATACTGGAAGGCTGCTATGAGGTCTCCACGCAGCCTTCTCTTCTCCAGGCTCAACAGCCCCAACTTTCTCAGCCTATCTTCCTACGGGAGGTGCTCCAGTCCCCTGATCATCCTCGTGGCCCTCCTCTGGACTTGTTCCAACAGTTCCATGTTCTTTTTATGTTGAGGACACCAGAACTGCACACAAGACTCCAAGTGAGGTCTCACAAGAGCAGAGCAGAGGGGCAGGATCACCTCCTTCGACCTGCTGGTCATGCTCCTTTTGATGCAGCCCAGGACACGTTTGGCTTTCTGGGCTGTGAGCACACACTGTCGGCTCATATTAAGTTTCTCATCAACCAACACTCTGAAGTCCTTCTCCACAGGGCTGCTCTGAATCTCAAATAGAATAAGACAAACAAAACTCTGGCTTAAGCACTACTGCATTGTGCAAACCATATGGTACCTTACATACTTTGGGTCCTCAGAGCAGTCATTTCCCAGCCTGAAGCTGAAAGACAGCAAATTCACAACATTAAGAGCATTAACTCAGTCTATGAAATAAACTCCAGTCCTGTTCAGAACAAAGCTCAGTTCTCAATGGAGTCGACCCTGTTCATGGCTGAACCCTCTCCAGCCCAAGTCGGCACCTTGGGCACGTGTTTGCCATTGAACAGGGTGAGCACTACCTACCCGAAGGCAGAGAGAGGAAGCAGGAGACAGCAAATTCCCAGGACTGACTGCACACTCAAGGCTGCTGATGGGTACACCCAGCCCAAGCACTCCTCCTGCACGGGGAAGTGCTCACAGCCACAGGCTGGATCAACAAGCTTATTCTGGCTTTTCAATACTAAGGAATTACTGTCTCAGCAGCAGAGATCACCTAAAGCTACCAGTATTTCTTTTAAAATGCATGAGCAGAGTTCATTTCACCTTGGGTGTAAAAGAGTTACAGAGCCTGTGAACACCCTGTCCCAAACCCACAGCAGCAGCCCCACACTCACCTCTGCTCCCCCACCACATCACACCATAACAAACCACAGCCTACCTGCTCTTAAAAGCCCAGGCATTTCCTAGCTCAGAAACACTGGGCACTGCCACAAACCTGGTCTCCTTGGCTCCACAACACCCTGCCCCTCTGAGTGTGCTCACCTGCCATGCTGACTGAACTCTGCTGGCTGAACTCCCCACAAGGATTGCAATTGCCAAACCTCAGTTCTGTAAAGCAGAGATTTTTCCTAAGCTCCCTCCTCAGCAACTTTATATGGTAGAGGAAAACTCTCCGCTTCTCTCTTTAGCACCCACCCCATGTTAGCAGCATCCTGCCCCACCTACTGCCTACTCCCGCTCAGCTGCCCTGGGCACCTGGGTCTCCTGTGCCAAACACCACTAAGACCACACTAGCATCTACAGCTGGAGCATCTGCAAGGAGAAAGCAGTGTCATTAGCATTTCTGGGAGATTATCTTACATTTAGGCCACTATGACAGGACAAAAGGGTGGCTGAGCTGTACGAAAGATCATTTGTAAAGATGGAGCTTTACACAACCTAACAGAGATGCCAGGAATGCCTTGTGCATGACCAGACACCCAGTCCCTTGGCAGTTCCGCTGTAAAGTGTTCAGGAATTCTCAGGCCATGAAAACTCCAGGGGCATGCAAACGTAAGAGCAGACTTTCCTTCAGTAATGACCAGCTTTAGTTTTACTGAACAACCAGGAATGCCCTAGTCATTGTTAGCTGCAGAAGCAGTCTGGGATTAAATAAAAAAGTGCTATTATTTCTTCTCTTTTTTTCAGAGGGCATTTCTCCCTAGCAGCCAGAAAACCATTCAGACACTGGGTCTTCCTCCACAGTATAGCTGATGAACGTCTACTCCAGACAGAAACCTTCGATGCCGTGGAGTTTCCTAGGAGGTGGGATGCACTTTCTCACCTACTTTCTATAGAGGTTTCTACCACTGACCTGCACTAGTAGTCAATGTAATTTCTTAGTCAAGTAACTGAGGGTATTTTATGTATGATAGAGATTTTATACACAGCTCTCATCTTCAGAAAACACTGGGAATGTTTTCCAGGATAGAAGGTAAGCTTTAGCCAGAGACAGCAGTATCAAAATCCATGCTATTCCTTACTGCAGAAAAGGAACATGCTACAAAAATTAGGCACTGTCATTAACAGTGACTAGCTTTTATATGTATCAGGTTATCTCTGTAGCAACTGACGAAATTCACAGACAGCTGAAATCCCTACACAGTACCTGGCTAAAGGCAGGTACATGCTTCCAACTACTTACAGGATGAATTTATTTCAATTACAGGTAAATTATACTAATAGTTTTGTCATTAAAGCTCTGTACTAGCAGCTGTCTAAGCCATACTAAATTATTGTACATTATCACCCTGCTAAGAACAATGTCCATCCACACGTCTGCACTGTGTGGCAGGTGGCCCAATGTTGATGTATACAAATCATTTCTGCTCTGGCTAAGGACTATTCATGGCAGCTGAAGTGGCTTCAAACCACTTTTGTGTGCTCTAATCCTGTGGTCATTTAGTCCTGCTCTGGTTTCTTATCTTGGGAGCTTTCTCAGCTCAGATAAAAGAAGTGAGCAGGCCACCAACAGCATACGTAGAAATGAGAACAGCAAGGCATCATGCAAACGCTGAAATACTCTTGCTATTTTCTCAACCTAGGCTTTCAGGAGCCAGCAGGAGAGGTGAGAAGACTACAGGAGGCAAGTGTTCCTGTTTTGAAAGATCCTCCTTTGCCACCAAACTGGCTGGCTAAGACCCACCACTCTATCTTTGTTCTGCTCAATGTCCAAAGTTACACTCGTGTACTGGGGAATCTGACTCAGACCCTTGTAGCTGCAGAGACAGTGGCCTGCATCACGAGCAGAACTATGCTTCTGGTCACCATCAAGTCTGTAACCAACTGAGTAAACAGGCTTTCTGCTTCTAGGGGCATAGTTTCCATTACTAGTGCTATCTTCATTTTCCTACTGAAAATGCAGAATCAGAAGTCCACATTCATACGAATGATGGATCAGCATGACCAAAAAAATAATGTGCCTGTATACTTTTTTTATAACAAAGCTAGTATTTGCTACTTTCTTAAATGGTTCTTTCTTCAATTCATACCTCAAAGAATGCATATAGCTAAATTTAATAAGCACACAACAAATACTTTAAAACTTCAAAAGTTTATTGCCCAGAATAGCTCACATGGTGCAGTTAGATTTATTTTTTTTTTCTCGCCCGTTACATGGAAATCAAGCAAAACAGTAGAAAATATATATGGGTAACAGTAAAACAAAAGCCCAGCCTAACAATAGCCCTTTATATCCACCAAGTTATACTTAAGAAAATGGCTAACCAAACCTAGAGAAGTAGAGATCTGGAAGACAGAGCTTTTCATGTTTATAATATAGATTCTAAACCAATATTAAATGCATTTTCTGTCCATATTGTTAATATTTTTTTCTTCATAATAGCAAATTGAAAAAAGTCTATGTGGAAAACAATTACCTACTGCAAGACTTTCAAGCCTCAGTCATCAGCTTATGGGTTGACAGAGATAACAGAAGGTACATGACAGAGTATCTAAAATATACAGACACCAATTAAAATCCAAACACTAAAAGGAAATGAGAACCGAAACTAAAATTTCACAAAGACAATTTTTTGCAGCCTCTAATCTATATTTCTTAATTTTCCAAGCTTTTTACAGCTTTGTCAGAAAAGAAGTTAAACACACGCAGAAAAGACTTAAGTGTTTTGCTTTCGCTTACTTTGGTAAGTTGGTTTTTGTTTGGGTTTTTTTTTAGGAAAGTATAACTAGATAATCTTCAAATGCAGACACATTCCCTCACTTGTTATTAACGCCCAACAGACCCACTGCTGAAGGATGAATATGAGTAAGAATATGAAGAGCATGCTGATGCATCAAAACTTCCCCTCCTAGACCCACTGCGTGAGCCTGAACGTGAGCCAGAGCGAGAGCCAGAGCGAGAACCAGGTGCTGAGGAGACATTGTAGGGACTGGATATGCCTTTAGATGAAACAGAGGCGGCTTCCAAAAGTTTAAGCCCAGTGATGTCTTCCACCATTGATCGATTCATTGCATCTTTGTAGGATATTTTCAGTTTGGTCTTGGGGCAAGTCAGAATTTTGGGATAGCTGTTAGTGTCTTGCAATTTCTGGGAAGCACGACCATCAATCAATCCATTCCTAATGGCTTCTTCAGTACTTATTCTTCCACGCACTTCTGGGTCCACGAGACCTCCAGTGAGGTACTGGAATTCAAGGAACCGCTGCCCAGCCTCATAAGGCAACCATTTTTCCTTCACTGCTTCAGCCGCTGACATCCTTTTGCGCCCACCCTTTATGCCTTCAAACCCTATGAAAGCCTTCTGGGCTGGTTTGAGACGTGTGGCCATATCCTGATCAATGATGCCTTGACTGGTGGCTTCCTGAAGTGAAAGCCTCTGGCCTGTGGTAGGGCATATTATGCCCCCTGTGCAGGCCTGGGCTTCAAGTAATCGTTGCCCGGTGATGCTATCCACAATGCCCCGCTGTATCGCTTCTGAAATGGAGATTTTCTCCAGGTTTTCTGTGTCAAATATGGCTGCAATAGGACTGCACTCTTCTGGGGTCTCTGAGAAAGAACCGCTCCTGATCAGCGATGAAGAACTCCTGACACTCAGCACTGTGGGAGACCGGGTCACTGACTCATGCCGAAACACCTCATCAGTGCCATTACGGCAGGAAATCATGTCTGCAAACTGTGTCAGACTTAAGCTGCCAGAACGGTACTGGTCAAAAAACTTCCTCTCAACCAGACCTTTATCAATAGCATCTTGAATGTCATACTGGCTACCTGTTTTTCGGTCAACAAGGACTACTCTGCTGCTACCATCTGATCCTGTAATAGTTATTTCTTCCCATTCACACTCCTGTTCAGCTAGTTCTGTATAGGTGTCATAATCTATGAGGCCTTTGCTGTATGCCTCCTGAACAGACATTTCCCTGTTTGTTTCTGGATCTACAATGACAACCCGGCGCTTCCTAAGGGTGTTCTTCTGTGAGGTGTGCACCACTTTCTTCTTCTCTCTCAGGGGCAGAAGGCAGAGCCCTGTTGCTTCATCCTTTATGCATCTTTCTTTCAGCTGCAAATAGGTCAAGTTCTCCTCTGTGTTGGGGTCAAAGAACCCTTTGGTGTCATCACTTGGATCACTAAGGATCTGGTTGAGCTCTTCATTGAAGTAGCCACGCTTGTAGGCCGTCTCTACTGGCAAGCGGTAGCTCTCTTTGGGGTCAATAATTCCTCCAGTAGCAATCTGGGCCTCCAGCAAACGAATGCCATGGCCTCTCTCTATGAGCTCTTTGTTCATTGCTTGAAACAGAGAAATGATGTTTCCAGTTTCTGGGTCTTTGTACCCAGTGACAGCTCTTTCAGCAGAGAGAAGTTTCTCTTTGAACTCAATTCCAACAAGGCCTCTTTTGTAAGCTTCCTCAACAGGCAGCCTCACATTGCTGACAGGATCCACTATGAACCCTGTGGCTGCCTGGGCTTCTAGGAGTTCAAGGGCTGTCCCTGGTCTAACCAAACCTATTTTCATAGCCTGGTAAATGCCAAGTTTTTCTTTAGTAGCCTCGTTGTAGATACCCGCAATACAGCTAGAGCCCTGAAGAAAATCAATAATTCTCTCACTCACTTCTTCCACTGTGATTGCACCTCTTTCCAAGTCATTCCTTGTTGATTCCTTAATAATTCCAGCCTCGAGCAGTGCATCAGCTGAGACAGGCTGCCTGATCCCTTGGAATGACATACTCCTCTTCTGCACTGGGAGAAGGAGCAGACCGGTGTGTGGTTCAATTCTACATTTTTCCTTCAGCTGCATGTAAGTGACTGCCTTTTTGGTGGTGGGATCAATGAAGTTCTTTGTAGTGCCTTGACAGTTGTTTAGCATCCTGTACAGGTCTTTGTCAATCAAACCACGAGATAAAGCTATATCTTTGGGCAGGAAAACACTGTTGACAGGATCAACAATTCCTCCTACAGCCAGCTGGGCTTCAAGCAGACGAATCCCGGTTTCTCTATCAACCAAGTTTTTCTTGATGGCTTCAGACACTGGCACAGTCTTGCCAGAGAAAGGATCTTTAAATCCTGTAATAGCCTTTTCTGCTGTATAGATTTGTTCTCTGTCATCAAAGTCGATCAGATCCCTGGCAATAGCACTGTCCACAGTTAACACCTCATTTCGGTGCGGGTCTATCACACCTCCTGTTGCTGCCTGGGCTTCTAAGAGCAGGACTGCATTTTCTGCTGTAAGCAGCTGATTCCGCTTGGCCTCAACAAAAGAGTACTTCTGTCTGGGAGAAAGAGACACCCCTGCAATAGCGCCTGCCCCTTTGAGGTAGGGTTCAATGTCAGCTGCAACTTCTTCCACTGACCTCTGTCCCTTCAGCAGTTTATCCAGCGTGAGTTTGTCTATCAGTTGACACTCATACAGCTGCATTGCTGTAATCTTCTTCCGCAACCCACAGAATAGCAACTTGGAGGCATCAATACAAAAGTCTTCCTCAGTCTGTGTAGATCTGTGGGACCCATATGGTCGTTGCTTGAGTTTCTCAATCTCTCTCTGCATCCTGAGACGCTCAGACTCCAACTCTGACTGGTTTTTAACAGCGGTCTCCTCTAGTCTGCACCGGTATCTCTCCTCAATCCGTTTGATCTCCATCTGCAGCCTTTCAATCTCAGCCCTCAAGGTGTTCTTCTCTCTCTCACTCTTCTCTCTCTCACACTGGATCTTCCTTATGGATTCCTCTGTCCGAGAGTGCTGGCTCTTCCACTGATTGAGATCATTCAATATTTGCTGCTTCTCACTTTCCAGACGTTGCTTCAAACGAGACTCTGATTCCAAGGTAACTTTCAAACGGTTCAGCTCCTCTTCTAATCTCTGCAGCCTAGCTTTGTCTTGCTCCAAAGCACTCATTTTTATCAGCAAGGTTTCTCTTTCTTGCATAATGTGACTATACTGATTTTTGGATTCTTGAATCCTATTTGATGCCTACAATTTTAAAGAAGAAATAAAACAAGAGAGTGTGGTTAGAGTTTATGCTGGTTAGAGAGTTATGCTCTCCACTTACAATGCTCTTCCAAGCCTGTCTTTTTTAACCCACAGTAAATTGCCACTGGAAAACATTCTAGTCACAGCAGTACTTAACCCAAGACTATGGACACATAAGCTAGCGAAGGTACACTGTCCCTTCGCTGACAATGTCTCTAGTACTGCCAGAGACTCCGTTCTTTACCCATAGCCTTGATTTTCTGCTGGTTTAGCTAGCTCTTTATAACTGTCTAACACTTCTCATAGTACACCTACAAATTCACAGAGCATTCAGACTCATTAAGAGTCTGATACTCAGCAGATGTACCCTGGATTAGTCCTACTAACCTGTTTGAATTTGTATCAGCTAAGGACTGGTCACACATGGATAAAAAGGAAACACGTGACTCAATTTTCACTTTCCTATTAGTTTCACATGTTACTCCAAACAATTTTACCTGTGCTGCTTTACATTTTAATTGACTTAAGATCTTCATATATGTATACACAGACACAAACACCTATGAGCATGCACACTTGTATCCATAGTTAAAAGAATACAAGTTTATATATTTGTAATACGTGCATTTATATTCATGCACAGATGTCAGATAATCCTAAATGTTAGTATTTTTAAAAAATCAGGATTAAGATTTTTTAAATAAAGAAACACTGAATAAAGAAAAGAACAGCTGAGAATGGGAACGAGAAAAAATAAATATAAAGGGCAAGTACAGGAAAAAGCAAAAAACCCATTTTCATAAGTGCTCATTTGTGCATATTTCAGTAGTAGCTCTTTGGAAGAGAAGCTAAGCAGAAGAATGATATGTGAAAAGATGTTTTCTTTAACTTGTTTATGCTATCACCTCAAGTTTAATAAGGGCAAATAATAAGATTTGCAAATGCCCCTAGTGACTTCGGAACATAAACCCCCAAAACAGTCAATGAAATGTAGGCTTTAAGTACCTTTGGTACAGCTGACAACATGATCCTCACTTGTAGTTAACACCTTACCCAGCTACCCACTTTGGCAGCTTGTTGGTTCTGGGGTTTTTAGCTGGTATAGTTTGTGATAGCGCTCAGGTCAGCCTTGAAGGACTGCTTTAACCCATTTGGGCTGAAATAGCCTGGGGAAGCACACAGCCAACACGGTACACAGCTAAGGCATAGTGGCACTCCATGTATTCTCATCTTCCCCTAGGACAGATGTTGGAGACTGGCACAGACCCCAGGTTTCTCCTGGGGCAAGGGCTGAGGGCAAGGCTCAGCTAGACAGTTAAGACTGTCCTTACAGCTCCCTAGCACAGCTCCAAGGGAGTAAAGCAGCTAAGGAAGTGGCCAGATCCTGCTGGTTTTGTTTAAAAATTTATAAGGAGAAGGACCATAAAGGGGATATTAGTCACAAGTACAGTGATTGAACTCAAACAGCAAAGCGTGAATTAAGTTGATTCAAATGGACACTGCAATTAATTATATATCTGAGAGACAGTAAAGCTGGGATCAAAATATGCATGAATACCTCTAGAGCTTGCTTTTGGAATTTTTCAATTTCCTGTCTCAATTTTTCCCTTTCTTTCTGCAAATCATTAATCAACCCCTGAAGCTCCAGGGTTTGCTTGCTGCTCATCTGAAGCTGATTCTTTAATTCAGCAATGGCAGTATTTTTCTCATCAACTTCACTTCTGACCATTCTGAGGTCATCGTATTCCAATCTAACATTTCGCAGCTCTTCCTCCAGTAACAAGTGTTCCTTGGTTAGGTTCTCAGTGAGAGACTGAAGCCTTTCGATTTCTATTTTGCACTCATTCAAGTTTTTGCTTTTTTCCTCAGAGGTTTTCTGCAAGTGCTCATATCGTAGGTGAGCCTGTTTCAATTGCTCCTGTTCTTGCACCAACTGACGCCGCATCGTCTCGATATCAGATGTATATTTTCTTATCTCCTCCATGTATCTCTGCTTCTCTCTCACATGACCGTCTAATACTTCTCTTTGGTGTCTAAGGTCATCTTCATTCCTCTTCTTTACAATAGACACTTCCTCTATCTGCTGTGTCAGATTAGTTATTTTAACCGATTGCTCTCGGAGAGATCTCCTCATGCCTTCTATTTCCTCCTCCAGTTTCTTCCTCCTGGATGTCTCCTCCATTAGGTTTTTATTCTGCCTGCAAAGTTCCTCCTCCAGCTTATGTTTTTGGATCTGCAAGTCTTTTACAGTGCTCTGGAACTTTGCGCTTTCTTGGTCCCTGCCTTTTTTCTCTTGCGAAACTCTTTCATAGTCAATTTTCAGTCTGGCCAGTTCCTGCTCTTGGATCCTCAGCTTGTTAATCGTTTCAGTAGCACTTGTGTTTGCTTTCTGCAGGTCAAACTGGACTCTTTTTAACTGACTGTTCTCATCCTCTACTTCTTTTCTCTGACTTGTTTCTACATCCAACAACTTTCTCAGCCTTTCAATCTCTTTGTTTCTTTCCTTAATGGTCTTAGAAGCATCATCAAGTGACTGTTTGTACCGCATGCTTTCATCAGAGTGCCTCTGAATAACTTGTTTTAGCTCAATCTCCAGCTGCTGTTTCTTCTGAGAAAGTTCTGAGCCAGCCGCCTTCTGCTGCTGAGCATTCTCTTCTATTTTCCGTAGATTTTCTGTTGTCTGGCTTATTGTATTCTTCAGTCTCCTAATTTCCTCACACAAATTCCTATTTTCTCTCATGGCATTATCAAGCTGTGTTCTATAATTATTTGTGTCTTCTTCCTTTTGCATGGTGACCTGGTGAATTGTGGTCTTTGTGATATTAATCTCAGTTTCATATTTGTTCTTTAAACTAATAATTTCCTCATCATAACTGTTCCTTACCTTAGCCAATTCATTTTCAAGTTCCCATCGGCTTTTAGCCTCTTCCTGAAGCTGAACCTTTAGCCTTTCCAGCTCCTTAGTTTTATCCTGAATAGTTGAGGCAGCCTCCTCAAGAGCCTGCTTGTATCTTGAGTTGTCTTCACCACGGAGCTGAATGATCTGTTTCAGCTCCAGCTCTAACTGATGCTTTTGCTGTGACACCTCAGAACTGCAAGCCTTTTGCTGAAGAGCATCTTCTTCTGCCCTCCTCCGTTGATCTGTGGTTTGCAGAATGGCATCGTTCAGCCTCACAATCTCATCCTTAAGGTCTCTGTTTTCTCTTGTCAGTCTGTCAACCTGGGCTCTGAGGCCTTTTGCATCATCATCTTTCTGTGCAGCTATCTGCTGGATTGTGGTCTTCTTAATATTAATTTCTGTTTCATACTTGTTCTTTAAATTACTCATCTCCTCGCTAAACTGGTTTCTTACCTTAGCCAGCTCATTTTCATACTCCCTCTTCCGTGTGCCTTCATCCTGAAGAAGAACCCTTAATCTTTCTATCTCGTACTCCTTCTCCTTGATGACCTTCTCAGACTCTAACTTTTGCCAACCAAGGCTGTCTTTCTCGTTTTGCCTTGTTTTCTGCAGCTGGTCATAGTCATTCTTCTGCTGCTCATATCTGTCCTCCAACAACTTCCTTTTCCTTTTCTCATCTTCAATCTCATAAGTCAGCCTCGTGATTCTGTCATTTAGATCCTTTATTTGGGCATAACATTTGTCCAGATTTTGCTTAGCAGAATTTCCATCCATTTCAGCTTGTCTTTTCATCTCCTCCAAACTCATCAGCTTTGCCTTGAGCTGAGAAATATCCATCTGGTACTTTTGCAGATTTTGCTCCAGGAATTTATGTTTGTTGTTTGTCTCCGAGTTTGAATCCCTGGCAAGCCTGAGTTCTTCTTCCAGGAGTTCGATTTTGGTGTTTTTCATCTAGAAAATGATAGCAGAAAAACAAATAAAACCCCCACATAAACACTTCTGCCAACTGTTTCAAAATCATCACATGAAATGCAGTATACACTTGTAACACGGACAATTTACAAAGCATTTTTTCTTAGCTTCAATGAGAGCTCAAAATCCTTTTTTATTTAATGTCATCAAGCCAAAACCTGGAATC
This sequence comes from Myiopsitta monachus, assembly GCA_017639245.1. Classification (NCBI taxonomy): domain Eukaryota; kingdom Metazoa; phylum Chordata; class Aves; order Psittaciformes; family Psittacidae; genus Myiopsitta; species Myiopsitta monachus. The sequence continues at coordinate 39,256,951 of CM029918.1, read as the reverse complement.
CTTTTTATCCAGTGTCAGACCTTATTCAGAAATCAGCATAATGACTTTCAGAGGGAAGTGGTACTTGATGGGGAGAGGGAGATTCAATACAGGTAGTAAAATCTGATGTACCAAGAGTTCACCAGCAAAGTATTAAATAGCCTTCTTTAGAATCTCCAAGATTTTCAAGCAGGTGATTCACATTCAGTATATGTGACCTCTTAAATGGGCCTCTCTGTTTCCACTGAGCTGTATCAAGTCAGGAGTTATTCCATTTGAAACACTTTAGAAATGGCTTGAAATGAGGTGTGGCTCCTTTAACCACGAGGAGCAAGGAGGTAACTGCACTGTCACTGAGGTCAAGGCTGTGATGAGGAGAGAAGCACCTCCTATTTACCAAGAAGGCTAGTGCTCTCCGCCTCACATACGACATTGGTAACTTCGCAAGATACTGCACTCTTTGACAAAAGATGCATGAATCTGCTTATATGCCTCCTTCATGGGACAGCACTGAGCTCAGGATTTAGTTTTGTGGACTGTTTTGCACTGTACTTAAGCAGGAATTCTTTATCAGTGATAGCTTGCTAACCTGTGATGGTAGGTAAAGAAAATAAGAGATTACCTTCAAGTCCTCCATACTCTTTAACATTTCACTTAAGAATCTGTAATAATCTCCTGATCTTGTAAGAAGCTCTATGTAGCGAGACTGAGCCTCGTTAGCCTTGAAAAGAAAAATCATTGTTAGCAGCTTCTACTACACTTAGATATGAACATACTTATGTCTCAGATCATTTAACGGGTTCCAATCCACTTGAGAAAACATGTCGCTGGACAAAATAAAAAGCAAATTCTTCTCCTCACAAATTCACACAACTTTCTGGGGAGCCCAAATGTATAAATTCTCCCTTCTCATAAACCCACACCCTCTTTTCAAGATTATTTTCTCTCACTGCTGATGTGACATCAAATCTAAGGCTTCATCCCTGGTTCATCATGCTCTTCCTGTCTGACTGTCACAGGTAACCTAAGTTAAACTTTAATAGTAGTTAATTCCCAGGTTGAAAGCGACTAAACAACTTGGGGCATGGATCTTACTTTCTCACAATATGCATGCAATGGACACTGAATAGGAATGAGGTAAACTCCTGAGGGCTAATCTACTGTCTAAATGAGACCAAGTATGATTTTACAGCACAATGACTGTTCTGCACTAATTCCTTGTGCTTGTGTTCTTAGCACACCGTACTAATGACAGTGCTAATTATTAGAATCCAGCTGGATATGTGTCACAATGGCTCACATAGACAAACAAATCTATTCAAAAGACTGATGGGGAGGAAGGAAGGATACCTCTTGCACGATCAGCACTGCAGGAGACTGAACAACGCTCTTCTTGATAGGTATGTTGAGCAATGTTTCTAATCCAGAACTGTAGGAAGCAACCTGTAGTTCATAATCCTGTAAAACAACAGGGAAGGTTAAGACCCATTTAGCAACTACCAAGAAACTCTCTAGGAATCTGGATTTCCCAAAAACTTCCAAAAAAGTTTTGGGGTTGTTTTGGTTTATTTTTTTTTATAAAAAGCTACATTTTTCCTTGTATATATCTCTGACCACATACAGATGATCCTCTATCATAAAGAGAAACTCATCAGTTCAAGTATCACTGTGCAGGCTCGTGCAGGAGAATAACAAAGAGAAAAAGAGAAAAAAGCATTTGCAAAAAAGGGAAGACAGGTGTTTCTGTTAGTTGAGGTTTCACCTGAAGGTGAAAAAGATTCATGGCAGCAAATGGTCTGGGTACTGTTATCAATAAACACTTCATCAGAAATAACTGTCTCCGCATCTCTTTCATATCACATATGCCACATTGCACACCATTCCTCCTGCTAATCGACATTTGTCTTGCCTCCTAGACTAGATCCTAATCAGACCTAATTCCTAAATTACCAAAAATTCTCTACTCTCTTTTTTTTTTTTTAACATGTGAACTGGAAAGTTTGGTCTGGCTAGAGGGAGGCTTTGGTTCTCCTGAAGAGAAGTTCTCACTGGTATCTCCTGCATGAGCCTGTAGTCTTCAGTCAGCAAGTACACAAATTGCTTTCATTATATTTTGTACACACAAGTGCTTCACCCCAGCAACTTCTGTACATACACATCTGTGAGCCAACATTTTACCTGCTAGCAGAGCAGACAGAACGGGATGTGTCTGACCGTGAAAAACCACACCCCATAAAAACATTGAAATCCAAGTACCTTAATTGCAGCTGAGCATTGGTCTGCGTGCTTGAGAAGTTCCTCAACTTTGTCTCGCTTCCCACAGATTTCACTGTGCAAGTTCTGCCAAGAAAAAAGTGAGCTGTAAAGCATTCCCTCAGGATTTACCAGTATTTCCTCCTGTAGACACTACCTCCATCAGAAGGCATCTGCAGTATGAGACCACTGCATCCCCAGAGGCTGAGACCTGAAATGAGCTGTAGCTACGCAGTTTTCACAACAGCAAGCTCTCTGTGACTAAGAAGGCTGTCCTCAGAAGGAACACCTAGCAACTGAACAACCCCCAGAGCTGGGGAGTTCCTTGACTTTAAATTAGATGTCTTTCCTCACTTTCTATTTTTGTGCTATAATTTATCCTGTAAGTTGCATCACCACACAGTCCCTTAATTCAAGGCTGATGTTGTAAAAGTGTCAGGGATCATACAGGAGCCAAAATGGCCTTGTCTGTAATCTGTAGCAGTGCTGACAGAAAGTAATGAGGATATTTTCTCTCTCCTGCCTTCTGCATGTTTTTGGTAGCTTGTGCACTTCATAATTCAAAACAGGTCACTGTATTGCAGATTGCTTTGATACTAGTATTTTCTAAATAGCAAAAGAATTTAAAACCTGGATAATTGAAGACAACTCATTCAGGTGCTGCATACCTTCTGATCATGTAGATATCTCATGATAGCATTACAATCGCAAAGCTTCATGCCCTCGATAGCATCCTGCCTGCGTTTGGCATCACAGATCCATTTGCACAGAGCCTGGTAGAGATCTCGGTAAGTTTTCAGCTGTTTGATCTGCCTTTCTAAATCCCATGACCTAGAAGAAAACCCAGGAAAACCTGTCAAAATGGGAAACGCATTCTATCTCTCTCTCACTTCAAGCACTTTTTTAAAAAAGACACAGTAATACATGAGGTAAAACAGTGGGAAGCTTTACAAGGAGATTCTGAACAACAGCTCAATAAAGCATTAGAAAAAAAACGCTGGGATTTTTTTTTACTTAAATCTTAGCGTTAAGTTTTCAACCCTCACATCTATGGTGTTCAGGAATAAGCAAGGTTGCTTTGCTTGCATGGGACTGGAAGTATGGAACCAAAGATCATTAGCAAGAATTTAAAAAAATAATAATTAGAGCAACTCCGTAGCACATAGGTTCGAAATTCAAATTACTGTATTTTCCTGCTTGTTCTTACACAATCCCTTTTAAATTACATTCAATCTATTCACGGCTGCTCTAGTCTTATTGCCTTGAAGTCATTATTTGTCCTCTAGAAGTGATCATTAGTGCACATTAGTTGTTGTAGACTCACTCAAGATTATTTCAGTAGCGATAGCAATATGGAAGAAGCTATTAGGAAGTATGTGCAAACCTGTTGTCTATCTGCTTGTCAACTCTCTGCCAGCGGTCTATTAGCTGGGTAACTTTGTCACAGAACTTTCCAATGTCCATGTCATACAGGGTGTATGACTGGCAAGACTGTGAGTGAATCTGAAGTGTTCTCTGCAGCTCATTTTCCAGGGCATTCAATAGTGACTTCTTCATGTTTAGGTCTGCTTTCATTTTCTGGAGAAAAAAACAAAATGTTCTCAGACATTTTATTCTTATGGGGATACTCAAATTTAACCACCAACCATTAACCACATGCACTGTGTGTTGGGATCTAAAGGTTTCAGTAAGGCATGTACACTGACCTCAGCTGGATTTAAATAGTTAAACGCCTACTTTAGTAAATAGAGTTTGACTTAAGAACATGTTAAAAGTTAGACTCACTTTCAAATAATTTGCTAAACCAAAGCCCTCTGCTGTCATATTCTGTAGCTGATGCTTCAGTTTCTCAGAACTATGCAGAACAGTTACAAAAAAAAAGGAAGAGCCTGCCTTGCTTGTTCCTAGAAACAACTGACTAGAAAATTGAACTGAAGTATGAAAGATTCCTGCACTAGCAACAGCTGTGGAATCAAGCCTCAGGGTGCGCATATCCGGTTTTTAAATGTTATCTAAAAATCCACACAGTTTCATAAGTGATACAAATAAACAGGTAATTCTGTACAGAAATGGATTATGGAGACCTTCCACACCACTGGTTTTGCTGTGCCGGCTGCAACAACCAGGGGATGGAAGAAGTAGAAACCTGTACATTTCAATAATTTGTAAAAGCACTGTATGCCTATGCAGTAAAATACAACAGGATCAGCATTTCCATCTCCTAATTTCAGAAGGGTTTCACCCAGCTTAATAGACCAGTGCTGCCAGCTACAAGTTTTGCCCTGCTGCGTCCTTGGGTTCTGGCCTCTCACCTTCAGACAAGCCCGGTAAGCCTCTACTTTATCAAGATCCAGAGGAACAGTTTCCTCTTCAGAGAGTCTGACTTCATAAACTCTGATCACATCTTCTGTTTGTAGAATAACCTGGAGCAGACATCTCAGTGCATTCAAGCTAAAATAAATAATACAAACCCATTACAGACTGGGGTAGGAAAGGTGGTATTTCTAACTAACTGCAGATCATTAGTTAAAGAGAACAGACAATACAGAAGACATTTCAGTGATATCCATGACTTTTTTTTTTTTTTTTTTTTTTTAAGTCTTCCAGGAAAGAGAAGAAAGTCACATAGGTGTCTGTTTCTACCCACACGCACAGCATTTGTGAGACAGAAGGCGTAATTTTACACTACGGGCAAAAAAAGGCAGGTTTCTATACTAACAATTATGAAGAGGGTGAGTATTTTATTGGTATAACTTCAATTTTCTTACCTGTCTAAGTAGCCAGCAGAAACACCATTAATGTTTTCCAGTTTTTGAAATAGGGCATTTATCTCTGACTGCAAGTACACATACTTTTCACAGCCTCTGAAATTAGGCAGCAAGTCTTTATGCTTATTGAGGGTTTCAGCCATTATTTGAGAGTCATTCTGTACACCCTAAAGAAAAAGAATGCCTGATTTACACATTTTGGTGGCTGAATGATCATTCTACAACACACGTGCAATCAGACTCATCCAGATAGTCTGCTAACCAGCTTGACTGAGCACTGAAACAGTGCCTAAGTTTGCTTTCTGCAAAGTAACATTGGGTGATTCCTTTTTTGCACAGTTCACAACAGCCAATACCAATTTTTGAGCACCTTGTCCACCCTGAAACTCAGCTCTGTTGAAAGCAGAGTAAGTTAGAGCTAGCTGTCTACTATACTCTTTAGACGTGCCAAAGTCCTTCTGCTCTTAAGACTTTTGCAACCTCATTGCCTCAGAAGACTTTCTCATATGCTGAACCTATTCTCTTTTCTTCCTAATCTGCCTCCAGCCTTCTTCAAATCTTAAGAACTGGGAGAGGGAGAGAGCCTGTAAGCCCCACTTATCCATTCTGCACCCCACAGACAGCACTTCAGAGGTTGGTAGTAAAGTGGGGTCCGTGCAAAAGGATTTTAATAGTGCTTTAACCTGGATGAGGCTTTACACGAGCTCATGTTCACTTTACATTAGCTTTTCTGTATTCTTTGCCTGGCAGAATTTGACTTCTAAAACCCAAGAGTCAACTTTTTCTACTTAGGAGTTAAACTTCAATCCAAATCATCATGGTTAGCTTCCAATTGAGAATTCTGTGCACATGATGTGTGTCTTTTCCAGCTGATAAAAACACCACTGCAGTATGCTCTGAAGCACAGAGTCAAACCAAGCTTGAGATGCTCAAAGAAACACATCCACAATTACCTCTAAATCCTTTATTCTGACTGTAAAATCATGCACAGCCCCTTGATCCACTCCAAGAGGAGCTCTTTGAACCATCTGAACCTCAGAAGCTTCTATCTGACGCCGAAGTTTCTGAAGTTCCATCAGCAGCCAGGCCTCCTGCTTCTCATGTTCTCGATTCCTCTCATTAACGATAATGGTGCTTGAGGAACCCACAGGACAGCTCTCAGTTGGGATCACTGTAAAATGATTGGGCAAATGTCAGCTGCCAGAGTATGGAGCACCTACATACAGAAAGCCAATGTAGTGCCCAAGTGCCCTAAGCATCGAGTTTATCTGTAGAACTGGGAACAGGTAGAAGATCAGGACCCTTATGCAGCTATTTTGAGATATTAAATTTCTCCTTCCCAAAGACAAACTTGTTTCCTCAAATGCAGCAGTGATGTTTTGCTTGCTAATAACTTAAAACATGTCAGGTGGACTAAATTCTGTTTTTCCATGAACTTCGGAGGGCTATTCCCAGATTCACACCAAAGGAAGGAAGAACAAAGCATACTCTTCCCCACCAGTTTTGTTATATTGGGAGACAGCAGTAAAATATTGAACGTTTCCATTCATATGTTTATAAGAATGTTTTCAAATAATGAGAATGCACCACCACCACCTTGAAGAAAGAAATCCAAGTGGTCCGATCTCTACAAAAAGCAAGGTGACAAACCTGTTTGTGGCTGCCGTGGTTGATTGGGCAGTTGTATAATCAGTGTTTGGTAGTGCTTCTGAGCATCAGTGAACTGAGTCTGGATCTTTCGTTTGTCTTCATCACCAAACATCTCTGAGCCTTGGCTGTTCCTGAGGAATTCTTGATAATGGATCTCCAGGTCAGTTATTATTTTCTGGTAGTCTTCCTTACGCATTGTTTTCAGCTGAAATGAGAAAAAAGAGAGTTTTTAAAAAAGATCAAAACAGTTGGGGAAGGTTTGTGAGTAGCTAATCATCAAGGAACAATCTAATCTGATAACAAAAAAGAACAAAGAAATCACATTTTAGAATAAAACCCACCTGAGCTGCCTCTAAAAGTACGGTGCTAAAAGTGCCCTTTGAGCTGATTTATTCTTCTTATATTCGTTTCATAACTTGAGAATAGTTTGAAATTCTACCTCTTACTCTGTCTGTTCATGCCCTTGTACAGCGGGAGCAAGTACAGCAAGTATGTGATATATATCCTTAGCTAATCTTCCTGTTTATCCATACTATGTTTGAATGGGAAAGGACTTTGCTTCTCCTTTAAAAAAACAGTAGCTTCTGTATATAACTGTTGGTGCAACCCAGGAAAAAAGAAGGCCCATGGTATTGCAGAACATACATTTGCACAGGTCATAGCAAGCACTGCTTGGGACAACAGAGGTCAGGTCACGGGTGTCTCTAGTCTACAGATAAGGCCAGCTGGCGTCCTACCTTAGCAATAGTCATCGCTCTGATCTTCTCAATGTCGATCATGCAGTAATGCCAAGACACCAGGCTCTTCATGTTGATATACAGCTGGTTCCACAAAGCTAAAATAGCTTCATAGTACTGCTCAATTCTGAGATGGGAATAGAAATTCCATGGTCAAAACGCATCTGTCCTTGTAGCATAGCTACAAAACACCCCAAGAAACATGCACCGGATGTGAAGTGTGTTAAGGTTTGCTCTCTACTTGAAAAAAACCTTGGAAATTAACTTATCCATAACTTTCATTATTAGAGATGAGAAAAACCTTGTAAAAGTTAAGTTTAAAATATTGCCAACCTAGCAAAACCTTTAAAATAGGTTTTAAATATGGCAACCCAAACCCCAGCAAGCTTCACTGAAGTGAATTTCCTCAAGTCAAGGGTCTAGCCCTTAATCCCCCATCCTATAAGGGTCAGGGAGCACTGTGATCAAGGCACAGACTAGATTTTGTGATTGGCTGCTATTTTGAGAGAACTATTCTATCTACTCCCAGTGGTAGGTGTCCAAACCCAGGCAGCAACTCACTTGGTAGCAAGATCCACTGCTAACGGATTCGGGGGTGGGATGATAAGACTAACAGATGGCACCAGCATATCTACTCCTCCAGGGCCAGTCACCAGCCACTTGCTGCGCTCATTATTGTCCTTTAGGATACATTCATCTCCTTTGCGCACTGTTTTCTGTAAGGAACACATAAAACCCATTTTTTAATTTACTTAAGTAAAATAGGGTTTCCAGGAGAGACAGACAAGGAAGATGCATCTGGATCAGAGAAGTGAGAGTGCTTCCCAGCTGCCAGGTCTAGGTGTGCATCTTGGCTTCATAATGGGGCAAGAGATCAGTACAGATCAACCCCTTTTCCCTGAATCTGGTTTCCATGTGAAGAAAACAGAGAAAATCAAGTGGAAGCCACACAACACCCTGAGTAGTTGTTGCCAGTCCAGTTCACCAGATCAAGTCTTGGAGCTTGCCATGACCAGTATCAAACACTGAATATGGACACATGCCCACAGTAAGCTATGCAACCATGTATGGCTGTAAGCCAGTGAGCTGCAGACATAAGGATGCTTAGTGCTGCACCTATATTTGTGATGGGACTGGGAGCAAGTGCAATAGAGCTAGATCCACCGACTGCCAGAAATCCTGACACCATGTGGCTGTGTATGTGGCCATGATGCAGGTTACAGCCCACTCACATCCAAGATGGAGAGGCTCCTCCTACAATTTATCCAGTCTGTACTCTACCTGCATCATGCCTCTACAGCCAGCAAATAAAATTTTTGACATTAACTAGTAAAAGGCCATAGGCTTTGCATTGATCTCAGCACAGAGTGTCTCCAGACTTGTCTAACTTTCATCCGAGCGGAATTCAGCTTGCTTAAAGTAAGAGTAACTAGCAAGTAGTCAGGTAACTGTTGCACAGATTTGTTTACTTTTGCTTACAGTAACAATGAGTTACTGTATGTGGGCTGAACTCCTGTGACTCTGGAATAAAAATGTGGCTTGGAAAAGTGCAGACTCAGAGTGCATAGCAGAAAACTCAGACTGTAAATACAAATCATAGTGGTCAATTACTGGTCGCTACAAGAGTGCAACCTAATGAATCAGGTAAAACAAGTTTTACAGATAACAGAATAGAAAAACTGGGTAACTGGGAACCAGTGAAGAGAAACATCATGTAAGCATAAAACACATCTAAGCCTACTGTTAAGAGAAAAACACAGAAATAAGCCAAATATGCCCCAGTACTGAGAAGGAAGAAAAACCACCACCATCAGTTTCATACTCCATCCAGCAAAAAAAATGGGGATACCAGTGGCTCACTGTACATTCCTCACCTTTTGTTAGATGAAGTGTTGACCTAAGAACCCAGAGGGACATTGGAAAAGTGAGCAATCACCAAAAAAATAGGCATAGATGTTGAGAAGCAGCTGTATAACAATTTTAACCCTATTACCAACAAGACTTTTCTGTGCTAATTTGAGCTACGAGTATTAATGCTATTTAATGGACTAATCCTAATAATTTTGACCAGACTTGTTAACCACCCAGAACCTAGCTTGCAATTCACAATTGCAAGAAAGAGCTTTTTTGTCAAAGAAATTTAAATGCTGACTAAAATCAGACAAAGGGGTTACACCTCTCAGCTCAGTAGTTTGCTTACTAAGTCATTTGCCATGTTCTAATTTACATTATATTCATTCTCAGCCAGAAAGGGATACAGTACCAGATCCTGTTTGTAGTCACAAAGAGCCTTGAGGATAATGGGCTTGTTACTCCGGTAGTCTGGGTTACGTGGCTTCAGCTGCACAATCTTCTTGGATTTATTCACCAAACTCTGCACTTGCCTCTTGTATTCAAGAATTCTCTCTCGTTCATTCTGCAAAGATTAATAGTATGCTAAAAATCCATTCTAAAAAGAAACCACATCTAGTTCCCACTGTTTTATTAAGAGGGATACATGTTGTGCTCACAGTAGGCAAAACTGCCTTTAGCTCCAGTGGTACATGCTTTTGGCCTGTAATTAAAAAATGAAAAGTTTGCAATACTTGCAAAGGAATTTTTTGATGCAGATCTGCAATGTGGTTGATGTGATCTTAAGGAGCACTATCATAGATAGGAAGAATCTATTATAACATGGATGCTAACAAAAAAACCCACAGAATTACACTCCCAAACCTAAATTCATCAATTGCCTTTTTCCATCACTGACCATTTTTTTCTCCAGTATATTCAATCTGGAATTGCAGTACCTAATTCATAACGAGGAAATACTTAGCTAAAAAAGCTGAGTTGAGTCCTTTCAAAAAGACTACAGTGACATAATGACACAAGGAATAATTTTTTAAATGCACTTATCCTTTGAGGCAAAATCTACTCTACCACCTATGAATGAAAGTGATTTTTAATTTGTTAGCATATCAGAAACTTGGGAATTTGTTGGGCTCACTCCAGGTTTAAAAAGACATCAGAGTTCCCAAAGAGTATTTCACAATTTGAAATAACACTGATCTGTTTGTAGGCTTTCCTAAGACATAGGCAGGAATATACTGTTACAGTTTCAAGTTCAAGTACTGTATATAAAAATTGCAGTACACCTGGGTTTACATTTGGCATCTGAAGGGGGCAACTGATTCCCAAGGAAAGCAGAACATAACCTGTCAGGTGGGTGTGACAGTACCTCCAGCTCTTTGATCTGCTCCAGCAAAGACTGTAGTGACATGCTCTTATCACAGATGAACTTCTTTCTGATGGAGTCTTGCAAGTTTTTCAAGTAGCACTCTGTGGCTTGGGCCTCTTCAAAGAACTATTGGAGGAAAGTTGTGATTTCAGTTGTACACAGCTCTTAAAAATGTTCGCTAAAAATCAATGGATTCTTTTCATGAGAAATTCCAGTTCACATCTGGCAGAATGGTAGCATTTACAGGATGGTAACAATGTGTTACACATATTTAAGCATGCATTTAGAAAGATCTGGTACAGAAAAAGTATCTGGGCTGGGATTCACACTTTTTAAAAGAGTAGTGTGAATTCTCCACATCACAACTCACCTGAAAGTAAGCTGCATTCTCTTTCAGATGAACATCAATGCATTTGGTGATCTGAAGAATCCAGCTCCACTGAGTTTGTAATGTATCCATGTAGGCCTAATAAAAATAGCAATATACAGAATTCAAACCACCACACTGCTCTCTCTCCTTACCTAGATTCAAGCAAAACTATTTATGCTCCACATAAATGCAAATGAAAAATCTGCTACAACAAACCTATGCAAAGAGTTCCCCAACATCAGCATCTACCTAACTGAAATGAGTTAAATGCCTGCTTGTGGGATGTAGACAGAAATTTGTGCATGACTTGAATTTTGTTTGATCAGCATAAAGCCTGAAGTACATGAACAAAAAAGGGATGAAATGCACAAACATGAATGCAAATAAAATGCTTCAAGGAACAGTATCACACATGATTTTTTTATGATGGTTATTTTTAAATTCAAACTTCTTAAGTAATCCTTATGTATATTCTTTAGAAAATGACACACAACTTTTACTTTACTGTTGGAGCTTACAGGGGTCTTTCCTTTAAGGCAGAAACAGACCACAGAAGAAATACAAACGGTGATTTTATACAACATAGAATCATAGAATAGTTGGGGTTGGAAAGGATTTTAAGACCATCTAGTTCCAACCCCCCTGCCATGGGCAGGGACACCTCCCACTAAACCATGTCACCCAAGGCTTTGTCCAACCCGGCCTTGAACACCACCAGGGATGGAGCATTCACAACTTCCCTGGGAAACCCATTCCAGTGCCTCACCACCCTTACAGTAAAGAATGTTAACAGTTAACAAATTTAAATACACTGAAAAGCAGGAAGGATTACTTTTTTTTTCCTCTTAGTTGCTTTCAATTTCAGAGCTCTTATGCAGTCTTAAAACTGCAACAGTTACAGCGTTTCTTAATCAAATGAGATTTTCCGAATTGTTGCAGCCTTTGTAATTGAAAAGTAAATGCACCTCAAACTGTGAAAGCAAAACTGCTTTGGATAAGCTGTAGAAGTGCACTACGAATTTCAGCTGTAGAATGTATTTGCACCTGGATTAAATATAAACCCTCAACAAAGGGTGTGGCTTTCTTCAAAAGCATGCCTACTGAGATAGCAGAACAATGACAACATGCCGCCCCACCATGAATTCCACTGCACTGTAGTCAACTCAAGATACAGCAATTTCAATGCATTCAGACATTATAAGCCTTGTATTATTTTCTACATGCATCTATCATCAAATTTGACAGGAATGATAGCTCTCTCTCAGCTCTTAAGAAGTCTGCACTTCTTGTGGCCAGATCCATAAGACATGGACATGCTTTCTGGCAGGCAAACTCTTCTCAGGTTCAAGTGTAGTATTCCATTTGCAGGCTTTCACTGAGAACTTTTCCTGTGTAGCAGTGAAGGAGCAGGTGAAATCACACAGTCTAACTCACCTCGATTTTGTCTGAAGCAGGGTGCTGGTTGAGTACTAGCTGGTCACTTTCTTGCTTCAGCTTATTGAGTTCTTTTTCTTTAAGCTCCAGTTCACTCATGCGTTTCTACACAACCAAAACACAGTATTAAACAAGTCCCCAAACATGCTACACAGGATGATTTCCTTAAAAATTTCCAGATGGTTGTGATAATGGAAAATAATCCCTGCTAACATTACATTGTAGTTCTATTCAGTGTACTGAAGTTAATTATGAAGACAGTAGAATCAAAGAAGGTACACTCTAACCAGTTCTAGTCTCTAGGCCTGCTGCTTCATGGAGCAAAGCATACGAAGTTCTGCTTTTCCTAGGAATGATGTAATCAAAAATTACTGCATTTTGCAACATCCAGAACAACTGAACTAAAAAACCAGTCACCTCCTTAATAGTGTGAACTTTCACTCCTTTTTCAATTTGGAGATCAGCACCAATATTGGTTAAAGAAACGCACATGCTCAATTACCCACAGAAGACAAGGAGCAGTGGAAACTACCTCTGACTGCGCACTCAACGTGGCGCTGGCAAAACTGCCAGAAGAAAAGAGCAGCTCCCTCTAGTACAGATCTACATCCTCGTGACAGACAATCAGGGCCAAATATGGGGACACCCCTAAACCCTACATAGTCCTAACAAGGAGAATCAAACTGCTTGATTCAAGTCCCTCCATTTAGTTTGCCAACATAATGACTGTGTGCACAAGCTGTATGTGATTACTGTCCACAGTGGACAGTACTGATAAGCCCAGCTTTCAAGATCAGAAGAAACCATGACAATTAGTTGAATGGGAGTACAATCTTCCAATAGGTGTCAAATCTTGACTCAAAATGTTGTCACACAGTACTCAATCCAAAACTGTCAATAAAAGTCCTCAGGAACTTCAAGAGTGAAGGACAGACCATCCTGTGATCAGTCCCCACTCTGAGCCAGGCTGTTCCTCCCTCACTATCCCAAAAGAAAAACATGGAAAATATAGGGAGGTTGAGGTGCCTTACAGAGAAGGCCTCCTGCTTCCTGGAGATGTCAGTGTTTCTGTCACTCCAGTCGTAGAGAAGCTCCTCTTCCTCGCAGTCATTGATCCACATGATCTCTCTGCTGGTGGCTTGGATGAGGTTCTGGAATTGACGGAGCTGATCCATTCTCTCAAAGGAGTATTTCTAAAAGGAATTCCAAAAATGAGAAGCCATGAACACAGAAAAGCCTCTGCTAGGTGGAGAAGGGACGCCAACATGTCCCTTCTTTTTAATAAAAACCTAAAATAACAGTAAAAGCCATACATCTACAAAACCTGTTGACAATGGACAGCAGGTAAGGTGCTTGGGTTTATTGAGCTAAGAAACCTGCTGGCAATAGACAGTGGACAATATATCTGGATTCATAGAACAATAGGAACCTGATGTCAGCAGCTTTATTTCAAATGCAAGTGTAGCAGACACGTAGACAAGCAAGCAAAAAGGTATGGATGAAAACACAAGAAATGCCTGAACATTTAACATCACTTTTATCTGCACCTCAATAAATCGTTGATGTTGTAGCAGCATCTTTTACGTAGATGACACTTCATTAAAAGACTCCTTCTCAGTTCTCACATCACAACACACATCCTGTTGCTTGAAATGTGCACAGGAATCAGCTTCCAATCCCAAGGTTTAAATCTATCATTTGCACAAAATTCTCACTGTATTTTATGTGAAGCCCAAAGCAGGAGTAACGCACACCCCTAGACAGAATTTAGTTCTAAACCCACCTTTGAGCAACTTTTTAACATTCACAAGCTGGTCCAGTGGAAAGTGCCCTTGCCCATAACAGGGGGCCTGGAATTGGTGATCTTTAAGGTCTCTTTCAACCCAAACCATTCTATGATATACAGACTAACTTCATAGCTACATTTCCTCCCATTAAGGAGGCAGAGTTCTACTCTTCACCTATGTAGTGACCAACTCCCTTCACAGGGTGCAAACTAGAAACCTTCTTGTGAGAGTAAGTCAATTACACACCAGGTAATGAAATAATCTCAAGTTCATGACTCAAACTGAACCGTGTAGAAACTGCAAAGCACTGTCAGCTTATTGCAGAAGAGAATTAAATATTCATCTGTCACTCTGCAGAAACCTGAAGTGTCCCTTGACTATCACACCACTGTTAATAAAGCAAAAACAACATTCACCATAAAGGGTATCAGAAATGAACACCTCTCATGCTCACCAGCAGTCCTTCATATTCTTCCTCTAGCTGATGAACTGCCGCCTTCTCCCGCTGAAACAGAGATAGTAAATATTTAGTGAGCCTTTTACAAGTTGCCTGTTTGCTGATATCTTCTTCTAACTGTCAGTACCATAATGTTAGAATTACAGGTGGTAATTTGCAAATTCCTACAAGAGACATAGGTGAAGAGAGATCTGTACCACTGGAGACCACAAGAAGTATAAAACGAAAGGTTGGACAAAATTACTTCCTTCAGGGATGCTTAGTACATAAGCAAGGCTGGACATAACCCTTGTAACACCAAAAGAGCTCCCAAAACTGAATCTCTTTTTGCACCAAACTCCTAGATACCTATGGGAAACCAGCTAGTCCTACAGCTAACTTTGGAGATCATGAAGTAGTATAAACTACAATATGAGCTGGAGGCTCCAATTTATTACCTTTTCTAGGACTGGGAACCTGCACAACCTTGGAACTGGTATTCCATTGGGCCAGACTATCACATTTCCTATTTGGAAAAAGGAAAGGAAAAGGGAGCAACACCCCTTCCACTCTTCAGCTTGGCTAAGAGAGCAGAGCTCCAGAATGGAGTGCCTTTTCTTTAGATCCAACTCTCCTCCTGTCCCTGTGAGCAATTAACAGAAAGAAGAATGGGAATGAAGTAAGACTCCTCTCTCCTATACCTAGCTGCTGGGGTGACAGGAAATGAAGCAAAATACAGGAACTCCCGCATTCTCCCTTATTACTCAAGGCTGTATCTAAGCACCCACCTTATCCTTTCACTTTCTTGTTTTAATGTACCAACACAGGAATTGAGAATAATCATTCTTAGCCATTCTTCTCACAAAAAATGTTGCAACATTTATTTGCCAGCCTTGGTACACAACAATAAAATGTTAAATAGCTACTAAAATTTCATTTTAAAGTTCTGGGAAAAGGAGTGGAACACAAAATAATAATGAAATAATAAATATTAGGGTTGAAAGTGGTTGCTATTGTGACACCAGTACTTTCTGAAGAGAAGCTGGACTACTCAGCATTCCTTTTTGTAGTGGAATACTGGCAAGACAATGGTATAAATCTAGACTAAGCAACACAGAAGGGAAGATAGTAATTACCAGATCTGTTTTGACTTTGTCCAGGTGCCAGCGATAGTCTCCAATGGCATTGTGAGTTCTCCTATGGTCACCAATTTGTTGCTCAATGGATGCTGCATCAAACCCCCATTTCACTAGCTCCATTTCAGCCTAGGAGAAAGAGACAGTGTTTGCACTCTCATTTCCAACATTATTATCTAAATTGGAGCATAAAGGAACTGAACTGAAGGAAACACGACTATGCAGTAGAGAGTAAAACTGTACAAAGAGAAATCCAGGATAGAGGGTTACAATTTCTTTAAGTTGTCATCACTTGAACAGTGTGACAGGCTCCCAAAGTAGAAGAAACGAAGTAGAGAAAATACTTAAGTTGCTTAAAACTAGACTAGATGAAGCACACTCAGTAGTGTAGTTTCATCTGTTCTCTTTGGACCAAACTATTCTTTTATGTGCTACAGTATAGTTACATTGTTATCACCCTGCAAGCAAATTATTACTTTATCAAACAATGATATTCATGCAGTTCATGTGATAATACCCAGAGTCAAGTTCTGTAGCCTGGAACACTATATTTCCATTTTAATTACACTCATGTAAACTCTAATAACTTCAGACAAACTAAATGAAGAAACGGAAGACACACTGGAATCATTATAGAACATGTTGCTTGTTTTGCATTTTAGCAAAATTTATTGTAGGATGCTGAGTGAAAATCTCTAGGAACAGCCTTTGGAGAAAAGCAACACACCTGGATAATTACTAACGTAACAAACTATCTGACTGCAGTTCTTTTTTTCATTATTTTCAAATATTTCAAATATTCATGGTTCAGCTCCTCAAACTCCAAAATGTCTTTTATGCTGCAAAGACACACTCTATGTTATGTCCGAATGCCTGTCTGCACAGGCACACAGCAAAGAAATTAGTTTCTTAATCTTGGGCTGGGAACGAATTTGGTAATTACCAGCCTGAAGCCAAATCTCTGTGAGTCAACAGATAACAACAAAGCCCAAACCACACTCAAGTGCAGGGGTTCAAAGGCAGTGTTGAAAATGATCCAAGAAACAAAACCTCTTTGCATTCAGCCATCTAAAAGTTACAGGACTTCGACCCTTCTCATTGTATTTAAATAGTCCAAAGAGTCTGTAGCAACAATGACAGCCCCGGCTGACTGCCAATATGTGAACAAAGGCTGCCCGGATTTCACTGTGCTTTCCCTAATTCTGCGCTGGAAATTTGACCAACCCTCCTACCACCTGATTCCCCTGTTAGCAAACCATCCAGACAGAAAACAGAAAAACACTGGCAGAGAACCACAGCTGCTCAGACCTTTTTCCCACATCCCATCTCTTCACTAGGGCAAACATTATCCTAGTCCCAGTGTTAGGAGGTAATGGGACACAGTGAGGCACGAAGGGAAGAAGATGCATGGCGGAAAGTTCAAAATTCATTTTCCCTAAAAAAACCCTCAAAACCCCAACAGGGAGCTAAGCGCTTAATGGTCCCACCTCAGCTTTCCCTTAGGGACTGCAGAAGGGAGAAGGAGAGAGCCGTTTACTTTCACAGGACGTTTTGTGTGGCAACACAGCTATAAAGCACTTGCTTACACTCCCTGTGCTTGATGAAGAGGTGTCTGAGCTGGGTGTCATGTGGTGTCTTAGGGAGGTGCAGCATGTTCACCATCTTTCAGTGCTGAAAGCACGCCTAGTGTCTGTTCAACATCACTACTCAAACTATGGCATGTCTGATGATTAGCCTACTCTCCCCACAGAGTGAGTAGAACAACCATATCCGCTGTCGCTGCCCAGGCACAATACTGATCCACGTTAGCACTCAAGGTCTGCACCTCCACTTCCCTGTCTTCCTTTAAAACATGTCATACTGTGGGAGAGCACTGAAAAACTAGACTGTGACCAGCACCCACACAAAACTATGGCAACCGTACAGAGCTCTCCCCTTCTTATCTGGTTTACATAGCAGCCACCTGACAAACACCATATGCAGATAACAATGACAGGATCACTAAGCAACAACCTAATGAAGGGAGATACAAATCATGCCATTTCAATTTACAAGAAGCCTGCAAAGTATAACTTAAGCCACCTTGTTCCATCCTCCCTGTCTCTCAGAAAGGGCTGTCCAACCACAAACACACAACTTTCACTGCAGCAGCACGAAAAACAGACTATGAGCATTCAACACCCATTTTCTACTCCAGGTTACACCATCAACAGCTGTGCATAGGAAAAATGATTCTGGAAATGCAGCAGATAGCAACTTCAGCATTTATGTGTGTCTTTCAGCAGTGGCTTCTGAAAGCCTAGTCCTGTAGCAATCAGCTCTGTCCTCTGGGTCCTACTGAGATAAGGACAGATTAAAGGCAGGGAACAATTGTAAAATACTGGACAATGGTTAAATCTGTAAAGCTGGTCCTATCTGTGCAAGGGGTTAAAATAAATATGAATCATAAAGGAAATCTGTGGAAGGAAGGAAGGAAATATCAGGTGTAATAATCCCTAACACAAACATGGCAATGCCTTTTGTTATGCTAACAGCTGTGTCTCATTTAGCTTTCAAAGCTAACTTCTATGCTTTTTCCTCTACAAAAGAAGATCCCAAATCCATGTTTGCATTTCAGTGGAAATCCACTATATGTTCAATTTGGGGGTGGGGAGGGATGGGGTACTTGGAATAATATACTAGCATTCACGTGTGCTTTTAATTTTCTACTGGCACCCAAAATATAACTGCATGTGAGGTGATATCCATAAAAACCATCGGGTCTCAGCATTTTCTCTGGGTTTTGCACAGATTTACCTTCTGCTGCCTCATCCAGTTTAAACATTCACTTGTGACACGTTTCGTGTACTCATCCCAGCCTGAGCCGCTCTGAGAGGAGTAGCAACCACCACCTTTGGAGCTGGCCCTCCTGGCACGGGGAACACTGATGGCTTTGTACAGGGCACGCATTTGCTCTTGAAGTTGAAGCAGCCTGAAATGGAAGGAACCACTTAGTGTCTAGGAGGAAAACACTCAGAAAACATGAAAACAACACAATTCATCTCTCCTACTGGACCACCAAGTATTCAAAACAAAATGCTGAAAGTACAGCCTGTGGAAAACATATGCTGATGGTAATTTCATGGGGACAACCATGGTGTGAAATTTTGTAATATATTACTGCAAGGCCCTTCTCCACATCAGCAAGCCTCAAAGAGATTTAGTTCCACCTTACTGATTTCTGACACATCCTACAACATCAGGGAAGGCAAGCACTTGAGATACCACAGGCTTATCAGCCACATTCCCTCCCCCATTCCCTGGCAATACCTTTTCTGATACACATCACAGGGCTGGCCCATCTGCCTCATCTCTCTGATCAGCCCATCCAGGATATCCATTTGATCATTTGCCTGCGCGAAACAATCTTCCAGATCTCTGTTCCCTCTAATTTGGACACCATCCCCATATTTCAATTCCTAAAACAAACAAACAAAAAAATCCAAAAAAAAAAACCAAAACCAAAACAAAACAAAAAGTGAGATTAAATAAAATATTAATCATCTAAGCTTCAGCTTCATTGTTTTAAAAGAGATTTAATGAGGACTGATTATTTTTAGGAAGCATGATAGTTTTCAACTGCTAGGTCTCTGATTGCCAGCTTTAACTGGCAGAAGGCAAATTAATAGAGGATCCACAGTCATTAGAAAGTCCTTATTTTAAATAAAACATGAAAGAATGTTGTTAAAACATAGTACCAACCAAACCTTTCCACAAAGAACAGCACAGTCTGACGGATGTTTATTTCAGCAGAACCAAGGCTTCACACAGTGTGCTAAGTTTTTAAGACCTTATGCTTTTTTGTTTAGAGGACAAGAAGCAAACATTGTGCTAGTGGGAGTTGGTGGACATCGCTCCTGGTTTTTCAGAAGTTTCCCTGGAGTTCTAAGACTTTCTTTCCCTGCAAAAACACAGACTGCACCCTGTCTGCCTAGGACCAGCTCCATGCCCTGTCACATTTGCATCCCACCTTATCACTCAAAGTCTAGGCAAATTCTTCGTGCACCATCTCAGTGCAGCAGACCAGCATGGTCATGGTGCTTCAAGGAGGAGGGCACGCTATTTGATCTCATCCCACACTGACACAGCCATGCTTATCAAAACATAACCCAGCTGTGATTTGATTTTGCAAATAAAATACTGATAGACCTCATTACTTTGTCCCTCAGGAAGAAAAAAAACAAAGTAAGCAACGTATGTTGTGGCACCAAGCTGGAACTAAACATCACATTCTTTTAACTTCAGTGGAATAATATTAATCCTTAACATGATGTAGTATTTACTCTGGCATTGATTTTTATATAAACATGCTCATACACGCTCTATCTCTGAAAAGGAAATGAACTGCTAACAACTGAGTTCATTCCCAAAAGAATTTTCTGTTCAGAGTGTCCAAAAGCGTGCATTAAATCACATACACTGCCAGAACTGTGAATAGGTTTTACTTAACAGCAGGATGCACTCACCACCCTGCACCTCCTCTGACTTTAGCAGGAACAGAGGACATCCCATGTTCACTGGGACTGAATCTAGAGCCAGTGAATGAACCACCCCCAGGCGCTATGCGTTTGTATCAGTGTAACGTACAGCAAAGGTCATCTGCATGCATTTGGGATGAAGCAGACCAGAAGATTTTAACCAAGTTTCATATACTACTTTAGGAATCACCTGGAAAAATAAAATCAGGGTAATAAAGGTCTTTCCTCTGGTAGTTCAGGTTCACTATGGCCCAAAAAATGATGCTGATATTCTACAGGACATACTAGGAGATCGTAAGTGGTCATAACATTATTAACAGCTGTTTACAGTGAAAGTGGTCTTGATCTAAAACTGAAAAATAAGCCGCAGTAGAATCTGTCTGAAGGGTGGTTTTGTTGTTTTGTTGGGTTTTTTTAATCAAGAAGTCACCCTTTTCTTAATCAGATGCATTTCAGTTTTAGTGAACAAACACTGGGTGCAAACAGAAGAGGGA
Organism: Myiopsitta monachus; assembly: GCA_017639245.1. NCBI lineage: Eukaryota > Metazoa > Chordata > Aves > Psittaciformes > Psittacidae > Myiopsitta > Myiopsitta monachus. Next base: position 39,236,173 of record CM029918.1, on the reverse strand, counting down.
GATGAAAGAGGAGCGTTTCCTCACACGAACAGCTGAAAGGGGAGGAAGGAGATGAAGAAGCAGAGCCTGTGAGACCAGGTAACAATGCAGCATTCATTCTCTGTAATATTCATAATCACTTTTGATAAGAAGAACAAGAAGCACTCACGGGTTGTACTATGAGCTCAGCTCGCATCAGGCAATCCGAACAATTTTGCAAAAGCTCCTGGATGGTGTTCTGGCGTCTGGACACTGTACAGGTCCCATTCTGACTGTTGTGGGGGAGAAGAATAAGATGAAGTAAGTACAGAGTAATCACGCATTTTGAAGACACAAGAAATACAAATTTAGAACAGCTAAGGGAAGGTACATGGGATAATCTACCTCATTTAGCTTCACAGAGGCACACATGCTTTATCTGGCCCGCCTGCATGACTGCACTGTGAAGCTCTAATGCCGATTCCATGATGGTAGAGCCACTTTATAATTCTGTAACAGCAGGCATGGACTGACTTTGCCACAGCACAGAGTAGAAGGTTGAAACTGGCATGCCGTAGAGAAGAAAGTTTTTTTCCCCAATAGGAGTATTTGTAGTTTTGATTGATAGACAAAATTTTGGCAGCATTAACAGGTAAGAATGAATGACCTTTGTTAAAATCAATAGATTAGAGCATAGCCTTTGCACGATGGTATCATATACGTTATCACACCGAGGGATTGAATGTACAGAGCAGTAAAGAAAAGCAGGATCCTCTGCTACACAAGCACATGAGCACACAAGTCCATACAAGTGTATGAACGGCCTTTTTATCAACAGAAATGCATGAAGGTAGTGTGCTGTCTTAAGAAAGAATTGCAGGATGCACAAGTTACTACAAAAACAGGTTTAGGGCCTGGAATTAGAGGGCACACTTTCTTACAAATAAATAAAGTGGGAATTCCAAGTAAAACTCCAGAACTGAGAACACTAATGGGGGGGGGGTGAGGGGGGGGCAATAATATAAAGGGGTCATTATTGTTGCCTTGCACATAATCTACTGCATCCATGCTGCCAGAAGGTTGCTTTTCCAGCATTTGGGATTCAGGCACCAAAGCGAGCCACTGCTAGTTGAATGTGGGTGAGGTGCTTCAAGCAAGGAACCATTCCTTGCTGATGGAATCAGAGCTCCCAAGCAAGCCCAGGCAGCTCCCAAGCCCAAGCACTTGCCAGTGAAACTAAAATAAACCACTACTAAAAGACGGTAAGAAACTAAGACGCTTCCAAGCCTTACCTAGTTTTCTAACTCCTGTGCTCACAGTAGGTAACCTTTTCCATTACAAATCACTGGAGGTTAAAACCTTCTAGACAACATCCTAACATCAGAAAGACTATTGGTTGCAAACTTGTCCAGCTCAGAGCCAGCAAGTTACCTGGATTCAATGGAAATCTTTCCATTGACTTCAACAGACTCTGACTATCCTCTGCAAAGGGAATTCTGACAATGTAAAAGGCTTGGCAGAGCTGACCTTGGGAAAATCATTGGAGTGGTGAGAAGCATTTTTAGGAGCAATTTTGCAGTATGTGCAGTTGGTGCTTCAGCTCTTCTTGAACAAGCAGAAGTTGGAGCAATTTTTCACCAGCTTCCCCCAATGCCAGGGAACAGACCCCCAAAGACAGAGAAAGAATCACTGGGTACTTAAAACAAGCTGTACACATGCAACCCCTGCCTTGCACTGTGACCCTTTGGCTGCACAAATGTTGCACCCTACTGTGCTATGCACCCCTGTATATCTTGGAAGCAGCTTAAAGAAAAGAACTGTGAAAAATAATATATGGGTCTGATTTTGCGCCAGGCTTCCCGTCAGCTTCCTTTTCTAAATCATTCCCTCTCCTTAGGCATTGCTGTTGTGTTTGGATCTAGAAGTATCTGACTGCATCTAAATTTACATTTAATTATACCTACAATTATTCTCATGAATGAAACATAATAAAGGAGAGGAACTTTCCAAGCAATTTTCTCTTTTTAGAACTTCAGAAGGGTATTCTTTTTCAGTTGCTTTTTCAATCATCTCCTCACAGCTATACAAGCTGGATATCTATTAAAGCTAAAAGAACAAGATGGCGACCAGAATACTACTGTAATAAATCAGCTTTAGTGTAATTTCAGAGACCTCAAAGGCATTACTTTTTTCTGAGGGAGGTCTAAACAATGGCTGTCATAGTTAAAATGCTAAGAAATTGCGAAGAAAAGTGATTTTCAAATAAACTACTAAAACAATTCAAAAGGTAAAAAAGTAGATTATAAGCATTCTGTGATCATCCCAATGATGTTTGAATACCACATCCAGAATTATTGTCCAAGTAATTAAAAAGTTGGAAAAAAGATGATGATTGAGATGCACAAAATTATTTCAAAGGCAGGAGGAGATGCCTGTTAAGTGGGAGGTTTAAGTGCACTCTGTTTAGATCTTCAAATAAAGACCTACAAATTAACTGTTTACAGTTCACGGAGCCTCTGCAAGAAGAAAGCAGCAAGTGTAAGGCCCTCCAATCTAGCAGATAAAGACATAGCCAAAATAATAGCAAAAGCTGGAGCAGTACAAACTGAAACCAGAGAAGGGGACAAGATTTTATCAATGCTGCTTTTAACACCTTGGATGTCAGTTTTGTTCTTAAAGAGCCTTTTTAGTCAAAATATTGGGATCAATACTAGGATAAGGACTGAGATCAATACTAGGCTAATGGGTGAAAAGGTAGTGGCCTGTTAAAGGCAGCTGATGATGCTGGGCAAGCTAATGGCTTTCAAATCTCTTAGCCAACCAAATGGAGTTATACGGGGTTACAGAGCATATGCAGAGACAGCAGATGCCAGTACAGGAGCTGATGTTTGATGGCATAGCTCCATCAAGTCAACAGGACTCAAAAATTTCAAATCTGAAGAGGATTTACCTGTAATAATATACTTAAGAAGGGTATAAATCAATCTCTGAACTTAGAAAATACAAATACTTAGCAAGACAATGCCTCTAAAATACATTGGTTCATACATCATGTGGCACTAGCATAATTTCACATGGACACATGTTCAGTATGTTTCACCCATATGACAAGAGAGTATTTCATAAGCAGTTTTAAAGGCCCTAAGTACAATATTCCTCTTATTGAAGAAAACAGGCTTTTAATGGGAATAAGTAGATCAAAGCAGAAACCCCAATGCAGAGTAAGCAGACATCCAACCTTGATGCAGAAGGAAACAGCCAGTGAAAGGAAAATCATATTCAACACAAAATATACCGGACCAAAGACAATGAAGCAACCCCTAATCCCTGAACATGTTAGATGGCATCAAAATGTGAAGGCAAGAACAAAGCTGGACTAAACTACAACCTTGTTACCTAGATTGAATATATTTATACCCCTCAGAAAGAAGGGCATAAATGCCGCAAAACCTCAACAATCCTCACAAGACACAGATTAAGCTGATTACTATAGATGGTATTTTGCCAATGTCTTCCTTGCTTCATATGATTTTGTTTACATGAAACTGAATGAGTTTAAAGAAACGTTTGGTCATTGGAATAACTACTGCTGCTATGATGACAATTTGATCTGCTTTTAACTCTGGCAATATCCAAAGACCAAACCTCTGAGTAGAATCCTGCTGCACCAAACACTGTAGGCACATCACATGGTGAAAATACAGAGAGGTTTTTCACTTGTCTTACGACACCCCTGTAAATATAGCATACACTCCAGTAGAAAGGGTAAGGACTGGAGTCTGGTCTTTTATTAGGACTTATAACACAAGAGTACATCGACTCCTACTAATAAATATATGCATTTGTAATAATCTTACTATTTGCTGTACTGCTTTTGTTTTGTAAACCCTGCAGAACAGCACTGAGTGAAACAGCCTGAACTTCTTCATATCTTAACTACCTATATGTCCCTACAACTCAAAATGTTAGACTGAGACACTTATTTTAAAGGTAACTCATGAATTTCAAAAAGATGTATTAAGCTGAGTTCTTTATTAAAATTACTTCGTTTTAATAATCATTAACCTATTAAAGGGGCAAAGGAAAACAAAGAGGGGGTAGCATTTTTGTTTTAAAATTATGAGAATACTTCAAACCACAGAAGAATCACTTTAACTTGGGGTCTTCAAATGTAGCCCTGTATGTCTTTCCTGCCAGAAGAGGCCTAGAAAAGGCACAGCACTGTCGTCATGCTCTACAGGAGCCACCCTGCTTGCGGCATGTCAAGGCAGAATACATTGCTCCCTTGTTATCCTGTGCTCTTCCTCTCCCAGAGAAATGAGAGGACAGCCAAGCCCTGCTGCCACTGGGATGCAGGGAGGATGGCAGCTGCTCAGACATCTCCCTGAATCAATATACCCCACCAGTTGAAAGATTTCCTCAGTGATACATTTTGAATGAATGAAATATCCTTTGTAAACACTCAGCTTGCACCCTTGCAGGCCCAACCGAGTTGTCATTGCTGCAGTACCCAAGGGGCAAGGAAGAAAGCCAGCTACCTTCTGCTTTCTCATTTGCCTCCTGCTGTTGCTGAAGACCTGAACACACCAGTATAAATGCCTGCAGTGTGGAGGCTGCTCTGGTTTCTGCCTTTGTTAGTACACATCAAGAGGTTGCTGCGCTATCTGGGGGTGATTAGTGTCTACAGAAGCAGGGTAAAGGAGACAGCAGAAGCACATCCAGCAGCTCTGTTGGTGCCTTCCAGCAGCTTTGTTGCTCCTTAAAGCTTTGGAAGCAAAAAGGGGAAGCTCTTGGCCAAAAGATCTAATTTTAACAAAGTTAAAATAATCCTTGTTAAATTTTCTGATTCCTCCACAGAACATTGAGCCTTTAGATATTCAAAGGTGGTTTTCGTTTTGTTTTGCTTTCCCTTCAAAAAATAAAGGAAGCTTTTAAAAAGGTGGCTTTGCACATCGGAAGTATTGAGTGACTTCCATAACTCAACAATGAGAGCAAAATCATAGCACTTCTCCACCCACCCCACCACCCCCCCCAGGCTTGTTTGAACAAGCAACAGATTCATCAAGGGATTACCTGCCATACCCAGGGTAGGCAAGCCAGAAGAAAAACCTGACCTGGAACCTCCATTCCCAGCACACAGCCTGCACACACCACAGGACTAAACCACCACCCATCTGCCACCACCTGACAGTTGGGCGTGTGTGCCCTGAAAGGCACAGGCATATGCTGGCAGAATTGTGGAGAATCGCAATATCCATAAGAATATAACCATAAATTAACATACTATAAACCAGCTTTCCCACACACACCAAGAAGGTGAATACAAGTGTCAGAAATCATCGAGTTTCATAACTGGCCTATCCCCACATCTCTGCTCTTACTAGGGACAGTTTTGGCACACCATGGCCTCATCAAACTAGTCCCATAGAATCATAGAATGCACATAGATTAAGGCATGAAAACAGGAAACCTCCAAACATGTCTGCATCTCACAGGACCGGGCTCTAATTAGAAACGTGCAGGACTGTAACAGTCGCTGGTGAAATCTCAAGATCCCTGCAGCTAAGTGTCTTCAGAGCAAAAAGAGTTTCACAAGGGATCCTGACACACCTATTAACAGAAAATCCTCGCATGTTTTCCCATGGGTATTAATCACCAGGAGCATCAGAAATGGCAGGCACCATTTCTAAAGGCTGTACCTGTTGGCGCAGCAGGCTGCAGACGGGCTGCCTCTCCCACCTCCTGCTCTGGGAGAGGGAGGGACCAAACGCCAGGGTCCACCCTGGACCACGGAAATACACCTCTGCGAGACAGCAGCAGCTCAAAACGCAGCCAAATCCCTTTGCCTGACAGAGGAATTTACATCTGCGAAAAGAGTTTTCCCACTGTGCAGCACTGTGGGAGAAGAGCTCGAAGGGGATGTTATCACACTAGCTCTACCACCATTCTGCAGGACCCTGCAGATCTCTGTGAGACCGACCAACAGAAAGGGCAACAATGCGGCTTTGAGTCTGTTTTCTCCAAGTTCACTTTGTCTGTCAGCTCCTGAAAGTAATGTCAGGACACGAAATGTGAATTTCTCACTCTTTTTCTAACTAAAAGCACATAAGTTACACTAACTCTTACGCAGAATCGTGTAAATTCATTTATTTTCATATCACATGCTGACCACGAATCCTAGGGTTGGGGTTTTTTCCCCTAATTTCAGCAATGACAAATAAAACAGCACAATTTGCCACTTTTTTAACTCTCTCACAGCTGATCAGATTTTATCTCTCTGTAGCAATGACATTGATAAATATTTGACTGATGAATTGGCAGTTTAAGGAGTGTGTGACTCACCGTCAAGCTGAGTATCTGTACTCTGGGCCAAGCTCATCCTGAGTTCCCAAGCCAGAAGAAACCGGGAATGTTGTAAAAGCACCTTGCTGAGCCTAAGGGTAGGGAGCGCCTTATATTGCTCTGTGAGCAATGTAATACTCAGCACAGACTTGTTTGGCAGAATACGCCCCAAAACTTAACAAGACTAGACCCTAAGTTGAATCTTACTGCATTTCAAATGAAGGTACAGTAATCTTCCCCATTGAAAAATGAAGCCTCAGTTTTGTGAGTTCAGTAATTGCCTCTAAACTTTGGCACTGAAGATGTCAGGCTGAAAGCAATTATCAAAACCAATTCCACAGGTGATGGCCCTGATCCTGCCAGCATAATGTACATAGGTTTTAGTGGATTTTCTGTACACAGCGCATGAGCAAAAACAGGCACAACTGCTCTTTTCATTGACTGGTAACAAACCCCTCATTTCGTATTTTGGGACAAATTTTAATTCAAATCAGCAGTGATTAAAAATAAACCTTTCAGTAAGGTACAAACACATATACTGTTTTGCAAAAAAAATATTTCAAGTACTTTGTATGGTCAGATCTTTTCACATTATGTATTTTGATGTCATTAACAGGGGTCTTTAGTTCCACGCAGAAGCCTCACAATGAACTGAACAGGAACTTTCATTGCAACTCTCTGTGCCAGATACTCCTTTCCAAAAGGAAACATAAATACTATGTTATAAAGAGTAAATGAAAGAATGTTGATATAAGGTTGTTAACCTCCTGATCAGGTCTGTCCTTCCCACTCTCGTTACACCACCACTGAATACTAAAGTAAAAAGAGCCTAGCAACTATGGGCTGGTTTAAAATATGTTACAAAAGATAAAGGCTGCTAAATTAAAGGTATGTGTTTCTCCTTTAGTGGAAGTCAGGAGTCATAGGGAAATCACTCTAGTGAATCCAATATAGTTGCACTAGTGTAAAGTCTAGAAAAGAATAGCCAGAAGTAGCATGTACTGCCATTAATTTTTCATGTCTATCTCTTTTAAGCAGTAAAGGTATTTGCAATGGAGCATCACTAGCAAAACAAATCCTCACAAATGCAACAAATGGCATTTTGTTGTGCTAGTATGTGCACTCTCCCATGGTACTCAACTGCGCTGATTATACAGTGAGAAATAGGTATTCTCATACTACTGTAAGTAGACATACTATAGTCCCAAATTATTGTAACTAACTTACCTGTACACACACAAAACTGAAAGTCAAACGCAGAACTAAAACTAAGAACTGGGCAAATTAGTAAACAAAAAATAGGTAGAATGAAAGTTGTGTCTTTCATCCTGTGGTATGTCTAGCAACAGGTCTGATGTACTCAAATAGAGCTCTCTGCTCTCTAAGACAGTCCTCATTCTCTACAGGCATTTACAGATCTGCTTGATATAAAAAAGTCTGCCTGTTCTCATCGGCTGTTTATTTACTTTATGTGCTTCTCATCCTTCTGCAATCCAATCATGAAATACTACCCATAAAATTAGGGCTTAAATTTTAACACAAATTACATAACAGCACTTCTGAATCAATTCCTAAGTCAGCAGCACCAATAATGAGGCCAATAGGTTTAACAGAGCCATTCCATACGTAAAAAAGAAAAATCACCAGCAACATTTTATATAGGTGCTCTATCATACAGCAGTGCTGTTTCCTTCAGTGTCTGTTAACTGCTTTTCAGTCCCGTGAACTCCCAACTGAGGGGATTAATGGAGAAGTCTGCAAGACCACTGCGCTTATTTTTCATACATTCAGAGTACCACCTTGCTCCAAAAAGTCTTTGCCAGAACTGATCTGTGCAGGTTGCTGGTACGGCTGTATCCATGAAAGCGGATGTTCTCCAAACCAGGATTCACAGTTGGAGCCCTCCTACAAGACCTTGACTGTGCTTGTAGCAACAGGAGAAGTAGAAAGCTAAAAAGGTGGAGAGGAGGAGAGCAGACTGATGTTGTTCGTCATGCACCTTTGCTCCCCAGCCACCAAATGTTGGGGATCACTGTGTAAGATATTATGGCCTTAAACTCCTGGGCCTTGCACAGGCTAGAAACAAACTCAAAAATGAGTAAGAGAACGATTCCCACTAGTTAAAATTGTTTAATATGCTTAGTTATGCAACAGCTGGGGAGTACAGTGAGAATTGAGCCTGGAAGTAAAAGGTATAGAGTAATTTTCCTCAGTACAGCCTGTTCTGTGTCACCAGGCAAAGAGGGAGTTTATCAGCAGGGAACTGTGAGGTCAGTACAGCCAGCAGAGATGCATTTTACACCCCAGAGCGCAAAGGGGAGACTTACTGTTCCGCCTTGTATCCCGTCCCTCCCTTCATGGAGAGTCCCCGCCAAAAGTTCTGGGAGTTTTTTAGGGTTAGAACAGAAGTTCTTCGCTTGCTTTTAAAAGCCTTTGAGAAGTTAGTCTCCTCGGGGAATCAAGCCGCCAGCAGGCTCACGGCAGCTCTCCTAAGGTGGCCCGAAGGAGCGGGGCCGAGGCCGGCGGGTCTCGCTGCCCCATCCCGGCCCGCACCTACCCGTATCCGTCGGAGCCGTACTCCCCCCCGTAGGTCTTCTGGTAGTAGTAGGTCTTGTGGGTGTGGGTGCCGCCGCCACCGCCGCTCCCCACCACATGGGAGCTCATCTCGTAGCGCAGGTCGGTGCCGGACTCGGCCCGCGCCATCCGGCCCAAGGTGTTGATCCGCGGGTGCGAGCCGCCGTTGATGCTCATGGCGGCGGGGGAGCGCGGGGGGCCGCCGCCCGAGGAGAAAGAGGACGAGGGGGAAAGCGAGAGGGAGACTGACTCGGACCCGACGCGGGGCAAGGCATTCACCGCCGGGACACCCCGCTGCGGTGCCGCCTCTCCCTCGCAGCCTACCGAGGGGACGGGGAAGGGCCGAGCGCTGGGGATCAGCGAGACCCGCAGGTGAGAGAAGTGGGGAGCAGGGGCGCCGCGCCGTGAAGCGGTGTGCAGTGGTGTCCGGGCGGCCTGGGCGGCGGCGAAGGCTGGCGGCGGCGGCAAGAGCGAAGGTCCCGTCCCGTCCCGTCCCCTCCCCGCCGGCAGAGGAAAGGCGAAGCCACACCTTTCGACGGCGGTTTTAAGCGGCGCTCCTGGGCGTGGAGCCACCGCCAAAGCCTCGCCTGCGTCCTCCGCGCCTCCTCGGCGGCCGCCTCAGGTTGCTCCGCGGCACCGGCCTCCGCCCCGCCGCACCCGGCCCGGCTCGGCCCGGACTCCCCGCGGCGGCGGCGGCGGTGGTGGTGTCGCTCCCCGGCGGCCGCCCGGGCACCGCAAGACCTCTGTGAGCCTCGCACCGGTGTTTCCACGTTCCTGCCCTCGTAAGTTGCCAGTGGAGGTTGGAGCCCATTAAAACCTTCCTCCTGACCTGTGTCATACCGGCTTGTGCTTTACCTGCGGCTGTCACAGAGGCCTCGGGACAGAGGGCGGCCGGGGCAGGGGTGCCCACAACGCCTGGCACCCTCATGACACTCCGGCAGGCAACCAGCGCCTGCACAAGGCATTGCTGGTTAAATCGGCACCAAGGATGGGTCCTGTCTGCTGGTCCTCTGTCCCTGCGAATCACAGGGTTGGCATGCTCTTGTGGAACACTGCGTAAATGTCTCTTTCATCAACTCTGAAATATGTTGGGTCCTGCATGGGGGAAAGCTGTCGGTACTCCAAGCCCAGTGCATTTCTGAAACAGACCTGAAACTTGTGCACCAGATCATGACTGTATTTGTGCATTTAAATGAGGATATCCAGTAGCAGGTGTCTAAACTGACTTTTCCCCTTAGTTTCTCTTGATTTCTCTCTTCTGATGCTCTGAAAGTTAATCTTTACTCTTAAAAAATAAGCCAGATCCTAGACATAAAACTAGTTTCAATGCATTTATGTGTGTGCAGGGCATCGGCAAAGGCAGTTTGCCGTAGGATGCCTGGCGGTGCCTTTGTTAACAGCCATTGACCACTGGGTCAGTCTCAAGCATTGATTTGGAACAATTTCTCAGCTGCGTTCAGTGGCACTGCCTCAACTGGCCTGGCCACTTGTCCGTGCTGTTAGAAAACAAAGAGAAGATGGACACATTTTAAAAAGCAGCAGTCACTCATGAAAAACCCTGCCAAGCTTTCCTGAAACAACCCCCAGGCTTTCATCCCGGAGTGCAGTACTGGAGCCAGCCATATCCATCATCTGATGCTCTGTGACAATGCATGTGCGGCAAGTTCTTTAAATTTGTGGGAGATCACCAGCAGCCCACGCCATGCATAAATTCTTGAGCCTGTTTCCATCTTCCCTGCACTGATCAGTTTTCCTGGTATTGTACATCCAAGTGATGGGCCACAGGACAGAAAGTAACTATACAAACATATTAAAGGACACGACTTTCTGAACTCAAGAGAAAACCAAGTAAGAGCAATTCTCCTCAATGCCACTGGAACTGCTGGGGCTCTGTTTGAGCACACAGTGAGGATGATGTGAGAACCTGCCCTGCTGCTGGAGATGATGGTGGGTAGTGTAACAGAGGCATAGGACCTTCCTCCAAGCAAATGTGGGGTTGCTTAGTCCCAAAGGCATCCTGATGGCACTGCCTGGAGCTGTATGGAGTGCTACAAAGAAAGAGGAAGGCAAGCTGGCTAGTACCTGTGAAGTCATACAGCGATTTCTTTATTGTAATATATATGCTGTATTATATGTAACGTGAATCATACTATATAATGTGAATCAGTGCATAATATGTACACACATACATACATATAGATGTGTGTATATATACGTGGTTTTGGGGTGCTTTTTGAATACAGATTACATCTGCACGATTTGATGATTTGATATTACAGTCCAAAGTCATTATGGAGCAGAATACAAAAGCAGTCAAGATGAGTAAGAAAAACAAACACATAGGCTTAATGCTGTAAAGAAGGAAGTAAAAATGTAGAAAACAGATGTGGAATAGAAGGGAAATGCAGAATGAGGGAAACTTGAACTTTGTGCCTTGATACTCCAGTTCAAACTTTTTGAAACATAGTTATCACTGCATTAGTACCACCAGTATAGCTTAAAGTCAGTCTTTCTGAGGGGAGATGCATCAAGCCAGGCACTTGTATTTAGACATACACACACAAAGCATTTTTTTTCAGCAAGTCCCTTTGAGATCTGTCCATCTATATGTATGCATATTTAGAAATTCAAAAGTATTACACTGATCTGAGATTCTTGCTGGGTTTTAGCACCACCTCCCGTCAGCCCCACCTTTCAGCTTGGATTGGTGTGCCAGCTCAGTGAGACACTACATTATCTGTGATGGAGACAGCATGTGTGTGATACGCCCAGAGGCCTGGATGAGTCACCGTTACCTGGACATGTAGAAAAATGTACTTAAATAGCAAGTGGATTCTGCTGGTCTTGGTTGCACAATCAGCCCCGTTGAAATGGAGAGGTCTGATACTTACAACAGTGAAGTGCTCCTATCATCTCTGTTTTCATACAAGGGCAAATGAAAGAAGTAAACACCAATATTTTTATTTGCTGAAACAGTCAGTTTTATTTGTGTTCTTACCCTAGATGGACCTGGTTATCTTGAAGCAGGATCAAGTCACATGGGTATTGCTTAAAATTCTACTGACTACAGGAAAATATCAGGTGTCATAACTGGATGATCTTGCTTAAACCTTGCTCGGCTACTTCTGGAAAGGTTCGATCCTGATGTACCCAATGCAACATTCCTGAGTTCCTTGACTTTCTTTGACTTCAAAGAGTTTTTGAGAGCAAATGTTCAGTAAACTCTGCAAGTTGCAGGCGAAAACTTCACACAGGACAGAATAAAGTGCAGTAATTTGGAGTTTCTTGCTCATCTCCCTTAGTGGAAGGTGTAGTTCTTAAGACATCGATTCATGAAAACTGCCTGGGTCTTAGTACACCTTCTTTAAGCAAGTTAGTCTAAAGAAGATGTAATGTAATACTCCCTCTGGGCACTTTAAACCAACCTAGAGCCAAAGTCCATGCTGCAGCCCTGCATCCTAACTCACCTCCTTTGGAACTGCAGACACTGTGAGGATATTAGGAAAAAGCAATTGCAAAGAGGCAAAGGGACTACAGCCACACACCACTTTAGTAAACAGACGAAAGCTCCTTTATACATAATACTAGGGCTAGGCGTGGTCTATCTCTAGATTTCACAAAAGGTTTAGGTTTCCTTACAAACACCAAATGGTGTACCCAAAAGCTCTATTTCAGGCTTAGGCCACTGGATAGTGGGTCTTTAATTATTCAGGACACTATCTCAGGTGAATGTAACAAGCTGTGTTTGTCCCTGTCTATACCAGGAAGACATCTGTATTTTAACTTAGGAAAGTGTATTTCCAAGGGGACACTGAAATTCCTCTCAGTGGCTTATTAATTAACAGCTTTTAACAGTAGCTGATAGCCTCTTGTATTTCACGTGCTATCTTCTAAGCTTATTTAATGACATCCTCTCTTTAATGCCCTCCTTGTGTGGAGAGGAATCCTAGAAATTTAAAATAGCTAAAACACATTGATAACCAGTGACATCTAGCATTCAAAGGACAAATCTGAATATGGCTTGGTAACTGATTTCCATTATTGCAACTTGTGAAAAACCAAGTCTTGCATTCCAAATAGAGATCAAATCATCCAGGCTAAAACAGCCATGGGAGCCCTGCGTGCCTTACTCCTACAGTTCTGGGCAGTAGGGACAAGTTTGCACATGCAATACACTAATCTGGCTACATGACTCTGTAAAGTGATGCACCACTACTTCTGTGCAAGGGCTGCCTGGGAAGAGACAGCTTAGGTGTAGTGGCAGCATTCACAAAGTCTGTGTTTATTCCAACATGAAGGTCAGTCCTAGGAATTTCCACTTCCTCACTTTACTCAGTCTGAACTCTGCTCAGAAGGTTTCTGTTAGCACCCCTGAGTCCACAGTCTGAGCTCTTCTCTGTATGGGAAGAGAGGCTTACCAGCTGGTACCAGTAGCAACACCTCCACAGCAACTGCAGAGATGGTCTGAAATGTCACTAATAACAAACCAAGAGAGCTCAGACAACTTATTCAAATATATCCCTGTCATGAGGAAGATACATCTTAAATACACTCAACTGGTGCCTGATTATGGGCAGATTTACAGTGCCCTGCAGCACAATCCATTGTAAAAGGCAGATATGCCCCAGCAAGTGTTTGGAGGGGTTGAGGAGGGCAGGGAATGACTGGCACAAGGTGCTCAGTGCAAGCCTGTGACTAGCCAAAACCAGGACTGCCTGCCAAGAGCTGTCATTCCCAGGTCTCCGAACACCCACTGTGCTCCTTTTAGACAGTCGCTGGAATATTATGCTACCAGTTTCTGGTAGGGTTAAGAAGAAAAATGTCTTTGAATTCAGTGGGAGGGAATGCATCTTAGGACTGCACAATTTCTTCTGTACCATGCAAAAGCAGAGGGTGTGGTAAGGGATGTGTCAGCCTTGTCAAACCTGACTGACGACTCAGACAAAAAGTTTCAGGATGCCTCGCTGTTTTGCTTCAGGTGGAGGAGGCCAACACCTGACATCCTTTTCCCTCCACGGCTCCACCATGACTGTCAAAGTGTACCCACAACATTTCTACACAGCTGTTGATTCCATGTGCTGCATGCAGAGGACCCCGGCATTGACAGTACAAGGTCAATTACTTAATTTTATGCTATTTCTGTTCCTATGAAAGCTCTCTTCACAATTCTGTTTCAGCAACACCTGGTGACATTTGCTGGAGCTTGAGTAGTTAACATATAGGAAGATACTTCATAGTGCTGAGAGCAATACAAGGCTATTTCTGACTAGCTATTGTTTAGCAGTGGACAATAATCTTTTCAGCTACATTACATGCATGCAAAATGTATTCATTTGTGAGGATGAATTACTTTAATAAACCACGAACTTTTGGCAAGGTGCATCCCCCCCCTCATTATACAGACAGTTTGATAATTGGTGCTGGATACCACAGTGCAGCTTGGGCACATGCAATACCTGATGAGAAGTGTAACAGTGGAAGCTGTCAAGGGATCTTTACACTTGCTTCACACTGGGGCTACTCTAATTTACACCCAAGTAGTTGCAAGCCCAAAGGGATAAAGAGTACAATGATTTTATTGACACCCATCTCTTTCTTATGCTTGTGCCTTCATTCTTGGAAATGGGAGTGAAGAGTCAAATGGGAACTGCTACAGAAGACATCTAGGGTTCCCCCTCATTAGCGTGATTTCCATTAGCAAGGCTGCACATTGTAACAGATGCCTGTCATCCCAACACAGTCAAATAACTCGGTTATGGCATTAGCCCTAGGGAAGTGATAGCCTTATTAAAATGTTACCACCATAATTAAAAACACCTTGTATCTTGTAAGAGGGAACATCAGATCAGAGCCGTTATAAAAGTCCCAAGTATCTTTACTAACGTAATGGAGAGGAGTAAGACTATTAAAACAGATTTTCATGCACATCTCCCCTCTGCTGAACTTCTGTGGCATCCAGTGGCTGCAGGCTGTGGAGGACAATGGAGAAGTAGATCTAATATATACGAAAGAATGCCAATTAACTCACTTTGCATTAGCTTTTTGCAAGTAGACCTGTTGTTTCATGTTCAATTTGTGGGTCACAGCACAGCTATTTTGATAACAACCAGGGAAAATAAAGATTTCATTCTTTACAGTGCCAGAAGCTCTACTTCTCACAGCTGAGGAGTGAAGTGTCATCCTTACCCCAAGTTCTCCAAAAACCCAAGGCTATGGAGGGCAATTTATCTCCTGGTAGAATCGGAAACCTCCTTACCAAGATACCTCTCTACACACTCCAGATGTTATCACAGTGTTGTATACTCCAGCTGTGCTTGCTTGTACACCCAGCCAGCAAGTACTCACCACACCAAAGTGACCTCAGGCTAAATGGTAAAGGCAATACGAAGAATTGCTCTGTGCTGAAAAGCCTTTTTAAATGTGTAAAACTTGACTTAAGAAAGTTTCCTATGAGTCTTCTTTATTCCAATCACTTGACAGGGAATTTCGATAGTGTGAAGTTTACAATACAAATGAGAAAAGGAAGGGGAAAAAAGAGTCAGCCTCCTCTCTCACACACATACTTCTCTGAAGTAAGAAGTTGAAGTTAGCCTTTCTGCTTCCTCCAGCTGAGTCACGTTGAACAAAAAGTGGGAGCTCTTTTATTACAACTGTATTCTCCTCCATTACAAAAGCACAAGCATCACTATAACTCATTTAAATCTTGAGTGGTTGTCATCAGTGGGGCTGGAATACTATGAGGCAGCCACTGGGAATCATGAAACATTAGTGATTACCGCAGCTTTCAAGATGTGACAATGTAAATGTGGAAGTGTTCTCCTGTCTAGACCAAATTCCAGTGCTGCCTAGGTTTTATTAGACTTGCAATGGAATATTCTCCTCCTCAGCCCTCAATTATTACTATAGTGTTGCTGCTCAGCATTCAAGGGCTGGTATGCTTTGCTTCCTTCCCCCAAACACCTACATGAACTTTGTAGTTCAAGTAGCAGAATCAATTGCATTTGGCTTTCTACCTTCTCATTCTCTGCTCCATGTAATTATAAAAGTCTGATAAAGAGACCAGAGGATTAGAGCCCTAATATGATATGAGATGCTAAAGATGCTACTTTGCATTAATGTTTTCTTCCTAGCTCTCCATCTGATTTGGATGTGTCTGTGGGTATCTACAATATCTTCTCTATGTAAGTAGGTCTGAGTCAGACATGTAGGGAAAAAAAATCACTTTATTTCCTCTTTTTCTGTTCAGATCCTCTTTTCTGTTAGGAGGATTTAACACCCTCTAGGACACAGTCAGCTGTTTCTATTAAAATGCTAATCTTTTTATGATGAGCAGCATTAAGATCCAGCAAGGCTAACATCAATAAAAGACTTTGATGGGAACCAGGGAAGAAACAGGATTGCTTCACATTAACCTTGTTGGAACAGCTCTGAGCTCTTGTGCCAGTGCTGAGGGATTGACAGTTCTCCTTAGTTATATTTTCTGTGTGGGTTCCTAGAAATCATCTCCAAATGGTATTGTAGGAAACAAGATTAACTTCCTGTAAAAATGCCTCCTTGTGCACATGTCTCAGTGAACTAAGCATGCTCCAGTTGTCCATAAGCACCTGTGAACTAGTTACTGGAAGACCACTCTGTGTGGGACACTATGTAATACACTGTATATGTGATTTCCTTCAACGCAAGCAGAAATCTCACTTTTCCATTCTTCTCTATTAAATGTAGTATGAGTTTAAATTAAAAATAACTTCAGTCCTGCTAGTTGCATGACTAGATGTGGCCTCATCTCCAGGACAGACTCTAGGCACATCCTTGAAAAAATGATCGTTTTGTCTGCAAGAAAGCAGTAAAATAATAATTATGAACTGGGCTACTGTTTACAGCACTCTGCTTTCTTGTGCTTTTGTAGCTAATGCACTCCGTTGACGCAGACAAGAATAAGAGGAACCACAACCCGGCTCTTCTTCCCAGAAGAGGCAGAAGCACTCAGGGCTCATTCCATCTGCCTCTGAGCTGGGAAAAGGGTGTATGGGAACTGGCATGAGCCACTGTGGCTGAGGACAGCTCCTATGCAACAGTGCTGGGCAGAAGGAGAAAGTGACTATCGTGCATGTTGGACATATGTTGCTATAAAGTTGTGCCGACACAATTCATCAGGCCATAAGTTTCTCTGGACTTTTGTAGGTGAGCTCTGACTACCACTGAAAAGTTCCTGATATCACTAGGACTACACCAGGGCTTCTAGGTACTGAATGACTTAAATGCTAAAGTCTGTCTTCCCAGTTTTAACAAGAAATCACAGAATGGTTTGGGTTGGAAGGGATATCAGAAGGCCTGTAGTTTAACTTCTGACCCAAAGCCTTTTAGCCATGAGAACAAAGTTGCCTGGGGCTTCATCCAGCAAGGTCTTGAAAACTTCTACTGGTGGTGCATGCACAACACCTCACTCACTGTTCCACCACTTGTCCTCATGGGGAAAAGTTCATCTTCATACGCACTTGGACCTTCTCTTTTTTCAGTTTATGCCTACTGTCTGCTGTTCTCTCACCAGGCACCACTGTGAAGAGCTTTGGGGGCTCATAGCTACTGAGAGACTGCTTTTAGGTTCCCCTGAAGATGTCTCTTCCCTGGGCTGGACAAGGCACAGGTCCCTCAGCCTCTCCTCACAGGGCTGGTCTCCAAACCCCAACCACCTCGGTGGCTCAGTAACAATCAACCAGTGTGGGAATCTGGATGCAGTACTCTAGATGGATCTAATGACTCCTGCATATAGGAGGATAATCACTTCCCTCCACCCAGGGGCTGTGTTCCTGTTGATACAGCTCAGGCTGCATCAGGCTCTTGGCCTTCCTTCCCTGCTGCCAGAGCACACTGCTGGCTGATGTTTATCCTACTGCTCAGCAGCACCCTTATGTCCTTTCCTGCAGAGCTCGCCAGTGGCTTGTACTGTTGCAGGGAGCTACTTCACCCAGTTGTAGGACTTTGAATTTGTCTTTGTCCAGTGTTGTAAGGTTCCTTTTGGTCCCTTCCTCTAGCTGCCCAGGTCTCTCTGAGTAGCAGCCCTTCCCTGGAGTGTGTCACTGGCTCTCTCCAGTTTGGTGTCAGCTGCAAACGTGATATTGGTGCGTTCTGTCTCCAGTTTCACATCACAGACAGAGATACTAGATCGCCAGAGTAGAACCCTTAATAACTTTGCTTGCAAAGGCCTCTAGTTAGGACATAAACCCTTTAAGCTCAAACAAGCCAGTTTTTCACCTATCTACTAATCTGTCTGTCCAGACCACAATGTTCCAGCTTAGATACAAATGCGCTCTAGGAGATCATGTCTAACATTAAGTTAAAGTCAAGGTAGGTAACAACCACTGCTCTTCTGTTATCATACAGAGCAATCAGGTTGGTCAAGTGGGGAAATTCCCACTCAGTATTAGGGAAAATAGATTTACCATGAGTGTAAACACTGGAGCAGGTGCCCAGAGGGGCTGTGAAGTCTCCACCCTGAAGATACTCAACATTCAGCTGGCAAGGCCCTGAGCAGCCTGCCCTACCTGGACCTGCTTTGGGCAGGGGTGGGATGAGAGAGCTTGTGGAGGTCCCACAAAGCCTATGTGATCTGATAATCTGACCATAGTAGATTCATGTTGGCTATTCCCAATTACTTTCTTATTCATGTAACAAAGCTTTCACATTCACCACTGTCCCTCAAAAAGGATCGATAGCAGCATGAATACATCATATCTTCCCTGGAATGTCCTTATTCCAAAATAAGTCTCCTCCTTTGTCATTCAGTAACATCCACACAAGTTCTAGCAGACTCAGCACAGACCCTGATGCTTCTATCATCTGGGTGGACGAAGACAATACTTTCCCTAGGGGATTTTTCTTTTTTAGTTCCTGTTGCTGGATGATAGCTTTTAAGAGAAGGTAGAGCTGTCAGCATTGGGTTTTATAATGAAAGAATAAGGGATACAGATGTGTCCAAGTGTTAAGTGATATCCAGTCAAGCTTGTTAAAACACTAGAGCTGATCATAATTTCCCCAGTAACAATACTAATAAAATACTTTCCAGAAACCTCCCCTGTACTTCAGCATCTCTGAGAGATACCAAATAAGCCACCCTAATGAAAAGAGACAACATAATGGCTAATGCTAATATTAGAAATGTAACAAGCAGAAAACAATGCAGAATTCTTATGAATAAATGGAAAACAAACTGATTTACAGTTTAAGATTCATTTTCATTGCTTACAACAATACATTGTAAAACTATCAAGTATCATCCTTAGGACACATCTACACTATCATTGTGGTTCGCTCTCTGTTTCACTCCTGGGCCCCTGATTGTCCATAACCACTGACATGCTGGCTTGTCCCCAGGCTCCCATATTGAGAAAATCAACTCTCTCCCTCCCAGAGGGCACAAAATTCCCAAGTCCCAGCTCCAAGGACACAAGACACTCCACTGCTCTTGATAGGTCTGACTTTTCTTCCTGAGGCGGTCAGGGTTTCCTTCCCAGGCAGACCACGGATTGTGCAGGCTCACTTGTAGCCTCTTGTCCTACTAAGATATTCATTTTGCTGTGTTGCTTCATCTGGAGCAGACGAGCAGTTTTCCACAGGGCTGCTGGAAGGCAGTGGAGAAGCTGTGGGAACAGCTGAAGGAGGTGCAGCACTGAATGGCTGAAATCAAAGATTTCTCAGGACAGGGGGAAGCATTTACTGCAAGGAGCTGATTAGAGAAACCTGCTGTCGTACCATGACTGTTCAGTGTTTTCCAGGGAGAACAGATGCCTGTTTCCTGGCTAGATGAGTGCTGCAAGCAGGGCCCATGTGTGGTTGTGCTGTACCAGAAGCAGCCGGCAACCCACCACCAGGGCTGACTAGCCAGCTGTGGGGTTGCCCATGACTCCAGCACAGTAATAAGCCTGGGGGTTAGCTTCAACCAGATACCAGCTGTGGTGAAGCTCTAGCAGCAAGGACATAGCATGGCTGATGACCAGAATATGCGTCTGAGGCCTTGGGCAGCTACATGCTGATATTGCTGTTGTTATGCTGCCATTACCACCTGAACTGGCACTGCTTGATGAAGCCCATGGAGTCCACCCATGCTGCAGCTGCACCTTCAGCTGCAGTGTGGACATGCTACTCATGGCAGATGGTAATGAGCGTAACAATGCATGACATCATCTGTCCCTCCTGCTGTCACCTCCTCACCCTCCATAGGGATCTTGCATTCCCTCTGTGGATACAGCCCTTAAGTGAAACAGTCCACTGTTGTTTTAGCAACAGCCTATCCCAGGAATACTGGTAAGGATTTTGTGTAGGCTGCCTGGCTCTGTTTTAACCACTGCTTCGACTAACCTTGCTCTGAGCCAATTTTGTGGTAAAAAAAAAACCCAGTTTCCTCTAGAATCCTCATGCCATTGGTCAAGATAGGGATCATCCCTGTAGTAGCAGCAGGAGATTTCCCTACAACCCTTGGCCATAAAACCTGATGAACTGGATGCCTCAGCTTAAGAGGATGCCTGTCATATACACGAAGGCTTCAGTACTGCATGTAGAACTACCTTCAAATGAAGACACAAAAAATCAGACCTAGGGGTCCCCAGCATTTTCTCTCCTGTGTGGCTATAATCTCCTTTCTAGTTTTACACGTCCTCAAGAAGATCAGGTTTTGCCTGTCAAATTGGCTGATGGATGTACTCTATATACCCTACTACATATTTCATGCGTAACAAGAATAAAAACATCCTGCTCCAGAAGGGCAACTGTATTCATTCATTCATTCATTGGTCTGCATTTCCTTCCTCTTTATCCCTTCTTTCTGCAGACTTTGACAAGTTTCCACAGCTAAAAAAACCCTGTGTCCAATTTATAGCAACAGACTGAAAAATCCACTGCTGTGTGCCCTTGTTTTTAATGGGAATAGCCCATCAGGGGGCTTGTTCTAACACGCGTGGTAGGATTTTTGCACCAGCAAACAAGTTTTTATCTAGCACGCAGAACTTATTCAAAAGGTATTACTGCTGCTGGGACTAGAGGCAGGAATGAGTCACATCTGTTTAATACTCATGAAGTGCCCTGCCCCAAGGAGTGCCTCTGTTTTCCTCCCCTCCCTGTCTCGCGCTCTCTCTCAAGCGTTAATTGTCTTGAGTTATAACGCTTTTGAGAAATCACTCTGAAAATTATGACTCCTGTTAAAGTTAATTAGACACGAACCCCGGCCAGGAGTGCAGGGGTAGTTTTGTAATCGTCATACTAGCTGAAAACAGAAGGATTCCCTGACCACAGGAAGTTCAAAGGACCAGCAGCAAAAGGAGGAGATAACCTCCGTTCCCAGGGAACACCGGCTTCACTTGGGATGCCAGCAGGTTTATGACGTGAGCTTCGCCCTAATTACTGTTTGGGGTGGGGCCTCTCACACTGATAAACACTAGGGTCCCTACAGGGCTGAAGTCTGCAACACCACCACATATTTAGGCTCAGGCAGTACAGCAATGCGCACTCAGCGTATTTCGGAGTCTGCGGCCCTGAAGCTGAATATCGCCCTAAAAAGAGGAGCTCTTGCCTCACGTGACCGATCTGGGAAAAAAATTAAGCTTCAGTGAGGTCACATTATTTTTAAAACCAAAACATAGTAATATTTACAAATGTACAAACCCAGAAGTCATTAGAGCCTGCAACACTTACGAAAGCAAGCGCACTTTATAAAGACAAGATTTGATCTATATAAAAGACAAAGCAAACTAATAACCGAAAACTACGACAGGACAACAAAAATTCTAAGACTGTACTCAAAACCACCCTGAGGCAGAATTCCCACTGATTGACCCAATTCTCACCCCACTGATTTTTCTTAGGCTGCTTCCTCATCTAAAAGTAATTTCAAAGATGAATAATGTTCTTATTTATTGAGCATCAACAGTGTATTTAGTGATGTATAAGCATGCACAGCAGAGCCTTTCCCTGAAGGTCACCACAGTCTAGTCAAAATACAGCTAGAACAGATTCAGAACCTAATACAAACACTGATCATATAAGCAGACATACAAATATGGGAACTGATGGGGAAACATTTCAGATGCCACTGTTTAAAGGGTTGATGCATATACAGAAGGCTTTGGAAAAAAAGAGAGGAAGGTCGTATGACTCACTGTCAGGATGAAAGCCAGTTTTGTTAGAAGGCATGAAGTTGGGATCTGTGAGCACATATAGAGTCTATGGTCAGGAGAGAATCTGGAGCAGCATAGGAGTGAGATAAGGGAGGAATGTGTGAGCCGATACAGAGAGAGAGGGTCACAAAGGGCATAGCTTGTGAAGGCAAGAGGCTTCAAACTCAGTGCAGACAGACAGGAAAACCTGGAGAGAGGGAGTGTGAGGAGGATAGCATGGCAGGAAGGGAGGTTGACTTCAGCGATAGCTGCATGTAGGATTAATCCACGATGGGAAGCAAGGACTTACAAAGATACCATTTTGATTCTTCCAAAAAGTTTTAAATACAGATGATTTCTGTAGAAAAAAAATGTATTCTACAAGAGAATGAATTTTGTCCTTTCAAGGATTCAAGAAAAAATTTCTGTGCATGATTTATGGAACTTCCTTCCTCTGACCTATTGACTTCATCTCTCTCTTTAATACCTGCAAGAGGAGGGTTGATCACTGCTCGCAGAAAGGAGCAACACATTTCTGCATGCAATGCTCACGCTTTTCTATTAATGCAATACTCATTTACCAGAGGGCAGTTTGTCCCTGTATTAAGGATTTAGACTTCAGTAGGGCTGAGGTATAGCATGAGCCTTAGCAGCAGAAAACAGTGTCTTGGAAGGTGACTCAGAAATTCAGGAGCAACGCAGGGCTGAAAGCAGACTTGATTCTGCCTGAAACACAGCAGGTTTACCAAGAGGCAGAATGCCACGGTGAGCTGCCACAGCCTGCAAACATGCAGTTCGTGCCCCCAGCACAAGGGAGAAAGGAGACCCATCGATCTGGGGACTGCCAGCCTCGCAACTGCAGGAATCCCAGTCTGCAACACATAAAGGATTTTCTTCCACACCTTCCTCTCATCCATGAAAAGCAAACCACTGCCTTGCAGAAAAACAGCAAGCACAATGAACAGCTGGATGTGCC
Organism: Myiopsitta monachus; assembly: GCA_017639245.1. Lineage (NCBI taxonomy): Eukaryota > Metazoa > Chordata > Aves > Psittaciformes > Psittacidae > Myiopsitta > Myiopsitta monachus. The sequence goes on along the minus strand of CM029918.1, from coordinate 39,213,178 downwards.
AGCAGGAGATGTCTGTCAGAGACATAACAGAGACCATTTTCTAAGTCATGCCCTATCCTGCATACAGCCATAGCTGACAAAACAGCTGGCTACTTTTCCCAGAGATGAACATTTTAAAGCCAGAAGGAACGGTTTTGATAATATAATTGGTCCCTGGCACAGGACAGGCTATGTAATCTCACCTTGTGAATCTAATCTTGAATCAAACCTTTATTTTGTGGCTCAGCTGAAGCACAACTTTTGGAAAGACAGGCAATCCCAATCTGGCTTCAGATGACTGTATGACAGGGGTAGTTAAGAGCTTCAAGATCAACTCCAAAAGATCATTTGGATCACGGGGCTGTGGAGCTGACAGTTTAACCTCCCCTATCCCTGGATTAGCAAGCAGTGTGAGAGCACCTCACTCCTGCCCAGCTGTGAGAGAAGTGATACCTTGTATGGGACCAGCTGGGAAAACTTAGGTGGGGAGAAAAATAAAGAAACATGATAAAGGAATACTGAGGCGGAAAGCTTATCTATCTTTCCAGCCATATTACTTGATCTGACAAAAGGGTTTTAGTCTCTAGACAAACCTTGTTTCTCTTTCATCCTTAAATTGTCACAGGTACCACGGCTCTGCCCCTGCATCTCACACCTCACCTTGGGAAAGAGTATACAAACAAAAAATGTCGTTCAACAAAAGAGAAAGCCACAGCAAAATATCCAAGTGTATTACACCCCCACTGCATGGCTTGCAGCCAGGTAGGATGGTCTCAAGATCTGTTATCAAGCATTCCATAAGTACCAAACATTTGATCCTATAGATGTAAAACAATGCATTCAAACAGGCAATGCATTCATATGAATGCTGTCCATCCCAGCTCGCACGTGCAATGCTGGAATGTATTTCCTTCATAAAATACAGCTTTTATCTTGCTGCAGCTAATAACAGATCTGCGGTTAAGAACTTTCCAGGCATGCTGCATTCAAGTGGTGCTGCCTCAACAGGGAGCTGCTGTGCCTTTCCCCTCCCCTCACTACCATAGCCAAACAGAATATGTTGAGAGAAGCCTGGCACAGCAGACCCCAGCTCTTACCAAACTTACCTCTGTAAAGAGGAGGGATAAGATGGAGCACGGTGACAAAACGGGACTCCTCATGGTGCGCTGTTCTCTGCCTCCAGGATAAAAGAGCTCTGATGGAAACAAGCAGGATTTTCCATCGCATTTGTCAACCCATCAGTGCAAAGCAAACTTGGGTCTTTCCTGTGCTCCAAAATGAACTGGAAATATAATTGGTCACTGTTCGTGTACAGTCAGCCTCTTGTGGGTCAAGGTGATGTGGAGAACTAACTGTTTGACCTGGTCTTGCTCAGATTAGTACAAGAAAAGGAAACTCATTTAATCTTTCACAGCCTGTGAAGTATCACTCCATGCTTATGGTACACTTATCAAGGATTAGGTACTGTCCTGGCACCAATTAGGTATTCCTGTATCTAAATCTCAATTTAGACTAACACATGTAAATGTTCATTCACATTGCATGCATAATTTTCAGTTCTTCCACTTCTGTGCAATTGCATGAAGGACTCCTGAGATGCAAAGGGACTGGAAATCAATTTCAGTGACTGGTACATCTGCTCATTTTGTACAAACATGAAACCTGGAGAAATATTAGATTTATAGCAAAATGGTTTATTGATTTCTTGGCAGATTTTGGCACAGAAATCCCCCTTTGGATAATAAAATTGCTATGTTTGTAAGCTGCAGTTTGATCAAGACAACTTACCTTCTTTTTACAGCATGATGCATTTGTGGTCACTTGCACTGTATCTGCCATCTTCACACATCCTGGAGGAGTGGGAAACATGGACAGGCTTCCACCCCCCCCCCCCAACATATGAAATGAAAATTACCCTAGACCTTCATAAGCTCCTTTGAGATGTGGCTAATTAAAAGGCATGGGAAGGGGGTAAGGATCTGGCCCTCTGCCCTCTCCCACATCACCTGGGAGAGCTGAGGCCTCTGCCCTACTCCCTAGCCTCCTGCAGCCTGCTTGGGAGGTCCAAGAAGGATGGTGTCTGCCTGCAACCTGTCATCCTGGATGCTAAAAGCCACAAGAGCAGATGAGATAAATATTCAACTCCACCTGCCGAGCCAAACACATCTTGCATTTAAATCTGTTGATACCAGTGGCTGTGTATGAGGGATGGATTTGTTGCATTGCAGCTACCCACTGGATATAAGAGATTGCTGTTTGCAAATATTGTGTGGTTTTATCTGCTTTCTATGTCCTGACTATGCTGTCCTCAGCACACCTCCCTGATTTATGTTCTTCCTGGAACAACTGTATTTAACATCAACCCCATTTGAAACAGTGAGGCTAGGAAGGTATGCATGTGGAATGTAGAAAGCTGAGGTGAGCAAATTCAGTGTGGAAAGGAGCACAGAGGCTCCAAATTTGGCCCAGACTTGCTGTTCATCTAGCCTCAGCACTCTCCCTCCAGTGCAGTGGTCTTCAGAAAGAAACATCTCTCAAGAAAAAAGAAATGTTTGGATAATTCCCTGTTGGATATATAACAGTGCTAAGAACTGTTTGTATTTCAAGAGGAGAACAGGAAAATTTTCCTATATATATAATAAGTTTTCTATAATAATAATATCTATAGTTATCTATGATAATAAGTGATCTGAAACAGACAATGGCACTGAAATCCATCTTTTGGTGGGAATCTTTCAGAGCCTCTGCTAGGTGACATTTGAGGGCTTGCAGAGTAAACTTGCAAAGAAGAAACAAAAAGCAGCTGGCACGTACAAGTTTCCATGTATTCCAAGCCTTTACCCGGAAGCAGAGGTTGTCCACAGGTATTTCCTTCACACATTTAGGTGTGAAGGACTTTCCAGCTGACCAGCCAGCAGTTTTTGGTCTGAGAGTATAGCCACCTTCAAAAGAAACCACATCAACATGAGAGCCAAATGCCTCCAGGGCAAGCTGTTTCCCATTTACTCTTTTCAAAGCTGCATGGACCTAAGCTTTATGAAGAGCATGCCCTTGTCCTGGCTAGGAGGGGAGAGTTTTCCTCTTTCACCCCCAAGACAGCTCCCCATAAGGCTGTCCCAGGGCAGAGCAATGGGTGTGGAAGGCAGGAGGCTTCCACCCTCCCATCCTCTTGCTATCAATAAAAGACAAACCATTCATGCTTGGGCACAGGTAGGAACATGCTGTCTGGATGGCCGCCTGTGTTTGTTCTGCCACCAATGGCTGAAAGTAGTTGGCAGTTAGCCCTGCAGAGAGCATGAGGCGCTATTTTTATGATCTAGCAAGCTGCAATTATATAGGGACCACAATAAAGGCTGAAAATAACCCACACGGCCAACTGCCAGTAGAGAAGGAGTGCTCTGCATATGGATCCAGGCAGCTTTCCACTTTCTGAGCTTAAGGAAATGCCTGCTTCCCTCTACAGCTACAGGTCCACCCCACTGCAGTGTTGCACCAGAGAGCCAAAAGCCCTTGCTACTCTATCTGCACACACTCCAGCTCCTCCCTGCCATTCGCTTGCCTTCCGGTCTGAAAATGACTGCCCAGCTTGGCAATCACATTGCCAACAACAAAAAGTGGAGGGGAGGGGAGTAAAAAAGAAGGGTGGTATAAAACAGAAGCCTGCAGCAACGGGGCTGGGTAGGAGCAGTGCCTGCACTGCCAGCCACTGTGATGCTGGTGGGATTGCACACAGTCATCTATGGGACTTGAAGAGATTGAGATTTAAAAGGGGGGATTTAAAAAAGCACCTCCCTAGGCAATCAGGTAAATAGAAACCCTGAATCCTGTGTGCTGTGCACACCGTAGACATTGCCCTGGCTCCAGCAAACGCAGGGCAGGTGAAGAGGAAAGCCAAGGCTAGGTGGGAACCATCAGCAGCGCCAGGGAGGAGAGGGTAAGCTTCGGTCAAAGAGGCAACAGAGGGTTGGACTGGGTTGCTGCTGGCACTCACTGTGCAACCTGCCACCTGTGTGGGCATTGACAGGAGACCCAGCAAGGAGCAAGGAAACGCAGCTCTGATTTCAGAGGCACTGAACATGCCCCTGCCCACAGCAGAGGCTGAGCATGCTCAAAGAGTCAGAAACTGGGACGATGCAGCACCGGGGATTTAATGTGGTCACGGTCTCTCTGAGGAGAGAAGGACTAAAATAAATAATATGGGTGGGTTGTGATATTTTACACCACTTTCCCCCATTCTTGTACTATTCTTATTCAGATGAATGAATAATCTGCACTTTACATCCCCCAGCTTGTCATCAATTTAAGAGGAGACTTCAAAGATGCCTTAGTAGTCCCATTTGTTTTCACTGAGATTTATAGGTACTCAGACAGGTCCTTTACTTCTGCTTGGCACCGAGGGATATGGATCCACCTGAAAGATGCGAGGCCAAAAAGCTTCAGTGAAAGGCACCTGCCAAAGCCCAGTGGGTAAAGTGCTGAACTTTCTTCTGCTGGGATAAACTATACACCGAAGAAATCTTACCTCTATTTCAAGGACACCAAGGGGAGAAAAAAAACCTTACTTATATGACTCTGACACACGTTTGAGCATAGACAGTCAAAGGCTTCTCGAAGTCTGACTGATGATTTCACCTCAGCCATACTAAACTGATTGCTTCTCACTAAATCCCATGTGCAATGAGATAAGGTATTATCAGAGCTTATTTCCTTTACAGAAACAACCACGTTTAGCCAGTTGCCCAGGGATGCTTCTCTTACATCACTGCTATACAAAATAAACTCACTTTATTTGAAATTGCATAAAGAGAGATTGTTCCTGCTAAGGTTTGGCTGTGTTTAATGCAAGATAATTAAAAATCTTTCCACATCTTGCATGCCTATTAAAGAGCTGTAATTGTACCTGCTAGGAGAGCGCCCTTTCAGAGAACTCATTCAGTATCAGCAAAGTTGTGAGACACTGGGGCCCTTTCCTGGCCATCAGCGGGAGCAGCTGCAGTCCCAGTGATTAATACTGCCTATTAAGTTACAAGGAAAGCTCTCTGTCTGACTGCCCTCTGACTCAGCCATAAACAAACTTGCTTTATCTCTCATTCTCCAGCCTGGGCCCCCTCCCTTGCTCCTCTTCCACATCAGCAGAGGAAAATGTGGGACAAGATGAAAGAGCCGGGCTAGGGCTTTCATTAGCATACCATGCCAAGGAAGAAGAGGTAAGAAACTCAGGGAAGGACTCACTGCCCAATTCATACCCCCTAACTGATGCCAAGGTGTACAATGTGAAACAACATGATTGGTGTGTAACACTTAATGACATTAAGTGTTGATGCCTACTGCCAATACCTCATGTCATCCTTGTGCATTGTTCTTAGACATGCTCTAGTTTTAATCCTGCCTTACTTCTGACCACATTCGCACCCTCAAGAGGTATGTGATCAGCATAGGAAAAGAGTGAAGCTCCCTGCTGCCTAGTTCAGCACCACCAGTACAAACCAACCCTGTATTTTGCTGTAATGCCCTTTCCTGGTGTTCTCCAGTGCTGTGCCGCAGCAGCCCAAGCTGGCAAACACCTGCTCTCACCAACGGTTCAGACCCAAAGGGGCTGAGTGATGGCTGCAGCCCCAGAGCTGAGCAACCTGCTTTGTAGCTCTGTAGGCAGCCTCAGGGACTTCTGGGGAAGGAAACCTGCACAGGGTCATGGTGTTCTTGCTGTGTTTGGCAGCACAGAGCTCATGAACCCATCCTGCAGAATATCACTATCGAAAGCTTTATATTTCAAGCCACTTTATCAAATAGCTTGACATTTTGTCTTAACTTTATTAATCTCTTGCACTAAACCTGCTTAAACATATCTTTTACTATGCCACATAATAAGTCAGTGTTGTATCATGTTTCAGTGCATACAGAATAATTTATAGGACCTGAGGAGCAAGCCGAAATACATTTATAGTTTCACTATCTTTTACTTTTTATTACTGTATGCATCTTAATACACTGTATATTCAACCTGAAAAGACAATGTATTCCAAGCAAACAATACTGACAATGAGGACTGGATAACCACTTTTATATTGCAGAAAGATCAAAACCATGCTAGACATTGTCACTTGCCTAGTAGAGGTTACAGCAGGTCAAAGGGGGAAGGAGGAAAAACCCATTAATGCATTGCCCAGTGAGATTTTGCTTGTTAAGCTGCCCAGCTAAGTTTCTGTGACAAGATTTTTTTTCACTAGTACGTTAACTTTTGCTATGGATGAACATATCCTTCTACAACTAGTCCCAACGTGTTACACTCTTGGCCGGCCCCAGTAAAAGCAGCACTATCTTCCATCTTGGAAATGGACAGGGAAGGATGGTGTCTCATGTCAGGAGAGGCCAAACTTTTCTGCTATGAGGTCCAAACGTGGGATCCACCTCCACGGCAGTGTGTAAAACCAATCCTTCAGGATACGGCTTCCACAAGCCCGGTCCTACTCTCACCTCTTGCCTCCTTCTCCTCACTGGAGAAAAAAGGCGAGCAACAGCTGCCAGCAGATGTTTGTGCCTGCTGGATTTCATTGTTTATTTCATCCATCATCTTATTTGAAAGCCTTCTTATCTGGCTGGGGAAGATGCTGAGCAACTCCTTCATGAGGCACTCTGTGTGCCCCAGCTCCCACCTAGCCCCAGATGAACCACAATGCGATCCTGCATAGCAGCATGGGGTAGTGATAATGTTTCTTCCTCTCCCCCATCTTTTGCTTATCACACAGCTACTAAGCTTCCATGCTTTTCTAGGAAAAGGCTGCCTACAGCCAAAAGGTACCCCAAACTTGCTTAAATGTCACCGCAAGGCAAGAAATAGTGCTATAAAGTGTAGGAATGGAGGAGCAAGTCCTGCAGTATCTTGCATTTCCCTCCCATCTACTATGCCCATGGCAGAGGGGTTGAAACCAGATGATCTTAAGGTCCTTTCCAACCCAAACCATTCTATGAGTCTATGCTCTTCAATACAGAGCAAAACAGGCTGCTGTGGTTACACAGAGCCTCATGAAAGAGCACAGGCAGGAGTGAACTACAGGAACCTGCTCCTCTCTCTCCTACCATCACATGTGTCAGCAGTAGCCTCCAGCAGCCATCTACCTGTGTGCTGCCTGGAGCCAGCACATGAACCTCTCCAGCTGCGTGCTCCCCATCGCACTGATGGTAATCTTCAGAGAAAGAAGTGTATTAATAACTGAGAAGTTGTAGATGGTTTTTAAACAACTCTTCAAATCATGTTCTCCATGCTGTCTGCTTCTGCCACAGACTGGTGTGAGAGCGTCAAATGGATGCTCTGTGTGGGCAGTAGCACGACTTTCCTATGCTCTGCACCCTCTGAAAATGAGAAATGATGCCACTGAGCTCTACATAAGCAAGTCCTCTGCCATGTAAGTAAAAAGTGGTGTATGTCCATGCCTGCAGCCAAGCTAAATTACAGAGTTTGCAATTAAAGCCACATGAATTGGTCAAGAATCACTGCAGGGAATGCCCAAATTACCTGTGGCAATGCAGAAGGAATAGTGCACCACCCGGGCAACTGCAGCACACTAAGAGTACTGTCAAAATGCTCAACCTTGCATTAGAAATGACAGAAAACCATTATTCCTCATCCACCTCCTCCTCTCTTTCCATAACCTGGTAGGCTGTTGTCCGGGCTCTCTCTTCTCTGCTGATACACCCTAGGCCATTGAAGGAACTCTCACAGAGCAGCTATTCTGTGCTTCTCATCACCCCAGACACATTTCTCTGTATTTTCTCCACTTGTACAAATTTGCTTTTGAGATAGACACCAGAGCCATGGATGTGCAGTGACATGCTGATGCCTTCCCTTGTATTCACCATCTCTTTCCTAAAAATTACTTGACTTGATTTTTGCTTTTGGCTTGTTTGGTTTTTTTTTTTTTTTTAAATGAGGATCAGGCAGATTTTCACAGCTCAGTTGTAACTCCAGACTTCATTCTTGTGTTGCAACCACCAGTCTGGTACCCATCACGGTATACATAACAATGGGATTGTTTCCCCCCTCATCATAAGGTGCATCACCTTGCACTTACCTATACTGTATTTTGCCTGGTATTTCAGCCAGTATCACAAAGTCCTTCTGCAGCCCATCGCAACCAACCCTCAACCTCCTCACTCTGATAGCTCAGAATTCCCCGCAGATTTTCTCACACCACAGCTCACCCTCTCTCTCATCATTTACAGATACGTTGAACAGCCCAGTCTGTAGCAAGACATGGCTGATGACTGGCCTCCATGGCCATGCTTCTGCATTCACTTTTCCTTCCCCACGGGATGACATCTCTCGCAGCAATTGGTGAAGGCTTCTTGTTTTTCAATAACTCTTAAATTACTGTAGCACTAATCTCCTCTTTAACTGACTTTGCTCTCTCAGTAATTACACTGTGCAGGTATTTATGGGTGTAGTGGATACATGGGACAAGAGATACACAGAGTACTTATAAAAGTTAAGATTTATACTCCACCCAAATGATAACTTCAGCAACAGACAACAAACCTGTGGATGTTATCTCCCACTTGAGTGAGGCTTTCACAGAAGCTCATGTGCTGCTCCTGGAGCACCATGAGACCAGCGGTTTGAATACCCGACACGTTTGCTGGTGCCGCATTTTGCCACTGGTGAGCATTGCTTTCCTGTGCCTGAAACAAAGCCTAGTCCAATCATTCACTGTCATTATTAAAGGATTTTTGTAATTATGGCATCAGATCCTGTCCCTTCCCCAGACAGCAACCAACCAGCCAACCAAGCAGAGGGGTACAGGGAATGCTGCAGCAGGGCCTCAACCAGGAAAGGCCTGGCCTTTCTCAGTCCTGAAGGCATTTAACCTTCAGGCCAACCTATTGTTCAACCCCAAACAGCAGCCACAAAGGGGTACCAGACACAGAATTGTGAATGAAATATGCTTTCACGCTTGCCTAAGGAATGTCCTTCTTCCCAGAGGCTGCACAGTGTCTGTGTGTGGAAGACAGGCTCTTCTGGCATGGAAAGTTTATCAGATTTAGGAAAGGTCAGATATACATTCACACCCAAGAAACATACAACAAACTTGCTGACTTCATGCACCCCCCTCCCTGCTACTCAGAGTCTGCAAACACACATCTCAGCATTAAGTGCATGCATACAGCCATTATCAGGCACAAACATTATTGTGAGACAGCTCTTCATGCATTAACTTAGAATGAAAATAACCTAAGAAATGTATCTATTTCTTTTGAAATGTTAAGACCATCACGCTAAGTACTACACATTTGTGTGTGTTTTTCTCTTTTAGGATACTTTCATGTTTGTGCCAAGAGTGTTGAATCCTGTAAACATGTTAGCATTGTGTGCATTATCTTCACTTGTCAGCAGAGAAAACAGAAAAATGGATTTTCTTCTTTTTAATTGTCTAAACATTCAGAGCTGGATATGCCCTACATACCGGACTCATGAGGTTTACATTAATGAATTGTGGCTTGAAGGAGAAGGACATTTATGGCACATTTTTACATAGAATGATTTTAACTGGAAGAGACAAAAAACAGTTGTGGGCTTTTTATCAGTTACAGTGACTCCAGAGTTGGAAAAACACCATCTGTTTCCATTAAAATTAAGCCAGGTATTTTCTGATGACCCTCTTTGATAATAACTGGTTTTACACTTCATCGCAAACCAGCACAGACAAGGTCAGTGCATCTCTATGTAAAGGAAATGCATATTAATCCTTGCAGTAACACCTACACTCATACATGACTGTCCATACTTTTCTGTGACACTAGTCGTAGAACATATCCAGTAAGCATTGCTATCCAAGTACTAGATAAGTAACACTTCTGGGAATCTTGGTAATATTTATGCCAAATGTTGTTCCACATGCACCTACAGAACACAAATTACACTGTCAACAAATATGACAGCACATTAAACCTTTCTGATAGGTACTCAGCGTCTTTCAGATAACTATGAGAAAGTACGAGGAAAAGGAGATGGGATCCCTGCTGTAACATCACTGTTTCTCAGCTTGTCCCTGTGGGGTTTCACTCATATGCAAAACCTTGAAGGACTGCTGCCTTCAACTCATCAAGATCAAATGTGTGCTAATGAATTTCCCCTGTTAATCCAGGCCTGAGTGTTCACAAGAATGGCTTTTTTGTATTCATATTTTGAAATCCCTTGTGCAGGCTTCAGAAGAGACAGCTCTCTGCAAGTCTTCATGTCATCTCCCAATTACTCACAACCAAAAGGAAACCACCAGGAAGGACTGGAGCTCAGATGTTTCAGAGAGTTAAGAGTTTCACATTTTTTATAAGAGAATTAATGGAAAAAACTACCAAGAAGGGTCATAAAAAAAAAATAATCCCTTTTTGATTCAACTGGCTTTAATCTCTCCCTCACTTTCAGCGAGGACGGCTCCCAGTGGTGGTCCCAGATCAGATGCTGTACATGAAGCAGCTGCATTTCAGAGCACAGTAAATCACTTGCAGAGATCCAAATTGGCCACAGATGCAGAGCCAGCTCATCCAACAACATACAGGACAGTAACACTCAGGAAGCAACTTTAGTTTCATCAACTAAGGTAGCTTGGGTGACGCCTTTGCCTGCAGCACTGTGCTGGCTTCTGCAGCAGGCAAAAAAAAAGCTGCTGAGTGTGGACAATTCACGGAACAGATTAAAAAGCAGCTGAGCTGACGCATGTGCTTTGAATATCATCTTCTTTCAGTGTACGATTCAATTCAAACTCCTTAGGCATCAAATGGTGGACTGGGGATGTGGTTTGTTTTTTCCTCCATGATAAAAAAAACCCCAACAAAACAACAAGAAAAAGAAAAAAAAAACACCCAATTTTGTTTTTAAAGGATCAGCTTAAAGTGATTTGTGCGCACCTAAAATCAGAGAAAGCATCACGCTCCGAATTGCATAAACATTCAATCACAGAATGGTTTGGGCTGGAAGGGACCTTAAAGATCATCCAGTTCCAGCCCCCTGCCACTGGCAGGGACACCTTCCACTAAACCAAGTTGCTCAAAGCCCCACCCAACCCAGGCTTGAACACTGCCAGGGATGGGGCATCTACAACTTCTCAGGGCAACCTGTGCCAGTGCCTCGGCACCCTCATAGTGACGAATTTTTGCCTTACAGCCAATCTAAATCTTCCTTCTTTCAGTTTAAAGCCATTCCTTCTTGTCCTATTTCAACATGCCCTTGTAAAAAATCCCTCTCCAAATTTATTGTAGGCCTCGTTCTAGGTGCTGGAAAGCTGCTCTAAGGTCTCCCTGGAGCCTGCTCTTCTCTCTCTTGAGTTGTTCGCCACCAGAGGTGGATGCAGGACTGCAGGTGGGATCTCACGAGAGCAGAGGAGAGTCATCTCCCTCAACCTGCTGGTCATGCTCCTCTTGATGCAGCCCAGCATACAGTTGGCTTTCTGGAGCTGTGAGTGCACACTGCTGGGTCATGTTGAGCTTCTCATCAATCAAGCACTCCCAAGTCCTTCTCCTCTGGACTGCTCTCAATCCATTCTCTGCCCAGCCTGTGTTTGTGCTTGGGATTACCCCAACCCTGGTGTAGGACCTCAGCAATTGGCATGGTCAAACTTCATACAGGCTGGCATTGACTCACCTCTCAGGTGTGTTAAGGTCCCTCTGGATGGCATCAGTTTCCTTCAGAGTATCAGCCGAACCACACAGTTCAGTGTTGTTGGCAAACTTGCTGAGGATGTACTCAGTCCCACTGTCCATGTTGCCAACAAAGATGTTAAACAGCACCAGTCCCAACACCAATCCCTGAGGGATGCCACTTCATCACTGGTCTCCACTGGGACATCAAGCTGTTGACCACAACTCCTTCAGTCAACCAACCAATTCTTTACCTGCTGAGTGGTCCATCTGTCAATCCATGTCTCTCCAGTTTATTCAAGATACTAATTTTTTTAATGAAAGGCTGCTTTTTGGTATTGCTTCAGAAATCACATATGCAGATGATGGCTTCATGTCAGCTTACAATAACCAAAGTTTTGCCAATACACCTGCACAGAGCCCACGGGAAAGGTGCTTGGCTGTCTCCAAAATCAAAGTATCATACGCACCACTACTCTTCAATTTCTCCAAACCTGATAATAGCACACGTGAAGGATTTCAATGGTTAAAAAGTTTCTTTAATATCAAAACGCAAGGAATTTCACATGTTTCAAGAGTGTCTGCTCTGGCTGATCACAGCTATGCTATAACCTCCACACCAGCAAGAAGACACAGTAATGACTTGCAAGGAACCTGAGTTCTGTAACTAGTTTTTAAACTTGTTCAAACAGGGGGAAGTAGGAGAGGATGATAAAAATCAGACAGTTGTTTTTACTGATGAAGCTTTGCAAACATGCCAAACACTTCCAAATCCCACCATAGTTCAGAAGCAGGGGAGCTGCTTGAAAGACCAACAGTGCCGTTCTGAATGGTGTGCAGCATCTACAGGGCACAGAATGGAGATCTATGTTAACAGGGGCATTCGATGTCCAGCAAGTGTAGGATTCAGTCCAATGCCTCCCTAGAGCCTGCTGCAAATTGTGGAGAAGCCCCTTGACTTTCATGTCAGGTGGGTCAGTGCTAGAGAAAACCAAACCAAACTACCACACAGAGGGGAAAGGAAGAGGCTTAAAACCAGATTGCAGAGCTGGAGCGTTCTCCAAGAGGTTGGAGTACCGAGGTTGGAGTACCCAGCTTCTGGAGGAACAACCACTAGTGCTACGAAATTACATGACACAGTATGATGCGAAGGTATTTGCGATTCAAAGGGAGGAGTGTGCCGGAGGCAGGAATGGAAGCTAAGTAAATCCTCCTCTCTCCCGACCCTGAGCACGACAGCAGAGGAAGGAGTTGACACCAGGTAGGTTTCGCTTTACTAAAAGGATTTTTTGTTTTGGTTTGGTTTTAAATCAACTTGCCTGCACCTGTCAGGGAGAAACCATCAACTCAGTGTAATCACAGAGATCTAGAGGGCAGCTCCTCCAGGATCATCCATCACACCCTGGTCTGGAGGAGTTGAAAAAGTTGTAATAAACACACTGCAAGCAAGCAAAGGCTAGAAGGCAAGATCAAAAGGTTTACCCGGCATGCCTAGCCATGGGAATAGGGAGTGCAGCTGCGTACATGAAAGGGTTACACCCAAAAAATGAATACGATTGCCAAGCAGGGTGGAAAGAAATTCTGTTTACAATTGCAAAGCCTCATGCTTCCATCATCAGCTGTTACAGAGCAGGAATCCTTCCCTGCAGAATTTTCCAACTACCTTCCTTGGCTTTTTCTGCATGTCATTTACTTTCTTCGGATTTGTTTGAAAAGTTCTCTGGAGTGCTGTTCCCATGCAAACCAAGAACTGAAAAAACAAAACCCAACTCCCCCAAAACTCTGATGTCATCAGATGAGCTGTATATGCCAGTTCAGACAGGAGCATAATGGGGAAAAAAAAACCCAAAACACCCCCAACTATTTGCTCTGAATCAGGTTCAACTTTTCAGCTTTACCTGTAGTAAAAATAGTGATAACTTCCTTGTGTCCTTATACAGGGTCCAAATAACGAAGTCATTTGAAGTTTTACTACACACTCCACCCCCTCCAAAAAAAGGGATTTAAAAAGAAAAGCAAGCTGCCATTGCTCTCCTCTCCTCCGGAGCAAACGCAAGTTCTGAATACACCTTTACGCTTTTAAAGAGGTGGTCAACTTGAAAATAAAAGTTTAAAAGGAGGGAAGAAAGAACACACAAGTCTTGGTGGTCGTTTTTCAAAGTACAACTGAAACTGACTGAGCTACTGGTGGTATTTTGAGGTCTGAAAAGCTTAAGATTGAGTCTTCCAGAAGATAGTATTCAGTACTGCAAAGAGGAGTTAAAAACAAGAAAAAGAAAGGAATGGATATGAAATCCTTTGAGGCCAGTACATCACCAAATACAAGACAAGGACTTTGCTAACCCTGGAGGCCATTTTGCAGGGAGGGAATTCAAACTCCTCCCGTTAAGAGATAAGGCTAAGAAAATCATCAGCAAACAGCTGCACTGAACTACTACTAATAACAGCATTCTGCTTTCCTGCGATGGTTTGAAAGCTTGCTGTATTTTTATTGGACTTTCCAATGATGTCAGTTTGAGGCTGGGTTTAGGCAATTAATTGCTAAAGGGTGAGTCTAAAGAGGGTATAATTACTGCAGGGAGCGTCTGATGTGGGAAAGTGGCATTCCAGCTAAAGGGAGAGACAGGCCCATCTCTCCTGGGTCCCAATGAATTCGCAGATACTGTGTATGAGTGTTCCCGGTCCTGTGCAGTTAGTTACAACCATGCAATGACACTGACCTCAGTTATTCTTCAGCAATTATTCAGGCAGCAGTGATTTCGTGTCCATCATTACTTGCTGTCACAGTGCTAGGAATGCAAGCACATCTTAAACCTTTAAGATATGTAGCCCTCAAGTTATTGCATCAGGCAATGGTTGCAAAACAGACAATTGCTGACTTCAGTAAGGTTGCATGGGTGTAACTGGGAACAAAATTTGGCCTGTAGCACTTGGAAGGGTTTCACTAAGGATATGGAAGAATCCTCATTTTGAAATAGCAGAGGAAGCCCTACCTCCCCTGCTGCCCATTGCCTGCCCACAAAGCTGCCCATCCTCCTGTTACGAATGAGAGGAATTCCAGGTGCCAACTGCATACATCCATTCTCCTTTAAGCCTTTCATTTAAATTCACCTCTCTCACAAATGCTGATGTGAGGCTACAGCCACCCCGGGACTAAAACCGCTCTTAATGAGCTACAGCTTTGGCATGCCTGCTGTTCACTTCCTTCCCACACAAATCTGTGTGTCTTTTGCCTGTACTGCCCCTTGTGTACAAAGCAAACACCCTGGAGATATCACCCACTGGAGGCTTTTGCAAGAGCCGCTGTGTTGGTCTGAGAGCTTGTCTCTCTTTGTGGTCCTGGCTAACAGTGACTATGAGATATCAAAAAGCATCAGCTAAGAGCTGGCTCAAGTCCGAAGGTGCTCTTATCATACACCAACACCCTAAAGGCACGCATGGCTCACAGCATGGCACACACTGACAGCTCCATGCAATCTGTGCCTTATGTTGAAGGATTTTAGTTGTGTCATCTTATTTTTCTCCTTCACTTGTTCCCTTTCAGTACAGAACGTGTAGGTTCTCCTCACTGCACTACCAGTAACAGCTACCTTCAAGACTTGATTAAAGTGCGCTTCATTTTCATTTAAGCCTTACCACCAAACTAATTTCATTACTCAGCTCCCATTTCTAACACTTCCAGCATCCCAGTCAGTACAAAGCAAGAGAACATTGCACCACCCAGCCTCACCAAATATCGATAAAATGTACTCATTAAGCATTTTTCAAAGCTACACACAGAGCAATACAAAGAACATGGATATTGTTAATCCCATACAAATGGTAATCCTTCAGTTCTGCACAGCAAAACCCATAGGCAGCCCCAGGGCACTCAGGGTAATTGGTGGACTCTCCCTTAAAGGGCCCAGCTGGTCACAAAAAGCTGATGTCTGGGTTCTGTTTAAGTGGAACTCACTTAGTATAGCATCTGTGGGCACTGCTACTCTCTACCCCAAGTGAAAAAGACGAGAGAGAGTTCCTGGCTCACCTGTGGTAGGAGGTCCATGTCCACAGAACATGTTTGACAGGGACTTCCCAGTGTCTTGAGAACATTTTGCATTTAAGTCCTTGGAAAGCCGATGCTGAAGGCAAGTTCAAATTGTTCTGTGACTCCTTTACGCAATAACAAATTTTGCCCCCCCTTTTTTTTTTTTTTTAATACGTACTACAATTGCAGCCTGGAGTTTGTTCAACTTTGAGGAAAGATCAAGACTGGCTTTTCTCTCCACCATCTACCTATCATCTATATAATGCTGAAACGCGTCTTCATGCAAGCACTTTGGATGATTGAGAGAGGTCACTACAAAGAAGGCATTTTCTTCTTCTCTCAGTAGTTCGCAATGCTGTAAGTGGTAATCCTTAGAAGTTTAAGAAAATAAATACTACACATAACTGACTCTTCCGAACTTTCCTTTTAAATCCTTTAAAAGCAATTTTGAAGGAACCACTCACTTTCTCCTGCTGCACTAATACTAATGTACAAGACCACCCAAAAAGTGACACGTTTAAGAAACCATGTGCCTGTCTCCCCTACTTGGCTACAACTCTCCAGCCCCATTTTAAGTCAGCCTTAAAGCTCCACTCCCATCAGTTGCACCAGGAGTTGAGCCTTTAGCAGAACTGAGCCTTTGTCTGGTCCTTCCCCAATCCCAACAATGAATCGCACCCCATACTGCACTGATGCTCCTGATGTCATGGAGGCAAGTCACTGCAGATCTGCCACCTCAGCCACGTACCCCTGCAGGGAGTGGCTTTTCAAACATGTCAAAACTGCCATGAGAAGAGTCTTCAGCCAGCTCTCCCTGCTGTTTCTTTGTTCTGCCCCATGTGTAGCTGGTGTGCAGTCTATGATGAAGGTGAGGAGCCAAGGTCAGGTTGGACCAACAAGGTAGGGGAACTGGCAAACACTCAGTAATAGATAGGTGACAGCATCCAGAATGAGCAATGGTGCAGAAGGGGCTGGAGAACCACAGAGTGGCAACTCCTTCTGTTCCTCCTCAACTGCTCTTTCCCCTCTAGCTTTGTGTGCCAAGACATGCTCCATCACTTGAGCTATCACCATCTCCAAAGAACAACTGTTTCCTGTTGTCGTGGTTTAAGCCCAGTCAGCAACTCAGCCACACAGCCACTCAGCCACACAGCCACTCACTCACTCACCCCCCTTCCTAGAGGGATGAGGAGGAGAATCAA
This sequence comes from Myiopsitta monachus, assembly GCA_017639245.1. NCBI lineage: Eukaryota > Metazoa > Chordata > Aves > Psittaciformes > Psittacidae > Myiopsitta > Myiopsitta monachus. The sequence goes on along the minus strand of CM029918.1, from coordinate 39,196,342 downwards.
AAGAATGTAGCTCCCACGGGTTGAGATAAGAACAGTCCAGTAACCAAGGTATAACACAAACCACTGCTGCTACCACCAGTAACAACAATGATAAGGGAAGTAACAAGGGAAGAGAATACAACTGCTCACCACCTGCCAACTGATACCCAGCCCAACAGAGCAGTGACCTAACCCTTCTGGGTAACTGCCCCCAGTTTATATAGTGGGCATTATGTGCTGTGGTATGGAATACCCCTTTGGCTAGTTTGGGTCAGGTGTCCTGTCTCTGCTTCCTCCCGGCTTCACCTCCTCCCTGGCAGAGCATGAGACTCTGAAAGTCCCTGGTCAGAGTAAACATTACTGAGCAGCAACTAAAAACATCGGTGTTATCAGCGCTGTTCCCAGGCTGAAAGTCAAAAACACAGCACTGCACCAGCTACTAAGGAGAAAAATGACTGCTACTGCTGAACCCAGGACACCTATATTTGCCACTATTAGAGCAAAGCAAATTGTGTAAACAGTGTGTTTCACACACTATGGTTTTACCTCCTTTCTTTCCTCAATGGCCCACCTATTTGTCAGACCTGAGGTCTACCATGCATAGCGGTAGCTCTCAAGTCCACATAAAGGCCTGTTTGTAGCCCAATACTCTGCAACACATGCACTCTTATACCCTGAAAACATCATGCCTGGACCACAGAATGAGAAACCTGACAAGGACAGAGGACAAACAATTCCTCAAGTTTCTTTTCTAACCAGAAGTACATAAGCCATGAAAAGTAACACCTTATCTTAAGCACACAAGTTAGAAATTTTCCTTTAAACAGCAACAACTATCACTCTGCTCCACATTTTGTCAGCATCAGCCTTTATCTAGTCCTGCCAGCTCACAGCTCAAGGCTCTGTACATCCCAAACTCAAACCCTAGTATGCAGACCAAAACTGGTCCTCTTCTCGCCTCAGAGCAAACCTTACCCAAAACAACCTTATGCACCTGACCCTACCTCAACACTCAACCCTTACCAGATCCAGTGAGAAGACTGTTTACCCAGCCCCATCTCTCCAAACCTTGCCTCCAACCTGCTTTGACTTTTTATAGGCTAACAGTAATCTTACCAATATGATGACTTTAATTTGTACACCTTAAAAACACCAATCTGCACAGTGAAGAATCCAGAAAGAAATTACACCTTTTAAGACTTGCTGTCCCAATCTCTAACCAAAGTGTTGGTAACAGACCAGCAACATCTTCCTGCTCAGAATTCAGCATCATTTTTGATGGTACAAACACTCACTCAGACTTTGCAGAGCCGTCCATCCCGAGTCCCACCCATCTTTCAGGCAACCCACAGTCACGGCTAAGGATAGAGAAGAATGAACATATACTTTCATTACTGCATCCTGTAAGTACCACCAAACTATGCTGATTCTGAGCAGTACCAGCCTAGCAAGCTGCTGTCTGCATCTGATCACGGGTTTAGATTAGGGAGTAAAGGGGCTGAAGAACCAGCTTTGTTTCTTGCTCCTTTAGGTGCCAGAGGACTGGGATGACAGCTGGTGCTGATCATACATCCCAGGATGATGCCTGGGGAATACAGGACTTTCCTGTTTCAGGGTAAGGCTACAGCTGGAACTCAGGTTAGCGCTCAAGGCTGGAGGCAGTGAAAAGCAAGATGTGTCCCTGGAGCCTGATGAGTAGTGGGGGGCTGCAGCTGGCTACAGAGAGAATACGAGCCCTGGCTGAGAATGGGAAGAGGGTGACAGCCCAGAGTTCATGTTGGACTGATTTCAAGGGTTGCGGCTTGGATTAGGCACAGGGATGCAAAGCAAAGCTTAAGAGCAGGAATGCCAAGTAAACACTCTGGATCCAGCAGCCTCCCAGTAAGATAGATATGAACCAAGCTTTCTGTCCTCGTACCCCCACCACCAGCATTCATGCCAGCCCTTAGCCCAGCGCTAATGCCAGAAGAAGAGTCAATGCCTGTCTTTCATCCTGCTCTGCTCCGCAATATAGCTTGTCTTAAAAGATAAACCAGAAAGAAACAACACACACTCAAAATCCCCACACAATACCTGCCAGCTGCAAGTCCAGCCCAACAGTCCCAGCCTCATGGCCTTTACAAACCTCAAAGCAGACATGGGTGTCTAGGCTAGACTACAGAGAGTGTCTTAAATCTAGTGCTGTAGGCTAGGTCTAGTACTCATGCCGTTGCTTAGGAGAGCTTACAGTTCTGTGCAGGCTGCAGATGTCAAAGGCAGGCTGCTGCACATCAGGAAAAAGGGCCAAGTTTATTCTTATGTCAATCCTTTGAAAATAAAACAGCTGGGGAGAGAGGGGAAAGAGCAGCTTCAACTCAAACTGTGTTTAGGGCTAGTATTGTGGCAAAACAATTGCTAACTACTGCATTACAGAAAAGACTGGTGTTTATGCCTGTGAATTTGGACAATTGTAGAACAGCATGCTTACCATTTTGTAGATTCTCATCACAAGCCTTCATACCTATGTGGGGGAGGAAAACATCCCTTGGTATTCGTCATCTAGAATCTCATTCTAGACCCAGCACTAATACTATTACTGCAGCCCCTGCCTTGCCCAGCCCAGAATAAATTAAACCACATCACCTCTGAAAGTATAAAACTTTCTCCAAAAACTACATATCCAGTCTAGGTGCCATGTGAAAACCCAGCAGCATTTATAGAAAACTATGTAGAGAACTGAAATATCAGTAGCACTTCATATGTATTAAGGAAGTCCAACATAGTCTGAGCAAGAACTTGCTTCTCCCCCTAGAGGATATGAAAACTAGCACAAGGAACGCTATGATTATGTCAAGACCAGGAAAAGAAAGAGATGCTAATGCAGAGGGTCAAGTTTTGCTTTGACAATTTGCCTAGTAGTGTTTTAGAAGGACCAAAATTACACCTGTAAAAACAGCAGAGTTAAAAAGTTATATATTTGTTTTAGCAGCAATGCCTTAAAAAGCTCAAAGTAAATTCTCAGTTTGCTTTTTGCATTTAAACAATCTGTGAAGCTGCTTGCTACAGAACACATTAAAAGTTCATTGAGAGTGACAAAAGTTTCTTTAGGTCCTTCTTCACTCACCAAGTGCCCAAATCCTTTCATTTCTTTGGTGGGAAGGGATGATGACAGGCAGGTCCCTGTAACCAGCCAAGAGACACCCACACACTTCCCGACCCTAGCAGTCCCCCATCATTCTGCAAGCACACTCCAGGGGAAAAGCCCAGAATGAAGGGTACACAGAGGAAAAGCACCTGCCATGCCCTGTATCTGTGCATCACATTTACAGTATCATACTCCAACTGGCTATATAATTCTGCAGGTGAAAATAGCAGGTAAAGATACAGCTGGAGAACCAGGTAAGCAACCCTGTACTCTGGAATCCACCTCTCACCTTTGCACCCCTTCATCATTATCTTCTCCACTAACTTTGGACCAAAAACTGCAGGACATATTGGTCCTCAGAAAATGTTGGCCTTGCTGCTTTTGTATCTTGGAAGGACCATAGGTGTGACTCTTGCTGGAGCACACATGCCAAAAGCATGCATGCGGCCTGCCACAGCTAGTTTTGCATTGTTTAATCAAAATATTTCAGCACAGAAATTAAAACCCTCGAAGGAGACATATCCTTATGCACAAAGCTGGTTTTACTGGCTTCATTATGGGGAAACCAAGTCTGCAGAACTCCACCTTTCAATGTTTCTCTTGCTACATATAATATATAGTGTGGGAGAAACAACAAATTCATATCTGTCACAGACCTCAGAACCAAGACGAAGCCTGATGCCAGCTGCTCAGAGTTGCAAACCAGCCATATGGTACTGTGAGACTTCAGGGAGATGGGAGGTGAAAACTCCACCACCTCACTGATGAACTTGTTTGCAGCTGAGCATATCTTAGCTAGGAGGATGTCCCTCCCAGTCCTCTCCCCCATCCCTCTCCCACTGAGCCCTAGTGAATGACTGGGACACATGGGACTACTTGGGGATGCCTTGGAAGATAGGATTAATTGCTTTTTGTATGTTTTTTCTTTGATAGCAGAGTTGAAAATACTCCCACTCCACATCCTTAAGCTTTCAAATGTCACTAAATCTTTTGGCTGCAAATTCCCAGAAGTGCATTTTTCCAAGCATCTGACCTGTGCCTGAGAATTTGATGTTCTTTCACAGGGTACTGGCATTCCTGCCCTGGCAAAACTACTCTGCACAGCTGCCAGCAGCAGGGCACACTGTAAACATGCTGCTATGGCAAACAAAGTGTGTGGGCCTTGTCAGATCCTAATCCCTGTGGGGAGGGGAAAAACCCCGACCCCATCATACATTGATATCAATAGAGCACAACTGAGTATCTGTGCTACTTTGAACTTGGAAGCCTTTTCTTCAGCACAAGATATAAAGCCATGCCATCCCATCCACATCCTCCCCTATCAGACCAGTGCCTTTCGATAGTTACGTCTAACATTTCTTAGCGACCATTCTGTTGCTTCAGCCACCACCAGACAGATGGCTCATCTCAGAGTCTTGGCCCAAACAGCTCCCAGCCCACTCCATTCTTGTGGACTGCCTCACTTCTATACATCTCAAGCCTGCAATGGCCAGGACACATGAACTGCCCTCACAACCCACCTCAACAAGCATATACCCATCTGCAACAGTTATCCCCAGGCCATCTGCACTTGGACATGAGCTTTTCTGGCATGCTCCACCTCAGGTGCTCTGCAAACACACCGACTACGTAAACATGCCCTAGAGAAACACCTGAGGCAGATAGGTCCTACTTGCATAGCTGGCACAGACAGTCCTGCTGCACATCACTGCAAGCAAGACTGCAATCTTAGATGACTGATTCGAGACCACCTTCATGCTACAGAATGGCTAGAGCCAGGCAAACTTGATCAGGCTGTGGTGCACAGCCTAGGGGTAGACAAGGTTACTGTGGGCTGGGATGTTTCCTCAAGCACAGATGATAGCAGCCTCCTTTCTCAGAAGTGTCTCCTCAGGTAAAGAAGGTAAACGCTCCACAGTGGGACATACACTTGGGCTCTGGGGGCTTCCAGCCTCTTTGCCAAGAACTAGCATCTATCCTTGTCTTCAGAGCAGCCAGCCTAAATGAAAGGGTTATTGTGTCTTGTGTCTGACAGCCCCTGACTCACACTGATCAGCTACAGACCAGTTTCCTGGTAGAATCACCCACTGCTGGGCTACATGAAGTTAAAGCACACACAGCTTCTTTGAGATTCACTTACCCCACTTCACCATAAACACTAGGGTCTGCTCAATGGACAACCTGCTGCTGGAGGAAGCCAACAGCTTGGACACGAGCTCCCTCTAACCCTTACACACACTTCCTGGTGCACACACCTTTATGAACCACAACTGCCATCACAGATGCACACACCATAACCTGTCAGTCAGCAAGAAGAATCCTCAGTACAAAGGGATTTCAAGGACAAAGCACACAAAGCTATTATTGTTTCAGCCACCTTCAGCACTGCACCTATGAACACAACCAGTCAGGTTCAGGGCAGCCATTACCAAGTCTGCCTGACTATGTCACTTCACAAGCTCCCATGTTAGCAAGGAAAAGTAGGAAATAAAGCCATACATCTAGCGGTACCTCAGCCCCTGGCAGTAAGACAAATGGCCATCAACAGCACCCCCTCACCTCTGAATGCAGGTCTTCCACCTCCTCCCCCCTTCACTACCAAGTCAGAGGCTGCCCCCTTTCTTACACCTGATGTAATGCCATTTTCCAAAGCAGGTATTTCATCTCAGTCTCCAAACATCCCCACTTGATGAGGAAACACCAGTCTTGCTTCCCAACATGCTCCAGCAATACTGCCTACGCTTAACAAAGTACTATACACGAGAGTGCTGTAAATCCTTGTATGTATAGGGAGAAAGGGAGCAGAGAGAGAGTGATGACTAGTTTCTCTCTTACCAGGTTTCTAAGACAAAGGCATCAAAGAGGCTGTGAAGGTCCCACTGGAGAATAAACCACATGTACAATCGGACAACATAATCTCTTTTGGGTGTGGGAGTTGAAGAGCAGAGAGAAGGAAGGTTCACCATGTCCCTGACCAACCTATCATTGTTGGATATCCACTGACAGATAAAAGCTGTCCTCTGTCAACAGAGGATGCATGTCCTGTAAGCATAAACCCCTAGGGCATCAACTCCACCCCAATGTGGGATAACACAAGCATCAAGATATTTACTGGAATCAGAACCTTCCTCTGTGCTGGCACAGGGAGTTCTGAAAATACAGGCAGTGGGAGAAGGCACCTGATGTGCTACAGCATGGGAAGGACACCTCTCCCAAGACTTGTCAACCTCAGTAGCCAAAGAGGCTGCCAAGAGAGAAGGTGGCCGGTCTTCAGTACAGCACTTGTGCCCTAGCCCCAGAGGGTCTGCCAAATTCTCCCTACTTAAGAGCTGGGGCACCTCAGCACAACATGGACTGGTAATGCTGAGCCATACCACAGAGAGATCCTGTCACAAGCCTTTAGACAGCCTTGCATTCAAACATACATGACAAATCTTGACAGCAAACACCCATTTGACCAGCTCACAAAATAAATGATTCATAATATTTTTAAGAGAAAGAGTATCCTACAGTTGCGATCCAAGGAAAAAAGAAAAGATCATCAAGCTCTGGTCTGAGTCCACCCGATGATGACTTCAAAAGGGCACTGGGCAATGAGGACAGCTGCCTCCCAAATCATGAAACTCAGCTTTCAGTAAGAAAATGTTAAAGGTGATGCAAGTTCAGGGAGGCATCAAAGGCACAATGGCAGGAGGGTTATCCACAGGTGACTGCAGAAGACAGCTAGCAAAATTTGCTTCCATACAGCAAAGAAGGCATGGGCCTTTGAATGGCCATTCCTCCTCCTCCAGAAATCTATTTGAATTGAATCTTTGAACAGGACTCTGCTCTGTTCTTTGAACAACACTCTGCTCTGGAACAAATCCGAACTAGCTTTTATGCAGTGCGAGGCAGGGGAGTAAGACCCCAGGAACAAATCAATGCGAGTTTAACAACAGGTTAAACCTGCACAGGTAAAGGATTTTAACATGCACAAGATGTTAAACTCATTCTTTCCTTTGAAGAATTCAATGGTATATTACTCTGTTCAAACAATTACACCATGTTATTAACAAAACCGCTCTCAGAATTAATACTGTATGTATATAAATAAAGGATTTTTAATTTAAAAAAAGATGGTGACTAAATAACCCACAACAAACCATCCCTTTCCCCAAGCCAAAGCTGACTTTATTTGCCTTTCTTCATTTTTGCAGTCTTTTCTTTCCGCTTCTTCACATGCTTTGGGATTTTGTTTTTTCGCTTCTCTCTCTGGGCTTCTTTAACCATCTTTTTCCTTTCCTATAAAGAGCCAAACACCAATCATTTAAAGCCAGAAGAAAAGAGAGATTTTTGAGCAGGTCAATCAATTGTTACATTAACAAGTTAATTAACACACCACATAAAAGTGGGGTTATCAAGAGGAAGAAATAAAACCAAAAATAAAGTCAATAAGGAATGGTGAAGGGAAAGAAAAAAGGAAGTACAGTTTGGAGGTGGAGCTACAAGCTGCACACTGGTAAGGACAAAACAACATTCAAACTAGTTAAAACCTGAGCTTCAAGCAACCTGTGAAGAAAGGGAACAAAAGATGCTCTTAACTCATACTATTTACACCAAAGATTACAACAGGATGCCTGATCTAAGTTTTCTGCTACTCGCAGGGCTATTATAGCATATGTTTCTATATGTTATGCAAAAACACTGACCCAGTGACTACTGCTAACTGAGAGCAAGCTGGTCATCATCAAGATTGGCAAGAAAAGGTGCTATGCTACTGCAATACACTATAATTTGTGCCAGATAGTAAATAGACTACACTCAACTAGGAAACACCAAGTCAGCCTAATAAGACGTGGGGATCAAAGTAATTGCTGCTAATCAGTTGTTCAACCTACAGCTGAACACATAGGCTACCAAAAGCCTCATCTTACTCAAAAAGAAGTCCAAATGAAAACCTACCTATAAGATGGGAAATGATCAAGACTTGCCTGCTTTGTATCTAAAAGGCAGGAGGTCTAGATTGACAGAAAGTCTCTAGTAGAGCACTACATTTTTATTTCACAGATATGGAATATATTAGCCTACCTTTCCTAGGAAGAAAAGCCTAACAAGCAAACACCCAAATCTTGAACCCATTAAGCTCAGCAAGTTTCATCCTTCTTTTGCAGAGCACCTAAAAAGCTGCCAAAAAGCTCTCACCCATGGCTGATACTCTGCAGAAAAGCCTCATGAAAACAGAGCATACTTGTTCTGCATTTTGGAAAACGAAACCTTAAAAAAATCCACCAAACGCAAACCATAAGCCCTTTGCATGACTGCGTTACATCTCTTGCCCACAGCAAAGCTAGTCAGTCTGTACTAATAGTACTGCAAAAGCCACTGTGGTACAAACACTGTCATCAAGTCTCCAGTTCTATAGATCAACTGGGCTCAGCTCCCTGGACATAAGGAGGTTGATCAGGGACCACAAATCTGAACACCAAAGCCTGGAAGAGTAGCCAGAGGCACTGAAGAGCTGCCCAGGCTTCACTAAATTCTGCTTTGTGTAGCCTTAGAATTCCCCGCAGAGATCTCTCTTCTAGCTTTGTCTAGGCTACAGAGAGCTATCTTATATGTTCCTCTACATTAATAAAACACACTAATAAAGCATGCATAATGAAATTCACTTTCTCTGCTCTCATTCCGCACATCAGGAAACATGCATAATTTGTTTCAGACAAGAAGTAGCAAGAACCACTCAGAACTACGTTCATACTTTTTTCCTATCGCATCAGCAGAAGCAGGAAAAAAAGTCAACAATTCCTGGCCAGCTGACCTTTTTATCCATGCCAACTTCAGCAGGTTTATCTTTGGGATGTACAGATTCTTTACAGCCTGAATCAGAGTCCTCTGAGCTGCCATTATCATCAGAGTCTGTTTCTGACACATCTCCCTTCTTTTCAAGAAGTGCAGGAACCTGTAACATATATCAAAAAAGAATTGTATCAAACCAAAAAAAAATAATGACAATATACAGACACATATATAATATATATATAAAAAACTCAAATCAGAACCTGCTGCAAAGAAATGCTTGAGCAAGCTTGTCTGTTCTTCTTTACTATAGCCATCGCCCAAGTCTCAAGAAGAAGAACGAAAAGTAGGTAAATCCAAAATAAGAATAAAGAATCTAGAATGTGCAACACAGATTTTTAGGTCAGGGCTCACACTGCAGCTGTATTGGCACTTCCAAACTAATTTCCATAAGTCAATCAGCAATTTGCTAACATATGTGGAAGCCAATTTTAAATTATGCTTGGATCATACCCAAATGTACCTTGGGGGCACCGTATGTACACCTTATTGTGAGCACAAACATCTACACTGGAAAATTTACTTGATTTGCTGTGCCACAGCCTGATCCCATCCATATTTATATATCCAGTCTACACCACTGATATACAACATTTACAGAGGAGAATCCACATAGGGCTTCTGCCTTTAATTTAATTGCTACAGACTGATTTGTACCCAACCTCTTATCCAACATACTTTACAGAAGTGTCACTGCCAAGTACTTCAAACATAGTAAGGTGTAGTATCTTACACCTTATATTGCAGGGCTGTTCTTTACATAATAATTACAACAAAACTACCCTGAACATAAAAACACTTGTAGTCAATGCTACAATTTAAATCAATTAAGTTTTCCATAACTGGAAAACATCTGCCCTCCTCTCCATCTTAGAGATCATGGCTATAGTAAGGATTATCATTTCATTCTCAAGCAACCCATCATCAGTCAAAGTGCACAGAAGCAATTCATGAGGTGCACAGACACACTGTCTGGTCACTTTGCAGACAAGAGGCTTCTTTTTTGATGCTGGCTGTAAGACGAGGCATTCTCTGTAGTCCCTGAAAGTGCTTTTCTGAAAACAGTTAAAATTAAGGATTTCAAAAAGATCCTCTTACCTCCTGAACACCAGACAAATCCTTCTTCAGTCCCGTCACAGTCTGGTAGAGAATCTACAACCAGGGAGAGAGAAAGAAAATTGCATCATCAAAATATGAGTCTAACCAGAGGGTTTTAAAGTATGACACTAGATTCAGTACTCCACATCTTGGTAATGAGGCTTCTGGTTTTGTTGCTATCAGTTTCCAGTAAGAATTATCCATATTCCCTCCCTCTTTTTTACAATGCCTCAGCATGTCTACTTACATTATCTTGCTGAACATTCAATGCCATGTCCTCTTCTTTCAATTTCATCATTATATCCACATCTCTCTCATAGTTTTTAACATCAGTCAAAGTTCGAGGTATGTAAGCCTTCTTAAACACCTAGTAGAGGGAAAGGAAACTCAGGCTCTCTAATTTACATATAGTTTCATAATGTTCTTTCCTCCTAATTATGCATCTTCAAGAGAATAATCATGAAGGATTTCATGGCTCAGGGAAACTAAAAATGCAGAGTATCTGTTTTTTGCAGCATGGGACTTGTCATGCCAGCTACATATTATTGATAGATCATGACTAATAAGGCTGCTTTCTTAGCATGACTACTACCAGGCACTTACAAACTTCTCCAATCCTTCCAACTTTCTCTGAACTTGAGCCATAATATTTTGTATTCTAAGGATTTCCATTAATGTTTTTACAGTGATATTTACAATGCCTTCAGGAGGAAACTCCATTAAAATGCACTGTTAGAACTTAATCTCTTTATATAACAATACCTGCGACAACCTACAATCCAACTCAAAAAAGGTTCCTGCAGCAGTGTAGTACAGTAAAACCTAACTGCAGTATCAACAACACCACACTTAAAATTTGTCATGCACTCTTTCTAAAACAGTCCTTGGCAAACTTAAGTCACTACCAGGTCAGAAGGGAGTATTTTGCTTCTCTTCTTCATGGCATCAGTCCAGTTCCAGTAGAAACTAAGTACGCTTTACAATCATAACTGCTAGACTAAGTGCGCTGTGCAAAAAGCAGAGGCTTCCACCTCCACAGAGCTTGCCCTTAATCAGCTTTAATCTCGTGATGAAGCTAGTAACACAAGATAGCCATGGTCATATGAGAAGTCTCAGAGAAATAAACTGAACTTAGGCGCTACTAAACCAGCTGTCTTACAGGTCAAACAGAATAATTGGTTTGCAAAAGATGGGCTTGCAGCAAAACACTAGTATCTGACCCTAGAGTTCAGAAGTTGTATGCTGAGGATATCTTAGGAAACAAACTAAAAGAATCTTTTCTTGGAGAGGCTTGAGCCAGCAGCAGTTAGTAAAACCTGCAGAGCTCCAAGGGAAAACAAAAAGCCTCTGATAAATCAAGTAGTATTGACTCCAAAGATATTCTCCATGTGAACCAGTATAAATAAGTTCTCAGTGATACAAATTCTGCTCAACACAGAGTTGGTTTGGGAATTTTTGTTTGCTTCACTTGGGAGAAAGGAATAACTTTTCTGAAACAGATATATAAGACAAAGATAGAGATTGTTTTGCTTTACACCAAGCCTTTTCAGAACATTAGCAGTTTTCTGTAATGGACTTGAAAAGGCTTCACTTACTGTAAAAGCAAGAGAGAATCAGTACATGGAAGAACTGAATTAGACTGGGACTAGAGCTAAGGTAGGCAATTTGGTCAATGCACACATCCAAATATCCTGCTTCTGAATCACTGGTCTAAAACCACCTGCAAATCATATCTCTCCACTCAGTTTTCTTGTTAACTGAACATGAACTGGGAGATACATCAAGGGACCTAGCTTCATGCAAACACTGGTTTAGGAAATGGAGTATTTGCCTTCTAAAACCTTATCACTGTCAGGTTTTACACACGGCATCCCTTAATGCTTCACATCTCAACTAGCTCAAGACATCTCTATCACATACAGTGTTTTGCTTATCAGCTGTACACTTCGCCAAATAGCAGAGAACATTTTTCATTGTTTAGAAAAGGCTAGGTAAATATTAATTTCGTAGCAAAAATCCTCACTTACTTCCTCATCCACTTTATCCTGACTGGATCTTTCCTCCTCTGTTCTTTTCGATGCTATTTCCATTGCCTAAAGAAACATAAAACAATACGAAGTTATCACTCTAGAATAGCATCACTTAAGCCACTTAACCATTCCAATCTGTGTTTCTCCCCGTATTCCATCCACGCTGCCGCCCACAAACACTCCAGCCTTCCCTATGGCAATGCCTTGAGCGACACCTAGTGGTAAACAACGTTGCGACGAAGCACACTTGCCGGCGCAGATCTGCTCCATTAAGGGTAAAAAACACGCCTTGCTGCTCCTCCCGCACCAAATTATGGCAGGCCCAGCATGACTACAGGACATACCAGCCCAAGGAAAATACAGTGAGCAGCGTTCAGTCCTCGAACTTGGCTCTTCTCACACACATGGAACAAGGAAGAGGACCACAAGTAAGGGGAACGACATAGCACAGCTCTGTCTTGCTCAACCCCCAGCTTGATAGAAAGTACAGAGCATTGGGAAAACTCCACACTGTACTGGTATTTTGACCACACTCATGTGGTCTTGACCAGAAAAGACACATCAAATCTCCACTCTGACCACGGCATACTGTGTTCCCGATTTCTTTCATGTTAATTTAAAAAGCTCTCCCAAACACACACTCCCCCCTTTTTTAAAGGGACATACTGAGAGCAGAAGATTGACAGCTAAAGGTTAAATACATGGACTATTGTCCATGTAGGAGGAGGTCCACCTCCTGAAATCAGTGTTTTGCCAGGCGCTAAATTTGGCTAGCAAGACCACGTAACTTAGAGTAACACTGCCCTGAGTCATTTGCTTCCTCCCTCAAGCCCACCTTGCTCAAATTTGCATTCTTAACCCCATTCTCTATACAAGCATGGTCATATTTCTGCAGAGCTTCTCACTACCAAAAGAAAGAACTAATTTAAAGCACCTGAAACAGCCATTTGAGTTTTCATGATTAGACATTTACAGAAAACATAGAATAAAAGTGATGACATCCTATAATGGTATAAACAGAAAAGACCTGCATACATTTTTGCATATGATCAGCATAATGTGATGTCATGTACCAGCTTCCCTGAATATCAGCATGGAGAGTAAATGACATGAAGGAGTTTGAACTAGGTCTGATTTCATTGTTCATGTCTTCCTACATAAGCAACAAGGCCATGAGGTCTTACCTTAGACAGATAGTCATCAATGTTCTCGCTTGTGATAGAAGGATCAGTAATAAACTCAAACAGCTCCCTCACAGTCATCACTGCAACATGGTGCTTCTGGAAAAAGTCTACCAGAAAACAAGAGCAGAGACAAACACTCTAAATAATCATAAGTAACGTATGCAGCTGTGATGTTAAAGTGACAGTTACAGCAAGACAGTGGCCCTGATGTCTTGGGAAAGTCTCAGCAGCATGTACTGCACCCCACTGGGTTTAGTTATCAGATGACTCTTGGCCATCTGAAATAAAACTGTTCATCTTCCAGATGCAACAAATAATGAAAGTAGAATAACTGGGTAAATACAAAAGCCAAATCAATTTCAGGAAGGAGCCAGACTGAATGGAGCAGGGGCTAAGCAGTAAAAAATTCAAGACAGGTGTAGTATTTTCAGTGACTAAGATGAAAAATGTATTTCAAAGAATAACAAATGGAGACCTCAAACTTTTGCAAAAGTAAAACAGAAGCACCCACTGAAATACAGTATAGACTAATTACTTCCCTAAAAGGGAAGACATTAACATACTAGATTTTTCCTCTATAATACATTCAGAATCAGGTTCCTTAAGTATAACCAAATTTGGAGGCTGCACTTTTGCACTAAAACACAGTTATGAAAGACACTGCGTACTGCTTAATAAGCATATCCCACTAAAGTTCTCAGATTTCTCACCATGAGAAATTAACCTACAGAAAGAACAAAAAAAGATCTAGTTTGGAAGCAGCTCTCTGCCCATGGAACCACAAGTGTTTGCAATGATCACAGCCAGGGCAGAGCAAGGTGTATCACAGTCTCCATAGCACTACTCAGAGAAAGCTGCAGTGACAGAAAACAAACAAAACACCAAAACCATTGCAGCTCACTGAGGCACTAGGATTCTTACTGAGAACAAGCTAAAAGACATGAAGAAGAGCAAGGGAGCAAATATCTGAGCCAGGAGGGAGTTATTAAAGTTCCATGAACAGAAAAGGAGTAAGGAAAAGCAAGCACACTGGCTATCAACAAACACACACATCAAAATGCACACAGTTCTATTCCCACAGACTTTCAAGAGTCTCTGAAGAATTAGAAAAAAGTCAATGCAAAAAGAAAGGGGGAGGAAAAGCAGCCCATAGGGACAGATTCCTTGCTCTCAGGGAGAAACACACCCTACCAGCTGTGTGCTTGTTACACAACATGCAAATTCACACAGTTTTTCCAGAGAAAAATACCATGAAGGTACCTTATTTATCAAAATACTATGACAAGTGATAACATCTCTAATAAATTACTCCATGCCTTGATCCTCTTATCTGACCTGGACAAGTAGGTGCAGGGAACTTTATAACACATGGTAATTTCTTGCCAGCTGAGGAATTCCAGATGTGGATTTCACCCACAGAAAGAAACACATCAGTAAGTCTGCACAGTCCTTTAAGAAGGGAAGTTAAAACTGGAGTGGGCACTGCTGCAGACTGGGACTGACCTTGGATCTATCACATTTCTGAGATCATAGAATAGTTATGATTAGAAAAGACCTTAAGATCATTTAGTTCAAACTCCCCTGCCATGGGCAGGGATGCCTCACACTAGATTACGTCACCAAGGCTCTGTCCAGCCTGGCCTTGAACACTGCCAGGGACAGATCTCACTTTGGGCAGATGATTTCTGTCAGTGTAAGCTGCACTCTTCTAAAGTTGGCACAGTACACTTCTCCCTGAGGAGGTCATGAGAGCTTAGGAGAGAGAGTATTTTAATGGAAGTCTGACAGCCTCTACAGTCAGTTATACCTGAAAGAACATAGGCGAACACAGTTCACCTTCCTAAATAAACCAGCTATCAGAACCAGAGATGAAGTGCAACCCACTCACCATTAACGTTGGCACAATCCTTTCGCAGGAACTCTAGTGCGTGTGGGTGGTCATGTTCCACAGCCTGAGACACATCAATGATGTACACGTCCCCACTGTGGTACCTGCAAACAAAAACCCCCAAAAATCCAACACATGCACTAACTCATCACTGTTACATGGGAGATTATGAAGGGGCTTGGAACAAACTGTGCTTTAAACTTAAGAACCAGCAATATCAATGTATTTCTCTATCATACACCTCACATATTAGAACCAAAGTGGCTTTTTTGTGTCAAATCTTTCCCATCCTCTACACGAGCTTTATTATTAAACTTTAAAGAACTCATCCTCCCATGAACACAAAAAGCAGTGCTACGAGTAGGGGGAGAAAAAGGAAAAGTAAAGGTACCTTATTACTTTGTTCTCCAGTTGAGAGGTTTTTGTTTGTGAGGGGGTTGTGGCTTATAGGGTTTTAGCTTTCTTTTTTCTCTTTGTTTGTTTGGAGTTGGGTTGGGTTTTTTTGGTGGTTGGTTGGGTTTTGGGGGTGGTTTTTTGTGTGGTTTGTTTTGGTTTTTTTTTTTTAAACGGAGAAAGCTCAGATCTGGGTTAAAAGCTACATAATTAGTTAAGTTACAAAACCCAGTCACAAGAGGGGCCCCTCCCTCCCCTAGAGGTAGAGTAGCACTCTCACATAGAGATTGCCAATGCATACATTTTAGATGTCACAAGTTGGAGCAAAGTTTAGAAACATACAGCATATTAAATTCACTGAGGTCTGCGTGAACAAGCCTGGCATCTTGGTACATTCTTCTCATGTACTGGATGACTTGCAGGTACAGCTCCCGAACTTTGGAGTCAGATAACTGAGCATTCTTCAGCAGAGGAGCAGGCCTTCAAATTACAACACAAATAACAGAAAGTCAATACTTTTTCCTTCTTTATACCAGCTGCAAATGCTTTAATTCCTGTACCTGATCCTCCTGCTCAGTGTGTCAAGCAAGTCAGTATGAGCAGCTAAGTACATGGAGCCAGCATGAAGGGCAGCAAAGCATGGTATAAGCTTGCCAAAGACACTGGAGCTCTTTTGTGAGTTAATTTGGACCATGCCGCGTAATGTTTGTACTACAAAATGATGAGCTATCTTCATGTATGATTAGCAAACCTTTCCAGCCTTAATCTCCGAGTAAGCTAATTTATGAATTCATTATGCACACAGCCAAGGCTTCAGAATCATGTAGATTGTCTGCAGTAGTAGGTGGCAAATGTCTGGGTATTCTAAAAGGTACATGCACATGTGAGTGTAACATGTTAATTTTATAGGCCTAATGTAATTGTAGGAAAAGCCAGAGAATTGGTTGGTTTGGTTTTAATAAACCTTTGTGGAAATCTACTAATGAATATTTGATTTTCTAAGGTTACTTACCTATCACCTTTGCCAATAAAGCCCATGAGAAGCACATGACTTCTTAGCATAATTGGCTCTGGGCAAGGAATCTGTGCTGTATTCAACCTGCAACACAGAACAAAGCCACAGAAAAATTAAACCAAACTCTACTGTTTGCATTGCACTTGCACCTATAGGAACTCTTTTGCTTTAAACATCATACACAGTAAGAGCTCCTCTACTCAGGCAACTCTCATTTGTTAAGAGCTAGGAAACGAAAAAAAGCCACAGCCATTCTGGCTCTGACCCTTCTCTAAGCACGCTTGTGTCAGACAAAGAATCTTTACCCAGTTCAGGTTAATCCTAGATTAACCTATATCATGCAGCATGTTGTTCCTCAGCAGCAGTTATTTCTAGCTTTTCCTCACATTTCAGTCATGTCAGACTGGGAGTTCAGACACTGAAAAGCTTACAGCAAGACAAAGGTGTATCTTTATTCCTCCCTCCCCTTTATTTTCTCTCCCACAGGGAAGCTTAAGGCACTTTATGAATACTCCAGAGACCCTAGGAGGTAGCTACTCCAGAGATCCTAGAAGGCAGAGGCAGCCACAATCTAGCAATAGGAGAGTACCTCCTATAAACTCAAAAGTTTCAGATACCTTTTTTTGCTGAAATAAAAACTGGAATAATCACCTTATTAAGTTCCTCATTTCTTTTTCAGCCCACGTCTTCACCATTTTTCTTGGGTTGCCTTTACAATATCCATGACGAAATCTTTAAATAAAGAAGTAAAAGAGAACAGGGACTCTTAGCCAAACAATGCAGTATTAGCACCAGTGACGCTACCACCTTTCAAACAATGCCTTTTTCCCAGTAAAACCAGGCAGGAATCAACTCACCTGAATTCACCGCTCACATACTTATCCCGATCTTTAAACATCAGGATAGATGTTTTGTAAATCTTTATTGCTCTGTTCTCCCCACTTGCAGTACTGGCATGATACACATTAGCCTATCAGATTATAAAGGGAAGAAATAACATTAAATAAAAACTCTTTAAACCAGCATAACCTCTCCTTTTCTCTTTCTAACACCTGGGAAAGATCTGATAAAATGATCTGGTCTCACCCCAGGCTCTACATAGCACCCAGCTGAGTGCACAAGGGCAATCACTCTACCAGAGGCAGTTTACAGAAAGTACATGAGACCGGGTAGGGGTGTGAAAATGCATATGGGACAAAAACAACAATGCACAAGAAAACTCCACCTCATTCATATTTTGGAGACTGAAACAAGCTCTTGTGCAAAGCATTAATTTGAGTCTGTGCACTACTTTGGCTCTAAAGCATAGCCCAAATACCTCATATTGACACCTCTACACAGGGTGGAAGTATGCCTTTAATCAGCACCCACAGACTTGGAAGAAAAGCATATCAGCCCAGGTGACTAAGCATTCTAAGACTGATTTATTAATTTACTTGGAAACTTGTTTTCTGGCTTTAATTATCTGCAATATTACTTGATAATAACAGCACACAAACATGCTCATTTTGTAAGAGCAATGAAGACTTAACAGCATTTTAAACAGAATTTCGTTACACCATCTAGATACTTCCATGCCTGCTGATATGTGGAGCTGGTCTGACCTGCATGTAAGACAGTCTCTCATGAAGAAAGAATTACTTGGCTTTGTATGTTTTTTTTCATGTGCTGTTTAATAGCATGTGTACACATACACATAACCATTCAAAAATTTCAGCTGCAGTATACAGTTAACAAGACCCACAAATATAACATTTAAGTATTCTGAGATATCTTTCATACTTGAGGAAATTTGTTTTCTACAATATCAATTGCATTTTATCTTAACATAACTTCCTACCAATCAAGCAACACGGAGAAATAAACAGTGCTAAACCCAAGTATTTCATCTTTCATCATCTGAGCAGCATAAGCTTCTATTTAGCTTACTGAGACTATTACATCATTTGTAATAAAACTTACTTCTTTCCCTGTGCTGATGCATCCATTGATTTCTGATATGACACCTCTAGTTAGCATCTTGAACAGAATCATCCGGGTCCTTGGATCTAATACCTCAAATTTAATATAGAATAGTCAGCACAGTGGATGTCTTTGAAGAGGAGAAAACCTAATAATACAGTCCAGACTTAGCACCATATTAAAGCACCCATGGCATCAGACTATTCTTAACAATCAAATGATAATCCAGACAGCAACCACCTTGAATTTTCCCCACGATTCTAGAATGATACTTTACTTTTTCTTTCAGCATTACTTCTCTCTTTTTTAAACTAAGCATATGTCCTTGAGCTACCTCTAGAAGAGACATAAGAGAACGATTTCCCACTCACAGTTGCATTCAATGTGTTAAAATAAGTTTTCTCTTAATACACAGCTATAACTGAAATAGAGCAGCTTTCTGGCCTTCAGCCAGTAATATTTCAGTCTTGCTAAAGAAGAAAAAACCAAAACCCAGCATCTATTTATTGCTCCTTGGAATTTAGTAAGAGTTTAAGATGGAATTCTGCCTTGCAAAACAATGCTAAGCCCAAAAATAAGCTAAAAACGTTTATGGAAACAAGTACAACCTTCATAAAAGAAACAAAGAAGAAACAGATCTGTTCAGGATAACTTGTTTCAGCTGGGATAGAGCTATTTTTTTTTTGTAGTAGCTGGTACAGGGCTGTGTTTTGGATTTAGTGTGAGAATAATGTTGATACCACACCAATGTTTTAGTTGCCAATTAAGTAGCACTTACTCTAAATAAAGGACTTCTCATTTTCCCATGCTCTGCCAGTGAGGAGGGGCACAAGAAGCCAGGAGGGAGCACGGCCAGGACACCTGACCTGAACAAGCGAAAGGCATATTCCATACCAGAGATCATCCTGCTCAGTACCTAAACTGGGGAATCTGTCTGGCAGCCACTGACCACTGTTCGGGGACAAGCTAGGTAGCAGGTGATGAGCAGTTGTATTGTGCATCACTTGTGCTTCCCAAATTTTATTCCTCTTCCTCTCTTTATTCCTGTTATTATTATTTCTATTATAATTAATTTAACTTCAATTATTAAACTCTTCTTATCTCAACACACAGGTTTTATCTTTTCCCATTCTTCTCCCCATCCTATTAAGGGGGGGAAGGAGTGAACAAGCAGCTGTGCCTACTTCATTGCCAGCTGGGGTTAAACCTCAACACTGTTTTACCGTTGATTCCACAATTCCATATTATTTGTTCCAGTCAAAAGATAAATTTGATGAATTAGAAACTTACCTGTTCTACTGTTGCTCTGTCTGACTTGTCTTTGACCCGATACCTACCAAAAGTGAAAATAAAATTATACAAACCCACATATGGACTCAGTACTTCAGAGTAAAACATGACATTCTCTACCACAGATGACAACCTCCAGAAGTAAGGCTTTCAGTTCATACAAAAGCAAAGGTTTCTCTTGCAGGTGAGTGGGAGTAGGGGAAGAAACCCATAAGTATCAGTGCCCTTCACTTATAGTATCTTCTTGCCTCCTCTGAATTATGCCTATTCAGGAGAAAACAGTATCAACACCTTAGGGCTGTAAGCCGCGGGCTTAAAAATAAATTTTAAGTACCACCTTTCCCTCACTAAATCACATCAGAAGGAACTGATGAAGGAACAGAAAAGACTTTCAGTACCTTTTTAGCCCAACTGCTTAAGCACCTCTGTTTAGAAACAGGGTAGCAGCAATAGTCTTTTTCAAGTAAAATGACACCCATCATTTCTGTATTACTACACCAATACAATCAGATATGCTAACAGCAGCAGTGACAGAAGAATCAAAACTTCAGAATGATTCAGGCAACTGACTGGGAAACCAAAATGCTGAAGACCAAAAGACAAACTGCATGCAGACTGCTTACAGATTTTGTTTTTCTTAACAAATTTATTCAAAACTCAGATTCACACTAGGAAATAAGAACTACTCTTCTGGGTTCAAATTATTTGATTGAAAATAGAACCACAAGTAATACTCACATGTCTGCTTCCTTCTGTCTAGACTTTTCTGTGACTCTGTTTATAACAGAGTCATCAAAATTTAACTTATCTGAAAAACACATAAGAAGAAATTAAAAAAAAAAAATCCAAAGTAGTTTCAGAATTTCCCCTGTAATTCTGTTGCCAGTCAATATGCCACAAGACAATGTTAAAAGACGGGTGAAGCTCCCTGTAACAAGCACGGAAGCTTAGCTACATAACGAAGTTAACCTAGCTTACCACTCTGTCTACACAGATGAGTGAGACAGTCCCACAGACCAGGAGATGTAATGCCATCCAGAAGGAATGCCTTTTGGATAACACTTCACCATTAAATTTTTATTCCTTTTATCAAATGCAATTTTTTAAGTAACAGCCTCCGGGATTCTTTCCCCATGATGTATTTTAAATGGTGTTTGATTAATTGCTAAATGTATAAAAGCTGCTATATTTTGGTATATATACCAGCACCACTCTCTTGAACCTTCATTTTAGGACCACTTCATTATAAAGGAAAACACAACCTCTGCTTACTACCCTGTCAAAAGCCCCCAATCACATCTAGCCCTAACAGCCTAACAGGCTGACCTGAACTGCCATTTCCATCACACGGTAAACACCAAACTACATTGGCTAGGACAGCAACCTCTTCGCTTATCACAGAAAGTTTACCCCATTTTTTCATCTGTTTGGCAACTGTTAACTCACTCCAGCAAGTTCTGGCATAAAGTAAGCTAAATTAGTCTGAGAATATCACAGAGAGGTATCTGCTTTCATAACGACAACAATGCAATTATACTCACCTAAATTAATTTTATGTTCAAATTTCCTTAAAGCCTTGTCTGTAGGTGTAGACATTTTTGCTGAATAGCAACTAGGGGTCTGTCTATTTGCCTGAAACAAAGGACCTGTTAATGTAAGTTGCCTTCCTAAATATCCCTTTTAAATACAGACAACATCACTGGAAAAGTCAGCTCAAATGCCTATACCTAGAGCTAAAGAAAGAAAACCAGAAAAGGTGAGAAAATAAATTAACATTAGATTTTATTTAATTCAGGAAATGAAAATACAGGTGAAACACCAGTTAAAATTCAAAAAAGTGCCCCAGATCAGAGTTCTTTTTAATCTGGAAATTGAGCTGCAAGACTTTCACTTTAATACTTTTTCTATGTGTAACAGAAAGAGAAAAAGCAGACAAGACACAAGGAGAAAAATGAGAGGAAGAAACAAAAAGCTAATGACAAGCAGATCTTAGATCTAAAATTTAAATATTAAAAGATTTAAATTTAGATCTTAAATTTAAATAGAAAGGATGAGGAATATGCTGAAAACCACAGAGGATAAATATCAAAAGGTAAGCAAAATCAGCAGAGATCAGCCTGGGCAAAGAAAGGAAAGTTGAGGAAGGTAAGGAACAGAAAGAAAACTGCAGTGACAAAGAGAATCCAGCTACAGAGTTTGAGAAAAGGAAATCAAGCAGAGCTCTGGCTACACTGTATATATACACATGGCATGACAGAGGAACAAGAATCAAAGGAAGGGCATTCTCTCAAGCTAAAATTTTCTGCTTGAATTTATGCTCAGCACAATAGTAATGAAGAACAATGCCTTCAGGCTAGCCCCATTTGCTATTGGGCACCCTTGATGCTCACAAAATAGCCTTCAATGTACCTGCGGATTACATCCACCAGCAGTACTGCGGTGCTTTGTGAGTCTTCCCACTTCATCATCCCAGTCCCAGTCTTCCTCTTCCTCTTCATCATCATCATCATCATCACCATCACCATCTCCTTCCTCAGTGTTAACTTCTTCGCATATGCGTGACTGGCAGTTGGTGACCTCACTTTCTTCAGCTATTTCTGTTTCTTGTGCAAATTCACTTTAAACAAATACAGATGTTTGTATAAGTACAAGTGGTTGTTACAGTCATCAGAATTGCAACACATTTATCTCAAGAGATGATTTCACAAGGTTAGCTCTCCATGAGATGTTTCTCACTTCACCTGTCTATAAGCAAGCATATATGAGGATGTCACTGCCTTTAAAGGCTGGACTACATTTAAATTATCTTCTTCACCACAGCAGCGCTGCCTTCTAAATTGTTCTGTAGTTACACATATATTTAGATCCCTCTGATTCCAATGAGATGAATACGTTAGATCAGGCCATCTGGCTCCTTCATCAGAGAAGAACCACTCTGCTTGCTGCTGCAGCAGATCACCACCTGACAAAGTATTACACAAAACCTCACCAGAGACAGACAGCCAACCTGCTGGTATTTCAGGACACCAGCACAACCTACATAAAAAAAAATCAGTTAGACCTAAAAAAGAATCTGTGGAAGAAATGAACGATTTTGACTTACTCATGCCTTAGTGTCTGTAGTACATAACTTTTTTTCTGCCAGAAAAATACAGCAGACTCTGCTGGTATGCGACATTTAGGGGACCTATAGGGATGCTGGGGAGGGACTCTTCTTGAGGGACTGTAGTGAGAGGACAAGGGGTAACGGGTTCAATCTTAAACAGGGGAAGTTTAGATTGGATATGAGGAAGAAATTCTTTACTGTAAGGATGGTGAGGCACTGGAATGGGTTGCCCAGGGAAGCTGTGAATGCTCCATTGCTGGCGGTGTTCAAGGCTGTGTTGGACAGAGCCTTGGGTGGCATGGTTTAATGGGAGGTGTCCCTGCCCATGGCAGGGGGGGTTGGAACTAGATGATGTTAAGGCCCTTTCCAACCCTAACTATTCTATGATTCTATGATTTAATTATGAAATATAAACTGGAAAGAAAACAGCTTGCACCCTTAACACAAGACCATTCCTTATTCACTCCCCGCTAAATACAAAAAGCTCTAGGCTTTCAGTCCAGCACAAAGTGAGCTTTAATTCCAAAGAGAATCAAACTGATCTGCTGTCCTCAGCAACTCACTGTTCTCTTATGCGGTTTCCCATGTTCAGTTACAATCAAAAACCATCAAGGTGAGATCGCCTCTACTACCCCAAGCCTGTAGGTGGGTCTGGCCACCTTAGAGGTGAAGCAGAAATGAAAAGCGACTGAGAAGGAAAGCTGAGAGAGCGCACGCAGCCTCTCCTCACATATGCTCCCAGACCTCGGACAACATATCCACTCCCTCTACCGGGCCTTCTGCCCCGAGGCCCGGCCGCTCCCCTCCCCGCTCGGCACTTTTAGCAGGCCGCGCCTGGGTAGAGAGGCAGACGAACAGCCCCTCGCATCGGCGGCTCCGGCAGGGCCTGCGGGAACCGCAAGGGACACCCCAGCCAGGCCCGCTCGACTTCGTTCCCCCTCCTCAAGGGGCCGACACCCAGCCTTCCGCCACCTCCTCCTACCCGTCGGAGCACTCCGCATCATCAAACTGCCCAGGCACAGCCTGGCTCATGGCTAGCGCCCGGTAATCCATGGCGATGGCGCCGGCAGAGGGACCGAAAGCACCGAGGGCGAGCGAGGGCTCAGCAAGTGAGGCGAGGCCAACCCGCCACTCCTCAGGTTCCGGCACGGGGATTGGCTGCGAACGCCTGACATCAGAAGCCTTAAAAAGCCTTGCAGCCCTCCTCTGAGCTGGAAACCGGCGTTTGCGCCGCAGGTTCAGAGGCGATTGCCCTGGAAACATCGGTGATCATCTGCTCTGAGGGGGGCCCACAAGGATGCCGGAGATTGACTGCTCATCAGAGATTGATTGGACATGGGACAAGGGGTTCAAACTTAAACAACGAAAGGCCAGGTCAGATGTAAGGAAGAAGTTCTTTACTGTGAGGGCGGTGAGGCACTGGAACAGGCTGCCTAAAGTAGTAGTAAATGCCCCATCCCTGGCAGTGTTCAAGGCCAGGCTGGACGGGGCTTTGAACAACTTGATCTAGTGAAACCAAGTGCCTGCAGGAGAGTTGGAACTAAATAATTTCTAAAGACCCTTCCAACCCAAACCATTCTATAACTAAACAGCAGTTTCTGTATTTTTGGGTGTGTATGCATCACATGAGAGGGATTTCAACTGCCACGTACTAAGATGAGTTACAATAACATTTTATCTATTAATACAGATAAAATACATAAGCTGTGGAGTAAATACTGAAGAGGCAGTCACATAGCTTCTTCAACAAAAGCAAGTATTAATGCAGAAATAGTCTCTCCCTTATGTACTAAACCATTATTAGCCTTTTCCTGGTATCTTTGAAGAAGCACACACATCTATGAGAACCATTTAAAAAGTTCAAAGTAGAAACTGGAAACACATGGTAAACTTTATTTATAGTCCACTGACTTGAAGAATGTGCCACCTTTTTGTTATATGTTATGAAATTGAAGGCATTTTCCCCCAATAACAATTTTACCTGTAATTTCTAACTGAAAAATTTTAAAATGCAAGGATACAATGCTTGTACATAACTGCAACCACACACAGAATTCCTGTGCCATCAGCATAAGAGATGTCAAATCTAAAAGTTGCAGTAATGGCCATCATTTCCCATACTTTTGTTCAGTCTGTGAATACATACACAGAACAGCCTGTGCAAGCAGCTTGCTTCAGTTTTCATAGCTTCTTTCAGATTGTAAAATGTTTAATATAGGTAGAGTACTTAGAACAAAAGAACTGCAGCCTAGCAGACTTCAAGGCACAGCTTTAATATTGCAGTCTGGGCTCAGTGTTTTACTGAAGCTAGGCAAGGTGTATCAATTATTTTCATACACACTTTTAATTAACACCTTTCTGTGCCCCCACCACACACAAACTCATGTTTGAGCACCACATGGGTTAATTAGTAACACCAGGATCAGCTAACCCAGATGGAAAAGCAGCACATACAGTCACTGCTTAGAACACACAGAATGTTCCAGATTCTACGGTTTTTCTAAATGGAAATAACTTCTATAGCATCCTAGTGTTCTTTCACTTCCCCCAATAAAAAAATATTTGCCTGCCTGCCCCCTTTCCCCAACCCCCCCCCCCAAAAAAAAATCCCCAAATCATCAACCAACCAAAACAACTCTCAAAAATTACATAAAAAACCACAAACCAACCAAACTATGACTAGGTTAAGCCAAACATGTTTGGCCAAAGATTATTAAGTTATTAACGAAGTTTAAGACCTTTGCAGGAAAGGTAATATTATACGATTGGGTGGGTATTATCTGACTAAAAATCCTTTTCTCAGTAGCAGTGGGTGCTCTCCAGCTTTCATAATCATGCTTCATTGTCAGTCAATATCTAACAGCATTTCAGCTATTATTTTCAGCACATTAAAAACATGATTAAGATAAAACTTAGCTAGAAAGGTAAATTTTGATTATTTTTTGTGTGTGTGATTTTCAGGTTCAAAATCAAATGAATGAAAATAATGTGGAAAATGAAAGACAAAAGACTCAAGACTGCATTTACTATTGCCATTAGAGCAAGCTGCATATGCAGAAATAACCAGCTGAAGTTACTTCAAAATATGGGATGTGACATAACAAGACTCAGGTTTCATTGTACACTGTATACAAATTGCTGGATTAACCATGGGAGAAAAGAAAAAGCTTGGGGCTGAGTTTTTGGTATTGTGGGGTTTTTTTTTTCCACTCAATGTCTTGATCAGAGGATTTGGGAAAGCTTTCCATCTCAAAACACCTTATGTTTTGTGGAATGGCTTAGGTTGGAAGGGGCCTTAAAGATTGTCTAGTTCCAACCCTCCTGCCATGGGCAGAAACACCTTCCACTAGACCAGGTTGCTCAAAGCCTCATCCAACCTGGCCCTGAGCACTGCCAGGGATGGGGCAGCCACAACTTCTTTGGGCAGCCTGTGCTAATGCCTCACCACCCTCACAATAAAGCACTTCTCCCTAATATCTAATCTAAATCTACCCTCTTTCAGTTTCACCTAACAAAAAATCTTTTCCATGTAACAAATAAGCCACTGAGGTGGAGGTAACATACAACTTAAATATACACAGCCTAACACACTATGGGAAACTTTTCTAATCAAACCATCAAATATATGACTGAAAACCAATTACTCTAAAGCAATGCAGAAGTGTGAGATGTTAATAGCACCTGTTTCAGTAATATACTTTACCCCTGCTCCTTCCAGAGGAATGTTAGCATACTGTGAAAAAAACTCAACCAACCACCCAACAAGTCCCAACCACAAACCCCTTACACCTCGTCCCGTGAATTTTCTGCTCCCCACGCAGCACACCAGCAAAGACAAACCTAACAGCCATACCCTGCACTAAACACAACCTAAGCTGAAGGCATAGCCTCTGGCGCTGCCAAGTGCGCTCCCACTCCCACTCATCCACCTGCGGTGGTCCCGACAGGCAGCCCTCCCCACAGAGGCACCCAAGCTGCCGCGCTCCGGGCGGGCAGCCTCAGAGGATGCCCCGCACGCCGAGAGGCCCCACCAGCTCTCCGGTGGGAACTGCACAGCGCCAGCACAACCTCCCGGGTGCCGAGGACTACCACCATGTCTTCCCTGACAGTGCCTACATCCCAGACCCATACACCCACCCGCCTTTCCCCGCACCGACACAGAGGCAGCTGCGCACTGCGCATGTGCACTACCTGACGGCGACCGACGCGGATCTCCCGCCCGGCCCCTTTCAGCCCGACCTGGAAACGGAAGCCGCGGCGCATGCGCGAGGAGGGGTCGGCGGAGGGGAGACGTGTGTTAAGCTCACGTGACCGCCCTGCCTCCCTCGCCGGCGGAGCCACGTCCGCTGCGGCGCTGAGGGGCGGGGCGGAGGCGCGGTGGGAGCGGGCCCGGATGGAGGCGGCCGACGCCGCCATTTAGATCGCCCGCAGCGGCAGGCGCCCGGCCGGTACAGGGTGTCCGGCTGTTGTTGTTGCTGCCGCCGCAGTCACCATGAGGCGCCTGTCGCAGCTGCTGTTGCTCGCCCTGCTCGCTTTTCCCGCCGCCCTGCTGCTCGGGGGCGCGCGCGGCGGCCCAGGTGAGGGGGGGACCCGATGAGAGAAGGCGAGCGGCCGTTGAGCTCTCCTGGGCGATGTAGGGGGTGGCGAGGAGAGGAAGCAGGGGCTTCTCCCACCTGGCCTGGGGAGCCCAGTGGCACCTTCGTGATCCGATCCGGAGGAGGAGGAGGCAGCGGCGGCGGGCACTGCTCATTCATAGTCGCCGTTCGCGGGCGGCAGTGGCGCGTTTTCCCCCCCCCCCGTGCGCACGTGGGCCGCCGCTGTGGCTGTCGCCCGGCTGGGGCTCCCGTGCCGGGTTCTGCCGCTGTGGAGTCATGGCTGTGCCCCCGCAGTGTGTGCGGGCTTCTCCGGCACAGCGAACCGCGAGTCACGGTGTCAGACTGGGTGCTGCCACTGCGCTGGGCGCCGGGCTCGGGCCCACCCGTGAAATCGGCCGCGGGAAGCCACGTGGGCGCGGCTGCCCCGCTGAAAGGCCACTCGGGGATGGAGCAACTGGTTTGTGTCTGTTCTGGCTTCCGCTCTCAGGCGGTGCTGCTCTCTGCGGTGAACGGGTAGCACGGGCTGCCAGCCTGCCTGCCCACCTCTCCTCCCTTCGCCCCCCTAGCGTCCTTCAAATGGACGAGTACTAATCTCTGTTTACGCTGTCGTGTTATCTGATTCACGGTCTGAAAATCGCCTCCCTGCTACTAAATCTGGAGAGGCAGCAACGCAGCCATCTCGCCTTGCGCTTCCAGTGGGCTGCAGCACGCCCACCCTATGCGTTAGTTCCTTCCCACCGCGGGCAGCTCTCCTTTCCCGCTATTGCCACATCATCAGCCCTTCTGACATCCATTGAAAGACTGTAAATTAGGGGGCTAAGAGAATGTGCTAGCACAGTTTCTTCTGAGGAATACGTGTTACTTGCCTGTATGCTGTTCAGATACAAGGGTCTTAAAAACAATGTTTTTTAAAAATCTTCATTTGTAGACTATCAAGTTTAAAACGTCTTCAAATAAAATTGCAGTAGGTAGTCTTAGGTTGAGTATTGCACGTGGTCGAGCAAAAGTCTTTGAGTGTACCTTCTAAAGACACTTGAGAGCAGAGATAGTATTTGTTTTTTCTAGCTCTCACTGGCAATCCTGAAGTCCTTGTATATATGTGTCCTGCTCAAGGATATTTATTCCCCTTAAAAGTTATTAAGTATTTATTTTAAACATGTACTCATAGCAATTAAATTGTTTTCAGGCTTGTGTAACTCAAACATCCATTCATTTCTACTCTTTCATTTTTAGAAAACATTAGATTTATTAAAACAAAAATCTGTAGATTTTTGTATGCTTTGAAAGTTCTCAGCCTAGCCTGCATGTGCTCTAAACTGCAGACAGACAGAACTTTATCTGCCAATATTTATATTAGTCATAGCCACCCAATGTTTGAATATGTGAGACTGGGCTCCATAAAAGCAAAGAGGCATTGAACGGTGAGATTGCAGTTGTCTTGGAGCTGTGCTCTGGAGCCGTGCTCTAAATCAGGTTTCTTTTCGGACTAGTGTTATGGTTCTGTTGAACATGTGGATATAGTAATTAATGATATTGATGAGAACATATTCATAAAAGACTTCTTTATGTTTTGAAACTTCAATTAAAATAAGTGCAAAAATAATAATTCTAAGAACCTGTGCAAGTGTAGTCTTCTGATACTAACAGATGGAAAGGGGACATACTAATTATTTATTAAACTTACTAGTCTTAGCAGAAACAGTACTTACTAATTTTCTGTCAATAGCAATACCTTTTTTCGCACTTTCACAACAAAATCTTTTCATGCATTGGCATGTTCAAAAATTAAACAATAGCTTTTAAGGCAAGTCATTCGCCTTCTGTGAATTTAAGCATTGCTGTGTGAATGCTGAACTTTTTGTCATCCAGGTGTAAACTTTTTGGTTTTGAACTTAATGGCACATAAATAGGTAGTTCACAAAGTTGTTAGAGAAGGAAGAAGGCTGAAGAATGCACACAGGTGATAATTTGAGTGTGAGGTTTTTGCAGCTGAGGCTTCAAAATGCTGTATTTGACAGATTTTTCAGAAATTCTTCAAAAACTGGTTTGAAAATGTGTTATGTCAGTTTTCTGTTGATTAACGAGACATTGATAAGGCTTTCTTGTGTTTGTATTTTGTTTTGGTAGGTTCAGGTTTATTAGTTGCAGCTCAAGATGCCACAGAAGATGAGGAAGCTGCGGAAGATACTGTAGTTGAAGATGAAGATGATGAAGCTGAAGTTGAAGAAGATGAGCCAACAGACTTGGTAATTGTACTTGAATGCTGCTTCATTAGTCTGAATTAGACTAAAAAGTGCTTGAAGCTAGGTATTTTAGACATATTTAAATATGAGTTAAATATCATTTGTTATTTCCACATAGCTGTTTCCAGGTCTCCAATTAAACTCATGTTCAGTTTGAAGTTTCAGAAGGATTTATCTTTTCTTCCTGAATTACCACATGAAAAACCACTCTGGGACAGCCCAGTTTCTGACTACCAAAACTGCAGTTCACACAAAAGAACACCAAGTGAGAGAACCAGGTTCTCCTAGAAGCCCCTTATGCTTGTTTTCCAGCTGAAGCTGTGTCTCAGTAAGCTGAGAAGGACATTGGGGTATAGGACTACATCGTTCTGGCCTATTTCATATTGATTTTCAAGGAGCAACAGAATTTTACTGCTTAGTTAACCTCAATATTAATTCTGAAAACCTGGTTTTGCTGCCCATTTTCACTTACTACTTTCCCAATCTCTGACACTTGTTGCACAATATGTCTGTTGTACCAGTGGCCATACTGCTGTTTAGGGTGACTTAGCTCAGCTTGAACATTTAGATTCTGTTCTTTTCCTTCCACCCCCAAACAGAGATGTTACTGTTGCATTCTGATTGTAAACATTTCGATACAGCTAAATGCAGCTCTGATTAGTCACTGTGTCAAATACAAGTAGAAGGATAAATGTTGAAAACAATGCTAATTGAACCTAGAGGGAGAAAAGACTGTGTGCTAATCCAGCAACAGCAGGAATCGATACTAAAGCCTGCCCTTGTTGCATGCTTTGATACATGGGATTCTCATGAAACAAGTGTGGTCTTTGCTTCACTGTTCATTATAGGATTTTTTCAAAAAAGTCTCTTGTCTTAGACAGAAGAAAAAGAGGAAGAAGACTTGTCAGGAGAACCTAAAGCCTCACCTAATGCTGATACAACCATCTTATTTGTGAAAGGTGAAGGTAAGAGGCCTGTGCTAATGTACCATCTTCTTCACTGTTGCTTAGGCTGCATCAATCCATGCATAAAAATAAAAACTCCATAAAATTGAAAAAGCTAAAAAAAGAAGCATCTGGTTTAGACACTGTTTAGGAGCAGGTCTGGTGTATGAAGTGTCTAACGGTTGAATATATTTTGTGTTTTAGACTTCCCAGCAAACAACATTGTAAAATTTCTGGTGGGCTTCACCAATAAGGGTACAGAAGATTTCATTGTTGAGTCTCTCGATGCTTCTTTCCGGTATCCTCAAGACTACCAGTTTTATATCCAGAACTTCACAGCTCTCCCTCTGAATACAGTAGTTCCACCACAGAGACAAGCCACGTTTGAGTACTCTTTCATCCCTGCTGAGCCTATGGGTGGTCGTCCTTTCGGACTAGTTATCAATCTCAACTACAGAGATGCAAATGTAAGCCTGATGTTGCAATTAATTTTAATCTTTCTAGTTGATGTGGAAATGTCAGGAAGGAACTGCTTAATCAAGTTACTAACTCTTCAGAAAGAGACCGCCTTGTGGTTTTTAAGCAAATCGGTAGATATGCAAGCACAAGTAAGCAACTGTCTACCTATTTCACAACATCCCCCCATGTACACGTGGTTCTGAATATTATTAGTTCTGTATATTACCAACTTGAATCCCAGCAGCAAACTTGACTTTGAGCAAATAGAAGACTAGTAGTTGCAACCTAGGGGAAGACTATCCAAAAGTGTAAATGGGGATTAAAATAGGGGATTCTTTTTTAATGCAGGTCAAAGCTTAACAGGCTTCTGTACCTTTGTGTTTTGATTGCTCTAGTAAAACCCCTTCATATGGAGTATCTTACGTTATAAGAAATGACATATTGAAGGCTAGATGTAACTTTCTTGCTAATACCAAGGCTGTTCTTTGTCTTGCGCCAAAAAGTTTGCACTTCTATATGTTCAGTCAGACTTGCACTGCTTATAAACTTAAGCCGTATGCAGCAGTTTCTACTTGCTAGAGTTTTTCCAAGAGCATGCAAAAGGATCAACATTTGTGTATGTGTTCAAGAAATACATTTAAAATGTTATGTGGAATCTTTTTTGTAGGGCAATGTGTTTCAAGATGCTGTCTTCAATCAAACAGTTACAATAATTGAAAAAGAAGATGGGCTGGATGGAGAAACGTAAGGAGGCTGGGGATTCAAGTTTATTTTGGTATACTGATGGAAGAGGTTATTGATGGTGCCAGTGAGACTAGTTCTTATATCCTCATTTTATTGAAGTTAGGTCTGCTCTGTTTTGCTGATGGTGTAGCAGGCATTTCACTTGTACAACAGAGAACTGAAAATACAAACTTTTTCCCCTGAATTAAGTACTGTATTAGTAACTAGGGATCTTCATAATTGGTACTATGTCATTGAGCCGTTTACACATCTGCTTTGGCTCACAGAGCTTAAGCCTGGAATATAGAATTTATGTTCATCTCTTGTATTTCAGGTGAAATTACTCAAAGCAAAATGCACAGACTTAAAAATAATCACATAGCTTAGAATTCTAGCTGTGGAGCACAGAGCGAGATAATCAAGGCCTTTTAAAGCTCTGCTGCCAATAAATTGATATCCTAGCAGTACCTGATTTGCAGGAGTGTACTAAAAGCATATAAAAGATTTCAAAGGCTTTTGTAAGGGGTTAAAGCTGTCACAAACAAATACTACGTTTGACCCAACATCCTGAGACATGATACTGCAAGAGTTCTTAGCAATTGCCAGATTTCTGTAACTATAAGTTTCCCAGTTTATTCAGCATTTTTCAGTGTGTCATTCAGAATTAAATGTAGGATTGCAGTTCCCAAAATTGAAGTCAGAATAATTACTTAATATTTGTTAGCACTTCAGTTTCAAATTTTTTTTTCCCCACCTGCCCCATATGAAAGTACTTGGGAAAGATCAAGTGGGCATGGGGCCAAGCTAGGCTTAGTTTCTATGCTCCTCTTATTCTCTCACTGAAGGTTTTTAGTTAATGGGTTATTAAACTGTTTTTTTAAAGGATCTTCATGTACATGTTCCTTGCTGGACTTGGTCTACTTGTCATTGTTGGCCTGCATCAGTTACTAGAATCTAGAAAGGTGGGTAATGTATTTTGTCTGTGTAATTGTTAATACGAGACCTGACTGATACAAAAAGAAAGCAATTCAGTAATTGCTTCTGGCACACATGGTACAGGTAAAACTTCAGGAGCTTTACATTTAGAACTATGACCTTATAGATGACTGGGAAAACCAGGGAGTTTTTAAAAGATGTTCCTAATTAGAGACATTTAGATTGCTTATCTAATGCTCTTTGGGTCTGCTCTTTGGCATCACACTGAAGTGGTTGAGCCGAACTTTTGATACTGTCCAGCCACTGTCTGTGTGCAGCTATTCATTCGATACTTAGTGGCTAGACTTTCCGCATGCTCTGTATTTCTATCTATTACTTTCATCTGGGTAAAACTTAGCTGTTTTCTTCGGTCCAGTCCTTTATTTAGTTCTTATTTATGCTTTGACATAATGTTGATTAGGGCCTTCTGGATTCCATTTATAATGCTATAACAACTAAAGGTTTGTTTGTGTAAGTGGTTTGGCAAGTAAAAGCCATTGAAAGGTTAAGTCTCAATCTGCATTCAGTGCATAGGTTATGTCTTTTTGCAGCCTGGTTTATGATACTTTGGAAGTTTCCCTTGGGAAGAAATATGGAGTAATTACTGTGCCTTGAAATCTATTTTGCAAGGTGACACGTGAGAATATTGTTCCAATCTGAGAAAGTATAAGGAAACTGGTCATCACAGTTTGATTAATTATCAGCCATTTTTTGTAACAAGTATAGTGAACTTCCCCAGGTATGCATGAAATCTTGATATCTTTGTGCAGAATAAGTACTGCAAGTCCTTAAAAGGGGTAATGCCAAGCTTAGGTGAATAAATTGCTAATGGTAAAGATTGTTTAAGCTAAGCTACAAAGACAGCTTCATACATTGACTAGCCTTAAGTTTGTGTCTTAGTGAAACAATTGTAACTAAATATAGCACTGTGTGTTATTTCTAATACTTGTGCTACCAACACTTTGTGGAAAGAAAAATCTTACTTCTTTCTTGAATTTTCAGAGGAAAAGACCGGTACAGAAAGTAGAAATGGGAACATCAAATCAGAATGATGTTGATATGAGCTGGATTCCCCAAGAAACTTTAAATCAAATAAGTAAGTAGCCCGCCTTCCACAAACTAGAGCAAAGCAAACTTCCTTAATCAATTAGTTGTAATTGAATAAGTGGCTGATACCAGTTTCTCAGAGCAGCATACCTCTCTCCTAGGGAGTAAAAAAAATCGTCTAAAGTGTGGTGCTTAATGTTCATAGACTGTAATTATATTAGCAGCCAACTTTTCATGGAACAGACTTCACTGGTTGGTACAATAATGGCTATCAGTTACTTTAACAATTTGTTCTGTAGACTCTTTTTCAACAGTATAAAATCTTTACCCAAAACCTGGATCACAAAGGAGGTTTAAACAGGAGAAAATATCTGTCATCTCCAAATTTCTGTAAGTTGCTTGGAAGTTTGCCTCTAGACCAGAGTTTTAAGTAAGCATTAGAAGTGTGTATTAACTAAAGCCACATGAAGACTTGGTGTTAATGTCCTTCACAAGTCCAAAACGACTAAGTTCTACTTGATATATGAAATGCCAACAGTAAACCCAGTGTCTGATTTCTTTAGCCCATTTGTGTGTTTGTGGGTATTTCTAACTTCTCTTGCTGTTTCTTTCGTTTTGCTTTCCCATGGCTTCAGTGCAGAGTAGAAGAG
Source organism: Myiopsitta monachus (assembly GCA_017639245.1). Lineage (NCBI taxonomy): Eukaryota > Metazoa > Chordata > Aves > Psittaciformes > Psittacidae > Myiopsitta > Myiopsitta monachus. The sequence continues at coordinate 39,161,802 of CM029918.1, read as the reverse complement.
GTGAGGCAAACTGGTGATCTAAAGAGTGGAAGTGCTTAGTGTGTTGTCCATGTGATAAGGCGGCATGGATAGGATGCATGCAGTGATTGGTGATGCAGCATGAACAGTGAAAGATTACAGAACAAATGCATGCAGCCACACAGATGCATTTTATATAAATATATGTTTTCTTATATTATAAAAATGTGTATGTATTATTTCTGGTTATATTGTAGTAACATAGTTTCAGTAGAATATTGCTGAAGTACTAATGTCTCCTCTTAACAGTTCCAGAACCTTTTATCTAAAATGCAGATGTGTGTCTTGCCTGCCCTGTTACTTTAGTGTAGTGTCAGGCTGATGTTGCATGGGGGAGGTGGAGTACTGATCATGACCAATGGCTGAGCACATCTTGTCTCAGTGAGAAACAAACCTGAGCCTTTGGTGTAATAGTTTAATAGTGAGGCTTATCTTCTTGGTATTCCTTATCCCAAGTGAATTCCTATCACCAGTAGCATTGGCTAGATAGCCTCTCTCAAAGCACATCCTAGACAAAAAGAAGTGCTTTGAAAATCCTTTGCAGGAACTACCTTTACTTGAAAAAGACCACCACTTTGATGAAATGAGCATATTTTGATCTTTATTCAATGTAGAAGGGCTAGAGACCTTAGCTCTGATACGAAGTTGTGACAGGAGATGATGACTTCACTTTCTGATTCCTTCACCCGTAACTGTACTTACAGGTATAAGGACTATACCTGTAAGTGTTTTACTTCAGAAAATGTGAGCTTTCTTGTACACTGTCTTCTGTGAGACACAAGAATGACAGTATAAAATCTAGACAGAGGAATTTGAAAAGCGTCAATCTAGCAAGGAAGACTGAAGCTGTAGATGCTGCTTTGTTTTGTTTTGGCTTTTTTTCTTTCAAAGAGCAAACTGTCTTTAAGTGGGCTCAACTCCTGGCATGTTTTGGTAGCCTCTCCATCCCTTTCTTAAGATGAATAGGTATTCAGATCTTAATAACTGAAGTTGATTAAAACCTGGGAGGGTTTTCTAGCTCCAGGTTAGTTTTAATTGGACCTCTGCACTACAGTCCTTTGAAATACATGGCTTTCAAGATCCTCAGAGGTTCTTAACTATTTTATTGTCGAAAGACTCTTCGTAGTGTACTGATTGGCTTGTAATGACAAGCTCCTTGTCTTTGCACTTATTCAAACTAGTGAAATTACTGGAGATGGTTCTGTTTAAGAAAATGTGCATTTTTAAGTGAACAGATACACTTAGCAGTTGTTTTAGCACTTCATACGAAGTATTGTAGCTTCTCTACAATATTACAAGGGCTGAAATCCTGCCTGCATAAGGACCCTCATTGTAAAGGACAACTGTAGGCCTGTCATGAAGTCTTAAATGTTGATTATGTTTGTGGCATCCAGTGATAATACAGCTAAAGCTGGGTGGCTTCTCCATAAGGGTTATCTGATCACAAAGCTGGGTGGCTTCCCCATCAGGGTTATCTGGTCACAAAGTGACATCTTCATAGTTAAATGTGGGTACTTCCTGGAAGAATGTTTTTTTCACAGTCTTTTTGCTGTTAATCTGCATGAACATGGCAGTACTTCCTGAAAAACAAAGATGTCTAAGGGAGGGTCAGTCACATTCTTCAGGCAGACAAATGAAACCAATATTGATCAAGATAATGCATTAACTTTATAAGAGTGTAATAATTAAACGTGACGCTTTTCTAAAGAGCAGAGCGTGGGGTTTCAGCAGGAAATGGTGGGGGAGTTATTTCGGGTGTTTTGTTGTGTTGGATTTTTTGGTTTTTGCATTTTAGTAACTTGAACAACGTTTGCCTTGGAGCTGCATGTTACAGAATAGGAACGTTATTTTTTGTTACCTTCTATTTACTATGCTAATGATTTAATAGTAAAAAGCCTTAACAAGTTGTTTGAAGTGGCTTCTCTGTGGTGGTGCATTGCACTAGGAGGCCAGCTTGGCTTCTGTTAGGGAGGGAGAAAAGTACATGGTCATATCATATCTTAATCTGATATAACTGTAGCAGCTGATAGAACTATCTTCTTCTTTTTTTCTAGATAAAGCTTCACCAAGGAGGTTGCCCTACAAGAGGGCACAGAAGAGATCAGTGGGCTCTGATGAGTAAATGTTAACTATAGTGCAACAGTTGAACCTTTACTAATCCTGCCTGTTTGGCTTTTTTGGATTGGAGTAGTGCAGAGAATCCGTACCACCATAAGGAAAAAATACTGCTAAACATTCGGACTGAACAGATTAACTGAATGGTGTTAATATTACTGAAAATGCACTTCTCTGTTTTTGGGGGGGTTTTGTTTTTTTTGTTTTGTTTTGATTGGGGGGGGACGGAAGGGGATGGTAGCCATTAAAATTTGTGCCTGCGTGTGTAAGCAGTTGGTCTTAACAGAACTATGTTACCTGAAATGTGCCTTTAGAGTTCTTTGTAATGCTGGCTTGTCATCTGTACGCTGTCTTGGAAGGGTTTTTCTCCTCCCCCTAATCTGAATGTCTAGTGACTAAATCAGTCTTGATTGTATCATGTCTATCAAAATCTCTATGCATTTTTTTCAGTGAGTAACTTACTCTCTCCAGTGTGCACACACTGAAGTTTGTGTGTGTGGTCCTACTTCAGTGTTGAGGCACTGATCATCTAAGTTTCTGCATAGTTTGCATTCTAAAGGCACAATTGGGTATAACTGCTTGTAGTGGTAGACATTTTGCTGCTGGCTTGATCTGGGCATGCAGTGACCTGAAGATCTGAACTTACCTGCATAGATGTTAGGAATACTCTTACACAGCAGCAGAACTTGTGAAGCATGGAATTTGTGTGCTGAATTGGTATTACTACATAAATCTTTTTTATACCCAACTTGTTAAATGTTAGTTATTGAGTTGTGCCAGCATCTTAGGTATTCCTGTTATAGCGGTAGCTCTGCAGTGTTTACTCAAGAAATTACTGAATAAGCCACAACTACTTTTCAGTAAGTTCTTGGTTCTCTCACAAAACTAGAATGTCATATGTATCAAAACGTGGACTTTTCTTAGAGCTTTACATGGGGCAAGGACTTTGCATTTTCTGTACACACTTGAAACTGAATTTGAAAACCTGTTGGCTTCAAATAATGTTCTTAAATGCAAGCTATTTAATTTACCCTTTGCAGTTTTTGAATCTCAGAACTTTTTTCCACTGGTCAGTACATTGGTCAGAGTTACTTTATCACCTTTCCTGCTAGTAACACAGGTGCATACCCATTGTTAACTACCTTTCAGTTCAGTACTAAAACAGAAAAGCTATATGCAGTCAAAATGGGATTTTCTTTTGTGGCAGGCACAGCTGTGATTGCCAGGTGCTGATCCACATCCACTGCATTCAGGAACTTAACTGACAGTAAGAAGTAGATAATGCAGAGCTGTCAGTTATCTGCCATTCAGGCACTTGGACAAGGCTTTAGTTGTTGCATTCTCAGCTGCACCTCTTCCCGGGTGCGAAGTTGTGTGGAAGGTTGTTGAGTTCAGGAAGAGGCACTGATCTGAGACTTCTGTTTTCTTTTTTTTTCTCCCCTTCCTGATCCCCATATGTGAAAGCACCTTTTTAGATCTAAACTTGCTCTGTAGGGGCTGAGCTTCTGAGCCAGTGAATGCTGAGCAATACTTCCAAATCATGTCATAGGAATTTTGATACATCTGAGCTCTGAAACTGCTATCTGTACTGGCACTATCTTATATGCTTTTGCAGAATGAACTGTGAAGATGTTCTTGACCCATCTTGCTATGGAACAGATTAAAAATAGGAAAAGCAACCCCAAAGATGCTTCAGCTTTCTGATAGTATAACAGGCAGAGTATTTTTAATAGCTGTGATTGTTGAATTGTCATACAGATTGTTTAGCCAACAGTTGCATGCTACCTTCATAAGAGGTATCTCCACTCAGATTGCGTGGAACAACTTTGTTTGCCATTAGTGATGTAATCTGACTGGTCCTGTGGTAGGTTTATGGGTTTATATTCCACTGTGCATCGATTCCACAAGGTGTTTTATACTACATGGTTTGTATACTAAAGCCCTATAGCTGTTGCAGCACCTGATGTACTGAACTAAGTTCCCACTCTTGGATTATGTCTCTAACCTGAAATCAAGATACTTTTCTTAATCTTCTTGTAATGTGTAATCTTAAAATTGTATACTGTAATTCTTCCCAAGAGAGGAAAAGTACTGTTTAGAGAGGGTGATAATGAAAGTTACTCCAGACACAGTGGTACTCCAGGAAAAGAAGACAAAGGATCAGAACAGAGGGTATTAATTTGTAATATCCTAGTTTTATTTGTTCGGATGAATAGTTTAGTCCTTACAGATTCAGTTCTGGAGCAAGTTAGGCCTTCAGAAGTCTTACACTGGCCAGGACTTCAGAGAAGCTGAAGGACTGAAGTACTGTACAAGTAAGAAATAAGTATTTGAAGGTTTTGGCTTTCTTCTGTGTACTCAGCCGTCCAAATGCTTAAGTTCCAAGTGTGAAAGGAGAGAGTATATAGCTTAGCAACTTGCATAGGAACTAGCAATAGGAAAGTCCAGTTGTGCCGAAGCTGTCTTTCTGATCATACTACTTATCATTCACTGTGGAGGGTTCATAGTAACTTTCTCAGCCGGTGCAGTTCATAAGAACAGTGGCCAGGAATCCACTACTGCTAATGATAAATGAAGTAACAGTTTTGAATTCCTTGTTTGTTGTTAGTTTGCTGTAGTTGAAATTTAGCAATAACATTGTGCACAGTGGTATTTGAACTTTGGCATCTCCTACATTATTTCTAGTAAATAAGACATTCTGCTACACTTTGATTTCTTCAAATGTGGGAGAGCACAGCTGTTGCTTTATCCTGTTGGTTAACAACTTTTATTTCGGTACTTGAATTTTCTACTCAATTTTTAAACCCAGACTGATAGCTTAGTGTCAGAGGTATGTTACGAGATATCATTATCAGCTGAGTAGAGTGCAGTTTCACTGACTATAAGATGGAAAAGCAACAGTTCCGCCTGTCTTTATGCCACCCCTTTCCATGTAGCAGCGCAAGCATTTGTATAATCTGGTGTTCTTAGCAGCCTAGTTTTCAGCGAGCTTCACTACACTACCACACAACTGCTCATGTTAGGTAATGAGAAGAGGAACAATGACTATGAAAGAAGATGTGGGCTAAGGTTTCTTCCGCATTAGTAAGAGATGCTGAAATAAGTTTTACACCACAAATGAACAGTGGTCCTTCACACTAAGGCCACAGTTTATTCCTTTCACAGCTCCTTAGCCAATTCAAAAAATTGTAGAGACTTAATGAGTCTACTAGTTGGAGTAAGAAACAGCTTTCGAGTTCATGTCTACCATGGTAGCAAAGCGTTAATTTAGCTACACTTGAACCACATGTGATACTTGTAGCCCTCTGTATGCTGCCTGCTTTGTGACAGCAGTTCATTTTTTCCCCTGTATCATTTAATCTGAGAAAGAAGCGTGGCTGCTGTCAGACTAACGGATGAAGCATCATCTTGTTCTTCATGTAGAAAATAATTAAATTGTAGGCCATGGAAACAAACTGAGCAGGTTAGATGGCAGTGCTTCTGCTTGTTCCAGGCACTTACACTGAGTATCTTCCTTACCTTGGAATGGATATAATTAAAAGCCTCTTTGACTCTGTATTCCTGGAATGCGTGGTGCTAAACCAGTTGCTGCAGTTGAAAGCTCTGAATTCAGGGAAGCAGCAGGAAAGTCAAGTACTAGCATAGGCTGGTTGTCCCGTTTTTCAGTGTGCCTGATATACTGAGCAGCAGTTAAGAGTCTGTTCTCTTTCTTTCGTCAAAGGAAAGACAGTACCTACCTCATACGAGTGACACAAGGGCTGTTTCAGGAGTGGTTTGATGTTACTTGAGACTTGTTCAATACACATCCTTAGGAGAGAGTAAGACACAGTACTAGCGTAGCTTGCTGGTAACTACATAGATTCATGTTATACCAGTTTAATCCCCTCACTGAACAGAACTCAGCAGCTTTACCCCAGGACTTTTCTTAAACAGAGGAATCGCAGTTCCATAGGAGAGCTAAGGCCAGAAAGATCTCAGTTTCTGCAAGAGTTTATAGGTGGGCTAAATAACATTCTTTTGACATTTTTCCATTTATCTTGAAATTTTCCCAGGGATTTTTTTAATCAAGTGATATTTATATCATTTATGATTGATTGTGTTGATACAATCAACAGTCAATTTAAGAATGACTCTTTTGGATGATTAAGTTCAGAGGATGTACTGCAGCTGAAGTGTTAACGTTTACTTTCTTACCTGCTGACTTGAGTTTATGAGATCAGATCCCTTGGGGGGGTAAAAGATGACTGCAGGTTTTTTGTAAACTTTATTATTTTTTTAGCATTGTGTAGCTTTTTTTTCTTGATTTTTTTTTTTAAATAAAGCATGAGAATGGCACCAAAAAGCCTGAGTGGGAACTGGTGCTCTTGTCCTTGATAACCAACCTGTAGGAGAATACACGGAGTGAAAACATGCTATTCTTAACAAGCTGCTTTGCTACAAGCATATTTGGAATGGGAATAATGAGGAAGTATTCTGTGATGTTTCGGACAATGGACTAATATTAAGATTAGAATTCTGTAAGAATAAGGGGAGTGCCGTGGGAAAATGTTCAGTAAATTCTTGAATCCTGATCCATTAAACTGAGCCATACTCCCCTGCGTTTCCAGAAAGAATAACCTATTGTTGAGCTGTAAGCAGCGTTTAAGAATCTGTTAAGATTCCTAAAGGCTGCTGAAGTACAAGGTTATAACAAACCTCATTAGGTGCATGCTGTTGTCTGACCAAGAATGCAGTCATAGTCCAGGCAGTGATACTGACAGTAGCAGTTCAAGCAGGTGTACTGCATACAAGCAGAAGGTAAGACGGGGGGGTGGGGAGTGTGTGGGGTGGTGGAGCTAACAAAAGCAAAAGAAAATAGTGGCCTAAAGATAAAAACCATCTGTATTTGTGAACCATTTCTGTGGATAAATAAGGGAAAATTAAAAGCAGATCTATTAAGATGTACTTTTCGCTCCCAGAGAACATAAAAACAACTTTTGAATTTGATGTCTGCCTCATCTTTCCTTGAAAAGATGCAGATGGAAAGAGTAGAGACCAGTGTGAAGTCTCAGAAATCTAAGGCAGTTGCTGTAGTCTTTTAACTTCAGTAGGCTGTCTTTCTGTCCCCGTCATGTTCATAATCTTGACGATGAATTTATATTAACCAAGATGCAATAAGATTTTGGCATTACAACATTGCAGTCTTAACTGGAGAAGGAAAACAAACTTACCGCGCCTTGCCTCATCACTTTGGGTCTGTTCAGCTTACATGGAAACCACAGTTTGTCCTGCCTTAACTCAGTTTTCCCTGTACTGCTTAAACTGACATAATGAGATTGTAACTTCAGAGCTGGATCTTTCACACAGCAGGAGTTAAATGTACATAGGGGCACAAGCAAGAGGAATTGTCAAGATAACTTCATTTAGAGTTCTAGTAAAACAGATACAGTCCCTGCCTGCAGGGCCTGGATGGAGTGAGGCAGTACATTTTCATTCAGATGAAGCTGCATGGGTGGACCATGGGTGACTAAAGCATTTACCCTGAAGATAAAATGCAACGCTGGGTTTGCTGGATGGAACTGCTATAGCCAGCAATACCAAAAGCTGCCAGCTGAGGGATCGCCCAAGCCAGTGACAGCTTGTTGTAGTAGACGTAATAGAGTTACAGCTCGTTGTAATAGACAGGCTCAGGAGAGCTTCCGTCCAGTCTTGAAGGGCAGCATCATAGATAGGCGAGGGCAGCCACATATGACTTTTTTTAATCATTCTTTGCTATATCTTGGTCACCGAAGTAAGTCTGAGCCTTTCTGTGCCTTTAAGTAAGTCTGTGACAGTTTGAAGCTGAAACTCTGAAAAGCTGTCAATACTAATGTCCTGTATTTGCTTCCAAAAATGAGAATCAGGGCTATAGGCACCTAAAGGCCCAGCCTAAGGCATTTCAGAAGGAGCAATAATAGTGGTGCTGCATACACACTGCCTCTTTGTTCATCTGGTTTCCTAGTCTGGGCTCCACAGCAAGGTTTCCTGCAATTAAAGCTGGATTAAATTGGGCCTTTTAACTCCATGTGAGCCTGGACCATGTTGAGGCACAAACAGGTCTGCATTCTGTCTTCTGCTGGAGTATTTTTTCCATGGAAGATGAATCAAACATTCCTGTCAATCCAGAACCCTGAAACGTATCTACTTCCTCACACAAGCCTGGATCCACAGCGCTGCAAAGCGAGCAGTGCACAGGACCATGCTCGATGCCAGCCTCAGCTGGCAGGCCCGCCAGTAACTTTCCAAAAGAGACAGAAAGAAAGAGCAGGCTGTTTGCTGTAGCAGGATTCTACACAGAAAGGAGGAAAGTCTTAAAATACCCTATTGCGGGTTTCCATTGGAAAGGAAGGGCTAGGATTTAAATAGCTTCTGGTGACTATCGCATACGGGATGATAAACATTGCCACCAAAATAACAGGTTATAATTAGAAGCAAGTGTAAATACTCTAACAAGCTTGATTATGAAATGCGTTACATTTTCCTTAGAGCCACTATTTAATACGTAGTTAATGCTTGGTTAGTGGTACTAGCGGTCCGTTCATACAGAGCAGGGGTATTGCTCACAGCTGGAAATGACATTTTGCCCAACTAATCCTAATTGGTTGCTACTATAGGCAAGCTGAAAACTAAGCAGCATGTCATTGCTGTCAGGCACCACAGGAAAGGCAACCCTTCAGAAAGAAAAAAACCCAACAAAATGCGTGAAACAGGATTTACCCTGTGCTTTAAAAACCACACTATAGAGGGACCATCTCCTTCCCAATGTATTGTTAGTGTGACAGGCTGTGCTACTGCAGCATCCTATTGCCACTCACCCTCCCAGCTGAAAGGCATGATGAGGACCATGTGTGAGGCATCGGTTGCAGTCATACAGCCAGAACCATCACTGGCTCCACTCAGTGGTGTTACTCCTTGCTCATACATGCAAGACCTTCCCCCTAGGTCCCATTGAGACTGAACTCGCTCTGCCCCTGTTAATAAAGAGGGTCTCACTGGGTGTCCTGGTCCTTCAGTTGGGTGCAGCACCCTGTGTGCTTACTCCATGTTTCCTTTAGTGAGGATCCCTGAGGGCCATCGCTCCGTTATTGCTATTTTGCTGGATTTGTAGAACTGCACCAAAACAGATGGCACTGATTCGCTGCAGCAGTAATAAATACAGGCCACCAAGGACCCGCAGGCAAACTGCAAAACATCCCCCACCTGCAGCTCAATAAAACACTGCACAGGAACCCTGGGAGGAGCTCCTATCACTTTTAATTAAGTGTTGTTCCAAATAAGTACCTTCATTTATTAGCAGGTGTTTTACAGATGCTAAAGAGAATATTTTGCTTCGGGAAAAGGTTTCAGAACTGTTTATGAGAGGTGCATTCACCATAAAGCAATAACCAGATGCATTAAAAGCAGCATGTGGCTCTGTATCCTGTACCAAAGTGCATTGCCATGAGGTGCACAGGTTGCGCAATACTGCAGGTCCCTTCCCCTCCCTTACCTGCAGCCCTGGGAAGCTTTCTGCCCAGCTCAGTGCTAATGCTGGGTCTCAGGTAGCTGCACTACAATGCCTGGTGGTTTCAACTCCAAAAGATACTGGCAGATAACCATCTAGACAGGAGATCAAAAGTCAAACCCACTGTGCAGTGGTGCAGACTTCACAGATTGATGCGTACGCACAGGCAGCTCAATGCTTTGATTTTCTCCAGCTGTGGAGTACAATGGACCTGATGTGTGTAATCTTGAGGGCCTGTGAAGCCTCAGTCGTATAAGTACCTCAAAGGCAGTGGATGAATGGTGTTAAGTACCCTACCACCAGAAAGGGATTGGCAAAGTGTGCAAATGCACAAGTATCACTTAGGCCATGTCCTCCCGTGTTCTGCCTCTTCCTCAGCTGCTGTCTGGGACCCCTGTGTACCAGGGAGGACCGTGTTTCAGTAGGAACGGAGGAAAGTGGCAATGAAAAAGGTTATGGGTTTTGTTTACAGCCAGGTCTTACCCACTTCTCCATTCCCAAGCACAGGTTACATGGAAAAGCTCAAGTTGCAAACACTCAGAAATACTTACTGGTCGAAGCAAGCCTACACCTCACAACTAGCACTGCCATCACCCTAAAATGAAATCCAAATCCTTCTTCTGGATGCACATTCATTAGAGATCAGATGCTGCTTGTTTAGAACAAGCATAGCTGCAAATCTAAGCCCTTGTCGCTCTATACAATCAGATAACAGGAGATAGGAGGGAAGGTTAACAAAGCCAATGTTTCAGTTACCCAAAGGTGACTGAAGCCACCCCTGTGCCCACTCCCCATCTGAGGGCAGGGGCTGCCAGTCCTGTGTGCACACACTTGTGGAAGATCTGTTTTTTTGCATATTAGCTGCAAAGAGGGTGGTGAGGCACTGCAATGGGTTGCCCAAGGAAGGGGTGAATGCTCCATCCCTGGCAGCGTTCAAGGCCAGGCTGGACAGAGCCTTGGGCAACGTGGTCTAAGGGGGCTGGAACTAGATGATGTTATGGTCCTGCCCAGCCTGAACCATTCTATGAATCTATGATTCTATGTTCTGCTGCTCTTCCCATCCCAGCTACGGGCATCACACACTGCAGTAGAGCCACCGACCCCTGTGGCTGACATTCTGTCCAGATCCTTGCCCCTTGGTATGAGCACCTCGGCCATGCTCCCTATGTGGTTACAGGCTAAAATCTACTGATGGGAAGCGAGCCCACAGCAGAGCTGGTCTCTACTGTGTTAATCTCTGCCTCTGAGAGTAGGAAAATAGCTCAGGCCGTCCACGAGGAAAAGCCTTTTCCCCAGCAAACCGCTCTTACTTACAGCCTCCTGTTCACTGATGTTTGTGAACTGCCTCACAGCCCTTTGCAGAAAGGCCCCAGGGAAGTGGAGACACTTTCACAACAGAGTATTCCAAATGCCCATCGTCCAATTTCCTCATACACTCCTGGCAGTTTTCCCTGCCAGATGAGACCAATCTGGCACAAGAGAAATAAACAGCAAGCACAGCGAAGGAGAAAGCTATTTTCAGTTGTACTACTCCAAGGGCTGCTGCAAGGTTTTCTACCACGTTACACAGTGAGGTTCAGTGAGCCAGAGATCTCTTCACACTTACTAGTATTTGTGAAACAAAGGCTCGAAGGCTCCTTGGCCCCTCACCTAGGAAGACCCGGAGGGTTTTCATTTCCCTAGAGAAATCTATCATCTTTTTCCACTGTCAGGCACTCCATTAACACATGCACACAGATAATACACCACTTACCTGAGACAGCCAGCAACAGCAAAGTAGATGTTCCTGTATCTTTAAGCATCCCATTCCATGCAGTGATGTGCCAGGAGCCTGCATTTTTGAGCAGACCACTCTTCTCCTCCATCTTTGTCCCTGGTGTGAATCCACTCAATTATTTGGGGGGAAAGAAAAAAAGAACCTTCTGAAAAAAACAGTTCTAGAAACATGTTTTTACGATACAGAAACCACTGCTGCTTCAGCAGCACACAAACACAGCCCTGACCTCCTTATGCTGCTCTTCTCTCTGCCTTGCTTTACATAGACCTCATTGCCCAGGTGAAGGCACTGATGAGGCCTCTTTGCACACAGGGATGCTCTTGCAGCCTTTGCCCCTGGACGAGGTGCAGCTGGTGAGAGGTCCTAAAGCACCAAATGACTCTTCCCCGGAGCGCTCCTCTCTGTGCTGTTCACACATCCTTCCCCCCTCCTTCCTCCAAACTTCCTCCTGTTTGTTGTGCAAAGGTGCACAACACAGTATGAATGGATCGGTAGCTTTCCGCAGGACCAAGGGCACGCACCACAGGAGTGCTTACCTGGTATACATGATCCTTTTGGCTGATGAGGGGCTGAACACCTACAGCTGCATTCCCAACAGCGCAATGCTCAGCTGAGGTGACCGGGGCAGACACCAGCGAGAAAGGCCAAGAGCACCAAACGCTGAGTGCAGGTCCCTACATCTGCAGCATACGCTTCAGGCTCTGGAGGGGGCTGCATGCAGAGTTACTGTGTACCCCTCAGCAGAGCTGCTGGCTCAGGAGCCCCGGCTGTGCTGAAGCTCTGTCAGTTCAGGGACATTTCCCCAAGCCCTGGGCTGGTTCTGGGGAACGTTCAGCTCCTCCCTGACATGAAGGAGGTTTCCAAAGTCAAAATGTGTCTGTTCCCTTGCTTGAACACACGGGAGAGCAAACCCCAGCATCTTCCTTACTGCCCCTTCAGCTGTTGCAGCACGGGTGCAGTGAGCCTCTGCCCTGCATGGCCAAGGGGGAAGGAACCAGAGGGGAAAGTACTTGACACGGGTCCCGAACTGGAGAGCTCAAGCGGCCACGCCACCAGCAGGCACTGGCGTTGCGCAGGTTTCACTCACTTTCCTTCCTGATGTTGGCTGCTCAGGTACACGTCCAGGAAGCGCTGGTGGGGCCCATTTTCCCCCAACCCAGCAGTTAAGAGGTGTCCTGATCAACCAGCCTTTTCCTGCACTGAGCTGATGATAAGGATGGTGCCTCTCAGACTGTTTGACACGCAGAAAGCACCAGCTTATCCTGTGCCAGGGGCTGGCATCTCCCTTTTGCAGATAGTCCCAAGCCGCAGGGTTTCCAGAAGTGACGTTTTCAATCCCGCCGTAACTCTACAGCGACGCCTGAAGAAACAGGCACGTGTGACTGCAGGAACCAGAGGCTTGTTTGCAAGGAAAGGTCTCGAGTAAACTTGTCACTTTCCCGGCGGACTCGCGACCCAGTTTCGTTTGGGAAAGACTTTTTGCAACACAGCAAAACACTGATGTCAGTAGTGCTATAACGAACCATCATACACACTTTCTGAGGGTCTCAGTGTAGGCATGCAGTCCTCCCATCCCTCAAATGCTGGGTATCTGTGGCGGCCGGATGTTGAAACCAAATACTTCTATTCCTTTCTCTTTACCGGTTTGCATTTCAGTAGCAGTAAAAATGCAACAGATGCTCCATGCGGGCTCTGCATCCTGCTTTGGGACAGCCAATTCTCACCCAAGCCTCCTGTCTCAAACCAGCCCTCCTGCCCATCCTCTTAGGCCGCAGGTTCATACTCCACGCTTCTGGAAATAAACACCTTCCTGGTGCGAGGACCTCTGTCTTCCCCAAACTTTAATACGCTGGGGTGACTCCAAACCTGAGGCACTGTTGTGAGACAGATGCACCACACAGGGGCTGCACCACTGTCTCCACCCATGTCAAGAGTTAACCTGCAGCTTCACCTTTGAAAAGATGGGTAAAAAGCATTAGGGAATGAGGCAAGGAAGCAGTGAGTTGGAGACAGCACAGGGAGACACCACCATCTTCCCATCCCTCTGCTAACCTGATGTTTCGGGCCAGCTCAGCATGGGGAGGAGTGGAGGCAGGGAGGAGGAAGAAGGAAATGCCAACAAGGAGCAAAGTTCAGCTGGCCTGCAGGATGTTACCCTGCCAAAGGCAAGAAGAGCAGGGAAATTCCCAGCTTGGGAACGATCACAGCCAAATTGCAGTAGAAGGAGCAAAGGGCTGGGCACATCGATTACACCCTGCCATGGCCAAGTGCTAACTCATCTGTTTCGTAAGTGATCAGTCACCATCACTTCCGTGTCACGTAAACTCATCCCATTTGATCCTTACACCTCATGACAGGTCCACAAGCACTTTGGGTGCAAGTTTCCCATCAGCCTCACAGGAGGAGGGGAGATTGCTCAGGCCGGTGGTGGGGGGAGAAGGCAAGAAAGTGATTTTCTGCAGGTTTCCTCCCTCAGAAATCCTGTTCCCAGCCCTTGAGCCCACCCCAGGACCGCTCACAGAGCCCTGCTTCATCCGACACCCTCGGTTTGGGGCAGAGCTGGCTGGCTGCTTTGCTTTTAAGCTGTCCCTGACTGGTGGTGAGAGACCAGATCCCACCAGAGGAAGTGCGGTGGGCAATGTAACCTCAGTCACAAAGGTCCAGGAGGCCGGAGGGAGGAAAGCAGCAGCAGCAGCAGCTGCTCCCTGGATATGTCTCTCTGATTCTGAATCTGGTTCACTTCTCTACCAGAAAGAACCACCATGCCAGGACTTAGGAAGACGCAGATGCTTCAGCTCCGCTGCAATTCCCCGGCCTCCAGAGCTGGACACACAGCCCAGATGCATCTTTGGCTCACCGTCCTGTGAAATGTGTTTTATTTCTAGGAAAGCGTATAAAATGCAGCTAAGGCAACTCCGACAAGCTAAAACCAAGGATTTCTCTCCGACACCTGCATGTGGCTCTTGAATACATTGTGAAGATTTCACATCCATACACATTCATGCAAGAAGAAAACTATGCTGCAGAAACCTACTTATTTTACACAGAAAATGACCGGTAACACCATGAATCACCACACTGAGCTGGAAGGACGCTCGCTTCTGTGATCATGGGGCTAAGAGACCCCTGACCCAATGCCTGGGCAGGAGTATCAGCACCAAAGCGCTTTCCTGCTGGTTGCTACATTAAGGAACTGCACCAAGAGAGAAGCACTGTTTGAGGGGCTTGACTACCAGAAAAAAGGGGTCAGAGTGAACGTGCACCTTCAAAGCACTGCGATCATCCCCAGTTCAAACTCAGTTCAGCCTTAGGAAGAGAAACTGGGATGCTATCTGCACAGAGCAGCTCTGTGCGTTGTCCTCTAGCAGAGACGTCTCAAAGCAAGTTACAACAAACCCACAAGAAGAGCCACGTCCATTTTGTAACCTATAATTTTTAAATATAACATTTTATTGCTTAGATGGTTTGATACAGAACAAGTTTTACTTTTTATTTTGAATTTGGAAGTACTGTACAACTGAATAAAAAGAGGAATAAAAGTACCAAAACAAATGTGTGATTCTCTGTTCATGTGGCATAAACCAGTCTTGTACACAATTCGTAGCAGCAGTTTAAGTTCCCTTTAGAAAAATATGAATTCTACACATTTATTACTGTTTCCTGCATGGGATGAAATCACTAGGATTAAACTTCCTTCGTGGAGAGAGAGAGAGAGGAGAGAGAAAGGAGACACACAGGAGAGAGAAGATGACGACTCATTCTGCAGAAGGAATCAGACTGTCACGTAGCCCCCACAGTTGTTTCACGACAGCCTCAAACAAAGTTCTCTCTTTTTTTTTGTCTTTTTTCCTTTGTTTATTTTTTTGTATCTTTTTTTTTTTGCGCTTTCACAGTCAAGTGCTCAATGTAGTGATTGAATCGCTCAATGTCAAACGAGTCCATTGCAACTCAGGCAAAAGAATTTCAGAAGATCCTTTTTTTGTTTGTTTCTTTTCTCTTTTTTGTTATTTGTAAAAGCCCTGAGAGAGGAAAAAACAAAACAAAACAAAACCCAAAATAAAAAGATCCAAACAAAAATCGTATAGAGACAAATTAGCTGAACATGCAAACTAAAGCCTACGATTCACCCATAGTTTAAACACATTATAAATTTCACAGTTTAATATTGGGGAAGAGGGGAAACAGAAAAAAAAACACCCCAACAACAGCAACGGTTCTCAGTCAAACTCAACTAATAAAAATGTCAATAAAATGTGGCAAGACCTTATACTCTACTAGGATATAGATAAAGGCTAAATAAAGCTTTAAATCAATAGTGATTATTGCTAGCAGATGTCCCGGCAGGCTGCTGGGAATTAATTACTTGCTACATCGTTCTGCAGCATATAGTTTAGTAATGGCTTCTCCCCCACAGTATTGCGCAGTTTAGTGTGGAGAGTTGCAAAAAAACCCCAAAACAAAACAAAAAAAATACCCAAAACAAAAAATAGACAAAACAAAAAATATACCCAAAATAATAATAATTATTATTATAATTATAATAGTAATAACAATTCAAGGGATGTGTGAACTGGTTTTAATTAAGTAGAATGCACCTGGGTAGAGTTTCAAATGAATCATTGGTTGTGACTGATTTATCTTTATGTGGCCTTAGCTTCGTTTCTGAACTGGTTCAAACATCCCTATTAAAAATAATAACCAGAAAAACAAAACAACAACAAAAAATAGAAATCACATCATATACCTCAACCATTTGTTGCATTTTTTCTTTTCTTATTCTATTTGCAAGAATATTACTCGAGAACGTTTCTCTTCCTTTGCATTCTGGACAGTGAGATTTCAGTCTCCAGAAATTTTCGGAGAATTCTTTAATATATAGTTATATATAGATATATATATATTATATAATATAGACTGGGTCCGAGGCCCACTTCCTCCATGTCTTGTGAGAGCAAGAAAAGCGATTCTGCAGGGGTGGGGGGGAAGAAGAGGGGGGTCACAGTGTGGGCTGGGCTGGGGGTCTGCAGTGGTGGAATAGCACAGTGAGGCTCCGGCAATGCTATTATGGCTCTGTCTGTCCCAGAGGTCATGACTGAAGGACAATTAACAAACAACAAGGACAACAACAACAAGGACAACAACAACAAATGCTGGGCACTCCTAGAAATGCACAGCTACAGTAGGATACATTTCACTTAACCCCTTCAATAGTGGTGGCCAGAATGTCACCTGTTGCCGGCAACAGGAGCCATGGGGAGAAGAACTTCCAGCTGCCAGCATTGAAGGGGTTAAATTATTGACATGAAATTTAGACACACACCTCAAGTCTTCAAGCATCAACCCCAAAATCTCAGGAAGAATTCATTTTTTATTAATTTATTTTATTTATTTTTAAACATGTCTTAAATCTGTAGTTTTATTACCAGTAGTATTTTCTTGCTCTAGAACATGACAGTAGCAAGATGACGGTAAGGTTCGCATTTCTCCCTGGCTTGCTTTCGGCTGGAAGACGGGATAACTTTGCTCTCTGAGTAACGCGTGCTGTCACCGGTGTGATGGCCACAAGATTAACCTCAGCACTCGCAGCGCCTTTCTCACGCACTTGGAGGGGCCTCCCCCTGACACACACGCACGCATGCACGCACTCCAGTGAGATGTTCCCCTGCCTGTACAGGTGTGCTGATACCTCGCAAACAGCCTCCATTTGACTCTCCGGCCAGAGGAAGGGTCTCATTTAAAGTACAGTAGAAGAGCTGCAACATAAGAAGAGGAGCTGGTGAAAGCGTCGAGTCAAAAACATTTTGAAAGGGGATCCAAGCGGCGTTATACATCTGCGGGGGGCAAATATTGCCCATTCGTTTCTGCTGACTGCAGAGACAAGCGAACTGATGGATTTATAAAATAATAATAAAATAATAATAATAATAATATACTGAAGCAAATCAAACATATATAACAGCGGGTGCATAATTTCCATAGGTTACGTTGCTATGTAACTCTTCTCTGCATACATGCTCAGTCCATTACGGCCAGAAAAACCCCCTAGGATTCAGAAGACCATTTCTAATGCTGAAAAGTGGAAACAAGCATGAGGTTGAAATTTCGTTGTGTTTCCTGCTTTTGGCTTGAACCACTTTGAACACCTTCAACTGCCACGTTGTTCAGGCCTGGAACAGGCTTAATGCTCCACCATGTGGCAAATGCAAGAACATCTACTGAGAAGAAACAATAAATCAACACCTCACCTGCATTTCCTCTGACTGTTTCATATGAAATTCACATATTTTTTTCTTCCAGTTATTGGCTGTGGTATCCAAGGGCCTCCCACCCCACTGCCCCCATTTCCAGCTCAGAGAACAAACACAGCGACTATCACAGATATACAAGAACAAGCTCACGCACACCAATACAAAAGGTAACATTAATGCTTAAATGAAAAAGGTCCTCTCCAAATAATTCATTAAAATATTAAAAAAAATCATTTTTGAAAAAAATCTATAATACCAAAAGATCTAATAAAGTAGTAAGGCACTCAAATCAGTATATACTGTAGTCTCTTGCATTATTATACTGAAAGGCATATGGCACCACATCCAGTCTGCCATACTCTTCCTACAGCTGTAGGTCGCTCTTCCGAAACAGGACTCCAAGGAAACCTTGCTCTGCTGGCTTCAGCTTGTGTGCCAGGACGGCTCCAACCTCCGAGCAAAGTCATTCAACCCCCAAGAGCTGAGGCGCACTGTCTGCAGAGGCAAGGATGTGATTCATGGGAGACTTTTTGTTGTGCATCTCCAGCAAGTCTTGAATGAAGCCTGAGGGCCTCTCGTGCTCTGAGCTGCCCCGAGGCTCCTGGTCTTTTGCGGTCTGTTTCTGTGCGCTCTTGGTGGGCTCCACCAGGCAGGTGCTGGCTCCTCGCCCACTCGGCCTCTCCTCTCTGCCGGGGGAGAGGCCTGGGACCGTGCCAGCCTGGGACTCTTTTCGGCTTCCCATGAGGGATGATGTTTGGCCACCGATGCCCCCGGCAGAGTCGCACTCGTTTTCTGAGATGGGGTTGGCACCACTGTGGCTTGACTCGTTCTCGCTGTCTTCTCCACACCTTGACTGCGTCTCCTCCTTGTCGCTCTCCTTCCCATGGTTTCGGGTGGTTTTGACTTTCTGGTGTATGCGCTGGTGGCGAACCAGGCTGTGTTTCAGAGTGAAAGGTCCGTTCACAGGTTTGACACTTGTAAGGTCTCTCACCTAGAAGACAAATAGAATACAAAGTCAGCACTGAGGTCACAGACACACCTCCCTCTTGTTTCAAGTAGCATGACACTCCTTGCTTTGGAAATTCAGTACCTATATCAAACATGGATGTTTGCCTTTATGCAGACTTTTTGCTTCTGTACTAGCAAACTAGCTGATGGCACGCAAGCAGGAATACAGATAACTCCTCTTGGGCACAAATCAAAAACCAAAACTTGTAAGTGTCTTGAGACTTCTGCAAGCTTGGTACGGTGCTGCACTGAGGAGGGAGAAAGACCGTAGGCCCCAGGCGCATCCTGTCTAATTCAGTCAGCAACTTTTCCGAAAGACGTCTGCACTTTGGCCTACAAAGCTCAAAAGCCTTTGTGAAAACAGCCCACCATGGCGTCTCCCTGCTGCAGGTCAGGCCCTGATACACGCAGAGAGAGAGGACTGCACAGGTAACTGTGGTCCACAGCTCCTACAAACTGAACCAAACAGCACCTGAGAAAGCATCTCCCCATCTCTCAGATGCTGACACATGGGCAAGGATGAAACGTGCAGATTAATCACCGCCTTCAAGCTGTCAGGAGCTACCCTTGCTACAACAGCCCCTCCCTCTTTCTATGAAGCATAAGACAGTATCACGTCATTTCAGAACGGACGCAGAGCAGCTGAAGGACCTAGACATATGATGGGTCATGGGAGGTGCCTGTTAGAGGTGACCAAAATTTACTGTCCAAGTGAAAAATGCCTGCCTCAGGAGGTGTTCACAGAGCTGCTGGTGTTGCTCAGCCCTCTGGTGCTGTAGGACAGGAGTAACTTGTGACAGTCCCTGAAAAAGCTCCTCATGCCCATTCCAGAAATGCTACTTGCAGGACAAAACTCTTCCTCTTATTTTGGACTCTCCAGCCGCAGAGCAGCTTTTTACACCTGAGATGCTTGAATGCTTCCCTAAGCAGGAGTTCATAAGAAACAAAGCAACCACAGCCCTGGAGACAGAATTCCCCCAAGCCCCAGCCAAGCACAGTGCCTCAAGGTACTGCCTGCCCTGAAGAACCAAAGACCCCACCCTGACCCATCCTCTGACTGTGCCTATTAAAGACTTGTCAGTGCTGCAATTCCATTCAGACACCATCTTGTGCCTATGAGAACACAGAACGAGCCACTTGCGGCTCACTTCTCACTTTTAATGATCCCAAGCATTATTACAAGATAAACCTGTGCAAGTAGGTCCTGCTGTCTCTGGGAAATGTTTCTCTTGGGTGCCTTGCTCAGGGCATCTGCTGTCAAGGGAGGGCACAGCTCTCCCAGGAGCATTTCGGGCCAACAGCCTTTGCCCATCCAGCACTTGGCTGTTGCTGATGCAACGCCGTGGCTGAGCCTCCGCTTGGGCGGGCAGCACCAGAGCACCCCACAAATGCTTGCTGGGAAGCAGCTGGCACTGGGAAAATGAAATGCTCCCAGCCCGACTGCCATTCAGTAGGTGGGCAGAGGTTTCTTGCACATTTCAGCGTGTCCCAAATGTTCCTTTTCTGAGTAAAGTAATTCTGAAACCTTATCTTTAAATACCCCACACATTAAACCCAAAGTGTAAGTTAATACCGATATAGATGAACAAGTGGGACAGAGAGGAGGCAAGATCCTCAGTTGAAAATGTATTGGCTACAGGTGGTATTTATGTTTATTAAATTTGAAAAAAGCTACTGTCCCAGGTTCCTTTTCAACACCTATTCTATGTTAAAACATCCTTCAGTGTCAAATAAGAAAGAGAAACAAACAGGAAAAAACCACACTGACAAGGCCTACATAGCTCAGCGTGCAAGGAATACAATTCAAACGCATGGTATTTGTTTGGGCACTCATCATTTGGGCACTAAACTCAGTAGTTTAGATACTGTTATCTTTCCAAAGGTTCTGAATTAGTATGAAAAATAGGCACAAGAATGGGACCTGTCCTGTATTCACATTCGGCTCAATGCCAGAAGAAAACAGGTCAATTTTGCTCTCAATAGGTCAGTATTTATGATTCAGAAGGGTAAAGAGTCTGGTTAAGGCACTACTCTTTGGCGTAGCTTACTAAACATCTCAGTCAACTACAGCCCAAATATTTTGTTAAACACAAAGATGTTGTCTTCAGCAGAGAACACCTTCAAAAGCTACAAAATGTCAAACTGCATCAGTTTTCCCGTGTCAGGGCAGCTTGTTGACAGTAAAATGCATAACTAATAAGGATGCATTAATAAGGATGAATGATTAATTCACCTTTCAGCTGCCTCATGGCTTCACCTTATTTGCAAGGTACTGCTGCAAACCGTGTATCATATAAAGCAACCTCACGTATTTTAACTGACGAGTCAAAGTCATCAGACAAGTGGTTTACTACCTGTGTTCCACCTTCCCTGCCCAAGCCTGAAGAGCAGGGTGCCCACTGTTGCTTTGCCTTTCACTCAAGCAGCAGGTCATGCAGATGACCAGCACATTAACACATTGCCCATACCAGCCTTACATAATCAGACAAAACCAGACTCTCTCAACTTTCCCTCACAGATGAAGCCTTATCATATACTGACAGGTTTCTCCACTGCTCATCAAAGTACTGGGAAGAGGTGGAGCCACATGAACATGACAAGAAGGAAGTCAGAAGCTGGGCAGAACAACTGCACAGGGATCTTCACACTGGCCCTCATCTCTAAATCCTGCAAGCAAGATGGGGAAAAACAGTTTGGGAACTGAAGATAAGGCAGTGGTGACAATTACCACTCCCCTTGACAGGCTGTGTATGCAGCATGGGGGATTGGGGCAGACACCTTGCAGATACCTGTGGGACTAAAAGCACTGTCTCCAACCTCAAGTGCTAGCAGCAATCGTGCACCTACAGAGCAGATGCTGCAGTCTAGAGGTAGACCTGCTTATGATCTGTTCTGCCCTCAAGCCTCCTCTTACCTGTATGAGACCGCATATGTCGCGTCAGATCCTGCAGAGACCAGAAACGCTTGTTGCACACAGTACAGACTTTCTTTCTTTTGTCTGCTTTTGCAGTAATCTTAGCCCCATCAGTCTTTGGTTTTTTGTCATCACTGCTCTTCTCAGTGGACTTTCTCTCTGTGCCTTCCCCCTCAGAGATGCTTTCGCTCTCTTCATTTTCCTTTCCTGTTGCCTCATAGTCCACAGGAGACTCCACTACCTTCAAGTCCATCGGAGACTCTTCCTGCTCAATACCAGAGTCCTGCATCGAGGGAGCTCCTGCATTATCCTGAACGCTTTTGCTTTCATCCTCACTGCTCCTTTCATCCTTTCTGTCCTCACGAATGTGGACCTTTTTGTGACGGCCAAGAGTGCCAGCAAACTTGAAGGTTTTGCCACAAATGTCACAGGCATGTTTCCTTTCAGTCTGAGTACTGCTGCCTGCACTCTGGTCACTCTCTGCCAGCTTGAAGTCCATTAATTTGCTGGCAAAATTGAGGTCAAGACTTTTGTTACTTACAGAATCTTCCTCAGGGCCCTCTTCATATCCATCCGCTTTTATTTCGGCATCCTGTTCTGCTGGAGGGGAGTCAGCCTTTTGCTCCTTGGAGCCGCACTCACTCGCTGGTAGCTCTGTTATTTCCTCTGGCTGCTCCTTCTCGCAGGAGGTCAGGTCCAAGACTTCATTTCCTGTAGCTAGTGTCTCTGCATCAGACTGGCTGTCTGCAAGCAAACAGAGAGAAACTTTCAGTGGGATGCTCTCTGCTAATTCACAACTACCAGCAGAAGGCTGCACAAAGACCCATGAGCATTGCTTCTGGTCAAGCCTCACAACATCTGTTTCTCTTATCTGTGGCCCAGGCCAATAACTTAGAGCTGAAGAGAGATCAAACCCCAGAAGCCAATTAACAAGATGATTCAAAATCTGTAATAAGAGACTTTCTTTTCCAAAATACACTCAACATTCTTGTCAGTTTCTTGAAGTAATTTTTAATATAATCACTTTAACTAGAGAATACAAAATGTTGAGACTCAAAATGTTATTGAACTCAAAGAAGAGTTGAGGTCACTACTATTACAGATACACCATTCCAGAGACACATGAATGTGTTATTTATAAACTCATGTATGATAAATATTGACATAGATCGAAGTAATATGCATCCACATATTAATCAAACTGATTTATATAAGTAGCAGGAAATGCTTTTCAAAGGGAATGTAAAGGCCACATGCAACCAACTGGTAGAATTAAATGTTATAGGTTAGTGCAGATGATGACACAGAGGTCACTTACAAAAGCAAAAGATGGAGAAGTTCATCCACATGTGGGTCTTTGACACACACCAACACATTACCTGGAACCAAAATCTAAAGCCAAGATGCAGTAACAGGCAGCAACCTTTGCTGTTTCACAATTACTCCAGTAAGAAAACAAAACACCTAAGATGTCCACCTTAATGACCTCCTCTGCTTCCTTAGCATTTTGTACATAAATATTGCTGAAGAAATGCGTCCAAAAAATTAGAACAGATAAGGTGCTTCAAGAGAACAAAGGGCTAGAGCTGTACCCTTTCTGAGCTCCCTACAAACAGTTAAGTGTAAATAGGAAATAAGCTGGACCGGATCTGGAGGCCAAAGCTGACACGGATGCACAGCATATAACTGCATCTCCAGTGCCACTTCCCAGCAACTGTTTCAGGACATGAACTTTGCAAGCTGCGTTTTCTAGAGGTTGAAACTTGTCTTGCTTTAAGTCCTCCACCTCATTCTTGTTGACAGCATGCAGCTATGGGAGCAACACATTCTACCCGGCATTTCAGCACTCATCTGCAAGCGCAATAGCTGCTGAGCAACTACAAGGATTTAGAAACTTTAGTAGAGCAGTTTAAGTTCTCCATCTGACACAGAACAGCTTGTGCTTGCCTCCAAATTACCTAGATTTCCTATTGCAGGCTTTTTTCATAAGCAAGGATTAATTACAGAAGGCAAGATAGTTCACAGGCATTTGGTAGTTCGAATGCAGTCTTGCAACATGACTTGCATCGAGCCATCTCCTTGCACAAGTGATATAAATGGCCATTAAACAAATGTCAAAGCTTAGCAGCATTTCCAGTAATCATGAACAATCACTCAATAGAACATAATCCTCAGTATGCTTTTTCTTGGGGAAGAAGTGACTTGTCAAAAGACGATAATCTCACCTTTTAATCAAAACAGGTCCATTTACACAGGCAGTGGATTACACAAAAGCTTTCCACAAAGTTCAGCACTCATCTATTATCTGCCCATTAAAACATGCAACCGAGCCATAATCTGTGTATAATGCTGGAGAATTTGAGGATGTGGGCATCTGAAAACAAAGGTCACCTACAAGTGCCCTATGAATCTCCAGTGATTTCTGTGTTTTGGCTCGTTAACTCCTAGTTACAGTAAGCCAAAAAAAAGGAAGAAAAAAAGCTATTATAAACAAAGAGTGGCCACTTCTAAAAACCAAGCTGAAATGCCAATGCATAATAATTAAGGGGAAGCACTGCTCCACAACCCCAAGAAACAGAAGCCAGGCATGTATGAGAAACCAGGCCCATGTATAATTCCCCTTGTTACAAGCAGATAGCTGGGTCTCACAGCTGCTGGCACAGGCAAGGGAGTGAGCCCAGAAGCCAACCCCAAGCCATATCTACACAGGGGAGTTATTTAAAATGGAGGCGCAGCTGTGAGCCTGCTGCCTTCTTCCACACAGTGTTTGGGGGCAGGATGAGCACATCTGGCTCTCACCAGCAGCACCTCACCTTTGCCCAAGAGCGGAGATGAAAGCAAGGATTAATGGTAACTGATGTGACTCCCTGCTACTGCTGGAAGGGTCCTTGCCTTTCCTCGGCTACCCACTCCCTAGCATTCACACAGGGTCTTTTTCACCTGAGCACAGGTTTATGTTGAACCAAAGCAACCCTATAATCACTGCTCCCTTTAAGCTAAGGGTAGAAGGGAAGGGAAACAACGGTTAAGAGGAGTGGAAGCTTCCCCAGCTGCCTTTGGTTGCTACCATCACAAAGACCTACCTGCAGGTGATACAGACAAAACCTGAGCGGCAAAGTGGCTCTGAGGCACAAAGACCTTGATGTGACACCAAAGCTAAGCTCCTAGAACAGCTCCTGTACCCCTGCTATCAGTGCTCATCCACAGCAAAGCATGGGGCACCTTTTAGCAGGCATGGGCCACCCCATCCCATCCCCACTGAGGTCAGGAAACACTTCCCCAATGGGATGTGTGTTAGGCCAAGGAAAGATTGCAAGCATGGCACAGAGGGAGTCACTAGGGAGTAGGGCAGGAAACCATGTGAGCTCTGTTAGGATGGAGAAGAGTGAAGAGCAAAGGGAGACAGAGTTAGAGAACTCCCCTTCTACTGTACCCAGAGAGATGTTCTGTAACTCTTTGCTGACCAAACCAAATACAGCAGATGCAGGATAAGTTGGGTTTTCAACATGAAGTACCAGGAGCAAAGTGAACAAGCGGAATATACACTGGTAGCACTCAAATAAGAGCAAGCCAAAACCACAATGTCTTTAAACTCTCAAATGCAGAAGTCCTGACTTTTACACTCAACATGTATACCATGTATGATTTTCCAATTTCCCACTAATTTTCCGTAACTTTTTCTTCTGCTGCTTCCAGTATTTAAAAGAAATACACTATTTTTCTTACAGTACACTCATCTTTCAGTGAATCATACCTGAGCTCTATCTCCTTTTTTCCTCTCCTCTATGCCCTGGGCCCTTTCCCAGCTGTTACTCTGTTCTTGCGCGGCTGGCCTGCAATTACATTTTCCTGCGCACCAAGGGATAGGTGGGACACATTGTCCACAGGTAAGTTATGCTGCCTTACTAGCACAACAAATAGATGAGGTTAACATCAAGCAAAGCAAACATGACATTTGAACAACTTCAGGAAGGGCAAAGACCACTTCAGACCCCTGGAACACCGATGCACGCAGGCTTTCTCTTCTGAAGCTGGCCTGCCATCCCTGAATGACCACATTCAAAGCTCAAGTAGCGACGTAGCCAGGAACATGCTGATACATGTACATGCTTGGGTGAGCGCTCTTCCTTCTCACCTGCACAAACCAGACCTGCTGTTTTCTCTGCCGAGTTTTACAGGCCCCTATGAAGCCTCATGCATACCGTAAGGTGGCAGCTCCTGACTAGCTGAGCTGCTCTGTGGTTACTCCCAACCCGCGTGGTTGGTTTTGCAGCTGGTGAAGAAGTGAGCTGCTTTGCACAAGCCCCAGCTGTTTGGGATGCGTGAGAATCTGCCCAGCTCTGCTGTAGATGAACTGGAATATCAGCAGGGGAGCTGGGAAGGTGTGTGGGAAACACGACAGTCGTTACGGCAGCTGTGTCAGGTCTTGTGTGGGATTTCTCCTGCAGTGCAAGTGATGGTTGCAATGGCAGCCACTCCATCCATTTCAGCAGAAGTTAGGCTTGGCTACACCACTGTTTTTAATCTGCTTACATGCCTCTCTGCAGCAATGAAAACCTCACCGGCCATACAATTCCAGCAGGCTTGTATCTTACACAGAGAGGAGGATTCTGACTGAGCCTTCTGATCTGGGCAACCATTGTTCCAACAAGGCCAAGCTCCTCTCAGAAGGGTAATTCCCATTTCCAGAATTTTGCTGATTTATAGTGCAGAGCAGTCACTTGCATCCAGGTGATGAGGAAGGCAGGGTGCATGGGAAAGGCCTGCCTTTCTTCCACCCTTTTCCCACCTTTCACTTATTAAAGTTGTAAAATGCTTCCCAGTCCATTTGTTATCCCACAGACACTTACACTCGGTGAGTCAAGAGGACAAGAGTGGAGAGGTCTGCTTGACAAGGAGCCCACCGCAGCCACCTCTTCAGCAACCATTGGAGCAGAACACAGCCAGAGTCTGTGTCACTCCTCCAAAGGGAAGATCAGATAGTGATATTATTTGATGATGTCATTTCTGACACCAGGGTCAAAGAACGTGGGCAAGGTAAGGGCAAGAGGGGAGACAAGCAGGGAGGTAGGGATGTACAGAGGAAGGCAACACAGAACAACCACCAGTAGCTCAGCTGCTGCCTTGTCAGCTCCTGGGAAAAAATGAACTTCTCAGGAGATATATTCATAAGCAAAACCTCAAGGACTCCATCTGAGAATCCAGAAACTTTTCCGCTTGCATGAGAGAAACCACTACATAGTTGTAGCCAAAATCATTTTTCCTTCAAACTGTGGAAGGAAAAGACTGTTTTGCTGAAGTCTATTTAACAGTTCAGGTCGCAGTTTTCAGTCAGCCTAGTTGGAAGAGTGTGCTTAATCTTTTATAGGTGGCGAGAAAGAAAAAGACAAGTAAACTGCTTTGTTGCAAACACAAACCAAATTAGCAAGAGAGACACCAAATGTGGGAAGTTTCAGATAAAAGACAAGATACAGATCAAGGTGGTGAGGTTGCTGTTTGATTCTGTCTTCCTATGGTTTTCCTTTCTTCCTAGAACTAAGGTGCAACAGAGTAGAGCTTGAGATGCTAAGGAGTTACTAGAAAAAACAGGGTGTTGTAACAGAAACTATTTTGTGATTAGAGCAAGTGTTTGTTGCCAAACATTCCTGCATCCTGAGAGAAGTGCTAGAAAACCCATTAACTAAATAATGCTCAAAACTGGAGCAGACAGAGCACTGGAAATGGATGCTGTACAAGCAGTTGGCATTATCAGCCAGATGAGCCAACGATTTATTATTTGCCTACATTAACTGAAATAACCCCAGCCAATTCTGTATTTTACAACAGGCACAGACACCACTAGGTGGTAGCAGTCCAGTAAATTTGGCATTTTTTGGACTCACACGATGCTGCTCCTACTTCCACCCATGATCTGGAGAACATCTTTACAACCTGTGGAGTCAACTTGAAAAATTTTGGGAGTTATCTTTGCCTATTTCTATTATAAAGAGTCTAAACATAAAAATTTAGCCATCCTTATATTGCATGCAAGCACACAAATATTTTATTAGGTCACAGTTGAGGGAGCTTCAGTCATATCTCCATGCCTCATGAAATGAAAATATTTGAGATAGAAAAGGACTATTTGCAGTAGATGGAACTGAATGTATCTGGGGGGAAAGGAGAAAACCAGTCCTGGAGAAAAAAAGCACCACTTTTTGCCTTCGACACAAGGAATGACCCGCCAGTACCTTCCAGAGAGCACCTGAAGTCACTGACACAAAGAAAAGTGTACAGGACTAGCTCTGACTGCACCTACCAAGTGGAAAACTGCACTTACCAAGTGGAAAACTGCACTGATGATGAGGTGGGGGAATGGGGAATGCTGGACTTTCACCTTATGGTGATTTCCGCTGTTTAGAAGAAAGGCATTTTGATATAGAGCCAGCAATACAATCAGCAAGCTATATACCACCTTCTCAGTATCCTCCAAACAACAGCTCTAGCACTCAGGCCAACCCCCAGTGGGAAGCAACTCTTGCTTTACCCTGAGCTGTGGCTCTGGAGTGTCTGTTAAACTTTGTCTGACACTGAAAATGCAGTTTCAAGGCCTTTGTCCTCTAGGAAATACCCACAAATGTAGTTCAGAGGTACAAAGAGCTAGAGCAGTTTGGAAAAACAAAAAGTCCCTGCTTTACCCAGGGCTCACATGATTTCTGGAGGGATCACAGAGTGGCAGATATCTAGAGCAAAGATGAATTCTGCTAAAATGCTAATAATAAAATTCACTGCTGAGTATACTTACTTTGTCAATATTTGCCTAGTTAGCACAAAGCAGTTGTGTTCGACCCTCTCACATTAGGGGTAAGCCTCTTTAAGAAAGAGATCTTTCCTTAGCACAGTCTCTCCCTGTATTATGCAACAGATAATCCCTTACCCCATTCCTTATCCCACATCTCTCCTCCATCAACTGTGTTTTGCTGCAAGAAGGGAGCATTCAGAAAGCCCTAAGGAGACAAAGGCAGAGCTGCTTTAACGTGATGAAAGCAGGCGATTCGTTAAGTTGCTCCACAATTTCACTGTATGCCTCTCTGTTGGCACAGGTCTCTCCTGGCCTCATTGCTGCGAACCAGGCGAGATGTTCTCAGCTTGCTTTCCATCCTCTCCATGCAGCAAGGACACACACAGCCCATCACTTCAACAGCCTCCTCATCTCTGAATCCTATTCAAAACCATCCTGGTTTTGTTTTGGTTTAAAACAA
Organism: Myiopsitta monachus; assembly: GCA_017639245.1. Taxonomy (NCBI): domain Eukaryota; kingdom Metazoa; phylum Chordata; class Aves; order Psittaciformes; family Psittacidae; genus Myiopsitta; species Myiopsitta monachus. The sequence goes on along the minus strand of CM029918.1, from coordinate 39,132,959 downwards.
GACCAAAAGAAACCCTCTACAAACTTGTTCCCAGTGACACTCTACTGAATTGCGCTTCCTGTCTTACACCTCATCTTAAAGCTTCACTTCATTTATGGCTGACCAAACACCACACAAGCATCTCCCTTCATTCGCTTGCCTTCTGGCACACAGCGAAATCTGGACGATTATTCCCTTCCAAGTACAGCCTTTGCATGGGGTCTGCATGTGAGCCCCCAAAACACTACTTAACCACCTTTTAAAAACGAAGAGAGAAACGACCCCATTTAAAACTAAGCCACAGTTTCCAACTGTTAATTTACTTCCACTGATTTTGAAATCCATTTTTCTCGGACAATGGAGGGAGACCACAAGTCCAAAGCCATTGAATGACTTTGGACCACGATTAAGCACCACTTGGTGAAGTCAGTTATTAACACTAAGCTATAAAGTGCACATTGTAACTATAACAGTATAGGATCTGGGCTCCTTCCTTGTTGTCTAAAGCTGCTAGGGAAGACACAAAGCCTCTGAAAGAAAAGCTGATTTCAACAGCATCTATCCCCAGCGCCTCCCAGGAGATGCTGCCAACTTCACACCTCAGGTCCATCAATGTGCTCTTTTAGGGCTGCGGCACCAACCGGATCCAGGAACCAATTTCATGACTGCTGGTCCCTCTCGTTGCCCTTTTTCATTTTTGGGGCAGCTGGGTCAGCTACAGTTGTGGGGATGAACAGTTGGGAACAGGTTGAGCCAGTACTGCTGAGAAGTGCTTTGTGCTATCCAACCGTGGCCCAAGGCTCTGTCTGCCAGGGGCAGGTCAAACCACTCTGACCAGCCCAGTGCTGGCTGCTAAGAACAACATCTACGTCCTACCCATCCTATGCGCCACACCACCGCTCACTGGAGAGGCTTTAGAAACACTTGCCTCTTTACCCTGCTGACCGGCTGAGCCGTGCTAGCACCCCTCTGAATACAAAGGAAGTTTTCATTAGACCCAAGTAAGATGGTTTTAGTTTCATTCTGCCATGAAGATCATCAGAGGTGAGCACTTTCAGAGCCCTTTCTGCAGACTTCTGTTCTGTGAGGGAATCATGTTATAACATGAGTCTTCGTCTCTCATGCTGTAGCCATCTGTTGTCTGCATAGGCTGGATGAGCCCACGTGACACCCCAGATACCGTGGCTACAGCCCTGTGAAGTTACAGGCTGTTAACATGGTAACAAGACAACTTAGTTTCTTCATGATGGGCAAGATCAAATCACGTCGTAACATGTCCCCAGCGTGGCTGGCTTTAATGCCAGACTAGCACTGAGATCTGTATTACTACATCTGAATCACTGCAAGGAAACCTGCTGTATTAACAGAAGAAAGGATGAGATAGGCTGGGAAGACAGCAGTTTCCCAAACAAACTGGAGCTTGGAAATGTAAGAGGAAAATCTTTTGCATACTTTTGCGCAATCTGATCAGCAGCTACCCTGAGGTTGAGAGTAACAATTCATTCGTGTAATTGTAGCACAGAGCCAACTTCTTGCTGCTTTTAGGTCTGTAACTTCAACAACTCTCCTGTGAAACCAACTCAAAGTGTCACAAAGGGACCCTTGTCATCTCTCCTGGAGGTGTGAATACCTTTACAGGAACAGCTCCCTTATGCAAACACTTTTCAGGCAAGGGACATGCACTACCATCTGGTGAGCTTCCTTCTTGCTCCCATCCCATTTGGCCAGCAAATAAAAAACCTGACTGACTACCCTCACCCTTGGTTTCGTGTCAGCTTGTCCTTTCTGACTAAATGCCACTTGCCTGCCTACAACAAAGCCTGCGTGATCTGACAATCAATCTCCTTCACTGCTAAACTCTCAAAACAGAAGGGGCAATACAGTGGCAGGTGAGCTTCAATGCAGATGAATACAGCGTAGGACACCTGTGGAAAAATAATCTAAAACATGCTTATGTGATGCTGAATGTGGTACTGGCAAGTGCATTCAGGCAGGAAGTCTCGGAGCCATCACTTACAGCTCTCCAGGATCACTGGCATGGCCTGCAGCAGTAGACAAACTAAAGTCAAGAGAGACTGGGTACCACGAGCAACAGTACTGAAAGCAAGACCAAGGGTGTCCCTTCTCTGCTGTTTAGAGCCCTGGTGTGCCCTTATTTCAGGTGGTGTGTGCACTTCTGGTCTTCACAGGAATGAGACAGCAAAAGGCACACAGCAAACCCAACCCAAGTGATGGGGCAGGTGCCCTGTGAGAAGATTCAGGCTTCTCTTTTGAAGGTGAGAACAGAGTGTTATGGTTGAGGTTTACAAATCATGAAGGCAGCTGAGAGGGCACACACAGAACAGCAATTCACCAAATCCTGCAATACTGGATCTAAGGGGGAATCTCTGAAGATAGTAGGGGATCAGCTGTTCCTGACTCAGCAGGTAGTGAACTTCTGAAGCTTGACGCCAGGTAAGGTTGGAGGCAGATAGCATCAGCCGGTTCAGAAAGCCATTGGAGAGAACTGCAGACAGCAGGCCCTTAAACAGGTAGTAAAGGGAGTAGGCAGAGACGTGCCCTTGAACATGCAACCCTAATGCAGCAGTTGTGGATGCTGATAGAGCAGTAAGAGGAACAGATCGCAGGAAGTGGCCAGGCCCATATGCTCACCCTAAATAGCACATCCTACTGCTACCATGAGAGACATGAGTACTTGGCTGCATGTACCACTGCTCTAACACGACAGGGCACTTCTCATGTCTTTATGCTCTGTTTGTCTGCAGTGTTCAGTGTGACTGAACACAGGTTGGGCTTGCTGTTCTGAACAGCTGGGGAAACTGCACGTACCACTGAGATCCAGCAGCCTCTTACTTAGACTAGGGGATAAGCACATTTCTCCTCAGGTAGCAGCTGGCAAGTCCAGGTTTGTGCAAATTCTGTTAGATTTGGCAGAAAAGACAACACCACATTTTTGAGAGCGGAAGGGCTTCTGGCCTGACACAAGAAGAAAGTATGCCTACCTGTCCTTGTAATGTGAAATAAGAAACTCCTTTTCTCCTTTACTGCTTAGTGACTAACTACAACATCCTGACTGCAAGCTCCTCAACAGCAAGCTCTCTCCTGAGACGTCATTCACCCATGTGAATCTGATACAACTTCCATCAAAACCATGGGGCATCTTTTCATTGACTTCAGTGGAACCAAGCCCCGCATGTTGAATAAGAAATCAATTACTTCAATTACTTCCACACAGGAGAAGGCTTTTCACATCTGTAATTCATTTAAATGACTAGAACAAGGGAACTGACTGAGCACAGGAAGAGTTGAAAGAAAAGCCAGGATCATGCAGTGCATTGAGGAAAGCAGTACTGCAAGGCATCTTTGTGATGAGCAAAGAGATTGTGAGGACAGCTACATGTAAAAGGAGATCAGTGCTTTTCACACCTTCCACCTCACACCCAAAACCTCTGAGCAGCCCCCTACATGCACCCACATGTGTGCACACACCTCCTTGCACATTCCCTCCCAGCCAACAGCCACTTTGATACAACACTGTGTTTCTCACTTTAATCTTCCACAAGCTGGCTCTGTTCTAATTAAAATCTCAGCCCATACGAGGGATTCCCCGCATCTCACAGACACCTCAGGTGCTGTTTCTTTCTCTTCATTTTCTTCCACCACCAACAGAACTTTTCAGAAGCATTAAGGCACTGCTTTTTGTAGGCTTTCAAGTCACTCTTTCTTTTTAGTTGCCTGCTAAGTCAACCATAAATTTATGGTTACAAACACTACCACTTTCTGCACTTTTAGTTGGCTACATTCACAATGCAAATACAAAACAGAACTTGAAAGCTGAGCAGAAATCCTTTTGCTTCATGATAGCCCAATTCCTTTCCACATTTCTTTTCAAGCATGCAATGACAGGATTAGCTGGGGATTAATTACTTGAAACTCAACCTGCATCTCACGTCACAATTTTCTCATATTTTCAACCTTTAAAACTTTTCTATCAACCAAGTATTTGTCATACAGACCAATACTTAGAACAGATAAGATATCCTTTCCACACAAATGTCCTAATTGGAAGTCTCAAAACCCAAACAAAAATCCTGCTTACTGTGCTAACTCCAATCCTCTCACCCCAAGTTACAGTCCTATTCCCAAATGGGGGCGAGACTGCTTTCCAAAAATGTCACCTTTAAAGGCACAAAAAAAGATCACTCTCTGCTTCCTGTATTGTCCCTTAAAGGCAACTGCTCTTCTGATAAATTACACTTGCCCACTGGAGGGTAAGCGGAACAGTCGGTTTAAGTGCAATGTGACTTGATTTTTTATTACCTTCTGGGTTATGGGCTGGATTAGAATACATCTGTGCCTAGATATTGACTCAGAACCAACTGTAAAATTTGGGTGGCACAGCAGGACTAGTCTAGGCTGGGCACTTCATGGAAGACAGTCATTGGAAGGGAGTCTTTTTCAGTGTAAAAGGTCATCTAAATCACGGCATGTGAGAAGATCATCCCTTAATTAAGATATCTCCTGCAACTGTTTTCCTAGTGGAAACACATTATTGCCATGGTAAGGACAAACGCCGCAAAGTTAAGATGTCTACCATTTCACTTTGACTTATGCCATAAAAGCAAAGAATAAAAATGCCTCCAGCCCCTTTTTGTTATGACTTATGTTATCCAATCAACTGAAAACATTCAGGTTCATGGGCTGCTGCAACTGTAGTCTATTTATTTATTGCTTTATTTTGTTTATAGATCTTTTCTTGTCCAATTCATGTCTGTTGTAACTGCAAAACAAAACAAAAACAAACAACAAAAAAATCCTCCTCTGCTATTTTCTACACAAAATAAACTTCAGCCAAATATGTGTCACTCTGAAAATATCCTTAAGTGATTCTTTGCAGATTTAGGTTATTTGTAACAAACTAATGGTCAAAAAGAGATGATTTTTAAAATTTTACACTGAACTGGCTCTGATGCACATGCCATACAAGGAGCAAAATTAACTGCACCACCTGCAGGGCACATTTTACTTGATGCTCTGAGAATGAGTAAAGTCAAGAGCAGGAGGCAAGACCAAAAAAGAAAGGCAAACCAAATTGAACATAGAAGAGTAAATTAAACAATAAAGACATCAAGAGAAAGAAAGCATTACAAGCAAGTGTTCAAGCATGTTCAAACAAAACACACGTACTGCGCTAAACACTGTATAAATCCAAGCTATGCAAAATTCCCAGTGCCCCAATTGTGAGCTAAAATAAAAACCAGTGAGGAAAGTGTGTGCTTCTTCAGGGAAATGCTTCTGAACTAAAATACACACAGTGGTGTTGAGGCAAGAATAAGCAGGGTGAAAGCTTTCACGAAGGTGCCTTCTGGTTGTGCAAATATGACCTTGACACTGCTTGGAAGGAGTCTACCATGTCAAAATTGACTGGTAATACATAGGTATTACTTAAATGCTCAAAAATATCTAACTTTTCCTCAACCATGCTCACTCACTATTAGCTTAGGCCACTTACATACACTACTCCAACTTCCTTACAAATGGATGGAAGAGAGCTAGTTGCCACTTTTTAGCTTGAATGACCGCCTTGTTTTTTTATAACAGAATACTACATAAATCTAGGAGCATGGACCAACTTGTCTGCAGCGATTCCCTATGGATCATATACCAAACACATGCGCTCTTTAAGCAGATCACCAGGACTCTCATCTATCCCACACACATCAGCCTCTTGGCCCCTTCTCTCCCCAGGTCAAGGGAGCAGTTATCAAGCCCAGACAACAAAGTTCTCCTTTTCTCTTTACAATAAGATCAGTGAATAGAATTTTTAATTAACTCCTCTGAAATAACAGAGCTATCTAACAAGTCACTGCCTGTGCAATAGGTGGGGACAGAAACAGTGCACTGCACTTTGACACTGAACATGTCTCCATCAGAAAACCAACTCGCCCACCCTGAACACAAGCCCAATAAACTGCTGCATCTATCCCACAGCTGCCAAACTCCTCCCATGCCACCAGCACCTGACACTCACCACAAAAACACAGGGCTCACTCCATCTGAACGCATCCTAGTGCTTGCTTTGGCATCACCTCCCTGAATCTCTGCCTTCTCGGCTTACCTTTCCCTTTTTCCTTCCAGTAAGTCTCATCTACACTGCCGCCACAGTGGAGCTGCTGCAAACTGCCAGAGTTTAGAAACAGTGCTAGTGTCACCTGGAAGGAAATGCCAGTCAAAGCTTGCTGTGGGGTGGTCCTCCAACAAGTCTCTCTCAAAACTGATCATGATTAGGAAAGAGCTCAGTATTACCATTGCCAGAACGCATCAACCGGAATCTGATTATAGCCACTGCTGTAATATCACCAAAAATCTGGTATCTGCACTGAGGATCCAGCCCTTGCTTTCCCTGTGGGGACTGCAGCACAGGTCTTCTGAAGGGACAGGGTCTCCTTCCAAGGCCAACGGTCACAGAGGAGACAAGTTTTACCAGTATAACTCATGTCTGCATGCATTTTCCTGTATTCAGTAAGGGTTTACACCAGTGCTGCTACCCTTGGAAGTCTGCCATCAACAAGCAGGTCAAACCTCTTAAGTCTGGGAAAAGCCTCTCTATTGTTTTCTGTCTTATGAACAGTTCTTCAGTAACTATGTATTTGTTTTGGAGAGCAGGGTGTTAGAAAACAATTGATACGAATAAAGAGCCCTCCTTCACCATTGAAAGTAAACTGTACTCATAATAAGATGAAATAACTTGGTCTCTGTGGGCCAGAAAACAATAGCCTCACTGTTGCACTGATACCTTGCAAGTTATGTCCTCGCATCACCCAAGGCAAACAGTAACAGGGACTGCTCCATAGCTCAGATTGCCTTTAAACCTCTTTAGCTAGCCTCTTTTACCTCTTCAGCAGGTTTCCCTCTTTAGCACAGGCATGAATCAGTTGCTTCAGGAAACCTCCATACATTCCAAAAAAAGAAATTATGTTTTATGAGGCTGTGGTCAGGTCACCTGTGTTTCTTACAAATATCCCTAGCTTCTATTCTTTACACCAGGAGTTGAGATTGCATAATGAAGTAAATAGCATCAACAACTGTAACTGACTTAAAAGGGAGCAACAGCAAGCAGAGCTTTATCCTCCCTCTCTCTCTGAGCAGGATGAGTATCTACTAATTACTTTATTACAGTGTGGGTGGAAAAAGGAGTGAACTTCAAATCAGCACAGCATTCAACAAAGCATTTCCTTTACATGGAAGAATGAGAAATAAACCCAAACCTAGTATAAATCTGCCTCCCAATTCCTCCTTTTGTTTACACCAGGTTTGAGGTTACTTACACAGTGGCACAGTATTAAAGACTCCACACACATCTCCGCGCTCTAGGGCATAAGCCCACCTTTAGGTGTCTAGCACTGAGAACAAACATTTCCTAGAGGCGAGCTACTATGTAATGATCAGGATGATGGTTCTTGCATCCTTCTTTGATCTGTCAAATAAAAGCCACCGCAATTAAAAAAAAAAAGCTAAATACAGTATTCTTTTATTTTCCTGCCATAATTCTATACCTATTTGTTCTCATTTTTATGGATCTTTTTATCATTACTGATGCAGACAAACACCTGTTTGAAGCAGCCAAACAAACCATGCAAAGTACAGTGAAATATTCAACATACATGCTCACCTTCAAGATAAGACAGTAATAACAGAACACCTGAAACCAGAGTCTTAGCAAACCCAGGTATGCCAAGTTATGTCACTGAAGTCAAATGGGGTTTAGCAGTTTATGTGCCCCTTGATACTCCAAGGCACAGAGATTATTCCATTACTAAAAAATGTACCACCGTCACTATAAAGCACTGGCTAGGGATTTCCAAAATAACCAAAAATACCATTCAGACATCAAACAGAGGACCAGAAATGAACATCCCTCCACAAGGAGGGCCTTCCATAAGGAATACTCTCAGGGGCTACAGTCCACTGTGAGCACAAGGCGCTCTTACCTGTATGAGTGAGTATGTGCCGCTGTAGGGAATTTACCCATGGGAAGACTTGAGGACAGTAAGGACAAGGGATATTTTGCAGGTGGTCTGAGTAAGCATTTCTCTTCCCTCTCAGCAGCTTATCTTCAGCAGTTTCCTTCTCATCCTCACTTGCTCCATTTCTGCCACTTTCTTCCTTGAAGTTGTCAGTGGACTGCAGAAACGGGCTGAATTTATTAGCGTCTGTGGTAGCCAGCATCTTCTCTATGCTGGCAAATTCCCCACTTGACTCCAGATCCAGACCACTGCTAAATTTAGGCTTATTTTTTGTTCCTTTCTTTCTACCTCTTCTCTTAGTCAACACAGGCTCGGCAACAGGAGATGGCTCTGGATCACATGCCTGAGCCAGGTCACTGGGCAGGCTGGAGTCTCTCTGCACTGCAGTCACGATTGTCACTTTTGCTTTGGCGTTCCCTGATTTGTCACACCCAGTGGAGCTGCTCACTGCCTTGGGACCAGTGTCTTCAGCCTCCGTTTTCAGCAAAGCGGGAGCAGAAGACACAGATGAAATGATCTGCGCAATGGAAGCTAGCGGTGGCAGCTCTTTAGTTACTGGAGGCTTTGGCAAGAGAGGTGGAGGTGGTGGTTTAGGCCTCAAGGGTCTCAGCAAGGCAGAATTGCCAAGGAGAGCTGGAGAAATGATTGGGACAGTCAAATGCAATGAACCTTTCAGCGGCTGGGTATGTCTGACACCCCTGTTCTTCTCTGAGTTCCCATTGGCACCAAAAACCAAAGGACACTGCAGACAGTTGTAGGCTTTATCACTGTTCCCAGAAGCAGCCAACTCTTGATTCCTAGCTTCATATGGGACATCATCTTTATCCTTCTTCAGGACTTTGGGGATGGACAGGTCAATAGGCTCCATGGAACAGTCGTAGAAGGACACGGGAGAAGAGCCAAACAGGTTCTCCTGCTTCACTTGCACAGCACTCAGGCTTCTGTTCTTCTGAGAGAAATCCAATGGCTCATCAAAATCCATTGGGAAGCTGCCTGCAGGTTCAAGTTTGATGGGAACATGAGACGATGTCCCAAGCAAGAAGCCATTCTGTGGCTCCAGGAAAGGCGTCATGGGCTTGTGGTCCATGTAAGTGCTGTCCTCCAATAAAGAAGGGTCTGTCTGGCTTGCCTGGGCACTGCAGTCCACCGCTAAGATGTAATTCTCAATTTCCCTTTCTTGCACATGCAAGTGCTGCTTGAGGATATGGTGAATGCAGTTTCTCTTGGCTGAAAAGGTTGTGCCACACTCCTTGCACTCAAACGGCTTCTTCTTCTGGCAGCCGCTGTGCGTCCTCATGTGAATGCGGAGGGCTCGGTAATGCTTCAGGTCCTCACCGCACAGCTTGCATACAGTGTCTGGGGAGCAGAAGGCATCCACCATCTCTGCAGCATTGCTGGTGACATATTCAATGTTCTTCTCTATATCCTTCCTGGTCACTTTGAAGTGCTTCTTTCGCAGGTGCCTCTCACAATTGGCTTTCACTGTGAACGGGTAGTGGCAGATTTTACAGATGTAAGGCCTCTCCCCGCTGTGTGTCCGCAGGTGTCGGATCAGTGCTGCCTTGTCAGCTGCAATGTAGTCACAGATGTTGCACTGGTATGGGGAAATACCCAAGTGAGAACGGATGTGAGCTCTCAGGACACCAGAGAAGGCAAACACCTGGTCACAAAAACGGCAGGGGTACAAAACTTTCCTCATGGTTGGGGCTTTCTTGTTCGCTGCCCCTGCAATGATGGCTTTGAGGTCTCCTTCTGTGACCTCTTGCTTGATCTTGGCTTCCATACTCAGAGGTAGGAGAGCTTCGATGATGCTGTCTTGCTCCAGTTGTGTCTTCATCTCATGCTGCGTTAAAGGCTCTACTTTGGGTTGGAGGAGCAACTGCGAGGAAGGGCTCAATCTAGCTCCTGGCTGGGGTAGGTGAGAGTTGGAGGAGGACTCCACTGAGTTCTTGATCAGCCTCAGAGGGGGAGGTGGGAGGCTCGGGCTGATGCAGCCAGGGGAGGCTTGCTGGGCACTGATAAGAGGAGGAGGTGTAGAGGTTGCGACAACTGTTCGTGGCGTTACCAAAGGCTTTGGCTTCAGTGGCGGCATATGCTTGAAAATGGACTGCACAGGGACAGAAGGTGCCTTAGAAAGGGGAGGAAGACTGATCTGAGGAGGAGCGGAAGAAGCCATCTTCAAGATCTGCTGAATGTCTGCCAGCTCAATGGCAGACTCATTGGAGATGGGTTTTACCACAATACTGCTGTCAGGCTGGATGATAAAACCCTTCTGGAAAGGCTGCAGCGAGAGAAGCTTTATGTTTTCTTTTGTAGGGGGAAGGACTGAAAATGACCCTCCCATGGAGGCAGCTTCCAGAGGAGAGAGGCTGAGCAGACCGGTGCTGCCGGGTTCCTGAGGTAGGTTACTCTTCAGTGCTCTGAGCCGCATTTCTTGAACCTCATCTTGTGTATTGTCCTCCTGCTTGACAGGCTTGATGTCTTTGGTGTACTGTAGGCCCAAGGATGCCATGAAGGCTTTCTGGTCTGGGTTGTCACCAGGTGGGACCATGGATTGTTGCTTGTGCTTGTCTTTTCCCTGATCCAACACGTGAGTTTCTGTGTGCAGTTTGAGCGCCGAAAGCATGGGGAATGCCTTGTTACACATCTCACAAATAAATCGATGGAAGTCGCTGATGCACCTTCGCAAATTTGTTTCACACCAGACCTGCAAGACATGCAAAAATATGTAGAGTAGACATCTCAAACTGGAAAGGCACCACATGCTTCTGCAAAACAAAACCAGTTTACTCTCTCTTTCACTGCCCAAGTTAAGGAGTTTAGAGCAGACATCACCTGTCTGGCATGGAGACATTCCTGCTCCACAGCCTTTAGTCACCTAAGTGGTGTATCTGAATTAGGGGCTGATCCTCCAGAAGTTCCTTTCTATAGAGGCAAACTCCTCCAGAGAGTTATTCAGACTCTCAAATACTTTTCCACCCTTAACTTCCCATCCAGAAACTTCTCTTACTTCTCTGACAGGACAGGAGCCTCAGCAGACTAAACAGCAAACTTCATTGAGACTACCTCCCTTAGACTTATTACTACAAAGAAACTAGGAGGATTAAAACAAAGGCATCCAAGAAGGCAAAATAACATAAACCAACCAAAATAATAATACCTTAAAACAAATCAATGAAACGCAGAGCCCAAAGTGCTTCTGTTAGTAGGCTTTCTGTTAGTGAAGTCTAATTATATTTGTTCTCCAATGGAAAATACTAAGCTCACAAAAGGATTTTATACCTGTCGCTGAAAATGATCATGAACCCAAATGCTGCATTTAAATGCTACCCACATAGCTCACATGTTGCAGAGGTTCCACATCAAAGAGGAACACAGGTGATAAATTAAGTAGAGGGCTGGAAAGATACTCTAGACACTTTGTTCAGATATTCTTCATAGGTCTTGCCTCACAATGCAAGCAAAATTATTACAAAAAGAAAGTCACAACATTTAAAACCCTTAATAATGTTATATGTCTGCCACTAATTACAAAAGAAATAAACCCAACTTGTTTAAAAAGTTACCTCTTGTCCTGATTTAGTAACTTTTACACCAAGACTCTACCTGAGAATTACCTACCAAATTTCAGGTCTAACACCTTGAAGCCAGAAGAGCTGGAAATGTGCTTTAATCCAAGTAGAATAAGAAAAGTGCAGATGCTGAATAAGCATGGTCCTGCTGGATTGTGCTGTTGATTTATTTCTTTGGGTTTTCTGAATAGATACGCAGCTTCATCAAGACCCAAACTAACTAAGGCAGGCAAGGTGTGATAGAGAGAGTAATAATACTATCCAATAGAAAACTTTATGGCTGTCACAGAAATATTTACAGACTACCCCTCTGCCTTTCCCCAGCCATTGGCCCTCAAACATGCAGTATCTTTAGACCTCACATAAAGAACATAGTGGAAAGGTGCCTGGGAGTGTTTTGTGAAGAAACCACTGAAGATGTCGCCATTTGGTAAGGTGATTTCCTGAAGCTTTTAATGATAAAATCCTTCACACCACAGCTACATCCTTTTTACAGAAAATTAAATAAATAATGTTTTCCTTACCATGTATCTTCCCTACTTATTTTAGATGTGGGATGGTTTTGGGAAGGAGAGAAATAATGGGCAGGCTGGAAGGGGCAAGGACTTAACAACACCAAAGCTGTAGTTTAAAATATTTTTACAGATCTTTACACCAACAGTTACCCACTGGATTGCGGAAAAAAAAAAATAAAAATCCCAATATTCTTTAGATGAAAAAAGAAAAAAAGAAAAGCGGAAAGCATTCAAAGTTTACATGGACAGTGGTAATGTGCTTTCCACAAAATATTCTACATCCCATCTCTGCCTCATCAAGGACACATCTTTCAATGAATTCAGAAGACACATGCTGTATCAGCTGTTACCTTAAGCTATGAAGAACAGAAAGTACCTGAGAAATGCGGGGGAACTTCCTACAGGAGAAGTCTGTGAATCCCAAGTCATGGAAGCCTGCTGGAATTGAAGGGTTGTTCTGAATGAAAGGTTTTCCCATGGGATCTCTGGGAAGCTGCTTGTGGATAACAGCGTTATGGCGCAGTAAGCCCCGATGAGTACGAAAGGTAATACAACAGATGTCACACCTGGAAAGGAAAGAAATAAAATAGAAATGACTTATTGACTGCTGCAGGCTTAACAACTAGCATTCTTGCATTAGGACAGCCTCCTTCCTCTTACCCCTGATACCAAGAACCTGCTAAATGCAAAACAAAGCCACAGCACGTCAAAAACTTATGACCACAGAAAGGTCATTTTAATCACAGTCACTTTCTACCAGTTTCTGGCCATTACGCTCACTAGAAGTTTAAATGATACAGCACATGAGACCCGAGCTTCCCATGTGGGCAGTCGGCAAAGTGGCAGATGAGACTACAGCCTTCTGACAACCTTCCCATAGTCCAACATAAAGTATTTCAATGGCTTTACACCATTTCATTTTTACTAAAAAGTGCTATTAAAAGACATTTTTAAAAAAACTCTGACAAAGAGGGCCCAAATCAGACCTAAGTAGCAAGCTGCAGCAAATATATATGTAGTACCTTCTTTTTAACTACTGCTTAGAACATACTACTGTACACCACTGAAACGCATGTGTATGAATTTCTTCTGCATTGTCTTTTCCATTAGTTTTCACTGATTTTTCTCAAAGCTGTTATGAGAAATACACTGTTTTAAAAGGAAAACTAGTGCTCCTTGAAGGGGAAGAAGGTCAGAGGAGAAAGACCGAAAGATGTTCAACACTTGTGCACTCATATACCCGTTAACAGTCACTGTGCCCCAAAGAAAAAGGCAGGTGCACCATTTTTTCCTACTGACACTTTATTGCTATGATTTCTTGTTTTTCCTAACTTCTCAAATCCCAAACTCAGTTAAACAGAAATTTCTCACATAAATTTGCAGTAAAAAATCAAAGATACCGAAAATGCACTTATGCTGCAGGCAATAAACACTATGCAGCAATATTTGGCCAACATGTCAACAAACAAGCCTACTGCCTTTTAAATATCTGGGATTTGAGCTCTGCAGCATGACAGGTCACATCCACTCTGCACTCAACAAGTGACACACAGTTTCACTCAACACAGTTCCTCGTGGTTACAGCTCCAGCTCACAAGCAAAGCATGAGTTTCAGAAAAGCAAACCCAAGTGAATGTGAAGCAATCGGATTTTGTCAGCAAGAATATTATATTCACTAGGAGTTTTTCACGTCTCCCCTGCCTTAGTTCTCCCCATACTGTCTTTGCCCTCCACATCAAGGAAAAGGACATGTGCCTACTCATTAAAAAAACATCCTGCAATTAGAAATGACTCCTGACAAAATCCTGAAACCACCCCCTCCCTGTCCTGTCCCTAACAAACTCCTATTGTTGTTCTTTTTATCACTACATAAACTTCCACAGACCTTTTATATTCCATAAAAATGAAAGAGATAACCAAGTCACACACAAAGCAATTGGACTCATGGTCTCCGAGTGGTGAAAGAAGCAAGTGTGAAGTAAATGTAACACGGCCTTCGTTATCACAGTACCCAAAAGGCTGGGACATAAATATTATGCACTGCAGGTTTAGTATCTCCCCTGTCTTTTCTCCCCTGTCAATTCACTTGCATCCTACCTTTATAATTATTGCCAGCATAGTCCCTGCATTCCATTAAATACCGAACCAATGTCATTTATGAAGCAAATGTTTACTTAAAGAGGTCTGCTAAATGTGACAACAATCTCTGGTGGGGGAGAGGAGGAATGCCAACACATAGCTCTCCTCCCGTGTCAAGATCTACAGCTCTCCTCCAGCTCGTTTGGCAGCAACTATTCCATAATGCAAAGGTTTAATCTTCAGTGAAAACAAAAACACACAACCACCAAAACCACTGTGGGAAGGAAGGCATTAAAGGGTTAGAGCAGTCACCTGAAGAACTTGCAGACTAATGAAATAAATCCTTTTTTAAAGGTGATGAAAATGCCTTGCATGAAAGCAAGCCATGCTTCTGGAATGCTCCTGCACAGAAGCAGCATCACTGGTGGCCTGTGGGGCCAGCTGTTCTGCAGAGGGACACAGACCCTCACCTCGGGGCATCCTGATGCAGCTCCAGGGTCCCTGATGTGCCTGGCCTTCCCTGTGCTAGCAACCCAATGCAGAAGCCGTATCCCCTTGTGTGCGACAAAGGAGGCACAGCTACCATTGATGGGACCACAGGGCTACTGGGAGAGCTGGCACCTGCATGATCTGGGCTGAGCAGGAGCCAGTGCTCCTGGCCAAGCAGCCAATTGTCATCCACCCCAGCAGGAAGGTGCACCTCATCCATCTTACAGTCCTTCACCTCGCAGACTTTAAGCACTGGTTTATTTTGGGCTCCCATCAAAAGCTGCACTTGAGAGTTAATCTTTCAGAGCAAAGACCCGTGTGAAAGTCCTTTGCAGTACACCTGTATCAACTACTATGCCTCAGGACAGTAAAAATTTGCAATTTAAAATTGGTGTTTTCTATGCAAAGGGAACCGCATCCCCTCCCCCAAAACAAAAGCAGTATCTTGTACTAGTACTTTCTGTCTTTTATAATGCATAGAATTAAAACCCCCTCTATTTTTCTTTCTGCTTTAGTCTTCTCTTTTAGTTTCCTTGATGTGAGTGAAGACGCAGCAAGAAAAAGGGGAAGTCAGGAGAAACGGATTAAGCTCTTTTTCCGTTCTGTCAAAAAGAAGCTCCTGGCTGAAGAAAGGAAAAATCCAGACATATCACTCCTGTCATCTCAAGATGTAGGCACTCTGAGGCATATAAATGCACTGTACCCTGGCTCAGCACCTTCCCCTGGCATCACAGTTTACAGGATCACACAGAGCTGGAGCACTGGAGGGACCTGTGGGTGCCTTTCCTTCCTCCACGGCCCAAGCACACCTGTATAGGCAGCCACAGCTTGGAGAGCTGGAATAAAAACAGCCTGAGAAACGTGTGGAGCAGCTTCTCCGGGGCAGGCTTCCCAGGTAAGCAGGCAGCCTGTCAGGCTACAGCAACTGTGCTGCCACCTTGCACCCATGTCACTCGCCAAGGACAATGAAGGTCATTGTAAAGCTCTTCCTGATGCTGATGGGTGCCATCATGTTGCTGGCTCAGGAGGTCTCTCACACTCTGCAGACCTCACTTGGGCTTGTCAGTCTTCACTATGGATGCAAGCTATTTAAAATACATGGAACATATGCACAACTGTATGCACATCATCCGTTTTTTGTTGTGTTCGCTCCCCCTCATCTGAAGTAGGAAGGCACTCGGAGTTTCTTCCAAATGACATGACTTGAGCTTTGAATACAATCAGCAATACAGATGCAGTTATGGATGGGTACCACCTTCAAGAAAAACTTACAGGTACTAAACTTCAAAACCTAATTTGTTAAGGCAAGCACTGACTAAGGCTTGTGTTAATTTAAAATGAAGTAAGCTGCCATGCCTAACAATGCACTAACTGGAAGCACTTCCTTCTTTTCTAAGGAAGCCTTACCATTAATTTCTGGGTTTTGCCATCAGTACTTTTTTCCATCCTTGGTAGTGTCAATTTCTTCAGTATTTTTAAATCTAAACCTGCAGTCTAAGAAGGACAAGAGAGAGGAATCCTAGCTGATAGGACCAGTTTTTCATATTGCTTCAACTGCTTTAAAAAATAACGAGTTAAATAATTGTGGGAAGTTTGAAAAGTCCAGCATATCAAATAGAGTATCTGAAACATATGGCAATACTTTGCTCATGATGACCTTTAAAAAACAAAACACCAAAAAACTCCCCCTCTCCTTACAAATTCACAAGTCTGCTCATATGTAGTGCCAAGTCAAACAGGGATGGTATGGATGCAGAGAACAGAGATGGGAACAGGTTCTGACACTGTTAGCAGAACAGGCAGAGCAATGGCTCAACACCTGAGTAGAGATAAAAGCACTCTACTTGCAAGGTAAGTTTCCAGATGTAGCTAATAAAAGCTGCTGTGATGCATGTGATTGCTAGCCTTGGCACACAGTTTTCCATTTTTCTATAAATATGATTATAGAAGAAAGAGCAGAAAGCTGTTCACTTCCAAGCACAGAGATTCAGTTTCTTCTGGCAGCTAAGGACACTTTAAAATGAGCTTCACTGTCAACTGCCTTTACACTCTGCAGTAAACTCCTATCTGTTCAATGCAAACTTAATACTAGAGTTCTGACTTGCTAGCAGAAGTGTACAAAGCAAGCAGGTGGGAAAATAGAAATGCTAAAACACAAAACCAGAGCTAAGATATAACTGCAGGATGACAGTGCAATCACCAAGCTGACCTTGGGGCTCAGGCCATGTATCATACTAGGAGAGTCTGTTTAATTATTACTACACCAGCGCACCTCTTAAAGTTTGGGTTTCTTTAATGCAGACAAGGTCTCTGTGTAAAAAGCACACCATTAAAAACCTTTCTACTACAGTATGTATTCTTGAAATCTGCAATGCTACTTAAGACATAAAAGCATTTTAACAGGAGTTAAGAAGCAGTCAATGCTTTGTGCAGCTTGTTAAGAAGCAAGCCAGGATTTGCTACACTTACAACAAGCAGCACCTTGCCTGTTGCAAGGAAAGTTTACGTAAGTGATGCCTGCTGCCTTGCATTACACTCTTCACTGAGCTAATTCCAATTTGTCAGCACTGGAAATGGCTTTTTTTCTTTAAGAAAAGGAAACACATTTTAGGAATGAAATGCAGAGATTTAAAGCAAAATTAATCAGCCTCAATTTTAATTAAGGGTAACACAGTCAAACATTCAATCCTTCTAAATTTTGTATTTCAGTAGTCGAGATGCAAATGCCAAGTATTTGTATCCATCATTCTGTTACCAAGAAATTAAACAAACACTTTGCTATGCATTATCCTGGACTGGCAGTGGAAAAGTGACATTTAGCATTCTTCTACTTATAGTTCTGAAAACACAGAAGAGTAGACCAAACCCTAAAGTTTTCACCCATGCAGCTCACTATGTTGCCCATGTTGTGGATGTCAACAAATAAGAACAATGTTTATTTTCTATACCTTATCTAAAATAAAAGCTTGATACTATTTTGTTCCTTTCCTGCCTGTGCTCTTTAGCAACTGCCACAAACAAAAGCAAGGAAAACAAAACAAGAATAAAACACATCCTGAGACAGAAGTCATTAATACACAGTTATGTTATATTAAGTCAGCTAAAGTATAAAAGTCAGCAAAGTATATAAATTTCTACCTTTGTTGTTATTCTTTCTGTCTCACATTACTGGCAGAATTAATGCAGCTCTTCTTAGGAGCAAAGAAAATCCTGTGCTGATCTAAAAAAATAATACAACTGGGCAAAAGACAAAGATGGGCAATTCTCTGCTGTTGACTCATGTCCGTAGCAGGGATGGGAGCAGGCTCCTTGCCTCCACACCAGTAACACGTGCTGCAGAGGAGGCTGACAAGGAGGGGGAGATGAGGAAAAGATAGTTTTAAACATAAGGGCTTTTGCCACCTATGAAAGGAAATCTATCTGATTACAGACACATTCCCCTTCAGGAAAAGATTCCTTTGCTTCTCTCTCACTTTTTTGGGGGCAAGGCAAAGGGAAGGCATGAGAGACAGCAAATTGGTTTCTGCTCCTGTGTAACCCCACCCAGGTCCAGATACTTATCTCCTTTTGGATGAAAAACCATTCCTGGCCTCCCCACCCAGAGCCCTGGGAAATAACATCCAGCAGCTGCACTAATCTCTCCCACTTGCTTCAGATGAGTGATGGAAAAGCAGCAGTGCTTCAAACGCTGCTCCTGCCTGCCTCCCAGGGTCCCTGTGGGTCCTCCTGCTGTCCTGCAATGACCGGTCCTGCCTCCTTCCCCTGCAGCATCACAGCGTGTCTCACCCCAAAGGATCTGCTACTCTCCCATCTCCCTCTTGCCCAATGTTATGGGTCTGTGCTGAAACCACAAGTGGCACAGCAGCGCCAGGAGCCAACTTCCTGGCAGGCTGGAGAGTCTCCCCTCCCCTTTCCAGTGTGCAGGGGGACAGACACAGCTCACCCGAAGCTCAGCGCATGCTGTTTCACCTCCTCAGCAAAGGCAGGACTTGACTTTCAACTTTCCCTCCCTCCCACTTCTCCACTGGCTGTTGGACTTTGTTACTAATGTGTTCTGTCACTCCCTGTAATCCTCTCCCTCAAAGAAATCACCCTTGAGCACAGCAAAGGCTGAAACCACTGCACCAGCCCTTCTATTAATAGAGGGATGCACAATGCTATGTGCATTCCTACAGCTGCACTGTGGTCCAGGCAAGAAAAGTATTGTGTAGGAGCCAGGTCAGATCTGATATAAACCAGGGTGATGTCGTGCTTCAGAAACTGGTCAGCATACAGCAAAGCCAGTGCCCATACCAACATACCAGCTACACTTTGACTCCCACAGTCAGAGTAACTCAAGTGAAGTTAATTGCTGTAAGATTTAATAAAAAGGCATAAGCCATCCCATGCCACCTTTTTCTTTGTGTGTAAGCAAAGTAAAATCAGGAAAAGATTTCACTTCTTCCCAAAGCTGTAATGAACTGCATGTACCAGCAAAACTTCAACAGCGCCATATTTAAATACCTCTGCCTCAGTGGAACACTAGCTCACTCTACCATTTACTTCAACAGAATTCTCATGCTACTAAGAACAAATAAAAGGGAAAAAGGAGATGGCCTGAAGACACTTGCACAAATAAGTATTTCATTTACTCATAATGACTTTTTCATTTGGCCAATGACCTGCATGTCAAAAAATTAGCTGGACAAAATCCTGAAGCAACAGCTGAAGATCAACTTAAGTAACAATGAACGGTTTAATAATTAAGAGAAGCATACCTGGGAAGAAAAAAATCCTGACCTGTCCTCTACAGGTATAAAAATTGGAAGCTGCACAGCATCCAGAATAAAACTCATTATTTGTGCACACAAACTCAAGTGGACCTTCTGGTATTCTTTTGGGGTAAGAAAAGGAAAGCCCCTCCTGCCTTTTAGCACATCTTTCATATATGGAAGCCAAGTACTTGTGCAGTTTTAAAATGCACAATGGAGTGAAAAAAAGCCAAACCCTATGTATTGACCATGTTAGAAAAGCAGTACCGATTTTCACAAGTAGAAACATATCTAGAGGTGCCTGTCTATCCTATAACCATCCACCAATGACAACAGGGCTCACAAATAGGTGCAGCCCAATTTGGACCGAACATCCCTGCCCTTATCAGCATTTGCAGGTAAGCTATGCTCAGCACGCAGACATGACTGCTAACACAGTAAGCAGCAGCCAGCACTTTGAGAAAGCCTGCATACAAACAAACCCTGGTCACCAGGATCAGGCAGGCATGCTAACCACCTATTTTGGCACAGCCCTCCTTCCCTCCTGGATTCCCTTTTACGAGAAGCTTTCCTCTACAGCCAGCTTTGCATTTTACCCACTTTCTATTCTTGCAACTGAGCTAAGATATTCAACACCATGTGATACACCACAGTTTCACATGAGAGCATTACTCCCTGTGTCCATTCACTACCTGTTATTTTTACCCAGCTGCTCTGGATTCCCAGTCTCCTCACACAACGAGCTCCCTGACGTGAGCTGACCACTTCCAGGCCAGCCTTGGACTCGCACTGCTCTTCAGATATTTCCCATTTTTGATTCTGAACAGAAACTTCAGAAAGCGCTTAAAATGCAGTTCTGGTCTGCTTTTGCAAGCCAGCATGCAGATGCTCAACCCACTGATTTTACTTCTCCATTTGCTCAGTAAAAGGATGCATTCATCAGCTTGCTTGCATATCCTCTCCTCTGCCTTATCAACATTAAGAGTTGCACTGTACTGCAGCCTATTTTTGGTCCTAGCATTTACCAGAGCTGGTCCATGAACCTCTATGCTGGAGTGCTCTCCATTCCTCTCTTGGTACTCAACAATCGTGTAAGATAAAACCACCTCTGAATTATCCAGCTGCATTAAAAGAGTACAGTATTTCATATTTTGAAGCACTAACAAGGAATGAGGCTTATCCATGTGCTCACCAACAGCTGTGACAGAGATGGTGCATGAATACTACTTGTCATTCATGCTTCAAGTTGCTTCCAGCAACAGAAGTGTCAACTACTAGGAAAAAAACTTCCTCTCCCCACCACAAACCCGTAGTTTTGTCTCACAAGTAATATAAATTGCAAACAACATTTAGTTTTCAGCCACATTCACTCTAAGCTTGCAGTAACAGGGTGTCACTAACACCCTCTTCCACAAAAGGCTGACCACATGTAGGAAGCAACATGCTTCACAAGAATTAAGTCAGCGGGATTATTCCCTACTACATAAGGAGAGAAAAGATAGAAAGTGTATACCTAAAGCTGCTTAAGTAGACATTGGCAGAAACAGGAATGAAACTCAAGGGGCTTTTTCTGGTGTTTTTTTCTTTTACATCCTGTACCATGTACTTTGTCACACTGCTGCTCCATACACAACCTAGTCTTGTACTAGTCTCTTCTACTGGTGCTGATGATTGAAATCATCTCCACACACTTTAAATTTCCATTAAAATATCTTCTTGGTTACTTTATCTCCCCAAAGGCTGTGTCCAGAACCGTGCTGAAGAACAGTAACTGGGCAGTAAACACGTAATATTCTAAGTAGTTGGAATCCTTTTGACTCAAATCCACTTCCTTTTGTCTTGATTTAAAAAAAGCGGCTCATGTGCATTTGATATAATGATTTAAGATCATTACCAGAGGACATAGGCCCTGGGTGCCTTGCAGCATCCCACCAGCTGGCACCATGCACTGAAGAATGGGGATGTGCTAGCTAAGGGGAAAACCTGGTGACCAGCCTGACTGAATCACAAGCTGCACTTCATATCTTGTGAAACGCTTTTTGCACAGAGTCTAGGACACCATTCCTAGGGCACTTAAGCTGTCCACTCCCAGGTGTGAAGCCAGGTAACACCAAGACACAGTGACAACATTTTCCACTTGGGAGTGTTTTCAGAAACAAAAGCTCACAGTAGTTACCCTGGCAAAACCGGAGGCAAATGAAAACAGTCACCAATGGTAAGGGCATCCTGACGCTTTCCATTCCAGGAACTGAGCTATTCTTTTGAAATGCCTGTTACTGATCTAACTGTTCAAAACAACAGCTTTCCATGGTGGCATTCAATCTCTAGCCAATTTGACTTAACAAGTTTCAGAAAAACTTGGGTCAGCTGTTTTGAAGAACAAGGTAGACTGTGAATGGCTTTTGGTTTTCTATGGAAGTTCTACAGAAGCACGTTACCCTGCGGCAAGAGAGCTGCTTTTGCTGTCCTTGTGAAAATATGCCTGGGATTTGGCCAGTTACAAAGCTTAATATATTATATCACTGTTTGGACATGCTCTGTAAAAGGTCAAAAAACTTAATCTGCCCTGAATCCATTCATGGCAACAGGCATCTACTGGTTCTGGTCACTAGGTCAGCTCAGTGACTGAGCAGACAGTGTCTTTCACACTCTGCAGTGTCTATTTTTTTCTCATAAGAAGTTAGCAAAACCAAATCCCATAACTGAAGTCAATGCCACACTGAACCAAATGTCATTAGAAAGCCCCCATAACACTCATTGATTTCCAGGCTTTTACCACATTCAAATTGCACAACTATCCTTGCCAAGATCTAATGTTGAAACGTGTCTCCAAGAAAGGAGGTAACTGCCACAATATCACCATCTCCCTCCTTCCCTCCTCAGGAAAATACATGGGCGCAAGAGGCAGCATAAACATCTCACAGCTATTGCAAGGAAGGAAAAATTAAACCCCTCTTAGGTGCAGGTACAGAGTGCTGTAATAAGCCTCCTGGAGGAGAAGAGAAAATAAAAAGGGTATGCTCTGGTTACAGTGAAATCCAACAGAGGAGCTCTGTAGTGCATGTACTTTATTAGAAGCCACACATTTTACTTTAAGCCTGATCCACTGTACTTGCCAAAAGAAGGAGGAGAAACCTCACATAGCGCCTCAAAACGTTTCTCCTCAGGAAATCCTCCCATCTCCTTTGCACTGCTGATGTTGCTCAGAGCTGTCAGCTGACCTTTACAAGCACGTTACCATGTTTGACAGCAACCCCCCACCACAAGAGTTTCCAGAGAAGCTCCCCCGCTCCTCTCCTCGAGGTTTCTCATTTTCCCTATTGGCTGCAGAACGTTTCAGTGCCCTGCTAATTATATCAGCACTCAGATACAAACTCACCAAAATAGACGGTGTCCTGAGGCCCCAGTTGCAGGGAAACAGGCATCTTTAAATAATCCAGGTAGAGAGGGCAAAGGGGGTCAGAAAGCACCCCTGAGCCACCTCCCACTGCAGGCAACCCTACAGGAACCAGCTCACTAATCAGGGTGCAGGTCCCAGGGTTTCAAAGGGACAGAGTCTGACAAGGGGGGTAATGCCATGAAGGAGATGCAGTGTCATGGCCTACTGTCAGCAGCACAAAGGGCCCTATTATTGCTCCCAAGAGCAGGCCAGTTCTTACGGTAATTAGAAGACAAAGATGCACGATTTAGGATTTTACATACTCTCCCAAGGGGGAGCCCCTCTCACAATCAGTGGATTAAGCATTGTTTATTCTGCTGCAAGTAAACAATGAGGTGCTCCCTGCTCAGGGCTTTACATTAAAAAGCAGTACTGGGGAAGACAACCAGGGTGTCTTTTCGTCTGGCTTTGAACAGCTAACCCAGCGATTTAAAGTTGTTCATTTGGCAGTATCTGGAAGGGTAATGACCCACCCTGTAAATTAGCTGCTCATATACTGATCATCGAACTGCCAGACAGCCTTACCTTTCTGCTGCTTAACAGAGGGGGACTGGGACAGACAGACTGGGGCAGCTCTGAGGGCAAGAGGCTGTATTTACACAACAGCACTACAAAGGAAGGATTAAAGGACCACAAGGAAGCTAGGCAGAAGCTTCTGCCCACCCCAGCACATTGCTGCTGCTGCTGCTGGGGATGCATCCCTAAAGGGAGGGAGGAAGGCTGGCACTACCACCAAGGCAATGCATGCTCCATGGTACCACGCCACAGCTGATGTCCATAATCATTTCTACACTAACTACTGGGGGAACAAAAAGGAGTCAGACGTTTGCCCTGTGGTTTACAAAGAAAGGCAGGGTCAGGGAGATGGAGCATCATTTACGTGATCATGTGACAAAACAGTCTGTGCTGGGCTACTTAAAGCCGTAGCTCCAAACCAAGCAGAGAAATCCTGGTAAAGTGACCCTACTTTTACAACATTGGCAATAAAAATAGACTGAGGGTGTTCTGCTCCCTGCCCTTTGCTCATAACGCAGCTGCTAGGCTTGTTTGTTTGAACTTTGAGGACAGTTCTTCCTCCTTGTCTTCTACAATAAGGAAACACCAGGATTTGATGAACACCTTCTAACACTTTAGTTTGCTCCCCTGCCACGAGCACACCCATACACACTTACCTTCTGCTCTGATACTCCAGCAAAATCTTCCCTTCATTTCTTTCACTCAAAAAAACAACCTTAAGCCTCACCAAGAGGAACCATTTCATTCACATGAACTCAGGACAGAATGGCATGTCATGTTCAGTGTATCTTGTTGACTCCTACAGTCTTGCAGAACCCTGGGAGCCAGAGGATTATAGCCTCTGCTTGCAAAGGGTTTTAACCCATTTCCTTTGGGATGAGTCACCTTAACAGCGGCCCAGACTGCTTTGCTTACCAGAGGATTTTCTGTTTGGTTGGGCCAAGCACACAGCGTCATTTGACTTGTCTAGACTAGGACAAAAGATGTGTTTTAAACCACACAGGCAGGGCAAGCAATGTTTGAATATGTTAGCTGACCAGGGAGAACCACAGCTTCCTTGTTCTGACCTATCTCCACTGACAAATCCTAAATTACTAAAGCAGGTATCTGACAAAAAACGTACCATCATCTAGACAAGTCCATGAAGACCAGCATCCCAGCACCACCTTTAACTGATGCCCACACAGCTTGACAATCATGGCTTTGATTTAGGGGCACATTTTAGTCTCTGTTGCTCAACCCAGTCAAGGCTAGCAAAATCCATTTCAAGAGAATATTATCCAAAAGCAAGTCTCCTAATCCTAGAGAACAAGTTGCATGAAAAGGAACAGCATGTTTGCATAGCCATTGTGTCTTTCTGCCTTGCCACAGCAGACTGCAAAGCTGCTATTCTAGAAGGGTATTCATTCTGCTAGTTTTTATCCATCACTCAGAGCAAGAGAATCCACCTGTCCTTTCAGCTCCATGGCACAGAACTTTGCAAAGAGGTCGTATCTTCATAGAAGCTTCAAAATGAGGCTAATGCCAGGGTAAGTCTAATATAACAGTCTCTTTCTCTAAAGTGTAAAGTGTATGGCAAAATTATCTCTGACTCCTTTCCACAGGGATTGCAGAGCTCTTGTCAGAGAACAATTGTTCAGTTTTGCTTTATAATGAAATCTACTTCAGAAACAGCAGATTTCATTTAATTCACTACTATTTGCTGGACCAAGTTTAAGAAAGAGCTTTCCAACTCCTGTTCCCAATAATTACAGCACTTACAATGACTTTAAAAAATGGTTTTACACATATTTACCAAGGTTTTCTTAAAGAAGGAAAACTTAATAGAAGTAATCCCATTTAATAGAATGGGATGGCTCTGCTCCATGCCATTCTGGTAGGACACTGCATTCAGTAGAGGGTGTTGACACTTCAAGATGGTGAACTGTGCACCCTTCTGAAAAGATCATTAGAGTCCAATGCCCCAAAATAAGCTTAAAACACTGACAAGCTTCTGCAAATGAACAATCTCTTCTGAAATAGCAGCTTTCTACATGCTTAAACCAGACTTGAAATATCTTTTACATCTTCATGTATCTGGCTCTACATTTTTCTACGTAAAAAAACAGGAAATAAAAAAGTATCAGGAGTCCCAGAGGCAATTACTTGAAGAAAACACAACAGCCAAGCACCTTCCCAAACAATTAATAGCTAATTTTTCCTTGTTAAAAGAAGCTGATTTAAGCCAAAATCCACACCATTCCCTAACCTCAACAGGCAGAAAAGCATAACACATTTTATTGAAAGTCTGGAACCAGAAATTCATCTATCTTCACTCACTCCCACAAAAGACAACAAAACCTTTATACCCAGCTGCTGCCTTCTCCCCAAACAGAGTAATCCCAGAGGTTGGTACCTGAATACTTTTATCAAGTTTTGCTTCATGTTTTAAGTATCTTCAGTTTAACTTGTTAAAATTCTGCCATGTTGGCATTCTGCAATTTTATGTAACATCAGCAATGGGTTTGGAGGGGAGGAAGGGATGCTTTCATTTCTTCTAAAAACATTCCCAGCTACTAACTGGCAAGATTTCCTGTACTTGCAAAAAAATAACAAAACTAAGCCCTCCAGCACCCTGGTGACACAAGATGAGGCAGAAGCATTTAAAAACCTGTACAAAGTCAGGAAGCCAGCAGTGGGGTGAATGGCTCCTGCCCATCCCCAGCAGGCTCTCTCAGGCCACCAGGTGACCAGAAACACTCTCGGGACTATTTCTTACCTCAGAGAATTATCTGGATGTGTCTCCATGTGGGACTCCAGCCCATACTTGCAAAAAAAGTCTTTGAAACACACTGGACAATGATAAACTTCCTCCTCAGCCTTCTTATCCCCTTCACCGGAGTGACCATCCTCGACAACCTTCAGAGAGAGGGAAAAAAAACCTCACTAGACCAAATTTTAGGCAACAAACCAAATATGCAATCCATTTGAAGTCCTTCTCTTAAAAACAAAGTAGCAGGCTTCAACCATAAATTTGCTGCAGGCAACCAGAAATGATTCATGTTGGTAACAGAGAGAGGGTAAGCAACAGAGCCTCTGTGTGTGTGTAAGAACATGCACGGGAGAAAAGGAGGCTCAGTAGGAGATAAAGTGTGCAGCTAAGTCATGAATACATCAGTTCTAATGAGAAACTGCGATCTGAACAACTTACAAACCCGTATGTTTATACACCACTGAACCAGCATCCCTTGCCCTCTAGAAAGCCAAGCAAGCTGTCAGCCCAAATTATTTATGTCACTCAGATACTGCCGACTGCTAACTCAAGTGGTCCAGGGAAAAGCAATGAGTTTTCTGTAGCCCTCTTCTGATTACAGTGAGAAAAGCATGCACAAAACAAGGGACACTGTGCTAAATGGAACTGCTACTAGCTGGTCAGTTAGAGATAGTAAATGGAAACGGTTAAGTTTGGCAGCCACCATACATTTTGTACAAATGACTGAAATGCACTAAAATGTTTCGTAAACAAAACCCTAATGGAAATGTCTAGCCTTCAAATAAATATTTTTCTGGTTTCTCCTGCAACTCCAGTAATGCAGGATTATGCTACTGTGAAAGGGAAATGTACTACAGATTTTTTTCTCCAGTTCAAGACAGAAACAGACTTAAGCTGTTGCTGCTTTTGAAGTAAACACTATTTTTTTACAAGTTCAAATAATTATCCTGCAAGATTATAATGAATTAAACAAGAGAAAAAAAAAACAACCTAGAGGAAAAGCTGCAGTGCTGAAAGAATAGTTCATCCTTTTGTCATCCAACATCAATTACCTAATATACATCATAAGCAAACCCAAATTCTTAATAAAGAATTAAAAAAAAATAATTCTTTCAGTCTCTGAAATGAGAAATTACTTTTCAATCTCAGACAACAGTGTTGCCTACACAGGACATGCATGGCATCTTAAAATATATATACAGGGCTGTAAGAAGCCCACATCTGAGTATCTCCATGCTAACTGCATGATCTCAACAGCTGACATAGTTTAGGAGGTAACCATCTTTTGCTTCATGCCCCATAAAGAACCTTTTTTGCTGGTATCCTCTCCTCTCTGTCCATCTCAGCATCGTGACAAAACTTCCGTTTTGAAGGCAATCGCCTGCGCTTCAGTGGTGACGGGGGAGTTGTGGTCACTGTGCTGTTAGGATCCTTCTCATGAATCTTCATGTGCCTGGGCAGGAGGGGGAAGAAGACGCTGTCAGCAGCAAATAGGGGCAGAAAGCCTGAGTAAATTTTAATGCCAACATCACTTCTAAGGTTTGCCTTTAAAGGATACCAGCAGAGATCCCATAAACTGAACTTCTGCAAAACAGCTGAGGCGCAATCCAGCATCGGTCCTTTGCAGCACATGGGACTGTTTGGGACCACAGCAGGGAACCCTACAGCTCTCCCCCACGTCCCAGCCCACAGCATGGCACGTGCCCTGCTGGCACCTAGCCCCAGGTGCACCCTGCCCATCTCACATCATCCCAGACACCCTGCTTCAGCTTAATACTGCACAGTAATCTACATGCCCTGCCTCCCAGACTGGTGGAGGTCCAGAAAGTAAAAGCTTACAACTTAGCATCCATTTCACACAATGCAAAAAAAGCCTCCCATCTTCAGCTGGTCTCTTTTTATAGCTTTTATACCCCATCTGTATAGGCCAACACCAGAGCAACACTTCTTAAATGCATTTATTTCCTTCTCTTCCTTAACACACTAGCGTACCCCAATATTGAATTCCAACTGCAACTCTGAAGTCAAGATATATCTGGTCACACTGTTAAGCTGCAGCAGGTATGGCTTGCAAAACTCTCCTATTGCCAAAGCATGTTCACAAACCTGCTTCCCCAGGAAAACAACTATTTCTTGTCACAAAGACACTGGGAAGGGGAAAGGGTCAAAACAGCTTAGGAAGCAACCTCATGAATATCTGTATACCTGACCCGTCTGCCTCTTGGTTTTCTGTATTTGCAACCTAAGGAAGACACTGCTGTCTAGTTCTCTTCAGTTAGATGAAGGGTATTGCACCTGTGCTTTTTCTGAATTCTCAAAGCTCAATTTTTATGTTTTTAATGTAGGGCCTTTAGCCTCACTTCAAATTTATAGTGCTTTTGAAAAAATCAAACTTATGCTCTTACAGGCAAGGCAGATTTTTGCTTCTAATAATTAGAAATGGGAGTGCAGGAGAAAGTTGCCCTTTGTCCATATGACTGACTTCAAAGCAGCAGGAGGGAGACAATGTCAAAGGCATTTGGGCACATCCTTCAGAAGTCACACCCACAGCTCAGTTCAGGACCGTGCCATTTAACTCGACTGCACGCTATCATGTTCAAACATGAGAGAATGTTGTAACCTAGACAAGTCCCTTATGTCCTCGTAACTGCTTGGATGTTATGACATAAAATCTGTTTTAGTTTTGGATGCCAATGGCATGATGCTTCAAGATAACACACTGGACCAAACTGACCCACAGGCAAAATAGGACTAGAACTGCTGGGAGGACTGTCTCTTCACACAATGCTATTTTTAATGTTTCCTTTCACAACTGCTGAACCTTTAAGAAAAAAAAAGGGAAGGCAGCTAAATTACCGTCTCAAACTACAGCCAGGCTTCTGAGGGTATTCTCAGGAACAGCCTCAAGCCAAAAGCACCACATGTACCAAAACTGATGCAACATTACAGTGGCTGTCAGCTACTGCCTGCTTTCAACACCCAGCAAGACTGGGGCTGCTCGGAGGACCAGGTCCACATACCCCCCAGTAACCCTCACTGGTCACACAAACAGTGGGTGGACACTGGTGGCGTCTGCCAGTCACACTGTGTGAGGTTCATTAGGAGAGAGCATCTGCACACAGATGTGCCCCGCAGGTTGGGCACAGCATCACAGAAACGTTGCTTAGTTTCTGTGACATCTTTCCCTCCCTATCGTCCAACTGGGAGCAGAAGGAAGGTTGAAGCTCTGAGGGTTTCCAGGTTTGACAAAACCCAGGGAGAAGCTGGAGTGCTGACACAGCCTCTGGAGTGCACAGCACTCCCCTGTCTTGGCCCTCTGGTAGCCCTACCACCACAGGCACCAATGCTAACTGATTTATCTGCATGAATTCAGTGCTCCCTGATCTCACAAAATCTGCAGGGAAGGCACCTACAGGTACCGTACTGCCTCATTTTCTTTAGTCTCTCCCCCCTCACACCCATGGCACTGATCTAACTTCTTGTGCTAGCTTGAGTTTCCTGTGGCTCATAAATCAACAGTGTGAGGAGCAGTTGTCTGTATTCACGCAAGAATAAGGGAGAAGAAGCCAGTTACCTGCTCTGCCTGCAATAGTTGAAGATAAAACACAAACACATCTGGGAACAAAAAACTGCAGCGTTCAACAGCACAGGCAAAGCAAAACCTGAAAGGTGGTTTTGTTGGTCTCTTTTGGTTTTTTTTTTCTGGTAAGGACTGCTTTCCAGTTTCAATGAGCTCTTTAAAGTTAGACAGCAATGTTTTGCATGTGCCTTTCTGTCCCCCCACCCCAGACGCACACACATGGCCTGCATGCTTAACCTTCTGGCAGCTTGGGTGATGCACAGCTAGTATTACTTGGCCAGTTACTTTTCACATAGCTAGAGAGCAAAAGCAGTCAAGCTAAATCACATTCACCCAGAAAACAAACAACAAAAAAAACCAGCTATGTATTAAGTGTGCGACTTTTTGTTCCTATTTTCTTTTAAAGTCTCTTTTCTCACAGTAACAAGTATGAAGAACTCCTGTTTAGTAGCTACCTGTGCAAAACAGCTTCCTTAGGGCCAAATTCTTTCCTCCTACTGATGTCCACCTGTTGAACTCTGTTCTGATGGGTACAATGACACATCCACAGCATATCAGCGGGAGAAACTGCTGAGACCTCCAGGTTAGTGCCAATCCAACCCAGCACCTCTGCCTGGCATGACCTAATGCATGCAAACACACTGGCTCCTGCAAGTCCCAGAAGCAGGCCAGCCGTGTTTGAATATGCTAATTAGTATGTTAATAAGGCAGGGCTTGCTAACATGGATGCAGCACCACAGTGATGGGGCTTCGCTATGCCTGGTGTCACTCACTGCCTGCCCTCAGCTTGCAGTTCCTCCTGCAATGCACACGCTTTTGCCATGCCCTAAAAGCCAGAGCGGAATCCATACCCACAGCAAGGAATGTGGTAATCCCTTCGTGTTTTAGTTTTGCATATTTGAAAGGAAGCAGCCTGAGCTATTGAGCTATAAACAGGAAGACACTCTGACTGCACCTTTGACTTTTAGTCTGTAGGTCAAATATCACAGCCGCTGTGATAGCTCTCTGCATGCGATCATTAAGGAAAAAAGAAGAATCTGAAACCAAAGCAGCAGGTTCCAGAGTTCTCAAAAAGAGTCACAACCTGTCCACAGTACAGCCAGCAGGTTTGTTCCTTTGGCAGGTTAAGCGAGTTTCACTACATCAAGGCAAGGGTGGAGAGGAAAGAGATTACTAGAGCCCAAGATAAGCGGGAAGATAAAGCTGAGCAGTACAAAGGATAGACACAATCTTCATCTCTATTTTACTTTGCAACATGGATGTCATTCTGCCTCAAGAAAACATTTATCACCCAGCTTGGGCTGAACTACAGCAGATGCCAAGCCACATCCACATGCACAACCTTTCTTTTAAAGCTAAACATTCCCTTCACCAAAGCTTCTTTTACTCAAAAAGTTTCCTAACTATAATTAAGGGGAGAAAGCGGGGAAGTATTTATGTTGCCTTATCCTCCTTTAGAAGAGTTTGCCTTGATTAGATCTTACATCTAACACTGAAAATGCTCGACCTCACTGTTTCGCCTGCCAAGATACAAGGAGAACAGGAACAAAGCTGTGCTTAGAAGTTATTTTCCCATTGTGACTATAACAACATATTTTGGCCTGACAACACTGGCATACTTTGAATACGAAAGCCAGGCTCATAAGTCAGCCTGACTTTCAGCATCTTACAATGATAAAGGAAAACGATATGACATTCATCAGTTAAAAAGAAAATAAAGATAAACACTCAACACTGGAAGTGAGAATGTGGTGCAAAAAAAAAAAAAAAAAAAAAAAAAAAAGGCAAAATAAGGCCATGCACAGAAATGCTCATATTCAGCCACAGATGCAAGTTACAGTAAGGTACCAGGAGCTCTGAAGTGAGCACTGCTGCAGCTCAGAAGAGAGCAAGAGCCACAGCGGATGAAACCTGGCTTTTCTTTTTCCTAATATAAATAAATGAATCGTGGTTCCGAGCCATCCGACAGAGCAACTCAAGAACTGCAGCCAAACTCAGGAAGGTACAGAGCCCCGAAACCTGAACTTTGTATGGTGGTTGTTAGTCTCCCCAGGACGCATGCAAGTACACATACACTTGGACAGTACTGGCAGTGAAACACTAAAATGCAACTACAATACACAAGATGAAAGGAAGGAGATAAAAATTTGAGCTTAATATTAGGAGGACTCTCTTGCACCTAGTGCTAGCTAGCCTTGATTAACCTCCCAGAGAAGGTGGTGGAAGTCTACTTAAAATGAGACCAAACAGAGTCAGAGGAATTTGCAAAGAATAATTCCAAAGTTGAAAGAGGAAATTAAGTATTTTTCAAACAAGGTCTGATCTACCTCTGATCTAAACTCTTAATGTTTAAGAACTGCTACGCAAAAATGCAGGTAACTTGCTGCACACTATGTTTTTTGCAGCACAGCTGTACGTGGAAAAGCTCTCCTTGTAATCTCTTCCATTCTTTTCGCACAAGGAATTTCTCAGGTGACCCAGGAGGATCCAACTTGCGTTATGACTCTGTGCCAGTCAGCCCTCCCAACAAAAATTGGTCACACTTTTCAAGGGCTGGACTGCCTTTCATTCCATCCTCCCCATGAGACCCACCCTCCTTTTCCCCTCTTTTGCCGCAGCTCTCCTCTCCCCTCTAATAGTGACGTGAACAGGATGACTAAAATGATACTGCACAAGCATTTTCCCAGCTTCATTTTTTTCCCCCTTTTTTAAAGCAGATGGACAGAAAAAGTTTTCAGCCACACACTGTGATGCAGAGCATGATTTCAGAAAGGCAACTATTCCACCAGAACAGTAGCAAGTGAATACTTTGCTACTTTACATCAAAGAAGAGACTTTTGTAATAATAAACCAGTGCAGAACTGAAGTGTCTTACTCCTTTTTCTCTCCATGGATGGTGTTGGATCAGTGCCTCAGAGAGGTGACTCACAGGAGGAGGGGAAGAAAAAAGGGCATGTGTCCCACTGAAGTGACATGCAGCTCCTGCTGGTCACAGCCCAGCCTTTACCACATCTCCAAAAAGGGCTGCCGTATTTTCTTAATGCCAAGGGGATTTGCATGTTGATCATATAAGCTTTCTGGAGGTCTTGAAACGTGGCAGCCCACAGCTTCAATGCCAAAACCAGAACGTGGGCAGGTTTTGACTGGTTGGCTCAAGGCTAGAACGACGAATCAAAGCATCCTGAAAGAGGCAACTGCAAGATGCAGCTGCTCCCATCTCCGGGTCCCACTGAATTATGAACAAAACCAGGAGCTCCTGCTTTGCATGCAGATAACCTGTTCAGCGCCACTTTGGCTCTTGGAGAGGAAGCATCCCTCTGCATGCGTGGGAATCCCTCACCTCTTAACTCTGAGGAGAGAAACCACACCATAGCTGCACCCCAGGTTTCCACGGCTGCTGACAGGCTCCACATCCCTAACAGAAAAGGCCTGCTTGGCGCAGAGGCCTGGGCAACAGGAAGGTGTGGAACAAAAGGGTGTATCTGCAGCCTCTGAGCAGGGTCCAGGGTTAAGCCTCTCCCTTATAACTATGTCAGCATAAGTGTTCCTGGCTTTCAGTCAAGCAGAGGTTTATGCCAGGTAGGTCTGATTAGAAGGAGCAGCACGTCCAGAGGGGGAGCAGCAGGCAATTTCACTGAGGCCTGGTTTGGAAAGTCCCAGCATCTACATCAAGATTAATTCTTGAGAGCAGGATCTAGTGTATGTATAAACACCCTCCTCCTCCCTCACATCTCCACGCCTGTGGAAACGCAGTGGGGAGGCCAATGAATCCAGGCATTATCAGTCCAGAAAGATCATCTGACAGTATCATATTCAGGTTCTGGCTCCATATCCCATATATTATTCTAAGTTTCTTCACTTTACCACTAGATGTACCCTACACTCTACTGTATTGCACATGGTGTTCCTCATCTCCCTTGTGACTTCTGAGCAGTTTGGTATCAAAATCAAGGGATGATCCTCATCTGATGCTCATCTAAAGACAAGGGAGCCACACATCCAACCATCCAGAGACTTAAGGATAAAAAATTAATCTTATTTAGAATATATTTTGTTTTCCCTTCCAGCATAAAGAGTTATTCAAGGTCACCAAGCTGGTCTGGGAAGGACTGAGCTGATCAGATGCCCAAAGTACAATTTAGCTGATACAATTGCTTTACCTCTTCCATTGTTTTCTTTCCCAAGATCTTTCACTTACTGCTATCTTCAAATAACAGTAAATAACCTCCAAATAATCAAAACCTCCCAAGTTTTCAATAATTTACAGTAAAGAAAAAGCATGTCTATTATTCAGAGGGTGACTGAACAAAGTCTGCCTTGTCTAAGCTTCAATTTCATGCCACCATATCAGAATCAGCAAAAATGCAGGATGCATCCAAGACAAGTTGAAGTTCGGACCATGACATTCTTCAGGCACCACAGAAAGAAAAGTGGACCACAGAGTAAGAGAAGACAGCCTTCAAAATTACACTGATAATGAAAGACTCTTTTCTGAGATTTCTGTGTCACATCATCTTTGGCACTGTTTTTGTTTCATTCTGCGTAACAAATGTTACTTCAGCCCAAATTTTCTATAAATGCAGGAAAACACAGGGAGCTCATCTTTAAAGCTTCTGCCATTTGACACGGCCTAGTATGAGGTGTCCCTGCCCATGGCAGAGGGGTTGGAACTAAATGATCTTAAGGTTCTTTCCAACCCTATTGATTCTGTGATTCTATGATTCTATGACACATGGGAAGTAAATCCTAAACAAACAGAAGGAGAAGCAGCAGCATTTTTAAGAGCAATCATTTAATATACTGCTGCTAACACTCTCCTTAACAGTCTCGTGAATATGACTGGAATTTAAGTCAAAAGTGCAGTAACACTATACCCTTGGGTTAAAAAGTTTAGTCAGTTGTTTGTTTGTTTGTTTATCAAAACATGTAGAGAATCTGTATTGACAATGTATTTCCACTGTTAATTACCAACATCACCCACTTAAGAGAACAACCCGCTCAGCTCTTGCCAGTTGTAATCACAGGAACCAGAAAGATACAGGTAATTTTGCAAATCAAGACACAATCTGTACTTGGACAAGTTTCTGTTTGTCTTCTCTTCTTGGCTTGTTTAGTATTTGCATCCTCAAAAAAAACCACAAAATGACCCAAAAAGCCCTGAGACAGGCACACACACTTCACAGCAAGTCAAGAGACATTCAAATACCAGAACCCCAGCCATTTGGGAAATGCCCTATTACAACTGTGAAGCAGTATCAAAACAAATGTAAAGTACCACCAACTATTCTAGTGGTTACCAGTGTTGAACACTCACATGAGATAAACAAAACGAAGCTGAAGAGCGAGAAACCTCCATAGCTATGCTAGCAAAGCCATTGCAACGCATGCAGTGAAAGAGCAGGGTGGGGCGCACTGGTCCCAGGAAGGATCAGATTGGGAAGCAATGACTCACTTTAGCCGCATGTCTGCAACCAGGCACATCAGGAGATGCCCCAGCTAGTGCTCCCTATGGCACCCAGGGGCTGCAGTCCTGTCGGTGTAGTGGCATAGCTCATTATCCTCATGGAGGCCCCAGTGCTGATTAGCTCTGTCTATAAAGGGCGGAGGCCTGGGTGAGCCTCTCCACACAGCAACATGCAACAATATGTGAGTGTAGCAGCCCCCTCGGTTCTCCCCTCGGGAACTGCTGTAGCCCAAGTACCACAGAGATGTGCCATAAGCATCATCTCAGGTTCAGAGAGGTCTGCCGCACTGTCTGTCCCCCCCAGCAATGCGGTTCTCCCTGCAAAGCAAAAATAGCCTTAGAGTGGGGCAGCAGACAGCATTGTTAGGACGACATGAGCATTATTAATTAGATCCACCAAGACTAACTGGGTGTGCTAAGGCTGCAAAAGCCTCCTATGATTACATTCAAATGACAGATTAGAAGACCCTTTTCAGTGCTACCAGCCCAGTGTGCAAAGTTAACCAGGGCCACCATGCAGCTGCCAATACACGATAACTAAGGATATACGATACACACACATACACACAAAGCATTTTGTGTTTTTATCCTAGAGTAAAATTTTGTTTTGCTGTGAATAAAGGCAAGTTGTAAGCATGAGTGAGAGGAAAGATACTGATCTACACATCCAAAAAGGGGGGTACCACTGCTGAATAATTACTCTGCATTCGCATTTAAGCAACTACTTGCTATGCAGAATCAGCAAGTTCAAACAGGCTGAGATTGATACAACTGCATTCCCAGCTTGGCTTAAAGTTACTCCTGTTCCCTACCAGCAGCACTGTCAGGACACCTCAAAGGAAAATAAGGAGACAAATATTTGCCTGATGATACTGTGACAGGGAAGTGATTCAAACCATGCCTCCAAAGGAAAGCTTCCCAAAGCACAGCAAAAGAAGGCATTCATTTGCAGTTTGCATCAGTCCTTGCATAAGGGAGAGCAAAACAAGAGGGAAATGCAGTGTGAGCCTCCCAGTATCACTTCACCCACAGTTTGCATTAAATTCAGAGCTAAACTAACAATGCCAAATACTGCAAGGAGACTTCCAAGCCGTAAGAGCTCTTTCATGAGAGACAGTATTAAACAAGATCCTTCCAAGGCCCCTGTACTTCCTTAAGCTTTGAGACAAAACCTTTTTAGTTACAAAAATATTAAGCAGGAGTAGGTGCATCAAAAACCTAGCCTGGGACATTCCGAAATGCTGGTTTCCGTCATCTTTTTTGGAAATTTGTGGTTTTCAGGCGCATCCTTTAGTTATCATGGTATATAACCTTGGTCAATGACTTCACTGCTCATTTTTCAGGAAACTTTGTGTTTAAAGAAAACAAGTGGAGGACAATTAAAGCAGTTTTAAATCTTAGCGGGGAGGGGGGGGGGAAGTGGGGGGGAAAGAAAATTAGAGAAAGGATGTCAGAAGGGGGAAAAGTTTTATCCTTAAGAGCAAACACAGCTGAAGAAGCCCCAGGTACATCCTGCCTCCCCTCTATAACCGCACCCCTTCAATGACCAAGCAAACACAAGCCTCAGCTACTTCCCAGAACCAGGCAAAGCCCTTGTGCAGTTGCTTCCCTCTCACACTCCACTGTTGAGCAATCCTGATGGCACACAGCACAGAACAACTTGGCTGCGTCACACAGCTCAAGGAGGAAAAAGTAGATGGCCGCAGCAATGCTGGGGATGCCATGCAGATGGAGCCGAATACCTCCCCTCCCCGGCACACACACACGCAAGCAAGCAAGGAAGCTGCACCAGATAAGAGAAGCACATCTTCCTTAAAGCAGGGTCTCTGCATCACCCCCATATCAGCAGTCACCAAGTGACTCCATGGGCAAGGAAGTAAGAGGTTATCACTGCACAACACACAAGTTGTGCAGACTTTTCCCAGCGCTGAGGACGGCATCCTAGCAAAAGAGGTCTCACGTGCTCAGCCCATTTCCTGTCCTGTTCCTGAACATGTGGTCCTCCTTCCTCACCAGCAGTGATCTCACAGCATGCCCACACTGAGCAGAGAAGCACTAGCAAAAGGTTTCACATCTTGTTACATGTCTGTTTAGTCAAGCGTAGTAGCTGGAAACAGAATTCCCTGCGTGACTTGCGCTGCTTTACAGGAGTTCAGGAACTTTTGCCCCCAAGTGAAATTAATCTTGGTGCAGTCCATAAGCAACATGAATTGCCGTACTCTCTTT
This sequence comes from Myiopsitta monachus, assembly GCA_017639245.1. Taxonomy (NCBI): domain Eukaryota; kingdom Metazoa; phylum Chordata; class Aves; order Psittaciformes; family Psittacidae; genus Myiopsitta; species Myiopsitta monachus. Next base: position 39,095,570 of record CM029918.1, on the reverse strand, counting down.
ACCCTCAGTTTGAGACTGCCAAGAAAAGACAACACATTTTGGTGGCTGGATGTCAAAAATGAGACACACCGAAGCTATACACCTCCTCTGTTTTAAGACATAAGAGCTGACGCTGAGGGTCTACCAAAAATTCACTGAGAGTGTTTAGAAAACATCAGGTAAGACAGCAGCATGAAAAACTCACTGTATCTATACATGCCCTCAAGAAACAAAAAGCAGTATTAGCATATTATATGCTATTTACCAGTTGTATGATGGCACTACTGCTTTTAGGCCACGTCATTGCCTAAGCTGTGAGCATCAAGCAAGGGAACATCATGGCTCAAAAACACGAGTGAAAGGCTCTGGCTAAGCCCGCACACCAGATTCCCTGTTTGTTTTTTTTACAGCTAGAGACATTTCCCCAAATGCTGACAATCTGCTATTAACGAATAAGCTTATTTTTAAAAGAGGGGAGAAAAGAGAGGAAAAAACCTGCTGACCCTGAGAGAGGGTTCTACAGTTTGCTGGTTTCAGCATGCTGAACCAGAACAGGTTGAGCAGGTTAGGTACTGGGGGGAGAAAAGGTAAAGCTGGAAGACATACATTAAAGGTGGAACGATGGCAACCACAAATGCAGTTTGAGATAGCTCTTTACCTCATTCTCGTGGGCACTTGGCCCAGGAGTCTTTTCAAACAACGTGAGGAACAGAGTAAACACACGTTCATCAGGGAAGCAATGCACGTATTTCTGATGTGCATGCACAACAGGCTGAGCAAAGATTACCTTAACATACAAACTCTCTCAGCAAACTTTCTCACCACCAGCATTTTCTACACAGAATCACCCAACTGGTACAAGGTGGAAAATAAAGCCCCAACTGAAATGCCAGCAGAACATGTTACTTGTTAACCTTGAGAGCTAACATCTCTGCAAGAATCACATCAATGTTGGGCTTATGGCAAAGGATTAAAAGCACCTCAACTCCCACAAAGACTGCCTGGACTTTCTAATGCTTGCTAAGTAAAGGCCTGTATTTATTTTGTAACTCTTCAAGGTGAGAAGGGGAGGTAACATCCCTGAGAATACTAGACCTTCAGAGGAGGTGATGTTCCTGAAGCGGTACTTAGGCAGAAAGATCAAGGTCTCACGCTGCCATGTGCTCTGCGACTAGAGTCTAATCTGTCAAGTGGCCTGTGCTTATTTGAACTGTGACACGGGCAACAAAACAGCACTAAGCTATGCTCAATATGCTCTGTTATATGGAGATTTATGTTATTGCTTGTTAGGAGGGTGGTATTACTGAGCTGTGTCAGACCACCTCCATGGCACAAGTCACACCAGAAACCTGAACTTACTGAGGGCAGCGTGTCCCCTTTTTTCACCTGCAGAAACCAAGACACAAAAATCCACCGCCTTACAAGGCACAAGATCCAACTTGGCTATAACTTAAAGGCAACACATGCAAAATCTAAGACCAAAAAGCACACTGAAGTCTCTCTCATGTTTAGGTACTGAAGAGCTCTGGAGATGCAAGTATAATGTTCCTCATTGTGTACGCTTCAGTTCTCAAGAACAATGGAGCTAATTAAGGTCTGCGTATAAATCTTAACTCTGCACTTCCTTGCTTCTCTTGATTCTAATCAGATCTCAGCATTTGTGTTTTTGTGTTAACTTCCTTTGCTGTTCTTTAATGATAACTGAAGGGGGATACTGTCCCAGGCTACAAGCAGCATGTAACACATCTGAAACCATGGCATCCCCTTTCAGCTCTCACAGAGATACTATGGCACAAGAGCTCCTTCAGAGTCTCTACCACTGAAGACATCTATGGAGGGTTTTTTTTTGGAGCACTGTATTTATACAGCACGTGAATTAAACAGAAGTTTATACAATCTTTACAAAAAATGAGCAATCTACTCAGCAACAGTGAGACAGAAGAAAGATTCTGCCTGAGACCGTTAAAAAACTGAAGTCCTCTAATTCTCATCAAAGACACTGGGAAACAGACTCTTGCTGCTATACTGCTGCTGAAAAAGCCTGACCTTTTCTTTCTTTCCCTCCTTCTTGCCCCACGCCAACCTTCTTCAAAACATGGGGATCCCAGCAGAATACCAAACATTCACTCTGCATCTATCTGCTGATGGGAAAGAGACTAAAAAAAACTTCCTCCACCTGTTTCCCCATCCTTATTTACAAAATGTCACACCAAAATGTAAGGAAAATTTTTAAATTGCAAAGAAAAAACAAAATAGGTATCACATCTCACCTGTCTCCTATAACTACAGTCATCAGTTACTAGAAGCAGAAATTAGTCCTTTGTTTTGTTATCCCTGTTCAAGAATTAGGGCACTTGCATTAGCAGAAGTTTATCTTTCACTAGCATGCTGACAGTGGTTAAATCACCCCCAATGTATAAGGAATGAATTTGAAAGCCTGTAATACAGCCTGCTACTTCATATTTAAGAGTACTGCCTATCAACTACTACGCTGAAATAAAGGCTCCTTAGGAAATGACCAAAGAGACATCTCTATTGTGCAAGACAATAAGAGAGGGTCTTTTCACATATGTGAAGTGTCAACCATTTTCAGCATGGCAAGTTTGTTTTCAGCTTTGAGATCTTGTATGTTCAGTTTTTCAAAGGTACCCAACATTCAACACCAGATTTCCATTTGGCCATCTTTAAAACCACCAGAAACCAAACCATGCTGTGATAAGGCAGTTCCTCTCTTCTTCTGGAAGAAAAACAGCTCACCATCACATTTGGCTATGCTCTGCTTCCAAAAACTCCCATCTTAAGCAAATGCCAGACTGCATGCGCTAGACTGCAGAGATCCTATTTGTACTTAAGAGGCTGGGCATTGTCACCGCGCTGCACCCTACAAAGCACACACAATTTACTGGAAGCAGGCCAACGCCACAAGTAACAGAGGAGCAATTCACAGGTGGAATGCAGGGAGAGGATGGATTCAGCCCGATCTTGAGGACACTCTGCCTACTGGGTATTTGCAAAGTCACAGGCAGCCTGTATGCATGCCTGCTGATGAAACACAGACCAGTGTTAAAGAGAGTGGGGAAATCACTGGAGCATACGCATCTTAACCCCTGTGCCTTTATCAGGACCCAACATTCCACTTCCAACCAAGACGTTACAATCTCCTACAAGCGTACTTTTGTCAGTGAAAGTGGCCGGTTAAAACATCAAAATTCACAAGTTACCCTCCAGCACATGCATTTTCTATCTTCCTCAAAAAAACCCACTCAGCAACATATATACACTCATAAAGTGACACTTAATAAAGACTCAATTTGAACATCAGAATAGTACCATCCCCTGATAATAGAAACAGCTGTTTGTCTCTCCACAGCAGATTAACAAGAGAAGTTTGGGAAAATTATCTAGCACTGAAAATGAGATTGAGAATGAAAGTGCCTTCTTAATTAAAAGAAGAAATACCTTCTTTGATAGGACCCTTTGTAAGCATGCTTCAAAGCATAGCTTCTGCGATCCAGATCTTCCAATTTGAGTTTCAAAGACTTCTGCATGTGGTTGTTGCATGTGGTGTTTTGCACATGCCAAAAAAAAAAAAAACACCAGAAAAGAAAAACAATCCCCAAACTTGGAGACCTGTTCCTGAGACAGTGCATGGACAGCCCACAAGTACCTAAGCACGATGGAAATAAAAGGCCATTATGAAGAATTTTGCTAGGTATGAGGTAAGGAATGGAGAAATAAGACTGGTGCCTGCCATGTTCTGGTTTCATGTGAAACGGTTTTCATTACCACACTCATATGGACATCCTGGCAAACACCAGCTACTGACACTGCAGCTTCATTTACCAAACTGGGGAAACTGTGGCTGTAATACCTATATTAGCCCCTCACTCTTTTCAGACTTGCCACAGGGCCGTTAATAGCTGCCCACTGGAAACTGGCAGTAAGATCATTCCTCATCTCCCTTCTGGCATTTATATCCTGTAACATTTTCAGGTTCCATGGAGAGCATGTCTTTGGCAGGGAAGCAAATGTGATTTTAAAGTGATAGGCACGGACCATCCTCAGTCACAGGAATGAAAAAGGAGCTGCTGGCAAAGTCTCCTACCCCCAAAGGAAACCCTTCTGGCGCAAGTGGAGGCATCGCCCTTCCCCCTGAAGCTTGCTTCATGTTCTGCTGGTATGCAACACAGTAAGTCAAGCAAAGTCTTTTCTCTATCTCAAGGACCCTTGCTAATGCTTACAAACCACCACCACCACTAAAATCCACAGCAGCAGCCTAACTCCTCTATCTGCATTTTAGGGAGATGCAGCAGTGGAGATGAAATAAGAGCCTTTCATCCTCCTATTTGGTGACAGTCTTGAGACCCAAAAGGCTCCTGAGAGATGCCACTATTCACAGATAAACTCCCTAGGGAGCTACTATGACAGTACAGCCTTTAGAAAGCCTTTAATAATCGCAAACTGTCACACACACTCCTTCCATATAGTTTATGCTCCTGCTCAAGAACTGATAATATTCAACTTTAATTTTCTGTGACCAAGAGGAAGCCACAGTGTCTGTGTCTCTAGTGTGAAAGTGTAAGGATTAGCATATCCTTAAGTGCAGACTTTCTTATGTACTGATTATCACAGAACTTTTAGAACTCGAAATTACTACGATCTCTTTACTCCAAATCCCTAAAAACTACCAAGAAAACACCACCCCCTTCTCCCTCCAAATCAGTCCCTGATTCTAGAGAACACTTTGTTATTTCCAGGAAGACTTGCTCTTTCCAGTACTGGTCAAAGAGAAATCTCTGTAAAAGATTCCGCATTATCTCCAGCTTTGCCCCTCCTGAGCAACTCCTGTTCCTGATACCAGATGCTGAGGGATCCCCCATTACTGTGCCAGATTGCAACAGCCCTCCCCAAATAGGAGGAGCAGCACTGATACGGAAGCAGTTAGCTTGATGGCACATTCAGAAGAATGAGAACACCAGCTTTTTGCTCTGGACACTGAGCACTCTCCAGAGTTCTTTGCTCTCTCCAACTGCAACTGTCCCCACAGGCCGCTCCTGAGCAGTCTCGCAGCTGTATGAGAGTTTCCTGGGATGCCCTGGGCTCTCTGTTCCCTGTTGAAAATCCTGGCCAAGAGCCACCATGATCACAAAAGGAAGCAGGTTTTAACCACTTTTTCTGAATGGTGCTGCACAAGAGAACCTTCCCCCTCCACCCCTGTCTACCCATTCAGCTTGACTTGTTGACAAGGAGCCAAGGAGTACAACAAAAAGAAATTGGACTTTATGTGAGAGGCTATGACTCACTTACAAATGAAGTGTTGCATGCATTGTGGGAATCTGGAAGGGCAGCATCAGTTTCACAGGTGAAGAGTACATGCAACATCCCAACACAGCTAAACTAACTCAGAGGAGAGATGGGCGGAAAATAGCATTCTCATTCCACAAAGAGGCTGGCTTCTGAAAAAAAGTTTTGCCATCATGAAAAAGAGCCAAAAATAAGAACTCTGGAATTTTTTTTTTATCCATGAATAAAGCAAAAGTGGAGAAAAATTACTTTCAATTGAGATGTTGGGCACTTGAGAGTGTAGCAACATTGGTATTTTCTAACCCAAAAAACCAACCAAAACTTGTCTCCTTCCCTTCTCCACTCAGCTGAATGTCTAATGACCTGGCTGGCTCCTATGAGATGGAAAAACGGGTCAGAAATTTCATCTGGTAATGGAAGCAAGAAGCACTCATGTGGCACAGTATTTCTCTGGACAAAACCATTTCATTGGACCTTTTCCCCTAAAAGATCTTTTAAAAGTCTGGATTAAAAAAATAGTATAGACAGTTAAGTAGGAGCCAAAACAAGGCAGAGAGGTAGACAAAGAAGAGAGGATGTGCCTAGCATGTGCCTACGCATCTTTCCCCCTATTCAGGCACTGGCAGACTAACTTCTCCCTCACTCCTCTCCCATGCACTGAGCATAGGTGGTGCAAATGCAGCAATACTTGGGAGGCTCCTGCAGGACCTTCACAAGGAATGCTGATTCTTCACCAGCACATTTACAACTTTCTGCTAATCCTACAGGCTTCTCTCTCTGACCATGTGCAATGTTCCAGGGAAACCACCATGCTGGCTACCAGGGGCATGCTAGAAATCTTATTCTTTGCTGTTTTGGGCATATATCTGTCACTACTTAGATATTGTAGAACAAAAATAGTGAACAATAAAGGAACTGTGCCCAAAAGCAGAGAAAGATGGACTTGTATTATCCAACTGGCATGGAAAAACAGACATTATACCACCACAAGCAAGGCCTGTGGGAGCTGCACACAAGGCAGGACCTGGCAAGCAGGTCCTTGCTCCAGGATCTTGAGGCAGAAGCAGTTTTGAATGTGATGCGAAAGGCATTCAGCCACAGCACCAGCAGGCCACTGGACCTAATGCTATTGCTAAGTTTGAGACGCCTATGAAAGAATTTGATTCACACCACCTAGAAATACCTGTTTCAGAAGGAGGTGTCTGGTGGGCAAAATGAGAACATCTTCCTTATGAGTGTGTCATAGCACCAGACAACAAATTTCATTTCACTTCGCATTTATCCTCATCTGCCTACTTGCACATTTATGCTTTCCCCTTCAGCAACAGGATTCATTAGTATGTTCTGCTATAGCAACAAGAAAAGGTTACTTACTGCAAAAAAATGGTGGCACAGTCCTGCCAATCCTAACCATCCTTTAGCAAAAGTAGCCTGTTTCAGTTTGCTCAGGATCTTGCCTGTCCGGGGTCACTTGCTGCAGTGCCACCAGGATCAGTAACAGGTTTCTGCAGTGTCCCACCAAGCCACTGTGGTGGGGGCCTACACTAGACAAGTTCTAGAGAGCAGACAGGAACCTAATAGATAGAAAGAAAAGGACGATTTTCCTTGCATGAACTTAGGCTCTTCTTAGTGCAGGCAGGAAATACAGCACTCCATCCTGGTAACTTCAAGCAACATCTCATTAGGAGAAAAGATTAAAACCAATCTTCTCATCAGAATGCTCTGATAGGTATTTACTTCTTTTGGGTAAGTCACTGAGCATGGCCATTCTGGCAAATTTGCTACTAAAGTACAGTAAGAGTTGCTGTAAGGGGAAACCTGCATAAGTGAAGGTGACTACATCAACATCTGATAGGCCTGGAGTCAAGTCTCAGGGGAAGACGCCCTTTCTTGCTTCTGGGAGAGGACGAGGAGATGTCTAGTGTGCAAAAAGCCAAAAAATCATGCAAGCAGTCCTTCAGCAAGCAGCCTAGGCTGAGGACCTGGACACAAGTGTTTTACCCCAGAATCCCAGCACTGGAATTCACCCTTGGATGCCTACAGTGGCATCAGCTGCAACTCAGCAGCTACCCTGCCATGCTCATGGCAGACAGAGTAATGACCCAGTCTGGCAAACATGTGGCTTGCAACACCTCTGGTCAGATGAGTCAGACATGTGATTCATTCAATGCCCAAGGCCAGTATCTCCTCCAAACATCTTTGTCTTTCCCTTCTCATTTTACACCTCTCTCTCCGATTCTCCCCAATTGAAATCAAGTAAAAGTTAAAAAAATAAGGAATTCCAAAATTGCATTCCCTCCCATTTCTCCTCTGCTTTCATGTAACTGTTTAAGCTGAACAATACGATACAGAAAAGGTAAATCTGCAAGCAGCTATTGCTTCCTTTGCATGGCATTACATTATCTTTCCTATTGTCATTGAAATCACCCTTTTCATCCCATCTATAACACACTGCTTGAAAAATTATTAGTAATAATCAAGGAAACAAGATTTTTTCCCTCCCACACAGAACCATCACTCTTGCCATTTTGTTTATAAGTGATATTCCTTTCCCCCACCTGTCTTGCAGTTTCTTTCTCATTTGTAAGCTCTTTGATATGGGGACTAAAGCTATGTGGGAATTCTCAAAGTCTAAATCAGCTCCAAGATGTACCACCAATGCAAATACATGAATACTGAATTGGGGGATGAGAGAGAGGAAGGAACGCCCATGTAATTTAACATTTTGTCTCCCCAGTTGACAACTGTACATATTGCTACATCCCTATGAAGGGAACTACATGAAATACATTTGGCAACTTGGGTTACAGAGAATTTCACGGATCTGTAGTGCAGTAAGTTGTCTACAGTAGAAGCAAGTACCGATGTATGCATTTAGAAACAAGATCAATTACTCTGAAATGGCATCTTCTTCATGACGGCTCTTGGATACCTAATTATATAACATGCAACACCACCACAAATGTTCTAATACAACCACTTTCACCCATGACTGTGAAGATACAAAATGAGAAGCTTCTATATGGCTTGGCTATATATTTTTGTTCTCTGAGAAAAATCCATCCCACTTGTCAAAATACAAAGAAGTATTACTTCTGGATATCTGTAGCAACCCTTGATAATATGTGAGGAAAGCTAGAGCTTTCTCAATTCTGACTTCCTCCCACAACTTAAGCATCCTAGTGGTTGTAGTGTACGTGCATGTCACACCACACTCGCAGATCACACGCAGTCCACATTTTTTGCCCACGTAAATGTCTTTGGTTAGCTTGCAAGTCCTTCAAAGGAAACAAAAGAGCCCCTGTCCTTTAATTCTTTCCAAACTCCTGGGTCATGATCAGCACTCACCTGTGCATGTTTCCATTGGTGGTGAAGGACTGTCCACACACTGAACATTTATAAGGCCTTTCACCTGAGTGCACCAGCATGTGGCGATCAAGGGAGCTTGCTGAGCTCAGAGACTTTCCGCAGATGCTGCAGGAATGGTCTGTCCCTCCAGTGTCAGTGTTATGCTAGAGAAAGCAATGATTTTTTTTTCATTGAATGCCCCTTCTGAAGTGCCAGTAAAGTATTAGTGACAACATTTAAAAAGCAGCTTTAAAAAGCCACTAGGCACAACACCTTACATGAAGGTGTGCTCTGTATGTACCACTCCTTCCCAGCCCTCCCCGCCAACTCCACCTCTACCCTTCATTTTTAACTACTTAATGCACCAGCACAAGCAGCTGTTTCATACAGCCCGCAATGCCTGCCACATGCAGCATTTCTGCTGCGTGTGCAGCAGAAGAGGCTAGAAAGGGACTCAGAAACAACCCATCAGACTAATGGCACCTTGGGATACTTTGAGCTGTGCAGTGGCTTGGGGCTGGGTGAGCAGTTAAGGGGGAAAAATGAAAGCAAGTAATTACAAACTTCGTGGCAAAAGAAAGACACTTAAACCCAAATACTCGTTTAAAGATACTGATTTCAAACTGACTGTGTAGTAAGGAAACAGAATTAAACTGCTTCTGAGTGTACATGCAGACTTCTATGGCCAGAAGAATGCATTACAGGCCAAAATATGACCATTAGCTGCTGTGCTATATGCACCACTCCTTCTTTCTTGCATTCAGAGACTTGAAGATCTTTCCACATATAAAAAAAAATCAAAACCAATCAACAACAACAACAACAAAAAAAAACTAGCCAGGAGGGTAAAAATAAAATAAAATAACAGTTACAATACAGGAGGGTGAACTGAGGTAGTAAGGATCTCGTGGACTCACAGCAGGTGAACCACAGCCTCAGCATCCAAAGCAGAACCTTCTGACACAGAAAAGGCCAAACCTCCTTATTAGGCATGCATATATTTCAAGAGGAGTAAAAAAAGGCCTGTAGCTGACAAAAATGTGCATCACCTATTTAAAAAGTGTATTTTCAATTCTGCCCCCCAAGACTGTGAGGCAGAATTAAATGCTAGACTCTCTGAAAGACTGAGAGCCTCTCCTACACTGAGAGGACTTAAAAATTGTGTCTTCCTGCTTCTTAATTTGCATGATCAGTAAAGAGATCTGTATTCAAACAGGATAACAAAACAGGACTTGTGCCTCATGATGGAAGCGGTCTTCCGGATCCTTGGGATACTTTACGCTACGCAGAACAGGACATACATCCTTGTTTGAGCTAAGGTGAGGGTTAGTGTTGGGGAAGGAAGGGGAGTATCCACCTTCGGGTTCAGTCTGGGGGGGAAGGTTTAATAGAAAATACAAGGGGAAGGCTAAAAGAAAAGCATAACAAAGTTATACTGGAAACATTTCTGGTTTGCACATGAAATTGGCTTTTATCACTGCAATATGCATCCTGTCAAACCAGACGCTCTTAGTAACAGTCAGAAATGAAGAGCTAGTATTCTGCATACCTGACGAATGTGCATAGTTAGCTGGTGCTGTGTAGTGCAAATCTTTTCACACAGAGGACATGTATAGGAAGACTTCTCTTCTTTTGTTTCCTGTGAACAAAACAAAGCAAAAAAAATCAGGAGGAATACTGACATAAAAGAACTCAAAAGCTGTTACTGCTGGGGATATAAAAATCATCCATTGTAAGTATAAAAGGGTACTGCTGCTGCTAACAAAATAACTTGCACATGTATGTTTATCATCCTGCTACACCCCTCATGGAAGTTTCAGAAACTTCTGAATTTATAAATAGAGGCCATTTCAACTACTGCAGAAGTTCAGCAGCTGCTTTAACAGCACACAGATACTCAGCAGCAGCAGCTTAGGACAGGAACTGAAGGTAATTATTGTGACCAGCTCAAACTGCCAGGAGAAATTTAGGTGAGCAGAAAGTAATCCCTGGACTACTGCCAGAATATGTGAGCAAATGCCACTAATCTTCCCAAAAGATCTTTAATGAGCATAAATCTCAGGGACTTCAGGTTTTCCATCTCATCTCAACAGCAAGACACTAGCCCCGTCCCCTTCTCTAGGGGTTGTGTGTTCTCTGTGGCTGACTCAGAAGGAAGAGCGGCATTTACTGAATCACCAGCACCATTTCCCTTAGCATCCTGTGTTTCTCCTGGAAGCATCCCATCCAGGCACACCAGCCAGGCCCAACCCTTCACAAGCTTGCAGGATCTGATGAGATCATAGCGAGAAAGAGGTGACAATGCAGGAGTGTACGTGACTCAAAACGAACACATTATGAACCCGGTTATTCTCCACCCAGGTGAGAAGCAGGAGTAACCATCCTCAAACCATGAGTACAAACTATGACGGCAACCCGAGAGCTCAGTCTGATTTAAGTATGCCCTTGAGACACCAAGCAAAGCCACCAGTCTTTCAGCCAAGGATGAAATGGCACTCTCGAAGGAACTTCTCGAAGGAACATTTGCCTGAATTGTCCACAAGGATGGCTACTGCGTGACATAAAGGGTATTTTCACCACCTCACTAAGAAGCACAGGAGCAGCTTCTGCACCAAAGCCATTATATTAAAAGCAGCTGAAAATTAAAACTCAGCTTTCTATAGAATGATGCAAATCTTCATCAGATAGATAGAACCTGTTAATTGCCTGTTAACTACACTTCTGGTGACCAGAGAGTAAAAAACCATCTCTGCATGACTGATATAGTATAACAATAATGCCAAAAGGACATGTTCTGCTGGACCTCTTTGCTGGCTATTTTAAATATCATTAGCAAAACCGTGAAAACAAGCAAAAAAATGAAGATTTAGCTCTTTAGCAGTACCTCTTTATTTGGGAGGGAGTTGATGGGTATGCGTGTATCTATGCATTTCCTCTCTCCACACAACCTTTTTCTCCCTCTGCCATCCGAAAAGTTATCAACTCAGAAGCAACCATTTCCAAACTGTCAGACACAAGCATTTGTGGTGAACACTGAAAATGACTAACCCAAGTCTCTGTGACAACTTATCTGGCATGTTTGGATGAAAGATGCTGACAGAGTGTTCTAGAAAGCATTTTTAAGTCTCAGAAAAGGAGTATCACCTCCCATATGACTTTGAGAACCATTCTATAGAGACCCCTCTTAAAACCCAACACTGTGTTTCCAAAAGCAGCACCAGGATAATTTTCTATTAACTTCAGTGACCTGTGGACATGGATGAAGAGCTGTTTTCCCATTTTGCATGAAGCAAACACAACTTGTGACTTCACTTCTAAAAGTACTGGGACTGAAACAATCAGGTTCTCCCACTCCTCCCTACCATTTCTCACGTACATCTTTTCTAACTTCATTTCAGGGCTCTCTCCATCCTAAAGGTAATCACTGCAGCCCATGCACATAGGCCAAGGCCTAATGTACTATTTACTTGCAAAACATTAGAAAGCTAAGCAAGAAAGGCTGCCATTATGAAGTTTGAACCTCCCAAGAAATTTCCAATTCATTATCGTAGTGCCCCCATCCTCTTTATATGCAAACATATAATTTGCACACACTCATTCCATCTTACTTATACAACTTCAATTTTACTATATGCCACCTTTCTGTGGAGTAATGTTTAGCTCCAATTACACTGCAACCCTGTTAAAGTTGGCTCAGGACAGAGAACAAACACACTGTGCCATGAGGAAAATCCCTGCAGCTGTGCTGACAGTTTAGATGGTGTTTAATCCTCAGGGTATTTCTATGAAATTATCAACTTACAACTTTTATTATTTGCACACACACCCCTCTTACCCAAGTGCTGCAGTTCTACATAGAATGTACTTGCTTCAAAGCCTGCTTTCTAGACTGCCTGCTCTTCAAATCAGCAAATTAACAGAAGACAGAGTAATTACTGGTTCACCTTGAAGCAAAGATCAGAAACATGCTACAGCTCAGCCAGAGCTGATTAGTATTGAACCTGGGGTTTATTATTAACTAAAACCCAAACTTTCTCCAATGGTCACACAGCGTACATGCCGCATACCATAACACAGCTCAAGCAAATCCAGGGGAGCTACAACAGGAATGCTGTTGACTGACCCAATCCAGACAAAAAAATGTTAGCATCCTTACTGTAAAAGCACCCCCACTCACCAATTTAAAAAATTTAAAACTCAGCTACCCCACTGGAGCCAGGTTGGTGAAAACACACTTCCTGAAGTGAAAGACAGAATTAGCAGCTAATTTGTTAGCTACTCTCCCTTCAGTAAGTCAAGCTGGCATGATTGCTCTGCATTCAACCCATGGTAAATGCTTTTGCAGTTGTGCATTAGGTCTGTTTTAATCCAGCACAAAGAAACCCCTTTATCACACTTCTTATTTTCTTTGAGAGCAAAGCAAATGAGAAATTAAAGTGGATGCAGGCTAATGTGAGAACACGTTTATTAGACCATGGGTAGACTATAGCCAAGATAAAGTCAGCATTATAAAGAGAACCACAGACTTTGGGACAAAGGTTCAGGGCAAAATGTTTCACTGCCAACCCATGGGAAACAGTGGTCAGGCCCAGAAAACTAGCTGCTATTATCCTTGAAATTATAATAAGGGGCACATTCTGACCAGAATCTGAAATCTGTGCTCTGCTACACAATGAAACAATCCAGTGCTTTCATTCTGCTACGCTGGAAGTGGAAATTTGCTGTATTAGAACTCACTAACCAGACTGATACCCACTTAATATTTCACATCTCACTTCTATTTTCTCAGCAGTGTAGCTATTTGCCCCTCTGGCGATAACAACCTTTCAGCCTAAAAACAAATAGGCTATTTACTATTTTTTCAATGTATTTGTTTATTTTTACGCTGTAAGAATCCCTCTTAATCCTGTCACATTTACTCTCAAGCTTCCTTTGATTCGATGCCCGTCGAAATATCAGGTGGAATAAAGGTCACTAACACTAATAAATTTCCCTGAAGCCAAACCACATGGTGTACTGGCGGGTGGCTGTGTAATAGCACTTCTACTGAGACTAGTCTGAACTCCAGTGCCTCACTTCACATGATGAAATCAAGGAACTAGGGCAGCCCCTGAGTGGGAACACTGTAAATAAACCTTAAAGCCAGGTGTTAGACAATACAATCCCACACAGTTGCTTGTATACTGCCCAGGCTCTTCATTTAAGAATGTTCGTTTATAGTTAATGGCTTTTAACTCCTTCCAAGAAAAAAAAAAATCCAAGACAAGTCATAAGTCTGTCAACTGGGCAGCTATACTCGACAAGCTATTAATAAACTACTATAGGAACATCACATGAGTCATGCCTCTCAACCTTGTCCCTGTTACATCTTGATTCATTTATAAATTTTCCATGCTTCACTGCAAGCTCTAAAGTCAAACGGACACATGAATTTGCGGAATTTCTTGATAGGCTGCAGCACCTTCATCTGCAGGGGCTTGGCCCAGCAGCAGAAAAGCATGGATATAAATAATCACAGCTTTAACTGATACGACTCTCTCCTCTTTTCATTTGTTTAGATTAATACTGCTATCAACTAGTGCCATCAACTGGTAAATGGAAAAAAACTGATAAAAGCTACATATATTTGCTCTGCAAGATTTGTACAAAGCATTCTGCAATAGCTCTTCATAGCTTTATTAACATGAAATAAAGGGCACCTTACACTATGCACCTGTGAAATGAGTGTCCCAAAGGATGTTTTAGTACCACCTTTAATCTTCTATCACTTGAATCTTTCTCAGGGACAGCCACACACCTCATGAGGGGTCCCAAATGATGGCTGCACCAAGCCTCCTGCCCCACTGCTCTGCTCCTCTCCAACTATTTCTTTTTCCCTCGTTTCATGAAATAACTGGTGCCCCAACAGATGAAGTGAATGCAAGAGCCTGAAGAAAGGCTGCATCAGGGAAGAAGCAGCAATTCTTAGGTGGCTTTGCCACTGCATGATACGAGAGCTCATGCTCAAATGTTTTACGTGTGAATGCAAGCAAGCAGACCCCTTCGATTCCCAGTTTTCTAAAGTTATGTTCTGGAGAGACACCAGAAAATATACAAAGAAGAGCAGTGGTGGAGGCAAGAAATACCCACTGAGAGAGAAGATGACAAAACAGTCAAAGAACATCATTATGTCTTCTCACTTCCCATGCAGTTGTTTGTCTCTCTTTTGCCACCCCTCTGGGTTTACAAACCCCGCATTCGGGTTTACATACCTGGTTTCTCCTGCCAATCCGATTTGGTGCAGGAGACTTCGAGGGGGATTTGACATTTTGAGAGCTCCCACCATTTTCAGCAATCTTCCCCACATTCATCACTGCTGACATCATGGCGTCAATGGAGGACAAGTCTGCTCCGTCCAAACTGTTTGGAGGGCTTGGTGATACCTGGTAGCTGCTTAAGCTTTCCAGCTGCTTCTCTGGAACTAAAAACACACATTGGAGTTTCTATGCCATCTAAAACAAAACCAACCCAAACCCCCACATTATTTTCAGCTGCCTGTAACTTGCATCACGCTCTACTGGATCATCACAGAGTACAGGCAACAGCCCATAATAACTGAAATTCTTGTAACAAGAGAAGTTTCTTGTATTGGAACGTATAGGACAAGGTGTACATTACCTTCTCATAAGATGCGCATGTTATGTTCATTTTCAACTTTAATTCAGTATGGGGCTTATAGAGTGATACATACTTGCTGTAAAATGGTATTACTCGTGGTACCTTGTGATCACCATGAACTAGTAGGGCAGTACAGATGAATGCACACTCTGGCAAGCACAATTGTACAAGCAAGCACTTATTTGAACAGAACTGCATAATTAAGGCATTAGCAACACAGTGTAGGATACTGGATCCTCCTTAGAGTATAGCTTAATCCAGCTCTGTACAGGGAGTAAGCTAACTTAGAAAAAAACCAACCAAAATAAAACACCAAATTCCCCCAAATGCCTCTTTACTACCACAGCTGGCATTTATTTAGATTTCTTTTCTTTTTGGTCTATGAAGCCATGCTAGTCCATGGAGCATATGTACTACATCCACAAGTAATGCCACAGCTAAAGCTGTTCAGATTCAGACTTCTCCATCACACTCTGTATGTAGCAAGGATTCTAACAAACTCAAAATACACCTAAAATCTCATCTCCTTTTTCTCAACATACAGACATGTCAAACACAGGTAAGGCCTTCCACTTTCCTCTTTATGAGTTTGAAAAGGGAAATGCTTTCAAACTGAACATTCTGTTCCCCCAAAAGAAGTCTCCCAAACAAACAGGAACACCCTGTAAGTCTATTGCTTTGTCAACTCTGATGGAGAGCAAAAAATCTTAATGTGTGATGTGAGAAAGTCACTGAAACACAAGAGGGTGTGAGGGTGAACAAGGAGGAACATGTTTGTGAACATTTGATCTCTGCATAATACTGACTTTGGAAGATAAGCTTGAGTATTATAAACAGGTGTTTTCTGAGGCTAAGTAATGTGGTGCCAAGTTACCAGGAGCCAAGAAAATCTTAGTTTGGAAGTAATGGTAGTTGAGTATTCATGTGCCCCTGCTTCTGCTAACCTATTTTATACTTTTCAGACAGATAAAGGTTAGGGATGGCTAAAGAAATGTATGCACCAGAGATTCTGCTCAATGTATCTTATACATGTCACGCAAATTAGGGGTATGGATGGGTGAGAAATGTTTCTACAAGCCTTAATCGATGCCCTAATTTTACACAGTCAAACAGAGCTAGTCAAACCAGTTACCTTCATTTTTGTCCCCTGATTGACTGGGGCTCTCTCCTTGGTTGCTGGTCTCCTCACTTAGTGTAGTATGTATAGTAGCGTCAGGCTCTTCAGCCTCTTCTTCAGCAGCACCCTCTAGCACTATGTGAGGAAGAAGAGAAAAGAAAAAGGGAGTTAAGTTTTTCTGGAAGCTGTTTTAGCAAAAATAAGACTACAGTCCTTTAGTTTGAGGGCTCCCCTGGCTGCTACATTAAGTCTGATGAAGCATGTAAACAGTACCAGTGCAGCCTACTCCCACAAGTGGCCAGGCACTGCACTCGGAGATGCTGCTGCCAGTGGCGAAACCTGAGCAGATAAAGAAAGGAAACCCTTACTGGCTTGGTCCCCAGTATTCAGCCAGTAAAATCACTGACGGTCATTACATTTGGTTAAGAAGCTGGAAGAATATTCTGCACCTAGTGAATTTAAGTAGTTCAATTTCACACATACGCACACACACACACACTCCTCCCCCCTTCTCGGAGGATGAACGTTTACTCCAATACATGAATTCATGGTGACCTTCTTCTTCCTTCTAGCACTGGTGAAATGACTACTGAGGTTGCTGGGGCCCTTTGGCACATTCCTTGCACCCACTGCCCAAGGCTTCCAGATGAGCTGAAGACATAAGCAACCACCATATGTGCCGACAGAATTTCTCCACACCCCTTTCTGAAACCACAGACTTATCATGCTATCGCTGGAGTTTCAGGAAGGATGCCTGTTCTGGCTGGGGAATGACAGGGCAGTTAAACATCATTTTTAGAGGTGACGGTGAACGATCAACCATGAGGAAGAGAGGAGTTCTCTGCCCATGGCACCCACCGTAATAGCCTCTGGGAAAGGTTATTTGTAATATGGAAAACTACTGATACATTTTAATGGAGAAATACACCTTTATAACCTTACAAGTAAAACAGTTATGGAAATGAAGACGCTGGGGACATTTCACCACCTCAGATTTACAAATTCAGCAAATACAGGTTTTCCTTTTTTCAGGAAGCAGAGGCCATCAGCCTCAAACTGTGGTTTCTTCGTTTAAAAAAGCCCATATTCTCAAGGATGACATGCAAATCAGTCACATAACACATCTCCAAATGCTGTCTGAACAGCATTTGCAAACAATAAATGACTACATCATCCCAACTACTGACATTTTAAAGCACACAAGAAAAGGCAGACAAAGGGCCCAGCTTGTGTCAAGCAGCTCCTTATTTCACACAATGCCAGACAAAGCTGCAGATTCAAGCTTCCTACATTTAACTGCTGACCCTCCTAGAAGCAGCACACAGATGATTTGACACAGAGAGCTAGTACAGCCAAGAGACAAAATCTAGGATCCAACTAAGCCTAGTGTCTAAGGCTAACAACACCAACTTGTTAACAAACACTGCTTTCATTCTGCATCTTCAAAAACAGGCAAAAAGAATACTTTTATGCTACCCTGAACAACTCAAAGTAACTCTTCCCTAGTATTTTTTCTACTTTTCTTCTGAAAAAACACTAGCAGTCCCTGTGACACAGGGACTTTTTGATCCAAGGCAATGCCAAACACCCATCCTTCACTACTTTCTCCAGTAATTATGGGACACGTTTTATTTTTTTGTCCTTAAAAAGAAACGTCCACCTCATTGAAGAGCAACACAGTCATTTCTTCTTTCTCCCCCTCCATCCCGTATCTTCTTTTAGCTATTTATGTGGTAGCTGACTTAATTATGAATAGAAGATTTGGCTACTCTTGAAAGTAACTCTGTTTATTCTAAGTTGCTTGCTGTACCTGATTAGTACCAAAAACAAGGACCAGTTTAAATTATTTGGAGGGATTTCCTCTAAAACAATGCAACTAAGTGCTTAAAAAAACCCCAACCAAACAAAATAACTCTTCTTTCCAAAGCAAACCTATTCATTCCTCTTTCAGTCAATACCTAGGACATTAACGTCACCACTGATTCATCCAGGAAGAAAATCTATTGTGCAACCGTGAAGACTCCTGGGTTGGCCAGGGTACCTGAGGAGCTTCCCAGAGAACTAGAGTCAGAATTCCTAGTGCTGCATTTAGCAACAGTGCAAATGGGAACTGTTTATCACAGAGAAGAGGAATGCATACATGAACACATTAACAAACCTACCTCCTGGTTTAGAAACATCTGCCAGCTTGTTCTCCATTCTTTCAGGAAGAAAACTATGTATTGTGCTATTACAGCCTTTCATATTTTCTATGAATCAAGTTATTTTAGAGTCTTCCTCCTAATGCAAACCAAGATGTATAGTCACAGATCTTGTTTTTAAAACCATTTTCTGCACATCAAAAATCTCCTACTTCGGAAGCAGTCAAAAGCCTTAATAGGCATTACTGTTGCATGCTTTTCTTTCCATACCTATTTTCTAATCTCTTGCATGGAGCAGAAATGCACCAGTGAAACAAAGACAACTACATGAGCAGCACACACTGATTTCAGAGGCATAACTTTCTATTTGCAATAGGATATAGAAACAATAAGAATACTGGGCCAAATCACTCCTTCCTGTGGGAAAACCCATGGCAGAGTGCCTTTAGGCAGGAACATACTGAGAGATTTCTCTTGCGGCCTTTTTTTTTTTTCCCTTTAAATAAATGCATCACGAAGGATGGGGAAGTGGTTTTTTTCCCACAGCACCTAAGAAACTCAGGGAATCAGACAGGCAGCAACCAACACGGATGCCCTCTGCCATGCGGCCTTCAGGACTGCAAGCCTTCTCTGCTCACACCAAATGTCCCTCCTTGGAGGCCATGCTGATGGAGCTTTCTTCCTCCCTCTCTCCAAAAGAAAACAAAGACCTCCAGGAAAGAGGACAAAGAGGAAATAAGCTGGCAAACAGTGCAGCTTCAGGTTGCATTCAACACTGGACCAAAGCCTCTAGGAAACAGGGAAGTAGCCACAAGCATTCGAGTCATCTTCTACTTTGAAGAAACCCCCCAGTGACACAGTTATCCCCTGTGAAAAGGAGGAAAAGCAGAGAGCAAGTGACAGAGCAAAAGCACTAATATATGGTGGGGAGGACACAAAAAACAACAGGACCAAACAAAACAATACAGCAGTCCTATCTTCACAGACAACACCAAGAGACCTGGCTCTTCTGCAGGAAGGTGTCTCCTCTAGCTGATGATGTTGCTGAAACTATGAAACTGGGGCAACTTTGATCCTAGAGAGAAACCTGAGGGGCTTTAGCTCCTGTTTCTGACAGAGGCCCACTCCTGATACCCCATAAAACCAGCTAATGGGAGAGCCACTGAGAAAGCAGAGAGCTAAAACAAGAAAAAAAAAGCCTTGTTGCTTCCCATTCAGTCTGTACAGGAAGACACTTGCTAGACCTATTTCCTCCTTTGGGATAAAGTGTGACTCCACTGAATGTTAAAGCTGAGCCCATCAACAGTTACCTCCCCCCTTAACTCAAGTGCATTTATTCATATTTTTCTTGTTTTAAGACCACTTTCAACAGTCATAGCTGCTTCTCCTTCTAATGGGGAGCATCAGGGATGAAGCAAAAAGGAAGAACACTGGCCACAGGGGAAGGAAGAAGAAAGAAGAAATGATGAGTCTTCAGAGTCACAGTCACTTGACTTGCTGCCGAGAGGCGGCTACACAAGCACAGAGCAGCACGTCCTGGCCCCTGGGAGCTGGTACAAGTCTCTGCTCCAGATTGCTTCACTGTCTTTGCACATGAGCTCTCCCTTTGGAATAGATAGGAAGAAACACACAATACACGCAAGGAGGGGAAAAACCTGATGTGTAGCACAAAGCTGCTCATTGTTCTGCCTTCTGAAAAAAATCCACATTAACGTTAAAGTAGAAGCCATGCACTAATTGGGCCAGGGAAAGATTAACACTCTCAGCCAAATACTTCTATTGGTTTCACTAAACATGCCGTAGTACGTATTACAGAACACGGAGGAGGGAGGAGGAACAGAGGAAACAAATGACAGTTTTAGGAATGTGCACCCCCACACACATGCATTTCAAACCACTTTTTCCCATGAGGACCAAACAGGAATCCTGAGCTGCCTTCATCATTTCCATCTTAGTAACGCTATTAGCTTATTCAAGGCTTTCCCACTGTTGGTTTTTTTTTTTTTAAGTGGTAGAAAAAAAACCCCAAGGATCATTTAAATGAAGGCCAGACCTTCTAGTATACAAATTTAGATGAGAACAGAACTTCAAAGAGGGATATCGCATTTGAATAAACAAGCTTTACCATTTACCCTTGAGACTGTAATACCTAAGGACTGCTACACCGCACTCCAAACCATTTCTGATGCACTGGTTTCCTACTAAGCTTCTACACAGAGATTTTACTCTCAGAGCACATGGTGCCAGGCACAAATGGTCACTAGCACCCCAAGAGATGCACACGATCACCCTCACTACATTTTGAATGTGATTTTGCATCAGAGCTGTCAGGAAGGAAAGTGGGTGAGAAGGCATCACGTGGGAAGAAAAAAAGGGTTAACACTAATCAAAGCACTGCCTCAAGGCAAAGAAAAATGTTTTCCCGGCCGACCTTTTTAATACCAACTCTGCCCTTGCTACTGAAGTGCTGGTGCTGACTCGGCACCCCAGTGGTAGAGAATTATACGTCACCTCACTGTCATCACTGCTGGAGCATCAGCACAGAGCAGCCTATGGGGAAAGGAGGGCAAGCATAAAAGGAAAGAGTTGCTCAGGAGTATCTGCTGGTAGTTCGGTAAAAGCCAAGAATGTTACTGCTGAGGTTTTGAATTTGTACCTGCAACTAATGTTTTCCTTCAGGGAAATACAAAACCTAACAAAAGATAACAACCAAAAGGAGCAACACCTCTGGAAAGGTGCTCTCTAAGCACCAAAAGACAGACTGCTCTTCTTGCTATGATCTCTCTGAGCTACCAGTGATAGAATTGCTTTATGTGCGCTAGAGCACATGCAATACTCTGCTTTCTAAAATAACCCTATGCATCCACAACACCCATATATCTTTTCATACCTAGCATGTATATTGACAAACACACCCAGACACAGAATAAACAAGTGAAGCCCATGCTCATGGCCATGCCTTAAAACTGAGCTAGGGACCACCTTCTGTTTTGGGAGAGGGGCAGAGGAAGAAGCACCAAACAAGAGTAAGATGACCCCTATATTTCTCGATTATTTTGTATACTGTTGTTACAACATCTAGTGGTTAGGCTACATTTGAAATATTCAAACATATTTATTCCTCCTGCCTTGTTTCCTTGACTGCATTATGGATAAGTGTGTGCATTTGGGTTTTATGTAGGTTTTGAAAATCACCTCCTGATGACTTATGGACCACTAATGATCCTCAGGACATTGGCTCAGATGACCGAAAGCACCTCTCTATAAAGCATACCAGAATATGAACTTCATTAATGCCTTAAGCAACGACAACTCTGAATCACCATGATACACTGGTATTACATTGATGTAATACACGGGAAACAAGGGCAAACAATGTAACAGTGAGATGCCATATAGGCAGGGGTTTCCCAGCTTAAATTCACTCATATGGTCCAATGGTTTTACAGCAATGCACACAGACACCAGGCAACTTTAATATAAAAAGCAGTTGTACCTATCTTCTGGGCCCTGCACTCAGTTTGCTAACTTGTCAGTTAACACCTTTGCTGCTCTCACAAGAGGTATGCTGTGGGAACAGCTCTCATGAAGGAGCCTGCGGTCTTACTATGGTAGAAAGGAGAACTGAGGCACATGCTGCTCCAGCACTGAGAGCGAAAGCAAAACCCATCGGCCCCCAGGCTCCCAACAGGAAAGCCCAGGTCTCTGCTGTCACACTGGGCAGAGGGCTTGATCTGAGCCTGCACTGAGCTCTTGATCAGCGCCTGCAAAAACCTGTGGCCACATTTAGGCTCAACAGATGATGATAAACTTGATTTTTCTAATGCCTTAGCCCTCCTCCCCCCCTGACCGAAGAAGTATCTACAAGCTGTCCCTCATCCTCGCTGTTTGCATCAGCTTGTGGGTGAGCACCTGGCCCACCAGGAAGCCTTTGTCACCAAACTGCAGGCAACTTTGAGAGCTTGTTCCAAGCAAAAAGGATTCTGAGATTTGAAGACAGCTTAACAAACCTGGGGCCACAAGCACCACTTTAAGACAGGCAAAAGAACTAAAGTCAGAGCAACAGCAGAGTAAAATAAGTGGCTGTAAGCAGACATCCCTGCACTCCTTCTCATGCAGACAACTGCAAACACCCCTCAATCCCCTGCCTGCGCAGCCGTTGTCAGGAGGCCAGTGTGGAGGGGGCCAGCATCTCCCCCCCCCCCCCCCCCCCCCCGTCACCGGGGACAAGAGAGAACAGGATGGGCCTTGGGCCTTACCGGGCACATCCCCTCCCCTGCACCCTCCCCACCGGCTGAGGAGGGACACAAAAGCAATACTGTCTGTCCTTATAAGCTCTGCTTTGCATGTGTTCAGGGAGCAGGGACAGCTGTGCGGACGGCTCGCAGAGTTCCAGGAAGTCGATGTGTTTCTTGGCTTTGACTCCAGTTTATTTGCCTTAGATGAAGTGGCGACCCAAGAAAGTCCCTTCGCGTACCCCCTAGCTGGCACTGGCCACAGATCCTTGGGCCATGGCCCAAGGGTCTCTCCCCACACCCATCAGCCTTCCCTGGTACAGCCGCCACATCTCTCCCTGGGGCCAGGGCTGGCTTGCTCCCCACCTTGCAAGGGGACAGCCCAGGGACACAGCGTGGGAGAGGGTGGGAGCACGGAACAGAGCCAGAACCAGAGGGAGCAGGCTCTGAAGGCTCTTCCCTTGGCAGGCAGGATGGAGGTGACTTGGGAAGGTGGGAATAGGTCAGGCAAGCGGCATCATGCTGCCTGCCAAAACCACAGCTGCCCACATGGCCCTGATGGAGCCAAGGACAAAGGGAGAGAGCGGAGGGACAGGGAGAAGCCAAAGTGAGGGCCATCTCTATCACGCATGTCTCCCAGTGGAACAAGCTGAGGAAGGGGAGGCGTGCCTGCCTGAGGGGAGTCCCAGCCCGCAACACAAAACCTCATCTGCTGGTGCTGGTGCTGCTGCCTCAGATCAGCAAGAGGGGATGAGAGACGCAAAATGAGGGAACAATCTAAAACGTAGCTCTGTGGGTTGGGGTTTGTTTGGCATTTTGGGTTTTGCTGGGGACTTTTTCATTTTTGCTTTGCCCTGCCAAACCCAGTTAACTTAAAACCCAGGGGGGGGGAAGCTATAGCTTGACATCCCATCACCTACATGGCTAAGCAAGCACTGTGCTGGGTGAACCAGATACTTGTCCAAGAGCCTGAGGGGTGAGCTAGATGGATTGCACTTGGGAAAGCCAAATGGAAAACATGTCTGAGTAACACAGAAAAAAAGCGACCTTCCCTCCAAACAGTCTGAATTTCAGCATCCCTCAGCTCCCCTGGAGGAGAGGCTGCAGGGACACGGGGCAGGCAAAGTGGGACACTGGGCTTGGCTGGGTAGCTGTGACAGAGATCCCTGACAATATATGGCCAGTCTAAACCACGGGATATCTTGTCCTTTTAAGGTGGGCCAAGAGCAAGCATCTGTGCAGCAGCAGCAGTACAGTCCCAGCCTGCCATCAATAGCCCCTGGTGTCACTGAAAAAACAGGGGCTTCTGTGCCATACCAACTGGCTGTGCAGATGCCCAGGCACCCACCCCAAGAGGATACAATCCATCCGGTTGTTCCCCTGCACGGCATCATGGAAACAAGAAGGAACAGTAGTGACCAGAGGAAGAAAAGCCACGAAACCATGTGGGCTGCTCTGCTTGCTGGCAATTGGTGCCTGCAGCTGTTGGAGAGGGAGGGAGGGAAAAAGGGAGGGCCTGCCCCTGTCCTCATCCCCATCCCTCATCCTGATGGCCAGCAGCTCAGCCAAGAGCAGCTTCAGACCCAGGACTCAAAAGGCAGGTTTAAAGTGAGTCTCTGGTGGGAGAAACAAGAAACGTTTCACCCCCTTCATGCTTTGCTCTTCACACGCAGCCAGAGCTCTGTGTGCGCAGCACGATGAGTTGAGCCGGGATTAGAGAGGCAGGACAAATCATACCGAGGAAGATACAGAAAATCTCCTGTGCTAGTGCCCTGTTTCTTGTGCGGCACCCTGGTTGCAATCCTCTTCCTCCAGGATGGATTTAGAGAGAGCTTCACAGAGGACCTGAATGCACACACGGTTTTACAAAAGCGGTTCTGGAAACAGGGTAGTCTAAATCAAGAAAAGACTCTCCTTTTGGAGTAGCTATGTCCCACATGGTGTTTCAACACTGTAACTGCATCCACATGCTAGCAAATTTCCTTGCACAGGCAAGCCCAAAGGGGAGAGCATGGGGTTGCTTAGCACAGAGCCCCCAACACATCCTTTACATCCCTTACACCCCAACTGCACTGTGTTTGTAGGAGATGCCAGACCACTCTGTGCTTGGAGCCTGTACGGTAGCATGCCAGAGCACTTTACACCTTGCAAGGTAATGTAGTAGAATGATGCACAACTTGAGAAGAGTAAAGATTACAGGGATTAAAATTCATTTCCTGGTGGTAGCGTTGTCAACCACCATGATTTTTTCACAAGCCCTGCAAAAATCTGATGGTATTACATTACTGCACAAAAATCTGAAACTTTTTTCTTTAACTAAAACTTCTAGATTTCAGCGTTGTGGAGAGAAGACAGAAATATTCCACACTCAACAGAATACAAAAAGCAAATGGAAGCGAACAGATTAATTTTAAAGCCTCCAGCTTTTAAAGATAATCATCATCTCAGATGCTCAACCTGTAATTTCTTAACACACACCAATAGCAAGACAATGTCCCATCTTTATGCAGCACGTTTTGTACCCTGGAACATGCAACTTCCAAAACTGAAATTTTTTTTGTCATTTTTTAAAGAGGGAAAAAAATAGCTGCATCTCGGCACATTTCTAGTGTTTTAGTTAAAAGCCAGCACAGCTGCACTTTAATGCTACTTAGAGATGAGAACCTCCACCACATTACCAAACTCATTTTAAGCAGGAGGAGATTCAACATGCAAATATTTTGCAGAGAGAATGATTCAAGAGTTTGCAGCTCTTCTCACTGCTGTTTTCCAGGGAGCATGACTTGCTGACAGGATTAACTACTGCCAGGCTCACGAAGCTGGGAGACAGCTGCCACATGGCAGCCATTTACTACAAAGCTCCACTCCTCTAAAGTTAGGAGAGAGGCAGACTATTTCATCTGTGTTATCAGCAGGGTTCCTCTGCTCCACAGGCTTTAGTGACTAGGCTATTTCTAAACAAACACCTCCTTTTCTCCCCCACCTTGTTAACATCATTACCTTCCTGTCTTCTGTTTCTGGCCAGCACAGGAACTATTCCCCCTATCACACTCCCCAAACAACAACAGCAACAAAACCCTACAATCAAGACAATCTAAAATATTCAGAAACACACATACCCCCCAAAATAGATTTCTTAATTATTTTTAGCTTAAAATTTTAAGAAGGAAAACCACATGCCACAGGCAGGAAAGACAGTTGTGTTGGAGCAAAGAGATTCAGAAGCATGCTGCACAGCCCTTACTCTCCCATCCACTGGCATTTGTGACACCGGCCTCCAACTGCAATATTCAAAGCAGTTACGCAGCCTTTTCATGAACAAGGTAACCTGTAGCAATTCTTCCCAGCTTGTATCTCCATGCCAATCAGACTCTCTGCAGACCCATAAGCCAAAGCCAACTGCTGCCTGCACCTGATGAGGCACAAAGAGGTCTCAAGTCAACCACCTCCTACCGTTTGCTAAGGATCAGAAACAGATATACACCATCTACATCATCTCCTTGTGATATTCACCATATATGACCATTGGCTGCTATTTTCCTCTTATTTTGAAACAGACTTAAAAGATACAAGCTAGAAGTTTAATTTTACTTGGGGTAATATCTGTCTATCTGCTATAGATACTAGAGTACCACAAATCACTCAAACTGAGGTTTATTGCTTCCTCTAGGTAAAGGGAGAACTCAGCCTCAGAAAAATGTCTCTCTCCCATCACTGATGATCAAGCTGTCACTGATGGTCAGTCTTGTGAGCATGCCCACTGGCTTATACCAGCTGGACATGTAGCCTTCAGGGTTGTTTGCAGAGCTCTGAACTCTGAAATACAAAGTTCTGTCTTGGTTTTAGTTAGGTAAATTAATTACAGCAGCAGATGGTGCTGGCAAGCCTCTCCAAGTTAAGATCCTCACAGGAAAGCCACTAGGAAAATTTTACACAGCAGTGCTACTTGCCCGTGGCATTCTTCAGTACGAGTTTTCTTTCTATTTTGAAGAACACACAGTGAAACTAACCTGTGGGAGGTGCTTCCTGCACACTTGACAAAATGAAACATCATCTGTTAGTTTTCATAGACTGCAACATGTGTGCAAAAAGACGGGGCACAGGGATCCATTTCAGCAGCTTCTCATGGAATTCAGAAGCACCTCAGCTTTATCAGATGAGTAGAAGAAGCCTCAGAAATGACACATCTCTATCTGACTTAAGAAAAGATGCATTTTCAAAACAAGAACTGCATACACACAAACACACACACAAATCCCCCTTCATCCACAACCACACTCAGCTGCTGACCTTCCATGTTCCTTATAGCATAGCCTTTGCTCCGGGACTTTAAAACCTAGCAGGCATTTCTAAAGGATTGTACAAAGTACACAGGTCCAGCCTCGTAAAAGCTCATAAGGAATCCACGGAGGTCATCATGGAGCTTGGACAGTCTGCAAGCAGCATAATCCACGTGCTGGGGATGTAAGGAATGACCAAAGTCAGGCAGATAGGCCTGAAGATTTCTGCAGTGACTGGCTCCTCTAACAATGCTGTAAACCCTGGAGGAAATGCCTGCTGATCTTCAAAGCCCGTCAGAAGGAACAACCTTAAGTTTCCTGAACATGAGCATTCTGGTTGTGAGGCCACAATATTCTTATGCACGCAGAGAGAAAATATAAAGACAAAGCAAACAACAAAAAAAATTACAATCCACTAATGTTAATAACTGTAAGTAACCAGCGAGACTGACCCTCTACTCTGCAACGAGCTGTCGGATCCATCCAGCAAAGTTTTGATGCTCTTCGGCACAACAGCCACACGGATCAAGCAGCAGCTTACTCTCTGCAGCTTTCCTTTTTCTAGTCCAGGCAGTACTCCACACGTGTAGACTCCTGGAACTCAACACTCAGTCGTTCGGACTAGGAGGGGATGCTACAACCAGTAGGTGTGCAAGGTGTCCACCGTAACTATATCAAGACCATTGCAATGTGTGCTGCACTGCCGGCAGAATTTTAGGTACAGCCTTCAGTCGCCTGACGGGCTGCACAGGCGACCATGAGTAAAGGGGAGTCTGGACACCTGCACACTGCAAAGAATTGCAGGAAGTTTATTTCAGGAACGCTGGGGAAAAAAAACAAAACAAAACAAAAAAAAAAAAAAAAAAAAAAAACAAAACAGACAAAATTGTGAACAGGTTTCTTCAGTAAATGAAGTTTCAAGTTGCTACTTCTCCAGCCAAAAACGTCTGCTGCTAGTCCAAAACCACCCTCCTCTTCCAAAATACCAATTCCACGGTAGCGCTTCACACACTGCCATCAAACACGATACAGACAATTCTTCCCACAATTCATGTATGAAAAGGCAAACTCATTTCCTTCTTCTGACTCCCACTGATATGTAATATACCATAAAGTTAGCCTTAAACAAACTCGTATGATTTATGCATAGGTTCAACCCAACCCTGGGTAAAACACTAGTTGCAAGTTGCATAGAGAAAAATGAATGACAACAAAAAACAAGTGGCTTGTGCACCCACACACACCCACCCCAGTTTCTGCAGCAGGACAGCAAAAGTTTGCCAGTGGGACCTTGACTAATCACTTTCGTATATGCCCACATAGCGAAGCAACACTGAAGTATCATAATCAGACCTATGATACTGAAATTCATGTTCTTTTGAGGAGTGATATTTCCATGTGTACATTTTCTCAGTCATATATACATACACACCCACACAGGCACTTTCTTTTAATCCTAAAAATGAAATCACCTTGCTTTACAGTTTTAAACCAGTACATACTCTCTCTCTCTCTATATATATATACACACACACACATATATTTTATATATACACATTTACATTAATCTTGCTCAGGTTATGTAGAATCTACTCTATGACCAGAAATGAACAAGACCTGTTTTAAAACAGCCACAAAAGGAAAAATAATTAAAAAAAAGATAAATTTGTTATTGTTCTTTGACCAGGTGATAGTCCTCTAAAGGAACAAGCTATTTTTACCCAATTGACAGATCCCATCCTCTGAAGTCCATATAAAAAAATTA
Source organism: Myiopsitta monachus (assembly GCA_017639245.1). Classification (NCBI taxonomy): domain Eukaryota; kingdom Metazoa; phylum Chordata; class Aves; order Psittaciformes; family Psittacidae; genus Myiopsitta; species Myiopsitta monachus. The sequence goes on along the minus strand of CM029918.1, from coordinate 39,066,744 downwards.
CGCTCTTTCAGAGCAAAAGGAAAGGAAAAAAGAAAACCTTTACACCAGAAATCATACTTTCACTCAGGTACTAAATAGCAGGAGCTATCTTCCACTTCCAGTTCAGACACTATTGGTTTGTAGCAAGTTTTACATGCCTTACGGAGCTCAACCATTCAATAGAAAGAGAATCAAGAAAAGAATTCAATGAATAGGTAGCCATCTCACCTGTAGAGCAGACAAGCATGTATTTAAATGACTTAAAACATGAAACTAAAAGGAAAAAGCAAGGAAAACCACCAGCTAAATAAATTATTTCTCCCTGTAAGGTGAAAGCTTCTCTTAATCTACCCACTCATTTCACACATGGTAATGTGCAACTATCATTCGATCAAAAATTAGAAGAGTTACCACCAGATTTGTTTCACTCATTCCTTCATCTAGACTTCAAATGGGAGCTTCTAAAGCTTGAAGATTTCACCATCCCTACTTACTGCCACCTGAAGACAGAAACTGGCCTCTTCCCTACCTATTAGTGGCCGGCATGCCATGAAGGCTATGGATGTAGGCACTCTCATAAACAGAAATGGCAGCAGCACCATGTTCAGTATATTTCACACCAAACTTGAAACATTATTCAACAGAGATTTGACATAAAAATATGAAAGCTGACAAATTCAAAGGTTTCTCAGCAAATACACCCATTTAGAACTTCCTAAAATCTCTAAACATGGATAATTTCTGAAGTAATGAGGACTTCAAAATAGCAGTAAAGGAGCTCCCTGAAGGGTGGGGTAATTGGGAGGGTTATCATACCTCTCGGGGAAGTCACAGGCTCTATCTTGGCAGCGTTCCATTCCTTCATATACCCAGGGGACTGATTAGTTCATGATAAGCAATTAGGCACCCTAGGGAGGACGGTTAACCGTCTTACCAAAACAAAAAGGCTGCACAAATGTAAGTCTCACTAGATTAAAGAAACACTATCTGCAGAACAGCAAATTTGTGTTTGTTCCCTTCTACTGGAACTAGCAAATATTACATTTTGCCTACATATGGCACACACAGATCTCAAAATCCCAAATTTGAGCACGTACTTGCTGCTAAATTGGTAACAAATGCTCTGAAGCATTTTCTTTCCCAAGACACCACTGCTGTGATGCATGAAAAAAGGAGGAGGGACAGACAGGAGGAATACAGTAAATAATGATTAGACTATTCAAACTAGCACTCAATCTCGTTCATTTAAGTTCTCTTACTCATTGTTAAAACGGTCCCTAACCAGGGGATCAGCTGCAGAAAGGGGGACCTGGAAAGGCTATCTATGGCTCAACGTTGGTTGCATTTCAGCACCAAACTCCCAGTTAGCAGCAGCACCACCATTACACACCCTGCTCCTAAAAAAGTTCTGTGAAGCTCCTGTCTGCTGTGAGGCTTGCAGCGAGGCACCTATGCGTATCGCAGTCGTACCCACACTAAACATTTATCTCTGTTGAGGCAGAAAGATGAATTCACCTTTTGCTTGCCAACTGATGTAAAAGCTCCAGCACACACCAGAGCTGCCAATGGTGCTGTTTCTGACTAACATCAGGCCCAATGTATTTCGAAGTACTTCGACGGCTTAATATACGAAGGAATGCCTTTCAGTTAGACGACCCCCTGTTCTTTTCTTTCCTTTTATCTTTTCTTAACAGTTTGCCATCCAGTGATAGGAGGGAACCCCAGCTGCATAGCCTGAGCTTTTATCTTCTGCTGACCATGCAACAACACAAAGCTCAGTGCTGGATTTCCTGCTGCTTGCCGAAAGAGGCTGTTCAGCTTGTTTAAATATTACTTGCCTTGGGAGCTTTGGAGTTTTGCCCAAGCACTGTACTGTATCTTCCCAGCATCCATTTCAGCATGTACTTTAAAGGTCTTTAGGTTCGATGTACTATGCTCTCCCTTGCTACGGGAGGAGCCTGATGCCTCTGGAAGAACCAAAAAGAAAACCCACCAGACTCCTCCCTCTCTCCCCATCTCCCCATTAATCCCTGTGCCTCATTCCATTACATAGCTAACAGAAGTCCCTCTTCATCCCAAAACCATGAAAACATATTTAGTCTAGTAAACTGAACCAATTGCAAGCAAGGAAAAGACATTCTGGTACAAAAGGCTACAGCCGGGAAGAAATCAGATGCTGTGTATCACGTACAGCAAGCTACCAGTGCTCAGTGACCAAACTGAGAAAGTACAGTAGCAAAAGCAGGCTTTTAAGACGATGAAGGTGCAGCAGCCTCTCGCCATGCTAAATTAGGGCAGGATCCACAGTGGATTTTAGAAGAAAAGAACCTCAAAACACAGCCTTCTCTGAATTTGCAAACTTAACATCAGGGCACTTTCTTTCCTTGTTCAGAGCAATTATGAAAATAAAACATGGCTTTTACAAAAGCAGAAAGGATATTCCACCCCTTACAAATTCTTTCAGAAGCTCTCCTCAATTACCGTGCCACCAGAGACTGAGTTCTGGCTGCAAGGTCAGCAGGGAGATAACCTTGGCCAATAGAAATGATCTGCATCAGCCAAAGTCAGCGCCAGGCGGCCACCCATTAAGCAGCCCAGCAGGCCTCACTGTTAACCTGTTTGCAGCCGATAACAGCTGATACAGATGGAGAAAGAGGAGATAAAAATCCAGATTCACAACCTATTTGTAAAAGTTGCGTTACAGCAGTCTGAATAAAGAAAACCTTAGTGAATACTGGCTGCGAGAACTGCCCTGTAAAAAGATGCCTGTCATATTCCACGGCAGCAGAGATGCAGAAATACATGCACCCCCACAAGCTGACGCAGAATTGCAGTCACAAGGGAACTGAAGGCTAGAACTGAAATCCTGGGTTTAATCCATTCTGCTTCGCCTCAGCCTGTGGTGTACAGACTGATTCAACCTGATGTAAGCCATGGCTGTCATTCAGAAGGACAGGCTAGCAGTCCTCACTTCACCCCACAGCTCCGGCCACAGTTCCCCCCCTCCAGCCTTGTGCCAGTCCTGGTGTTTGAACAATTACACAGTGACCTGGGATCACAGAACTGATCTGGTTTGTGATATAAGTTTGTTGGGGCTTGTTTTGTTTTTCACTTAAAAATGTATGTACATACAGCTTCATCAACAGCCTTCACACAGGGGAGCTGAGACATCGTCAAATTACACCCTCTATTTGAGTGAGGGATGAGAGACCTGAGCAAGAATGTTGCTGGTAACTCTACTCCCGCGGTGCTGCAGTACCGGTGAAAGATGAAAAGATGTAGTGGAACGTACCCACAGCCGGCTCCATCTCCTGACTCTCTCCTCCTGCTCCCCGTCGCTCCCTTCTCTCCAGCTCAGAGCTTGCTTGCAACCCCTCTGCCACAAAGAACACTCCTATCATTTAAAAGTCAACCTGAAGTTCAGTTCTTCAATTAAACCCATTTACATGAATGTAAGTTCACAATATTATAAACTACAACAAGCAAGATGTCTGCACTGCACCTCTCCCATAGCATCCCTGGAGGAGGAGTTCAAGAGAGCAAGAGCAGTCCCAGACAATGAATGCTTACTGCTTACTTATCCAGTTTTCCTAGATCAAGGACCATGTCTACCTTTTGCACAGTGCTAAGCACAATACAAAACACTAGTCCAAGCTACCCCTCTTCCCTCCCTGCCTCCCTCACTCTTTACACAAGCATCATTTTCAACTTTTCTGTCTGTCTGTAAACATCTGTAAATGCCCCTTTCCCCATACACAGAGACAAAATTTACCCCTCCAACACAACTCATACTTCATTAAGTCACATCAGTAACAGTGCTGACGCAGACTGCCACCATGTGCCACCACATGTACCAACCACAGCTCCAGAGTTCCTGCTAAGTAGGACAAGCAGCTCACCTGGAGCTCTCAGGTACTTTAGAAACAATATTTACAAACCTTGGGCCCTTGAACTTAACAGAGAGCACAGTGGGAATGGCACACATGCTCCTGCATGGGAGGCTGACCCTCTCCAGAGAGCAGCCCTTATTGTAAAATGCATCACCTTAAGAGGACAGGATGAGACACAAGTGGAGAAAAGAAACCAAAGCTGCAGAGGGAAAGGACGTGTTGCCTGGCTGCATGTCCTCAGGCGCTGCTAGCTCACGTTGCTTGCACCATCTGATCGCTCAAAGCTAAACATGGAATGTAGGTAGCAAGTCATAACACTGCGCAGGGCTGGAGACGTGACCCATCAGCTGTTTCTGCATTATAATTATTGCACTGGGGCACAGCAGGACCAAAAGTTTGCCTGGGCAGATTTCTGCAATGTTTTGGCTTGTTAAAAACGACAGGGAAGGCCAGACACTGCTTCCAGCTTTGTGATTACACTCGCTTTTCTGCAGGCCCGTCTTTCCCTGTTTAAAATCCTCAATCCGCAAGAAAAGCAGAAGGCCCAGGACTATTGCACTTTTTTCAAAGCAGCACAAAGCAGTCGGATTTCATAGGGCTATGATTGCTGTCTTCCCCCTCCACAAGATAGAAAGGAGTTTCCCACAACGACACAGCAAAACAGCACTCCTGAACCACCATTCTCTGCACTTCCAAGCTGGTCTTGGTCATTTCCCCTTCAGGCTACTTCTGCTCCCAGGCTTTCTCTTGCTCTCTTTTTATTTTTGAAGTTTCTGCTACCAATAAAAAAAAAAAGAAAACCATATTGCAATACCATCATTTCCTCGTATTATCGTATTCTCTAGTGAGCTGATTAATTCTCAGAGGGATCCTGACTCTCAGCTCCCACTGGGCCTCAAGTGATGCAAATGGGCTCTTTCAGCTCTTCCTCCATTTTATTTTTGTTCTAACATGCACCAAGTACAAGTACAGTACTAAGCGTTGCAACTCTGGGCTTAAAATGCAAACATCCTCACTGATAGAGCTGGTAAGGAACACTTCACTTCTAGGCACTCTGATTGCTTCTGTAACATGTTCAGAATTAAGCAAAGCTCAAAGAGGACAAGTCAGTAAGGAAATCATTTAAGCCAGTGTATACTCAACATGTCTTACTGCCCTAGCTTTGCCCTGTAAGCAAAGCTTAAGTTATTAAGAGCACAGTTTGTCAGGCAGTGTGACATTGATTTTAGTGCAACAGGTCAATGGAGATATGACAAAAACTGTAAATGGACAGCACAAAATCCTGCAGCAGTGCACAGCCACAGCTTTTCTTTTGCATGAAATGGAGCAGGTAATGCAAATCTGTATAGCACAGCCCCTTTCCAAATGACTCCCTTTAAGAGACCATGAGCATTTGCAGGATGGAGGGATGCTTTCAGGAAATCCCTCAGAGCTACCTCAAGCTTCCTGTTTGACACCACGTGGACCCTCCCTGCCCTCCACCCGTCCCTCAACCAAACTGAATAAAAATCTAGCTCTTTTAGCATATTTCCAGACAAAGATGCACTCAGACCAAAATTGTTGTAAGGGCTGAATACAAAAGGGATAACCCCTAAGCTTCAATACAAAAGGGATAACCCCCAGACTTCAAAGATGCTATTTTTCTGCAAGAGCAGAGAAGTACAGGGATGCTAGGTGGTTAATGGGAAGGCAGGCAGAAGGGAAGACATCAGTAAGCTACGAACAAGCTTGCGGGTCAGAAAAGCACACTGAAGGCTACTATTAGACCAAAACTTCTGTTAGCAGAAGAGCATCCATCTCCAAGAAACCACTTCCTATCTTATTCTCCCCATCCCCTCCCCAGTAGCCTTCTCCCTAATGTAATTCAGAACAGCCAGGCAACTGATGTCTAACCATACATCAGAGGAATTGGCTAACACAATGTCAACCAGCCCACCACATGAACAAAAACCACCAACGAATCCAGCTGGTGGTTAGCAGCAAATTTCTGCTTTACTCATGGCATTATATTGGTGAGGGTTCCCTCACCTTCGCACATACACTGCCCTCCTAGAAACACCCTCTGCTCAAACTCAGATTTACAAATACATGTACAGATATTCTACACATCTGCTTCCACCTGGTGGATTGCCAGAGACAGAGACTGCAGCTTTTTTAAAACAAACACCTAAACCCACCTCTAAAATTAGCTGAATAGTAAATCTGCAGACAAGAGCAGAGGGGAAGAGTGATTTGGCTCAGGGTGGGGAGGGGGAAGCTTGGAAGAAATGGAACAGGGAGTACTAAACTGCTTAATCTACTTTGAAATTCAGGTTCTTCTCTCTTGAAAAACAAACCAAGACAGGATTTTCCTTTCATTTTGAGGAGTCTGTCGAAATTCAGGGGGACACAGCTATTCAATATTGCTCTGGGGTGCTTAAGAGGAATAAATTATCTCAATCAAATGTCTTCTCAAAGAACTTAAAAAACTCTTTCCACGGTCTCCCCTTCCACGACCAAGAAAAAAAGCAGTTTTTAAATGCATATTAAAATACGTATTATATACCCACACTGTGTATAATCAAAACAAAAGCCTAAAGTAATTCATTAATTACTACCCATAACTAAGGATTTAATACTTCAGCAAAGCAAATGACAACTGTCAGGGAGTATCCTGAGATACTCACTGTTGTACAACCTTTCAGGTCTGGTTTCTATGCATTCCCTTGCTGTGATACCTGCAAACGCAGCTTTGCAGTAACTTCCAGTTCCATTTTCACATGCATATTTTTAAAGACAGCAGCTGCCTTTGCCCTGTGTATGCAGCATCAGGGGTATTTCGCTCTCTCCGGCCCAAGTTCCCAGAAAAGCCAGCACCAGAGATCCTAGGTGTGGCACATTCTTTTTTGCTTTAGACAGTCCTCCTGACTGGAAGTGAAGGTAAATATTACTCCAGTCTCAATCTGTTTCCCCCTTATACCCACAGCAGCTTAGCAAGATACAGTCAACAGGCTATTGCAAATCACACTTCAGGGCTCATTACAAATCAAGGCCTCAGTTTAGCTAATGAATTGATACCAACAGGCACATTCTATGGAAGAGACCCCATAGCTTTCCACAGAAGCTACAAAGGTCCCAGTGCAAGCTGTGGTCTGCAAGGGACTGCTATGTACCCCCTGCATCAGGAAGTTTGTTTGCACCGCATGCACAGGGATTTACCAGCTTCTGGGCCTTTGTTTTTATTTGGGAAACCGGGATGTTTGGCAAGGTGTGCAGGTCTTGTCAGACAACTTTCAAAGTAGCCTTACTCCATATGGAACAGAATTGCCCACAAAGTAAAGCACATTCACAAGAACAGTGCTTTCATCTTAGGCTGACAAACCCCCCAACCAGAAAGACATTCTCTACCTATACCTGCACATTACAGTCCAGAAGAAACAGGCACACATTCCTCACATGTATTTTGCCTGTATAAGAGCAGACGTATAGAGGCATACAAGATTACTAAACAGCTACTTCAAGATGTGGCACTAGGATGCCAACTTCAGTACTGACAGAGCTGAATTAAATTACCCTAGTCTGGAGTAAGAGGGACTTGAGGATGCTTGGCTTTCACTGGGTCCTGCACAGTCCCTTTTACCATCCATACAGCAACAGACATTAAGAGCAGAATGCACTGGAGAAATCATTATTGCCAATGATTATCAGCTATCATAATCAATAGCTAGCTTATTCAGTCAATAGCTGCAACTGCAATCCCCCACCACTCGCTTTGCCCTTCCCAAGTCTCAATGCCCCTGCACTATAGCTTTGAGAAGAACCAGTTGGGCTCTCTCTCCCCTTTTTTAGGGATTCTAGGTTTGTTGTGATTTTTTTATGGGAAAGAAGAGGAAAATAAACCTGAAGTTCCTTCTTCCTTAGCTGCATTCTTAGAAATGGATGGAGATTTATTTTTATTATTTTTCTTTCAACCTAAACAAATGTGGCCTGAAGCTAAACACCTGACATGTAGTGCTTCAGCACAAAGCTTGGTAGAGCAGCCTGCAAAAGAAAGGACCTCTAACAAAGCTGCCTGGTGATCTCCAATTGAAAACCCTCCTGGCAGCCCAGCTTCTTTCATGCAGAGGAACCTCTGACTTTCTCCCTCCTTTTCTGTCCCTGATGACTCTCTCAGTCTATCTGGAAATTAGGAAGCTAAGTTCTCTAAAAACTGGTATGCTCAGGCTCAGTGACCCCTGCTCCAAAATGGTGGAAGAGGACGGTCTGACGTCTCAGTAGAGTAAGTCTCAGGCTACACTGGTGGAACTGCCAGCAAACATTAACGTGTATTTTCTTCCTCAAGTACAGTTGCTGTCATAGCCCCTCATTTCAAAAGTCAGGAGAGATTTTCGGCGCATTTTTGGGGTTACTGACTTTAAGCCCGGAGGATAAACTCCACTCATGGTTGTTCACAAGTAAGAAAATGCTTGCCTGGAAAAAGAAAGCATCAAAAAATTGCAATTCTCTCACAATCACTCGAGCTCAAGAACCACAGCCTTAGCACTGCCAGTTTCCCATCTCATTAAGTGTCTTGCAATACTTGTTTTTGTAATTGTTTTCCAAGCTGTCTACACAAAAAGCTATCTTGGAAGCCAGAAGAACTACATTCCTTAAACATGGACCCTTTCCAGACTCACCCCAAACCTTTCTGTGCTTAAGGTCCTATACATACATGAATGCACAGATTGCTACAGGCCCAGCAGTTAATTCATTTTCAAGTTGCCCTAATTTTGAGGCTAAACACTTCCTAAACTTCTCCATCCCCGATATTTCCCTTATCTCTTTCAGGGAAGTCAAGGTGCTTCCTGCTTTCCTCCATTCACAGTCGCTAAGACTCCACTGCAACCTACCAAGCTGCTCTCCCATAAGCCATGTAAGAGTCCTACCATGCATGCAGAGTGCAATTCATGTTAACTACTACATACGCAGCATGTTTCTTTCCAAGAACTTCATAGTGAGTAGTTGCCTTTTTTCCAGTTTTCAACTCTGCTTTTAAGAAACGGACACCTCCTACCCCTCTTCGCTCATCACCTCCACTCAGAAAGGCTGAAGATCACTTGATCGCACGGCAGATGGCAAGGCCTTTGAATCAGTGGCTGCTAGCTGGTCTTGAACCAGTTTGGGTAAGGTTCAGACAAGATACAGGGTACAAACACTCTTCTACAAACTTTAAAATCCAAATGCAAATTCTCCACCCATCCCCTTCAATGTCAGGCAGTAACAATGCTAATAAAACAAGGCAGACTATGAAAGGCCATCAGCTACCTGTCTCGGGTCCCATGACTGCCGACAACTCCTCAGGAGGAAGGGGACAGCAAGCCAACCACCAGTGGTGGTTGCCTCCCTCAGCCTCTCCACCAGACCCTGCCCTACTGGCAGGCCCCTGTTCAGCTCACCGGAGTTCCTCTGTCTCCCAGACATAACAAACAAATGTAAACAAACAACGGCTGAACGCCACTAACAGCAGCTTGAAGGCAACAGCATCCATGTTCTCTCCTACCCCCCCAGTGATGCCACAGACATCCTGGGGCTCAACACCACCAACTCGGAGGTACAATGAAAAATAAACAGGTGGTCTCCTCCCGAGGTCAGAGCGCACCTACAAATGTAGGCTCACAATGTGATACGCATTAATTTTCTTTGCATATATGACATCCTCTATGCCTAAGTCAAGACAAACTCCATTTTGGAAAGCTTTTTAAGAACAAAAAAGCCCACTCCTTCCAATTTTTGTGCAAGAAGAAAATCCTCCAGTACTCCCTTTGTGTGCCCTGAAAGCTGCCAGAAATAGCCTAAGAATGGGGAGAGAAGGAAGATTTCTCTGATGAACCCTACTTTTCAAAAGGTTTTAGAAATAACTGTATGATCAAAAAAATGCAATGCACTGCTCAAATCAGTATGCAAACTCAGAGGGTAAACCATTTTAAAAATCATCATGGCTTTAGGTTTTCCACTTCTATTTATTTACAGATTTGACAGCAAAGGACAAGTGGTAGAATAAAATTACTTTTCAACCTCAAGAGATAATTAACACAGGAATCAGAACCTTTGCATCTTTCCTATACATTCGTATCACAGACTCAGTGGTGCAAACACAAGGATGCATACCTGCAAGGTTCATAACCACACCTTTGCACTAAAAAGATTACTGAGCAATCTAACAAAAGGGTGTTTACTTTTAGTGCACACAATTCTGTATCACTCAGACCATTTGCAATCTCCAATACTGATACCATTTAACACTGGAGACAAAGGAGCCCATGTTTCTCCACCAGTCAGATGTAGTAAATCCACAGAAGTCAAAGCAAAACCAGACAAGAGGCAGGAGAATCAGGCCTTTAGGATGCTGCGATACTGTCTCCCGCGTGGTTAATTTTGATGAGCTTGTTGAAGCACAGCCTTTAGCCAAGTGCTTTTTCATACAAACTCATCCATAGCTCAGAGACGATTAATCATCATTTATTACTCACCTTCTGGCAACACCCACTTTAAGCTAGGCACGGTCCAGACACATCAAGAAAGACAGTCCCAGTCTGAAGGCTTTGTGGTAAATGGGAGCCATTTCTGAGACCCAAGCCTGATGGACAGACAACTACAGACGCCCATGGTACTCCGCACAACTATAAGGATCTGCCAGAATAAAGCTGCTCACAAGACAACTTAAACACAAATGCAATTCTTTCAAAAAGGGATGAGGCATGTATTAAGTACACCTACTTTTCAGCGCTTTTTCTGCTGACTGCTACCGGTGTTATGGTACAAGTCTCGTGAAAGGATTTTGCTACAGAAATATGATGAATCTTCATAGACTTAGTGATCAGAGCACATCACTTGGTTACAGTACATAGGAAAGTAGTTATTCTGTTCTGCTGCAGCATTAGTAACTTCTCAAACAAAGAAGCCTGATTGAGGCAGACAGTGAGGGGCTTATCAGCTTAGGAAATGGGAAGGATGGTCCAATTAACTGCCAAGCAGTCAGACATAATTCACTCTGATGAGGCCAATGAGAGACAAGTCAGAGAAATGCATGTCCCGTCCATTTACGTAACACCCAAACATTCCCCCCTGCAAAATCTTCCCTTAGGGAGCATTGCCTAACTAAGGAACAAGTCGCTAAGGAAAAATCCACCTCTATGAATCTACATCTAACCAGCACCCTCTCTGATTAAGCAACTGCCTCAGTGGTACAGGAGTCATTGCCAGTCGTTAACCTGCTGGACCGGGGCGCTAACAGCCATTCACCAAGCAGACAGCCAGAAAGCTTTGTGCAAGGTTATCCAGCGTCCACGCCACTGTGGTGTCTTCTCACACACCAAGGGCAAGAAGTAGAAGGCATAAAAAGGCAATAATACCCCACTCCAGCCCAGGAAGCCAGACTCCATCTCCTTCTCTGAAGCCACTTCTGCTAGCACAGAATCTGTGAAGGAATCTCTATTAAAGAACCAGAATGTTACTGAAGTCATTTCATGGTGTGAAATGAAAGAAAGAAGCTGAAGGCAAACCACATGTAACAGCTGATTAAGAAAGCTATGAATCCAGCCGCAGTGCTGCTCCTCACATCCTCTGCCACGCTCAGCACCCTGCTAGCATGGGATAAACAAAAAGAAAGCAGAGAAACAGGAAAGGAAGAAATTCTACAGAAGATGCTAGATGAAAAGAGAAAGTTCCCAGTGAATCACAACCCTAGCTTGGGACCTAAGAGGCAACTGGCATTAAACACGGAGAGAGAAGTAAAAAGAAGGAAAAAACATAGTCCCTGAAACACTGATGCATAACTGCGAACTTCATCTGTTGTTTATGGAAAGAGTGGAATCCTTATTCTGCAACAAAAATGCACATGTGGGACCTAGTCCATCCTTTGGTAAGGCACCTTGCTTTGTAGAACACTCTTCATTTTCCAAGTGCCAGACATGTCATGATCAGAAACACGTGCTTTATGCACTATGAGCAGGGTGTAAAAGACCCTAGTTGTGTGGAATATTTATGTTACATATGGCAACATCCTATTTGTCAGCTGGTTACCAGGAGCTAAGGAATCTGTGTGGTACTAGCAAAGTCGCCTTGCAGCAGGGTGTTATAGCGAGCACAAACCAGACTATATATGGTATGTTTACTGACGGATTGGGCATAAACATGTTACAGAAGAAACGATGTCTTGTATTAAGACTCTGGGCTTCCCGCTGCAAGGCAAACTATCCTGCTTGGAAAGCAACTTGTCACATACTCCTCATATGCTGCTTGCTGCGGGTGCCAGTGAAACCTCTAGAAAACAGGAACACGTTACGCTGCAAGCAATGATTAACTATGTGGAGGATCAGCCCTCCTAGCTCCACCCGCCAGCATTCCCTGTCTCCTTGCTGCTCTTCCTCCCCCGCTACTTTCCGGGGATGGGACTGCTTGCAAGGCAACCCAGCGGAGGGCATAAAGGCATGCACATGGGCACATGCCACACAGTGTGCTGCCTCTGCGACGGTATGATGGGCACGGACAAGTGCACCCTCTATTTCTTAAGACAGCTGGCAGCAGGCAAGCAAGCGCTGCAACCATCCTCCTGCTCCCCTTCAAACCCAGTCAGCACAAGACTATTTCATAGTGGGGAGGAATGGGGGGAAACCCTGAAAGGATAGAGGGAGGAGGGTATACTGAAGATGCCTTAAAGCACAGAGAAGGTTCTTATCTTGGTTCAGTGTCCTGCCTAACCTGTTTTGTGGTATGTTCCGGTTAACTCTTCTTTTGGTCGAGTTTGCTGGTTATTCTAAATTTTGGCAACCAGACCCAAGCTCCAGCCCTTCTCCGACTCCTTTCATGCTCCATCACACTCCAGCACAAACACAGGCACACGGAAAAGAGACGCCGGAAGACTCCATCACAGACTGAAACTGGATGCACAATTTCTGTAGATCACTGGATCTTACCTACCAACTCACCAGGACCACCAGCCCTCAAGTGCCAGACTTCCTGTCTCTGTCGCTGCTCTTCTACATTACCAACTTCTGCAGCTCCTCAAAAAAACCCCAGAACTACACAAAGTGGTAAAGGGGTGGGAAAACAAAGCAAAAAGAAAAAGCCCAAACCCAGAACCACACACCCAGAAGACTGCATGCCGCACTAATCTAACCAGAGTGCAATGTGGGAGCAGCAGCAGTGATCACTGCATCAGGACGCACCATCATCACCACAGCAGATTTATGTCTTCACTGTGTACAGTATTCACAGGGTTAATGGACAGATCAAAGATCAGAAATATATCTGCTAAGCAACAAAAGCATCAACTCAAAGATGTGCTGGGTGGGTTCTGACAGGGGTTAAGCAGTTGGCAACCAGGCGGAAGAACTTGGTGGTGGTTCAGTAGCCATTTTAAGCAGCAGACATATTAAACATGAGAGTGTTGTTACAAAAGAACGAGGGGCAAAACTATGCTACAGAAATGAGGACCCCTAAAAGCTCAGCAACACACACCTACCCGTCCGTCATGTACGAAATAAACTTAAAGAAACCAACAAAGAAGAAAGACTATTACATGACCTCCGAAGCACAGTAAATCCCTCAGAGCAATGAGTGTTAGGCATCAGGAACTTCCTGGTTTCCAGGCCATCATTTCATATGCTTTCTGGGGAGTTTTCATGCTGTGGGAAAGATTTCCAAGTACACTGAAAGTAAGCCTGCAACATCCCCTTCCACTCCCACAGCAAGTATGAAGTCCATAAAAGATTAAAGTGTTGGAAACACGCGCTTGAGAAAAACCATATCAACAGTTTAGCACTTGATGCATTTTATCAAACTATTTTGCCATCCCTGTTTTAAGGCAGCAGTGGGGAGAGATGGAGCAAGCAAGAATACATGAGACGCATGCAGTCTGTAACTTGAACACTATTTTACAGACGTATTTACTGTACTGGCTTTTTGGGGGGGGGCTTTTCAGGCCAGCACAGCCTTTGTCTCACATGCTATATGCTAGCCAGCTCATAACAAATGAACAATCACAGGGAAAGCAGATCTAGCTCCTTCTCTGACTCTGCTGGGATGCTGAGGCATAAAGATGTGCATGAAAAAACTTCCATCCAGTTCAGCATCCAATCAATCCCTTTGGTCACGCGAGCGCCTGAAGTCTGGTACAATTATTAACTGTGCTGCAGTCACATGAAAGAGAACAAGCTTCCCCCTCCCACCCTCATCCCACGGGTAACATTATGTGGGCAGTGAATATATGAAGGAACAGGGTGAGTTAGGGGGAGAGCCTCCACAGAAAGGCTACAAAGATGGACATTATTAGTCCTTTTTGGTATATGGATTATTACATTTCAGGCACGCCTGCCTAATGCTCAGACTCGTTCAGGTACCCAAAACAGGAGGAGGTGGAGAATCCTCCTCTTCCCCACTCAGTACCACCTCCTTTAAAGAGGGAAAATTAGAGGTGCTTCCAGTTTCCCCCATTTCTTAAACACAAGGATGATGGTGCACAGAAAATGGCTTTACTGAAGCATGAGTGGGCAATTTCTAAGCTGGTGGGTTTGCTCGGGAACTTTTCTTATTTGCTTGGCGGTATTCAAAAGGTATGAGAGGAGAGAGATGGGGAAAAGAGTCCACTGTGCTTCTGAGGAGAAACTCCTGGCATTGAGACAAATTAGACAGGCAGCATGGACTAAGAGCCTAAGCTGTGATTCATTTGCTGGGACCAGAGCCTCATGCAACCTCCCTGTTCCACAGCCTGCACTCACGTAACTGACAATGTGGATGGCACTTTCCCAAAGCTGCTTTTCAGGGCCAAGGGGTAAATGACAGAGAAACAACATGCAAACTTCACAGTACCCACTAACCCCAACCACTCCTCAGCCCCTTCCTCATGCACCTCTCAATCTGCTGTAAGGCCTTAGTTGTGTTAGTGAAGTATAACCCAAGCATCACAGATGTGTGTGTGCTGTAGAAACCTGTGCTGGGAAATACTGCACTGCATCTCAACTAGGATGGGAGCCATGCTCAGTGGCCATGTAGCCCCTCCAGCTGCAGGTCTGACATCAGATGACATGTCCTAGATGTAGTTAAGAATGTAAAGCACAGTGCATCTTTAAGTGGTTACATCTCCAGCCCTGTGGCACTTAACGGGAAAAAGAGAGGGAAAAGATTCTGCATTGATGACATACAATAAAACATAAAAACATATACTTTCAAAGCACTACATGTATTTTCAATTAAGTTATAATTTGAGTATGTCCCCAGTGAAACTACTACATTTGTAGTGTTACACCATGCATCCATTTTATAAAACACTTTAAAATGTGCTTTTGCCTCAGCCCGCCTCCACAGGATAATGAAGAAATATCACTCGTCAGGAGCTCCCCAAGAGAAACAAACTTTAAAACAGCACGGTACGCTCACTGAGTAACGTGTATGTCTGCAGAACTGTTGTTCTTTATGTATTCTGCATCTGAAAACTGCAAGTCTCACACGCGCGCACACACAAAAGACAGACAGACTGCTGCTGTGGACAAAATGGTGCCATTTAATACAAAAATCTGGTTTATGCATAGCCTGGCTGTAGTGCATGCTGGTCCCAAGTAGAGTGGGATGCAGCCAGTTATATCGAACAGTTGTGCCCTCAGCAACAAATGGTGCATTCATAAAACTGGAAAAGCCTCTGTCTAGGGGCTCACAGTTCTGCAAAGGAAACAATCGCTTGCTGACATTTTCTGAGGGAGGGTATGGCCAAAAGAGGTTGAGGGGGAGAAGTATGATCTACAGGAAAGTTATGTACAGAAGAAATACCAAAATATAAGGGAAATACCCCAGATCTGCCACTCCATTCCCTTTGCACTCTCCCTGCGTTAGCTAGTCTCTGACAAAAGACCAAGGCCACCTGAAAAAGATGTGCTTAGAAAACACTCAGCCTGTCAAGAGTAAAGAAGAAAAAGAAGGAGGAAAGAAAAAAGCTTTCTTACAGAACTCTGGCCCATGAAGAAGCAACAGACATCACACAGGCTGCAGCACACAAAGCTGCATCTGACAGGCAGTTTCTCACAAGTTTCTTACCCTTGCCTTTATTAGCTATGCCACCTCCACACTGGTAACTCAAAGCCAACATCTGGTGCTAGCTAAATGTCAGCACAGACAATCCCTTTAATAAAAATTTAAAGGGTCTGGGTCCCAACGAGGAAGTCATTAGTGCTTTGAATCTAAGACCCTGCACAAGAGCTGCAAGACTGAAACAATCCAGGCTTTTCAGCCAGGCAGAGCAGCGACTGTGGTGCGCGCCAGGTCACCTCTCCAGACTCCACTGCCACCTCACGTTGGGGATGCTTGGATCATGGCCACCAGCCCACACGTAGCCCATCTAGATGGTGCGTCTGGTCAGCACTGGTGGGCCCAGACAGGTCTATGGATGCTGCAGGATGGGAGCGTGCCATATGGTCTGCCCTCAGCCTAGGTAGCAATGGCTCCTGAAGCTGAAATGCCAGGCACTGCTGCCTGCCCCAAACACACCTGGCATCTGTACGGCAGAAGCCAAACCCGCTTGTCCCCAGGATATAGGAGACATCCACAGAAGTCTATGCAAAAGTGCTCTTAAATGGTTGCCAAGCAGCAGGGCTTATTAATGAATACCCATCACCTGCTCAGTAATTAAAGCCCAAACAAAAAAACCCAAATCACACACTGTAACTGAAGTTCAGTGCCAGTGAAAGTTTCTGTAAGAGAAGAAACGAACTGAGACCCACCTGCACGCTGATAGGAAACAAGAACCAAGTCTCCCCAGTCACTCCTTGCTGCCCCAAGGTTGTGATGAGGCATTCACATTTTCTCCTGACACTCACATGGCACAGAGGTCTCTCACATCTTGCCTTGCCAAACCTGACCACAACAGCTTGCAGCAATGAGACCATCCTCCCCAGCCTGGAGGAGCCCAGCTGGAGGACAGAAATTTTGTGTAATGGTTGACAGAATGAGTCCCTTCACTGTATTATCAAAAGACTTTGTGTGTTAGAGATTGAAGAGAGTACTCTTGCACTGAAGCCTATGCAAAGGTCTCTGAAAGAGGGATGCATGTCATTCTTCCCGCCCACAGTGCACCTAAAGGTCCTTTAGAAACCTTTTATGAAGCAATTTCAGAGGGGAACAGGACTGTGGTTGCACAGACTGACAGTACAAGAGAGAGTGCCATTCCTGCACCTCAGTGCTAATAGAGCACTGCTGGAGTAGAGGAATAAATGCTGGGAGCAGGCACAGCCAGCTACAGCGGGGAGAACCAAGCAGAAGCTGTTGAGGCACTGGAAAATGAATGGTAATGTTTTTGTTTACCAGCTGTGCACTGTAAATGATTGCTTTTGCAATAAAGTTTGCACTGTATTTGCATAAATAGTTTCAATACAACTGTATGGAAAGCCGCTTCATTAGCACCGGTTATCAGTCAGAGACCTACAGCAAATACAAAACTGCAAATGCTTTTACAGTGGCATCAAAGCAACCTAAAAATTGTCTTTCTGTCTTTATTCCTTGGTCAGTTTCCAGGCAAGGCAAAAGTTTATACATACACAGAAATGCTTTGTACGTGCTCTCATTAAACTTGCCCTTAGCACTAAGTGAATGTATTTCAGAATTCAAGTAACAGGCATGATTTTGTTTCCCTCCATAGACTTTACAAAGGCTTCTACTACAACACAGAGTCAACTTATTAGGAAACACAGTTTTGTTTGGTTTTGCTTTAAATTCGGAGAAAGCAAAAACACCTGGGAAGATGTGGGAGAACATCAGATTTAAGAAGGCAACTACACCCCGGCCTCCTGAAAAGCTTTCAAATAAAGCACTTGGGGAAATTTGTGAATAAGAGACAAAGAAAGAAGTTCTCGATTTGAGCAGTGTCTTTCCCTTGAACAGAGTCACAGAATGCAAGTCTGCACATCACCTTGTGAAAGAAAAATAAAAAATAAATCCTGCCTGAAATGTGTCCCTTTCCACTGATGTTTACTTTTGTTTGTTTGTAGTGGTTTGGTAAAATCCCACAAATATTTAAGACCAAACCACAGTCCATATTTTATATTTAGATGAACTATGGCACCTTCCAAGAAGCTGTGACTGCAAGCCTGCATCTGAATCTCCCTCTGTCACCCCCAGGATGATGCAGCCACAGTAGGAAGAAGAGCATGGGCCACCACTGCAGCCCCAGTGGTGCTGCTGCCAGTATCAGCCCTGATCTAAATCAGTATAAAACACAGTAGGGAAAGGAGCCCGAAGGTTTCTAACCGAGTGTGCTGAACACCATGACCTCCTCACACCCCCGCCCCACAAATGCTTAACTGCTGAATGAGATTCCTCTCGTTTCCGGCACTGAATCATCTGTGTCACCACAAAGATGAGATTTGTAACTGTGCGCACACGTTTCTTATTTGAGGGGCATGCAGAGGAGGGTGTTTCTCAAACTACTGTCAGATCAGCCACAGACGGTTTGGATTTCTTCCGTGTTTGATGTATCATTTAAGTAATTCTGTGTTTTTTCCACTGAGGTACAACCTTTCAGTGATGCTGTTTTCTAGGAAACATGCAGGTGAACACTACTGCTTTTCTTTTGCGAAGTACCATTTGAATGGAGCTAGGAGGGACAGGATATGCAGATCTGCACAAGTAAAAATAACTTATAACTTGAACTCTGACATCAGATGCTTCAACAGATTTAATTAGCGCAGGTCTTATGCTCTTTACAAAATGCTTTTTTTCCCACACATCAGCTTAAAAATCATTTCACTTAATTTACCTGCAAATGACCTCATTTTCACTCCTAAGCCTATCAACTATTTTTTAATCACTACAGCAATTCATTTTGCACAAAAAATTAGCAGCACTGCATCCCTCAAAAGCAATAAAGAAACATCTAGGTTGCCCCAAGAGAAAGAAAGGTGAGGCAAACTGCTAAACCTCAGGTCCTTAACCAACCCCTCCTATCCAGGATGGCTTTGTACCACTATTGCTTCATGCAGGCAGGGAGGGGAGGACACTGTGATCTCCTGCTGCCAGCTCTGGGCTGTGCACTGCTGAAATCAGTGGGAGCTTTGTGGACACTGGGCAGGAGCAGCCCCATACAAAGATGGGACAAGCGATAGCAAAAATCATACTCTGCTCTTGATTGATTTGAGTCATGAGGAGTTCATGCTGTCAGTGAGGAAGAAGAGCACGAGGAGGGCTGATGCGTTCTGGTTGTCTCACTAAAGCAGCAGAAAACCAAGATGCACATCCACCTTGCAGCATCACGTGCTCTTACCTGGATGAAAGCTTAAGAACCATAGCTCTCACATGGGCCTACTTTTTCCACAAAGCTTTGTCAACCTTCTCCACCCCTCAATTTAATGAAGGAAAACCTACCATCCTTTTGACCTTGGACTTGTTCGTTTTCTCTGTCTCTCTCAGTACATGCTCTTTGCTAACCATTCAGCATGCTGCGAGCCCTGATAAAAGTGGTTAATGTTTACTGAAACCTGCGTATGAACTGTACTAAACCTGATGCAGGGGGAGGCAAAGTTCTGCTAGCAGCATCCATGACCAATTGAAAAGAAGTGTTGGTTGTTTTTTCTTTTTAAACTCACCCCCACACACACACAGAAACAGCTGCATCAGAAGACGGGCAGGCAGCACATTCCTCTGGCTGAAAAAATGCTTCTCATCCATCCACCTAGACACATCAAAATAAGTCACTGTGCTGAGTACCACAGGCCTTCCAAGAGCACACAAAAGCAATCAATGAAATGACTATTTGGGTTCTCTTTTGGGTGGGGGGATGCATACTTTATCCCCAAGTAACTGTTTTCCAAAACAATCTGAAAACATACAAGTCTAGCAGAACTGCTGGGTGTTCCTTGTAGGAAGTCCATATACCCTTGCTTGAGCAGTGCTCAAAACATCCTCTCAATTAAGTGGAAAAAGTGTAATATTACTACTGTAAACTCAAACGACAATAGCTGATCAGTATGATTGTGACCTTAAATTCACCATAATTTCCACTCACCAATGACAAATCCTTAGAAATAATCACCTGTTTCAGCAGCTGCAACCGTGCACTATTTAGGAAGAATGCTCTGTAGCATAAACCAAACTCATGCATTGCCCTTTCTTAGCTCACCTGCATTCTTTCCTGTCTGTATTCTAATACCCAGCCCAGAGAGCACTACCAAACAGCTCCTTCTTCCCTCCCACCTTCTTTGGTGACAGTGGGATGCGCTCAGGTGCTTAAAGCCAATTTTTTCCTTTGTACTAGAGGGCAGCAACAGCACCACAGTCACCTTGGAAACAACCATCACCCACTGTTTGCAGAACAAACAATGGTACCTTTTCAGCCAGCGCAAGGCAGGCAGGGCAAGGGGCAGCCAAGCAATTCTGGGACTTACAGGAGTGTTAACATATTGCATTCATTCAGTGCGTCAAAAAATAGTTCAGCACAAGAAGCAGGGCGCTCTCAAAGTGAGAGCCTTTGGCTGGAAACCACAGACAAGCGCGCAGGGCTCGGAAGGTCAAACAAGTCTCCCAAGTCAGCAGTGAGGTCTTTTCCTCTCATTTTTTCACTTGCCCTCCCGTTCCCCTCTCTCATGCACACAGAGGGATGAAAAACGCACCTATTTAAACTGATCTTATCCGCGGAAAGTCAAGTGTTCAGCTTCCAAGTAGCACTCACTGAAGTTTTCTCAGTGTGCCAAAATATTTTAAAGAACTGTTTACCCGCACTTGTAGTGCTTTGTACCCAACGCATCAAGAGCCGTTTCCAGAAGCGCTCCTTGTGAAGTCTGTGAGAATTGTGGTTATTGAGCATTTCAGACCCTATGTCTAAGCACTCAAGCAGTCACATACCCCTCTCCTTTCAAAATAACTCCATTTTCGCTGGGCGACAGACAATCTGACTGCTTTAAAAAGGCCAGATGATGTACATCTGGCTTAACAATAGCTTCAGAGTGGCTTCCTATCTATCTCCTGGAGACTTTTTCCTCTGCTCACAAAACACCCACCACCAACCAGGCCTTTTTACATGCAACAAGCAGGGAAAAAAGCTACATGTTTAAGGATTCAGGCTTTATCAATTTTAACACCCTCCTACAAGGCACTCGCTCTTGTGACCAGGCGCAGTGTTTAAAGCAGAAGGGAGACTGAGGCACCACTCAGGCACTTCAGTGCTTTATAACTTTCCCACAACTGTTAGCAGACAGCCACGTTGCTGAGAAGAAGCTGAGAGAAGTCCAGCTGCCCAGCTCATCTGTAAGGCCACTCAGCAGAGGGTTGAGAGGCCCTACAAAATCATCCTAGCCCTTGATTCGTGCAGTAAGAGAGCATCCAGGTGTGCTGTGAAGGAGTGCCAGGCACAACACACCCAGCTGAGAACTGCGCTGAGGTGATGAGAGCTGCACAAAGGTACAACAACGCAACTCCTGGGCAAGATCGGTAGATTTCCACATCGCAATATAAACATTTTTCTACAGCCTTCTCTCCTCTTTCTTACTGCACTCAACTTTGGTGGGGGTAGGGGGTGGGAGGGGGAGAAGGCAAACATCTTAATTAGACCATAAGAAACACTGACTGGTGCTGTCCTGCTAGCTAAATCCTCCAGCAAGCTTGTCCATGTGGGCCAGACAGGTTCACTCACGACTCCAACCATGGTAGCTCAGTTGAGTCAGATTAACATTACTAAAAGTCTATCCTGATGTTCATTAAGATGCAGGCTAACACACTAACTGGTCTCGACACCCACAAACATGGCTTCGGACACAGCAGGCTGTACCTTAAGGAGCATCAGGAGAGCTTTAACTTTTTTTTTTTTCCTTAATTGTGTTCAGCTAACTCAGTTGACCTCAAACAATTGAGACACACACCCTTTTTGCCTGTCAGGACAGGGTCCTTCTCTGTCTTGCACTGCTGGGACAGGAGAAGTGAAATAGGTATGGGAGGTGATTCACATGCAACCCATCCTTCACCTACTCCTAGCAGAGGGTGGAGGGGAGGAAAGCACACGGGTGAAAAGCCTGCAGCTGGTCCAAGGCTGTTCCAACTTTACAGTACACGATTTATGGAAAACAAAACAAGAAGAACAGAAAATAGGATCTGAACATTACCGACCTGAAAGGATCATTATAAATACCTTCTGCTCTGTGTAAGGGCTACCCTGGGCTCCATCTGCCTTCAAGGCCAAGAAAGGAAACACTGAACTTGAACAGCAGCCAGAATGCACTCTCTACTTTCCAACAGCACCGGGCGGTGCTGAGACAGGGAAGTCTCTACCTGTGGCAGCAGCGCACTGGCCAACCGTGGCTGCTGCTGTCCTCTGCAAAACACGAGGCCCCGCCAGAGCCAGGCAGAGGGATGAACACACGGCAGCTCTGCCCCACGGGACTGCCCCTCTCTGCCCACATCTGAAGCAGCACCAAGCTCGGACGGGAGCCCCAGCAACAGGCTCCGGCTATTTTGGCAGCGGCACGTGCTCGGGAGGCCCTTACTCAGCAGGCGAGGACAGCACGGGTACCGGTCAGACGGGAACGCTCTCCTGCGCAGGCCAGCCTCCCGGCCGGCTGGGACTGCTATGAGGCACCTTCGCTCGGGCATCACCGCGAACACCTCCGGGGATCTTGCTGCAGCCCCCCTGGGGCAGGGAAGCGGGAGGAGCAGCAGTTGCTGCGGCAGAGCCAGCCCTTCCCCTCCCTTCCCCCTGCGCAGCCACCCCCACCCTCCAGGAGCTCTATCGCAAATCCCCAGGCCGCGCCGACTGCCAGCTGACATAACTGTTTAGTCAGCAACCAGGGAGAGGAGCAGCCGCCCCCCTCCATCCTTCCACAGCTCCTTCCTTACCCGGGTACCTTCCCTGCTGCCAGCGGCCGGCAGGGAAACAATCTCTGCTCCCCAACCCCTACCGGCCTCAACGAAGCATACAGCTCTCCACAGAGTTTGTCGAGCTCTGCCCTTCAGCTGGGGGATCAGGGTGCTTGGTTGTTACCCCCCCCGCTTCCACCACCCTGCCCCATCCCCCAGGCGAGAGAAGATCCAAAAGCTCTGCTTCTGCTAGAGCAACTTCCTCCATTTGCTGTGAGAACATCACTCCGGCCGGCCCCGGCCCCGCGCCGCCCCGCAGAGGAAGTGCAACATAATAGGCAGGCCCCAGGTGCCAAGGTTAGCTTGTCCTTTTCCTCTCCCCGGGATGATTTCCACTCCTCTCAATACCAGCCTCACGAAGACCAAAGGCTCAGAAGCTGCGCAGAAGTTAGGAACACCACCAACAGAAAAGCCAAAACCTGCTGAAGCACCGCACTGCCTTTACACACTTCAACTTACACACGTTTTGGGAAGGTTTAACCTCTTCTGTGGAGCGAAAAGTCATATTTCAACCATGCACACAAACGCTGACTCTAACCATACCTTTTCAAGTCAGAGAAGCTCAGCCCTCACCAGCCAGGCAGTACTACTGATGTACATAACTGCCCGTGCTGGCTTCCTCCACCCTCCTCAGCAGAGATGCAACATCTACAGCAGTACAAGTGTCTCAGCTGAAAGGAAAACTGTATCCCAGACCAGCTGGAATAATGAAAAGCCGAGGCAAAAGGCAAGGATTTAGTCACTGAGGGAGATAGAGGTCATCACCGAAATCCCATTTCCCTGAGCGCTGAGGATGCAGTTTCCACCCTCTTATTCTGACAACACCTCTGTAACTGAATGCACGATGTACTTTTAAAAATACAGGTTTTAAAGGAAAGCCACACAATGTGTTATTACACCTTTCCCTTGTCAGTTTGCTTGCAGGGTACAAAAGCGTGCATGTACTTACTCCAAAACGCATACTCATTACATACTCATACTGTATGTAAGGTTGTCGCAGGGCAGCTGCAGCACTGGCACGTTTCACAAAATCCCCTGCCTTTCTAGGTGTAATGAGTACCATAAAAGGTGTAACTCTACCATAGGTGTTATGATGTTATCCACAGTTTATGCAAAAACATGTCCTGTGCTGACATCCCTGAAACAAAACATTTATTTGGCTTACACAAAAGTCTATTTCAGGGTGGAAAAACTGAAATCTCCCCTTTCCTCCACTCCCTCCCTTCCCAAAACTACATGCATGCTCTTTTTCGTATTTCCTCACAGCTGGGTGTCTATGCAACTGACTGCAATTCAACTGCAGAATAACTGAGAAAACTGACGAATGAGCGACCTGTCGCAGTTTATCATATTGTGAATATAAGGAGTTACTGAAAGAAAAAAAACAAGAACCCTACAAATAGTCTCCAAATCACTAAGCAATGGTGAGGACCAAAATTCCCTAGGGAAGAAGAATGTTTTAACTTCAGAACTCCTTAATTCGCTCTTCCACACTTCAGTGCTAAAACCTCACATTCTACACAGGCTGCCTGCTGCCAAGAGATAGACAGCTGCAACACGTAGCCACAAAAAGGAGGTGTCTTTTGACTGGAGTTTTAGATTTCTGCATGCTGCCCTCTTTTACGTGCTACTCCCCCCAAGAGTTATAAAAAACAATTTCAGAAATCTACACACAAATGTACTACTGTAATTGACAATAACTGCTGATAGAGACTGTATTAAGTGTGCAGATGCCATAAAGCCCCTTCACAGACCACGCTCCTTTGCAACAAGACCTTTTTCTTGGAGATGTGCTGTTGTAGTTATTGTACCTACTTGGCCGTTAGCATATATTTAGTTTCGTATCTTACAACAGAAGTCCAAGCACACCAGTAAAACCTGTATCAGTCTTCATTATTATTGTCTTTAAGCTGGTATCTCTGCACAGTGATTGACACTCTGCTCCTGGCTACTTAAACCGACTTCTTCTACAAAAGACGCTGCACCTACACTGGCAAAGTTGCACCAGATTTGCAGCTGTTCAGCCAGAACAGAACGTGGACCACAGTCTTACATGATGAAACATGACTGCCTTACACAATATCAAGCGTAATTAAGGAAGATACTCTCTTAAGATGGGAATTAATTTGGGAGCAGAAAGAACACCTAAAGGAGACCTGATGTACAGAAGCAACAGAATTTTTGCAGGGCTAATGCTATTAGGAGATTTGCATCAAGAGAGCAGACGAGAATGTGTGGTAAGGTGGGAAGATGAGACCATTTTCAGAGCTGAAACTCTCAAGCCTCTTGACACAGAGTAGTTTTGTGCTGGGGATCAACACCTCTCCAGAACCTCTTCACCTTCCTTCAGCTGCTTATTCTCATGCCAGAGAAAGCCTACTTTGGTTCCCCTTTAGTGACCAGAACAAAAGTTGGTGAGGTATAGATGCTGAATGATGCAAACAATGAAAAGAAGACTGGCTACCCTGTTCATTTTAGAGATAAAGGCTTACAGAGAAACCCCACAAAATGCTTGTACCAGCATCTCTGAAGAGCAGTGAGCAACACTACAACAGGAATGAACTACAAGAGGTGAGGGGGTAAACAAATTATTGCAAACAAAGATAACCCCCTCTCCTCAAGCTGGTTTTACTGCTTCTGTCTGCATCCTACAATGTCAAATACACACTCAGGTTGCCCCAAAGAGCATTATGAAGTCACTATTTCAACATAAGGACAAATTTTTTCAGTTACCCAGGAAAAGACACACCAGAAAGGGGAAAGCTGTGAGGAAACATCTAAAAATCAGAAGTCTTGTAAGAAAAAGGCAGCTTCAAAGATCTCACACAGATCTCCATCGAGATTTCTCCCTTTGTATTGTTTGTAGTCACATACCTGGAAGAATACTTGCCTTGAAGTGGCGGTGGGGGAAAGCCTTAAATACAAGTGGTGTTAAATACAGCCTTTGAAGGCAAACACCACCATGGACCTGAAAGACAGGGGCAAGTGGGAAAATCAAAAGGGGGAGGGATACAGGGGTAAGTGACTCTATTAACATAAGCCTGCCACTCTTATTAGCATCATGGTACAGACACCCAATAACTGAAAGCAGCCATGGAGTTGAGGCTCACTCAGCTTTCAACAAAGCTAGAAGCCAGAATGCATCTAAGAATAGACAAGTTTAAAATGAAGTATCTTCCAAAGAAAAGAAAAAACGGTTGTGCTGGTTTTTCAACATCGCAACTCCAAGCCAGCAAAGACCCTATGACCAACAACACAGCAGATGCAGTTCCTACATACAAGGACAGAACACACACTGCTAATGACCTCCCCGACCCACGGAGCAGAGCTTGGATTAGGCTCTGTGTGCAGGAATTAATCAACCCAGCAACCCTGCTGCATGGATTCCAAGATCCATCCCAGCAAGCAGTGCCTGCCTGTTTCATCCAAGGTTGATTCAAGGCCCCCCTGCAAGGACTGGCAAAAAGGCATTCTGCTTCTTCCACTTTTCCTCCTGGCCCCTTCTTCACTACAAATACATGGTGGTTTTGATGTTCTGAGCACCCATCTTTTTCATGACTGGTTACAAAGACTTTTAAAATCTGTTCTACCTGTACTGCCATCAGAAATCCTATTCTCTTCTGCTATGTCTTCTCCACTGCCTCCTTGTGCCAGCACAGCAGAATCAGCTACAGTAGTGAGTCAGATCAGAGAACTGATACAGCCAAAATGGAACTTTCAGTCCTTATCAGCTTCTTAGCCTAGCACCTTAGGGCATACCTTTAAGATATTTAAGACCTTTGATATTTAGGTTATATACCCTAAGAAAAAAAGGCAGTTTAAAAAATATTCTAATTAAAGCAACATAAACATGCCCTCCATATGCAATGACTTTATTTTAGATTTTAGGTTTTCCTGATCTATACCCAGGAGCAAAGAGATACCTGCAAAGCCTATGCCATGCCAGGACTCCATTCCTTGGTCCTCACGCGGCCTTTAGGATACTAAATTTAAATTCAGGATTCTAAATGTGTAAAGCAGCAGCAGAGACAAGCTCTGGATTCAACCATCAGAACCACAATCACAGTTTGATACTTTAAAAGGACAGTCCCTGCCTCCCTTCTCCAAACAGATATGCTTGCTACTTCCAAGCACTATATAATGCACAGAGCCCACAGGGCCTTACGTGCTGAACAGCTTATTAGAATGGTTTTATGTGCAGTGACACTGAAGGATTCTAATTGTAAATCAGCACTACATGATGAACAGGGCTGGTTTCTCCTAAAACTATGGTATTTCACCAATTTCCAGAGGCTTAATAAAGGAATAAGGAATCTAGATAAAGCTGAGTTCTCATTGTGAAAATTGTGAAATTGTTTTGTTTTTTACCAAAAGGTTTGAAATTGCTACCACCACCCTTGCAACTATGTTCCCAGTTCTGGCAAGTTGGACTAAGTTTTTCATCAGCTAAACACAAATCAAGTCACATGCATCATTTGATAGGCAGGTTAAGGTAGAGCTTTAAAAGCCAAGGTTCCTTTTTAGGCTATGTAAGTACTGAAGAATGCGCAGCACTTTACACAGAGGAAGAAAGGGGTTACCATGACCTGATCTAAACCTCTCCTTTCTCACTCTCTACAAGTGGCTGCATTTCAGTAGCAGGGCAGGCACCGATTTATAAAGCACCCTTTAACTAAATAAATACAAGCTGCATGGTTAGTTGCTGCAACAAAAAAACTCTTTTGTTTGCAAAAATTAAGATCTCCAAGTCCACCAACATGGAGCAGTCCTACAGGTGGAGAAGTGGCACTACCAGAAAAGAAAAGAAAAAAAAGGGAAGGGAACATAGTAGAGTTACATCAATAAACATTTACTTCAGAAAGCTTTAAACAATTCCTTCTATACCTGCTGAGACCAAACGGGTGAATTGAAATCAGTATCCCAAACAAGCAAGCTAGCACTGGAATGCAGGCAAACTTTTTTGTGGGTAGCGTCCCCTGGTTTGAGTGGAGCTCTCTTGTCTCTGGGTAAGCTGCATTCACTAAGGTTTCAGATACACAGGGCATGCTTCAGGCTGCCATCTGTAGGGGGGAATACTAAGTGGAGGGATACATGGATACTGCTCTTAGAAACCAGTAAGGTATCTGGGAAGAAAAGCAGTGAGCAAAACACCATTTAAAACAAGCAGTTGTCAAGCGATCAGGATGGAAGTAACTAAGCTGGACCTGCCAACACCCTCACTGAACAGCATCTTCTGCCTGTAACCTGCCAACATTGAGAAAGTTTCCCAAAAAAGCTGCTGAAGAGGAGAATTCTGGCAGCACCTGGAAATCTTTAAGCCTGTCCAAGTATATGTCTTAGAGCAATAAATATGTAGGCAAATAAAGTACTTTTGGCATGTGCCTGTGATAGATGTTAACAAGGCAACTGAAGCTTTAACAAGTGTCGGTGGACAACGTAATCAAAAGCACGGAACGACTTCTGCACAATAACCGATACTCAGATCAGGAGTCCAACCTGGAAGGAAGGCCACAGCAGTGATACAGCAGAGTTCCACAAAGTCCTGAGAGGTGTAGGGAAAGGACTGCTCACTCCAGGACAGGGCAGTCCTGAGGAAATGTCGCCAGAGCCACAGCTTCAGCATGATTCAGGACAGGTGATTTGAGAGGTTAGTTAACATACGACGGATGTCCTCCCTGTCTGACGGCCAGCGGTTACCACGCTTGCAGCAGAGACACGTCCAGCTCCAGAGCTGCCCATAATTGAAGTTTTAACTACCACGCAATTCAGCTTAAGCACAGCGAAGCTCTGAAGTGCACCACTTGGGAGGGGAGAGTCACATCCACCCTTCTGCCATCTCTGCAACGCAAACCAAGCCCTTCACCCTGGGTCAGGGCTCAGCAGCAGGATGAGAAACCTCCAGAGAAAACAAAGTCCTTTCTGCCTCAGACGTTTGCCTGAGGCCCTCACCTAGGCATCGAGTACACACACACCTACTTCCAGGCCTTTGGGCATGGACCGTGGTTAGAGGCTTGTTTGCAGACCACCTCCAGCAGAAAAGTCCAGCACAGAGCCAGGCCTCTTGTTGATACTGCCAGAGGCCATATTAACTTGTCTCCTTCAACATGCATCCAGCAGAGTTCAGGTCATGTATTTGCTGGAAGTTCATCACTTGTTCAGGCTTTTGTGCGAGAGGTCATTGCTGTCAAACTGTCTGCTTTCACAAGCACAAAAGCTCATGTTAAAATGTAAATACTTACAGGTGTTCCACCAGGCACTCAAGATGAAAGTCAGAGCAAATATATTAGCCCTAGCCATATTTTACAATGCTGGTAGTACTTGAATGTCATCTGTTTGTGAACCAAGGTTTTTATGTGGGTTCATCTGCCTAGACAGGAAGCATGATCTAATGGCCAGGACACAGGACTGGATTTAGAGCATTTGGGCTCTTTTTCTGCCTATGTTACTGTCTCCCTTTGCGACCTTCAGTAAATAAATTCTTCATGCCACTGTCCCAGTTGAAAAGAACTGTGAATAGATGCTTACAACCCATACAACTGCTGTGACCCTGTGTGATTTTTTGCTAATTACTACAAGAACTCTGGGATGATATACAAAATGTTAATCTGACTGAGGCAACCTGAGTTAACAAAAAGCAGAGCCTTATAAAGGAGCACAACACCCTCCTCCCCAAAGGCCTGTGTTACGCTGTTTGTTTTTCAAGACGGAATCTCTGCAACTTATTATTACACTGGCCTTGATGGAGACAGCATTCTGCAAATTCAGCTCTGCAACAAGCCCGGATAGGCTGGCTTACCCCTGTCGCCTCCATCTGTGCACTGCATACCACTTGCAAGCAATTCAAGCACAACTTCTGTGTTGGGGTAACACCACAAGACTAGCAGCCGGATGATGCTGGCACAGGCCTATTGGGAAAATCAATTCCCCAGCTGTGGGAAGCAGCAAAGCCAGTGGAGGCTGCAATCACCACGTCACCCTGGAATCCAGTTCCACGTCCAGTTCAACCTCGTTCTGTGACTGAGCTGCACAGCGCTGGAAAAGCTGGTATCCTCCTCCCTCAGCACTTCCAGCTACATGTCCTCTTGCGACTTCCTAGAAACTCCAGTATTAGCTATTAAATGGGAAGAAGTCGTCACAGGCCTGAGAGGAACTCGCACCCATTCAGTTCAGTACCTACCACAGGGGTAAGCTGGCACTGTGCATCCCACGTCATGGAGGTCAGACCGACAGCCCCACCACCCTTAACCACGCGGAGGCTTTCTCTGTGAGGGACCCTTGGTACCAACACAGGATGAAAGAGAGTTCCAGTAAACCTCATGGGTAACGGGAAGTGCCATCTCCCTGGAACAACACAGAGGAGTGGAAAGGAACTGCGAACAATTGTGTTCTTCTGGTGTGTATTCCCTTCCTCTGCTCAGGCAAGCACAGGAGGCCAAGTGAGCACACATGACACGCTCCCTGCAGGGTGCCACATCCTGCCCTATTTCGTACAGCATCCCGAGGCAAGGCAGATACTTTTTGAACACAGTATGGTGTTTGACAGTGTGATCTGTCACAGTGGGACAGGTTCTCGGAGACAACACAGGGGAGAGAGAAGGGAACGGCACTGACAGATTTATCCAACAGCGCCGAACTGCTCCTACCCACACTTCTCTGAAAAGGAATAAAACCAAGCAAACAGACATACCGCGCGCACACAGGTTTTACAACACGTATTCCTCCTGCTCCTTGCTTTCGGTTAACTTGTGCTACTTTTACGAATCCCTCATAACTCCAACTCACCCAAACCTTTCCCATTCCTACAGAAAGCAGAGGTGTTTTGAAGAGGGGAGGCCAAGAGCAGCGTGGAGGCTGCTTTACGCGCTGCTCACCCCGCTACCTTGCTCCCAGCCGCGTTCCCCTGGCCCCCCGCACGCGGCGCGGCGTCCCGAGGAGCGCGGGTTGCGCTGACATCAGTGAGGCTCCGGGGGCCATCCCGGCAGCTGCTCCTGCTCCTGTGCGTGGCCCCGAGCCAAGCCGCTCTGCCGATTTGGTGATGTTCCCTCCTGCCGGCTACCCCTGCTCCCTCCCACACGTCTGCAGGGTGCAGCGAGGTGGCCGGGGCAGCCCTTCCCAGGAAACCTAGGCGAAGGGAAAGGGAAAAGAAGGCGGCTTTTCATGTGCAGCCCCTGGTCAGAAACGCTCAAGTGATTTCTGACAGCCTGCTGCGGGTTGAAGGAGCTGTGTGTAGTCTGGCCTCCTGGACAGCCAAGGCCCAAGTCGCCCTTGTGACTTTGTCACTTAGAGGAGAAAAACGCATGCTCTGTCCTCCCTCTCGCCAAGCCCTGCAGCAGGCCCCGCTCCATACAGCTGTTGCCCTGTTTTAAAGCAGACCCATCCTTGGGGGCAGCTGCTCTCCAGCCAAATGATGACAGCAGAGCAGCAGGAAGCTCATCTGAAAGCACAAGGTGGGTGCAAGACATCTTCCAGGCACAGCAAAGGGGCCACTGCAGCGCTTTTTCCTCCCTCAGCTGCTCCCCACAAGGGCATGAAGCAATGCGAGGGCAGGCAAGGCGTGCCAGGGCACCTTTGGGCCCAGCCAGCCCCATGGAGGCTGGTTTTAGGCAGCCGGGTATCTGCAGCCAGTAATCCCAGCGGCAGGGAGCGTCCCTGTGCTGAGTGAGCCACAGCCAGATCCGGGGAGTGAAAGGTGACAGCCAAGCCAACTTCACGTACGCCCTCGGAGCCTGCAGCTCAGACCCCATGTCAAGATTAGGAAAGTATGCACACACAGAGAGCACATGAGCTGCTGGAGCACTTTTGTTTAACTCTTGCAGACACCGTATATTGAAGGAGTTTGGCTTCACAGCCACGTTTCTTGCCATCTCCCTTCAAAGCCAGCTCTTCTCAGGCAGCCAGACCTGTGACACTTCCTTGGGCTGAGCAATACCTGCTCAAGTAGGTCAGAAACTGAAGTCAGTGAGACGAGTTTGGAGCTGCAGCTCACATGGGTTAAAGATTCTGGCTTGTGTCAGGAATACTTTTTCTGGAAGTTAAACACGGGCCCCGGTCCTGAAACGCTTCCTCCAGCTTCACCCATGCCAGTGTTTTGACTTAAATGGAACAACCTACTTAAGCAGAATTATATCTGTATTTAAAGTGTCTGCAGGATCAGTGCTTGGCTTCCACTAGACTTGCCTCTGACATACACACACATGGATGCAAATTGGAAAAAATGCCTTCAGAGCCACCAGGCTAAGCTGTGTTAAGACAGAAAGAAAAGGATAAAGATGACAACCCCCACCACAGCACATGTAAAATTTACATCTGCGTATGTTGAAGAATGATTCACCAGGGCAGAAGAAATAGGGATGCCTGAAGGCTATGGGCTGGAAGTGAGAGAATGGTCCCTAATACTCGGTTTATCTGGGCAAAGAGTCTCAAAAACCAAGCAGATCCATGCACTATCAGCACCAAAACCACTGGTGATTCTGGGAGTCACATTTTAATGTTACCTCTTTAAAGGAGTAAGAATTTAAGTTCAGTAATGTTAGCAATCCTGCACTGCAAAGAAACGCTGCTTCGGCCATGAAACAAACTCAACTCCTTCCTTCTCCGTACCAGCACAAAAGCAGCAGATACAAACACGAGTTTCCCTGGAACAAACCAGTCAAATTCATTCAAATCTTCCCGAAGCGCAACAGGGCAGAACCCATTCCTGTTCCCAGAGCTTATTACAGTAACATGACTAAACATGCTCAGCAGTCCAATGTGATAGGATGCATCCATTTGCTGATGCCAGAGAAAGATGCATGTCTCTGCTACATGGCACATGCTCTCTCAGGCTGCTTTTCAAAAGATGTTTTGAAAAGCAACCTGCTGCATACATTCTTAACAAGTCATAGTATCACCGGCTGTACAAGTGTTTGACCTCTACTTGCTATGCACTGTGGACAAAAATCTGACATCAGCTTATTCCAACCTTAGTAACATCAAACTGCTCTTACAAAGCTGTCTGGAACAAACCAAGACAACGCACTGATAAACTCCCAGATGGACCCCCGGAGTGCTGAAAATGCAACTAGTTTAGCACATGAGCCCACATGTTTCAAATTTGGGTTGGTTTAATCCAAGTAAGTAACCTGATTAAAATGGGAGTCTTCTCTGGAGGTCTAATTTCTAGATGTTTCCATTACTCCATATGCTTTCATGTTGCATAAACACTAACAAACAGTACATACATCACTGTTGGGATGATTTAAGAATTCGGTTTAAAGCTGCAACGCAAGTCACTCAAGGCAAGAGAATTAGATTATTTTGTGAGTGGTGAGAACCACCAATTGTATTGCATTTCAGTCTTGGCAAGGTGACGTACTGAGGGGTGACATCTTTCTATTCCCAGTTTCTTCTTCTAATTTCTCAATTTCAGAACCTTTACATATGTCACATTTACATACAGACCTAAAGCAAAAGCAGCAAAAGCAGCAAAAGGGAGAGAGAAGGATGTAGTCTGACTGTGACTGCTTTAAAACATGTATCAATGCTAGGAGTGTATTTGCTTCCTAAACTGAACAACCAGACACAGACCCCAGAACACACGTAGATAGCTGCACCTATACTGCAAACTAGGAATTTTTGAGACCCTCCCAAATTCTGCCTGCCAACCAAAGCTCTCTATTTACAAGCAGACACCTCAGCAGCAGTACAGGTTCCCAGCATGCCTCAACCTTGATATCTGGAAAGACTCCTCCATTGGGTAAGAAGATAGTTATAATTAAACATTTATAGTGAGGTAGTGCCGAGCAGGTCAGCTCCACAATGTGTTAGGTGGCTTTTCAAAACTTGGTAACTGAATGCTGATCCCTGCCCCAAAGAGTTTACACTGTGGGAAATCAAAGCGTAACACTTGGCATCTGTATGCTGGGAATTAAACAAAGACCACCACCAGCTCATTTCTGGGGTCTTTGGACTAGGCAACTCACATAAACAACCATTACCGGGAATGGTGGAAATTTTTGAATCAGCAGCCTGGCCTCTCCTAACCCACGTCCGTGCAGCCCATTTGAACTACTAGCCAGGACAGTAACTACAGCGCACAATTTGCACATGCTGCTGGCATCTTCTTGTCCACGGTACGCTATTTTTGGCCGCACTACTTTTCAGCAATCGTTCTGAAAAGACAGTGAGCACACAAACTGAAACGTTTACTGCAAGTCAAGACCACTTCAGGCAGCGCAGGCACAAGAGAGGCTGCCAGCGCACAAGGTCAAAAGTCAGCCAAGAGCAGACCCTTCAGCACAGGGTCACTCAATACTCCAGGACCACCCCAGGCAGTCATCTACTATGCAATAGTGGCACACATTGGCTATCAGGCGGTCCACATGTGAGACTGTGGTGTTGCAGATCTACTAACCCACATCTTTTTCTATGAAGATTAAGAGTTATGCAATGGTGTAAATAAAAACTCTGGCCCCAAACATGCAGGGGCCATCTCTGTCCCAGATCCATCCTCGGGGAGAATTCTCTACATTCCCCTTTTCCTAAAGGGAAGGACAGGCCTGGGAAGGACAAGTCCTCCTCCTCCCACTCACCAGAGCAAATACACTCAAGGAAGTTAAAGCACAGCTTCTAGGATTTAGAAAAGGGATGCAGCAATGGCCACACCTGCTTCACTGATGCCCAAAACTGGGATGGAAGGGAATTTAGTCACATACAGTTTTGCTATTTACCAAACAAGCTCCTAGAACAGATGCGCTGACTTTGTAACTACACCTGTAGGAATTTCAAGCACCAGAAAAGTACCACGACACTATTAGTGCTTCAGTTTTTTCAAAGTTTCCTGGCATCTTTCATGCTATGAATGCTCAAGAGCTTTCAGCTGTATATACCCCACATGTAATCTTAGTCCTGGTGAAGCCTGGAAGAATTTTGCTGTCGATTTAAATGAAGCCATGTTTTCCACATCTACATACTATTTGCATATCTATTGATTTATTAAATACATAACAGCAACGACGATGGGCCACGATCTGCAGTTCAGCTCGGCCCACTTTTCTGTGAACACCTTGCTTGCTGATTTTTGATCATTTAAAATGAATACCTTACCATTTATTTCTAGCTTTTCTTTCTCGAAGAAGAGGGAGCCATGGAAAATCCTTAGTTACTAGATTTAAAGTACTTCTAAGTTCCAAAAGCTTTGCAAGTCAAGACTGAGAGCTGCTCGAACTGCAGTTAGTGCAGCTGCATAGTTTACAGAATCCACCGGCTCCTTCCTGCAGAGTTTACTATCTGCATGGCTTCCTCCCAAGGTAACCAGCATCCACTGAGGTACAGATCATTTCACTTAGCCCTACAAATTCACCCTCTGGTGAGGGCGAACGTGATGGCCATTTCACACTCAGCTAAAAGATGCTGCCATTTCCCAATGAGGAGGAATGAAGGCAGAGGATGGAGAAGACTTCTCCCACAAAGTACAGGTAGCGCCAACATGAAAATAAATTCTTTGCTATTTAAAGAAAAGCACAGTTTCCAGCAACTGAACCAAGTTTACACAAAGGAAATAGGGGCACTGTGATACAGCTCTCTTTACCTTTTGCAACATGGACACTTAGGCTACTGCCA
The DNA here is from genome assembly GCA_017639245.1 of Myiopsitta monachus. Lineage (NCBI taxonomy): Eukaryota > Metazoa > Chordata > Aves > Psittaciformes > Psittacidae > Myiopsitta > Myiopsitta monachus. Next base: position 39,031,432 of record CM029918.1, on the reverse strand, counting down.
GGAAACCTTACTAAGCAGAAAAGCCACCGATCTGCTGTAAAAGCTGGAAGTTACTCCAAGACTTGTTCCAGAAGTTGCCAAGGACCACAATCTTTGAACCTTACTTGGAAACGTAGTAAGATGTACTAAGCAACACCTGGCTGGGCCATCAGATCAGGAGGAAGAACAAATGGTACCTGCAGCCGTTAGAAAAGCAAACCAAAAGAAATACACCCTCCAAATCAACTAACTACAAGGCAAAAGTTACATCTCTATAGAGAAGCACTTGTCATTGTACTCATACTTCTTCCCCTGGAAAATACAGTCAAAACACACAAATGGAAGCCCTTAGTAACCCAGATACATCTCTTCCATCTACCAGCCTCTATGGCATGTGCTTCCACTTCCTGGACCTTCAGCTTGTCACTTAAAAAGCAAGCCTCCTGCAGCCCTCCTTCCTTCTACCCAAAAGCATCAGGACGTATAGACAGCAAAATACGCAAGTTGTGCTGCAAGTTATTCAGGTAAACGCCAATTCAGGATAGCTTAATGCTTTTGGGGAGGAGGAGGAGGCGAAGCAGGCAAGCACATGCACAAGACACCACAGCCGCCTGTTGTCCTCAATACACAGGCAACTGCACCAGCATCAGAAAAAAATACACACACAAATCAAGAACAGCACACAGGTATTCGTGTCCTGGCTGTTTCTCATGCCCTCAGAACACTGAGAACAATGTACATAATGAACTTAATTTAACAAAGAGAATGCATTTTGTGTAACAAAAAGAGGAACTTGAACTAGGCTCTTCCCCCTACCCAAACCTGTGAGTGGTCCAAATTAAAAGGGATGTTGCTCCCTAAAGGAAATACAGGGAAGTACTGCTGCTTATTGGTGCAAAATCCAAAGCAGTTCTCCCTTGACCAAGCTGTAACGTTATCAGTGTGAAGGAGTTCGGCCTGAACACAGGAATGGAATTTACTGCTGTGATGCAAGTGCTCTGAGCAAAGCACTCCCAGGTACCGATACACCTGAACACTGACATCACCTGCTGTACGAAACAGGACTAACAAGGGCTCGAGTTAAAGCCAGCTAACCACACACGGTAGCAGCAGAGGCCAAGCTACACTTCCAACGTGAACAGTCTGCTTCTCTTACCCTCAGAGAGGAAGCACATACCTAAATTAACTAAAAAAAGGCCTGTCAGCGGCTGATCATCCTCCATTTTCAAAGGGCAGATGATGCAGGCCACCCATTCCTAAAACACCTACGAGCACGTTTGTGCTGTTTCAAGAAAGCACACGCTAACACCTGTTAAAATGTCCACCAGGAGATGACAAGTGGAAGCAGTCTGACATGTATCAGAGGCTTGCAATTCCACTATTAACCACAACATACATTTCTCTTTTAGAATCAAATTAGCAAGTCACTTGTGCACATCATCATAGAAAATGTCCAACGTGCGAAACACACTTTTTAGCCAGAGTGACTTAAAAGTAAAAATTCGGTGGTTCAAAGCTGGCAGAAATTACACTAGGAAGTCACTTGGCCATTGTGTGCAAGCAGCTTTCCCACACTTTCTGAGAGCTCTACACAAATAGCATCCCTCCCGCAAATGGATCTTCAAAGAAACTTCAGGCAGCAGGATGAGGGGATGTCTTCTTCAAAAGGAAAAGGATCTCTTGAAATCCTGAGATTAAATAAGTTTAAAGACAAAACATTTTTGCTCACGAAGGTTAGGTTCAGGAAAACGGTGGACTTTGAAAAGTTGCACTCCACATGTTTCTATGGGAGGAGATGGGGGAGGCAATCAAGGCCTGAAAGACCTCCCTCTCTAATAGTCCTTGGAATACCTATTTTAGTTCAAGAGCCTAACAATGCCCGTGGGGGATTTTGACAGTTTTTCTTTTCCCTGACAGCAGCACCTTTGAGGGCGGCTGTGACTCTGCAGGTGAATCCTGTTGTTAAAACAGCTGCCTTTCTCTACATCTTTAAAGAGGCATTCAGATTTTCTTAGCCTTACTTAGTTGAATCACGCTGAATAAACAGTCTCCACCCATCAACTACTTATTTTGTGTAAAGCACCTATTCAAAGGCAACCACCTTTATTGATTGCTAAGCTGAAATGCACCATTAAAAAGAAAAATAAAGGCAGGATACAGCAGAAGGCCTGGGTTGTTTCTGAAGGAAGCGCAGGTCCAGGCTGCTGCATCAGGGCAATTCCTTTCTCACTGCAGGAGGCTGCTCTAACAGGTTTAACACCGGTGCAGCCACAAGCCAAATATCCCACTGACTCTTCTCCCTTTAGCCCAGGCTCTTTCCCTTGTTCTAATCCTTTTCCAGCACAATACGTAAAAGCCATCCAGAAGGAGTTCACAGCATATGCCCTAGCTGGCAACTATTTGTACTTCTAACATTTCATAATACAGCATTAGTACCAGCTCTAAGTAAGTTTTGTCACCCTGCTCCGAGTAAAATCCTGAGGGAAGGGGGCTTGAGATGCTTTGGTACTGTTGCCTTGGAACCCCACACTCTTCCACGTCCCTGGCCCTCAAATGTTGCTATTCAAAACAGAGGGATAGGGTGGAGTGGAGGGAACACCTTCAGGTGGGAAAAACATCGTGACTGGCAGACATCAAAGATAAGCCATCATCAGATTTCTTGCACCAAAGAAGAATAAAGAGACAGTGCTCCTGAAATTCCTGTTCAGAAGTACCCCAGAACAGAGCCAGCACTTCCCACCTCAGCCAACCTCACCTATTTTGACTTGTAATCAAACGCTGATAACCAAACCTGGCCTGGCAAAGCTCTGCAAGCTTCAAGCCCTTCCTGGCTCCACGCAAATAGCTGACTTTTCAGTGTACGACCAGAAAGCAGCACTTCCACAGATACTGAAGTCCTGCCTTTTAAATCACTGCCTATAAAGATGCTTCTAAAGAGAGAGGGAGGGATGAGGGGGGAAAGCTGCAGCTCCCATAGGTGCTGCTTTATGTAGGATACTAAAAGCAAAACGAAATATCCCAATACACAGAGCAAGGATTCCTCTGGCCAAAGAAAACTTGCTTTAACTACTGAACAAATTGGCAAGTCAGATCTCCCACCCCCCAAAAAAAAAGAAACGAGTTGCTGCATGGCCTCAGAAGGCAATTCCTTCCCACCAAAGTTTACATCTGCTCCTTGAGGCACTTCCCAGAGAAGCTGCAGGGTACCTGAGCACTCCCATCTACTGTGAAGCTGCACTCAAAAGAACACAAAGCAGTTCCTGGCCCCTTTCCAAGCTGCAGGAATACTCCTGAAAAAAATGCACTTTAAAGCTGCAGTCCCATGACTGACCGTCTTGCTTGGATTCAGAAAAGGAGGTAGAAGAAGACGACTAGAGAGCAACAGGCATTCTCACTGCCTTCAGGAGAACTGAAAGCAGTACTACCGTCCTCCTCTACACACAATTACCTCCCAAGGAAAAAGCTACCACATCATCAAGGCAGCCTTCAAAAACTGGTCCAGTAACATGGTCCAATAATACACTCATTTAAGAACAACCTTTATTGCACTGAAAGAAGAAGACATGATTTCACATGTTTCAAGAGTGTACACCTAAAACACGGATTTCCAAACTTAGGCATCATTCATCAAAAAGTTAAAAGGGGCTTTTTCTGCACATGCATGGATTTCAGACTAACAGGATTTACTTGTTTTCTGCCTGCTCCTGGGGAACCTCTGCAGTTTCTTTTTTTCCCAAGACTGTCCCTACAGGCTGCTATCCAACATATATCAGATGCTCCTGGAGCAAGAGATAACTCTGGAAGGACATTTGCAAAAGGAACAAATAGAGGGCCCAATGCTGGTAAAATTTAGGCATACTGGGGAAGGGTGGAATTACTCCTGTATGTCGAGAACTAACACTCAACACGGTCCTCTGGAAGGTTTTATCCATGCCTCTAAGTACTTTTTCCCAGATGTTTCAGTATCAAAAAATGTATTTTAAGTAAATTAAAAAATAACTGCAACTTAAAAAGTGAGTCCCTTACAAAAACGCTGAGGTTAATTTTAGCATCCTTCTGTTTAGCTGCTTAGCAACACTTATCCTATGACCTTCTAAGCACCACCTACTTTTGCAGGGGATAATGAATATAATCAAAGGGATTTATCTATATGTTTTTAATCTATACAGTGTAAGTACACAAACAGTTTTTATTCAAATGAGAAATCCAACAGAGAGCAATCCAAACTATTTCTGCTTTAGAAGAAACTTTCACAGACTAAAGTCAAGCTACTGCTATGACTGCAGTGTAACTCTGACATAGGCAAAGTGATAAAATCCTTAAGGATTGGGAAAAGCATTACAGAAGCCAGCATTTGTATGCCTTGGGGAACACCACACGTGCCTTTGGTACCAAAGGAGACTGCAGATATTACTAATAGATAATGAAGACATTCAGTTTCCCCAGTTTGGAAACTTCAAGAATCTCCTGACCCTCGAAATGAGAACAAAAAGCCATTTGGTCAGAGGGACACCAAACACTGTGAAGAGTGAAGAATGGGCACGCAACCTGGGTGAGCGGAGCCAGAATAAGATGTTTCACTACACTGAAGCCTGCAAGCAAACAAAGCTTCAAACACCCAGGTCTGGATGCAAACAGAAAAAAAAGAAAGCAACAATTGCTAAAACCAGTCAGCAAACACCCTGTTATATCCTGTCTTAACACCAAGCCAAAAAGGCATGTATTTATCATTATTGAAAGACGTGTAAGAGTGGCTACATAAACAGTCACTACTGAGGGACAAACAACAGCTTAACAACTAGAAGCTGCAAAATTAGAGCAAAACAAAAGTTTAATTGATCATACTTGAAGGATGGTATTTTTATCTACATGACATGAACTGAGTTCCAAATATGACTGAGAGGAGGAGGATGGTGAGGGAGTAATAGGAGGCCGCACTGTGCCAAGCACAGCTGCCCCGCAGCAAGAGAGGAGGCTGGATGTGTCCCTCTGCAGCAGGTGAGGGAGAGCCCTGGTACTCTGATTGGATGATGGATTCATGCTGTTCCTGGGTTTCTAACAAACAAAAGGGCCTATTCTTCCCTGGATGTACCCAGCTCCCGTTAAGGCTAATCGGCATTATGCAGGCACACCAAGAAAAGACTATATACCCTTAAGTCTTCAAAGAGAAAACTAAAACCTAAAACAAATATGGCTGGCATGACCCTGAGTCACTGCATCCCTTTCACGCACGCTGACCCTGTGGAAAACAGGAACTGCAGTAACAAAACTCGGTGCTCGTGTCAAAACGACAAACCTCAACGAAAAACTTCAGCCATCATAACAGCTGTCTACTGCGCACTGCAGGGGTGACAAGGCAGTGTTATTTAGCAACTGCTCCTGCTGTTAATAAGCATTTTTGTTTCTCCCAAGGCACAGGGTTGGATGTTGGAATGGTAAGAAACATCAGCTGCATCTGCCTTCTCTCCACTGTCCCCAAATCACTCTGAACTAGTTTTAACTACCTTCTCAAATGCGTAACCACACCAGATCTTATCTGCAACAGCAGACAGGGGAAAGAGGGAGTCAGGAATCCAAACTGGATGGTTGGTGCGCTTCCCCCTTCCCACCAGAAATCGGTGGTCCCAGGGCAGGATGCTGGCTCCTCGGCGGGCAGGACCAGAGCATCAGCTCCGGGCCGGACACCCCGGGGTGGCCGTAGGAGGGTAGCGGGCACGGAGGCGACCAGCGGGGGCCTCCGTGGGGTGCGCAGCGCAGTGGGGCAGGCAGGGAAATGTGCTGAGCCAGGAGAAGCGCTCTCCTCCTCCTCCTGCTGCTGCTGCTGCTGCGTAACGCGGTCAGGATGCCAAGCAGGCATGGAGAGGTGAAACAGGGAACGCTAAGGAAAGGAGGTGGAAAAAGCAGGGGAAAGAGGAAAAAATGAAAAAACTCAAGCGTACGTGCGGAGGGGAGAGGCGGGGAGAAGTGCAGGGAGAAGAAGAAGCCAGAGGAAACTTATCTGCGACATGACAAAGTTCAATCCACCGCCCTCCCTCCTCTGCTGAAAGAAGTTGCAGCATCTCGCCGCTCCGGGGCCCGGCCCGGCTCTGCCCCACAGCCCCCGCGCCCGGCCCAGCCCGGTACCCCAGAGCCCCGCACCGCACCCGGGAGATGGGGGGAACATCCCAGCCCCGTGTACGATTAACTGGGCGGGAGACTCAGCCTCACATCCTCACCGCGGAGCCAACGAGGGGAAAGAGGAGGGGGTGTCCCCGGGCCCGTAGCAACGGCGATGGGTCGCCCGAGCGACGAGTCGCGGCTGGAGCCCATCCGCACGGGGCACGGCGGTACAGGCCGGGGGGGGAGCAGGGGGGGGGGGCAAAACTTTGTTTTCACCCGAAACTCCGGCGCTGCGGGGGGTAACTCCACTGTCTCTCCCCCAAGATGGGGGGCGAAGGGGGCAAGAGCGACCCCGGGTCGGACCACCCCCCCACACACACACAGTCCATCCGCCTCGGATGCTTCCCGGCTTCTTCCTGTAGTGGTGACGCCGCCCAGGCGTCCCTGCCCGCCTCTGGCCTCGTCGCGTTGGGATGTGCTGCTGGCACCGCGTAAAGGCAGCGGGGGGGGTCTGGGCCGAGGGGGGCAGCGACCCCCCACCCCATCTACTCCCCCCAGGGCCTGGCTCCCCCCGCCTCCTAGCAGGCCGAAAGGGGAAAGGACACGCACGTCGCTACCGGGGGGGGGGGGGGGGGGGGGGAAGTTTGGAGTTGGGGGAAAAAGAGAAGGGAAGTGGATAAAATAGACTAAAATAAAGAAGAGGGGGAGAGAGGCGAAGGCAGAGGTACCAGGAAAGGGCAGGTACGGCCGGCCGGCCAGGCGGCGGAAAGTCAGCGGAGAGATGCGCGGCGCAAGGCGGCTCTACCTGCGACGAAGGGTCGCCCTCATCCCAACTTCCCAGCGCCGGCGCGGCCCTCCCGTCCGGGAAAAGCGGGCAGGGGCCGCCGCGGGACCCGCCGCCAATGCCGGCGGCAGCAAAAGCGGCCCGAGGGAAAAGTTTAAAAGGCAAAGCGGCTGCGGGCTCTGGAGAGAGCCGGGCTAGAAGATGTTGCTTCCTCGCAGCCCCATCCAAATTGTGGCGGTGGCTGGTTAAAAATAAACTTTGCAGCAGGAGGAGGGGGGGATGATCTGGCCGGATTCCTGAGCTCAGACGGTTTAATATGGATGAGCATCAGGTCCTGAAGGCAAAACGCCGCGGCTGGTGCCGCTGGTTGGTAGAAAGTCTGCAACAGGGAAGGGGGAGAGAGGGAAAAAAAAAAGAGGAAAAAAAAAACCCCAGGAGCCGCGGAGGGAGGAGAGGAGAGGAGAGGGAGGAGCGGGGGAAGGGAAGGGAAGGGAAGAGGGAGGCTGCACGAACTCATCATCATCTCCACCGCTGCCAGCCAAACTTTTTTCCTCCTCTTTCCTTTTTTTTTTTTTTTTGTCCTTTTTTTTTTTTTTTTCCCTAAGGAAACTTTTTCGTCCTCTAAAAGCCATTTCGGTTGTTTAAAGAACTCTCACCACCGGCCGACACGCTGCAACCCCGCGCCTGCCCCGACCCGGGAGGGCATTTTTTCCCTCTCCACCCCTACCAACCCTCCCCAAAGAAAAAGAAGGAAAGAGAGAGACCCCTCTGGAGCTCGGTCAGCTCCTGCCCTTTGTGAGGGAAGGAGAGAGGGAAAGAGAGAGAGAGCGCGGCGGCGGTCCCCCCGCGGTACTTACGCCGGACTTTGCTGGGGCTGGGCTGCTTGCGCCGCGACATGCCGGGAGGATGGGCCGCCGGGGGGGGGGCGCGGGGACGCGCCGGTGAGGAACGGAGAGGGAGGGGGGTGGTGTGTGGGGTGTGTGTGGAGCGCGCACGGGAGGGAGCCGCAAAGTTGTTCCGGAAAAAGGAATCAAAATGGCGTTTCTGTGGATGTGTGCAAAGTTCATCAACTCCGCGCGAACTTCCCGTCCTCCGCGCCTCCCTGGAGGGGAGAGATGGGCACGGTTAGGGACCCCGCCGCGCCGCGCCCGCCCCCTGCCCGCCCCCCGCGCTGCCCCGCGCACCCTGATAAGGAGACACATCACGTGTCGCCCCGGCTCCTCTCCCGGGGACCGCCTGTTGCGCGCAGCATCTCTCGCTCGCCCTCGCCGCGGGGAGGGGCGCCCCTCCGGACAGACAGCAGCGAGCACGGCCCCGGGCCCCCCCCCTCCTCGCACCGGCCCGGCCTCCGCCCGCCCCCCGGCAGCGCAGCGCCGAGATGCCCCAGGCTGGCGGGGGGGCGGCCAGGTGCCACGCGGCGCTCCGTGACACCCCCCCCCGTTCCCGCCGCTCAGCGCCCGTGGGGCTTTCCCCCCCCCCCCCCCCGTCCCTCTCTCCCGTGGGGCTCTCCGCTGCTCTCCCTCCCGAGCGTGCGTGTCCCCCGGCAGCCGGCGTGCGCTCGGCGCAGGAGCGCATCCGGAGCGGCCGCGCTGCCGGCTTTAGGAATTCATCGGGGCTCTCCGCCGGCCGTGGAAGCGTCTGTGCATCATCCTCCTCCTGCCAGCCCGGCGGCTCACCAGGTACAGCGGCCGCAGGCAGGAGCCCGGCGCTCCGTGCGCAGGACTCGGGTTCTGCGTTGGTTGGTTGGTTGGTTTCCTTAGGAAACTTTCGTCCTTGCGCGTTTCGGGTCCCTGCGGGGGTCGCTCATCCACCCGCCTACCGGAACCTGAAGGACGTGAAATCCGAAGAGACCCGGCACATCAGCAGAGGAACCGGAGGTCCAAATAACCCCGTGGCTAATCAAAGGCGAGACTGGGACGTTTGCAACCAGAGGTAGTTAAGAGGCTGCACAGGCGCGGTGTGTGGCACTGCACGTATGGTCCTTCCCGGCACCGTCGCTGCAGGGGAAGCTCAAAGATGTAGAAGGCTCAACAAGTGATGGAGAGGCGTTCAGAATTGCGGGGATTGCACTTTAAAGCCCGTACCGGTTTAGAGTTATGTGACAAATAACAACAGTACGGGAAAATAAAATAGCTGGAAATACTCCATCCTGAAAGCTCGATGGGGGAGGGGGGAAAGCAAAGCGAGGGTGAGTGGGGATAATGGGGATGGGAGGAACCGGCTTTACACTTTAAGGAAATGGTTATTTGCACGATTTCTAGAGCTATTAAAAACCCAGGCCTTTTAAAGCTGTCACTGGTGAGATGGAAACTTAAGGCACAGGCTGTTTCTTAAAGAAATCAAGTCCTGGCCTGTAGGTGAAAGGCTGGTACCAGCTTACTTGGTATCCTATCTCCTGGTTGAAAAGGGATTCACATGGAAAAGAGGGCTAAATTCCTGGTATGTGGCAGCAAGCCCTCAACCAGCTCTTTTCACAGTCTTTTGTCTTTAAGGTGTCATCATTGACTTCCTTTGAACCATTCTTTTCAAATACTGGATGAAGGCATAAGGTCAGGAACCCACGGGACCCGTCTTAAAAGATATGAGCTGTGCTTCATGTCAGGAATAACCCCTTTTTCCCTTCCGAGTGAAACACCTGCAGGTCTGGTGATACGGAACCTGGCAATACCAAACCTGCAAACCCAAGAGGTGCACACGTGTGTTCAGGACACAAAGCTGCAGCTTTACTTACGTGCGCTTGTGGTGGTGGCTGTTTCTGCAGGATGAATTTTCTGTCAGATGGATTTTGTGCGGTATTACACATGAGCTTTGTGTATAAATTTCAATACTGTTCAGCTTTGTTAAAGCAGGGTTGCTGACTGACAGAACAGCTACATAATAGCCAAGTTTGCCACTAATATTGCCTGCAATATTAGTGGCAAACATTAGAAAGAGCATTCTGATTGTTCTGTTACAATGTTCTTACTTTACAAACCAAATAATCAAGGGAAGTCATTAACAATAAATTCATTGCAAGCTATCTTTAACCTTTTCATCTCTGTCCCCATTGCACCTGGCCAAGCCACAGAGGCAGAACTGCTGGTGAGTCCAACAGCTCTGTAGCCAGCTTACATCTTTAGTGCAGTATCTCTGGTGGTCATGCATCAGATTAAACAATAACCTGAGCAGTTTCCCATCACAAGCTCAGCCCTTAAAACATGTTATTCCCATTGGCAGGCTGCAGGGATTTAAGCCTGTGTGGTGCATCCATATAAACTGGTGGGGATTAGGCCTAGGAGTTTACAACCTCAGGCCTTGTTTGCACAGACATTTGCATGAATTGCTGTAATTAAAACTGGTGCGAATTCCTGTATGGATAATCATCTTTGGAGGCTGGGGACCCATGTCTCACGCGTCTGTGCTTAGTATCTCTGGAGTAGTCTTGGAGGCATCATGGAGCGCCTCTGCATGAAAATCCCCCTTGCTGTATTTTCTAACTTCAGAGGTGCGTAAGCAGCCTTCCACATGGAAAGTTTAGCAAGCGGGTGGACAGAACAGGAAAACAGTGTTATTCAATTCAGCACCTGAAATCTGCTCCAGAAGCATAAAAATGCAAATAAGATAGGTATTGTAAAGCTTACACTCAAGAACTAAATCAGGATTTCAGTGGTTGAAGAAAATACGTAGGTATTCTTTAATCGCATTTATGTTTTTGTTTTAAACATCCCTATTCTCTTAGTAAGATGTACTGAAGGGTGAGCCAGCACATGCTATGTTAATGCTATAAATGAAACAAAAAAACCCCAAACAAAACACCTTATGTAATAACTAAAAAAAGGGTTCATGAAATAGAAAAAGTGATGTATCTAACGGTTTAGGAATGAATTCTAATTCTGGGCTATCGCAGGGCAAGAGAAATTAAAATAACTCGGTTTCTAAACTTTCTATCACCCCAACTTTTATAATTCTCCAGAGAGGTCAAAATTGTGGTCTAAGGCTGAATGTGAAATTCTGAGCAAATGGTTTAATTTTTTTTTTTATTCCAGTAAAAGTGGAGATAATTTTTGTCTAATAAAACCCACTTTTTGAATAAAATCACTCTCCAAAAATCACTGTGATGCTTGCACGATAGAACTATCCTTTTCACTCTGCATTTTCTACCATCTGCATTGCTCTGTTTTATCCCATCTCCTCTGATCACTCTATTTATGACAGTTTTAGTCTTTTTTTTTTCCTAAGACTGCACATGATTTGTATACTTCCTGGGTATCGTGACATCAGAACTTAACAGTGATGGGATATACATATATATGTATATATATCCGTATATATCAGATATGGTAAGGGGCAAGAAAGCTTATCTCTAATTTCTGTATAACTTCCAACTTCTATGCAGCCCTCACAGACCTCTCTGGTCCTGCATAGTGATGTCAACTGCAATGAACAATAGTAGAAATAAACCCAGTAGTTCTGCGGAGGTATTCTGCGCATTACCAATTCCATTAAAACCACTGGGTGACATAGTTGTCTTGGTGACATAAAAGCCATCTGCTGCGGTCCCAAGAAAAGGAAAACTCTGCCCCCACTCACAATTCAAATACCAAAAATGCTGATTGAAAGTATTCAAGGAGAGAAAAAAACCAGGATGTGTATCTTTTATGAAGGCCACAACGTGAGGATACACAGATGTCTTAAAATGCAGAGACTAAAGCTAACATTGGCATTAAAAGAGGGGGTGAAGGTTAGCTAGAAAATCTATATTCCCTCTGTCTCATCGATGTCCTCTGCTTTAGATCACGGTACTTAGAAGTTAGTTACTTCGACTGCAGTGCTTACACATCCCTTTCAGCCAAAGCAGTTTGGAGTAAGTCAGTTCTCTTACTAATCAGAAGTATTTGTCATGCAATAAGAAGCAGCATTGGGCCCTGACGTTCTAACACCTCACAACTGCTGGGTGAGGGCAGCTGCCGGGAACCAGCTCCCTCATCCTGACACATGGCTGTCCAGCCACAGAGGATGTCAGAGGCACCGGAGGCCCCGTCTGCTGCGGGAGCTTATGCCTGCACAGCATTCGGAATCCTCTCACCGCCATCCTTTTCCTGGTGTCCTCACTTGTGCCAAGAGGCAGAACTCAGCTGACATACAAAGACAGGGAAAAGCCTGCTTGGAGGATCAGAGAAGACAGCCTCAAGGCTTTGAAAAGTAAGTCTTTATAAAACCTAAGACCAAGAGAAATGCTCAAAGTTCCTTTACATTTCAACCAGATACTTTAAATGAACAAACATGCCACTGCTGGGTCTTCTTCTGGGTTAGGGTTTTGTTTTGCTTTTGAGGTGGGTTTTTTTTTCCTTCATCTGAGATACAGGTTTCTTGGATCAAAAACTCCTCAAGAGCAAATGCAGAACTGACAAGGGTGACCACCATACAGGCAGGGTAATCATACAGAATAAAAGGGAGGAGATTCAATTAAATATTTTTCCTAAAACATGCTTGGAAAACTAAACTTGATGAATTTGTGCAGTGGAAAACCACACAGAAAAGCACATCACATAAGACCAAATGCAAACTCTCAGAGCATTTGTCGGATGACAGAGCATCATACAGCATTCCCGTTTTCTGCGTGTGGGTGAATGTGATGCACCACTGTGCTCAGCTACCTCGGCCTCTGGAAATAAGGCAGCTGGGGAGCGAAATGAGCACAGTGGTGGAACTTGGCTCCTGCAGCAACCCCACCCATTATCTCCAAGGGCAGCACTGGATGGTCAGAAAGTCAAGGCCGAAGCTTCAGTCCAAACTTACCTTTAACAGCAGCCTTCAGTGAGTGAAAGAAAACAGAGTGTGTTTAAGCAATTTCCCTCACATCGCAACAGGCTAGCAATGGCAAAGCTGGAAATAAAACCTGTCTTTCTCCCCACATCCTGGTGTAGTTCTTCAGGTACCAAGCCATCCACTCTGCTTTGTGACCTGTTCTAACCAGACAGTATTGTACTGATGCAGCAAAAAGAAAAGATCAGGTACTAGGTATTTGCTCCCTGTTTGCTCTGAGCCATTTCAACAGTGCAAAACAGACCTTGAGCTGACCCACCTAGCCAGGTAAGACTGACTACCTCTTGTCTGAGGACTTACCTGGCAATGTGAAGACAGTATTTTGGAAACCCACATCACTTTTTCCCCCTGTAGATCACAGCCTGTAAGGCATATTGCAGGACCACTCGAAGTCCTCTGCCTGCAGTAACTGCTGGCTCCATCTCCTCTCTTTTCACTGTGGAAGTCTTTAGCAGAGAGATGCAATGCAGAGCAGCCCTGCTGCTGGGACTGGACCAGCTTGATGAATTAGTCACTTCTGCAGCCCTAATTTTTGGGGTGTAAAAATTAAAGTGTAAAAGTAGCATGAACTATTCCCCTAAACTATTTTAGCAATGACCAAGGTTTCTAAATCCTGGGGGGGGGGAAGATCAGCAACTGAAACCCTCTCTTTCAAGTTGCCATATGATGGTGACTGTAGAGAACAGCTAAAGTGGTATGTAAGCAGCTGATGTGTCTTTTCAGCCTTCTAACAAAACAAAAAAATGGGCACAAAAGAGTGTTATTACCAAAATTGCTAAAAGAGGAGAATTTTTTAAAGTATGATGTTTTACATGCATAAAACTAAGACTGCCCTTGCATACTTAGCAAGTTTTGGAACAGCACAGCCTACTTATTCCTCAGCCTGTTTAAAAACATAGCATGAGAAAACTAGCAAGCAGATGTTTGACGTTTACGTTCTCAAACAGTTCTGTGATCACTGCTGTACAGCCTCAAAAATAGGTTATATAGCCCATGTGCAAGTGTGTCTGTGGAGACAAAGTGGGAAAACCAACAACGGCAAGCAAAACCACCCACTGCAATACTTTCACTTCTTTTAAAACTCTACATCATTGCCCAGAAGCTTTTGTTGCCAGGTAATGCAAAAAACACAGGTGAGCAAAAAAGAAGTTAGTGTTTAATGTGATTTGGTACGGAACGTGACATGTTTCCTTCTTACTGACCACCCAGCCTCTCACACCTAGTTAGTTTAAATGTGATTATTTTCTCTCCTGAAGGCAAGTAGTAAGCCAGCTGTGTGCTTCCCTGTGTCCTGTTTGCTAGGGCGACCTCATTCTGAAACGTCTCACAGACAAAATAGATGCTCACACTAACAGGGACTTCTTCATGTTCAGGCTTTCAAAGGGCTGCTGCAGCATCAGCAGAGACAGCAGCAGCTAAAGGCAGGCAGCAATATCCAGCTGAAGCAGTACTTACTATCTTTTGATATTATAGGCTAGAGACAGAAAATATCTGCTATTTATTCCCCAAGGCTGCCACAGTATTTCTCCATGCAATATACTTTTCAGTACTGCCTTGGTTTACTTTTAAATCTCCCCAGTCATGGAGGATTCAACAGCTACTGTTGGGATACTTGCAAATTTTGGTCTGTACACCTGCAGATTCTGCTGTTAGGATGTTTCTCTTGACTTTTTCCAGCCTAAATTTCTATTTTCTTCATGTCACAGCTAATTATAGTTCAAAAAGTGCAAGTTAGAAAAGGGATGGGGAATAAGGAAACCCCAACCAGCCCAAGGAAAATATGGTAGACAGTGCTTTGAGATGTACCCACACAGCAGTAGAAAATAGGCAGAGAGGGCCAGCAAGCAGCAGAGAGGTGAAGAAATAGGAAGCGAGGCAGAAATCATGAAGAAAGTACGCAAAGGAGCAGTAACTCTGCAGGGAACAAAAAAGCAGGACAGCTTTCAAAGGCAGAGATTAATGTAACTTGGGAGAGGCTGCAGTGACAGGATTTGGAGAAGAGAGGAACGGAACCAAGCTACCAGGGAAAAAATGGTCAGTGGATGTAGTAGGCAAAGAAGGGAAGAGCAAAAGAAAATGGTAGGGCTGAGGTAAATGGTCATGAAAAGAGTCACGTGTGCTTTTGTAGCTGCTTTAATTGTGCTGTATGCCTCCCTAAATCGAAGGCAAAATTGCCTTGGGAGAGGTATATGATATAAAGTTGTGCAGGTCTACTTTCACTAGTCAGATGTACAAAGGGACATGGTTTGCAGCTGAGGTTAAAGGTACCTCCCTATGAAAAAGCAGCAAATGTTCAAAGGTATGCAGTCAGAACTATACTTTCACCAGCGCAGCTTGTGTCATTCAGACAATGATAAGGGACACTGGCAAAAGCATAGTTTTGCTGATGTAGATTGTATCAGGGGTACACATAACCTCTGCTGCAGCGTACAGGAGTGTAACTACAGCACCAGAGCTCTTTGTCAAGTCAGCCTTACAATATCAGCAGATTGTCCGTAACAGAGACATGATTTAAACAGGTAAAAGGAATTCTTCCACTGACATAATAAAGTGACTTCCACAACAACAGTAAAAACTGCCATCAGAAGGTTTCTCCTGGCAGAAAAAGATAGCTCTGTGGACCAGAGGGGTGTAAGAGAGGGATGTATTTTAGATCATTTCTGGGGCTAGAACTAGAAAATATTCTCTATACACTAGAAAAATGTGTATAAGATCATCTAAGTCCTAATAGTGACACTTCTACCTTCATTTATCTTTCACCATTCCCTTATTTTCACTTTTAAATAAAGGATTCTTGAGAATAAAATATTCTCAATACATTTTCCTGCATTCCTGTCTTCAACTTGCATAATAGATAACACATTCCATAATCTTGTTTCCTCCTGCGCTATACAAAGAAAGTGAAAACTCTCTTAATGAGCATCAAGAGAGGAAAGATTTGGTAAATGGGGTAGATGCGCTACTAAACTTTCTTGGTTTTTTTCCTTTCAATTACTTTGGTGGTCAGATGAGACTGTGCTCTATCTAAAATGAAACTTGAAAAGGAAAAAAACTCCAAACCACTATTATTAAAATGAGCATAAGAGAGCTGTTACCTGAAATGATTCACTGAATGGAAATCTCGACTCTTGAAACAAGTGTTTTCTAAGAACAGGTCACACATCTCAGCATCTTCCTCAAAAGAACTCCAGGTAACTCGAAGACTGCAGAAAACATGCAAACTCAAAATGTCCAGCTTGCAATCAATGGTCCGTGTGTTTACAGCAAAGTATTAAATCCTTTGGGATTAATGTCTATGAAAACATCCTGAAATCCTAACAGTCATGCAAATTTTTCCCTGCAGCCTCTTGGGAACTGATAATGGACTACTGCGAATCCCTAAACTCAGTGGTGGAGTAATCTCAGCTAGGAACTTTGACAACATGGCAACTGCAAATACGATTTTCTGTTATGATTTTCTGAACAATCTTATGTACTCACTTCACATAGACCTGAGTTTGTTTCATTAAGGCTGTCTGGTTTACTCTATGTCCTTTTCCTCACAGAAGTGGCTAAAGGTAATTCTTAGACTGCAGATGAGCAGCCTGCATAGTACAGAAAAATTATTTACAAAATGGTCAAATGCAAAGAAATAAAAAAACCCAACAAAACAAACCAAGAGGAGGCCTGAGGGTAGAGCTCTAAACGTCACTAGATCAAGAATTGTACAGAATGCAATCCAAGAGTAGGGCTGAGGAGAACACTGCTAAAGCGCTCAGTAGCAGGGTGGATTGGAGTGGCTTTCTACCTGGATGCAAAGCCTGATTTAAAATGCATATAATACTATCTGTGAAGGACACCAATGTCCTCCAGAATTACTTATCCCCTACACACACATGCACACACACTAAAAAAGGCTAGAAAGTTGCATGAAAGGTCTCTTTGACTGACAAGTAAGCTTGCTTTTGTTTCCTGTTCATTTTTACCTGGTATATATAGGAGCTGTGCTATGATTATAGCTACATGCAATAAAGAACTGAGTAGTGAGCAGTCTCGTAAGTGACATGAAATTCGGAACTGTGATTTCTGCTGTAAGTGGGGATGATTCACCTCAGAAGATCTAGTCTTAGGAACAGACTTCCTCAGTAAAAATCCTTCCTGATGTTTCTGTGCTAGTTGTTAAAAACCTGATCCACCAGCCAACGGACACATTTCACCACAGTCCACACACTTTTCTTGGGATAATCTTAAAGACGAATCCGCAGGTGATGTTTTTGGTCTAGACTCCGGGTTACTGACACTGCAAAAGGGAGGAAATATTCCCTGTGCTTACTTGCATGTGGTGATTCAGTAGAGCTGGTATCATTAGTCCTGTCCTGTGATGAACACCATATTACCCAACCATATTGGAAAAGAATGAATGGGCTCAGATTTCATATCTGGAAACCAAGAACTCTTGTAAAACTTGGTAATGTTGCATGTAAATAGGAACTACAGCAAAATCTTGTGGCAGCAAATTGGGGCTAACCATACAAATGGATTGTTTTTGAATGCTAGGACAACAGAGGGGTGAAGAGAAAGTAAGACGAGAATGGTGTATAATAGTTAAGTATACAAAAGTCTGGTAACATGGAAACTAACAGAGACAGTTCCTGGCATGATTTGGAGGTAGTTGTGACTGCAGAGAACTGCTGTACAGCTGGAGTACTCGTGTGAAAATGTTAGCAGCATATGTAATAAAACCCACTGAACTGGAATTATACAGAAATAAGTTATTATTGAAACACAGCTGTACTTTGAACAAAGTGTTAAGGAATTTAAAAGACAATGATTTGCCAAAGAGAACAGCATAAACTTATCTCAGCCAGAGAGCCACAACCAGTTCCTGTGGCTGCTCCCCATCACTGAGTGCAAGCCCTGTTTGGCTGCAGTAATAAAATGGGGACCAAAAGCTCTAATTACATGGTGTGCTCCACATCAATTTCTATAAATTGATGTCCTTTCTTCATACAAACTAAAACCACATGTCAACTGCCTTGCAATTTTTTTCATTCTCTATCATTGCTATCACTCTTATCATATGAAAGTTGATCACAAGGGAACTGTAATTATTCAGCTAGCAGCTAGTGGTGATAACATCAAAGCAAAAGTATGTTTATAGGGTTAATGCATGATTATTTTAGCATCCCAAAGGCTTTGGGCTGCCATACCATCCAATTATCCCAGGGCTGTGTGAGAAGAGGGAATTTCATGTATTTAGGAAGGCCTAAACTAAGCTTTCATGATCAGTAAAATACATCATGTCACAATTCACACTGCAAGCTGTTTTCTCCCCAAATTTTACAGAACATAGCACTACCTTTCTTTTTCGAATTTAGAAAATGAAACAAATATGTTGAAAATCAGGCTACAGAATTAATAAATACATTTTAATTTTAAATAGAAAAATCATTACATCTGCCAAATATCATAAATGTAGGTATCAGATTTACCACATCTGAATGAGCAAAAGATCTATTAATCCATATGCTCTGCTTCTGCTAGGAACCCATACTTCATCCATGTTCAACAAATTAAAAATCCCAGTTAGGATGTCTGCAGTTGGATATATGATTCTGTATTTTCTAGGCATCTACATAGCCTGATCTTCAGAGATGTTGAGCATGTTCATAACTTCTATAGCTGCTGAGCAACCCTGAAACTTAAGCACTTGAGTATGAATTAGATGCTGAATTGTAGTAATTCCATTTTCAAAATATATAGCATAATGTATATAACTAGTTGTGTGGTCTCTGATGGAAATGAATGGAAATAAGTTTCTGCATTTCAGGTAATTGCCTAAGCTACTTCGGTGTTGAATGGTCACCTTTGACTCAATAAACTCTTGAAGAAAGGCTTAATCAACACTCGAATATTTGAGGGGAAAAAAAAAGGGATGTAAAAGTAAAATCGCATCTCAGAAATTTGTAGAAAAATTCCAGAGCAAATCTTCTCACTAATAGTCTGTTCTCCGTATAATACCAGGAAGTTAGTTTAAAAGTGAAACTCAGTAAGAAATATTCATTTGGAAACCTCTACTGTTTGTCAAATATGCTGCAGCATGTTGAAACACTTGAAAAACTGTTACTAAGAAAACAGGTTAAATTCTTCCCAACGAATTTTAAATGGCTGGGAAAAGTGGTGGAGGCCACTGTGATTAAAGGGAGATAGGAAGGTTGCTATGAACACAAAAGAAAAGGCTTTCAGGAATACTAATGAAGAAATAGACTGAACTTTACAGAAGGGTAATGTAAGAGCTGTTTGTATAGATAATTTGAAAATATATGTGATTAATAAGGTTTTCTTTGATTATCAGGCACCTGTAATAGGGATTTGGAAACAGGATAATGAAATGATCTCCTGAAGAAATATTCTGCTGTAGCCTTTTATGCATTAAAAATGGGAGGATGGAGTCAGCTATCTAGGAATGGAATACAGTTTCCTGCTACAGTGCGAAGTTAATGTGCAGATAATAGCAAAAAGAGCTGTTAAAAATACTGCATATAAAAATGCCAGATAACAGACACCCACCTGTAAATGTGACCTGCAAACATCTTTAAGCAATCCAGTAATATGACACAAGGTTCTATGAGTTATTAACTTGAACATTAAATAGCTGTGTGTTTTGTGACTCTGCAGAATTCTGGTGATCTTCTCTTAGCAATGATCCTGCATGCTCTCTGCTGGTCATGTCTCATCCATAAACCCTTTCTGCAGACTTCAGAGGGCCCACAGTTAGAAAGATAAATGTTGTCACACTACAATGCTTACCATTCTTCAGGGCCTATTTTTCATTTCAACATTTTATTTATCATTTGGCATTCACATTAACTCTCCAAAGCAAAATTCCTGATCCCATTACACAGACACACTGCTCCATTGTAGGAATATACAGAATTAGAATATCACCCACACAGTGCTTTCTGGGGCGTTCTTTGGAAAACGTGTGCCAGATCCTGCACAAGACTGTTACAGGACTTGGAGACAAAATGGAGTAAAGATGAAAAGGCTCAGCTTCACATTAATAAAGTGTACAACACATACACCTTTGCACAGCTTATGTAACCTGTTGCTTTGGTGGAGAACTTTTGATTTTAGGGGATGAGTCAAAGGAGGGTATAGATACAATGCAATTACTTTCTTCCCTGCTCAAGAATCAACGTAACCCTAAATCTGCATGTGCATTTCAATTACTTTATAAACAAAATTAAAATCTATCCATCAGTAAATTGAGATACCTGATTAAGGAACAGTGCCTCTGGTATCAAAATTGTGTACGCCATTCAGTGCAATGAATTGTTATTATTTAATTGGAAGGATTTTCATTCCAAGATACTTGGAGTTTCTCATAAAACGGACTCAATGATGTCATTCTGGGCATGACATGTTCATCAGCAAGAAAATAAGGTAGTGTAACTGGCAGGTCTAAGTGCTTACAAAACTCTTCTGGTGTTTCCCACATATCTTAAGACTAGTTTTTGAGGCCTGCTCTGAGAAAAGATGAAGCTACGGAAATGCTGATAATACCCAACTGTAAGGGATTGCAGAACTGTGTGATTCACCTACTGTCACTTTTCTGTAAGAGACACACAGTAGCACTTAGTAATAAAATAACAATACTTAAATGATTAGAAACCATCCTGATTTCAGAGAACAAAGGAATAAATACAATAAATACTGTGTGTATGACATTTACTACCTCCTCCTAAATAAAGACTGTCCCAAGGTTAATAACTGGTTAAAAGAGAAACTGCCTATTTTTTTTCCCCCTTTTCCATACTGCAAGTAACTTCTGCCAGGATCCTGACAGGATCTTAAGAAGACCACAGTAATGACATCACATTGGACAAACATTTTCTTATCTACAGTGCTATTGTACCATAGCCAGGCCAAAGAGTCGAAGATGCTAGCACTGAAAAAAGTTTTGCTGCTTTGTATATAGCAACACGGCGCTGGAGAACTCCCCACACAGTGGTTGTGGTATATAATACTTCTGCAACAGCTATTGCTGTCTAATTTCATGTCATGTTCTTCACCAAGAATCTTAAATCACTTTATAATAAAAAGGACAGCTTTGTGAGCCTCATTGCACAGCTGAAGGAACAGGCAGTGAGAGGAGAACTAATCAGCAAGATGTAGAAAGGCCAGGAACAGAAGCCCCTCTCCTAGCTCTAGGCCTGCTTATATCAACCATGTGCACTTCACTGCATGAAATAGAATAGGCTCCCATTAAAAGAGGAAGGGATGTGCCAGCTGTATAGCCATGTTTAAAGAAAAAGTTTCAGACATTCCAGAAATCTCATGACTGATTGATGGAGTTCTACCTTTACAGCTTTTGAATGCAAACCAGCCTGTAGCTGGACCTCTGCTCTACACACACTGGTAATAAAAAAGAGTCTGCTAGTCCTTGACAACTCAGGAACAGACACAGAAATAAATATAGGGAATGATGGATTGATGCTTTAAGGAAGGCAATCTGTAGGTTGAGGAATAGCAAGGAAAAGAGCAGAGTTAAAACACAGATTAGGAGGTGAGAAGATGGAAGGTTTAGAGGAAGGATTTTGCTTTTCCAGTACTTTTCTGTCGCTCCTGACCCTAACTTTTAGGGCAAAAAGGCCTTGTGACACAGCAGAGCTGGAGTGCATTTGTCACGCAGAGAAATAATTTGAGGAGGGTGTACAGGTGTTTCCTGTGTTGCAAAAATCATCTCTACAGAGACTCTTGTTTGCTATTACCCAAGACTTCAAAGAAAATACCAAGACGGATGTGTGAATGGTCCTGCCAATACCAGGATCCTCTATCTATTCTCTACTTGCCAGAGACACAGCTCCTGGGAATGCCTAGGAGGAAGTGCCATCAACAGCTCTTCAAAACAGCCCTAGATGTAAATAGGATTCTTCCTTTACCATTCCCTGCTGGGTAGCATCCCCAGCTACTCATGTACATTTCTAGAGTGAGAGCCTACACTTTTGTATTACAACATGTACGTTTCTCTCACTAGTGTGATTTTTCTTACATTCTTATGCTGCTGACCAGCTGTACTGGAAGATCCTTCCGCTTTAGCAGGATTTATTTTTCAGTTTGAGCTGGTATCTTTTCAAACCCAGTTCCGTTTGCTCTAACATGATGCTACTCTTTGCATCATCTTTTGTGTTAGGAAGCATATCCTGAAAAATGACATCTACAATTTCTTCTAAATCTTATTTTGCATTTTGGCGCCACTCCTTATTTTTCAGAGCAAGTTGTATACAACGAGACTGTGTTTTTCAGAGGCCCTGAATAACGCTTTCTGACCTGAAAATGCCTTGCTACACATCAAAGAAAGGGGTGCTGAGAAGTACTAAGAAATCTGCAGTTGGAAAGGGAGAATCAAACAGGAAGCTAGTGTGCTTTGCGAAGTCCTTATCCACATCTTTTCTCCTCAGACCTCCAGCACAGAGCAAGCACTGCCAGGTGCCTGCAGAGGATCTGATATGTCAGGCACTCTGACTGTGCCCTGGGGATGGGTGGGAGACCCATGCAGAGTCCTGTGACCTGAAGCACAGCACTTCTGCAAGAGAGAAAAGAGTACAGCCTTTGGCAATGAAACCTAATTTACCTCCAAGGAGCTGCAGTTAATGTGAACTCAGAAGAAGCAGGATTATACCCCAGTGACTGCTTCCAAGGAAGTACAAGATGCCTGCATCTCCCATGGTCCAGTCACTGCATAGCCTCTCCCGTGGGTGTTGGCTGAATTACAGTGAATTAAGATAAGGGGAACTGGGTGGGTAATTAAGACTTTCATATGCATGTTTTGAAACAGGATCCAGTAAATACACAGCTAAAATTCTGAAAAAATAGTGTAGGCTAAGCATTTTGAATCCACCATGTTCTTACTTGCAAGATGCAAATCTTTCAAGCTCCTTCTGAAGCATCCCACTAGAGAGGGACTATAAATCATGAAATACCTGACTTTTGTTGTTTGGGACACTACAAAAACCATGGAAATCTGTTTAATGAACATTCTTCTTGTTCAAAGCTTCTCAGGAGTTGGACTCCGATATTGTCTCAAAACTGTTTTCTCAAGGCCCTCCAGCACATGGCGTTAGGAGGAAAAAAAAAAGTTGTCAGACTGGTTTTAACACATCTTTTCAGTACTGATAAGCAAAAGTTCATTGTTATAATTCTCAATAAGATACATGTGGAATATACCTTTCTTAAGGCTTTTGTGCTGAATTCAATCTTTAAGGAGACCTGTTGCATTCTAAGCTTAAGCAGCCTCTTTCAAAGTTATTAGAAAAATACAGGGATGCATCACATCATACTGTGCTGAAGAGAGTCTATGTCACATCCTGTTAACCGTGTCTGCTTTTAAAACTGTTTTGTAAGTACAGTGAGTAGCAGACAGTCTCCAGCTGCAAACAGCTTTGAAACTACATGAGCATGTTTCAAACATAAGACAGACACTGCTGTATTTTGGTTGCTAAAGGTAAAACACTCAATAGATAGCATGTTTTTTCTTAATGAAGTAAGCTATTTCATCTGAGACTACTTTGCTTAACAATACCATCATTAAAATGGTAATTAGCTTTGAGGTCCCTATTCAGCATGGTATGGCATCACACCTTTGCTGCTGCTATTTCATCCTGCTTACACAGAAGTTTCTGCAATTCAGCCTGGTAAGAACAAGATATTAACCAAGGAAATAAATCTCCAAAACAGCAAGTGGCTAAATCTTTACTTCTATCCTAATAGGGTCCAACCTATGCTCTCCCTGAAGCCAGTCAGCCACTTTAGTGGATGCAAAATATTTCCCCTGCAAGGTGGAAACAAGATAAACTAGTAACTTCTTTTTTTTAAAAATTATCATTATCTATGTTGGAAATGATGATTTTAAAAGGCAAAACATGCTAAAATTACTCAGGAAACAAGTATTTCACTGAAGTAATTTTACTAGCCTGCTAACATGATTTGTTAAAAGTTTATACATCTTTTTTCTCTCTAATAACCGGGGGATGCTACTGGACACAGCTAGGAAAAGCCTTATTTAAATAGTTGGGGTATTTTAACTCCTAACTTTCCAGTGTACAAGTGAAAAGAAAACAAAAACACTTTTGCAGATGGGCTCGGGTATCAGACCTGGAACTTTCCCATGTTTCCTTTTCCATGCTTTCACATTAACTAGCCTCTCACTGCAGACTAGGTCCATGCCCAAAGCTTGACAGTAAAGGACTAGTCTGAGATGCCATAATCAACTCCTGTAGAAAGCAGCCACAAGTTTTAGGTCTAATTCTCCACTATACCTAAGCTATGCTTTGTGCCTAGTCATATTATCTGGTCCTTCTGGGGACCTCTGAGATATCGATACAGATTTAGAGTGGTGTCAAGGTCCTTGCCATATGCCCTTGAACAGAAAGGCCTTTGTCGGAGCCAAGAATAACTAGAAAGCAGCAACTTTCTGGCCACGCCTCCTTCCTCACATCTTCCCTGCAGAAAAGGGCGGGGGGAATAGATAGGAAACACCGTGCTTCTACAGAGCACAGGAGGGTTTTCTCGTGAGGCTTAAGGCTTGACATGCCCTTTGCTTGTCCAGAGGGGCATGAAGCTGGCCCAGCCTAACAATGAAATCAGACCCTCCCTGCCAGCAAGTGAAGGAATGGCTGCTAACACAAGTGCTTCTTCTCCGTAATGTTTAGTTTTCCCAGCTCACTGGATTACCTGAACACATGTGGAAGTATGCTGACAGTAAGGTGGGATTATCAAGACTTTCTGTGGCAGTCCCAGAAGAGGAAGCTTTCTCACCTGACATTTTCACCCAGTAATAAGAGAGACTTGTGGGGTCCCCCCTGCCCTGATCTGCAAGACTGCGCAGCAGCAGAGGCCCATGCAGGCAGATGGCATGACAGACTGCATCCACTGATTGGTCTGTACTGCCAGGAGAGTTCACAAACGCAAGTAATGTTGTTCCACAAAAAATAAGCATGACATGCCCAAACAATTATTGATCTTAAAACTGTGGATAAAGACTGTCTAAATATTTTCTAATTTTTTTCTAAATAATTTCTAAATAACTGGAGGCAATGGGCTACGTTCGTCTATGAGGTGTCACCAAGGCCCTCTGTTGAGTTCATTTTAAGAAAAGCCTTGTGGCCCACAGCACTTAAACCATTATTGGTTTCTAATGTTTTCTTCAAATAGGAGTAGTGGTACGATAAATTAGTTATATTTCAACACAATTTGCTCATGTCCATGTAACCTTTATTATTAAATTTTGCTTTTAGTAGCAAATTATTTGGGAAATCAACAATTTATCTCACACAGAAAGTCAAAATTGTTAACATTCATTTTGCATCCTTGAATGTCCTTGAATTAAAGGGCATGGTTGCTTTTAAACACAGAGTAGCTTTCAGAGATGAAAGAAGCTAAAGGGACGTTTATTTATAGCAATACCTCCTTGACAAATAATTCAAAGCAGTAAAAGGAATAGCTGCACAGTTTACTCCAGTGACTTTTGTTCCCTTAATGAAACACACACACATACCCACATCCATCGACTAGATGCATACCTATCTGCTGCGTGGCCAGCACTGACACACTTGGTGTGTCCCCTCACTCCTACTGCATCCGTCAGCCTGGCAGCTCAGTGGCAATTCTCAGACTGGGAGCAGAATCAGTCCCATATACAGCAACCCATTTTTTCTGCAGAATACCAGTGCTTTATTAAAAACATGACTCTGGCAGAAAGCTAAAGAAGAAACAGATATATCATGGTATCTGTCTTCCGTGTTTTTTCTGCAATTCTTCATTCTAACTCTGAAAAGTGATGCCCCACCCCTGTGAATAAAGGTCTATTTCGCTGTAAGAGCAAGATGGAAATCAGATGATAAGGACTGGAGGGAGCAAGGAGAAATGATGCATGACTGGGCCTCAAGTTGAGTATTTTTTTACTTGTTCTTTTAGTTTGTTTTCCACTTTGAAAGTACTTAGTTTGGGTATTTCTTGTAGGAGCAGAGTTTGTGAGGTCTCTCTTTTAATCTAACTAACAATACTGAAAATTAAGATGGATGCAAACTTTAGGTTTAGAGTCAGTGTTCAACTTCTTTCACACCCCTTCACTTTCAAAAATTCAGGCCATCAAACAAAAATTACTTCCATGCAAAAGAGCTGCACAAGGCTACTACAGAGGTGTGGGTGAGCTCTGAACCTCATGCTGCTATCAGTAAGGCAGTTTATTTCTATCTCTGTTTTCTTAGTAGTTCACAATACATAGGGGATAGGATCCTGAGAGTTTTATTGCATCAGGAAATGTAAACGTTGAGTACTTAACTAATGCAGTTTGTTGGGACATTTTTAAAATGTTTCCTGACCTGACTGCAAGAGTTACCCAGCCTATACAGTTTCAGCTTGCTCCTCCTCCATTAGCAATGCTCACCTATGATATTTACTGCATCATTGCATCCAAGCCAAACTCGGTTACTCCGGCAACTAAGTTTTTCTTCTCCAAGGGTCACAGGGAAACACATCCTTCAGGATCCCCTAGTAACCGTCAGCCGGTAGGACTGGGGAACATCAACAGTGAAATGCCTGCTTTCCATCGCTAAGGCAGCGCCGCCTGCGCCTGCAACAAGGGGGGCAGAGTCTAGTTACATTCCTGACCCACTTTCACATCCCTCCCTCCTCCTCCTCCATCTTCCCCTCCCTCCCTGAGCACAGCAGCAACCAGCAGGGCAGCAGGAGCCTCCATTTAGCAAGCCTCACACACCCGCAGCCACCAAGCTGTGTGCTGTCTCCTAGCAAGCAGCAGAAGCGCAGGTTTCCCCAGCAGCGCCTGGGGAACGGGAGGGGGAACCACAAACCTCCCGGAAAGGAGGTCTTCCGTCTCGCCACCCTTTATGTGCAGTGATGGTGTTTCTGCCTTTTGTCTTTTGTCCAGCACTTTCATGCACTCTCTTCAAAGCATGCACCCACACCAAATGCAGTGTAAAGTTGTCTCCCTTCCCTCTACTCCCCAGCTGGCCACCCATGCTTGGACAAGCATTACTTTCCTCTCCCAACACCCCCTCCGCCATCCCCTCGCCTCCGGATTAGCCTGGCTGCGTGCATCTGACTGTCCTGTTCCCCTTCTCGCCTACCTCCTTTATGTAACCCTGCCATTCCTCTCCCACTCATGCTCCCGGGGCTCATCCCTCTGCCCAAATATTGCAAAACCTCCTCCCTCCTCCCAACGTGGCAGGCAGGCAGGCAGGCAGGCATGCAGGTAGGTGAGTAAGAGGAGAGAGCTCCTGACTGGTTTTGCATCCTGGCGGCTGCTCACAACACCCGTCTGTCACCCTGTGAGGGACACTCCCTTCCCCGGCAGGCAGCCGAGAGGGATTTCACCCCATGCTGGGGGCAGACATTAACCCCCGCGCCACACCTCAGCCTCGCCTCACCTCACCTTACCTCGCCACCAGGGCTGCCCATATGTCCACAGCCTTGTGCTACAGGCATCCAGAGGCCTAGCCATGGCCACGGGAGGCCATTGCTGCTTGGGAGGGGACATGCAGTTAAGTTGGGGAGTGCCTTGCTGCCTGGAGGGGTGCAGGCATGGCATGGAGGGTCTATGTGCCACCCTGGGGGTACCAACGCTTGCAGTGTGGCTGGGCCACCCAGTGGCACCCGGTCCTTGGGCAGGTGGCAGGCTTCAGAGCTCCCTCCCCACCCGGACCTGCCGGGGGGCATTGCCTGAGGAGGCAGGTGTGCCAGGAGCCAGGGGGAACACTTCCTGAGGCCACGGGGAAAGCCGTGCTGCTGGGACGTGCAGCATCCTACTGCAGCAGCTGTGAGAGGTGTTAATGGAACCGTTTTGGGTTGGGTCCTTTTTGTTCAGTTGTTGCAAAGCACCAATTATGACCATGAGCACCCTCCATGTCACCCTCCAGCTGTGACATGGAGGGTGA
The DNA here is from genome assembly GCA_017639245.1 of Myiopsitta monachus. Classification (NCBI taxonomy): domain Eukaryota; kingdom Metazoa; phylum Chordata; class Aves; order Psittaciformes; family Psittacidae; genus Myiopsitta; species Myiopsitta monachus. The sequence goes on along the minus strand of CM029918.1, from coordinate 39,003,829 downwards.
CCCTGCGAGCATGCCCTGGTTCCAGCCAGGGAGGTACTCCCATCCCAGTCCCACATCCCGCACTGTTGGATATCCTCTGGCCCAGACACAGGCTGGGAGGACCCCGGGAAAATAAGAAGGCAGAAAAAGTGGTCATGCCCCCCTCCTCCATGGTGGGAAGGAGCCTGAGCTTCAACAAAAACTATGACTTAGATTTGATGTGTTGCTGTCTCAGCTGGGGGCTTTCTTTTGGGTGGTGGAAACAGGAATAAAGATTGCTCTATAATTCCTGAACGCAAAAAGTGGCTGCTTAAGAAACTGTTCACTGTTCTTTGTGCTTGTATAACTTAAAACCACCTGTTTTCAAGTTTGGGCTTGATACATATTTCTGCTCCGTTCTGTAAGCACTTCAGCACATGTTACACACATGCTTATGTCTGCAGAGTTGGGGGCCTGAATCTTCAATGTCACCCTAAATCTTTAGCCCTGTACCACATTTACAAAACTAGTTGAGTTAATAATGACTCAAAATAACATGACACACAAGCAGTACATTATTTCCATCATGACAGAAAAGGTGGTTTTCCAGACAGTCTGTCTACAAATGTGCGTGTAGCAGAGTTCTAGGTACTATGTAGTACATTTATATTTTTAGTTATTATATTTGAACTAAGTGTTCATATGTCTCACTTAACCTAACATAAAAGGACCCTAAACCATGTTTATTATTTACATAAGCTTTAAATTAACAGGCACTTGCCTGTGTGTTGCCAGTACTAAGCTGGTAGCTTGAGCATCTTTAAACCTTCCTCAGGTATTTCTCCACAACAGTGAGTTGACACCTATAGCCAGCCATGCACTAGGGGAGACTTACACACCTGCAGGGGTATAGGTGAGGACACAAGATTGCACACAGATTATTTCCCTCCCTGGAAATGTTTTTTACGTTCACCGACTACTCTGGGCTTCCCTGTTGTGACCATGACAGCAACTGCATGCCGTGACTTGCGTTTGTCAATGACAGACGTTTAGGTAGAAATGACCAAATAAAAATTAGAAAATAGCCAGGAGAAAGCACCAAGGAAATAATAAATGCAGAACAACAGTGACAGACGTAAAAGCTGCTGAACTAATTTCGAGTGCAGTATTTCTCACAGAGATAACCAAATCTTTTGGTTGAGGTAAAACACACTTCTGAATAGACAGCAGTAGCTGCGCTGCAAGGGCATTTTCTAACTCCTCAGAGCTTTTCTACAAATTAAAGAACAGTGACTATTTGCAACACTGACAGCTTATTATTAAAATAGTAGCATCCCCATTCCTAATGTCAGAAGACACGATTCAAACAAACTGCTAGGCTGTTTAAAGAATGATTGTCAACGAGCAACGTGTGCCTTTTTCTATAAAGGATTTTTAGTTCTTACTTGGCTTCCAAATCACAAACTGCAAGACATTTCCAAGAAGAACTGTACAGGAAAGTGGATCGTCTGGATTTATTACATAGCATATTGCTTTGCAGTACTTTATAGTGAAGATTTATTAAATAAACAGCTTATTCGGGGAGCTTCTTGTGATAGTCCCTAGAGATAGAGGAGAAAGGGAAGTGAAATTGTATCATTCAAGTTGGTACAGACACAGAGCCCAGCCCCAGTTGCTCAGATTTAAAGGTGCTTGGCAGGGGTGTATTTTCTGTAGTGCAAGGCTGAATCTCTACCATATCTGCTGTAGTAAAGATGATAGCTGTAATACTCTGGTCAAGTACTCTCCTTCAGTGAGTTCATGTTCTGGATAGAGTGGTTTGCTACAGAACAGATACTGAAATATCATTAGCAAAGAGATAAAGAAGATGCATATGTAGGAGGTTTTGAAAGGCTCGGAGGAACGTGGCGGGGAGGCTGTTTAGGCTGTTGTGGGGCTCTGAATGGTACAAGGGAGCACGCCAAGGGCAGGAACCCGAGCCAGTTACTGAAGACGGCCTTTATTCAAGCACCTACTGCAGCCATAAAAATAGGCGTGTGAGGGAATATCCTGGGAGGGCCTTTCCCAAACAGCAAGGTGTGCCTCGAGGCGCACCACCATGAAGGGTGAGGTGTTGAGGCCCTGCTGTAATGAGAGATGCGTGGATGATCCCAAGAACAGTGTGGAGCAGGAGGATCCAAGCTTCAGCACTTCCCCATCACCTCCACCTGTCTCTTCCTTGTCTCTTCCCTGCTTCCCCACCACCTTCAGCCATGCTGCTGGCTGTGGGGTGAAGGCCTGAGGGTTGGGGGCGAGAGAGCCCATCAGACATGGCAGAGTGGTGGGCATGGAAGGGAGAGGGAGAACAAGAGGCAAACAACCCCAAACGAAACTCTTTGTACCCTTTATGTCAAAACAGACATTAGGGCCTGTCTTTCCTGCTCTCAAGGATCTTCAAAAAAACCCAAACAACTTGCTGTAACTGCTACTAATATGGTAAAGTAGGCAAGCAGCACACCCCCATTTGGGGTTAACCTTGCCTGGTTTGCCTTACAGTGAGGCTGAAGTTGCCTGGCTTCACTGCTTTTTTACCTTGGGACAGGTCAGAAACATTACCCTGAGGTTAAAAAGCTGTGCCTCTTTGCACGGCAAAGGAAAGGCTTTGCTCTGCCTCAGCCTTCTCTCCCCATAATTGGAATTTCAGCAAGTACCTGCCCCTAAGATGAATGTTGTGCGGCATTCCCAGGCACGCCCCACCACAACACCGGCCTGATATTCCTCCAGGCCCTAACACAGCACTAACAGCCTTCTCTCGCCTGGAGCAATGCGCACCGGCTTTGGAGCAAGGTTCTGACGGAGTTACTGATTCATGCTGCTCTCCCATCAGCAAGCAGGGAGATGTCTGCCCCATCTCCGGGACCTGAGTGCAAGTAGTTACCCAGGCAAAGTTCATGCTTGGAAAGAAAGTCTTTTTCTCTCTCTTCTGGCCCCTTTCTTGAAGATTTATATGTCCAATTTATAAACTCTTCTTAATTGTAGAGATAATGTATTTAAAACATATGTGCTTCCTGTAGTGCTGTGTGCGCTTTGGATGCTGTCTGCTTCTTGCCCTGTCTACGTTCACAGAAGGTACTTGTGCATATGGAAACAATCAGGCTACCCAAAAGACAACACACTTGATACTGCTAATTACATGGAGTAAACACTGCTGGGACTATAACTGGTCTCTAGATCTGAGTCAGTGTATTGCTGCTGAGCTAAAGAAGAAGGTCCATAGTGTGCACTCATATTATAGCCAGCTAAGTCCCTGCTGCACATATTGCTGATTTCTGTACATGTTACATGGCAGAGAGCCAAGGAATTGTAGAACAAACAGGATTTTATAACCAGTGCTATTTAAGGATGGGCAAACTGTGAAGCTCCAAAAGTTAATGATTCTAGTGCACTTTCAATTAATTTTTATTGTCAAGCTATATTTCAGGGTACTAAAGACCTCTTGTGATGACAAGAAGGAGTGTGTGGGAACAGGCAGGAATACAGTATACATTGTTATTCTCTCTGATTTGTAGATCAGTGAGTAACCTATCCGTCAGGCAAGTTATTTCTTTCCTCTCATGTTAGATGCAGTTTGTCTCCATGTTGAGTTACCTTCAGAAAATGCATTTTAGCAATATAAATACAGCATCAGGCATCATATTGCACAAATGGTACATTTGAGCCCCTGCACAGAAGTAAATATCACCCTTTTTGCACTAAGGGTATCTGTTAATACTTGTGTTGTTAATATAATTAAACTTACAATAGCTTGATATAGAAATCACTGAATGGAGTTAAAAGTATTAACTGCATCTTAATGACTTACAGAAGGAACTTCTGACACAAGTACACACTGCAGCCTACACGCCATGAATTTGAAAGTCTGGATTAGAGCAGACTGTGCATAAGCAGTCAAAGTGATAAAGCCTGGCCTCATGTGAGCATCAGGCTCACCACCTCAGCTCCCTCCCTGTCCCCCTGAAACTGTAGGCCAGAGTTCTGTGTTGGCTAACTGGTAGCACTGGCCAACACCTAAGGAAAAAAACCCACAACAAAAAGCTCCAACAAAAATCCAAACCCAAACACACATTTTGGAGAGTATTGGTGGAGCTGGGCTGTAGTCAAGTGTCCTGCTTCAGCTTGCAGCTGAGCGAGGCGGCTGCCCGGGTCCGCTCCTTCTGCACTGCTGTAGGTTACTGCTTCATTGGCTGTGCTGATTCAGCTGTTTGTCTAGCTGCCCTTTATGCTGGTTCTGTGAAATGATCCACTTAAAAGAGAAGACATGCTTTTCAGGGAGCATCTGTGGTCTTTTCTTATTTTTTTTTTTAACCCAAAGATCCTTAAAAATATCTTTAGAGCTCAGCTACACAAACACTTGATTGGGTGTCATGGGACAGCAGGTGTGTCTCTGTGGGTGTGTGAGGAAAGAGGGGAGCTATAGCCAAGGGGCTCTTCTTCAGTCTGAGCGGATGTATGTCTGTAACTTGAAGTGGCAAAAACAGTGTTACATCTGTTCTGGTGTTCCTATTCTTCTCAAGTCCGGCAGGACCGTTAAAGCATCCTGACGCCTGCCTCCACAGTGTATTCACCTACTAGGTGGTCATCCTACTGGCTGCCGTCCTCACCACAGGGTACACTGCAGCCCAGTGTCTTCCTTTGGACCCACCAGTTTCTGTAGGCCTAGCATACACTAATTTTTGCCAGTTCCGCTGTATCATACCAATTTGACAATGTAAATAATGGCGAAGCTGCTGCCTGCACTGTTCAGAATGCTTAGGCATGACATGGCACCAGGCTCATGTCCATGTGAAACCTGGCATGGGACAAGCCAGAGTATGAAATTCTTGGGCACTTTCACACCACACTTAGGCTGTAGATGTTCATGTCGGCTTGGCAGAAGTTACTGTCTTCAGCTCTTCCCCTGGTGCTGGAGGTTCCTGCTGCTTCAGATGCAGGGAGGAGGCTGTGGGGTGACCACTTCCCATGTTGGATTGGTGGTAGTTAATAACCTCTGCTAACCTACGTCATTCAGACTGAAAAAATGTGGGAAGCATTCAAGCGCAGTTCAACAAAGCAGACCTGAAGGGCTGGTAACCTCAGACTGGGAGGACAGCCTTTTTCACCAGCACCTTTGCTTGGGCGGATGTGCATCAGTAGGCCAGCCCCCCATGTGAACACTGTTAGATTATCTCTAGAGAGTTTATTGCAGAGAGAGGCCTGCTGCTTATTTCTAGCATGAAACCACACATCTCCTCCTTTGGGCTGACATTGTGCACCAGCTAATTGGGGGCAGTTATTCAGATAGTCTGTGTCTGCTTAACATGGGTAGACATAATCTTTATGTATGCTAAGTAGGGGGTAGCTCACCCCTTTTTGAGATACAGGTAAGCTATTTCATCACTGATTGCAAACCAAGAGCATCTTCATGGGGAAGCTTTCCGCTGAAACCAAAGTGAAACTTGGCTTTCTTATTGCTACCTCTCGAGTCACCACATCCTTCTCTTGTTGCTATCACCTTTCAGTTTAGAAAGTGGCAACGAGATACGGTATTGAGCAGTAAATGAGATGTGGATCTCTCTATGCTTGTGTAGAAGTGGTGAATTTACGGAGGGGTTAAAATTTGCTCTTTGAAAGCAGTGAACACCAAAGTGTCCACTTGGGGAGCATATTTCTAGTGTGCTGCAATTTTACATTGCTTCCCTATGCTTCTTGTGGAGACAAGCCCCAAGGAATCTGAAGGCTTAGCTTGTTTTCCTGATCATGCAACATATTTCCTGTCTTGCCCAGCCATGGGCAAATCCTTTAGGTTCACATTTTCAAGCATGGGTTTTAATTTTAGCCTTGTAGCCTGAGATATGCAGAATCTGTCTTGCACATGTATTAATCATTTACAGCTCTAGCCAAAATTAACAGAAGCTGCCTGAACACAGAAGTGCACTGAAAATTAGATGATAGTTAGAAAAAACAGGGCCAGTTCTGTCTTACTCAGCTTGCTCATATGTTCAGTGGAGATGATAACACCTGTCCAGCTGGGGAGACATCAGGCTAAATTAATTAATGTTTGTAAAGCATGTGAAGCAATTTCTTTCTTCTTTTTTTTTTTTCTTTTAGCATTATTTGCAAATGTAATGGAGAAGAGCTCTTCGAACATTGTTTCTCTTGTTTTGGTGTTTTTATTGGATTCAAATAAGGATAAACATTGCCTCCTTCAACAGCGAGCTTGCTGCCCGTAAAGAATTTGGTTTTGCTTGGAAGGGTTAGGGCATGAGATTTTGGTTCCTCTCACTTGTTTATGAGCACGAATTTGCTACACATAAATCACTGCAGGTCAGAACATTGCTGTTCCCTTAGTGCAAGGTAAGAGCACAGAATCACTCTTTAATGTTGTGCAATTGGGCAGGATTTGGCTTGTCCTGATTTTGCATTTGGAGGACTCAGGCTGCCCTTTGTGCTTGATGTTTTACCTCTTTTTCTCTTGAAGGTCCAGTGCAGAAATCTGACTAGGTGAATTTGCATCGTTCACTGCCTGCCTGCATCTTTGTGTTCAGTGTTTTGCGGAAATTAAAGTACAGCTTCCTTCTCTTTTGCTTTCTGTGAGATTTCCCAGTGTTTCACCAGGCTGCAGTTTGATGAATTCTTCAAGCTGGCACTGATGTTGAAAGAAGCAGTTGTGTTTTCTTTATAACTAGTCCAGAGTGCATGCAGCTCTAAGATGGACCAGAGCAGAGAAGCAATCTGGCTTAATAAAAATACCTGTTTCTGACTTTTAATAGGCTTAGTTTTGTGCAGTTCAGTTTCACAATAGAGCTGAGCAGCAGGGCAAGAGCAGGAGTCACAGAGAGTCAAGGCCCAGTCCTTCAGGCAGTCTTGCATGGTGGTATTTGCAGAAACTTATGCAGCCTTACTATTTGCCACCCTGTGTCTCTTCATCTCTTAGTGCCACTATCTCTTAGTGGTAGTGGTGTGGTGGCAATAAGTTAATGTTACTCAGTAGCCAGCAAGCACTGGGGATAAAGACCTGTATTGTGCCTTTCTGCTTCAAAGCTATCCCCCTCCCCCTTGCCGTTCTTTGGTTTACTCAGTAGAGCTACTCCGATTCACATAAGCTAACAATCTGTTTGAGAAGAAACAATTAGGCCTATAGAAGTTGTTGACATCTTATTTTCATTTTTTTTCAATGGCGCGATGGGTACTCCAGTCCAGCTTGTCCTTTTGTGTTTTCCATCCTAGGCATTCCTCCCAAATGCAAAGACCCTGTGAGGATGGGACAGAACAGTGGCTCTCCAAAACATTTTGGACCAAGAGGCTGCTAATGACACATAGCATTTCTCACAGACCACGATGTGGCTGCTGAGCAGGCTATTAATTGAAAACACTGCCCAAACTGGGCAGGCTCCCTGGTCCAGCTGTGGTCTGCTTCCTGTGCCTTCTGAGCCCACAGTGCTGTCAATGGCCAGGATGAGCTGTAGAGCCTGGGAGGATGAACTGCGGTTGCAGGAGGCTGTAAGAACAGCTCGGGTGTCTTTTCCAGGAAGTCAAGTGCACGCTCCCTGCTTCTTCTTTCTCTGTGGTCTTTTGGAGTTCAGCTTAAATCAGATCCTGAAAACAGCATCCTGCTGCAGAATGGTCCTAGAAACAGGCTCCCACCATAAAAATCCTACCGGAGCCAGATGCCCCTGACCCTCACAAAAATTGATCAAGTGACTAGTTGTATCACCTTTCACTTTACTTTGGCAAGGGGGGAAGCGCAGGATGATGAGAAGTTTTCAGGTGGTGGAGTTGTATTTTTTAAGTGTTGCAGTTGGGAAAGAGTCATTGTACACAATACAATGCCAGCAGACAGAAAGGAGGGCTGTAGTCATGTATGCTTTTTGAGAGGCTGGATTATCATATGGAAAGCGAATCTATTAAATGTATCTCCTGGAGGTATGGGGAGGCTCTGTGACACATCTCCTGCGGCAGGGTTAATCTTTGGCCAGAGAACCGCTTCGGAGATCAGAGAAACACGACAGGGAGATGCCCAACTGTGCTGCCAGTCTTCACTGTACTTCGCTTCGTCACTCTGCAGGTCTGTGTGCAGCTGAAGCCGAGTACTCGTCCATCAACCTGCCCGGTAAGTCACGGTGCTTCTTTAAACCACTGCTTGGGGTCATTCCAGGCGTGACTCCTATTCCAGGGCCGCGCTGGCCACTCGGGGTGCTGTGGCAGGTGTACCCTGAGGCGGGACCCGTCCCGGGCCTTGCAAGACCGGTCGCTCTGCCGGCGGGGGGACGGGCGGGCGGCTGCGGCCGGCTTCGGGCGCGCCACCAGGGGGTGCTGCGCCGTGCGCGGAGCCGTGCGGGGGCCGGGCAGTCATCCGCCGCCCTCGCCGGGTGCCCCTCGCCTCCCGCCGCAGCCCCGCGGCGGTGGCGCCCAGCTTGGCCTGCAGGCTAGCTGTGTCTGTCGGGTACGGGTCGGCTGCCCGTGAGGAAAGTGCTTGTGGCCATGTTGGTCTGCGAGGGGAGAACGCCTACGCGGCGGGTGAGGCTATGGTAGCGTCTCGGGGACGTGTGTCGGAAGTAACGCCTGAGGGAACCGGTCTGGCAGTTAAGAAGGATCAATTTATTAACTTTGCACTCCTCTGCAGAGTCACCAGGCATCGTTTAACAGAAGAGTTTCAAGAGAAAACCAAAGAGAGCATCACCCGGGGAGTCACATCCGTTTGCCGGTCTTCTGTTCTCCACAGCGTTTGACCACTCCTCCTCACCCCACCGGCTGCCCGCTGTGTGTAGTGCCCGGTGTCCCACGGATATGGGGTTGTTGTGCAGAACATTGCTTATAGCAACATCGCAAAGACGGTCCCCGGGAGTAGGGTCCTAGGTGGAAATGAAACCTCCTTGAAATAAGTAAATCCCAGGGGTTTGTTTCCTATTAAGCCAGCAGATAGTTTGTTCATTTTGCCACAGTTTTCAGTGTCCAACCAGATACGGGTGGAAACTTCTTGTCTTCCTTCCTCTTTTATATTTCCAGCCTGGGAAACAGCAAAAAAATGTTAGTGAAAAGAGTAACATCTGTGTGTGTGTGTGAGAGAGAAAATGATGAAGCAGGCTGGCCAGGCAGCCAGCCTCAGGAGATGGTAACACAGAAGAGCTATTCATTCTGAAAGCCAGTTGCTCCTCGCCCTGCTAGATTATAAATTGGACACCTTATTAAGAGCTGATCCTCCAGCAGCCCCACCCTGGCCTGTGCTCATGCTCTAAACCAGTGGAACATAATCCCATTTCACTACTGATGCCTGTTACTGGATAAGCACATGTGCAAGCAGGACAGAGGATACTAAGCAGAAAGAAGCAGCACCCTGGCTGTTTTCTGACTTGTCAGTTTAAGAAAAGAAGATGGGGTTTTGGGAGCAAATGGGGATGAGGTTGATTTGCACCAAAATTTGGACACTTTTATGATGATGCTAGCTGCCTTGCCAAATAATTACACCAGCTTTTTTTTTTTTTTGCTCGTTTTCTCAGTTGTAACTTAAAAGTGCTGACTCACTGGCACAGTGTGCCAACCCAAATGTTGCTGCTGGAATCGACCACTGGAAGAGCATGATGAGATATAACCCCGCCACAGTACAGGCTTGGAGTGTGCCTCCTCAGTGATTCCAAGCTCTTCTTCTGGTGGTTTGCTTGGTCACTTGTTTCTTGTCAGATTAGCCCAGAGGTCTGTACAAATTTAATCAGATGTCAAGTTGAACGGTTCTTGAGGTGGAAACTTCATGGAAACATAAGTTTAACAAATTCAGCAAAGTTTTACATCCTTGGCAAGACTTCCAAGCTTTTCAACCTTCACACACCTTTTAACCCTTTGAAAAGCTGCCCAACTGGCATTTGAAATGCAGAGTTGCCAAGTTATTGACGGTTGTTGTCAGAAATAAATATGTGATGTATTCTTCAGGGCTTATTTTTGTGCTGACGAAAGCAGGATGGAGTGTTATAAACCTGTTTCAGTGTCTCTGAATTGTATCCTTGCTCATACATGCATGTTCTTCCTTCCAGGTAAAACCAGCTGGGGGGCTCGTGCAATGCTACATGCATCGTGAGGATTCTGCATCACCAGAGCATTTATTCTGAACACTGTATAGGTACACAGCTGGTTTGGCTCCCCTATTGAGGTACTTCTGGTTTACTTTCCTTGGCAGGCAATTTAAACATAAATACACTGCAACTGTGCAGCGGTCAGGAAGTTCAAAAGTAACATGGAAATGCAGCCTTAAAACGTACTCCCCTTCATGTGTAGCAGTGAGTTACGGGCATAGATTCAGGTGTATTTCAATGGTATATTCTAGACTTTTTGACTTATTTTGCATCTCATATAACTGAAAAGTAGCTTTTGTGTTTATTTGTTTTAGAAGGAAATAGATTTCTGATCTGATTATCATTAGTGACTCATTTGTCATTTGAAAATGTTTGTGTGAGTCTGTCCAGGTTCTGAGTCCCTGACTGTCAAATGGTGTGTTGGAAAGCAAAAACTCCTCAGATGTTCCTGGATACCTTTATGTATCTGCCTCCAATTACTTTATGAGCTCATAAAAATGAACATGGGGCATCTTCAACATTCCTATCTCTCTTGATAGTAAAACAAGGCCTCTGAATGTCCATCTGTATATGATTCCATTGGCCTGCCTCCCACCTCCCCAAAAGTGTGAGCCTGCTGTCAGTTAATTTAGCAAAAGAATACAGATCTGAAAGTGAAGTTCCCTTAAGGTTGAAAGAGAGAGGCTGATTTGTACATGAGAGAGCCTGTTTGCGCTGCCAGCTCAGCTCATGTTGTATCAGGCACCAGGGAGCCCCCACTGGAGTGTGGCCTTGGAAATCAGACTTCATCCTGTCTGTCAGTCATGGACAACTTGTTCATACTGGTGGGTTTGGTATGGTTAGAACAGAGAGGGGAATTATGGGTTGAAAACTTGGAGTTTCTCTTTTATTCTGCACTTTTGAGATTTACAGTGGTCTCCTGCAGGTGATCAGGAGTCCATAGTTGTATCCTAGTCAGTAGGGAATCTCTGTCCCTGATGCATACACCCTTCAGATTGGGTATTCATTTTGTTCCAGAGCAATATAACTGTCAGATTTCAATATTATACTAAAAGTGTGGATGTCCTTCAACCAGTTTTTGCTAAGCTCATGAAGGCTTTGAAAATAAGGGCGAAGCCTTGAATTTAAGGTAAGCCTGAGTTGTCACCAGAGCAAAGAACAAAGCTTAAGCTTGTTTGGTGGTCTTGTGCTGCTGAGTAAATGGACTGAAGCATTCTTGGACAAGGTGTCATTTCTAAACCTACTAGGTTGCAAAAATCAAGCATAAGAGCCAACTTCAATCTAGCAAGTCATCTGATTGGAAATGATGCTGGAGGATCAAGGGTTTTGCGGCAACAGTTATTGAGGTTTCCAGGATCAATGGGTCCAGATGAATGTTAAATCTTAATTAGTCTTAATGCCAGCAATAGAGAGCAGATGAGACATTATGGAAATGTGAAATACTTTCCTATACCATCGCCAGCCCAGGATCTTACAACAACTCAGCTTCTGCCAGCTTCTCTTCATTCATTTGCTATTATCAGCCAAGTCCTTGAAGAGCTGGATAATGGTTATTTGCATGGGAGGTGATGTAGAGATGGGTGTCACATGTGTCCTGCTGACAAGTCAGTCCGTGGTGCCATCGAATCTTCTCTAGAGGCTTTATATAGATATAGAACAGGCTGGCTGAGGGGAAAGAATCTTGTGTTGTTCAGCAGGTGGAAAAGGTTTTGGAAGTTAAGGAAAGAGCAAGTGTTTACCATAAATCTCTTTGAGTGTAAAGAGATTTATGTAAGGGATGTTCGAAGATGTACCAGCTCAGTTCCATAAGGCTCTGGACAGACATTTATTTTCAAACAGCTGAGCTGGTTGGAGATCTTAGAGCCATTCCAGATGCTTGCTACCAATTCTCAGCTGATGACAGTTGTACCCCTTGCTCTGCTATAAGAAAAGGTGGTCCACAGTTTTCCTAACCTGTCAGGTGAAGCCTCACAGGGTTTTTAAGTGCTGACAAAAATGTGGTAGTTAACCCAGATAACTTTGCTTCACCTTTAAGACAGAGCTTTAAGAAAGTATAGTCTTACCCTGAGTTTTAGCAAGGAGGGAGAGAAGGTGCTGCATACACAGCCTTTCCCACAGAGCATGTCCCTAGCCCCAGACAGTTCCTGCATGCCTACTACAGGTCTGAAGATTGGTAAGGCATGCTTGTGGGACTGGATACATCTAATGGAATAGACTATGTTACTCCTCATTTGTGTGAGCATGTACTTGGATATTTTGTGCCAAGCACATGTGAAATCCTTGTTTGTTACAGGAGCAACTAAAATGGAGTATTAGGAGTTGTGTCAGCCTGCTGTGTAAATAAGAGCTCTATGATGGGTACAGAGTCTGGTAGAAGACCAGGTAACAAAGAGATCATTATTATCCAAATTTACTACAGCATTCATAAGAAATTAGTATTACTTATTATGTTAGTAGCACTGTGGTTAAACCTGAACCAGCAAGTTATAATAAAATCTTTAAGAATATGCAGCTGGGGCAAAGAAGAAAGCCCCTGTGCTCAAGGGATCATTCAGAAAGCAGAGGAGGTAGGAAAAAAACTTGCAGGTGGCTTTTAGGAGATCCTGGAGTTCCTACAGGGTTTCCAGATCCAAAAATACTGAACTGTCAAAGAATCCTTTATGCATGGACTGACAAAATGGAGCAAGTTATAATACTTTGTGTGGCCTCATGGTAAGCATGTCTATGTGCTAGTAGTGCTTAAGTAGCACTTAAACATGGAGAGCTGATGATTTGCAGGTAGTGAAACATGCTTTTCATTATATCATGGTCCCCTCTGAGGCTGATGGGACTCATGAGTCTTCCCAGAATCCCAGAAAGAACCTGCAGGCTTTCTGAAACATGGGAACGAGCACACAGTTTTCCAGTTCTCCTTTCATCAAGAAACAAACTTGTTCTTTTGTGTAAAGCTACTGGTTTATTGTGCAACACAAACCTGTAAAAATGGTCCACCCTAATGTCTGGCTCTGGCTCTAACCGAGATCCCTAACTTACTGCTCATCCTATTTCCAAATGGGGCCAGAATGAAGCATCCTACCTTAACAACTGTCTGAAACTCTAGTGGAATTTGAACTTGGATCCAAACTCAAGGCACAGGCTCTTCTCTAAATAAAAATAACTAGATCACAAGCTATTTTGGGGTGGTGACTTTTAGACAAGAAATGTAGCGCTTGCATAGGTTTTTACTCCTGTCAAATACATCTGGATGCTGCCCGCCTTCTAGACTATATGCTGAAAGTGTTTTCTTCAGCACAGAGTCAAATAACCCCAACTGGAAGGTAGAAACTTTAGAACAACTGACATTTTTCATGGTAAACACTGCTGGTTTTTTGGTGATTGTGTTTTTCCATGCAGAATATTCTGCTCCTCTAGTTGCTGCTGATGCTCATATAATTTCTGTCATGACCTGTGATGTGTAGCATATGCAAAGCTAGGTCAAGAAAAGAGCCAACAGCATGTTGGAAAGCCTTCTCTAAATAGGAATCCCCACAGTTCCGGCTTTCTTGGCTGGGAGGTGGTTAATGAATTTGCCACGCCTGGTACCATTTACATAGCTGCCAAAGTTGCTGATGGCCATCACCTCCTCCCTTCTCCTAGCACCTGCTAGCAAATCTTCTGGTTTTTTTTCTGTTTACTTGGCTATACCTAGTATAAGGATATGAATAGTTTCCATTCATGAAGACTGTGGTGGGATATAGCTGCTTATAAAGGGAAGGAAGCAAAGGAGAAAGCAGTGTGCTGGGACGTTATAGTCAATGGCATTAAGTAGCAAGTGCTAAAAAAAGGAAGAGTGCTTTTCACCTCAGGAGTTCCAAGAAGTCTGCAGTCTTCAGTTAATTTACAGCCCTCGACTGTGTAAATTATTATCCTGTTGTATTGCAGGGCAAACTAGTTTGCTTAAGTTGTCACAGGAAGTTTTCAGCTTTGCCAAGGGTATAAACTACATCTTCTGACTTGTAGATCTGGGCTATAATTGAAGGAGTTTCTTCCTCTTAACATAGCTGGCCTACCTTCTCTTTGATATTATTCTATCTTCCCCTAATCTCTGGGCAACATCTGATCTCTGTGACTTTTGTACAGCATCCAAGATCTATTGTATGTGGTCTAAGGTCTCACCTTTCATTTCTGGCTCTTCTAATTCAGCTTCAGTCCCTGGCAATTCCAGGAGGTTCATCCCAAGCCTGGCTGCCAAACCCTTGGAAAGGAGGGTGCACCTTAGAAAGCAGGGTGCGCCTTAGCAGTGTACCTCACCATGGCATGGAGATTTCCCTGAACTAGGCACAGGAATGGTTGCAGTGTCCTCCACTAAACCTACCGTGGAGGATGGCTATTGCCACCCACATGCTTCCTGCAATTTCTGCTTAAACACAGGGTTCTTTACTTGCTGCTTGCGCTTGGTATGTAAAACTGCTGCCCCCTCCAAAGTGGCTTTATTTTAGTGTTCAGCTCAGTGACTTCAACAGCATGCTAGCCAGTCTCTAAGGTTTTATTTAGGATAAAGTTAACATATAGCATTGCTTTTGTCAACATTATTTTTCTTTTGTCTCTAATCTCATTAATTTTTCAGGGCTATTGTCTCTTTTCCCTCTCCTTTGAGGATTTGCAATTGTTCTTTAGGGCTATGGGTGTCATGGACTAAATTCTGCCCTAATTTACAGCTGTAAGACCGATGAAGCTGAACACCTGCACGTGAGGTCACAGTTAATACGATGCTGAAGTTGTTTCCCTGTTTTGGAAAGTCATGGTCTAGAGGACTGATGCTGGGAGATGTCATTTAGGATGATATAATTCCTAAGTCTGTAAAACCTGATGTACAGATAGCTTCTGTCTCGCCTTATAACAATTTTATAACAGCTTTTTACACAATACAGCGCTTTCCCCCTCCTGTCTAGTAGTAAAGGCTTATCTACACCTGGATTGAGAATTGAATTCACATAATAGTTAGCATTTGTCAAAAAGGTTGAAACTGAGATGCAGGTTCGGTTTTGTAAAGGATTTTTACTTTTCAGAATTTGATTTGGCAAATTTTAGAATCTTTGTTTTATTATCTTAATCCCCAATTTTTTTTGTTTTGTTTGGGGTTTTTTGTTGTTGTTGTTGTTTTCTTTTTTGTTTGTTTGTTTGTTTTGTTTTGGACCAGTTGGAAGCTTTGGTTTGGAGCTTTGCAGTTTACCTGGTGCAATACAGACACAAAAGTAAAATGAAAG
The DNA here is from genome assembly GCA_017639245.1 of Myiopsitta monachus. NCBI lineage: Eukaryota > Metazoa > Chordata > Aves > Psittaciformes > Psittacidae > Myiopsitta > Myiopsitta monachus. The sequence continues at coordinate 38,988,543 of CM029918.1, read as the reverse complement.
TAATTTTGAAATAAAAAAAAGACAGCTATGTTGCATTTCAAACGTGCTGAAAATTGTTATAGCAGTGATGGAACTCTTTGTTTTCCTGATTTTCTTAAGGAAAATCCTGTTAAAATCAGCTGGATTTTGTGATATGCTTTGATTCCAACAGAACAGGATTCCAGCAGAGATTTTTTCCTGGTGGATGGAGAAGAGCAGGACCAGCAGAGCTCGCCATGCGGAGGGTGTTATTCCAGCAGAAGAGCGCTCCCTCACCCACAGAGAGGAGCAATCCAATACACTTTCCCTCCGGGGGCAGGAGGGGGAAGGAGGGAAGAGAAGGGGGGGGATAAGGATGCTTCCTTCCCAGCGCACGGGGCTGCCAGCCAAGAATGTAAGTCTAAATTCAAGTCCAGGGAGTGCTGTGCCAGATTCAGGGAGTTTGGAGTCCCTTTGTCCAGAAGCTTGCAATACTTGAGGGAGCTGCCAAATGTAATGTGTGGCATCCATGTAATATATCTGATGCATGAAAACTAGTTCCTACTGAGCTTACAGTGGTGCCTGAGGCAAAAGTACTTCTGATTCCCCACATGATGCAGCCGTCACCAGACCACTGCAGTTCTCCTTAAACCCAGCCACAATGGCAGTTCAGGACAACCTCCTGCCTTGGGTCAGGCTGAGGCAGATGGCACACACTGGGAGCGGAAAGGTGGTGTTGCCTTTGACCCTGCTCTCCCTCTCTGGGAAGGGAGAACCCAATGCCGTTTGTATTTCTCCCTAGGCTGAACCATTAAGTCTGATGACAGAAATGAACCTTTCCCCCTGGACACGGGCCAAAAGACTATTTTCATTCCCTTCCCCTCCTGTCTCTTTCATAACCGTCATTTTCACATGTCTCTGGAACGTATCACATACTACTGTCATGTGCTGTAGGTGTGCTCCCCTTTTTTTCTCAGCTATGTCCTGCTTCCTATCTGCCAGATGGGATCCACTCCTTGTCTGGCTGCTGCTAGCTTGCCACAGATGACAGGATGGACCAAAGCCATTGCTTCTGCCCCAAGGGAGAGCCTCTGGATCTAGGAGAGAGGGAGATCTGCTCTGGAAACACCATATAGCAGCCTCTGTGTCAACACGGCCATAGCAATTCCTGTGGGATGAGAGTGCTTGTGTTCCTGTGCTTCATCAGAGAGTTCAGCCAGTTGTGCTTGTGCAAACCCCTGGAGGGCTCTGAGGCTGAGCCGGTGTCAGCCAGGACACAGCCAGGGTTGCAGAACTCCTATGACAGCCTGTGCCGGACAAAGAGGAAGCTTGTCTTGGTAGGAATTGGTTTTGTGTTTAACAGGGATGTCAGTGGAGGACAGTAAGGAGGATAAATCCCATGATGATGCTTCCCAGGCCAGTAGTACCAAAGATGATTTCCCATTTATATACTAATGGAGTTCACATCAAATGACAAGGGGTTGCTGAGGTCTGCTGTGGAGCAGCACTGATACAGGACATGCCGTTGCAGGGCTCTATCCAAGGGCATCAGTTCAGCCAATGCCCATGCAGAGGTGAAGCAGAAGCAATGTGGTTTGGTGTGATGTGAGTCTCTTAGGCTTAAATTCCCACTAATCTGTGTCTGAAAGGACCCAATGGGATGCGTGACAATAGATTTATAACTCGGGTCCATGTGTGGATCCAGGACACTGTCAGAGAGACTTAAGGAGATGTGATCCCTCAATCCCTTGTCTTCCTGATGTCAGTCATGATCCTGGCACATGTTCTAGCTTTCTGGGGCTCTTGTCAAAGCCATGCTGCTGCGCTAAGAGCAGGAGCTCTGGACCAGAAAATGAGAGCTAAAACTTTTTCCTGAGGCTATCCCAGCCCGGGCAGCTGCGCCGTCTCCTGGGCCGCAGCTCAGCTGCTCCAGCTCCACAGGCAGCAGCCCTGCTTGTTCCCTGCAGTGTGTGCCAGGAGACAAACAGAGCATGGTCTGTCCTGCCCTCCCTGGATTGGGGTCCAGAGGGTGTGCCCTTTCCCCAGCATCTCACCAGTGCAGGAGATACTTCATCACTCTTTCATCTTCTCCTCCATTCACACTGGGGCTGCTTTTTCCCCAAGCAGAGAGTAATCCCCTTCCTTTCTGTCCTGTGCTGGCTGGAGTGAGGTTTTCTGTGTGAGCCTCCCAGGCAGCGTGACTTGTTTCCAACACGCTACAAGCAGGCCTCTATTGGGATGAATGTCCCTGTTAAATATGTATGAATCCGATTGACTTTGCCTTCCTACTTGTCCAGGTTTGGGGTTATTTTTTGTCTAGATTTTATTCTGTTTTATTCATTTGCGAATGCCTCCTGCTAAACAGGAGTCATGTCCATGTGTCAGTGAGTTTTGACTTGTTTGAGAAGCTGCCCTCAATCTGCTTGTCTTTAAAGCTTCCTCCCCTCCTCCTCCAGTCCATCTCCCTCAGGCTCATTTCTTCCCCCCCCCCCCCCCCCCCAGCTCCTCTCTGCAGCTGCTGGACAGCTTTGTGACCACCAGTTAGGATGGCTGTTTGCCACTCTCCCATGATTGCTGCCATGTGCTGTTTTCCTTATGCCTGTTCCCTGTTTTGTTCCCCGGTCAAAGAGGAATTCTCTGTAGAGAGAGAAGCAGGCGCAGTTGTGTCTGGGCTGATGTGGAGGCTCAAACTTAGCTTTTATTCCTTGGAAAGCCTAACACTTTCCTCTCATGGTGACCATGTCCACTTGGCAAGAACAAGCATCTTTCTCAGCCCAGCTGTTCACCACCTCTCTGCCACAGGTTACCAGCCATCAAGCAAACAAAACCTTGGCTGTGGCCATGTGGAGCACAAAGGCTTTGCCAGAGCAGACTTTTTTGTCCTGCTGGGTCCTGGTGGGAGCAGGGGGTGAATGATGAGGGGCATCCTTGCAGCCGTTGATGCTGTGAGCACCGGTGCTGAAGCTGGTGCTTTATAAATAGACGCAGGTGAGCTTGTCTAACCTGCCTGTGCTGAGCCTGAGGACGTGATTTCCAGTGGTACCAAAGGAACTTCAGTACCTGACTCCTGCTAAGCTTTTGCCTTGTAAGCTTTTGGAACGCTGTCGTTTCCCATCCTCCGTAGCCATTGGGGAATCCTACCAGACAGGCCACACTTGCAGTGATGGGAAGTAACAGCAAGTTTCAGCAGAGAGGTCTCTAAGTGCACATCCTGGCTCACAAGCTGAAGTGCCACTTGCTGAAGCAGTGGCTGGGCAGAAACACCACCTAAGCTTGGGTGAAGCCGAGGGCTTGTGGATTTCCCAGCCTGCCCCTGCTGCACATCCTGCCAGCAGCTTTTGGGGAAGCTGGTGAGCCATCCAATACCTTTGACATTGTGGTCCTGGGAGAGGGGACATCTGTGCCCTGTTGTGTTCACTGGAAATTTCACACTGGGCTGCCCTAATGCAGGAGGGCATGACCTTAAAAAGGAAGCACTTTTCCCCTCCTCTGCCACCAAAATCCGCTCTTGTTTTCCTGGGATCACCTGTGGCACTGGCTCTGCCAGGAAGCCTGCTGTGGCCTGTGAGCTGCTCCAGCCTTTGACCAGGCGTCAGGTTCCTGTTGACTGCCAGCCAGAGCCGCCTGTGAAACAGCGCAGTGAGTCATGGAGAGGTGGCACCGGGAGCTGGGGCACAGGGGAGGCCCCTTTGCCACCCACCTGGGCACCGGGCAGCCTCCTTGTCTGAGGTGGGTGGTGGCCAGCCCCCACCATAGAGAGGAGTCCAACCACTGTGGTGGGGGCTGTATGCCAATTGTAGGGGTAAAGCCTTGGGGACCTACCCTTGCCTTTGCATGCGCTGGGACACAGCTGTGCTGCTGAGGCAGGAGTGAGAAAGTGGCTACTTCTCCTTCCCTCTCCAGAACACATTTTATTTTGCATTCAAAATGTATTTATTTTATTTTACTTTATCTTATCCTATCAAAAAAATATTTAATTTTGCTTTGTTCTTTTTTATTTTGCTTTGTATTTAATTCCCTGCCTGAGTGCTCTTTAGGCTGAGAGTCCCTCTCTCCCTGCTCTGCACCTCCCTTTCTAGCTGCTTGATGGGAAGGTTGTTCCTTGGGTGCTGAAGCTTGTCCCTGCATGTAGTCCATCATTTGTCTAAGGAGCCGTGGGAGGGCTGTCCCACTGCTCTGACTGGGTGGCAGTGCCTCTGCCAGGCTGGTCTTCACCATGTGTGACTCAGTTGTCCAGTGCTCCTGCTTCTGCATGCTTGCTGACCTTTTCCTTCCAGGTCTGAGATGCGGCAAGAGGCTGCCTCTCCTGCAGCCCTGTCCCTCTTTAAATGCACAATATGATTCCTTTATCTCCTGACACCAGGCGAGTCTGGGATGCTCAGAGATGCAGATAACATGACTGCTGTGTGCGCTCGGGGCTGGGTCATCTCCCTGCCATTGCTTTTGTTTCTAGCGGGCACAGAAAGATCGTGCTGCTATTTCTGCCCCATTAACAAACTGCAGTGTGGCCCTTCCAGGTTCTGGAAGCAAGGTAGCTGGGCAAAGCCCTCAGGGAAACGGCAGCAGTGGGTGGCTGCTGCCCCGCTGGGAGCTACAGGGCTCAGAGGGGCCATGGTGGCCTTGAGTGGATGGATGGGTTCAGGCTGTGGCCCAAAAGCTGGCAGGGAAGCCAGGCCATGAGCAAAAAAACAGTTTATGGCCTGGCAAGGGAGTTAGGGGGAAACATGATCCCTCCCTAAACCACAAGTGTGTATTTGTGCTGGGACATCCAGTCTAGGTCATGCTTCGCCTGGAAAAGTTGGACCCTTGAGGTCCTTTCCAACCTGGTATTCTATGATTCAGGGTTCTCATGGATTCTCATGTCTACTCATCTAGGAGCACAATGTACCTGGCCTGTGCATGCTTACAAATATCCATTCACTTGTGTGCTGAAGCATAAATTCAAAACTACTACTGGTAAAATTGCAGAAGAGCAGGCAGAATTTTAGTCACCATTAGCACAGAATACCTGTGAAATTCCCATCCAATAAAACAGTGCATTTTCCTGTTACATTTTACAGTGAGAACATAAAGCCTGGCATCTTCCAATTTGATAAGCAAAACATGTTTGCAATGACAAAAATATGTGGGAATTCCGTATTCTCTGAGTCATTGGATTAAAAGCCTGTCTCTCAACTTACTTACCTCTCCACCTATGGCTTTTGCTGCACCTTTTGCCACAAGCATCAGAGCATTCATTTTTTGTCCTTTCCATGGCCAGATGAAATCATCTTGAAGTATGTGAAAGGTACACATAGTGGATTTAAATCTCTGGGGTAAAGAGAGAAGCTGAATAAAGATTCCCTCATAAGGTGGCTCTCATCATCAGTGCAAACATCTTAGTGCAAGCCCCAGCTGCCACAATTCTGCAGCTGGATGCTGCTAGGGCTACAGCCTCTGCAGCTTCCTAGTTCCCTGGATCAGCTGAGGATGAAGGCTCTGGGAGCTGGTGCTCCTCTGGCAGGGACTGCTAAGCCGAAGTCAGGCGAGTGGAAGGCCTCTGCAACTTGATGTGTGACTCTGCTCCTCTGGAATTTGGGAAAACACCTTCCTGTTTGGTTTTAACAAGTCACTCTGAGGCTAGGTCCTGCAACTTGCTAGCATCTGTGGATATTGGCTAGAGCTGGGAGATGCCTAATGTTTTGGAGAATCATTTCCATGATACATACATGATACTCAAGTGGGATATTGCGTGTTTAAATACTCAAGTTTCCAGGAAGCAAGGATGTGCAGATACTCTGACTCACAAGAAGAAAAGTTAGTTCTAGTGACTCAAAGCCTTGGATACTGCTGTTTCCTAGTTAATCACCATGCTTCCGTGTGGGTCCAAAATCCTCCTTTGAAGACCAGAGAAAGTTTGTGGCCTTGAGGATCCTTGCTGCTCTGGTGCAGCTCACCACTTGGAGAGATTAACCTCTTGCTGTCCATCAGTAATTCCTGCATACGCAATTGATTTCTGGGCTGTTACCACAAATGACCTGGCAGGCTCTGAAAGCCTGATGGAGGTAGTTTTGCCTAAAAGGTGGACTCTGTGGGGGACACTTGGACTTTTTTGGGGTAACCATGTTATTGAGGAATCCCACAAAGGTATATTGCAGGTTTGTCAGGGATCCTGTGATCTGAGGATGTGGGGGATGCATGGGTGGTCATTCCTGGGTAGAGACGGATCTAGCCATGCACTAGAGGTGGGGAATCCCGGGGAACCCTGCAACTATGCCCTTCTTTTGCAAGAAGACAATAAGAGGTGCCACCCTTTGCTTTGGTGTGGCTCAACACCAGGAATCTGTTCCCATTGGGCAAAAGGTGAAATTTCTGTCTTTCACAGCTTTGTGTTTGATTTTGTGTCCTGTGGTTATTTTGTACCAAATGGTGCAAACGCCAAGTATTACGCATTGAGATTCCAGATAGCTCATCTCCTCTGCCCAAAGACCGAAGTGTATGCTGCCATCAGCACAGAAAAATAGTATGTCCAAGAATGGGGACAAGGAATATTTCTTTTCAGATTTTGTGATAATTTTGCACTTAATTGATATGTAAGCAGCCTAGCAAATCATAATTAAAACCTGTGTTTTCCTCTTCTGAAAACTATGTCTTAAAATGTAACTTGCCTTAAATATCTGAGCTGAAAAGGCAAGGTTTTGAAAGAGGTGAAGCATGCCCTCATGTGGCAATATTTTTTCCTTATGATACCTGTTTGTTTTGTTTTCAATCCCCAAATAATCTATTGCAATGTGTTATGTCATTGTATCAGGACTGGCATGCAGAGCTGGTGTTGTGATATGAAGCTGATGCACGCGCAAAATGCTCGGAAATAATTATATGCACTCTAACTCTCTTGTTACTTGAGTCCCTGCATGAGTGCTTTTTATTCCAAAATAAGAATAGCTCCATGCAGGAATTCTCAAATAAGCAAAGATGTGGATTAAAACTTGTCCTGTCCTCTGTTTTGTGGGAGAGTTACTTTCCATTACCGAAAGCAAGGCTTAAAATTGTTACAAAGTGGACACCTTTATTTGAAACCTGAATAATCAATCTTGAAATCAATTTTAAACTAAACCAAAATGAACTGAAAATGAAATACACATTCACAGAGTTGGCCTGAAAAACTCACTTTAAAAATCATGTTATTTGTTGAGCTGCTAGATCTTCCTCATGTCTATGCAAGGCTTGCAACTGCATGGCTAAACCTCTGGAAACCTGTCTTTGCTGTAAATTTTACATTTTTGACATGTAGAGGTTGGTTTTTAAAACCCTGTCTGCCACTGCTCTGATAAATCAGGAAGCTCTAGTCTTGCCTGATACAGCATTGTCTGCTTTTACTGTAGATCACCTTTCGTTTTATCTTCCTTAATTTTAAACAGTGAATGTGATCTGTAGAAACTACCGGGTCCTAGCAGCTTATCAGGACTTTTGACAGCATTTTTTTGTGTGTCTGATTGCGTCAGAGAGAGAGTAAAGATAAAACGGATGAGGATCATGGGATGCCTGATTTGGGTGTGTGCCATGGTTGCCATCAAGCTTTAAACTGTGTGGAAGTGTTTGAAATCCCAAGGTTTCCCAAGCGACGAGTGCACTGCCTAGTCACTGTTTCTGTTGGCTCACTCTTTAATGGACTGCCAGGAAGATGGTGGCAAGGAAGATGTACTGCACCCTACCATGGAGCAACTGCAGCTTGACCTCCCTCCACAGTGTGCTTTCTCTTCTGAGGGACCTGCCAAGGTCAAGACTCACCTGTGTGTGGGATGTCTGACCCCTCTGTGTCAGCTTGTCACCACTGTCACTGGGGAATTACCTATGCCGCAGGCTCCCCAAGGTTCATCTTCTCCCTCACAGAGCTTTACAAAGCTGTGTGGGCTCACAGGGTGGCCAAGTCAGCTGAAGAGCAGTTGGTTTCTGCTCTTCTTCTCTAGCCCATGCTCCCTGCTAGTATAGGCAGCTTCCTCCTGTGCTGAGGGTAGTTACCATGGGATCAGGGAATATGAGAAGCAGAGAAATGGGAAACTCAGTATCCACCAGGATCCCATTGACTCTGCTAGGGGGCCTACACATGTGTGAGAGCTGTGGGTGGTCTGAATTTTGGGTGCTTGATCTGGTAAGCTTTTGATATCAGTGTGGATATCCAAGTTGCTTTGAGAACACTTCAGGCTGAATGAGAAGTGAATTCCTTAAATCTCTCCCCTAGGGTCTCATTGACTTCAGTGGCAGCAAAATCCTTCTTCAGAGACAACTCTGCAATCTTCATTCATTGCATCCTTGGCAGCTGCTCTGCTAGTCGAGCTTCCCTTTGAAAGGTTTTCGTGCTGTAATCTGCTGGCTGGTTATTTAACTGGTGCTGCTTATAGACCTCCGCTAGTCATTGCATGTCTTGTAATTTTTGAGGGTTTATTTCAGCTCCTTTGTGAAGTGTAAGGAAATGGGTGATTAGCGAGATTCTTCCTAGTATTTTAGAACCCTTAGTAAATATTAAATAAAGGGCAATCACACTGTTGTTTTCATGGGAAACGTGAAAGGAAGTAAGGCTGCTAGATTAGACGCAATCCTGCTGTTAAAGTCACAATACGTGCACACTGATTCTTGCCATTTGGTACAAAAACTCGTGTGTGAGAATGTGTGCTTGTGACAAGCCAAGTAATTTGGCACTACGAGCATCCCACCAACTTTGTCTCCAACTGATAATAAGCATGGGCCTGGACACGTCCAACTGATTTGTTTGCCTGCAGAAACCATCTTGCACTATTTACAGTCAACAGCAGCAATGTTCTTCAAATGTTGGCTTTGATGCAGTAAATGTAAGTGCCACTTCTGCTTTGCTGCTTCTTGCTGTGTGCTAGGGTGATTGTAGCTGTGCTCCGCTTTCTGTTACCTGTCCAGACACACCTTCCATCTAGAAAAAAGGGACTGGGGCAGCTTTGTTGGAGAACTTGAGTCAGCCTTCCAGCAATTAGTCCATCCCTGTGTCTTGCTGCCCATTTGCAGAGCTTCAGTACCTGAGCAAGTGTGTTTCCAGCTGGCTGGGGTGCTCCTGAGCAGTGCTCGTGTCCCTGCAGCAACTGCAAGGAGGACAAGAACAGTGTGGCTGGAGCAGAGATGTTTGGTGACGTAGATGACTAGATGAACTGGTTGACTGGTTAAATATTGGTGGCAAAAGAACTTGCAGAGCTGCTTTGAAGAAGTGGGTGGGTCTTGGTCACTGGCTTTTGTGTTGTCTCAAGCCTATTTTCTATTTTCTGGACACCCTTGCTTTCTGCTCTTTGGCAGGAGACACTGGCATTGAGTTGTGACAGGCTGTCAGAAGTGGACAGAGACATGCATTAAATGAACAAAGCCTGCCTGTTCTCTGCCCAGCCTCAAAACCTAGCATAAGGCATGGGAAACCCAGTCATGGTCCTGTTGCTCATCTCTCAATCTGCAGATGAGTGTTCATGGCATCCTAGGACATACTGCCCTAGAGACATTACCGTGAGACTCATGGTAGCATGACCTGGGGGGTCATTTGGTGGTTTTCAGATGAAGAGCACTTAAAGGCCATGGATGTGAGCACTTTCTCTAAGGCCCCTTTTCCTGGGCACTTCAGCAGTTTTTAACATATGCTATTCATATACACCTAAAAGGGGTATCATAGGGGTACACAGCTGCTGTTTCTCCTCTCCAGAAAGGCTGGGGTGCAGGGTAGGTAGCCTCCTCCTCTCTGAGGGGCTTCACCCATGTGTGCTCCATGCATTCTGGGGTGTCCAGGCTGTTTGCAGAGATGGCATGTTGACCATTTTTGCTTCTTCGCCATACATCAGTGAAGCCTGGCAGCTTTCCTACTGATGCAAGGAAAGGAACGAAGAAATAACTTTGTGAAGGAGCTGGGCCACCATGCTCACCTTCCTCCTAGCCCATCTGCCCCTGCTTCTCAAAGGTGATATTTGCACAGCTGCCCAAGGTTTTGATGCATGTAGGCAGCAGATGCCAGTGAGGTTTAATCCAACTGGCTCAGGTCCCCGTAGGCAGGGAATTGCTGCCCCAGTCTAGTCACCTGAGTGAGTACCACATGAGCCTGTTGCAGAGCAAGGCAGAGGTTTTGTTCCGCACTGATCCTGGCTGGCAACTCCCTTGTGAGGAATGGGCTGCATTGCAGATGGTCCTCCAGGCTGCACCCTGGAGGTGGATTCAAGGTCCTGATCTTTGAGGGGCTTCATTCTTGGCTTGTAGGAGGAAGAGCCATGGGAAATCCCAAGGGCTCTGAAGCATGCAGCCACATCTGCTTCTCTTCCAGAAGCTCCTGTTATAACAGCAGGAATATCATACAAGGGGGTAACTTAGGCAGGACTGTGGGCTTTTACAGAACATGGCCCCCCACCTCCCACCTTTCCAAGTAACAGATTCTCTCTAAATCACACCAAAATCACATGAGAAGCAGGGAAGGGGTGTTTACGGGAGAGGCAGGTCTGCTGTGCTGGGACCTCATGTGAGAAATTGGACTAGTACTGTCTACTAAAGTTAGACCACTGAATTTGGAAGGAACTAGTTGAGGAAGCTCCTTATCACAGCTGGATTGACTTTTTGGTGGTTTTAACCTGACAAAGTCTATTCATACCAAGAAGCAGTCTCTGTGTCAGTGGCAGGGAGAAGAGACCATTAAGCCCTGTGACACCTTTTCAGGACACCTCAGTGTGAGCTTGATGGACCAGAAGGATGCCTACACAGTATGAAGAAGATTGCTGTTGAAAACTGTAACCCCAAGACCCAAGAGCCTTGCTCTTTTTGAGGAGTTTGATGAGAGAGAAGGGAGAAGTGAGTTAATTTAGAGTTATCCACTTACAGTCTTCAGCCCTAGTAACTCTCAGAGTGTTTTCCAGGGGATGCTGTTATTCTTACCCTGGCTTAACCCATGGGGAAACTGAGGCATGCAACAGTAAGGCGACTGATCCGTGGTTGGTGCAAGGCCCAGAAAGGATTTGCTGTCTTGGATTTCAGCCAGGTGCTTGCCACATGTTATGAGTGATATACATAAAAATAGGTGTTCTGCTCTCTGTATTTAGAAATCCCTATTTCCAGCGGGAAGCAGGTAGAGGTGGAATCGATAAACCCTTTTGATAAGCTGCCTTTCCTTACTAGCCTCCCTGTCAGTTCCCTTTCACCATTTTACATGTGGTCACTTGACACCAGCAGCTGCTTTGGGACATCTTTCTCTGTCACATCCTTCTTTTTATTTCAGTGTCCAAAAGCTTCAGTGCTCTACAAAACCCCCTCAAAGCATTAAACCCCCACCCCAGCTAGCTGAGTTTCCACACAGGTTCGGTTCTAAACATGTCACTTTAACGATGTCTAAACTAAGCAGCATTTGATGAGCAAAACATTACTATCTTTTAGCCACATTTGTTTTCCTGGTCTCCCAGGGCATTATAGTCACCTAAGGAGAACTGTGTGTTCTACTTCACTGCTGTAAAGCTATTATGGGTATGAACAGTTCCCATTAATCTGCTCCACACATGGATGTTTCTGGACAAAGTTCAGTAGCCAGATCCCTCTTTCTTTGTGTGCATCAAACGAAGCAGAAAAATGCCTCCAATTTAAAGACACCAAATGAATAACCAAATAGATGAGATTAATTTTTGTTTAATCCACGTGGGCAGCGAAGCCAATGGCCAGTGTTTATATGTGGACTTCTCCCAGGAGTTCATTACCAGCCAAGTCTGTAATAAGTTAATGCAGAGATTCCATGGAAATAGGGGGTTAATTATATGCAGAGGATGTTGGCCAATGTACAGCTTTGAACAACAAAAATAGCCCAAAGTCTTGTGTTTTGGATGTGGAATCAATTAACGAGGTCCACGACATATACCAGGATTTGTTAAGATAGTTGTTGTACTGTAAGGATGCTTTTTCTTTCATTTTCTTTTTTTCTTTCTTTTCCAAAAAGCTAAGAAAATAAGTGGATAATGGAAGGCGAGGGACAGAAAGACATGAGACTGGTAATGAAACACTGGACTTTGGCCTGGGGCCAAGGCAAGCTTTTCAATGGGTCTGAAGTTTGGACGACAGCAAAGTTTGAGGCGGTTTTCACTAACTGTCCAAAAGGTTATGCCGTAATAGACAGAGAGAAGAGGTTGCTTTTAGTTTACCAACTCCCTTCTCTCTGCTGGCAGGACCGCTATGATGCTAATGCACCACAGTCATTAGGCTGACGGATATCAGCATGTGGTGTGGCGTGCTGCAGATTCAACTCCGAAGCTGAAACATAAAGAATTCTCCTCGATGCTGGTTGGCACAAACCTGACTTTTTCCCCCTTTCCACATCTGGTCCTAATATAAAATGTGTCTTTCTGCTTTTTTTCTTTTTTCCCCTTGCCACATGTTTAGAAATGGCTTCTTTAAGAAAATAGAGTGCTCCCCCCCCCCCCTTCCCCTATATTTCTAGGTTTTAGAATTAATTTTATGTATGTGTGGTAGTTTAATAGTGCAGCTTGGGCACAGCACTGTGCCTTTGCAAAAGGATGCTGTTTCACAAAAAAAGACAGAGAAAGACAAGATTTCTTTTACTTCCCTTCAGTGTTCAGAGCTGTGAAGCACTCTTTTGGCTGTTAGAACTTTTCAAGGAGCCCCTTAAACAGGTAGAATATAAATTTGAAAGAAAAAGGTCTCACCCATGTTCACCCCATTTCACTTTAGCACAAGCTCTGGGCATACTCCAGGCATTTCCTAAGTCCCTCAGCTCTACTGCTTTCCTCCTTTCCCCCTTCCACCAGCTTGATCCCTAAAGCCATTAGTTTGTTCCTAGAAATGATCTACTTGCTCGTTGTGTTGTTTCTTGTTTTGGTTTTTGTATTGCAGCACAGAAATCCGCCGGCCAAAACAAGCAGTACTTCAGAAACATGTTGCAAGACAGCCCAGTTTTGAGCCAAGTGCCCCTGACAACTTCTCAGCACCTTTACTAAATCAGTGGAGTCTGGGGCTACTGAGTCTGCACAGAAATCACAGCGGTTAAGGCTTGTTTAAGAATGAGTTGTAATTTTGGGTAACTCTGTGGGTTGTAATTTATGGTGTTTCCACCAGGTTCTGTGTTCAGCTCCTCATGGAGACCGTGGGCCCCTGGATGCTGTCACACATAGACTCCTGGATGCTCTCTGGCACAATCTGGAGATCCCAGAGGAGCCACCTAGGGCACAGGGACATGGGTTGAGGCAGATTGCCCCGCAGTCCACTGCTCTGGCTGAGGGGCCAGCCCCATCACTGGCCATTGTCCCGAAGGCACCTGGGGCAGTGTATCCGGAGCTCAGGCCAGGACAAGGGCAGGATCGATGCCCATGGGATTTATAACAGTGTGAGGAAGCTGACTGTATAAGGGACCTGGAGAAATGGACTCAGTCAGCAGAGGTGATGCAGGGACCACTCTGACCTCTCACTTGGCCACCTGGCTGCTTGGAGTTAAAGTGTTACCAGCGAAGGTGGCAGCAGACTTTATGCTGCCGACCTGGTGTGCCTGTTGCCTCCCAGGGGCACCTGGGGACAAGGTCAGAGATGCAGGAGGGGAAGGTTATTTCTGTGGCAGCTCTTTAGGTAGATGGGAAGGAGGAGGCATGGGAGGTCAGGCAGGAGGAGGATGTGATAGCCAGCTGAGGTGACCAGCCTCGGGCCATCAGGTTGATGAGGAGACACAGAAGCTGTGGGGCTTGTTAGTCAGGGTCCCAGCCTGCCAAAGGAGCTGACAGTAATGAATATGGTTTCTTAGATATTGTTTGGGAATGGGCAATGCCTTCATTTTGCCTGTAATTCCAGGGATGCCTTCAGGCACTGTGTTACAGGTGCACAAACAATGAACACTGGCATGCAACTCCCCCATGCCCCCCAGTACCCACCAGGTGTTAGAGCAGTAGCAGGCTACATCTGCTCTCTGGCTTGCCAAAAGTTGGAATGGAAAAGCTATATCCCAAGTGCCAGAGCACCACTTAACTCCCTCCCTCATTTGCATCCTGCAACTGGTTCAGCTAGGGTCATAACCAAGTGAAATGGGAATGTCCAGCACCATTCATGCCATAAGTGTAAGAAAACAGAACAGTTTTCATTTTCTGAATGGTCTGGGGAGTGTCATAAGAGAGGGAGTCTTGACTGGATCTGTTGGTTTTAGGTCTTCCTTGTTTGGGAGTGATTTAGGATAGGGAGACCTGCTGCTAACACAGCTGAGTAGTGCTGTGTCCCATGCCTTGAACTCAGCTGAAACTCTTTGCAGAGCAAGAATGGATGATGGCAGCCTAATTCCTTTGTAACCAATCTGAGCAAGGAAGTGTAATTATGATAGTTATCACTGGGGGATGTTTCAAAGGGAATTCATGCTTAGATACTCTGACAAAGCACTTAATTTTTTCCATCAAATTACTTCCAGCCCAGCAGCTAGCTCTATGCACATAATAGCTCTGTTGGCTTCAATGAGGTCCTCCAGCTAAGGTCAGCTGAGTACCTGCCCCATGAGAGCAGGCCACAGAGCAGATGTGAGATGCCATGGTATCACCTCATTCACTCCTTCCCCCTTCTGCTGCAGACCCCCACCCCACTGGCTACTTCTCAGCATTTTGCCTTGTACAGTTTTAAATGAATCAAGCTCCATCTGATTTTACCCTTAAACCACTGGATCATTTTGCTGCTAAAATTCAGATTTTTGTTCACACTCAAATAAAAATATATATCAATATTTTATAATTTCTGCAGTGTATCCCCAGGCACAAATTATGTTGTAATAATAAACTGGCTAACTTGTTTTAATAGTTCCTGGCTTTTGGCTTTATGTAACATTGCAGGTGTGATTCTAGTAGCAATACTGTAGGTGTGAATTATTATGTTAACGTAATAGGCTGAACTTTATTGTGCTTTATTGCTTAATTGGCTTCTTCCACAAGGATTCTGTAGTTGTTACCGGGAAATAATGCCAAGCTTTTCCATGAAAAGAGTGGTACTCTTTTTTTCTCATAAACTAAGGTCAGTCTAATTTCATTGCATGACAGAGTCTGGGAAATGAAGGGGAGATGTCATTAAATGAATTAAGAAAGTGCTTACTACGTCCTTAATAAAAAGCAGAGCAGGCTAAAAGATGCTCCTTGTTACGCGTAGATACTTGCAACCCCAAAGAGCCCTTTGGGAAAACAGCTGGCTGATCTTTCTGGCAAAGAAAACCCTCTCCCATGTTCGGGGGATTCCCAGGTGGTGGGCAATAAATCTGGGTGCTCACTTGCTCTGTGATCTCCTCTTCCCCCTCTGTCCTTCCCACCACCTTACTTCCAGAAGATGGAAGAAGATCAAAGTCATCTTCACAGCAACATGCAGGCCCGGATCCACTTGCCAGCATTCCCTCCAGGAGCACACCCCTGTGTGGGGCACCTGCACCCTCAGCCGCATTGACCTGCCTGAAGCAGTGGGGATGCAGGCAGCCCTTCAGAGCTGGTGCAGGTCCTGCCACTGTGCCTGGGAATCAAAGGGACAGGGAGAAGCCTCAGGAGTGCCTGGGCACCCCGCAGTCACTGCTGCCACTTGGCACCTAAGACACTGCTGGTATGTGCAGCCACACCGTGGTGTGGGAACCAAGTGTGTTTTTCAATGGTCGGAAATAATGAAAGCTGCTACTCCTGTGAGTCACTCGGATTCCCACCACAGACTCTTGCTAAACGATTTGCACCTCTGCTTCCCTATGCTCCCCAGCAGTGTGCCTACTCATGCTTGCTGAAGTTCGTTTTTGGCCTCTCTTCGTTTAAGCCTGTATGTGTTTGGAGCTGCAGGCTTACTAGAGGGATCTGTGTTTGTGTTCAGCTGGGTGAAATGCCTGGCATCTTGTCCTAAGGGATAGGAGGAAACTGTTTATTTTCCCTTCTGCTTGTAATGGTGTTTTCCAAATCTATTAATGAACAGCAGGGCTGGGCAAAAGCTGCAAAATATGGGTGCAGATCTAGGTTTTGAAGGTGCAGGGGTTTGCTTGGTTCCACCAGAATGGTGAGAGAGGAATGTGTGCTGAATGCCAACTTGCCATACAAGGGATCAAACTGGAAATCTGCAGAGCTAAAGCCCAATGGATGCACCATTACGGCTGGGTTAAATAGGTGTTAGTCATGCAAAGGGTTGTCCTTTTCTATGGCTGAGGCACAAAAAGCGTAGCACTTTTGTCTTCTTTTTTCCAGGTCTTACCTGGAAAAACCCGCAGAGGATGAGCATGTTTGAGCTGTGTTTGTACTGTCTGCCCAGGCAGAGAGGACTTGTCTCAGCCAGAAAGGTCTCAGAAAGGTTTGCGCTGAAGTGGGTTCTCACCATCTGGGATCTACCCAAGAGCTACATCATGCTCTGTTAGAGACAGGAAAACTTCATAAAGAGAAGACTTTGAATGAGGAGTGTGCTGTGCATTGCAACACTTTTCATCATGATTCATGTACCTCCAGCATTACTACAAATCTGGGCTAAGTGTGAAATGATTCTCCCTCTTATCTTTGAGGAAGTGCAACGTGCTCCAACCCTGCTGACTCTGAAAGCCAGCTCTGCCCTGATTTGATCCTGTGTAAATTGCCAGGATTATTGGAAAACTTGATGGCATAATCTACCCAATTAATTTTGGGAAGCATTCAGTACTTTTTCTTTTCACCTTATGCAGCTCTGTAGAAACCCTTTGAGTTCTGCAGGTACATACCAAGTTATGAAGGAGCTGGGGGCACTTAGAGAGCATGATTAATAACTGTCAAATTACAGGGAGTACTTTTAAATCCCTTAAATCCCTTAAATCTCTCACCTCCACTACTTTGTCTCAGGAACTAGCACGTGAGCCTTTAGCTATGCTGTTTTTCTGTGACGTAGTTACTTCTCTTGTGATGGAAGAGGATCTGAAGCCACTGTTGAGGTGTTCAAAAACTTTAGGACAAAGTCCTGACATGGAAAAAAAGGGAGAATGGGTAAGCTATAGTGCAGAGGATCACAGGAGGGAGAAGCCAGAGTCCTCAGATTCTTTCATCATGGGAACCACAATTTGACTTCCAGATAAACCACCTCCTTTTGTGCTCACAGTTGCAATATATCTCTGCAGCAGCTCTAGAAATTGCTCAGAGATAAAAGAAATAGAAAATCTTTTCTTGCATCCTTAGCATAACAGGTGCTTTAAAAAAAAACAAACCAACAAGCCAAACAAATTAACTGTGCATTTGCATTTTGGCCCTTTTCTATATCTCCATTCTGTATCTGAAGTGTTTTCTTTACCAGGGAGACAAGCAGAGGTAGTCAGCTCTTTGAAGACCCCTTCAAGTGGTTTTAGGTTTATCGTTTTTAGGGTGGTTTTCTTGTTTACACTTCAGTATTGGGTTTTGGTTTAGGTTTTAGGGAGTAACTGTATTTATTTTGCTTCCATGCTGTCATTTGCAGAAAAATTTGCAAAAGCTTATTTCTCATTCCTGTTCACCATGGAGGCCTCAGTCTCAGAGTAAATTATAGGAGAAACCCAGAAACAGTTAATCAAATGTTAAGCAGAATGAATGAGGCTTGCATGGTGCCCTGAAAGGTCATTAGACTCAAGGTCTGAGTGGCTGCCAAGGGGAGTGAGCTCCAGGGCCGGACCATTCATCTTGGAAATCCTGGTTGCAGGATGTGGAGGGGTCGAACCTGGGAGCTGGCTGCAGGTGCCTCCCAGCTGAGCTCAGCTGCCATGGCTGGATGTGAGGAAGGACATCATCGCTTCTCATACTTCTGGTCCAGGGAGCTCTGCAAGTAGATGGGAGAGCATATCCCACCCTATGGGAGGGTGACAGGGACTTGTCTATCCCTCCATCCAGCTAGCTGCTTCCTTTACTAGCTGTGAGTGAGCAGGTAGCTCTAAAATCCTGAAGACAGACAGTTGCTGTGAGTTAGGGCTGATGAAAGGGCCTATGGTCCACAGCTAAAGTGAAAGTGTGGAAGTGGCACAGAATCAAGGGGTGCAGCAGAGCGATCGTAGTCAGCTATGCATCATCCTCTGAGCTGTTCTCCATCCCACCCACGTCCTTCCCTCCCCATCAGAGTGACTCTGCGGAGGGGCTGCTGGTTTATCTTCCACTTCATTCCTGTCTCTTTCCAACTTGGAGGTGGAAGTGAAACCACAGGATATGGATGCAAGATGGAAACAGAGGAGTGTTGTGATAGCCATTCAAAGTGTCTTCCAGTGCCTCTTTCCATGTTGCAGAAGAATTTTGACTAAATAACAAAGTAAAAACTATTATGTGTGAGGATGAAGATGTACGTAGGTACCCGTGCACTATTATTCATGAATGTTACGCAGCATGTTAAGCCTTACTGTAGATCAGACTGTGTATCTGTGGGGCAGTCTTGGTATTTTATTCCTCATTCGTGCAATTCATAATTGCAGGAATCCTTTATGCCAGTGTAAACACTGATCTCACTGCATGTTGGAATTACAAAGTATATAAAATGAGGAGAGCTGGAATAACAAGAATGTGTATTTTCCGAAAAAGTAGAAGGTTTCTGGAGGAGGAGTTTTCCCAAAGGGAGCTAAGTTTACAGATCTAACTCATTCAGGCCTTCTTGCCTCTGAAGCTGACACACACATGCACAAGCACACATGGTCCAGTATCTATTTCATTGATGCATTCTTCCCATCTCGGTGTGTAAAGGTCTTGAAAGCAATAGCTACTGGCAGTACCCCAATTCAACATATCTAATAGGTCCTTTCCAGCTACAAAATCACTAAGGACACATGCCCAAATGAAACCAAGGCTTAAACTACCTTGCTGTCAGAAGCAATGAAACAAGCTGTGTGTCCTTGTGGGCTTGATTTGTGGGTTCTTTTGTTTCTTTTAGTCTTGGCTTGCTGGCTGCATCTGAAGAATTGTGTTGCTAGAGTAACTTTGCTAATGTAGCTCCTGCAAGTAACTACAACAGACCGCAGGACTTTTCACAATCTAATAATAGACAGGAATGGGTTTCCATTATCTTCCAGCTTTTATGGATTAATAGGCTGCAGGTGGAAGGAAAAAAGGGTAGATTTGATTCTTTGCAAACTACCTCTGACACTGTGGATCTGCTCAGATTCAGGAAGGCATTCCCTACCTGTGTACTTAAAGTAGATAATTTGGATCAGCATCAAATGGCCTAGCTCTACTGACTTAAACATAGCATTTCCAGTTTACATCATCTCAGTGTTTGAACCTGATGTTATGTGTGCAGACACATAATCAGAGGAGTGACACTGCTTCCTTTCAGCCCAACATTTGACCTTCTCTGTGTTTGTGCGTTTGTATGCGTTTGTGTGTTTGTATGCATTTGTGAGTCTAGAGATATGAAAGTACACATGCGAACACAAAATATCTATGTTTTACCATGTTTTCCTGTCTGCTTAAGTGGGAAATCTTAGCTACAGTATCTATCATCAGATTCAACTTTCTGATGCCACAAGTCCTTGTGGCTTGCACCTGGTAAGGACATCCTGTTATCCTGTAGATGCTAACAGGAGCAGAGTTCCTTACTGGCTGACATGCTTTTTCCAGGCCTAACTTTCTGTTCGGAGTCTTTTTTTCCACATTGGCATCTCTCCTAGCAACTGCCATGCTGCCTATTCATACTTCTCAGCCTAGAGGAACTCTCACCAGGCTTTGTCTTAGTGGTCTGTATTCCTATGGTCACCTAAACAGTTCAGGCTTACTCTTTCGCACAAAATTAAATATCTTTAGGTTATCTTGGAGTTTGACTCGGACACTGTATTTCACTAATAATCATCATTTTGTAGAGTTTGCGTTTAAAAGAATTGTTATCTAATGCTTACTGGCAGGTTTTGAATCTTACATCCCTGTAAGATTGATTTCCTGTACATGCCTAATTACTGATGACACAGTAAGATGTAAGCTAAAGAGCTATCTTGCAACTGCAACAAAAAACTTTAAGCCAAGTTCCCTTTGGCTTGCACAGAAGGAGGCTTCATTTTATTTCTTCAGTAAGGTCACCATGGAAGGATCCTCCTCCACGAACTTGCACCAATATAAGGAGTGTGTACAAAACAAGTCCAGACATCAAACAGGGCAACTCCCAAAATGTCTCTGCATTTGTAAACATGCTTCACATCTGCTCATCCTTGCAGTAAGCATGAAACATAAAACTTGGGATATCTGTCTTATTCGTTTGACTGGATGCTAATACAGTCTGTGCCTTGATGAGATGGAGGCTGCAGCTATAGCTGAATCTGGCTTGAGAAAGGGTTTTAAGAAAAAAAACACACCCTGAAAAATTAAAGATATTTATATTTTTATGTACATATATATGTATCTAAAAAAGATCAGTTGCCTGATCTGATTTGCAGTGTCGCCCGATCAATAGTTGTTGGAGCAACTGCCTAAGCATTGCAGTCACTCTTTGCCCCTCCTGGGGATCAAACAATTTTTGATCCAAGGATGTTCACTGAAGATGGGAACATGGATGGAGGAAGAGAAGTCTCAGCTTCTTTGAAATATGTGGGTTTTATTCCAGTGTATATGTGAAAATGGCTAGGGAGCCTTTATTGGGATGTATGTTGAAGTTTTGTGTACCGCAACTTCAGCAGGTGTACTTTTCCAAATTCCCAGTAAGAAACCTTGCAGTGAGAACAGGACTGTAGTAGTTCATTTGGACACAGAGTGGTATGGCTTATTCCCAAGTTAGAAAGATAAAATACTTAGTCAGTAAAAAGCGGTTATATACCAGTATTGGTACCTGCACAGCAGGGATAGTACACTTAGAGACCACATAAATTAAAAAAATATATATAGTAGTATCCACCTATATTTGGTACATAATTATAACACGTGGGGAGTGTATGGAGAGCGGGTCTGAGGCACGTGCTTTAAAGTGAGTGGCATGAGATGACCTTTGTTTGTGGTCAGGCACTAAGGCTGTTTTATATGCTAGTGTAAAACTGTAGGCACTACTCTGCTAGATAATGCATGTTCTGGTCCCAGCTGCTGGAAGAAACTTTTGCCCATAGTTGCCTATCACAGTCCCTTCTCTCAAGTTACATCTCTAAGATATACTGGCAGAGCTGCTGATCTGATTTATCTCATGCACTTCACTCAAAATACATACCTGTGCATCTGATTATGAAGGACATCTGTCTGTAGCCTTTGTAGGCTTGAAGCAAACCATATCGAGTACAAAAAGAATGAGCTGACCAAGACTGATCTGTACTTTTATAAGTTTGGGGATTTGAAATTAGAGGTATGGGGTCTTAGAGTTTTACAAGCTTCTGCACTATTGGAATTGATAAATACAACACCACTGATCAAACCATTGTTGGACTACTTTCACACACTGGGTAGTACAACTATTTCCTCTCTCCTATCATGCCAGTTTCTACTCAGATACGCCAGCCGGGCACATTTGTTTCATGGCAAATGCTCTTCTTTGTGAAAAGAACTTTTTTGATGCAGAGACAATAAATCTGTCACTGGTTCAACATGTAAAGCACAGTTTCAGGAGTGCTGCAGCCTCCTGGACAAACTTCACAATGTAGATATTAAATACCACATAGTAAGAACTCTCTGTGGGGAGAAAGGGTAAAGTAAGGCACATCCTAACACAGAAGGTGATGTCTGCTCCTCAAGGATGTAGACATTCTGTCTTTGGCAAAACTTTGCTTTATACGTGCTCTGTGGCTTGTGTCGCTTGGCCACATCCCAACCCTAACTCTAGTGTGGCTACATTTCAGCAGTGTGGTGTGTGCAAGTGTCATGAATTATTATTTATATGACAGCAGTACCTAAGGGATTAAGCTAGGGCTGTAACCCATTGTGTTAGGCGCAGGTCAAATACATGGTGAGTGGCAGTCTCATTCTGAACATCTCATGGCCTAAATAGACTGGCAAAAGTGCGGGAGGGGAAAGAGAATCAGCTGAAAAAAATTCACCTAGGGTTGCACTGCGTGGAAGGCAGCAGAGGTTCCTGCTAATGGGTGGTGGCTGTTTTTGTGCTTCCCAGCAGCGAGCGTTGTGTCACTTGATGCTGCAGAAGGTAACTTTTGGGTCACATCTACGCACAGGGCTTTTGCAGGGCAGCTCTGGCAGCTTTTCCCACTGTGACATTTAAGAGCGTATCTCATCCTGTATGACTGCTGTGTCCTACTGCCAGAGGGACTGTCCTAATGCCTGAGTCAGTGAAAGCCAGGTACTGGTGCCTAGGTAGTGTTTTTCTAGGGCAAAATCCAGCCTTCACATTTTAAACTGCTTGTATACAGCAGATCATTGGTATTGCTGGAGGTGGGCCTTAAGTACCTGAACTCCTAATGCCATTAGCCTCCACCAAATGCTTTAGACTAAAAGGTGTTGTGCAG
The DNA here is from genome assembly GCA_017639245.1 of Myiopsitta monachus. Classification (NCBI taxonomy): domain Eukaryota; kingdom Metazoa; phylum Chordata; class Aves; order Psittaciformes; family Psittacidae; genus Myiopsitta; species Myiopsitta monachus. The sequence goes on along the minus strand of CM029918.1, from coordinate 38,966,255 downwards.
AGGATGTGTAATGTTGTTAGTACAGCTAGTTTTCCAAGGGAGCTGCATGCCACAGATGATTTTACTTTGTTTTCTTCTGAACTCACAAAAATATTCTATGTTCTCCAGAGTACAGCCAACTTCATCTATGCTGCTAATGCTTATTTCTATTTATCTCCTTAATAGGAGTGAGGAAGCAGTGACTGGTCACCCCACTGCAATGTCAAGATCCTTCCTGAACCTTGTGAGTGACTAGGCTGGTAGGAAGTGATGGCAGAGTGCTGACGAGATTAGCACCTCTTGATCTTTGTAGTGTAAAAAAAATCCAGGACTAACTCATTCTTCAGGCTTTTCAGTGACTAATAGGTGTTTTATCGTCCTTTCAATTAGAAAGCATTTATCAGCAATCTTTGCTAGCTCACTGCATGAATTGACCTGTCATTCAAAGTCTCAGCCCTTGGAACTGGTAATTAAGTTTAGCAATCTGCCTGAGCAGCCCTTATTATGTATTATGCTTCCATGTGAGTAGGCAGATACTGTGGGTTTTCCTTCCCAACAAAAGGAAAGGGCTTTGAGAAAAGTGAACGAAGGGTCCCAGTAAGTGCCTGCTTATGTCAGGTACCTGCAACCATCAAGGCCTTGCAAGCAGAGTGTGATGAGTGTCATGGGGGTGTGCTGCAGAGAGGTGGCACTGGGGCTGACCTGACTACCTGTGGCCCTCGGAGTTACTTTGAGTTGGTTGATTATCTGGGACCACACAGAGCACTCTACAGCCAGGTACCTGCTTCATTGCAAATCTTTCCAAGTTGCTTGCTTTTGGGGCTGTAAAGGAGAACCACGCTTCATTCTTCATGTTCAGAAATGTCAGCCTTGAAGTTTAAGCACAGATATGTGACTCTGAAGTTCAGGTACCTCTTTGTGTTGAGCAAATAAAGCAATTGCAGTGAAGCATGTTATGCGTGATGAAATCCGGAGATCAAGTACACTGACAGAGGTCCTGTGTCTTCCCTGGTACAGTTCTTGTCAATGCCAGCAGAGGACATATTTTATTGACAATGTAAATAACAAAAAAAAAGTGAGCCAGTCTCCTGCTAAAGGACGTTATTTAAGGAGTTGGACCCTACAGAAAAGTGATGGAATGCTAGCGCTACCCCATGATTTGCTGTGTTAACTTGAGGGTAATTTGCAGATCACTTACCCTGAGATCATACTTTTAGTAAAGGAGCTTTTTCCTCTCCTTGTCTGAATCTGTGACTGACACTAGTTGATAGAGGCTCATTTCCAGTAGCTGGCCCACTGTTTTTTTAAGCAAACTTTGCTCTGAAAAACCAGACATCTTAAAGAAGCCCACCCAACCTTCTCCACAGCTGCCAAGGGGTACAGAAATGCCAGCGTCCCCTCTGCTCACTCCAAAACCAGGTTCAAGTTGCCTGGTTTTGGAGGAAACGCACAATTTGCGGAGTTCACTGAGCCTCACAGAAGATTTGGGTTTGAATTTGTCTGGAGCTGCCCTGAAATACTTCTTACCGTTCCTGAAATATTCCTTGCTCTCTTTTACCACAAGAAACATCCTGAGGGGATTTTTCTGCTTCTTCTTCCCCCCCCACTTTTCTACATCAGGCTCGTCTCCCTGCTGTCTTTAGGAGACCACCTACAATTTAAAGAAATAAAGACCTCCTTGAAAAAATATAGGCAAACCTGATATTTAGGGGTCAGTTCCCCACAATATTTACCTAGTTGTCTGAGCTGGTCTAACCACGGAGAAGGGGGAAGCATTATCATGGGGTGGCTGGGAGGATAACCTCTGCTAAAAAACAACAACAACAACAAAAAACCCTGCAACCTAAAAGCGGTGGGAAAAGTGCCAAGTAGAGGAAAGGAAAAGGACTCTGATATTTATGAGGTATAGCAAATACTAGCACTGGGAGGTAGCGCTGCTTACAAAGTATGTGCTTAGTGAGGATAAAGCAGCAGACATACTTCTTCAATTTTGGAGCAGAGAGAAAGGGCCCTGCCTAATATGATTTATTTAAGAGGTTTCTCTGTGTTTCTAAAGCAAAAAAGTGGTCCTGGACATGAAAAAAAAAACCAAAAGGATGGAGCTTGGGCAACAAAATATGCTTTCTTCCCTGAAACCACACAGAGGTTCTTTACAGCCTCCTGCTCCCCCAAGATCATATGTGTTAACTTCAGACCCCTCAAAATAAGAGAAGGAAAGAAACACAATTTGAAGCAAAGGCTGACTTTTCTCACCAAGGCAATAAGCAAGGACATAAATTACAGGGTATCTGTTTCAGGCTCCTTTCAATATACGGCTCCTATAAGACCTCCAGAGTAAGATAATCCTCTGGAGATCAGAGGCAGCATGTTATTAGCAGAAGCTCATAGGTTACATTCAGTGATGTTTGGGGTACCTTTATGCTGAAGTGTTAGTATCAGCTAGAGAACACATAATCTTTCTCTTGTGTCTTATTATACATTCATTGCACAGGCAACAAATATTCATATGTATTTAATTAGTCAAAAGATGATGCTTTAAACCCATAAATGCAAGACAGTAAGAAGTAAGGATTAAAAGTCAAATAGCCCTTAAATTGATCTTTTATCTAATTTCATTACTGACTGCTTGGGAGCCCCGAAACCCCAGTGTGAAAGGTACTGTAAAAATACTTAAATATAAAGCCTGTAGGTTCAATAACCTACAGCCAGAGCAAGACCCTTGATATCTGTTGTGCTTGATGATCAGTTGAATTCTTCCTGATTTACACCAGGAAATGGAAATGTGTGTGTGGTTTGTGCCTGCTCAGCCCCTCACTTACATCACCTGTAATGTTTGTGGTGTGGGTGAAATGCTTTCTGCTGTTTATAAAAGCAGTTTGTTATCTGCTTTGGAAATTTCTCATTTACATTTTCCCAGAACAGAATAAGTTCTCAAGGATTTGCATTAAAGTTTTAGGTTAATAGCTTAAATGGGGGGGTTATTTTTAAATACAAACCATAAAGGCTTCACCCTTGAAAGCAGTGCCACTGTTTCATCTGAAGGACCTTAGTTTTCTCTTTTCGTTTTTGGTGCAGTAAGCTAACTGGATTTTGTAGGTGCTTTCTGAAATCTAATGGTGACATAATAGTTATATAAAGTTGCAGCAGTTAAGGTTTTACCACCTGAGAGCCTTTGGCTAAAGAAGAGCTCTGGGTATGGGGAGAATGGAGGCACCATTTGCGCTTCTGCCAGTTCACTCACTGCCTAGCCATGGGCGAGCTCTTTCAGCTGAGATTTTCAGAAGTGGTTGCCCAGTCCTGAAGACTCCTGGCCTCGCGTTATGGGCTTTTAAACCGTTGCTGAGCATGAACAGTCCTAAAGGAGATAGAGTGCCTCTGCTGGGTGATGTTCTACCAATCAGATATCTCCAGGTTTATGGGGGAGCCTGATGCACCAGCCGTGCTCTGGGTCAGCCCAGCTCCATGATGCTTCAGCTCTGCTTCTCCCTGTTTCAGTAGTATAATGCCCTCATCTCAGAGGCGTTTTGGTTGGAAAGGACCTCTGGAGGGACACCTTCAAAGCATGGCCGTCCTTCAAGTTAGATCAGCTTTTTTCCTGGCCAGGACAGGTATCTGCAGATACGTGTTTTTCTGAAGTACAGTCTACAGTGCGTGACTTAGTGCAAAGACACAAAGACTTAAAGGAAAAAACAGACCATGAAGCGAGATGAAAATCCAGCTCCTAGAATTAGAGGAGTTAAGGGGATTCAGTGCTGCCTTAACAAAGTTCAGACCATTAAAATAAGCCATTGCTGTTGAGGACTAATCAGCTCAGTTGGTATGGGTGATTATGAATGCCCTTGATTAGGCTGTGACCATACTGATGCTGCATCTATGGCCCACCTTTTGGAAGCTGCAGACTTTCCCCAGAGACAGGTGTCAGAGTAAATCTGTTCAATGTCCCCAACCTGAAATTTGTGAAGGTTTCATCCTGGAAAGACAGCACGTCAGTGAGAGCAGAGGAGAAAATAGAGGCCCACTTCATGCTAAACCTCTTCATACAATATAGCTATTATTCTGTTTCATGCATCTAGGCTGGGAGCATCATTCCACATGCAGAGCATGAATTGGGATTTATTCCTTCAGCAGTTTTTAAAACCATCACATGTCTGTGCATGCGGCGTGAGGAATTTATCATGCAAAGACTTCTGTTTTTTTAAACACCCTTGTAAAGGGTTTCAAAGGGACCTCTAAGAATGCAAGACATTAAAGGACTGATTGCAGATTTCTGTGCAGAGCATGGGACCAGGAGACACAGCTTCTGAACTGCGGTCACTTGCTATAGTCACTAAGCGTGGCAAGCATATATGGCTATGCCTCCATGGTCTCCTCCTAGGACTACAAGTAAGTTTTGACCAGCTGGGCAAACCTGAGTCGTAAGAAATACTTGGATACATACCTTGTCTTTGGTGTTTTGGTGCAAGTAAATGTCCTCCTGCGCTGACTCCTTAATAGAGGAGATCTGTTCAAGCTTAAGCTTCTTCCTCTTTATCCCTCTGCAGCTCCCATCATTAGGAGGTGTAACTGGGGGCAGAGTCCATGCCAGTGTGTCTTTCAAGGAACAGCTTGGGTTGCTCTGTTGTTTTTTCAACAGATGGGTGTGATGACCAAGCTGTGGAAAAGGTGTTCAGAAGGCTGAAGCCATTGTGGCATGGCTGGTCTCTTCCCACCTGGACCTAGTGGGATATTGAGGAGGAGAGAATGAAACTGCAGTTGTAATTGGAAGCATAACCTCTGGCCATAATCTTGATCAACTGGATGTTTCCTTGTCCTAAAACACCGTGTGCTTTCTACTGTTGAAATTCCATGCCAACCCATGCACTTTCAGGTAAGTCTGTGCTACTGGGACATCCGTGGTCATAGCCAGAGCAAGGCCAGTCTCAGGGACCGGGTGAGCACAAAGTGACTCCCAGGCACTGAAAAACCAAAGCAGCCAGAGGTGGGGAAAAGAACCTGCATTTGCCTGCCTGTTTCAGATGTGCTTCTGCAGCTTAGGGGCTCATGCTTCACAGTTTCTTTTCTCTCTTTTAAGAATGGGGGAAATGGAAGTGTCTAAGCAGGCTCTGAGAGGTTCTGCAGGGCCCCAGGCGCATGGCCTGACTTTCAGAAGCCTTGAGCACTCCTCACTGAAGCCACCTTTGCAGCCTGGGAGGAAGGTGGCCTCCATTTTCACAGCACTCCAGGCTGAACTAGCAGAAAATGGCCGGTGGTCCTGGGCACACTCCATTTGAGTGTGTGTACTACTTATCTGTTACCTAAAGATGGATGTTTTGAAGACTTTTTCTTTCCCAGCTGCTAATCTTGAAGTGGCAGGAGCCTGTGCTCATAGGAATGTTGCACCAACTTACCTCAAGGGGCTTCAGATTCTAGTTAGAGTGATGTAGGATGCCTTCTGCATCATGCTAACAAAGCTGAAGTTCAACTGTATTATCTTTCTCATCAAGATAACAAATTATTATCTTGATGAGAAAATAACACTTAACATTTCATGATTAAAAAACAACAAAAAAAGGAAAGCCTGTGAAGTGGGAGGACAGCACTACAGGCAAAATATGACCTTGCAGCTTCCTGTCGTGCTCTTTCACTTCACTTTTCCAGCTGGTCACAAGAGCTCAAACAGAAGGCAGCCAACCCTCCCCATCTCACACTGCCCTCAATGGACCGGTGCTGCATGTCCCAGTGTGGGGAATCTGTCCCTGACAGGAGTTTTGCTCCCCAACAGATGTGTGTGAACGCTGGTGGGATTCTGGGCAGTGGATCTACTGCAGGACGGACCAGGCAGATGACTTACAAAAGCTGGGTTTCCACCTTGCTGGTAGGCACCAAAGCAAGCAGAGATGCTTCTGGTCCTCCACAGAATGACGTGATGCTCCCCGAGGCATCCCTTCATCCCTTGGTGGGAGGATGAGGAGGAGGAGGTGTAAATCAGGGCCGGGTTTCCACATAGTAACCTACAGGCCTTTACCTCTGCACAATGTTTCACAACTGGCACAGCGGGCCAAAAGATGACTTCTTTGCTCATGCTTGTCTTCCCACCCAGGCTGGCTCAGTCCTTCATGAAAGCCAGTGGGCAGCAGGTTTCTTGGGTAACCGCTACTCAGTGACACAACAGGAGAGAAAAACAAATTGGAAAAGGCAGGCCCTTGGGTTTGGCCTTGCTCATTCTTAAAGGCTGCGTGCGGGTCTGAAGCACCGAAGATGAAAACCTCAGCTAATACCATTAGCAATAGCTAATGCCATTGACTTCAGCTTTCTTCCCCTCAGTTCTTTATTTCCACTGTCAATGGACAGGATGCATCCAGCTTGTATCCCACCACTCATTCACAGGATGTTTCCCAGCATCTGTGTTGCTGTGAGGACATGGGCTTCCTATGGGAACCTGGTGCGGCTCAGCCCATGGGACTCGTTACCACCTCTGGCATTGCTCGAATGCTGAGGGATGAATGAGGAGACTCTTGCAGAAGGAGTGCTCATGGCTTGCAACTACCGAAATTCCAAAGCAAAACCAGCAGAAAACTGGCTGGAAGTTCAGAAAGTGCTTGGAAATAAACACCCCACGGAGGTGCAGCCAGGCTTTTCGAAATCACTTTAAAGTGATCAGGGACTGAGTCTTCCTCCCTGTGGGTTGAGCCAAGATGGGGGAGGCTGATGTCCCCTTCGAGGTGTACAGTGGAACAATGGGTCCCTTTCCAGCTGGAAGCCCTGTGGGGCTGTCACATAGAGATGCGATGTGGTTGTGCTGGAGGCCAAAAGCCTCCATTCCCAGGGGCTGGAGCAAAGTTGAGGGTGTTGAGCAAGATGTGGGGCTGAGTCCAGTGTCCCCCACGGATGGCAAGGAAGGGTGAGGGCATGGCGGAGTCGTGCGAGGCATTGTCCTGCATGTGTCTGCCTCTCAACACTTTGAAAGTACTAACATGTTTTACGACGCAGTGCGAGGGAAACAAAATAGTGGCTCCTGGCTCCTCGTAACTTGTGTAAATTCCAGATGTGACAATCCTTTTACTGGCAAATGGAGCTGTTTATCCCTGTGCTCTCCTCGTGTTGAATTAGCTCCCGCTAGGAAGAGCTTGCTGAAAATGTGCCTGCCTTGCTACTAAACGGCTGCATAATTGTCCCGCAGCCCCTTCCTGGAGCTGCACATAAAAAGTGTAATCCGAATTCCTGGGCAAACCAGGCAGGGCCCTGGAGACCACTTCCCACCCCCCTTCAGGCATTGAACATCATTCCTAAAGGATAATGCAGGATTAGGGCAAGGGGAAAAAGAGTGGCTTAAACAGATCTGAGCTGCAGTGAGGCTCAGCAAAACGTGTCCCTCCTCCTATCCCTGTCCCTCTCTGTTCTTTTGAATAGGTTTTCATTTCTTGCAAGGGGAAGCAGGAAAGGGCCCCAGGTTGTGAAATAGGCAGAAGAGGAACAGCCTTAGTTCCCTGACAGCCCCTAGCCCCTAGCAGGGCAGCCCTGCCCACTGCCACATGGCAGCCAGCACACATGGGAAACCCTTCCCAGCCCTTCCCAGCTCCTCCTCCTCCTCTCCCCAGGCACACAGGCAGGCACTAGTTATTAGGGATTAGGTGGAACAGATGCATGTAAGATGCTTACAGCCTTTTCCAGACACAAGGCCACTTTCCAATCAGCTCAGAGGAAACAGGGTAATTAGATGGAGACGTGGGCAGGGAGCAGGTGGGAATTAGCCTGTTACCCAACCAGAGACTGCAAGTCCAACTCTTCCCCTGCCCCCTCCTTTTTCTCCACCCCCCATTCCTCCGTTTACTCTGTGATTTTGAAGGTTTTATGTTTTCTTTCCCTTTTCCACTGGCAGCTGATGCTGACTGGCCACATGCCAAACAGGTCAGGCCTCTGAGCTGAAACTGCCCGTGGTACTCCAGCAGGGTGATGAATCAGCTGTGTCCTTTAGGAAACACATCCTCTCTTGGATATAGCCAGGATGTCGCATCCCCTCCCTGTGAGTGTGCTCAGAGCTGCTGGCCAGTGACGTGGGTGGATTGGCTAATTTGGGTTAAATCTTTTCCCTCCCCCTCATAAACCAGTTTCACCTGCTGGTGAAGTTACTGCCCCTTAAGCCGACGATAGCAGTCATAGATGTCTCAGTGGAGGAGGAGTGCTGTGCTTTGAGAGGGAAGATGCCTTCCTTGTCATTTGCCTGCCTTTAAAAGCACACTAAGGCAGCTTTGGCTTGAGTGCCCTGCAGGCAGAAATTCTGGCCTTGGCTGTTGGGGTTGCTGCTGCTGCAGACTGGGGGCTGCCATTCACAGGCTGGCTCATGGCTCAGATCTGACACCGAGTTTTTCTTTTCCAACTTCTTCACAAGTTCCTTGTGTGTGCTTACACTTCAGGGCATGCTCATCCCAGGGTAAAGTCCTCCAAACGTGGAGAGCTGTCCTGCCATGACTATGCACAGGGCAGCTGTGACAAGGTAAGGGTTATCAGGCATTAGGGGCGGTGATTAGCATTTATGTTGCATTTATTACCATCTCCTCCCACAAGCTCCTGCCTTGCTTGTTTGGCTTCTGAGGCCTGTCTGTGCTGCTGTTTATTGGGAGAGCAATGTTGTTCTCCAAGATGTTTGGTTTTAAAACCATCAAAACATCCCCAGGGCATTTGGAAGGGGATGTGCTGTGTCACGAAAGGCAGTATTCCCCATGGGAGGATTTTTTCCAATGACAGGTCAGTCAGGCAGTAAACACATGAAGGAGGATCTCCATTACAGATGTAAGTGAGCAGAGAAGTGCTGACCCCGATTTTGGGGCAAAGAAACCAGCTAGTGTCTGAACTTCTTCAAACAAAGGCGCTGTTCCTCACTGGTGGCATCCTTTTGCACATCCTGTAGATAATTCTCTGAGATTGACATTAACCTCTTCTCATCAGCATGCACAAGCACTGAGTGTTGAAATCCATTGAGAGCTGGATGGAAAATTTCTGCCAATTGTTTGCTGTCAGGAAATGCTGGTTCAGCAAGAGGAAAAGATGTCAGCTTCAACAGTAGAAAAAAAAAAAGGATCGGAAAGAAGCAGAAAAATAATGATACCATTGAAGATACTCTCCTGAGGACTTTTTAAAGCGGTGGGTTTTGTTTTGCAACGCTCTGTTTTCATCTCCCATTGACATGTGGGATGGACACAGCCGAAACAGAGGCTAATCTATCCTTTTCCCTGTGGTTTTGCTCAGTATGTGGCAAGTAATAGCTTCTTCATACCCAACATATCCTTCTCAGTGCCTGCAATAAGAGAGGCGTTAGCAGCGTGGATGGAGGGGGAGGAAGTCTCTTGATATTCCATCTTCCTTAAAGGAGAGCAAAGTGCTCCTGTGGAGGCATGCTGGGGTCTGTCCTGGAGCTGGCTTATCTCCTTCACTAACACCCTACACTCCTGGCTGTGCTGGTTAGCTGATGATCTAGTAAAGCCATTGGCTCCCCTCAAGTCTCAGCATACTGCTCATTTATGTGCCTCCAGCTACTTAGGTCCAGTAATTCTGAAAATGGCATCCTTCCTGAGCGTTCAAGTCCTCACAGGAGTACAAAAACACATACGTAGCACAGGAACAGGACATGGGTGCCCTGGAAGAATAACCCTGTGATGCCCGGCAAGTATGTGTCAACTGAAAAATCCCCCCCAGATATACAGCTTTGCTACCCAGAGTGGGTGTTTGCTTCAGGACTACCCCAAATGACATTGTAAACAGATCATAGCACTGTGAATGTTTTAGAGTAAACTGCACAAATAGATTATTACTGTTAGATAGTGATTAGCATATTGAGTAGTCTAATCTATGTCCTGGTGTAGTGCCAGATATCAGACCCTTGGTTTATGCACTTCCTCCTCTTCCCCATGCTGTTTCTGAAATGGGACAGTGTTTAGATGCACTTCCCATCCCTGCTGGTGAATGGGGCCAGTTTTGCACTGGACTTCAGATGAGTGCGCCAGACCAGATGCTCACACCTAGCCCCATGCCCACTTGTTTCTAGGAAGGAAAGCTAGAAGATTTCTAAGGTTTTCTTTGGTATTTCACACAATATGCACAAATACAAGCTGGGGGAAGAATGAATTGAGAGCAGCCCTGATGAGGACTTGGGGCTTTTGATTGACAAGAAGTTCGACGTGACCCAGAAGTGTGCACGTGCAGCCCAGAAAACCAACTGTGCCCAGTGCTGCATCAAAAGGAGTGTGTTCAGCAGGTTGAAGGAGGTGATTCTGCACCTCTGCTCTGCTCTTCTGAGAACTCACCTGCAGGAGTGCATCCAGCTCTGGGGGACAGCAACATAAGAGGGACATGGAGCTGTTGGAGTGAGTCCAGAGGAGGGTCACAAAGATGATCAGAGGGCTGGAGCACCTCTCCTATGAAGACAGGCTGAGATAATTGGGGTTGTTCAGCCTGGGGAGGAGAAGGCTCCAGGGACACCTTAGAGCAGCCTTCCAGCACTTAAAGGGTGCCTACAAGAAAGCTGGAGAGGAGCAGGAATGTGTAGGGATATGACATGGGGAATGGCTTTAAACTAAAAGACAGTAAATTTAGATTAGGTATTAAGACGTAATTCTTCACTATGAGGATGGTGATGCCCTGGCATGGGTGGCCGCCCAGGGAAGCTGTGGCGGCCCCATCCCTAGCAGTGTTCAAGCCCAGGTTGGACTGGGCTTGGAGCAACCTGGTCTAGTGGGAAGTGTCCCTGCCATTCTATAATTCTGTGATTTCACGCTATGGTGAGGTTCCTGTCTCAAATGTGACGTTTGTATTTTGTTTTCCTTTTTTCAGCACTGCCCCATAAGGTGGGGGATACAGGAAGAGAGCATCATTTTAATGTTAACAGGGATGCGTCCTTTGAGATTGTGACTCCTGCTGACTGGCATATGGGATGCTGTGACGAGCTTGCCATCATTTTCTGTCTTTCTCTGGGACAGCTGAGTAAGCACTGCAGTGCTAATATGTGACAGAGCTTTGTGATGGGCACACTGGCAGAACCATTTTTTACAGAGGTTAATAAGAGGTTTGTAGCTGTTATTTATTACCAGGACAGGGACCGCCTATGTATGCCCCTATCTGTTACTGCAGCAGCAACGCTTGTCTTGAAAACCTGCTCATCTGCTTTCCCACAGGCACTTGTCTGCTTTCCCCTTCTTCACAATTTCTCCAGGCCATGCTGCCCATTTAGCATTTCCCCAAGCTACAGGGGACAGACTGAGCAGCGTCTGGGAATGTGTGCACGCACCAGATGACCTGAAACAGCCTGCTTTTTTGTTGTCACCTGTCACTGGATTACTCAGGTGCTCTTGCTTTGAATCTGCCTCTTTGTTACCCACAGGGGCATTTGCAGCTGCAAGCATACTGGGACAGGGACAGTTTGACACCAGCATGTACAGGACAGAGGAGCAGCCTGACCTGCTGATAGGCTCCATGCGCCGCTGCTCTAACGACAATGGTGACTTTTCATGCATGTTAGTGGAAGAAGGAAGTAACTGTTTGCAGTAAGGTTTTGGGGGACTTTTTGCCTGTTTGTTTTCCTTTCCAAGTGACTTGTCTCTGAGCAGGGATGCTTCGCAGCCCTGAGCCTTTTCCAGCCCTGCCGGGAAGGATCTGGCATCTGTCAGTCACTCGGAAGATGGGAGCTCAAGCGAGAGGTTTTCCCAGTTGCCAAACGTCACCTGTATTCAGGGAGGCTTCTGGTCCCAGCCTCAGAGGAGCTGTCAGCGCTCTGGTCCCTGAGCGATGCTCCTGCCAGCCTGCGGGTGAAAGAGGAGACACAGGGCTGCCCTAGGCCCTGGGCTAGATAGCGTCTAGATGTCACCTCCAGCACGTGATGCAGCTGGCTTGCAGCTTGTGCATGCACATGCTGTTGAAAACCAAAGGGGCATGGGAGAAGAGGAAGAAACGTTTCGTTTCTCCTCTCCTCTGTCTGTTCTTACACTGCCTTTCTCCTCCTCCTGCCCTGCTCCTCAGCTATTTGGCACGATTGCTGCCATTGCAAATGTACGTGACTAATCTGTTACTTGAGGAACGGGGAGGCAGATTCACAGGCACGGATGACCCAGGCTGTCAGGAAGCTGATGGGATTCCTTGCTGGGAAAAGTTTATTTTGAGAGGGCTGCTCCCCTTGCTAAGTGATGGGAGAGAGATACTCATCTGAGTACTTAATGGGATGGGTACAGCCTCAGTTAAAGGAGTGGCCATCTTCCCAGCCCCGGGGGCAGATGTGCTGCACCGCGATGGCACATCCCCCTTCCTGCCCCCCCAAGACATGTGGATGCCATTCCCTTGCAGTGGCACAATGCCATTGGCTGTGGTGTGATCCCTTGAGTGCAGAGGCTCTGGAAGGTCTGGGTGTGAGATTCGGGCAGATCCTTACTCATTCATCTCCTAACCAGCTCAGGCAGAGGCCTGAGGCCATGGGACCTGAATGCTCTGACCAGAATACAGCTGGATGCTTGCACCGGGAGCCGGGTCCTTGCCTCCTTCTTTGCCTCCCTCTGCCACTTTGCCTTACTCTGTTTCAGCTGTGCATCTTTAAGTGATTCAGAGGCTCTCGGCCAGAGGCCTCTCTGCCTTGCCAAGCTGATCCCAAAGAGAAGGGGTGATGTGCCAGGAGGTCTGGGAGGCGAATGTCATTTCATCACTGTTCTCCTGGGAGAGGTAGAGGGATCCAGCATGGGAACAACGGGGGTGGGGGACAGGGGTTAATGAGAAGAAATGGGATAAATTAAAGCAGGGAAAATGCAGGCCAAGTATTGGGGGGGAAAACATATGTTTAAATGTTTGCAATCCAAGAGTTATTTGCTAAAAAAAAACCCCAACAAGTAAATTCCAGGGAATGACTAAATTATTGGACACAGATCCTAACTAGGCACCTAGAAAATGTGTTGAATCAGGCTGTCAGTGTGAATTACTAGCCCAGCTCTGGAAAAAATACCCTAGGGAGCACCAGTTTTCCTGGTTTTCCGCTCCTCATAATGCCTAAGTGAAGTCTCCTGAGGCAAAGGCCTTGCACATTAACTAACTTACAGTGCCATCTAGCCCCATCTAAGTCATAAGACGTGTATGAGTGGCTGCTAATTTTGTTCCTGTAACCGGGAGGCTGAGTCACTTTAGCATGAACCCACCTCCTAGGTCATGTGCTTGTGGATGTAAGTGTGTCTTAGAGTACATCTGTACGTGCACTGGGATGTATTTTTAAAGACTCGAGTCACAAACGCAAATGCCTGACTGGGAGCCATCCCAGCTGGACAAATCCAATGTGTTTTCACTCCATGCGGTGAGGGCAGCTCAGCGTTGCTACGGCCTGTCTGACGCTTCCCACTGATAAGACCTTACTTAAAGATTTGCCAGCCTGCAACTGCTTGGGCTGGGAGCGGTGGGTGCTGGGTGCTTGCCGCGGGCTGTTTGTGGGGAGCTTCCTGCAGAGCAGTGTTTGCACAGCTCCCTTGGGTGAGCTATGGACCAACGCATGGGTCTGCCCGTTCTGGACAAGAGAAAGGCAAACAGAAAAGCGATAGCGCTGCTGCTATAGCTCCTCTTGCGAAACACAAGAGGTGGGGGCAGAGGGTGGTGGTGTCCGCTGCCCACAGTGTGCTGCAGCTGCATCCCTACGTCCTTTGCTGCCTCCACCGCACATGCATCCTCCCCTGAGACGTGGGGCCAAGGGGCAAGCTCCTGTGACCTCCCAAAGGCCATGGAGCAAAGATAGATGCTGTGGGCTCCCTGATACAAGGGTTCAGGGTCCCCTGAGGTCTGTGAGAGTCCTAAAGTTGCTGTGTCGGCTCTTTGGGTGTCTACTTTTTGCCCACATGGGCTGTGGAGGGCTCAGGGGGTGCTGCCAGGGGCCATGGGTTTGGTGCAGTGTTGTGTTTCTGAGTTTGCTAAGCTGATGGCAGCCTTCTCTGCCTTGCAAAAAGCTAATGCAGGGATGCTGGCCGGACCACCAAAGGTAGTGAAGTAACCTTCTCCTATAGAGGAAGACACCCATTTCCCTAACAGGGCTTGAATTTCAAGGGTCTTGTTTTGCACTTTCTCCTTTCTGTTTCTTTTTTTTTCCTTGTGTGCTCTCAGTAATGTCCGTAGCCAGACATATGCTCACAGCCTGGAATGAAGTCGACTGCAATTACATCCTAAGGGAGTCACTCAACGGGGGTTTTGTGAAGGCAGGACTCAGGCTTTGGTGGAGCCTGTCACTGCTGCACATGTGCTGTTAGACCTCCAACTGCACTCACCCTGCCTTCAGCTTTGTGGGAACAAGGAGCAGAAGGCTCAGAAATACAGCCAGTCTGGTGCACATCTGGAGGCAGTAACGTGAGGCAAAGTATACACCTCTTGTACTCGAAAGGGGTGCTTTCCTGCATTAGTGATTCCAGCACATCAGCACGGAAGTCCTGCCTTTTAGATGCACTCGCACTGTATCCCCTGCTCTGGTCCAAACCTTCTTCAGCATAAAGGTGCTTGGAGCTGGGTTGCAGGGTCAGGCCTCCCTCTGCAGTACTTTCGCCTTACTTCCTTTATCTCCCAGAGCAGCTAGAAGCACATGCTGCAGCAACGTAATCATTTAATCCAGGCTGGTGAAACCTGTTCTCCAGATGAACAACTGACAGATCATTTGCTCCATAGCTCTGCATATGAATGCAATGTTTGTTGGGGCGGCTGGATGTCAGTGCCAGCTTTCCGCTCTCGTTTCCAGCAGAGCCAAACAGCAGCCTGACTGTGAATCTGCTTCCAGCTCCTTCCTCCACTCCCTGCGCTGCGCTCGCTGAAGACGCATTAGTCCTGGGGCTCACTCTCCCTCCTGTGCTGTTGTGGATGTACTAGGTGCGCAGATACCTGTCTGGAGAAAGCAGTTCTCAGAGGAGCAAAGCAGGCTTGTGGTGCTCAGGACAGGAACACTGTTTGCCCGGGGAGGCAGGTGATACCTGAAAGGGTGCAGCCAAAACTAACAAAGGTGTGTTCAGAGATAGATACAGTTTGATCTTTAGCCCCTGATGCAAACCTTGCTTTGCCTGGGGAGGGTGCCCTGCCAAGCCCTTGTGTAAGGGCGTAACAGCCTGGCACATTGCAGGGGATGGAGGCGCCAGCAGTGGGTTGGAAGGGGACCATTTGCGGTGCTTTTCCTTGCAACTGCGGTGAGTTAACAGGGGCAGAAGAGAGGTGTATCCCCTGTTGTAGGCCTCTGAAACCCTCGTGTCTGAATGCCATCTGTCCAGATCCAGTGGTTTGCTGGGCATTGTACACATTGCACGTGCAGCGTCTCTGGGTGCCCGGCGCTGAGTCTGTGCTGTCCCGAGTGATGGAGGTACCCCAGCCGTGCTCTGCTGCGGTAGGCTGCTACCTCTTGTTTGCAGCTCCTCTGGTTTCAGCTCCGATCCCTCTCCCAGAGTTCGTAATGCAAGTAGCCTGGGCTGCTAACAAACCGCTGACAATCCCAGCCCAGGCCATGGCTCCATGGCAGCACACTACCAGGGACCAACCACAGTGCTCTTGGTGGGAGACAAACAGCATTAGAAACTTTCCAGGTGAATATGCTATGGTTTTACAGCCACCTTCTTTCTTTCTGACTGAAGGAGCAAGCCCAGATGCTGCGCTGAGGCTCTACCAGCACCAGTTTATGCCCCTCAAACTGCTTCATCTGCATGTGCTTCCTCTAAGGATGGAGAGCTGAAAGAAGCTGCTTGCATTCAGATTGCAATCCAGGTTTCTTTTAAATGCCTTTTTTTGAGAAGGGCAAGTGTTCTATAGTATTGGGGCCAGTGCTGTGAGGTTGGCTCAGCCTCCACAAACACTGTCCAAAACGTGTTGTCCAGAGCAGGGTGCTTTAAAGACACATCACATCCCTCTGCACTAGCTGGTCCAGCCTCTTACCATGGCCATGCAACAGCATTTTTTCTTTCAGTTCAGATGATGGTGGCCTCACGCAGCGGGCTGCAGAAGATCCCCTTGCAAAAGCATCTCCCCTTCCAAGCTTGGTTAGCTTAGCATCATCTGAACTGTGTGAGGCAAGGAGCTTTGAGGCCTTTTGCTCCAACTGTTTGCCTGCTGTTTTGGTCTGTCTCCCATCAATAGCTCTAGTGGGTGTAGGTGTTTTTTAATGGACATATTTTATTGCTCACAAATGATGTAAGATTGACAAATTTGGACATATAGTAACCTGGTCACCTACCAACTGGCAGCAGGTGGGAAAACAAGCACCCTTCTCCCACCTCCCATGGCTTTGCAAGTGCAGTTGTACTGAAGGAATCACCTGTATGGATGAGTTCAGTGTTCCTCTCAGAGTTTAACCCATCAGCTGTAAAATCTATTCCTACTGCCATGACACTTACTACTGGTTTTAGTGTTTTCAGACAAAGCCCAGTTAAAGGCATTGGAAACCCGCACTGATGGATTTGAGTGGGCTTACGATCCATATTGGTTTAGGATCCTAAGATCCATACTAGGATCTGTATGTGTTGCACAACGCAACAACTTCTTTTACTTTCTTTCTCCCTCTTGAGTACCTTCAGCGTTAGCTCTGTGCTAGACAAAAGCCTGTGAGGCATTCAGGGAGTGCAGGTCTGGGCTGTGCATCACCCTGTCGCCAGGACTGTGCTGGGAGAGGTCAGTACATGTGCACAGCTCAGAGCAATGCATGCTCTGGGGGATGGGAAGTTTAAAAGGATCACTGGTATTTTATCTTCAGTTTAGCAGGGCTCAGGTTTGTCATCAAGAACCACAGCCCTGAAATTTCAAGCCTGAGGCGGAGCTGGGAAGAACATCCTTCTGAGTCGCTGCCTGAGGGCTTTGGATACAGCTTGTCACAGACTTCCCCTTCCTGAAAGGAGAGGAATGAAGTGTGATGTTTGCATTTTTTATGTGCAGTCCACTCAGACCTATTCACCCCCTGCCTTTGTATCATTTTTTGGGGTCAAGAATTAACTAATAAAGAAGTTATTAGTTAGAAAGGGAATAAGTCTTGCTGGCAGTTTTTATTCCTTGCTGCCCCCATGTTGCACCCCCCAGCTCTCCATGGCAGGCACTAAGGAGACAAAATGCAGTGTGCCTGCAGAGCAAGATTAGCAGTGCACAAGATGATCTCTCTTCTCCTGGTGCACATCAGAGCCTGGAAGCTCCCCCATCTCCCCAGCCCTGTAGCCCTGCTGTCCCAAACCCCAGGCAGCAGGGATGGAAAGCAGCAGGCTGCTCTTGCAGTGCAGCTCGGGTGATGGAGAAGATAATGGGAAAGATTTCTCAGTACAAGTACGAGCATGTATCCTCTGAAGAAATATTAAGTCTAGTTGTGGTGGAAATACAA
The DNA here is from genome assembly GCA_017639245.1 of Myiopsitta monachus. Taxonomy (NCBI): domain Eukaryota; kingdom Metazoa; phylum Chordata; class Aves; order Psittaciformes; family Psittacidae; genus Myiopsitta; species Myiopsitta monachus. The sequence goes on along the minus strand of CM029918.1, from coordinate 38,948,962 downwards.
AAAGAAAGCAAGCACACACACACACATGACCTTGGCTGCATGTAACACTGAATAGTTTGGTTGTGTTTGAGTTTTTCTCAGCTGCTGATCCTCTGAATCCTCCCTACATGACTACGCTGGGGCAGCAGCCGGAGTGCTGAAGTGCTGCACGGTGCTGCCAGCTCTCTTTGCTGCAGACCAAGCCTTGAACTGTGATACTCAGGGATTTATTGAAGCCCTTCTGCCTCTTTGCCAGAGTTGAAAGCCAAGATGCCAGTGCATCTTGGCTTTCAACTGAAGAAAGAGAGGGGGGACAGACAAAGCTAATTAAACCCCCCAAGTTCCTAGCACTTATATTTGTGTGGAGATATTTAAAACTGAGAAATGAGTGTGACCTATAGAAAAATAATAATCTAAACTGTATTCTATCTCTTTGCCCTGAGCAAGGCCCTGTGAATTGTTGTAATGATGGGGGGAAGAAAACGGAACCCTCCTCAGTGCGGCAGCCCTGCTGCCACTCCAGAAGAGAAAGCAGTGAAAACTAACTTTGCTGCGTTGGATGCTAACTTGTGACAGGCAGTGGCTTTGTCTATGGTGAACGACAGGGCTGGCACTTCCTATTCCTGGCTGCTCCCTCTTGCCAAAGTCTATTGTGGTGGGTATGACAGCCATTACAGATTAACTCCTAAGCCTTAAGACTGTGTGCAGTTCTGGTGTCCTCACCATAAAAAGGACATAGAACTGTTGGAACAAGTCCAAAGGAGGGCCAGGAGGATGATCAGGGGACTGGAGCACCTCCCGTATGAAGATAGGCTGAGAAAGTTGGGGCTGTTGAGCCTGGAGAAGAGAAGGCTGCATGGAGACCTCATAGCAGCCTTCCAGTATCTGAAGGGGGCCTATAGGGATGCTGGGGAGGGACTCTTCATGAGGGACTGCAGTGAGAGGACAAGGGGTAACAGGTTCAAACTTAAACAGGGGAAGTTTAGATTGGATATGAGGGAGAAATTCTTTACTGTGAGGGTGGTGAGGCACTGGAGTGAATTGCCCAGGGAAGTTGTGAATGCTCCATCACTGGTGGTGTTCAAGGCTGGGTTGGACAGAGCCTTGAGCCTTAGGTGACATGGTTTAGTGGGAGGTGTCCCTGCCCATGGCAGGGGGTTGGAACTAGATGATCTTAAGGTCCTTTCCAACCCTCACTATTCTATGATTCTATGATTCTATTCTATGTTTTGCTAAGTGAGGTGCTAGTCCTGTCTTTGGAAATTTTGGTCTTGAATTACTATTTCTTTCAAATATTAGACCCTGCCTGCAAAGATGAAGTTTTTCCTGGCCTCACTTTTCAGTATTGCTGCTGTTCTTTCCATCCTCTATCTCCATTGCTTCCACTGTGTGTACAAAGACATGAGATTTCAATACCTGTAATTTTCCAGTCTGTTTATTAGCTGGTCTCTGCACGAAAGGGACCATGTGAAGTTGAGGATGCTACAGGGAAGCACCTGAGAAGTAATCCCCACTTCCTCTGTGAGTGTGCTTTGCATTGTTAGGGCGGCAGGAACAGGACTCATGAGTGACAGAGCAAAAAATCAGCAATTACTCTTTGGCAGGAGATACTAAAACTTTGTCAAGCTAGGCGAGTATCTCCATTGTGGTTTCTGACTCACAATTCAAAAATGCTGGGAACATTTGAGGGGGCTGGGTCAGTTCTTCAAGCAGTGGGAAAAACAAGGCTTTAATACATCATGGCGTATCTTTGGGTCTGAGCTCTACTGTTCTGCTTTTCTTTGAGGAAACTGGTGTGGCTGGTAGTGGGGAGAGGGAGGTGTTGTGAAACCACACACGCACACAGACACATACATGTGATTCTGACCCCTCCTGTCAGTGCTTCAAACTCATTTGGCTGCTCTGGCTGAGCTGAATCGCTTCACCCTCCTTCAGGTGAACCGAGGATGAGGATGTGTGCTGTGGCTGGTGACGGCTAAGTCCCCTCCTGTGCTGCAGCAGCCTGGCTGAGGCATGTGATGCAGGGGAACTCATGGAGGGGCTCGCCAGCTACTTTGTACCACTCTGTGGGCACAGGGGTGTCATAAACTGGCCAGTTAAGCCAGGTTTGCAGCTCTGGTGTGTCATCATCATGGTGGCACAGAGCAGCCGGGCTGCTGTGGTGCATCAAGCTGTGAGGGCAGGAAGGCTTGCCGGCAGCCCAGCTCTCCCCGTTCCTTGCACTGCCACAGATAAAGCTCTGCAGCCGCCCTTACAGAAGATGCTTTCTGCTGATACGGTGCATTCCTGTGCGCGGAGGGAAAGGCAGATATGGCCAGACATCCTTTCCCAGATCCTGCTGTGCGGGTGAGAGCTGCTGCTGGTGGTGAGGCTGCTCCTCCATGCTTTTCCAGCTGGAGGCAACCACCTGCTCAGGCAGGCTTCCTGGTGAATACAATTGCAGGGTGGGCAGATGCTTCCAGCCCATGGCTTTGCACCTTCTGCTCCTGGGAGGAGCCGGAGGGAGAACTGGGAAATGGTGCTGGAGCAGAATGGCCAAAAAAGAGCATGACCATGCGAGGAGTGGCCATGTGGCAGATGAACTGTTAGCTCTGTAATTAAGCCAAGTGCTTGGGATGTGAGAGGCATGACTTTGCTCGGTTCAGAGCCCGGCTTCCTGTGCTTTCCTCCCTGCTACGATTTTGACCAGAAATTCCATTTTTGACCTGAAAAATCTTCCAGATGAAAATTTAATTAGAAAAGTGATGTATTCCCACAAGAAACTTCAGTGTCAGCAAATGAGCATTTTTTTTTTTCCTTTTGAAGAAAAACTGTTTTAGTCACATACACAAAAAACGGGCTCCCATTGATTCCATGCTAAAGCATTACCCTGGTAAAATCTCTAATGTTTGATTTAATCAAAACTGATGATTTTCAATTAGCATCCTTTAGGCATACAAGTCACAAAGAGTTGATACCGACACTGCGGTCCTCCTGTGCTGGGTGCAGTTTGTCGGTGAGTTATTAAATCATGATCTGTGCTATGCCTGTAATTTATAAAAGGTTACTGGCAGTGGGGAAGTGGAATGAATGAGATGTGGGAGTGTTAACCCAGAGAACAAGATTTCCTTTCCTTTTGTGACACCAATCGCCTGCTTTCTGCACAGCAAAGGTGAGTTTTCCTCCAGCCACTGTGATTTGTAACACAGGCTTTGTAAACATTTTCCGTGTGCAAAGGTCTATGCCCGCGGTTGTTATTGGTTCCATATTTAACTTTGGATCTTCGCATGCAGAGGAAGGCTTTTGGCTGGTGAAGAGGAACTTCTCTGAGGCTGGACCGTTTCCCCTTGCACAATGAGTCTCCTCAGGATGGGGCGTAAGGCACAGAAAGCCTGCTAGGGGCAAGGTGCTTTTGCACATAACAGAAAACTTTGCAAGCGCATTAATAATAGCCAAATAAAATAGAGCACAGAAAGTCAACATGTTTGAAAAGATAGGCTGTTCTGGGAAAGAAGAGGAGATGGGGTGTGTGTTTATGTGAACAAAAGAAGTCTGAACTGCAAACTATGATATATCTGTTAACTCATTAACGTGTGCGATGCTGACTAATTCCAGGGATGTTTCTGCTGCCCGGCAGCGAAAGTGCAAAGAGGTGGACAGCTGTGATTTACTGCCAAATATTTAATCACATCGTGACAATTCAGGCCACCCACACTCTTAAGTAAATACAACTTCTGGGGAGTCATTTCAGACTGAAGTGCAGAGCATCCACTTTCCTGGGCACCTAGGCCAAACAGTTCTTCAGTGTTTGGGGCCAAACTTCTGCTCTCTGTAACACACTGTGAGCCCCATTCATTCCATGGAGTTAGTACTACATAGCTGAGGGCAGATCTGACTCTTGATGCTAATCTGACTTTTTCTCGCTCAGTAAGTACAATTTTGCATGTAAATGTGAATGTGGAACAGATCTGGACTCGATTAGCTCCTGAATCCTTGACAAAAAGCCATAATTGTTTGTCCAGATGATTTTTCTTTGTCTCCCATTTTCTCTTACTTTAAACCCAAGGCTTTAAACCCAAGGTTTTAATGGGCTTGTAAAATAAATATGTGAGTGTAGATTTGTGGTATAAAAGGTGTGAGGAAACCCTTCCCTTCTACTTAGCAGGAGTAAATGCTCCTTTGGTGCACGCATAGGTTGCGCTCTCCAGAGCCTGGGGAATGGGTGGCTGCAGGAGGGAGGGTATTTCCAAGACAGTGCTTAGCCTGGGGCTCCCATTACAGATGCGAAGGACCTGTGATGTATATATTTTTTCCTGCTAAGCACTGAAATTGGTGCTAGTGGCAATACCTGGGGCACAGGGTTGTTGGGAGAGGGGCAAAGCAAGGAAATATGAAAAAATACTGTGTTTATCAGGGAAGTCTAGTCTAGGAGCACAAGCACTAAAACATTTTAATCACAGTCATATGGTTATGTGTCACTTCAGGCCAGAATTAAGGCTATTTGTATGCCTTGGTTGCACATCACCACACTTCAAGTTTGGATTTATTTTAAGCATAACTTTAACTCTGAATTCCCTGGGTTTGTAATGCCTGGTCTGGAAATAAGTGCAACCTCTTTATATCATACTTTACTCTTAAATTAGGCTTCCCACTTTAGCTCAATTTCTATTGGCTTGGCAATAGCATGGGCTGTCATTTCCTGCCCTGACAGGTTTACTGTTGAAATGGAGAAGGCTGTCATCCGAATAAAGGATCACGGCAGTAAAAGCATGGATGGGAGGTGTTGCAAACACAACAAGTGCTTCCAAGGATGCTGTGTGCACAGCACGGTTACTGCTTTAACTCTCCATGCCCGGCTCTCTCTTATGTGAATGTGTGGTGCCCCTTGCGCACAGATGCTTTTGTTGGGTGTAGAAGGAGCCCACATGGGATCGGAGGTTGAAATTCTATTTCATGTAGTGGAGGCAGTGTTATGACGCCAGCTCCCAGTAAGGCCACTGGAATCAGTGGGATGATGCTCAGCTCACACCAGGGTACCTGTGAGCTCATCCACAGCTCTGGGGCTATGTGCTGTAGCTCTCCATGTGCCACGATGTGGAGAGGCTCTGCCTTGTCTGGTTGGGCACAGCACACCCAGGGAGGGGGGCTCAGGGGTAGTCTCCTGCAAGAGAAAATGCTCCATTTGCCTCCCCACAGGGGAACTTGCCTCCTGCCTCTCGTGACAGGAGGGCTGGTAGGTCAGTGAGCTCTGGGAAAGGAGTCAGCGCCCCAGCTGTTTTAAACACGGTTTTCTTCGGCGAAGGCTTCTTCTCGATAGGAGGGTAACGGCATCGTCCCTGGAGTGCCTCTGCCTCTGCCTTGGCTTCTGCCTACAGCCTCCTCCCCCAGGTCCTAGACCCTGTCCTGCTGGGCTTCTTTCTGCACATCTGGAGACATGGTGCATATGTCCCACCTCCCTCAGTCTCCCGTTCTCTGTCCCTCATTCCACTCCCCATGCACCCATGCCCTGCCCCCTGACTAAAGCTAAATTGCCCTCTTTTTTTGGCAGCTGGCCTTCCCAGGGGCCCAGACTAACAGAAGCCTGAGCCCTGACTCTGCTGTGCCTTGGCCAGAGTGGAGCAGCTCCTTGCCGACAGATAACGTTGCCTTAAAGGAGAAGGGATATTTTATTTCCCCATCCATTTCCCCATCATGGTGTCCCATTTGTTTCCCAGCTCCCGTGGGATGGGGATGCTCATGCCAGGGACCTGCCACCACCCAGTCACTTGCTGGGAGTTCCCTGCTTCCTGGCTGTGGAGTTGGTCTCTAAGCCAAGCCTCCAGTAATTAATGCAAGCCTTGCTGTTGACTTCCAGTGAGCTCTGGATAAGGCCTTTCCAGGACTTGCAGCTTTCCTCCAACTCAGTCCTTGCGTGCCAAGTGATGAGGCTTCCAGGGCTTCTCCCGTGGGATGGCTCCAGTGCAGGCATCTCACTGTCAGGAAGCTTTTCCTGCCTCTCAGCCTAAATTCTCCCCTTTTCAAATGTCATCCTGGTACTCCTACTTAGCATGCGCTTCCTGTGCTTCTTGCTTCCTCCAAGCAGGCTGATGCTTTTCTCTCTCTGCGCCCACCTCAGCTTAGCCAGTCGGGGCACATTATCCTACAGCTCATTTCCTTCTATAAATGCAACCTCCCAGCCTTTCTTTTTTCCTTTTTTCTTTTTTTATCTTTTTTTTCTCTTTTTCTCCTTTTCTCTCTTCCCTACAACACACAAGTGATTTTGGGGTGTCTGCCCCGCGGTGTGGAACAATCTCTTTCTTTCAGGCTGACAAGGTTTTTAGTGTGAAGTGCTGACGTTTCTTTGTGGCTGTAGGCAGGAAGCTCTCTGGGTAACAAATGGCTGGGGATGGGTGAATGCACAACCACCTCTGAGCCAGAGGTCCTGGGAGCAACCCCGGCAGGCACCCCTCAGCCAGTGCTGCGGTGTGCAGACTCTGATACCAAATGTGGCTGAGCTCCCCCTGTCACTCTACCCTGTTTGTCCTTCTTCCCATGGATTTCACAGATCTGAGGGTACTGACTCGCTGCTGAGTTTGGTCTGTGTGGGCAATGGCCTTGAGGTAATTTGGGACTGGAAGAGAAGAGAGGCAGGTTCTGCCCATGCTGCACACACATGAAATGACTGCACGCACCTCATTTCTTCACCAAGCCAGGCTGAACATGCATCCTGATGAGAAATAAAGCCACACCAGAATGGGAAAGAGTAAGTGACAGCTTGCTTTCCCTCCTGTGTCTGACTTCTTCGCTATCGCATGGACACAGGTTTTGTCGGGAGCAGGACATAGGGTGAAAGACTGATCTACCCTCCCGCTCACACCGCCACTGGCTTTGTGTTCCTGCTTTGCTGTAGCCAGAAATTGAAGGTTTCACCATGCAAAGTGGCAAACACAACCCTGGGGGGTGCCATGACAGCTCAGAGGAGAAACTGGGTCAGCCTTGCAGCCCATGGAGGGGACCGGCCGTGGCTGCCTGGTTGTCACCCGTAAGCCCACAACAGCAAACACGTCCCAGCGCTTGTTATTGAGCTGGCTGCACGGATTCTTTATTTCCCAGGAGGAAACAAAAGAGTTGCTAACTTGGTTAACATTTTAAACTTAGTGTGGCTAAAAGGGTTGGTTGTAACCCACACCACTGCCATGGCAACAGAGATATACATGTGTTTTTTCTTGAACATGCAATAAGAACAGGTTTTCTGATTGCATGTTCACTTTTCTTGCCCATGAGTAATCTTCAGAGGAGAAGATACAGAGGAAGTAGACTTCATGAAATACTGAGGGGACTGGAGACACCAGGCCAGCAGAGTTGAATGCAGGATCATTTCAGAGTTGAAAAGAAAGCCAAGGATGGACGCTGAGGCTGAGAAGGTGCTTTGGGCAGTGAATTTCCTTAAATAATAGTGGCCTCCATGGGCTGAAGACCAGGTTTAAGAATGCATTTTGATGTTTTGACATCAAAATAGGTTTTGCAAATGAGAAAACTGGGTGTTCATTGACTATTGACCCTTTTGGAAAATGCGGTCACAAGTGTTTCAGGTGATCATGGCTGAGAGCCGTGGAAGAACTATCTTTTATTTGTCCAGCCATTTTCCCTTCTCATCTTCTCCTCCAGGGTTTACACTGATCTGTCAATTCCCCTTTTCTCCTCCTACTTGCCACTTTCTAGACAGATAACACCAATGTCTAGGAGCTGGGTACCCTCCTTGGAGAACAGGAGGGATGGGCGAGGCACATCCACCAGTGCCTGTGATGGAAACTGAAGCCGTTGCTGCTCCTTTCCTTTGGCATCACCTGTAGCACTGTCCTTCGGTCTCTGTGCAAAGGAAGGACAGGCACTGGCAGCCTACCTCCTGAGGGTCACGTATTATCAGCAGTATCATAACAAAAGATCTTTAGACTTAACTCCAGCTCTACTTTTATGTTGATATCACTGGCAGGTGATAGTGCAACCTGTTTAACAGTGTGACTATGCAATCTGTGGATTGCCATGTAACAGTAAGTGCATAGTTTCATAGACACTTGGGGAAATTGCATGTGTGAAATGTAAAGGAGCGCATTGAAGTGCATTTTGGTGCACACGCACATGGAAGAGTGGATCTAGTTACCAGCTCTGCTCCTCAAGAGTCATGTTGATCTTTAAGGATTTTGCTGGTGCTTTCTGCAGCCTCTTTCCTGTCACAGGGGTGAGAAGCACCAGAGGGTTTGCCCCACAGCGCCCCAACAGCTTGGTACTTCATGTTACATGGCTGGAGGGTCACTGAGCCTGCTGTCTTCTAGCAAGGAGCAGAGTTCCTCCTCTGCTGCTGGCAACCTCGTGGTAGTGACCCTTCCCTTAGGAAGAGGTGCTTCTGTTTCCACGTGGATAGCAAATATTGCACTGCTGGGATAGTGCCTCAGTTAGGAACAGTGAAAAGATGACCCTTGTTTGGGCTTGCTGAGCACTACTACTGTACATAGAACAACAGAATGGTTTGGGTTGGAAGGGACCTTAAAGATCATCCAGTTCCACCCCCTTGCCATGGGCAGGGACACCTTTCATTAGACCAGGTTGCTCCAATCCCCATCCAACCTGGCCTTGGACACTGCCAGGATGGGGCAGCCACAGCTTCTCAGGGGGATATGTTCCAGTGTCTCATCATCCTCACAGGGAAGAACTTCTTCCTAATATCTAATCTAAATCTGCACTCTTTCAGTTTAAAGCCATTCTCCCTTGTCCTATCCCTACATGGCCTTGTAAAAAGTCCTTCACGTTTCTCCTAGACCTCCTTTAGGTACTGGAAGGCTGTTATAAGGTCTCCCTGAAGCCTTCTCCTTCCCAGTATGAACAACCCCAATTCTCTCAGCCTGTCTTCATAGAAGAGGTGCTCCAGCCCTCAGATCACCTTAATAGCCCTCCTCTGGACTCACTCCAACAGATCGATGTGCCTCTTATGTTGTGGTCCCCAGAGCAGGATGCAGGACTGCAGGTGGGGTCTCACAAGAGCAGACTAGAGGAGGGTCACCTCCCTCGACCTGCTGGTCACACTCCTTTTGATGCAGCACAGGATACAGAAGTACAAGGAGTAGCTACTTGGGATCAAGCTGAGCCCTGGCTAATTCCACTGCACAGGGCGTGGGCTCAGCTGAGGGTCACTCAGCATGGGGATGGAGCCCCTCCGAGGCATCAGAACACACAAATCCTTCCTGTCCAGTTTTCCTTTCTGTCTGCGGTGGGTTGAACCTGGCTGGATGCCACCAAAGGCGCTCTGTCACCCCCCTCCTCAACTGGATGGAGGACAGAAAACACAATGAAAGGCTCATGGGCCGAGACAAGGACAGGAAGAGATCACTCACTCACCAATTACTGTCAGGGGCAAAACAGACTCGAGTTGGGGAAAGTATTTGATTTATTACTGATCGAGTCAGAGCACAGTAACGAGAAAACAAAAATTAAATCTTGAACCACCTTCCCCCCACCTCCCTTCTTCCTGGGCTCAACTTCACTGCCAATTTCTCTGTCTTCTCCCCCCACAGCAGCACAGGGGGACGAGGAAAGGAAGCTGAAGTCTGTTCATCACACTTTGTCCTTGCTGCTCCTTCCTCCTCAGGTGGAGGATTCCTCACACTCTTGTCCTGCTCCAGTGTTGGGTCCCTCCCATGGAGACAGTCTTCCATTAACTGCTCCGATGTGGTCCCTTCTGTGGGGTGCAGCCCTTCAGGAACAGACTGCTCCAGTATGGGTTCCTTCTGCCCTCTTACTTCCTCCCTCCACTTCTTAACTGTGCTATCCCAGAGGCATTAGCACCATCACTGATGGGCTCGGCCTTGACCAGTAATGCGTCCCTCTTGGAGCCGGCTGCACTGGCTCTATCAGTTGCAGAGGAAGATTCTGGCAGCTTCTCACAGAATGCATTCCTGTAGCCGCCCCTCGCTACCAAAACGTTGCCACGCAAACCCAGTTCACTGTCTTGGACATGTCTTCTCTGTGTTCATCTGGAAGTATTTCTATCCCATGTTTCTAGAATCCCAGAAGGGAGCTTAATTGCTTCAGCATCCTCCTCATGCAAAGTGTACCTGGAATGCCTGATGGCTGAATAACCTCTCATGCACTGAAAACCATTAGCATCTGAATTGGCGACATGAGGATAACAGGCGATTATCCCATTTAACAGCTGTTGAGTGCTGTTAAAGGAACACCTTCTAGAAGAAGGAACAAAAATGTAGTGGATTTTTCCTTTTTAGAAAGGGATTCCCTGCCTCCTATGAATACTGGCGTCCTCTTGTGTTTGAAAAGTGGCGCAATTTCCACAGGAACACCTTATCATCTTTAAATCTCTTCCCTGTAGAGAGATGGAAACCTAAATACACCCACAAAGTGCCAGCAGATGACAGCGAGAAAGTGGAACTGTCCCCGAACAGAAAGAGAAGTGGTCCTGGGCAATTGGGAGCCAGAGTAAGCCAAGCATAAAGGGAAGAAGTTAGAATAAAGCTGCAAAGAGAAGCACAAGTTAAAGCATCCCCTCTGCTCTGGAGCAATTCAGCCATAAAGGACATGCATGCAATGGGCCTGATGGCTATCTGCCTCGGTGAAACATGGCTGTTTTAAGGGGCAGGATGAACCAGGCACCAATTACAGCCCCCAGAGTAGTATAAGGATGAACAAAAATATCCTCTCTCTGATTCAGCTAGAGGCGGAGAAGTGCATTTTGAAAGTGTAAAATCTATCATATGTATCACAAAAGAAAACCTTCCTGTATGCAGGGCACTTTTTCAAAAGAAGACTTTAGTGAGAAGGAATTATTACAGTTATTAGTGTAGGTGACGCAGCAATAGAGAAAAATCTCTGCCAAGGTCCATGGCTCCATTTCTCTTGACAAGCATGTTAAGCAGAAGACAAAATACTGGTCCTCATCATCACAAGGAAGCGTTGTCTGGACTCCAGCATCAAAGATGTTAAAACATAACTCTCCTTGTCTCCCTCATGAGTCTTAAACATGACTCATTTTGAGGCTTTGCCTTTTACACTAAGCTGAACAAACTAAGGTAGCTTCACTTTCTCAAGGTTTCATCCTACGCCAGCTCCCACTGGGGTGCTGGTGGTAGGCCTACCAGCCTTCAGAAGATCTGGCAGCTCATTCAGGTGTGTTGCTGATGCCTGACTCCCTTTCTGAAAGCTGGCTCATATTGGGTGCCCTGAGATGTTTGTGGATCCCCACAGAGAGCAGCATCTCATACAAACCAGAAATAAACCTCCGAGGCTTTCATCTTTATCGGAGAATGAAGGGGCACTGCCCACAGTGAAGTGGGCAAAGCAAAGTGGCTTTTTTGCTCCCACATCATGCTTTCGGAGGGCAGGAATGCTGTGCTGGATCAGTGCAGCAGCACTGAGTACCCAGGGCTTTCAGGCCAAGGAAAGCACTTCACATGAGACATTTAGGGGTTAAGCTGCCTGGAGAGGGACCTTCTTCCCAACCACCTTTCAGTGACTCGCATCCTTTTATGAAACCTGAAGGCTCATATCCTTCTCAAAGCTAACTGGCAGAGGTATAACTGGTCAGGTTCACCTGCATGACAGGCTCTCTGCTGAACCCGAATCCAGTGGCGTGAGGTGTGCCTTGGGGCAGGTTAACCTTGCAGGGTGAGAAAATCAGTGCATATGGTGAGGTTGTCCCTGAGGCAGAAGAGATGCGAGTGGGCAAGCAGAAGTATTTCTCTAGCCTTTTTTGTGCAACTGGCTGGTTTGGCTTCCTCTAGGCTTGAGGAGGACAAAACTCTTCTAACAAGCCAGAGGACCTTTGGCGTAGAAGTTTTTCACTCATTTTTTCCATCTCTTTCAAAACAGTTTTTGTCATCTCTCTCTATATTCTTTCTTTTTCAATAAACATTCTCTGAGGTGAGTGCAGTGGCAACACCTCAGCATGGTGAGGATATAGAAACATTTATAATGTTAAATAACAGCCTTCCTGTTATTTCCTCCCTAATTACTCTTACCCTCTGTGATGACCACTTATGGTCTAACTGATGTAAGCATTATTTCCACACAAAGTAGTGGCAACAAAGATGAAGATACCCATTTTTTACGTTACTTGTTTCTAAGCAGGCCTTTTTCATACCATCCTTACCACTTATCTGACCATTAAATCTGCAAATACATGCAAACGGTATTTACTGTGTTGTTACATGTACCTCGAAGCAGATGGTGAGCCAGTACCACAGCTTACATTTTTACACCTTTATGCAACATCTGGGGAGCTGCATTAAATTTCTGCCTGGCCTGGGGCTTCACACAGACCTCTGCCTTCGTGGCAAGCACTTCACAACAGCTGCCAACCCCGACTGCATTATTCAGGGGTGTTTTTCTTCATGAACTATCAATAAAGGAATGTTGACAACATTCCTCCACCCCCCTGTCCCCCTCACCCCCAAGTAGTATTTCAAAATGCCATGCCAAGGTTTTGAACCATCACTGTGTGCATTGATGGTGTCTCAGTCACCTGGGTATCCTCCTGCATTTCCCATACTAGATGACCTGAATCAGATGATATGGAAGCATCCCTAAGTGCTGCATGTGGGCTGTACAGTGAGACAGATGTGGGGACCTGGGGCTGCTGCACGATGGAGTCCAGGACAGACGACTGCACTCTCTTTGCTCACTGGCATGGGAAAAGGAGTGGGAAGCACATCTCACTGCTCCGGGATCTGAGCCAACCTTCTAGAAAGACTCCTCATGACATTAAACCACCTGAAGGGCCATTGCTAATCACCATAAGGAGATCAAGCAGGTCTGTCCTGTAGCCAGGGCTAGCAGCAGGCTGTGTGGGACTTGGGTGATACTGAGGACACCAGGAGCTGCTCTGACTCATGCAAACACAGAGCTGGAGGGAGAGGGCAATGGCAGAAGGGCTTCCCCAGCCAGGGCCTGAATAGCAGCCTGTTTGAGAGTCCTCTTGCCATGGTAGGCATCTTTGCTATGCCATAGCCACTGTCAGGACAAAAGTCCACGCCAGCCCACAGGCTGTGCCACCAGCTCTTGCGGTTTGTTCCACAGGCATGCTCGTTGCTTGGGGACACAGTGTTTGCTGGCCCTGCATGCATGCCCTGCTCAAAGCCTGTGGGGTTAAACATGCAGTATGTGTGTTGCCAGCTGAAGTGAAACCCACCTGTGGAGTTCCCTTGGGAGAGTCCTCCCTGCTGATGAATTCAGGAGTGAAGCAGCACTGAAACCTACTCATGTTTCCTTGGGCAACACCCAGGCCTGGGGAATATCTCCCAGGAGATCGCCCTCAAACACACACACAGAGCCCTCATCCCAGAGCTCTGCCCTTCCTCTTGCCACCCAAGAGCAGAGGGTTGTTAGGCAAAGAGGATTAATTTACTGAAATTTGGCCTGCATGATGTGAATGTCTTCTTCTGGCAATGTTACCATAGGTCCCCTTTTCAGAGAGAAGTAAATGTATGATGTATCTGACTTCTGCTTTGGGAGGGGATGAATTGCACTTTCAATACATCTGTTTCTCAAGTGGATCCGACATCTGTATGGCCAGATTAATTCCTCCTTCACCTCACAAAGACGCCTTTCTCATCTCTGTAGCCTTCATTGCCATTCCTCCCTGCAGCACCCACACTCATTTTCATCATCTTTCCTCTTTTTATCGCTTTGGTTTTGAAGGTCTGATATGGCTGACACCTTCCCTTCCGTGTGGTCCTTCTTCCTCCAGCACAGTGTCTCATGGCGTCACTCTCCCCTCTCCCCTCCATGGAGCCGCTGCTTCTCCACGATGGTGTGTTTCTGTCTCTTTTTCTCTGGCACAATGTATCGTAATTCCCAATCTTCCTACGCACAGATCCTCATGGTCTCTCCTCCCCACACCCTCTCTCTTCCCCTAGGCAATGGCTTGCTTCCTCTTTGCTGAGCCTGGTCCTTTGGGAAACACCCAAAGGTGCTAGTTCCCCCAAGCTCTGCCTGCACAGCAGGCTCCAGCCCAGCATGCCATTGCCCAGCTTAGCTCCCAGCCAGCCAGCAGTCAAGTGCTGGTGAACAGACCTTCGTGAGCAGAAGCAGCAGCTTTATTGGGAAGATCCTTAGCTGATGTAATCTGTCATTTTAGAGGGCAAAATGGGCAGACCTGACACTCTGCAGTCAGTACACCTCCCTGGGATTCATTGGGCTTCCTTCTCTTTATGTTCCCCCCTGTAGCCAAGGCCAGGCACAGGAGTACCCATTGCACGTCGCCTGTGTCCTCAACCACGCACAAGACTCTTCAGAGCTCTTTCTCCAGCAGCTGCAGAGTGCAGGGATCCCTTTATAACCTTATATCTCTCACACAGGGGTGGCATGCAGGGTAGGTAAACTGAAACCCTGTTCTGAAACCCTGAAGAGTGATGCACAGCCGTGAGCTCAGCCGGGAAGCTCGGCACACTTGGGTCCTGTTCTCCCATCTAGTGCTGGACTTGTTCGGCTGGGGGTGGACCTTCTTTTAATTCAGCCCCTGGCTCCCAGTGCCCCCTTGAGCCCTTTCTCTTCTGCTATTTCAGACACAGTGGTGGGAACTGCTGGGGAGAAAAGAACTTCAGGCCGCAGGCTGTTTTCCCTCGTGGCTGATATATGGCATTTATTACCTCTTTCCCTGAGAAAACGCAATTCCCCAGGGTGACCATGCTCTGACACTGTCCTGCTGTTACAACGATGGCTGACAGAAGCTCTTTCAGCCCTTGGGCAGTATCCAGGTCATTTTGGTAGTGAGATACATCAGAACAGGCAGACATGCATGTCAAGGAGAGCTGTCTGGGGAAGACGTCAGTGTTTGGAAAGAGGGTGTTTCCCTGGGCACCACCTCAGAGATATCTGTCATGTATTTTGGATTTAATTAAGGTACCACTGGCAGCACGGATGCAGACAAAGTCATAGCATGCTAAGTTCTAAAACCACGTCTCTACATAGAGCACCCACATTTAAATGCATGGACATCTGCTGATTTACCTCCAGACCAGAGAGAATGGTGCCTATTATTTCTTCCTGCCACAGGAGACATGATGAAGCCTGCAAACAGCCTTTGCATAGAGTGTGCAGTGAGTATGCTCTGGACATCAGTTCTGTGGTTCTCAGCTTGGGGATGTCGGCATGGTGGTGCTCCTGAAAGCACGGCTCCATGTTGCACCGATCTACAGATGCCCTGCTCTCAAATGCACACAGGCATCCGTGTGAGAGGGGAGATGCCTCTCTGGCACAGGCGTCAGCCAGATGGCAGCATGCCTTTGACCGAGAGGAAAGGAATGCGGCATCTCCTGGTGACTGGGAAAGCCTGGGTGGTTTTGCACATGGGAAGCTGCTTTAAATGTGTTTCCTCCCACCGCCTGGCCTTTTGTTTTTCAGCCATACTTGATGCTGCCGTTGGAAAGCTGAACTCCCCAAAAATGAACTTCCTCTCCTACTATAAACTGACCCTCAGGGGTTGCTATAGTGACTGCAGAGCAGCCAGTGAGCTGTGTAAACACTCCCTCCTGCTTCCCATCACACTGTGCCGAGTCCCAGCCACGGGATGTGTGCAGCAACCTGGATTATGCAGGCCGTTGTGAAATGCAAACCCAACAATTTCTGTGCTTCCTCCCGCTTCCCCTGCGGGAAGGCAAACACAGCAGGCTGGTAGCAGGCACCAACACGCCTGTCCCTGACGAATTTGGGCACGCGGCGCGGTACCGCAGAAACCAAACCCAGACATTCACCTGGGGGGCTTGAGCAAGATGTGGAAATGCATGGTGCAACTGGATCCTCTGAACATTTAATTCCCCTCGCCTCGCTAACTATTGAGCTTCCAGCTGTGTGGGGCGAGCAGTTTGGTACACACACACAGCTCCTTTGGTGTAATTAATTGAAACAATCAAGCAAGTGTGAAATCCATCGGTTTCTGGGTTCTCTGATGCTCACTTTGATGTCAGCTCTTCCTCTTGCATTTTCTTTTTATTTCTTTTTTAATGCATGCCTTTAAAGTCTAAAGCTGACTCTCTGAGTCACTTCCCCAGCACTGATGCTTGTGTGTGACTGTATGCATCCCCATAAAACCAGGTCAGGTGTTTCAGCAGCAGTAGCCTGGGTGACACACTGAAGCACCCAGGGAGGTGTTTCCCAGGTACAGTGGGTATACATCCCCTAGAGCTACTGCAGATGTTCTTCTAAAACAGCAGGTACTCCTTAGCCGAGGATTTTGTGAGAGGTGAGGGAAACCACCCTGCCAGGAGGAGGCAATCAGCTCTGCTCCCACCAACTCTGATTTCCAGCACCACCAGACCTTCAAACTAGCACAGTCATCAACCCTGCCTCATTAATGAGACCTCCCCTTCCCTCTCCCCATGCCTGCAGCCAGGTCTGGCACAGGTAAGCAGAAGGGCCTAAGCTTCAAGGCGCCACAATGAGATGCACCTTGACATGGTGTGAGTCACGTCTTCAAGAGCTAAGGCTGCCATCCCACCACAACAGACATGTGCCTACCTCTAAAAGTGTAAAGCACATGGTCTCCAAGGCCTATAAGATGATGCCCCTGCTCCGTGCTGTCAGAAGGGCCCATTCAGAACTGCCAGACATCCTGCAAAACACCCGCTGATGGCAACTGCCAATACACATTTCTGTTTTACTATAAAGAGACTTCCCGGCATGAGGTTGGAGGACCTGTGTTGTCCTGTCTTTATATGCCTGGGTACCACTGACCATGCTGATTAATACCTTTGATCTGGCAGCTGGCTATACAGGTTGTCTGTATAGGGCTGACTGGGTGTTCCCTGAATTTCCATCCTTTCTGGTGCATCTCAGAGCATGCACCACCTCTGTAGGCAAGGACACTGGCAGAGGTGGGAGTGAAGGTTGTGCTTGTCTGTAATCCTGAACATATCCCGATAATCCCAGCCTGTGACTCAGAGCTGGGGGGATGCAGAGGGTCAGTGTCACCCGCTCATCCACCACAGTGAGTCATTATACACCAAAGAGAAAAGGATCCTTAAAGCCTCACTCTGACTGCTGTGAATGATGGCAACAGGACATGTTGCACAAAGTGTACTAAATCAAAGGCAATTCTGTTATGCAATAGATTACAATACCTGGTCTCTATAGTGTCTCACTTAACAGATGGCAGGAGCTGAGTCTGATTAAACACGGTTTTCCCAATCACTCCTGGAGATAACTGAATGGCAGGCAGAAGCATAAAGTGACACATAGCTTGGAGCGCCTTCTGGATCTTCATGGATTTGTCCTTCTCAATTCAACATGTTTTTCTTGATATGGCATTCAAACATAGATCAGCTGAATTAGTAGGACTGAGTGCACAGTCTTTCCTGCTCCTATCAAAGATGCTGCTGGACTCTCCACTGCTAGCTCCGAGACTGCCTCAGCATCAAGCAGTGCTGCAAGCCTGCCTGTGCTGGATGCAGAAAACTTGGTGAAACCAGTAAGGCAGTAAAGGCATCGATGCTCCCTTTTCCCCTGGAATTCCCGCCACAGAAATAAACAGCCTGCAAAAGTCCTGTTCATGTAGGGACTTAGAAGGCTGAAGTGGGTCACATGCATCTGTGAGTAGCTGGGGGGAAGGGAGGAAGGGTGAAGGAGGACAGGCAAAGCAGATCTGCTTTGGCAACTCTGGGAGCTCAAAGATTGCCAATCAGGTGAGTTTCTTAGTTTTCTTTACAAGAAATCTTAACCCCTGATGGGGAATGGGACAGCCTCAAATGATGAGGCATCCAAATAATGTCCATAGAAGTAGTTAACAACCTGAATGCTTTGCAAGTTACTGAAATGCCTGCAAACCTCAAGAGTCTGGGGGTCTTTAGTGCTCTTTTTGATAATTCTTCTTGGGAGGCCAAATCTGGGGGCCTTGCAGAACACGGCACCAGTTAGGTCTCCAAGCCCAGCTACCCAGCATCAGTGCTGCATCTCAGTGGAACACTTGATGGGGCATGGAGGCACAAGTAGGCACTGCCTGATTTTACCTGCAGTCTTGGTGTGAGCGTGGCGTGTGCTAAGGAAGCCTAAAGGAAGACTGTGCAAGGGAGCTTTCAAGCCTTTTCTGACTCTGGCTCTGATCCAGCTGCAAATGGTCCAGGGATGCCCTTTCCAGATGTGGGCTGACACTGTGGCTGTCCGGGGAAGCTGGAAATTGCTGGGGCAGGGAAGAGAGGAGGGGGCACGATCGTTGAGTTTAAAAAGGAGGGGAGGTTTGTGAGGGTTCTGCAAGGTCTCCCTGCTGCAGAGAGCGTGTTTTTAGAGGTGCCTCTGGCTGTGGATTGCGAGTGGCTGGTCGGCGCTGCGGTGAGCTGCTGCTGCCTCCCGAAGCCGCAGCGGCATTGTGAGGCTGCAGACGTGCAGAACAGCTCACGCCAAGGCTGCGCGCTCACAGGTGATCTCTCGGTCTGTACATTTTCCAGTGGAGCTGGCAGCAGCTCCTGCGGTGTGCATGCTTCGTTGGCTGTCCAAAGAAGGAACAGGGTGGGCGCTGATCCAGTTGAGGCGGTTTCAAGGAGCGAAGGCAGGAAGGAAAATTACCAACTTTGACATATGTAGCTCCCTGCAGGTCTCTCTTATTGTAGCCTGGCGGGATGTCAGGGCGCACAGACATGACCCAGAGCTGTATCACCCGATGGCTGCTTTGCCTCCCTTCCCACCCCTTTCACACAGACAGCAGTGCGAGCCTGTTTCTGGCATACCAGGAAATCCTGGTTCTTGCTATTATCAAGGAGGGAGCGTGCAGTTATACAACTTCAAGCTGCCATACCATCAGTGGGACCCACAAGAGGGAGGGGGGAAATAGTTCACTTGGAAAGGAATGCTGCAGTGTAGG
Organism: Myiopsitta monachus; assembly: GCA_017639245.1. Classification (NCBI taxonomy): domain Eukaryota; kingdom Metazoa; phylum Chordata; class Aves; order Psittaciformes; family Psittacidae; genus Myiopsitta; species Myiopsitta monachus. The sequence goes on along the minus strand of CM029918.1, from coordinate 38,930,169 downwards.
GCAGTGGTTTTGACATGCTGGAGCGAAACTTGGCATAGGGGAACAGAGGGAATTCGTTTGCCCAGTTGACGTGGCACTTGAGCAAGAGATTAAATGAAATGGCAGTGGAAATCTTGAAAGATCAGTAAGAGGCGGAAAGTTAGCATGAGGCATGTGTCTGCAGCCCTTAACACAGGTTTCATCATTCTGGGTGTCCGTAGCTTTCTAACAACTATTACTTATCTGACTCTCTCACCCTTTTTTCCTGCCAGCACACATGAGAAGCCAACTATGTGCATAGTCCTACCCAGGACAGGGCCTCCAACTTGACAAGAAGAAATGAAGACCCAGGGTTCAGTGGTCTGAATTGTTTGTCAGCCATCTGCAATGGCAGGAATCTGCTTACCTTTCCGAGCATATTTATCTACTCCAGTGTGCCAGGAAGAATGTAGTGTGGTATAGCAGCCATGCACAGCGATGGCAAATATTTGTTCCTGGTAAAAATTTGCTTGCCACATGTCTTCATTTGCAGTAGATCTCCTGTCTTAGAGCAGATGTGGGGGTCTGGGGTGTTCTTCTGAAATGTCACTTGTTAATGACTGAGACTTAAAGAGAGCACTTATGTGGAAAGGCTGGGAGAAATACACATGTATACCAAGAAGCATTAGGTGTGCATTGGATTAACACCTTTCATTCTCCCCCCGCTTTCCCAACAAGTCCCTGCCAAGGGCTTGACATCTAAACAAAACATGCTAAACCTTCGTCTTGCTAGATTATTTCTTCTGGGGCAAGTTCCCCATCGCTCTCTTTCATGCTGTGCTTTCAGCCGTTGTTTTTGTAGTCTGTCAGCACAACCTTGAGAAAAAGGACTTTGGCTGAGAGCTGAACACACAGTACCAGCTGTACTGATTTCCACCTCCTGGTATGTAGCAGTGGACTTTCACACTGTGCCTTCTTTGCCTCCTCCAGGCTGAAATCTCTCACCAAGGCTTCTGCTTTTCTGTGTGGCTGAATCCGCTCAGCCACAAGAAGCAGCAGGTTTACGCTCTTGCAGCCCCACTGTCAGGATGGGAACCCCTCGTCAGGGTGCAGGCAGCCACGTGGGATGAGGGGCTGAAGGCATCAGAGGAATGTTGATGTTCCAGCAAACTTGGGCATGAGCAAGGGAAGCTGGAATGCACAAGCGGATCAGAAGGAAGAGAAGGAAGCGAGCGCAAAAGGGAGACACTCTGTGATAGATGTGACGGAGAGCAAAAGGGCAGTGTGAAATCACACAGGGGATGGGCAGGGTTTGAAGAATAAGGCAATAAAAGATGAGGGAGTTTTATAAGTGTCTCACTCTCCAGGGAGCTAGTAAGAAATTACACATATCCCCCTCCATCTCAGATGGTAATTTGAGAAGAAAAAACCTCAAAAGATATTTTAGTGACTGTCTTTTTCTGTTGTGGAATCAGGTTCTTGCACTATGAGGTTTTTTTTCTTTGCATTCCTCTGGTTATTGTAGTGAAGTAGATTAAAACCAAAAGCACCATATTTTGCACTTTGCCATGTGCTTTGCTGCCCTTTTCCTTTTCTCCTTTCTTCTACTCTGGCACAGAGGGACTCAAAGTGCAGGCTTCTGTTCCTTAGCAGCAGTTTTACACTGACCTCATCACCTGCGTAAGGCAGTGTTGTTACCTGGCAGTTACGATGCTCTTAAACAGGGGTTTATGGGAGACACAGGTCCTTTGTGTGAATAGAGGGAAACAGGATGAAGAAATTGAGTAATGCCAGAATAGCTGCATGCATGGAACAAAGGCTTGGAAGGGTGATGTGGGAAGGGGGATGCTGCAGCCTCCTCCTCAAACATTCTCCAGGCGCTGGGACATGATCTGGGAAGTCCTCATTGTCCTAGTGTCACTCATCTGTAAAGTCTCCTCATTCCATCATGTGGCCTGCAGATACTGGTGACCATTGACTTTTCTCACCTTCTTTGCCTTTGCATGCCTCAGAAAAGGCTGTCAAACTGTATTTCTACCCTGTCTCCCCTCTTGCTACTGTTTGTCTCTCCAAAAGGTACTGAGCACACTTATTTTCTCTGGCAGCGTGTTGATGAACTTCTATTTGTATCCCAGGGGACTTATAAGAATTAGGGTCAGCTTGACATGAGCGGTGTACTGTGTAGAGATATTTACAGCAGCTTGCAATGCTTGTGTTGAGTATGAGACCAGAAGCAATTAGGATCCAGGCCAGTGCCTTCAGTGAATAATAGTCTTGGTTACTTGGAAATATCAGATGGCTTCAGCTTTATGCAGTTGCTATGAGTAAAAAAAGTTAGGTAAACAAAGAAAAAGAATAAAAGGAGGGAGTGGTGGTTTTTTATTGGCATAGTCAAGAAGGGCAGTCAAAAAGGGAGAAAGAAACTAGAAAACAATACCCTGGGTCTTCTCTTGCAGCCCGCAGCAGAGAACAGACATTTTCTTTGCGTGTCTTGATGTTCAGTATCCTTGTCCATGGGCACTTTTGGTTCCTGTCCCTCAGAGTGTCCTTGGAGGCCACTTTTGTTATTTGGGTGCTTCACTGGTAAGATTTGTTTCTAATGCCTAACATACTATCTGTCTTCATCACCATGTTGTCCTGGGACCTTATTCCTGAGAAGCACCTCCGCATCTCATAGCCTCCATGGCAGCTGACAGTACCCAAAAGCACGTCCCTGGGGTCAGCACTCAGCAGTTGTCCCTCTTTTGTGAGGTGTGTCTGAACGGTCCACTTGGCTTCCTCTGGGAGACTGAAGATGTGAGATCCTGAGATGGAAACTGAGAAGGGAGATTGTTTCTGGAGGTTTTATGGATCTGCTACACTGCCTGTTGCATAGATGTCTTCCACTCCTATAGATAATGGAAGAATGCTTTCAGATTCATGGAAATATTTTGTCTTTCCTTGGATAAATAAGATAACCTGAGGGAGTCAATTATGCCCTGTTTGTTGGTGCCTAGCTGTGCAAATGGGCACTCAGCCACCTTTGCCAGACTGGTCTCAGAATCTGTAGTCTTTTATACTTCTGACTGGTAGTGTGGGTCCTGCCTGGATCCAGAAGCTGTGCAGGTAGCTCCTGTGAGTCAGGGGCCTCCATCTGGAGTTTGAAGCTCATCCCTCTTTTCTGGTGCAGTCTAGCCCTGAGCACAGAGGTGGGCACAAGCCTTCCTCAGCACATGGCTGCTCAGAAATAATGTGAGCCCGTTTTGTTGTTTTGCTGCCCTGCAAGAAGACCTCTGAGGTGAGGCAGGACCTACCCTCCTAGCAGCTTGTTTTCCCTGCCTGCAGCAGGGGTTGCCTCCTCTCACAGCATTCCCCGCAGTGGCCTGTTTCCCTCTGGAGATGCAGCCTGTAATGAGAACAAGATGGTGGGACAGCCTTTTAGCAGCCCTTCGGCCTGCTGTGGTAACGGAGGAGGGCTAGTCAGTGCACCCGCCAGTGGGACGAGGTTAGGATAGTCTTGCCTTCGAGCAGCGATGGAGCTGGTCCTTCCAGGGCACTGTACTCTCGCTTGCGATGACGCCAAAAAAGCCTTGGCTCCTTGCAGGGTGCTGGCACACATGGCTCGCTAGAGCACTGGCAAGTTCTTAAGGATTTGTCAGATGGGAACAGTGGTGGAGAAAAGAAAAGTGAAACCAGATGTTTTTCCTTACAGTTGCTTCATATTCTTATGGGGGGGGGGGGCATAGGGAAGAGAGGCCATAAAAATGTCATAACCCTTGATCCCTGAGGCTCAGCATTACACTCTGCAAAAGCCAGTGCTGTAAATCCGCACCTCTGCCTTGGCAGCCATGGGTCCTGATGGGGAGATACCCTTGTGATAGCTGGGGGGGGGCAGAGCCTTTGCATTTTATAGCACAAACTGGAGGAAAAAGCCTTTTGGAAGTCAGCACCGATAGGCTACTTTTATGGAATCAGTTATTTTTTCAGATTTCTCTGGGGATGCATCAGTGCTGAGTCCTGGGGCTTGGAAATTTGGGATGGGTCTGCACCACAATCAATCTATCCTGCAGGCTGTGCTGATGGAGTGGAGTTAACTTTATCCTCCCCAGCCCAGGCTCGCCTGTCAGCACAGCCTGGGCAGCGCAGTGCTGGAGTGAGGATCCACCAATGACGAATACTCCTAACTTTCCTGGCAGGGTTTTGCAGCCCTTGCTGCCCTGCACAGCTGCAGCTACACAGGTCCCTGTCACCTCAGCACCTAACCTGGGTACCACTGCAGGGCAGTGCAGTGCAGTGCCAGCAGTTGCGTAGAAGCATTTCTGGTCATGAAATGACCAGTCAGAGGGTCTGGCTTGGCACCAGAGGAGAGCTGCTAGATGACTCCAGTCATCTCTTTTTACACATCAGTAAGGATACTTGTAGTCAGAAAGCAACCTATAGGAGTGCCCAGCAGCCACCTTCCAGGGAAATGTGTGCTTGGGTGAACGCAGAGATGGAGAAGAGGAAGTGAAAGTTGTGTATACACATGCCTGGAGCCAAACAAGTATTTAAACAGAAAGCAGCTAGGCCTTTTCTTCACTGTGCAACAAGCACTGTGATAATCAGATATTTTTAATTGATCTTTTATGATATTTCCATGTTCAGTTTCTGCCTACACATCAGCAGCAAAGAAAGGCTTTCCCTGATCTGATGCAGACTGTATGGGCATGCATCTGCCTTGCAGGGATTGGGGCGGGAGATGACTTCAGATGCCATCCCAGATTCTGAATCTGAATTTCCCTGCAAGGACAAAAAGGTTTTGCCCAATTTTTGGGGGGGGTAAGCAGTGTTACCTCCCATAGGATTCAGGTAGTTTGCTGGGCTTGGCAATGTGTAGTTACAGCACTACTTGCACTAGTGGGTGAACAGGAACAAGAACAGTATGGAAGGTGGAGAATGTATGAAGAGAGCAGTGGGCATGATCTCTGAAGATTTCATTTTGGATCTCGATTCAGCTAGAGACCTCTATGGTTTCTGTAGTCAAATCATGTAAACCAGCTTTTGGAGCCATCTGCAGTTGGTGGTCTCTGCTGAGACTACCTGAGATTGCACACTGCTTGGGTATTATGACAGCATAGCCCAATTGGCTGGAATAATTTTAAAAAGTATTCCTGTAAAATAATTTAATGGAATGACTGCAACATGTTTTACTCACAGTGGCTAGGCGTTCGTTCTCCTTGCAACAGGAATTGCAGACATTTCAACTCACTGCTTGATTTCTCCATCATCACACCAAGTAGTGGGAAGTTGGAGACACTTGCAAGCTGCCTGGCATTGTCATTGCACTATTTCTGTGAACGCTGGCACCCTGGGCATCCTAGTGTGCTGCAGCTACCAAAAGTAGATTATTCTGCACACAACTGTGCTTACACCAACTTGGTATTGACTGAGATGTTCTCAAACAGATGCAGTTCTTCTGGTTCTTCATCACTGTTCCGGTTTTCTAGACCTCTGGTCTACCTCATGCCTCTCTTCTGGACTCTTTCCAGTTGGTTGGTGTTGATGTGTTATGTCAAAAACAAGAGAGCAGTCCAGCTCCAGCCTGGATAGCCCTGGGTGGAAGGATTACTTCACTTGTCCCTAGGGCTTTTCTCCTGTTTATACATCCAGCATGTTGTTTGCCTTTTTCCCAATGGTGTTGCACTCTTGACTGACATTCAGCACATGACCCTGATCCTTCACTGCAGAATGTGTACTGAGATGGTGGTGTCTCCATCCTGGATCTGGGAACTGATGTATTTCTCCCGCTGCATAGTTCTTAATGCTTGGCCTACTAGAAATACCCTCTCTTTCTCTGTGACCACTTCTTCAGTTTTCCTGTGGCTAATGGAAAAGAACTTTTATGATTGGTTCAGACAGTTGACTAATGTTCATTTGGGGGAGGCTGGCTTGGGTGATGGAGCAGTGGCAGGCCAGAGCACCAGGAGACAGAGGCAGATGTTACGGGCAAGACTGAAATGGGGTGGCTGATGTTACAATGCTCAGTGGTGAGAATAGTAGTTAGCTCTGTCAAAAAATGGGTGTTGCTGACCAGCTTTAGAAGTAATTACAAAAGATTGCCTGGTTGTAGAAATGAACGTAAAAATGGTTTTGCATCTGTCTTTGAGTTAGGGAGCTAGTAATAGCCAGAGGGTGAGGATTTCATCTGCATACCTATTATCTGCCGGCATTTTGCAAAATGACTGAAAACTTCAGCCAGTTTGCGAAACGGCTGGTTTCACAATACGAAAACATAACGTATGGCTACTGTATCTGAAGCAGAGCAGTAACTTGACAGCACCTTTATTCACTGAGAGATGAAACTTGTCTGGAGAGGAGTCTGCTCCCTCTGTCAGATACCCTCTCTGCCCCACTTGCAGCTGAGCACTTTGAAGGCATTAGAAAGGACAGAATGGCCTTTAAACTTCTGCTAACCTGGAAACTGCCCTAGTACTGCATTAATATTTGCTGCTGACAAAGAACTCTTCCCCTTGCACCCAGCTGCTTCTCCCTGCTCCTTTTGCTTTAGTTCAGCACAGCAGAACTTCTCCAGCATTAAAAACCACTCCTTCTGCTGTGCAAGTGTTGGAAGAGGAGGGTGACTGCTGGGCAACTGATGAGTTGGGGTGAAACAGTGTTGGGAAAGAGAGTACAATGTTCTTTTGCTTTTATGGAAAATGATATATTACTGTAGACCGCAGTAATTTAGGGTCTGCTCTTAGCTACTTCACAATCAGCGAACAGGCCCCACTTGTGCTGCACTGACCATTTGTGCAGCTGTGGTAGGGCACAAGGATGTCAATTAATCTTGATTTGTGCTGTAGAATTACTTCATATGAGACGAAATTTATCATAGGCTTTGGTTTCAGTGTATGTACATGGACATCATGGTACCTTTGCAGGGAAAGCACGGGCCTCTGCTGTGCCAGGAAAGTCACTGGTCCTTGCTGGAACTCCCTGGCAAATTCCCCCACTTCTCGGGATCCCTAATTCAGTCTAAAAGATGGAGCAATCAGCACACAGTACAAAATGTTTCGCAGACTTTGCCCAGTCTGTCCCGGTGTCACACCCATTTTAGGGAAAAGCATATTAAGGCTCTTGCTCAGACATATAAACAGTTGTAATGATTATCTGCAAGGAAGCTCAAACTGTGAGATGCAGGGTAAACACAGAAACAGGTGAAGCCCTGGTTCTGCATCACACAGCCCAAAGCCTGCACAGCTAAAACCCCAAAAGATATAGGCAAGCACACCGTCCAAACCCAGACATTTCTTGTGTCTTAATATTCTTTCTGCCACCATCCTGAAGCAGAGAAAAACGAATTTGCCTCCAAAACTGCAAGGCTCAGAGTAATAAATACAGAGCAAACCACAGATGTGGTATTCTTCTTACTGGCTTCTTTTGCAAGGTGATGTTTGGGCAGAAGAATGAAGCTCTTGTCTCTGAGATGTGATGAAAAAATATGGAATAACGTGACTTGTGACAAAACCATGGGACCTGCCAAACTGTTTGTCAGTCCAGAACCCAAGCGTACCTGTTCCCCTTCTTCACGCAGCATATCAGGCCCTGTTGCACGAAGCCATGTTGCCATGTTCCCCAGGGACCAGGCTGCTCTGAAATTGGTGCAAGGCAGCACATGCTGGCTGATGTATTTAGTACAGGTCAAAGCAGAGAAGAGCAGCATGGCCTTCAGCAAAAACCAGTTCAGGGACCTAGAGAACTGGCTGCCTTTGTGAGCTGGGCCTGAAGTCCTTGCTTCTATGCCTCTGCCGTGCTTGCTCCCTGCCTGACCCCGCTCTGCTGCAGCTAGCTCAAGTATGCCAGCCATGCTGATTGTGGAGATCACTGTGTGCGAGCCAGAGGAGAAAATAGCTGGGCAGATGGTGCTATATTAAGGAGAGCATCTCAGAATTGTCTGCTGGGATTCTCCAGGGGCAAGGGACCATCTTGGCCTCACTTGCTCTCTGCCTTCCCAGTGCCTCCTCCTTTTCTACCCCTCTTCTCCCTCATAGATCCTCCCTTGCTGAGGATGCTGTGGGGTGATGCACGGCCCAAGGGATGCTACCTCCAGCTGGAATTTGGGGGAAGATGAAACCTGGTTATACAAAGTCTGTGCCCCATGCGTGCTCAAGCAAGCTGGAGGCCCCTCATTCCCACGCCCCCGTCCACCTCCCTGCTCTGCCATAGGACCCAGGGCAGGACCAAAGAGGCAGTTTTCTGCAGGGATGGGCTGGCACAGGCGAGGGAGGGCCTCCTAATCTTCCTTGTCAGCAATCAGCTTTCTTCTGTTCAGACTCCATGGGGGAAGGACTTGCAGCAGCACGTTTTTTCATCTTCCTCTCCCAGCCTCATCTCCTCTCATTTCCCCGCTCCCACCGCTCCCAGCCAGTACCAGCCCTGCTTCTCACCCCGTCAGTGGTCTCTGCCTCCCTCCCAGCGCTCCCCTCCGGTTCCCAGCTAAGCTCCAGCGAGCAGGGCAGCAGGCAGGGGCCAGAGGGGAGGACAGTGACAAGACGCAGCTGCTGGCTACTCTTAGCAGCTCTGAGAGTGGCCCCTAGTGACCAGCAGCAGAGCGGGCTGGGCACGGCCGGCTGCATGGCAGGGCACTGATGTCCCCTCGGGAGGTCAATGTGCACTCCCCAGGGGTCACCCTTTGCAAACAACCGAGATCCATCCAGTATGGAAAACAAATGGGAGAAGAAAAACAGTTGGGCTGATGATGCAATTGAGGGCCTGAAGATTTGTGGCTTTGCACTGTTACCCTTAAAACTTTTTTGGTGGCGCTAGGACTATTCCCTAGTGCAGAGAGGTCTCAGAAGGAAGCTGGGCAGAAGTTCCCTTGCCCCATCCTCTCTCTCCCCTGCTTTGCTGGAAAACAGAGTCCAGGTGGTACATGACTTTTCCAGCCCTTCGAAACATCCTAATGGATAGTATGAAGACGGTAGCTAAAAGCACTTGGAACGGTCATCCTTCTTTATCAGTGCAGGCATCTGGTGTTTGGGGGGCTCAGAAGGGAACAGAGCTGCCTGGTCAGACGTGATATGAGCTCCAGTGCAGTATATCTGGGCTGTGCCTAGGATTCCTAGCAGGTCACCACAGAAAAATGGAGTGCAGAGAAGCCCTGGAACTGCTCTAAATAATGGATGTTCAGGTTTCTACATGTACAGAGAGAAAACTGGTTCCCTTCACCAGTTGGAGTGAGGAAGGATCAAAGATGGAAATACTGGGATTGATCATACTGGGTGTCAAAAGGGATGCTGGAAGATAAAGAAGCACAGCAGCCACATGGGAACAGAAATGCAGTCACTCAGAGACACTGCAAATGGCATGTGGGACAGTGGCCATCATTTGCTCTTTATAGCACACATCTTACTTGGTTAGCTCTTCTGTTGTAAGAATAATTTTACTGCCTGTGAATGGTTTTCATGGCACTCCTTTTCCACACAGCCCTTTCACAATGTTTTTTCCATATTAAACTTGACAGGCTTTTAAGTGTGAGGTTGCCACAGAAAAAAAAATTTTGATCTTTTCTAGCTCTCAAACATTTAAAAAATCTTGTCCACAGCATTGCTCCCAAATAACTTTTCCTGGTTGTTAAAATATGATGCTCCTCTGTTTACAAAATGCGCTTCTTCATATCACTGTCACCAAGTGCTATTTTGTCCCAGAACATCGTGGTCCTCTCAGGACCTAGTCTGTTATTTAAGATGACTCTGTGTCTGTGAGGAAAGAGGCAGGTGAGGTCGCTGGCTGCCTGGTGCAAAGCGCCTGTGCTTGAGAGAGGGAAATAGTAATTCTGTTGTAGAAAGCGATGTGACATGCCATCTGCACAATGCAGGGCAGTTATGGTCATTCACGTTCAGAAAAGATTGATTCACGCTGGAACAGGTGCAAAGAAAGGCAGCGGGAGGATTAGGGCATCGGAGAGCTGAGGTTACAAAAGTAGACTGAAAGACCTTGGCTTATTTAGTCCAGCACCACGAAGGCTGAGAGAGGGATATGATCGCTCTCTATAAATACATCCTGGAGGTTAATGCTAAGGAGGAAGAGGAGCTATTTCAGTTAAAGGACAATGATGACACAAAAGCAAATGGGCATCATAAACCTGGCATGCAGAAACCGAGGTGGGAAGCCAGATGTCAGGGTGAGGACAGGGTGAGGGCAAGGGTCTCAGGATGCATTGGTGTGACTACCTGTGCATGCAGGCTGGGCAT